>CM077306.1:182125000-183375000 GCA_039655065.1 Glossophaga mutica
CAACAGAAAGAAAGAGGATCTCAATCAGGGTCTAGGGTTGAGCCTTTCACTTATTGAAAAAAAATCACTTATTTCTCAATCATTTCCCATTTATTTCCTAGTTCATAGCCTGCACATCTCAATGGTTTAAGTTTAGGTATAATACTTGGCCCAAAATGTATTTGTGTAACTAGAAATTTAAAAACATTTAAAAGAAATGCTGCTCTGGTGCCTTTATTTGAATAATTTTATATTTCATTGTCATTTACTTCAAACTACTCAACTAAAGAGTACTTTAAAAGGCAAACAGAAGGACTTTTCAAAAATTCAATTCTTTTCCTCTACTTGATTGAATGACAAAAGCAAAAACTTCTCTTTGGAATTACTTAGGAAATGGACATGTCTCTATAGTTTCTAGTCCTTTCTTTTTGCTCAGAAATATTTAACAGCAAGTGGAGGAAAATTTTAAAATCAAATCTCCTTTGGCAAAATGTTTTGAACTTCAGCAATGAGTCCTTATTGGGCAAAACCTCAAACAGTGTTGGATTTGCTATCAGAATTTTGGTCAGGATTATGTTACGATCCCTAGGTTAGAAGGAGGCAAAAAAGCTAACATTTATTGAACATCTACTATGTGCCAAACACTTAGGTATCTTATATACTTACCTCATTGGATCCTCACAGAAAGAAATATATTTCTGGAACATTAGCTCCACTTTTCAGCTGCATTTACGTTAGAGAAGTAACTTGAACAATGCCATACAACAGGATTTCATTCAATCCTTAGTCTGTCCAACTCCGAAGGTTTTCCTGCTTCTGGTAGTGAGTATTTAGAGTTAGAAAATTGTGTTTCCCTGGGGTGCAGAGGGGTCATATCTTGATAGGTACTTCCTAAAATATTACTGCATTAAATCATCAGAAGCCCACCTTCTTTTTATCACATGGTTAACAGATAAACGTGTATTTTTTAAGGAGGCTGGAGTAAGCCCTTTTACAACAGGAGTATAGGAAGACAACGTTTTCTCCTCATGACAATGACAAAATTTGACTATCGTAAACCAGGAGCACACTCCAGAGGCGGTTCATTTTGGTATAAAGCTACAGACAGAAATGATAGCTCAACTTTAATTATGTCAAAACTAAAATTATTGTCTTTGCTAAATTTTCTTCAAAATTCAGCAGTTCCAAATAACTCTATCAAGCAAGTGAACTCACTCCCTTTCCTGGGGGTCCATTTCACAGCTAACTGCTCCTGGCAGGCACACTGAGAATCAATACTGCTCCAAACCAGCTTCTCCGCTGCCAATGTGGGGGACTGCTCTCCTGCTACAAAGCGGTTTTAAGCCAAAAACCATTTCTGCTGCATTCTCTGGTGTGAGCATGGATTTTCAGTCAAATGTTTACTCTGAGCCCGAAATGACCTAAGCTTCCTCGTGGGGAAGGACCCTGGTTGTGCCCTGTGCACACAGGAGCACCACGGACCAGAGCCACTGTTTCCTCATCTTGAGTTCTCTGAGTCAGTGTTTCAGCCACCAACCCAGATGTCATAGCAAATATAAATTTATTCTTTCCAAAACTGATGTTCGTTTTTCCGCAGGAGCCCACCACAATGGGAAGAAAAGTCATTTAATTTAACATTACTGGTTAAGAGTCTCTTTTTGGTTAAAAATAGTTTAGATTTGGTACAGTTTTTGTCAATTCACAGTTCAACTCAGGATGAGTGTGGTCTCCTCTTTCTTCTTTCTTCTTCCCAAGATGGCTTCTGAGCTCTCCCCAAGGACAGTGCAAGCTTCTCCGGCATGCATGTGGGGAGTCTGGTTTTGCACTGGTCTGTGTGCTGGTCTCATCTGAATGGCGAGGTGTGGTTTTTCTGTGTCTGTGACTCCTGCTGGCATCGGCTGCTGGATCCCTCAGGTGTAACTCAGAGGCCGGTCTCTGCTTTCGTGGAGCAACTGACTTTAGATGCCTCTGGGTCCGATTCCGATTAGGGCCCTTAAACCATGCACAGTAAAACCTTCAGATCCAGTCCTACTTCTATTAGGGGCTTCTAGCACACCCCCCACCTCTAGATCACTTTTATGTTGTACACAGGCTGTTGGTGCAGGGCTACCCCAGGTGGATGGCCTTGGTCCCTGGATGCTAAACAAAGAATGTGGCAAAAGTCCCCCTGCATTTAGCTTTCTGTGAAGCCTGTCAAACACCTATAGCCTCTGAGACTCTGGATGTGATGACAGCCTGTCTCTCACACCTGTGTTTCCCAATCCCCAGAGCTGAAGAAGTAGACTTGCTCCCCTATACTGTGCGACAAGGACTTACCGAAATTCTCTTAACTTTGACAGGGAATGAAATTCTATGATGTAGTCTCTACTTCCACCATGTGAAATTCTATGATGTACCTGGCAAGGCCTAGAAACAGATGATTTTTTAAAGAATAAAACATTATATCCTCATTTTCTGAGTCAAGGATTTCAAACTATATATTCTTGTGACTCAGGAATTCTCTTTTGTGTATCAAACTCGTATTTCTGTCTCTTCTGATTCTAGTATACTAATATCCCCAAAGGCAAATGACTGATCCCATTTGAATAGAAGGCAAATGAGTCAAAAAAAAATTAAGATGTTAAAAAATATTACACTAGGCAATTGAGGCAACCCTATCTTCCCTGGTTTCCAAATTATATGAACTATATAGACCAATTTGTTGTCATTACAAAAAAAAAAAAAAATAAAGGAAATAAAGGAATAAAAATTATCTTCTATTTAGATCTTGTCAACACCAGACCAGAGAAAGGAACACTTTATCAGAGTGAAAGGAAGGTTCTGGTCGCCATGTTTCTGCCCTTTATTCTGTGTGTGAAGGTGCATTGCCAGTAGATTGAACGACTCGGTTCGATTTTCTGAGAGTTGTTTAAATGGTGCCTAATCTTGGCTTTTATCAATAGGAAAGTCATATAAAAACTTCAATTTTGTATCAATTATTTGTCCATTATATTGACTTTTCTGTGTGAGAATATAGACTCTAACAACAGGAAAAAGTCTGTACCTTTGGAGAAATTAACCTACTTTTATCTTATTTTCTCCTCACTCTGTTTGTGTATTTCTTTCCATTTCCACATTTTTCCCAACTTGAAGCAAGCTGAAAGACCAATGTGATACTTAATCATGTCCATGTTTTCTTCTTAGGAAGACTTTTTACTATTATTCCATCTGTGTCCCTCTTAGCCACTGCAAACCCTTGAAATACAGATAAATTATAATTAATGTAAAATTAACCTCCACAAACCTCCATGAGTTAGGTGCTACATGTTTTACAGATAAGGAAACTAAAATTTAAAATATTGTATAATTTGTCAAGGTCCTGCAGTTGATAATTTGTAAGGATAGGGTTAAGAATCCACCTTTTAGACTCTATATCAAGTGCTCCTTGAGCTCCACCAAGAATGTTTTAATTTTAAAAGAAACATAATTCCCTATTTAATGACTCAAAACTTAGCTGTTCAATTTGTCATATAAAAACATGTGATTGAGAAATTGTTTTGAAAAAATGCTTACATGTGATTGAAAAATTGTATTTTTTTCTTTACCCTTAATTTCAAAGCATTTTACATGATGTAACACTGTCTAAACCAATGTACTAATTAACAATTCGCTCCAGCAAAAACACCAGAACAAAGATATGGCCCCCATTGCTTCAGACGCTGATACCACGTGCTTGTTATTGCACAGTGAGATGCACAAGATTCACCCATAATATCAACATGAGCAAATGTGGATGATGACTTTTCTCGTGCTATTATACATTCGCTCCAATAAATCATGGTGAGAAAAGTCCCATTATGGAGAAAAGCCTCTCCACCTTGATTCATCAAACCAGCACATAGTGGAAATAGATTTTAATATTTCAGAATTTAATATTCAGAGTACAAAGAAGTAGAGGTTTTTCTAAAGACAGCTTGCTTTCCCTTAGAAAAAACCTCTTCGGGTTATATTTTGCTCTATAGCTTCATACGAAAAAGGCACAACTTTCTTTTTTCAAGATAATCCTGCGTTTCCAATTGTTTTTTGTGAACTAAAGCTCCCTTTTGATTCAAGTAACTGTGCTGATTAAGGAAAACAAAACAGAACAAAACAAAAGCTCCAAACTTCTGTAACTGAGTTTCTTACAAATTAGTAATGTCCCTACAGACACAGAAACCCTGATAAGAAAACAAAGAGGAATTAAGTAGCACTACCAGTGGCTTTCTCCCACCTTGGGACTTCCTGCAGGATTCAGTGTAATCTGAGCTTATTAATGTTTATTCTGCTTCTCCTCTGAGATAATTCTGCTCTACTTGAGGTCAGACATGAAGCATAATTTATGATGCCTGACTGCTTTAAGAAGACTAGAAGCTTCCTACATTGTTCTGTTATGTGCGAGTGGCTTAAAGAAAAGCCCTTCTAATAAGAAAGGCTTTTCCCCCTGTTATTAACAGTGTATCACTTTGACTTAATACTATTAGATTTCTAAAGTGACTCATTCTGATGAAAAATGAAGGTGCTGTGATTTTAAATTATCATAGTAATATGAGTTTAAATATTAGTAGTTACCCCCAAATTTGCACATAACCTGATAACCTAGGTATTGCATGACATAAAATGCATTGCTTTTCAGATCAAACAGAAAAGACATTGTGTCTGTCATTCTTTATGCTTCTAAATCCATTAACTTTTCTATCTCAGGAGAACATAGCCTAAATCAGAACCTTTCTTTGCTCAGTTTATGACGGTGATGGTTACTGGATGGGATAAAAGCAACATGTAATGGTGCCATTTAAAGAAGGCCAGACATAATGCTTTTGGGGGCAGGGGGGCAGATTGTGCTTTGGGGCTTTTTTTGCATTGGGTTTATACTTGTTCCTGATATGTGTAGTTCATGGTCCTCACAAGGTATCGGACCAAGATGGATGTGAAACACGTGATCAAGGCTTAATGGAAGCTTCTTGGTTGAAAAGGTGAATATAAGCTGAGGCTTATGACAACGTTTATAAGTTCCAAACTAGTCATCACACCACCAGACTCTCCTTCTAGTCCATGATTTTTCTTTCGTCAGCTTAAAAGAAAAAACCTTCCTTTTCCCTTAAAAAGGTTAGCCTTCTGGCTTTCTAAGTCTCTGTCTCTATTAAACCAGGAAAAGAATCACTTTGATTGTAATTCATGTTGATAAGGTAAGTTTCCCAGATATTTGCATTCTTAGCACTATTTGTGAAATAAAAATCCGGTTTCTTACTCAGGACCCCTAAGGGTTGGTGAGGGGGGAGGAGACAACCTTCTCTTTGACCCAAAAGCTGTGCTCCTGAGAGGATGGGTCAGTTTGATCACGTAAGGTACTTACTTCATTGAAACTGGCTCAAAAGGTCACTGTGTGCCAGTAGAGATTCGTTTTCTTCTTTACTCTTCCTGCCTTAACACATTAGCTTAATAAATACTTATTGGGATAATTTGAATCTTATCTTGAAGTATCAGGGTAGGGTTGGACAATGGTCAAATATAGCAGTGAGGAATATGAATTCATTCTCTGCCTTTGTGGAGTGTATAGAAAATCTTACGTAGAAGAGAATAAATAATGACAAACAGGATGAGTGGTATGACAGAGAAAGCCAGTTTACAGCAGTACTTCTGACCTAGTTTTGAGTCGTCTTAAAAGTTATCCCAAAGAAGTGACAAGCTGAGACTGAGGTGACTCTCAGTGTCATACAGTGTCCCCAACCCTTGTTGAGAGACAGACTCTTGCTGTCCCAACCTACTGCTCCTCAGCACAGTGACTCCGCTGTGGTAGTCATTAGGGCTATTTTCACATATCCCAACTTTGTCTTTTCTGGGTGCATAAGGGAATTATAATTCCCCCTCGGAGTTAAGGGTCTGGGGTGGGGTAGGGTGATCGCTTAGGCCAATGAAATGTGAGGAAAAATGACATACATCACCTCTAGACAGAAGTTTTAATGATTGGCAAATGCTTTGTTGCATTCTTCCCTCCAAAATGTTACATAAAAATGGATGCCAATCCTTAGATCAATTTGAGTTTTGGTGTGAGGACAATGGCAATGTGGAAAAGAGCCCTCAGGTAGCCTGTGATGGGCATGGAACACGAGTAAGAAATAAAACATCTTTATTTCCTTAAGCCATCAAAATAAATGGGCTGTGTGTTACCACTGCATAACCCAGTCTATGCGAACTGATGCATATGCCCAACGTCGGTGTATGAGTCTCAAGTCCTCAACGTTAGCATCCATTCAAAGAGGTTTAGGTCAGAAAAATAGATTATTCGCTATATACAGTATTACAAATGTGACATTATGTTTCTGAGTATTAAGGTATCTTTTGGCAAGGCAGAATAGCATTATAATTAAAAACCAGCCTGCATTTGAATCCTTAATCTCATATTTACTAGCTGTGTGGCTTTGGTAAAGTTATCGAATACCTCTGTATCTTAATTTCCTCATGTTTAAAATGAATACAATAATGAGGCTACCTCATGTGTATGTTATAAGGATTAAATAAAAACAGTGCCTGGCTCATAGTATCACTGTGCAAGGATTTGCTATTATTATCACGATACTAAAGTTGACACAGTAAAAACTAGTAAGTTGAAAATGCAGTAGTGATTTTGTTGTTTACATTTTATCTCAGAGAAAAAAATGGAGTATTTTCTGAATATTGTTTTTTGTTGAAATCAAGAACTGAAAAAAGACAAACAGTGAGTGCCAATGGTAAAGCTTGGCCATTCAATACCAAGATCATGTGAACACTTCCACATCCTGAGTGTGACTGCCTGTTGGAAAACACCTCAGAAGTAGACAGATGACTAAGGCATCAGGCATTTTAACCGGGCCGGTAACCTTCCAGACTGAAAGGTAATGGGAAAGCAAGAATTTCTGGGCAGGTCAGCTAGAAGCAGAGGCTCAGTTCTCAGCAGTGCCCTCATCAGCCTTGATGTGAGTCACTGCCTTGCTTCAGGGCACAGAGCAACAGATACAAACAGAGTGATTACTGGAGAAAAGTCTGGAGTGAGAGAAACCATGCTACCCGAGGAAACCTCAGGATTCCAGATGCCTGCAACACAAAAAGCCATTTTTGATCCAAGCCTGTAACTGAAATAATTGGTTTTAATGTACCCTTCATGCAATTTAGCCAACATATCTATATAGTGTATATAAATATCCCATAGCCATTCATCATCTTTGCTGTGGCATTTGCAATCTCATGTTATATGCAACCAACTATTATGTTAAACCTAGCAAATTTTGCATTTAGGTGGTATTGTGAAGTGTCATTGTCTTTGATGGAATGGCAAGGCTGTAAATTGTAATCTGGTCTGTGGAAAAAATTATTTCAAATCATTCCATTTGTTTTTGTTGCTCAGTGCTCACTTGCTCGCTCGCTCTCTCTCTCTCCCCCCCTCTCCCCACCATCCACCCCTTTCACTGAGTACCATTCTTTATATAACAAGACAATGAAAAAAAAGACAGATCGCAGTGGTTGTATTGTTTGTGGGGTTTTTTTGTTTTGTTTTTAAATCTCTGACTGGAAAAAGAAGAGTAACATTTACCTTACAAGCTGGGCCAGGTGGGAGACAGTTTTTTCGTGTTTGTGTAATTCCATTGCATTATGTTCATGGTAAATATGTCCTAAAAGGAGATAACGCTTAGGCTGTTTTCTGCTGAAATAGCCCATGTTTTTAAAATACAGTGGGTGCTTCCTTTGCACTCTGGACTGTTAGCAGCAAGGATCCATCCACAGCTTTCAGCTCTCCGGATAGCCGTCAACAAATGGAAGGCCATGAATTCTTCATGTAATAAGTCAAAGCATGCACGCAGTGCCTTACATTCAAGTGAACTGACTTCAAACTGGGCAGATCTCATATTTTATCGCTGTGCTGTTTTAGTGTCTGTCATTGTGGAGAAATTTACCATTAAGATTTAAGTCTCTGGAATCTGGTGCCTTTGTGAATTTTCTGAAAGCTTAGTTCATAGTCATGTAAATGACTATGTGTAGTGACTTTTCAAGTTACTTCTGAGAGTGCAACAATCAACATAAATTCTTTTAAATTTCAGCACTTGGAAATTCACATAATACTGTGGAATGGATGCTGGATATGCTAAGTCATCAAAAAGATGCCATTGTACAAAGACTAAAACAGTTTTTTCCTCCATCCTGGTGCCATTGAGACATCATGTCATTCAAATAAAAAACACAGGGCAAATTCACCAGTACCTCCAGACCCTCTTAGATCAACAGTCTCAGCCCACATTAGCTAAGGCACACACATGAAAATAATTTTCCATGATTTAGTTTATTTCAGAAGAAAATAAATGGATAATGTCAAATATTGAAAGCTGTATTTGACAGGACTGGAGCTTCTTAAACTACAGGGTCTGGCAGAAGTTAACGCCTGCCTGAGTGTGGTTGGTTGGGTAATAATGTGGGTGTAATGATTTATAGTTTCAATTTGAACATTTCACCTAAATGTCCTATGGTGTGCTAGAGTATGATAGTGTTATGTTACAGAATTACATGCTTATGATTTTGTAATAAAAGATTTTGTAATAAAAAGGGGCTTTATTTTGCTGGACCATGTATTTTGATCTAAAGATGTCTTTATTCTCTTAAAAATTATTAAGGACCTCATAGAGCTTTAGTTTATTAAAGTATTAATTACCATATTAACAATTAAAACTAAAAATGTTTTAAAATTTTATCTATAATTGTAAAACAAGGGGCATTTTGCAAATTTGCAAAACCTTTTACAAATGTCTTTACCATCTGGCTTAATAGAAGATTATTGATTTTAATATCTGCTGCATTTACTGTGTTGTAATTAATATCACACATCAGGCAGTTTCTAGAAGACTCTACTGTCCTCTCAGGAGGAAACAATAAAAGGCAAGTGAAGTCTGAGTATTTTTATGAAAATGGTTTTTCAGAAAGGGTCCTGAGATTACACTGTGAGACCTCTGCACTAGACTCTGTCTCGATTTCCAAAAAGAGTTGAACCCTTGGATATTTTGCGAGCATTAGTATTATTTTGATTAGTTGTAAACTGAGACATAAAACAACAGTAGCACTAATCAAGTTTATCTCGAGGTACTTTTTCTATTTTTAAAATACCTTTGCATTCAGATTTCCACCGCTACCATCCTTGTACTTCACCTCTCTGGACCTCCTCTCAGATTACATTATCTCTGGTTCACAACCTCCTCTTGCCCATTTCAGGATGAAAGCAAGATTGGTGTGTTTATAATTACCAAAATAGTTGCAAAAAGGCAAAAGAGAAATCTTCTTAGAGACTGATTCTCCACTTTAAATATATGTGAAGTAAACAGGATCCAAATATTTTTACTCCAGTTACTGCCCCCCCCACCTCATTTACTCAGACTGACTTTTGGAATTTAGTGGATTATGCAAACTTCATATTTCACTACCCACATCTCACCAATTTCTATAAAAGCATCTACATTTCCAAGTTTCCCAACTCTTGCTATTAGAGGAAGAGCTTTGTCTGGGATTGGTGGGTGGGAGGTGTCCCTGAATTTAGGGAGTCTCACAGGACAGTGAAATGGACCAGAGCTAAGGTTCTGTCCTCCACTTCACATGTGCAGAAACGTAAATCTTTGACTGCAAGTAGAGTTGACCAAACTCACTTGAATGTTTGATATTAACCTCCCCAAAGAGATTGAACATAAACCAAAATGCCAATGCATAACATTTTAGTGAGCAATATAACTTCCAAAAATGACTTAAATAATTGCATTAACTGGTTAGTACATCCATTTACCTTAGTACAATCTATATGAGAAGCCAACATAAAATAAAATTAAAGCAAAGGAAACCAGTGGGATTGTCTAAATAGGTATTTATTAAGTTGCTATAATCTGATGTGTCCATTGGCATTATAAAAAGATATTTATATCAATACGTGACCAAGACCCACTTTTCCTGGATAGTGCTACAGAGGTAACCTCTCCCTCTATAGATTTACTTCTTTCTTCATTATGTGAAAAACCACTTAGGGATCCTTGCATTTATACTGTTATTTCATGCCTGTGCATCTTTACAGACTGCATTAAGCACTGATCCCACATAATTTGGCCTTGTAGACATTTCCTTAGGTGGGTTTGGGTGGTGGATGAAGAAGCATGAGGTAAGTGAGATGGGAATCTAACAATGACTGGATAATGCATTTCAATGGGAAGGTTTTGGAATCTTGATCTCAAATGGTAAATGCTTCAGATCTTACAAAAATATGAGGAATGTCTGCAACACGTTTTAGCCCATCTTGGATACTATTAATTTCACCAGTGAGAGCATTTTCTCAAGTTCCTCATGATAAATAAAAACTACTCAGTTCTGCAATAAAAACAGATTTGCTGTGCTAAGCAGTAGGGCCTACAGTCTTGATTAAGATCTGAATAATGGAAGACTTTTAGTACCGCATCTGGAGTGTGGTCTTTCCAAGAAAATGCTAACCACCACCCAAGGGAGGACACTCACCAATTTTAATTGACCCCAAAATTGAAACCTAAACCAACTAGCAATTAGTATCTTTGTGTATGTTCAAGTATGTTTTTTATATGACAGCCCAGTTTTAATTCCCCCTACAAGCATTTTCTTATCTTTCATTCAGCCCCACCCCTGTTCCAAACACCAAGTTCAGTAGAGACTCTGATCCTCTTCCTGGAGAGAACTCAGGATAGGCCTTTATTACAGTTTACATCCCACATGATAATTCTTCATTTTGTTAGTTTGTGTGTCTGTGTCTTCACCTGAGTTGAGAGTGAAGGCATTATTGCGTTCCTGTTGTTCTGCGTTGACTGGTATGTAGCAGGTAGTCAGATAAAGCCCAGGGCATGACTCCGTGAGCTTGGGGCTCTTCTTTTTGACTTCACGAATTCTCTTTTCCTCATGCTGACACACTATTTCCTCAGATATGTTAATACAATTGATTAGCTGACACCATTGTTTACTAAACTGTTTTCCTCGGCAGGATATTAATGAGCATTAAGCAGTAAAAGATTTTGGTAGGCAAAAAAAGTCTGCAAAATGCTGAGTTCAACCAAGTTTTACAAGACTCCTTACTGTAGGACTTCCTATTAATATACTAATATATATTTTAAATCTCAAGAATAAAACTGAAGTAAACTCTTAGGGAGGCATAATTGTATATAAAGAAAGCCATGATTTAGTCTTTCACACACAAACAAAATTTTTCCAAGAAATATTGTTCTATAATATTCAGAAAGAAAGGAAATAAAAAGGAGGAAGGAAGGAGGGAGGAAAAGTGGTGGGGAGGGAGAGAGGGTGGCTGAGGGGGAGGGAGAATGAGAGAAGGAGAGAGAAGGCAGGGAGGGAAAGGAAGGACTAGGTAGGTTTGTATAACGTGCATCCCACAGTCATTAATGCAAACGTGTTCTGACTGTAAACTTTTGTACTTTTGGCTTCATTGTGAGCTACGGCAATGCAACCTGTTCTTTACATTATTCAGTGCCTGAAAGCCATGACCTCTCAACATTTTCACAGTCCACTAGCCCTCTCTTGGGGCTCAGATTCCATTCTCCTTTCAGTAACTCTTGACAATACACCAAGTTCTCATACCTTCCGGTCCTGTTATCACACCCTGCTTGTAAATCTCAATCCTAGAGGAAACCAATTATGTGCTTTAGACCATGTACCTCCTCCCACCAAGGAGTATAACAATAGGATACAGGACAGTTGGGTGATTCTCTAAATTCATGGCCATCTATTAGTTGGGCATCCAATGCTGTTCAGCACTCCTACTATGCATTTCTGATTATTTTACTCTCCATTTGCTTCAGAGACTATTTCAAATACCCACTTCCCATTTTTAATCTTCCAATCTATCCCACATATCTCAGTTCATAACATTTATCAAATTTTGTATTGTATATTTATATTTGTCATTATTTAATGGCTCTCTGTCTCCTTAACCAAAAGTTAGCTCCACGAGGATAGGCACCACATATGTTTTCACTTTGATCACTTAGCTTTTGTCATGATAATGCTGCAAAACAATTATAAGCATGCATTTCTCTCATGACTGGAAGTTGATAGGTCCAGCTCTGCTAATCTCAGTGGAGATCACTCATGGTTTGCTGGTTAGTTGGATGTTGGTGATCTAGACCAAACTTTTTTTTTTGAGGTTATATAGTAAATATATTCGACTTGAAAAGCCAAATATGATTTCCATAACATTTTTAAAATAACTTTTTAAAAATGCAATAACCATTCTTAGCTTTTGAGCCAGACCAAAACAAACCACAGGCTGGATTTGACCCTGGGACATGGTCTGCCATCCCCTGATTTAGAACGTGTTTGGTTGGGCACCTCTGCTTCACATTGTGTTTTGGCTGAGCTTGAATATTTGCTGCAGGATGGAGTTCAGGTCTGCTTCATAGGCATGCATTCTAGGGCCCAGGGGATGCTCTTCTCATGGTCATGTTGAAAGCAGAAGTGAGCATGTAAAAATACATGATACCTATTAAGGTTTAGGCTTGGAACTGGCTCACTGAGACATCAGCCACATTGTTAGCCAAAGCAGGTTACTTAGTTGAGCCCAAAGTCTCAGTGTGGGGAGGTTCACTTTTCCCTTTGTAGAAGAACAGAATAATACATAGCAAAAGTTATGGATTAAAAAAATTAAGGAAGTGGCAAAATATTGGGACCAATAGTTCAATTCTCACATCATTGTGTATTTGGTATTTAGAATAGTGACCAACACATAGTAG
Source organism: Glossophaga mutica (assembly GCA_039655065.1). Classification (NCBI taxonomy): domain Eukaryota; kingdom Metazoa; phylum Chordata; class Mammalia; order Chiroptera; family Phyllostomidae; genus Glossophaga; species Glossophaga mutica. Next base: position 182,137,759 of record CM077306.1, read on the forward strand.
GTCCTTTACAAGTTTTTAACAAATAAAGAAATGAATTCTGCGATAAATACAAAATGACCCATGGGCAAGATACAGAGAACATGTATTTACTTCCAGAAGCCATCCTAAGCATTTTATGTGTATTAACTTATCCAATTCTGAAAACAACTGTTCAAGATAGCTAATATTATTTTCAGTTACAGTTGGAAAAAAACTGATTCTTTCATCAATTAACATCAAGTTAGTTTCTGTTCATTTTCCAAAATCTGGGTGTAGTTATTCTACACCTTGATATGCTGCATTTATCAATGTCAATACATATCAGTTCCATCATGATATCAATCTGCATGGTCCATTACAAATGCAGGGTGGTCATCTAGTGGTGAAAGAGAGATTCTGTAGGCTATCTACTAAAGAAGAAGCCAACAAAAAGATGGAAAAAAGATCCATCTTTATTTAGCTTTTGTTTTCTATTGTTATTGACAAAAATGTATTGTGGCCAAAAAAAAAAAAAATAAAATAAAATAAAAAAGGAGGGATTACCTGGATAGTCCTTATTAAAATAAACCCATAAATATTTAAGTACTTTTAAAAGGATGAATAAACACCCACCACTCAATATTTTTGATCATATGTTTGTAATCTTTTGTCTCTTCCATTTCCTAACATTTAGGCAATTTTCCACTTTGGCCTTACCTTCACCTCTATCACCTGGAATCCAGGCTTAACCCTGTCCATACTGCCCTCACTTGCAGTCTAGATTCTCACAGTCAGTTGATCATCCTCATCAGTTCATACTACATACCCAGAATGACAAAAAGTATTGGGGAATGTCAATAAATCATATCTGAGACCACAATTAATTCACAGGAGCTACTTACATTTACCTTCATGGTTGGTTTTCATCTTGTACTTCTTTTCTCATTGATTCTTTATAAACTCCCTTCCTGCTAATTCAAACCCTGTATTCCTCAGCCCCCAATTCCTCCCTATCAACTCCACATTAGGGGATGGCTTCACTCCTAATTTATTGAGATAAATGCCATGTGATGCCAGCTCTTGTAGATTTCTTTCTGCATAAAGACTGGAAGAAAGTTTCTACTTCCCTATCTTTATTTCAACTTTTTAAAAACTCTTTCCCTTTTTCCTATCAGAATATATGTCTTTCTTCCATCTTCCATGAACAATCTTTATCTCCTCCTCTCCAGATCTACCACTTTCTATCTACTATCTATTTTGCTCATGTTTTATTTCTTCTACTTTAGCTTCTTTTCTTTTGCCTATAAACATATACATATATTCTTAGTCTAGAACAGAACAATTCCCAACCTCATTACTCCCACAGACTGACTCAGAATTTCTCTTCTAGCCTGTATATGTCTCAAAGATAGTTTATCAACTCTTTATTCCTCCTTGTCTCCCACACACTCTGCCCTTGTAACTTGGTACCTGTCTCTATAACACTATTTGATCTACTAAAGTGATCAGTGACCACCCCATTACCAAGTCCAGTGACATTTTCCTAGTCCTCATCCTTCTACAACCCTCATCATTTCTCTGTGGGTTTTCAACTCACAACCTTTTCTTCTCTTGATTTTTGCAGTGTGCTGGTTCTTTTGTTACCTTCCAGGACTCTTTGCTCTGGCTCTAATGGCTGTTCTTCTTCCTCCCAATGTGCAAGCATTTTCTCCTGTCTTCTTTCTGTATACTTTCTCTCAGTAATGCATAGTGATTTTCAACACAGCACCATTTGTTGAGGACCTACTTACTCTGTGCTACAATGGTAATACAATGGTGAGCAGATTACCCCAACTCTGACAAATGCACAGTCTGGCAGGAGGGACAGAGGCATAAACAATTACTGAATTTCACTTGGTAACTGCTGTAAAAGAATATGTAACCCACAAAACATGGAGGAAGTACAAAGAAATATGTAGGGGATAGGAGTAGTGGGTATAGGAAGGGAACAGTTGGAAGTGAAGAATGTCCAGAGAAAGTTTCCCAAGAGGTGATAAGGAGTGAGACAAAGGTAAGACTCAATAATGTGACTGTGTAGAAGAAATGGATTCTAAAATATAACTGTCTGCCTCATTGCAGAGTATTGAAAGATAATTAGTCATTCTTCTCCCAAATACGTGCCAGAGAGAGTCATGCCCAGCGGATGAAGTTATCTAGTAAAGTTCTCCTCCTTATTTATCTTTGTTGCCTGAACTTCCTGACTCTCAGGATGTGCATTAAGGTTTAGCAGCACACTCAGCTTCCATTTTCTGGATTGCCTTCCTACCCTGTTACAAGATCACAGATTCAGGGGGTATTCCAACTACTGCTAATGGGAATCCTGACTTCTGCCAGTTTAGAATTGCACTGAGTAGGCAAGACTTTCACCTTTCACATACTCTTCCATCCTCCTAATCGGGGTGAAATATGTTAGAATCAGATTCCACATAAGGGAAGCAAATCTTGATCTAGCAGATACTAAATGATTGCTTAGACCATGAAAACAAAAGTAGTCAATGATGTCTAGAATGTAAAACTTAATTTTTAAGTGGGGTTTCTGGTCTCAAAATAAATAGAGACCAGAATACGGTAATGGAATAGGAAGGCAAAATAATTAGACTGTTCATTTTCCATAAATGAAATGCTTCAGTTATTGTTTTGTTTTCAAATTTTAGAATTAAATAATTATTGACTTAATGAGATTTATTAACATTATAAGTTAACAGTAATTTTTCAAAACACTACTAATTCTCAAATCATTGCAGAACAAAGGGGAAGGAACATAATTTAAACATTTACACACTTAATATTATTCAAATCATAAAACAGACATGGAGAAGTTAGATCAAGGTTCATACTTTGGCAGTAAATACAAGCAATGGAAACTTTCTTATCAAGGAGTAAGAAATCTTTTGCAGTTAATCCAATCTGTTCTTTATAAGAGATATAATTAATAAAAGTACATTCAAATGTTATCAACAACCTAGGAAGTTGCATTGGAATAAAAACGGGGACAATAAGGGAAAAAGTGCTAGTAATAGCTTTCTCAAAGAAAAATTTAAGACTTAAAAAAGAGCTGAGTATTTTTAAGATTTGTTTAAATTTTATTTATTTAGAGAGAGGGAAAGATAGGGAGAAAGAGAGGGAGAGAAACATCATGCAAGAGAGAAACATCAATCAGTTGCCTCTCGCATGCACCCCAGCCGGGGATCAGGCCCACAATTCAGGCATGTGCCCTGACCAGGGATCAAACTGGTGACCTTTCGCTTCATGGGACAATGCCCAACCAACTGAGCCCCACTGGCCAGCACAGAACTGGGTATTTTTAGTTCAGAGATGTATTTTATGAGGTATAAATTTACCAAATTAATACAAATGGAATGAACAACAATTAAGCAAGAAATCTAGAAAATAACTTAAGAAATACTTCTCAGAAAATGTTGAGTCCCAGATAATCTTACTGGTAAATTATTTCTTATTTGCAAAGCGCAAATAAGCTAATCTTTTTTTTTTGTTTTGTTTTTACAAAAAGAGAGCTTAAATACTCAAAATGACAAAAATGGCACACACACAAACAGAAACTGCCTGACTTATAAAGAATTGCATTGAAAATGTCTAAAAATCTCTACCAGCTGTAATCTAATTATAGTAAAAGAAATCATCATTTATTATTACTTTGAAGGTTTATCTCAGGAACGTAAAGTTAGATCAATATCAGAATATTATATGAGCTTCAGTTAGATAATTATATCAATTCTACAAAAGTATTTAAGATTTAATACCCATTTCTTCAAATAGCTCTTTTTAAACTGTTAATAGAAAGCACGTCTGTTTAATGCAAGTCGATGACACACCACAGACACAGAGATGCGGAACAGCACATTGCATGTGATGTAACTGTGAGGTTGTCTAGAGTGTTCTGGCCCCAGGTCACATCCTTCCTTCAGTGCTTCCTCTTGGGTTGGTAGATCCAAGCGCTACAAGACCAGGATGCCTTGCTCAATTATTTCTTTCATATTTCATGTGCCAAAACCTTTTGCCTCCCTCTCTTCACTTTCTCATCCTTTATTTCCCTCTTCTGCCTCCTTGTGGACCAGTTGAAACTGACTCCTCATATCTTACCTCTTTTTCAGGGCTCTTGAAGGGAGGTCTTCTGGCCACTAGCCCCATCTCCATCTAATTATTATTTTAAATTATCAACAAAGAGATACTTCTACAGTGCAAGCGTACTCATTTTTTTCTTCTTTTTCTTTCTAATGCAAGCGTACTCATTAAACTTCTCTGTGTTTAATCTATAGCTTCACACAAAAAGTGTTTGAAGATTTATTTTAAGGCAGTGCAATACCCCTCTCAAATGTGAAGCTGAGTCCTGACATACATATGTAGAGCATACAGCATTCTATAATATATAGCCAATAGATCGAGGATGCGCAGCACAGTATGAGATATGTAGAAGGTGATGCACTCGGGTTGAATTCTCCTTCTAGGTAAATTGCTCCACTCAAATCCTTCTGACAGTGCAACTAATTTTATTTACAGCCAGTGGGGTGGAAGAGGCACTTGGGTACCCAGTTTGGATAACAAAGGAGTAGAGGCTCCTCTGCTCTGCTAACAGAGGCTTTTCCACTCATGTGCAGTTGGAGCTAAAAGGGTGGATATAACCAGGAGCAGTTCCTTCAGCGTGGATGTTAATGGGAAAAGCTCTACCCATTGGCATGAACAATCTTAGGAATTGAGGGCAATTTAAGAAAAAAAGAGAGAAAGAGAGAAGTGATGCACAAAAAGTAAGTAGCGGATATTGAACTCAAGACGGCACGCAGTGTAGGCAGAGCTGCAGGGCTGCTGTTTCTATCTGGGGAGCCCTTTGGAAGTGTTTTGAGGTTCTTCAAATAATTCTTTAAAACTTCACGGATGTTGATACTATATAAGGAGCTTTAACACATTAGTGTTCTTAAAGTTTTTTTTTTTTTTTAATTTCTAAAACAAATAAACACCATTGAAAAATACTGGTGAAATGGAAAGTCTATGGACTTTAGAGTCCGAGAGGCCTGGGTTTATTTATTCCATGTTTCAATGGCCATTGCCATCTTGGGCTACTTATGCTCCCTAAACTCGATTTTCCTCAGCTGTAAAATTCAACACTTATCTTACAGGGTTCTGGAAGTTACTAATTTAAAAAAAAAATACAAAGAATGGCCCTGGCTGGTGTAGCTCAGTGGATTGAGTACTGGCCTTTGAACCTAAAGGTTGCTGGTTCAATTCTCAGTCAGGGCATATACCTGGGTTTCGGGCTAGGTCTCCAGTAGGGGGCATATGAGAGGCAACCATACATTGATGTTTCTTTCCCTGTCTTTCTTGCTCCCTTCCCCTCTTTCTAAAACTAAATAAGTAAAATCTTTAAAAAATACAAAAAATGCCTAGTACATAATGAAGGGTAGATTAATGCTAGTTTTCACTGCTTCTCAAACTATCACCATTGTAAGACACACTAAGTACAGATTTATTTTGAATGCCAAGGGCAGAAGAATTAGGTTTTCTCCTGTGAACACCACAGTATGAGACTACCTCAATATCAGGATATAAAAATATTCCATAGGTCTGTATTAAACATACATGATATAAATGCCAAAATATTTGCATGTTTAACTCATCTAGAGTTAAACAGCAAAGTCCTTTTTCTGAAATGAATGAAGGCATACAACTTATTTTTGTAAGCTTGTTTTTTAAAACTGAACTCCTAAACCGTAGGGAAGGTGGCAGTACTGAATGTGTCCTGGCCTCCACGACCTGGAGTTCTCCACAGTCCTGGGAGGGTCAAACCCCAACCCTTTCATTACATGTTTTCTTAGGCTCTGAAAATTTCATCCCGTTTTCAGTGTATGTTATTTTACATGTGCACACTTACTAACCTTGGATAAAAAAATTAACTCATCCATGCAAACTGTCTTCTCTATTAAGGAGCATTTGCAAAATGGCGCCCAGTTGCAAAGATTAGAAACCGGGAACAGTGGGAGCCCTAGCTTTTAGGTCACTTCTAAGGTGTTTGTCCTGCTTTGTGAAACCTTCTGACTTTCCATTTTCTTTTTCAGCCAAGAGTGCCTGACACTCTCCTTCTGCACTGTGTGCACGGGCTGCCTAGTGACACAGCTCTGCTATCTCTTATAAGCAGGCATCTTCAGTCTTGTGCCCCCAGGCCTGCTTCCCTTGCCTGCTAGGGAATTGCTCATACCTGTGGAAGTTGCCTCCTAAGGAAGGGTCTATCTCCATCTATATGCATTTTAGTGGAAGCCTGAGATGAAGTTCCAGTTGATGTTTCTAAAGCAGGTGCTTCTTCTCTCTTAGTCTCCTCACCTTTTCAATATCCTAGGGTAGTGGTTCTCAAAGTATGGTCTGTGAACACCTGGGAACCCCTGAGACCTTTTCAGGGAGCCCATGAGGTAAAAAAGCCCATTTTCTCTACAATGCTGAGTTTTCATTTACTTTTTTCACAGTGTAGACAGGTGTGTTGATGGTGCAAAAGCAATGGTAAATCAAATTGCTGGCACCTTAACACAAACACACAGTAACATTAAACTATACCAGCAGAAATTATGTTCTTTACCAATGTGCATGCACAGAAAAAAAAAGGAACACAATTTCACACAGTAATTTCCTTGATCAAGTACTAAAAATTATATAATTTAATTAAATTTTAACCCTGATCGCACTACTTTTTAACATTCTGTGTGGTGAAAAGGGAAGTATGGATAAAATGCTTCTATTGCATTCTGAAGTATGACAGTTGCCTGGAGAGAAAAGCTTCTGTGCAATTGAGTTGCAAACTGAGCTAGCCACTTTTTTATAGAATATGATATTTACTTTAAAGAACAACTGACAGATAAGATATGATTAACTTAGATATTTGGCAGACATTTTTGTGAAAATGAACAAATGCTCCTTTGAACTTCCAAGCAAAAATTAGAATTTTTGAAATTTATATCAACCACAGTGAGCTTAACAGCTAGCAAATATATAAAGATATTTTTTATGAGATTCTCGGTAATATTAAAATACATAAGTTCTTTTGATATTTTGTAATGAAGTGTGTCAACATTTGGAAAATCTACATAGCTCAGTGAGCAAATATTTTCCAAATGAGCAATATAAGATTTCATAAAATTATGCATGAATGAAAGCTTCATGTAAAGTGTAAGATACACCAATAAATTTTATTATGAGAAGCAATGAAAAGTTCATTGATGGAGTTGCAATACTTGCACATTTCAAATAACCTTTAAGAAAGTAATATTTATTGAGTTTAATATTGAGTGAAAGAAGAGTTGCTCCTTAAACCTATAAAATAATTAATTAAAAATGGATCATAGACCTAAATGAAAAACCTGAAGTTATAAAACTGCTAGAAGAAAACATAGGTGAACACCTTGATGATCTTTGGTTAGGCAAAGATTTCTTAGATCAGACACCAAAGCCAATTCATAAAAGATAACTATGTATATGATAAAGTGAGCTTTGACAAAATTTAAAGCTCTGCTCTTCCTGAAATGCAAGTAAATAAAAAGAAAAATATTTTCAAATCATATATCTGATAAAGGACTTATAGCCAGGCTATGTCAAGAATTCTCAAAATTGAGAAATAAGAAAACAAATACCAAGTTGAAAAAAAAAGGAGCAAAATATTTGATCAGAAGCTTGATTGCAGAAGATATACTTGTGGCAAATCAACATATGAAAGGTGTCCAAAACGACAAATTTTGGGGAAAGCACTAATTAAAAGCGCAGTGAATTATCACTGCATTCTTATTAAGATGGCTAAAATGTTTGCAACAAGGATGAAACCCAGTAATACTAAGTATTCACAAGTGTGGAAATTGAATAGAGCTCTCACATATTGCTGATCAGAATGCACATTAGTACAGCCATTTTGGAACACAGTTTGGCGATTTCTAACAAAGTTCAGTGTACAGTTACCATAAGACCCAGCAATCCCACTCCTAGATATTTACCTTAGTGAAATAAAAACTATGGTTACATGAAAATCTGTATGTAGATCTTTCTAGTAGTTTTATTCATAATGATTAAAAACTGGAAAAAATCCAAATTTCCTTTACTTGGTGAATGGGTAAATTGCAATATTGTCATGCTACTCAGCAATAGGAGGGGACAAAGTACTGATACGTGCAACAATATAGGCGACTCTCAAATGCATTTTGCTGAGTGAAAGAAGCCACACTAAAAATGGTACAATGTTATTACATTCATATGACGTTATGGAAAAGGCACAACAGCTGAGGCAGAAAACAGACCCATGGTTTCCAGTGGCTGGGATGGGAGGACTGGACAGCAAAGGGCACAGGGGAATTTGGGGGGATGATGGAATTCTTCTATCTATTGACTTGACTATTGCACGCACTTATCAAAACTCACAGAATTGTAAACTTTTGAAAAGGCAAACATTTATGTATGTATGTGCATATGTATGGAATTGTTGCCATTACCATCGCCATCATAAAACAGAACAGAATGTTTTAAAAGGGTGGGGGTAAGATAGAGGGAAGATCCCAGCCTTATTCTTCCTTTGTTACTGCTAAAGCTGATACCAGAAAATGCACTGTTCTTCTGTGGGCGAGTTACTGAAGTCACAGGCTGTGGCCAGAATGAGCAAGCTTCACACCCAGGGCCAGGCCACCATACCTAAGTTCACTGAATAGCCGAGACCAGTAAGAACACATGGTCTCTTCAGGTTGACCCCAAAGAGAAGGGTGGGGTGGAAGCTGAGCTTCAGGTGCCTTGGTCCTCTCCTACACCTCCAGCAGGCAACTGATTCTGCCTCCATGGGAACAACAGGGGGTAGAGAAAGAGGCCGGATGGCTTTACAAAAAAAAAAAATCTCCCCTTGTAGAAAACAGGAATGGGAAAGAAAGCTACTCTGCTCATATAGCCAATCAACTTTTCTTTCATGAAAAAATCTAAACGTATTAGAACCTAAAACACCATAACTAACAAGATTTTAAACAGAGTATGTTAACAGCAAGTGCCCAATCTTCCTAATAGCACTATCTCTGGAAATCTCCTTTTCTTGACAGGAATCACTAAACAGGCGTGCTCCATTGTTTATACATAACCCAAATAACTTGCGTGGGTTCCATTGCAACATCTACTTGACTACATGGCTTTTAAGTCTCAGTGATTCCTCATAGGCACAAATATCATAGCAGCCAAGAATCATGTCTGTTTAATTACTGATGAATAGTGCCTAACACAGGAACATGGAGAGATAATTAATTAAAAATCACTTCTATTCAAATGATGATGTATACTAGAACTGTAAGTATGAATTTTGTGTTATTTGGTTTTCTTTACCCATCACATCCATCTGCTTCCAAAAATTTGCAGATTCTTTACCAGGATTCTGATGATTTAGGAAAATCTTTTATTTTAAGAATATACATGGCCAATTACAACTTGGAAATATTGGTCATTAGAATTTAAAAATCTATGACCTGTATTAATAATGGTTATAATAATCATATACACTCATTCACTGAACATATATTTTCTTTAGACTCAATTTTTTTTTTTAAATTTTTGCCACCATTTTACTGATATATCACATTCTAAAATAAAACTATAGGATAGATCAGCTCAGTAAATGAAATTCACTTTCTAGTATGTATACTGATACTTCAATGAGCTTTGGCAAGTTATTTGGGATTTTTGACCCATATATTTTTCTCAAGAAAGTAAGCCCAGAGATAGACAGAGGTGCTACCAGTGCGGGGCTGTAATGAAGCTCTCGATTTTATTACGAGCATTCCAGGGTTTCTAGTGTGCCCCTAGCTGAAATCTCCTTTAAAATAAGCCACAGAGACCATGGAGAGATTGATCATTTATCTGAAATAATGTTATTTCTGTGGTTCAGTCTGTCTGTGCAACCTCTGGCAAATATTTCCTATCTTGACATGTAAAAAGTATGGTTAACAATTGGGAGAATCTATCTACTTTAGTGACCTATTTTGGGAATTTTCTCATTATGGGAAATAATATATTCTACTTCTTAATGTCTTCTTGTAAGGATACTGTGTTCCTTATTTATCTGTATATAGAATAGATATATCTCTCTAGTATATAATCATGTAAAAAAGGCTAAAGATAAACTTGTGAATCAGAGAAACATATATTTATGTAGTTAAATACAGCATGCTAATGTTTTATAAATCTATATGAAAGGGACAGAATTATCTGTGCATAAATGCTTTAACAGAATATAGGTCATTTTACAGAATGTTTTCTTTTTCACTTGTTATAGGAGAACAAATGCTGAAGCACTAGGTATTTTTCAGCATATAAAGTCTTATTTTTCTTCTGCTGCTGCTGGAGAATTCAACAAGTGGATTTTTCAGATAATTGAACTACAGTTTCAACAACTTTCAATGCTACATTTTTTTAAATATTTAAAGTATCTTTTTTATATAGGAAACTGTGAACATCAATACCTTTTTTGACTCAAGTAGTATCATGGGCCTTTATAATTTTTCTCATTTGCAAATGAGGTATTTTGAAATTCCTTATTTCTTTTTTAATTTTTATTTTAATTGTTTTTCTTGTACAGTTTTCTGTCTTTTACTCCCATCCCAGCCCACCGCCCCAGCCCTCCTCGCCTCCCTCCCATTTCCACCCCCCATAGTTCTTGTCCATGTGTCCTTTATACTTGTTCCTGTAAACCCTTCCCCTTTTCCCCTGAAATTCCCTCCCCTCTCCCCTCTGGTGACTGTCAGCCTGTTCTCATTGCTACTTTTTAACCTTTTTCCCCCTGTGGGAGATATTCTAATATTCATTAAATATCGTAAGATCTTTCCAAGTTAAAAAAAAAAAAAAACTTTGAGTACACTGTAAATCCTTCTGAATAATTTCAGGTCACTATATTACCAGAGTCCTCCATTATGACTTATTTATACTGTATTAGGAAGTCCCATTGCTCCAAAAAAAAATGTCTTCTAGGGGAAAAAAGTAAATATTAAATATACTCATTGATAAGATGCATGCATGTCAATTTCAAAACATTAAAACATGTGGAGGAAAAGTACGTTTTTGATTGCAGAAACTGTGCACTAATTCTTAAAATGCTTCCCAATATGCAGCAAAATACTATTGCTTTTGGTCCTCCCTTCACTACCCACGAGATTCTCAGTTGTCATTTCTCACCTGCATTACCTTAGTAAAAACTTGTGTTCATTCTCTTCTATGTTGCTACTCCTCTAGTTGTTGGCTGTGACACTCAGACAGCAAACTAATAAATAATTATGTGCTAAATTGTACCAGTCGATTTTCTCCCTGAAACCCCAAGGCCAAATACTTCAGTGCCAAAGTTTTGTGACAATTGCTTCTGTGTTTGCATCATATTCAGTGTCAGGACTATGTTCCCATAAACTAAAATACCAGGAACTTGCACTTTGGATGAAGGGCATATTAACTGCATCAGGAATTTTGTAAAGCATTTATGTAGAAGACTGCATAATCCTGTACTCTCATTTCTTGAAAAAAAAAATGAAATGCTGATACTATATATCTTCATTTCAGAATTGACTGTCAGGAGGTACGCTGGGATCTCAGGGACTGGACTCGTGGGAAACAAGAACTGGGAGCAGGGGGGATGCTACTTCATCTTGCTATCAGTATCAGTGGCCTTGAGGTTGCTGGCACAGTGACACATATCTGTGGCAAGCATTATGGTGCTATTTCCAGGGGATGGGGAGAGTTAGAAACTAAGTCAGAGGAGAAAATCAAGTTTTGGGTGACTCTCAAAGTTGTGAAGAAAACATCAGCATGGGTTTTTCATAACCAGACTTCAGCTAGTGGCTTCACAGAAGGCTTAGGAAAGGAGGGAACGCAACGCAATATACAGATCATGTATCATAGAAATCCACACTTAAAGCCTATGTAATCTTATTAACCAATGTCACACCAATAAATTTAATTAAAAGTAATGAAAGGAAGGAAAGAACAACTCCCATCAGTCCAAGGGAAGTAGATAACAAAGTTGGCCAAGGTCTTTAAGCTCTAGAGAAGCAGGCTAGGTTGTACTTAAGTGGCAAGGTTTCAGCTGATAATGGGGGTATCTGAAAGGAAACTTTGAAAAGACACAGATTTTTCAATTGTATCTATAAGTTAAGAGTAGAAAATACAATTACTCAAGGAGTATATGCTATTTGGATTTCTCCTGTTTATGAGGGAGAACCAGGTATATCAGCAACTAAGTGCAATCTCAGCCAATGGGGAAAGAGGGTGCAGGATCCCTCATTTGTTTTTTGTTAGGGAACCTGGCTAGTCTGAGCCTGAAGGTCATGGAACTTGTGTCCTTCCCTTGCGGAAACTTGGAAAATTCTAGAGAAGTCAAGAAATGACAAGTGCATGATTGTTTTCGAAGTTGGTGTCACAAATTGGAAAGCATTATCATTATAAGGAGAAACCTAAATTTAGCCAAAAGTCTATTTATAAGTCAATTTTTTTACAACACCAGACTCTTCTGGCCTGGGGTAAGAAACCCTTAAGAGAAGGAAGACAGAAATGCCCACATGATAGGAAAAGAACTAATCTGACAGATTGCCAGGGGTGGAAAAGAAAACTCTAGGAAAAGTTCGAAACCGAAATGGGGACAACAGGTAGATGAAGGATGAGAACTTTGAGAGATAAGCCTTGAAGCCAGTATGTTCTTACGGTCCTTAGGAGGATGCTTCATTGCCCTGAGCCATTTCTACCTGCACTCTGTCTTTTCTTCCACTGAGGTTGGTTTATCTGTTTCCTTTCCCTTTTAATATTCAGTACCTGCTACTTCCCATTGCACATACATTTTTCTCTCTCTTTTCTGTTACCAAAACAATGTGAGAAGGTATGATTGTTCTTGTTGTTTTTGATACTGTTATGTTAAGGATATCTATAAAAATAATAGAGAACCAGATAGGTAATAATATTTCTTATTCTTTACCTTTCCTCCACCATTGAATATCTCACTGCTATTTCATATTTTCTGTGAATAAGGAACTCTACCAATTCTGAGGCTACAAAAAGGAAAAGTAATTGCAATGTCCTCTTAGAGCGTACAGTCTAGAGGAGAGACGTGCACAGAATCACAGTGAAAATGCATAGCTGTTACAATATTAAGTGTGTTTCAAGTACATCAGAAATCTCTAAGAAAGAGCACTAGTCAAGGACAGGGAATCAGCCAAGTATTCACAGAAAAAGAAATTCTTAGATGAAAACCGAAGCAAAACAAGCTAACAGAAATCGTCACCATCACCATCAGTAACACAAATAACGAAACAAGAATGGAAGTGTGACAAGTGTCTTAGGTCAAGTTCCTTAGAAGTAGAATTGAACGAGGACTTGATGTATAGGATTTATTGGGGGAGTACACTTTAAGAGAAACCTGTCACAAAGGGAAGGCAGCAGGAGAGGAAAGGGCCAAGAACTGAACAAAGGTGTGGTCTCACATCAAGTTCTAACCACTTAATAGATCACAGTTTTGAATTTCAGTAAGCTTCCTAAGGTCACATAGTTAATAAAGAATAAGGATAAGGTTAAGTTTTGATGAATAAAAAAATCCATACAATTGTCACTGTACCAACCTTTTCTTCTGTAGTAATTAGACCCGAAAGAGTCCACACTTTATGCTTGCTCAGCTCTGATGAGGATGGAAAAAGACCAGTATAATGAAAATGTCCTTGACTAGAGAGTTAGAGCTAACTTTGGAGTCTAATAGCCTAGAGCTCAAAGCAAAACAAAACAAACAATAAAAATGCTTTTGGCATTTTCAGAATTTTAGATTGTTGTTTTGTGTGATCATGTTCTAATATATATAATGTCCTCTTTACTGGTATCTGTTGCCTACAGGAAAAATTTCAGTGAAGGTTTGCATTAATACAGGGATAGAGTCCACAAAATGCTGGAATCAGGGAACCTCTGAACCTGGAAATATACAAGTGACTGTTTAAACCACAAAAAGCTCACTTTGCATACTCTTTTGCATAATTATGTGATTCCTAACACTTAACTCTTGAAAGGGCATAGAGTGACTCAGGAGTGTTAAAGCTGGCCTGAGCTATAAAGCTTTGGAGACTTCTATTTATACAATTTTAAAGAGATCTAATTCACCTTCTTTTTTATCCAGAGTTAACTATCAGAGGCAATGAAACATTTATTCACCAATACTTGGGCCCAAACCATGTTAGCAAGATGCTTACCTCACAAAGCAGTTCTCTTAGCGTGAATTGTTTAAGTTTATACCTGGAGTTGCCACTTTGTAGCTGTGTAATTTTAGGCATGTTCCTCAGCTTTAGTATTGTCACCTGTAAAATGAAAGCAGAATAATCTATGTAAAGTAAAATACCCAGACCCCCCAGTCTAACCCTTCTTGAGGATCAAAAAAATAACAATATTTATTGTTTGATTGATTATGAACAATCACCAACCCTGGTTCAGTGAAACCCCACGGTATCTCTAGATAGGGAACTTCTTAAAATTATTCTTCCTCAACACAATGTTAAGTGCACTTTGACATATACAAGGTCTGTCCAGAAGGTTTCTAGCCATGAAATATGAAAAATAAAGACATTTATTGGAAAAGGTACAAGATACAAGAAACATTGTACATAGCACAATGACTCCTCAGTCCCCTTCATAATAGGCACCTTGGGACCTCACACAATTCTCCCATCAGCTGTTCTGTCATATTTTCCTGAATCTCACTGATGGTCTGCAGTCTCTTCTCTTTCAAAGGCGATTTTAGTTTGGGGGAAAGCCAGGCCCAGGGCACCTAATTTGGGGTATAGAGGGACTGAGTCACCTGGGTGATTGGATGTTTTGCCAAAAATTTTGCATGAGATGTGGTGCATGCGTGGGCACATTGTAGTGATGAAGCTGTGAATCACCAGTTGCCCATAGCTGTGGCCTTCTGAGTCATCTGAATAGTTTCCAAGGAGGGACATTCAAGCTTAATGCAAAATATACAGATATGTTGCTCTACTCACTCAGTCATACTGTCAAATGCCCTCACTGTCTAGTACAATGAAGACATCGTTGTTCATGTATGCACATTCCAGTCCAATCTTCTTGGTTGCCAAGTTACATCAATGTCATGCAAACCATTCTCATTATATCAACAATGTCTGGATGTTTTCCAGACAGACCTTGCATACTTTGGGAAATAGAAAGGGAAATTTAAAAAAATTAAATGTTAATATGGAATTCAACTTCCTATAAAATATAGCCTCTTTTTTGTAATAGGATATTGTGTACTACTTATTAACATCTTTTTCACCTAGATAAGTAGTGAATAGTACAGAGATAATGGCAAAGCTTTAAGGATGATGTTACTGAGTTTTGGGGGGCAAATTTTACATAGACTTATTTTTTAATGTACAACTACCAGGGTTCCCAACAACTAGAGAGACTGACCTTACTTGGCAGCCTTGATCACACAAATTTAAGGTGGGGTCAGGGGGAGGGAGAGAAGAAGTGTGAAGAGTTCTCCAGTTGGAAGAGGACAATATCCACAAACAGTTGCTCTCCTCTCACATGACCTCCCAGAGGTAGGACTAGTTTTCCTCCTTGGAGAGAAACAAAAAAAGTGAAATGGCTCTACAACATAATTATTGAGCATATGTAGTGTCTGCAAGAAGGAAAGATCAATGCCTTCTTCTTCCAATTGATGACTTAGCCTGGGCCTTGATCACTTGCCTAGGTAATATCTGAACACAAAGAGGAACATGGGTAGAGTAGGTGGAGGACATCAATGTTATGCCCTAGAGTCTCCAGTGCCTAAAGTGTATGTGAGGTAAATATTGCTCTGTTTTGCCCAGAATTGGGTTTCAGAGTGTGGATGAGATTCAGAGTTGCAGACTTGCAAGATGTGGAGAAAGGCTTACACATCAGGGGTACGCTGTGTGAGAACTTCAGGGAGCACTCAGCTGCTAGTGTGGCTGAGGATCAGAAGAGACAACCTATGCTTGAGAGAGTTGCTTGAAACTGAGTCCTCTCAGCAGCAGAGAATCATGAGGTCTCCACCCACCCATAGCAAGTCCATACACAAATAAGCCAGATCAGCAGAACAGACCAATAGATAGCACAGCAACTTTTCTATAGCTGATTATATACAGAGTTGGTATTTCTTCTGTCTTCTCATTTATATTAATTAAGGTTCTCCAGAGAATCAGAACCAATAGAATGTATAGATAGGTAGATAGATAGATAGATAGATAGATAGATAATAAGGAATTGGCTTACATGATTATGGAAACTGGTATGTTCAGATCCAGGAGAAACCACCAATGTTATAGTTTTAGTCTGAATCCACAAGTCTGAAAATGGGAAAAAACAATGGCGTAAGCTTCTAGTTCAAGTCTGAGATTGATGGCCCAGCTTAAAGGTAGTCAGGTACAAAGAGCAAATTCTCCTGACCTCAGTTTTTCGGTTCCATTCAGGCTTTCAACACACTGCATGAGGCCCACCCACATTGGGGAGGCAACCTGCTTCACCCAGTGTACTGATTCGAATGGTAATCTCTTCCAGAAACATTGCCGCAGAGAAACCCAGAAGTGATGTTTAACTAAATATCTAGGCCCTTTGTGACCCAGTCAAAATGACATATAAAATTAGCCATCACATCATCCCAAAATCAAAAGTTCAAAAACGAACAATTTGTCTTTTTATTTAGATTAAGAATCATATATTAATCAGACTAAGATATTAAAGGAGAAATGAAGTGTTTGGAACATAGTTAACATTAAAATATTATTTATTATTTATCTAAGTATCAAATTTAAATAGACATCCTCTTTTATCTGGCAATCCCACTATCATCCCTTATACCTAATGAGGAATAATCTGAGTTAGGAAGCCAGACAGGCATGCTCATTTTATTCATTTGACACTGTCTATATAAAAAATAAATTGTACTTGTTTTGTTTGTTGTAGTGGAAATGCATTAGGAATAGCAACAAATAATTCATGTTGTTAATGTGTTAACATTTGAAAAGGAAGTTATAAGCTTATTCAATTTTCCACCTCAGAGCCACCTCCAGAATTTTAATGGGCTTTTGATACTCAGACTTCAGTTAATAGTGAAATAACACAAATTCTGGCTTCTGTAACCCTGAAAAAAATGGTTTGAGCTCATAAAATCATAGCATGTTAGAGCTATAAGGGATATTAGGGATCATCATTTGATTAAAACTAGTCTTGTGCTTTTAAATGAAAAATTTCTGGTTTTAAAGAAGAGAAGTCATTCGGATGATCTTTCAGCTCAGCTGCCTGACATTCAATAAAGCTGAACATCTAAGTCTCACAATCAAGCGGCTCTAACCCTGCTGTCAAGTGTGACTTTTTAAACCTGTCAAACAGTCATTAGTTCTCACTTCTTAAAACATCTAACTTTGAAGCTGTCTAACCTTTTCTGAGAAAATTCAAAGCATACGATCATTCCGTGAAAAATTACCTGGAGTGAATTCTTTGTTAAAAAAGTACTTCTGAGAAACTACAATTGAACATCTCAATTATTACATTTTCAGGAAAAACTAGTTGTGAATCTTGCTGATTGGAACGCCTCAATGTTGATTAGTTATACCTCCCTGAATAATGGAATGTTTAAAATGATGATCAACTTTCTCTTCCATAAAGAATCAAGAGCATAAAACTTCTTTGGTTTTATCATGATCCATAAAAGTGTCAGCTCTACATCACTTTGTGAGTTAATATATGCCCAAATTACCAGTGGGCTTAAAAGTCATGAAACAAATGGGTTTTGTTGGCATCTTTTCTCTTCATGGTCAACATCCCCTTTCTGGGATATACAGTTGTTGATGCAGAGGAAAAGGGAGTAAGGACAGAACCATGTGAAGGGTCTTAAAGTTTTTGTTTAGATGTGGTGTATGCCACTTTTACTCAAATCCCGTTGCCCAAAGCAAGTTCATACCTGGACCTGACATCAATACGGCAGAAGTATACTCCTTCCACAAGGAGGAGCACCAAGGAGGGGCATCAAGGAGGGCCCTGTAATGTTGAGAAGTGCGGTGAATATTTTAGAACAAAAGTGCTATTTAATATAGGAAACTAAAGCCCAAAGTAGTTCAGAGACTAAGCCACATAACCAAGTTCACGAGTTGGTTATTAATACAGCCAGGATTGGAACACAGACTCCTAATTAACTGTTCATAGATTTTTTGGGACATTTGTATTTGGGTCCCCAGTTGTAGATGTATGTACACATGCTCCTAAACACAGTAGCTTCTTTTTTTTTTTTTTTTTTTTTTTTAGATTTTATTTATTTATCTTCAGAGGGGCAGGGAAGGAGAGAGGGAGAGAAACATCAATGTGCGGTTGCCTCTTGTATGTCCCCTGCCGGGAACTGGCCTGGCAACCCAGGCATGTGCCCTGACTGGGAATCGAACCGCGATCCTTCGGTTCGCAGGCCCGCGCTCAATCCACTGAGCTACACCAGCCAGGGCACAGTAGCTTCTTAAGTACATTTCTCAGAGATTTTACCCCCCTCCATGCTCACAAAGAGAATCAAATATTTCTAGAATCAATTTAAAGGGACTAATATTCAGATTCATAGACCAGTAAAGGAAGTGGGCTATACAAATCTGTTTTCTCTCTTATAACCTGATATTCCAAAGTAGACCTTTCAAGACCTGAAAATCTCAGCAGAAGGAGTGCAAACAGTATCTTGCCAACCAGCAATCTCTTCTTGGAAAACCCAATAATTACTTCCTATGTTTGCCTCTCACCAAACCCCTACAGGTTTGGAAGTTTCATCTTATATTTTTTTATCTTAAAGCAGATAATGTTGAAAAATAATAACTTGGAAAAAAGGTGATAAAGAGTAAGAAAAAGTAAACTGGTGCATGAAAGATAAGAACTGATTTTGAAATGTGGGGATTCTCTGTAGAAAAAAATATGTCTATAGCTTGAAGTTAGTGTGGATTTTAGCAAAACACTTTTAATTGGAGCAAGATATCAGAGTTCCATTTGGTCTTTTCTCTTAGCTTCGCTATGAAATTCTACAGAAATTGTCTGCTGAATAAAAAAGCATGGTACTGCAGCTCCCCATAGTCAGAAATTACTTTTAATCCACGTATGAGGGCAGAGGCAGCCACAAACTGGTACCCTGAGTACCCTTCAAAACTGGGCATCTCTCTAAAGATGGTAGATCTTGAGTGAAGGCTAGAAATAAGAAAAGGCAGAGTAGTTGAAATGTCATTTTTGTAAAAAGGTGCCCTTTGCTTCTTTGAATATCACTGAATGGCTAAGAAATGGTCCACATTGTGTCACGGAGCTGTCTTTTTCAGCCAAAAGGAAGCCTAGCTGTGAATGGCAGAGTACACCCACCTGTCCTATTCTTTCAGCTCTGCATGACCAGGGGTGATGATAAGTAATATCCTTGGGGTATGATGAAATAGAACACAAGTCTCTGAAATATTTGAGGCTCACTATATTTGTGGCAAAGGCTCTGTCTAAATAAAAAGTGGTGCAGAGGTACAAAATCATTGTTAAGGTGTCTGACGTTATTATGGCTTCACAAATCTGTGCTGGTTGAAGTTTACAGGGTTTCCAAAAAGGTTTCATTATCTGGAGGAATATAGATGAAAGGACAAATATTGGTCCACTATTTGAATGAGAACCATGTTAGAGTGAATAAAGGAGAATGCTAATATTCGTTTCAACAGACCAAGCAGCTGTGATGTAACTGTACACCATCACTGCAGTTATGGGTGTTGTTTATGAGAGGATGTAAGAAGTGACTGCTTATGGACACCTACACATATATTGAACGCTTAGAGGTTAGCATTTGGCTAAGTTCCAAATGCCATCTGCATACATAGCTTTTTCAAGTGGAAACAACTGTTTTTCACTGCAAACCATAAAAGAATCTGAAACCAATGACATATTTATGTGCTCTTATAATATAAAAGCAGTCAATCTGATTGAAGCTAAATTTTATTTTTACAAAGGAAATTTATTTTTGGATCATGATCTATGTCATATTAAACATTTTCTATGACTATGAGCTGCCCCAGAACCCTACTAAAATATTTATTTTCAGGAATACATCTTTACAATTCATTTTCTTTCCTATTTATGTTTATCTTTAGTCTTTTAAAATAAGATAATTTATTTACTTTGAAATTATTTTAGTATTTGAGGAATCCATGAGTAGCGGCAAATAGAATTCAAAGAGCTCAATTTATCTAGTAGATATTTGATATTTGACTTTTTTACAATTGCAGAATACTTTGATTTATTTAGTCTCTTTATTTTACTTTGTCACAGAAAAAAAAAACATTTTAGGTAAGCCTCCTGTAGCTAACAATCAGTTACACTTTTTATAAAACAAACATTTTTATAGGCAGAAGAGTAGGAAGTATTCTGTCCATTTTGATCAAAAATATGTTTTCAATAAATAACAGTACCTTACACTTAATAGGTCTTTTCTATATTTTTCTTAAATTAATTTATGGAGAAGAACCATCAGACAAAATGATGATCTAAATACAATCCCCCAAAGAGTATATAAATCGTACATTGCAAGTATTGACCTAGTGCTATAAGTGGCATTTTTGAGTCTCCAGTTAGTTCCCCTTTGAAAGTCCAAACCATTATCATATAGGTAGGGAGGATAACATGGTACTCAGTTTACACAAGAGGAAACAGAAGAAATTTAAGATCCTCTGATCAATTCAAGCTCTGTGCATAATGCTTTGTCAATAGGCACACCATGAGGCAGCCCCAGTTGAATGCTAATCCTTCCATTTTAAAAAGGTTACATGGCATGTTAGCTTCATGACTTCCATTAAAACCAATGGGAGTTATACCATGGCCATGCTTTGGAAAGAATGCCCTCTAATGCTATTGATTTTGATCTTTTGAACTGAAGCTCTGAGGCCTGTGTCCATTGACAACTACCCTGCATAGTTGTTACAGAATTCTGTGCTACTGAAGTGCTGGATTAGCAAGTAAGCTCCTTTTCAAATTAATCAGCTTGTCTATCTGAAACAAATGTTTTTATCCCAATACTCTTAGAAATGCCACATATCAAGCTTATTTATAGAAGTGCCAGCCAGGATTTTGTTGCAGTAAACAGAAGACCCAGCCCAGGTAGAGGAGAGCCATGGTGACGTGGTCAGATTTTTACTGTGGGAAATGCAGTATGTTTTCAGAGTAGCTATTTAATTAGGAAATGTGGGTGATAGGGCAAGAGAGAAAGCAGAAAGCAGAGGTACCAGTTAGAAGGCTGCTGAGGATATCCAGCCAGCAGATAGTGACAGCCTGGAGTAGGGCATGGGCGATGGAGATGCAGGGAAAATGAAGAAATACCAGTGATAATTAAGTTGGAGAATTGTCATGGGGTGTGAATCAAGAGTTAAACGTGTGCCATTAATAGTCAGATAATGTGGGTCTGTGGGTTAAATAGTAAATGGAAGAGCCCAACCGATGAGGACAGCAGCGACTCAGATTTATCTATTTGCTCCCATTAAGAGTTTAGAACCAGTGCTACCAATCCTCCCAATTTTAAAAAAAAGTGTACATTTGAATATTGATGTGAATATGTCTATTTTTAAGTAACAGGACCATTGTGTAGACACCGAGAACATGTCTGGAAGCTAAATCTACCAATAAGCTACCATTTGGGGTCTTCTGTTTTTTTCTCTAGCACATGATTAGCACTCAATAAGTCTGCGTCTACATTGGATAGATTGAATAAATGAATAAATAGCTCTAATAAATAGCTCAAATAAATGGTTCTAACAAAGCTCTGTGTGGTCTCAGATATTTGTAATTTTAAACTGAGCTTATATCAATATATGTTTCATACTAACTGCATTAGAGAAAAAAAATTCCTATTTGAGAGTTTGAAGGTTAAATAGTCTTAAGGTTTCTTTGCATGTAATTTATGTTTGTATTTTATATTTAACTTCTTTTTATTCTGGTTCATTTATGCAGTTTTCTATTCCTAACAGGTATAAATGATAATTACTTAATAGCTAATAATAGTATTCTCTTAGAAATAACTTTTTTGATACCACACCATAAGCCACTTTTAGATAAATTTTGAGAATTAAAATAAAGGCATAAAGTGCTCTACATTAAAAAAAATAGAGAGAAAGGAATACAGTGTATGAGATAGAGAAAGGAAAAAAAAAAAAAAAAAACAAGGAAAAGGCCAGAAACTATTATATCATAGTGAAGGATTTTTTTGTTGTCGTTGCTTTATTTTCTTCAGAATTACACTTTTGTTCCTTGTTCTGCTTTTAACTCCCTGCTTTGGAACTCAGGTATTGTCCATGCATGTTTCTTTTCTTAATATACATATTTTTAAAATACATCTTTGTGTGCATCACCCACATGCTGGTATGCAGAACTCCCATTGTCCACAAGCTCCCTAAGAAAGCCCCTTTGCATCCCCTCTCGCTCCAGTATCCTCATTATGTAATAATTGTTTGCTGCTAATTATATTTGATTTAAAATCAATACACCTAGAGAGAAACTTCAAGTACTGTCATATCTCATTGAAAGGTCTCATCTAATGACAAAAACTATGAACAATGTGTATAATAGAGCATGAAAATGAGATAGGCTCATGTGTTGTAGCCAGAATTTATAAATCATTTACAATACATGCTACTTTAGCTCACCCATATGATTTAATCATCACAACGACCCTGTTAGGAGATATGATCCCCATTATACAGTATAAGAAAAGAGCAGTCACAGAGATTAAATGCTCATAAACCCACAAGAGCCACATACTTTCATTCCACAGATCTAATAACTCCACGTATCCTGATAGGTTCCCTCTTCTCTGCTTCTGAAAATGATTCTGCATGGTAATGTATCATGTCATGTCTGTCTTCCTAGCAAAGTGGTGCTCTTATCAAACTACACACACACACACACACATACACACACGCACACACACTAATAGTACTGCTGTCATTTGAAATTGTGTTGTTCATCATTAACTTTGGTACTAATTTTCCTTAATTTCTGTACTGCCATTTTCATTACATAATTTTCAGTTAACAATGTTTAATTCTCTTCAGAGTATAAATCAAGAAATAATTCTTTCAACTGCTTTGTGTACATAAAATTAACAAATCAATTCATCAATTGAACTCTTATTTTGTGTCTGTAGGTCAGCGCAAAATTGTGAAAGTTATAAAATGATAGAATATTTGATTAAGCTGCATCAAAACTTAATATTCCTCATTGAGTTGTTCTACAAATTAGGGTTTTTGTAGTTTTAGTTTTTTAGTCCTTTCTATTATATTTATGTAAGGTGAGCAGATAATTTGTTGACCCCACTGGTGACTCTAACAGTAAAAGAGACTAAAAAATGAGACAGCAGGGCTAAACAGACTGTCCTGGGAAAATCAAGACGTGTGTCCCCCTAGAGAGAAATCATAATACACCAAATGGATATGATCATTTTCCTTTACCTAAACTCAGAAGGACCAATCCAAAACTTCAGCACTATTGGTCCCAGGAAATGAAGTGTCACAAAACTGTAACTTTACGGAGGCTCAGGGACCTTTTCGAAACAGTCTCAGCTATTTCAGTTGCAATGCTATTGGAGGATGGCAATATCACAATTGTAGGTCTAAGGTATAAAGAGTGTAAAGGACACATTTTTCTTTGAGGAGCAGGATGATAACTTTAGCTTTCACCACAAGTGCTAGACCAGAGCAAAGTAGCCAGCATTTTTTCTTGTAATAGTTCTCATAGCTGAGCACCTTGAATGATTTCCAGACACCACCCCTCACTCCCGATCCACTGAATCACAAACTTCAGGATAAGGCTCAAGAACAAGAAATTTTAACCAAATCCATGACTGATTTAAATTTACACTAAATTTTGAGAATCACTGATTTAAATTAAATATTGATGGAAACAGTGAAATAATGATGTAATTCCAAACTGCCACCTTCTTAGCGCTTTCCTTGGCTTGTTTGCTGCCTTAAGAACTGTTAAAACCCTCCACCAATTTGCACTTTATCCATAAATTTGGGTTGAATTTTCAGGCTTTCTAAACTCCTTTCCCAGTATCTCTGTCTCTCCCTCTTATTTTCTGTTCTCCTTTTATTTATTTTTCTGTCTTCTTCCTCTTCTCATCACTATATCTTTCTCTTAACGTTTGATAATCTTTCCTCAATATATTCACTGAAAAAAATATAAAATATGTTTTCATGAATGTAATATTTAATTAAATTTTAATAAAAATATGCAACAGAAAAACGAGACGATATACTCCTTTTCCAGCTAAAAGGTACTCCTGAAGCATTTTATCTGAGTTGAAAAATGAAATCTCACTCAGTTACTTTATTCATTTACATGTAATGCTGTAGGAAATTTGTCTACTACAGATTTCAGGGCTCTAGGCTCCGTGGCCTTACCACATGGCTTTGGTAGTGTGGTACAAAGCATCCTTACAACAAAGCATCCTAAGACTTGAGGGCAAGATCTCTGCTGATTCATTGTTGTATCCAGAATAGCTCCTAGCAGAACGTCTTGTGCAGGGAAGACACCCATTAATATTTTTCAAATAAATGAATGGAAGAAAAGAAAAACCTGGCTTCCTCTTAACTTGTCACACACTGGGCTCCTGTGTGACTCAAATACATAAAGAGACCATTTGGTAGTATAAATGAGAATAATAACCTCTGCTCTCTGTGATTTTGTAACAATATTTTAACAACTAAGTTCAGTCTTGTAGGTGGTTATGGCTTTGATACAAGAAGATGTTTTGTAGGAATAAGTAATTTGAAATATTTCTAGGAAAGCTATGGGCTCCGTGTTGTTACCTTTATCCCCTGAGTCTGGGAGAACAGTGGTGTACAGTCAGGGAGATTCGAGAGACATGATTAACAAGCATTTACTGAGCCCGTGCTGTTTGCATGGTACTATTTTAAAATAGCATAGCTTATTTCATCATTTAGGGTTTATACAGATTTAAAATTCCTTTTGTTCTCAATTTTAAATTCCGCCAAAGTAATAGTATGGCTCCTAACCTTCCACAACTCTGTATTCACAAATATTCTATTTCTTGGAAATATCTTGATCTCAAAGCAAAGAAAAAAGGATAGCATCCAGAATCGACTCCCTCAGAAAACTTTGCTTTTTTTTTTATTTTTCATTCTAACCTTGTTTTCTGTCCAGAGTAGAGTTATTTTTACAGAGAGATAGAGTAGCAGCAAAAGATAGAATAAGTTCGAAATCACACCTCTATTTGCCCTTTGCATTTAGTTAGTAATATTTCAGTGCTATAGCCTGCAATACTATAGATTTTTTAAAATACAACTATTTTAATAATATTTTTTATTTTTTATTGTTGCTCAATTACAGTTGTCCCCATTCCCCACATTACTCTCCCTTGCCCTGCTCACCCACCACCTTACAAATTCAATCCTTCCCTGCACCCCCACTGTTGTCTTTGTCCACGGGTCCTTTATGAAAGTTCCTTGATTTGGCCCTTCCCCTTCTTTACCCCATTATCTCCCTCTCCTCTCCCCCTTGGTCACTGTCAGTTTGTTCTTTATTTACAAGTCTCTGATTCTATTTTGCTTGCTTTTTTCTTTTGTTGATTAGGCTCCACTTATAAGTGAGATCATATGGTACTTGTCTTTCACTGCCTGACTTATTTCACTTAGCATAATGCTCTCCAGTTCCATCCATACTGTCTCGAAGGGTAGGAGTTGTTTCTTTCTGCTGGGTAGTATTCCATTGTGTAAATGTACCACAGTTTTTTTGATCCACTCATTTACTGATGGGCGCTTACGTTCTTTCCAGCACTTGGCTATTATAAATAGCACTGCTATGAACATTGGGGTGCATAAGTTCTTTTGAATTGGTGTTTCAGTGTTCTTAGGGTATAATCCAGGACATGGAATTGTTGGGTCAAAAGGAAGTTCCATGTTTAGTTTTCTGAGGAAATTCCATTCTGTTTTCCACAGTGGCTGCACCAGTCTGCATTCCCACCAACAGTGCACAAGGGTTCCCTTTTCTCCACAGCCTCGCCAGCATTTGTTGTTTGTTGATTAGTTTCTGATGGCCATTCTGACCAGTGTGAAGTGGTATCTCATTGTGGTTTTAAAGAAAGAAGAACAAAGTAGGAAGGATCAAAATATCTGATATCAAACTATATTACAAGGCCACTGTAAAAATACAACTATTAAGGGAATTTTCTACTAAAGTATTGAACAGCTTCATAAAATGTATCAACAACCTCTTCCCTCAAGCGAGGATCAGCTGTGTGGGGGCTGGGTGGTGGTGTTCCAATGTGGTCTGTAGCTGTCCACTGGGTTCACAGGCTCTGGGGTTTCCCAGGTGACACAGGCCAAAATCAGCCCCCATTTGCATTTTGCCTAGGGCCCCCCTGCCTGAGCTATAAAGCACTCTGAGGTGGCTGCTACTCGTGGTGAAGCCAAGATGTGAGTCTAGGCTGGATGCTATTGGTGCCAGACCTGGGTCCCCCTAGCAAGAGGTATGGGGACTAGGGCTCACTGAGGCTGGTTGTTGTTTGTTTGAGAGAATTTAGGAAGTCGTGAAGCATGAACCAAGACTAGACATTCATATGGAAAAGAAGCATGGGTGGGCCCTTAAGTTGGGTGGCACAGAATTTCTAGGGCAGGGAAAATACTGTTAGCCAAATTGATGGAGTCTCAGATATGGCACCAGCTTGCCAGTCTGTGGCCCTGTAGGGGGTAGGTTCAAAGAAGGGGGACAAGGGCCTCAGCCTACCTTTTTGTCTTGGATAAAGCTGTCCCTCAGCTCTTGCCTTGATGCCAGACACTTCATTTTCTCCCTGCCAGTGTGCCACTGGTACCTTTAAAGCTGCTACCCTTGTGCTAGAACTCAGAGGGAGTGAGTCTGATTAAGTACATGTGTGGGTTTTTAAGAGGAACTGCTTGGAACTCCAGAAGTTTCTTCCACCAACTCGATCCCCACTGGCTTTGCAGCCAGAATTTATGGGGACTACCTTGTTGGCATTGGAGCCCTGGGCTGGGGGGCCTGGATTGGGACTCCTCAATCCCAAGATACCCCTCCGAAACTTTTATTCACCACATGTTGACGTGGGACCAGTCCATTCCATGTCTCCACCCCTCCTACCAGTCTGGATGGATGGGGTCTCTTTAATTTTGTAGTTGTCAGAGTTCCATTGCACTTGATTTCCGTTGGTTCTGGGTGGTGCTTGTTCTCTATTTTAGTTGTAATTTTGTTGTGGTTTTATGAGGAGGTGAGGTGTGTTTAACTACGATGCCACTGCAACCAGAAGTCGCCTCTCAGTTTCCAGACCTATGTTCACAAATCTTTCAGTTTTCCAAAGAAGATAGATATTCCAATACTTATATGGAAACTTCTGGTTTTTTAAATTTTTGCAATTTGCAACATTTTTACAAACACTGCCTTTGACAAACAAAAGATTTCTGTGGCTCACATTCAGCCCTGGGCTGACAGTTTTCAGCCTCACTTAGGGAAATGGAAAAGCTGACCGAGGGGGTCAACATGTTCATTAGGCAGTGCTGCTGGCCACAGGCAAGTGCCTATAGACTGTAATTCTTTACCTCACTGTCACCTGTCTACAGGGTGGTAGTGTTAACAACATTTGAGAGAGGAAATTCACCTATGTCCATACAGATTTGTCAATCGCTGGAATATTCTCATAATGACTGAAAATCAGCTGTCTTATTTGTTGTGGTTCATCTGGTGAAATTCCGGGTTTGGGGATATTTGTGGTTTAAGAGCTTGGAAACCTCGGTGTTAGTGCACATTGGCATTGTGCAGGGAGGAGATGGATGGGTGAGGCAGAAAACCAGAATGTCACCTCTGATTTCAGTGTTGTCTGGAATGAGAACAATGCTCCTAGTTACCTGGCCAACATTTCCCCTTAATTTAACTGATTTGATGAACAAAATAAACACTGTTTCAAGTGTTTCCTTTTTCTTCTCACTGCTCCAAGAAAAAGGAAAGATCCTCTCATGGCCATATTTGGAAAGTACATTTTAAAAGAAAGGAATGACAGCCAAAGTAATCATGATGATGCTCGAGGTTAAAGTCACTTTTACTTTATTCTTTCATCATTCACCCTACCATGGTTTTAAAGGGTGCTTTGAAAGATTTTAAGATGAAGGGAAATCTTAAAATCTCCAAATATTCCAAATTGTTTAATAGAATATTTCTACAATTCATTCCATTGTTGGCCTCTTAGAAGTCATGATACATGGAGGATTTAAAAAGACATCTGGAACATTGGTCATGAGGAAACAGGAAGATGAGTGAAGATGATGACCTGAGTCTCCAGTTCTTGGCTTACCCTATGGGAGGGATTAAAGAACAAAAATATTCAAAAAGTGGAGTTACCGACATAAAGAACACAGGGGAAATCTCTGTGGAAATCTAATTCTTAAAGAGTGATGTCCCTTTGGCAACAGAGAATAGGGGAGGCTGAAAGTCAGTGGACCCTGACTTTAGTTTCCACTGTGTACGACTTACATATTCTATGGCTGAAAAGTCTCTGGAGCGGCACTTTCCTCTCCTATAAAGACAAGCTACTGAGTGAGATGATCTCTAAGGTCACCTTCAAGTTTTGTGAAAATACAGATAAGAAGAAAAAATTCCAGGAAAGATATAATCATAATCCCCTACCCCAAAACAAGTAGGCATCTTAAAGAGCATATAGCTTCAAACAGTTTTCAACTGTGTATCTGGGATGATGATTATGGATTTGGTTTTTATCTATCATTTTCCTGGGAGAGTATGAAAGAACATCTGACTTTTGGAGAACCAACTACAAAAATGAAAGAAATAGGATAATCTTTGGGGAATTACACTATAAATCAACTTGTTCAAGAGGTGAGAAATACAAAGTCACCTAACAGAGAGCAGGGGGCTGCCATTACCAGCAGGGCTGGAATGTACCTTTTTGAATGTTTCGATATACCCAAAACATGAATGTGCAATAGTGGAATTAATCAGCTGTGAGAGAATAGAGAAAGGAGAGTTAGCGCACAAATGGTGGCAGGGCCCATGCAAGCATAATCCAGCAGGAAGTGACAATGAGCGCTTTAAGATTGCCACGTTAATAACCAGACCATTGTGAGATGACTACACCAGGTTATCTTACTGTGATGCTATTAGACCTTTCATTCATCTGGCTCCCCTTGTTCTGACTTTCTGCTCACCAAACTACCTTCTGATTGTAATCTGGCATTCCATGGAAGTCTGCCTACAGGGAGAAAGTACACTGAGAATGCACATTTCAGATGTTTCCCGTTCCTATCACAGTGACTTCTTGTGGAAAATTCAGATGGGTTTCTGAAGATGATTTGTCTTCCCATGAACTTGAACACAGGGAGATCATGCCAATGTGACTATTTTCTTCTATACAAGTGTATTTCTCATTAGAAATGAATAAATAAGTACTTTAATCTTAGATGATATATAGTTAACATCAATTGGCATGCAGGGCATGAAAAGCCTTGAGTGTCAAGAAATGTCTGGCTGTTCAGAGCAGAGGGCCAGATTATCAGACAAGGCAATTAATCAAGGCACTACCCAGTGAGTTCTTAAGTAACATGCCATTCATCAACCTATTTCTAAATGCAGAAAAATTCCACCAAGAGAATGTAAATAATCATGTTGTATATAGGTCAGAGCCCAGTTAATTTTAGAAAGATGCCCAAATATAATGGCACATTGAGTATCTTTTAAGCTATACTGACCCAGAATATGTAAAGACTTCT
Source organism: Glossophaga mutica (assembly GCA_039655065.1). Taxonomy (NCBI): domain Eukaryota; kingdom Metazoa; phylum Chordata; class Mammalia; order Chiroptera; family Phyllostomidae; genus Glossophaga; species Glossophaga mutica. The sequence continues at coordinate 182,167,524 of CM077306.1, forward strand.
TAGTAGAGTGCCTGAAACATAGAAGATGCCATAAAAAGCATTCAGAATAAACAAATGGGGTTTATTCACGCTTGTTACCAGTTTTTTTTAACTTTGTTGTTGTACTAATTTCAACAAGTAATCTCAACTGTAGTGTCTCTAATGCAAAGTATGTCATGAGAAATCTCTTTATTTTTGCTTTTTTTAGCAGCTTATCTAGAAGTCCCTATATATGGTTTTCCCAGCATTTTTCCTGCTTGAATTTCTATGTCTTTCCCTAGATTTGGGAAATTGTCAACTATATATTCCTTCAAATGTTGTTTTTTCCTGACACACGCCTTTTTTCCTTTTCTTTTGGGATTATATTTACATCGATGTTACCTTTTGATTTTATAACATAAGTTTGTAAGATTTTGATTATTTTTAACTTTATCTATTTATGTTCTTCAGATGAGATACATTTTATTGCTCTGTCTTCATAGTCATGGATTCATTCCTCTGCCATCTTCAATCTGCTATATTAAGCCTGTCCACTGGGTATTTCCCCTGCACATATTGTTTATTTTGGTTCTAGAAATTTCAAAAGTAAATTATTTTTTTACCTACACAGTTTCTATTTCTCTGCTGAGATTTACTATTTTTCATTCATAATGAAATTATTTTCATTCCCATCATTAATCATGATTATAATAGCTGCTTCAAAATCCTGTCCGCTAGTTCCAATATCTGAGTTACTCAGAGTTGATTTTGGTTTATTATTTTTCTCTTTAGAATGAGTAATATTTTCTTGACTCTACACATATGGATTTGTTATGCATGTTAACCTAGATATTGTCATTTTTACATTGTGTAAATTCAGGATTCTGTTTCCTTACTCTGAAGAGTGTTAACTTTTCATTTGTTTATTAATTTTAGTAGGCAATTGACTTGGTTGGATTTAAACTGTGAATCAAATTCTTTCCTTTGAGTGATAGCTCACATCTCCATTTGGTTCTTCAGTTCTTCAATCTTAACAATGAGTCTGCCATGTACATATGTGGTTCCTGACACAGCCAGAGATCTGGGCAGATTTAGACACATACTTTGGGACTATTCCTCTCCCGCTATCTACTTTTTTGTATCCTCTTCTTATTTCCAAGCATCTGTGGTTGCCCGGAACTCTCTCCTCTGGCTCTTCTGGCCAGAAACTCTGTGAGTTTTCATTAGAATTTTATACACCGCATGCAATATTCCATTCCCTTCTTCCAAGTGTCAGCTCTTCTCCACTTTCGACTGCAATATTTCACTCTCCATTGCCTTTGGGCTCTGTATTTAGCTTATCATGTATAGTTGTTATTTGCAGGAGTGTTGGTCTGGAAGAAGCTTGCTTTGCTATATCAGAAACCAAAATCTATCTCTGTTATTTTAATCAAAAGCATTCAGTGCACGTGATCTTTCTTTCTTGTAAACCTCTTTAACATAATGTTATATTTCTTATATTCCTATCAGGTTCTAGCTTATACTGTAGTACTTCATAAGTGTATGTTAGCTGACTTATTTGCTGAGTTATCAGCTCATTCAGTGCAAGGACTCACTCATGTGAAGTATGTATGCCAGACAATTAAACAAAGAGGATATATGCTGCTTATAGAAACTGTGACTAGGATTATGAATTCTAAAACCATATTGTTGTCACACACATGGGAACTATGCTATCTATGATTTGAGTGCCATATATTAGAAGAATTATACTGAGGGAACATATTAATAAATAAGGCCTTAATAAAAGATTAGAGTTTCTTCATATTTATAACTATCCATGGATGATTAAAATAGCCAGCTGAACCTAGACATTCAAATGTAAAAATTCTGAGGGATCCTTGGACTTAAATAAAAGTTAATTAAAACAACACTGGAGTGAGGAAGGCAAGATTTGCTGTTTGCAATTGGACAAGTGAATAAAAAAGCCAATATCTTATTCAAAATATTGTGCAGACAAGAGGTAATAAATCTGAAATCCTCTTAATAGAGAATCTAAATTCTGAAAGGAATAATGCACGCTAATTTTCAAAGACAAAGATGTTTAGAAGGAGGGGAAACATGGTGAGGTGAGAAGCAATTCATTGATTTCTTCTTTAATGTTTTCGTGAGTAGAGAGAAGAAAACAGCCAATGAGAAGATGGTTTTGAGACTGTGGCATGTCAAGGTTGTAGGCCCACTCAATGTGAAGGGAGCAGAGATGGAAGTGGTTTATACATTATATGCATAAACCATTTCTTCTGAATAGTTTGTTGTGACATTGTTGATATGTTAATCATCTTTGTGGCCAGGTGTTTCTCTGTAAATGAGTTTCTTAAATAAAAAACTAGTTTCCTTTGAATGAATTTAAAATAAGAAGGCTATTGCTAATGTTTCTACAATTGTTTGAAATAGAAAAAACTTCCTCTCTTCCCAGAAATTCCACAATAATCATCACATTAAAAATAGAGAATATATTGCATACTTAGAACATGAGAATTAAATTATTTTCGATTTTGATTTATTACCTTAGGATTAAATAGGCATAACGGGAACCTGAGCGGGGGAGAGGTACAAGAGAGGGGCATTTTCTTATGTTTGCAAAGATTCTCCGCCTGTGCCATATTAGCATATCATTAATTCTATTCCCATGAACATGGAAGAGGAGGTTTTCTGCCAAATTAATTACTTTTCTACACTCCTTGGAAGTCAATAGGACTACTTGGTGATTTTGAAGAAATTGTTTGAGATATGTTTCCTCCACTTCTGCAAATTCTAAGCCTAAAATATCCTTTTTGTGAAACTGAGATAATATTTCATTTTCACAGTATGATCTCTAAAACAAATTTAATAAATCTTGAAAGCAAGCATTTAGTTCTTTAACTTGGTAATTCCACTTCATTTGAGGGAAAAAAATACCCAAAATTCCTAAAAGAAACATTTATATTCACAAACTGGAATGCATACATTTTGTAAAAGTTTGTTCTTTTACGGAGGCCAGTGTCCCTGAAAAGCACTACCACTTTGGTGCTGAGTGGATCAAAAAGATGCTAAGACAACAAACTAAAATCTGACAAATGGTTCGCTAGGGAAATGGGCAATTGCGCCAGCCCACTTCCTACATTAAATTGTACCTTTCAAACTTGCAGTACAAAAAATAATTGGTGGGGAAAAGGGTGTGATAATTGTCAGTGTTTCCTATCCCTTTTTAGATGTAAAACCGTCTTTGTGCTAGAACTGGAAATCAGTGTGACATCATTGCACACAATTGGCTCTGCCATTTATTTGCTATATAACCTTACATTTCTTAACATCCCTGGACCCTGGGTTCCTCAGCTGCTTTATTGACTGGTTGGTTGATTGATTGATTGATTGATTGATGATTGGGTTTTTATTTTTTCAGAGAGAGAAGCATCAATTTGTTGTTCCACTCATTTATGCATTCACTGGTTGCTTCTTTTATGTGCCCTGACTGAGAATCAAACCTGCAACCCTGGTGTATGAGGACAACACTTGAGCCAACTGAGCACTGGGCCAGGGCATCACTTGGTTGTGGGGATTAAACGTGATGTTGCCTGGTACATATCAAGTACTCAACTAAATAATGCTGAACTAATAAATGATGTTTTAAAACTGCCTGGCTCATAATAGATGCCTACAAATATTGGAGTCTTTTTTCCTCTGATGTAAATGACATTGAACAGAAACAAATGACACAATGCCAGAGACCCAGATGATTCCTGCAGGGTTCTGATTCTTCTCTGATCCATGAGGCACAGTTCTTTTTTTTTTTTTTTTAATAAGAATCACATTAGTATTTATTGAAACATCTTTATTCTTCAATTTGTACAGGCAAAACTCACATGTATAGTAATCCTACATTCCCCAAAATTCTAACTCATATTTTATTCTTTTTTTGATTTACAACATTATCCATGCAACTAACGAAAGTTTATTTATCTTTTATGATTTAGAGGTAACATTATTCACATCATTTTAAAAATCAGAGGAACTGAAACCCAGAATGGCACACACAGCCACTCAGTGGTAAAAAGATTTGTTTTCTGACTTAAAAATCCAGCACTCTTCTTTTACCACATGCTAGCTTTAAAGTCTCACTGTCCTCTAGGTTTCCAAGGTTTATCATAACTGATGTTCAGTGTTATATTCTCATAAAGGCTGGAAACTAAAAAAAAAAAAAAAAAAAAACATAATTTGCACACAATTTTACATCAGTATTAATTATAACACTAATACCTTTCATAAGCTCAGCTGAAGGGTTTAAAGATAATACAGTCTATCGGCCTGTCTCATATGGAACACTAAGCTTTTTAGCAATGTGTACAGTCAAATTGATTGCTCCCTAATAAAATAATGAGCTCAAAAACTTGGGAGGTTTTCACAGAATAAAAATAAATGAGCATAGTCTACTGAAGCTAAAAAGATATTCTCTTAACTCCTGTTAAATAAAACTAGCAACAGTTTGCCAAAGGGAGCACAAACTACATTAGAAGCTATCTCCACAGAGGTAGTGAACTTCAAAATCTTGACACAATAAATAGGCAATACTTAGGGTTGCTAAAGTAAAAGCCTCCTTTTTTTTCCCCTTTTCCTACAAATCCTGTTTGTGAGTTAAATGTAAAAATAATTTTGCTTTGGATGGAAAGCAAAATCACCTGGGGAGCTCTAAGAACACAGTGAGGCCTGAATGCCACCCACAGTGACTCTGACATAATTGTCATGGACCTCTTCCGAGCATTGGGGTGGGTAGGAGTTAAAAGTTGTCCACATGATCCTAATGGGCAGCCAAGGTTGAAATACCGCTACTCTAAGGCAATTTCTTTGGGAATACATTCATGGAATTCCAGGCTAAGAGGATACTAGTACTTATAATGCATATTCTACACTTCAAGAATTTCAGTAAATGGCTTTACCTAGTGTATCAATACTCTTTGGAATAAGTGTCTTGGACAAAATATAACTTATTGGATATTCTAACTAAAAAGTCTAGGGAAAACAGCAGAGCTGAATTTGAAATCTTAAATCATATAACCAATGTCTCATTTGTCTCCCACCCTGGGTTTTGATTTTTCTGGTTGGCTCCATTCTAAGGCTAGATTTCCTTTCAGAGTCAGAAGATAAATCAGCAACTCTTGGCACTACATTCTTCTCGCATTTCAATCCATAAAAGGAGAGAACAAGGGCTTCTTTCTCAGCCTTTGATAAGGAGTCTCATTTGCTCTGATGGGATCAGAGACTGTTCAGGATGCCAGAGCTGAGGTTGAAGGTGTAATTTGCACTCAGATCTGTTTTACCACAGCTTCACGCACCTTTTACTGTATATATATATATATATATATATATATATATATATATATATATATATGTATGTATGTATATCTCCTGCCTCAAGAAAAATGTTACCAGTTTGATTGGAAAAAATGTTTTTCTCCTGATGAAGAATTTGAGAAATAAAGAGATCCCCAAGTAAGACAGCTTATCTGTGAAAACTTCTCCCAGTTCTCTGGCTGGAAGTTCTCTCTCTCTCTCCTCTCCGCTTTGCATCCATGTGTTCTTACTCTAGGGCCATTTCTCTCCAAGCACAGGCCAGAGCTCAGTGAGAAAAAAATAACAATGTGTACTATCACTGGTTCTGAAATAATTGATTTTCACATTTATTTCTTTATAATGCCTGTATTTGCTCCCTGTAGCTGCTATTGAAAAAACAACCCACAAACAGCAGAAATTTATTCTTTCAAGTTCTAGAGCTCAGAAGTGTGAAATCAAGGTATGGGCACAGCCATGCTCCATCCACAGTTCTAAGCAAGAGTCCTTCCTTGCCTCTTCCAGCCCCAGTGGCTGCAGGCTTTCCTTGGCTTCTCAAGGCAAAATTTCAGTTTCTCTCTCCATCTTCTCATGAGACCATCTGCATCTGCATCTGTGTTTTCTCCTCTTCTGACTATTATGAGGACATTTGACATTGGATTTAGAGTAGACCCCAGCAATCCAGGATAATCCCATCTTGAGATCCTTAATTACATCTGCAAAGATCCTCTTTTCCAAATAAGGGCCTATTCGCAGGTTCTGGGAGTCCAGATGTAGATATATTTGGGGTGTGGGGAGGGAGGCATGGCTACATTGCTCATTACCATTTTTATCTGGGAAGTAAAACATGTTTTAGGTTTTCACTTCAGAACTTTTCTTTGGCTAGTCACATGCATGAGTGGGCTGCAAAAGAAGGGGTAGGAGGGACACATCATTTATAGAGAAAGGGAACCCTCCATTGTGAGAGTAGGAAACCCACTAAGCACGTACAGGTTACCAGTGGAAGACTAATAGTAACTCCTTAGGGTACAACACATGTTACTGAGCTTTAAAATATAAGTAGAAAATGAAGCACAAAATAAGAGGCATAGTTCTTTTACATCTTAAAGTTGTAAAAAATAATGACTGTGTAATAATGAGTACAATTCACTGTGGAAAATTTGAGGATGCAAATAAAGAATGATATTGTATTAAAATTGTTTAACCCAAGGGACAGGACCCCAACTCAAGCTGGTTTAAGATAAAAATAGTAAATATATTGGCTCGTGAACAGGAAAATCTGGGGATCACAGAATCCAAGGGTACAAGAGATGTGAATTTTTCAGAAACTGCCTTTTCATTGTTTCACTGTTATTGTTTTCTTCTGTGTTATTGCTTCACTCCCAGACATGCCTTCTAATGTGGTTGGCGAGATGGCACTACACCTCAACAGGCTTTCTCAGTCTTTTTTTTTTTTTTTTTAATTTTTAATCAGTATTTTTTAATTGTTGATATTGTACAGTTTTCTGTCTTTTACCCCGCCCCAGCCCACCACCCCAGCCCTCCCCACCTTCCTCCCGTTTCCACCCCCCATAGTTTTTGTCCATGAGTCCTTTATACTTGTTGCTCTAAACCGTTCCCCTTTTACTCTAAGAAGACAAGCAACCCAATTAAAAAATGGGCAAAGGATTTGAACAGACACTTCTCCAAGGAGGACGTACAGAGGATCCAGAGACACATGAAAAGATGCTCGATATCTCTAGCTATCAGAGAGATGCAAATTAAAACTACAATGAGATACCACTTGACACCAGTCAGAATGGCCTTCATAAACAAAGCAACAAACAGCAAGTGTTGGAGAGGCTTTCTCAGTCTTTAGCAAATTCATTCTCAGAAAGAGAAAGTCTCTCTTCTGAGGTCCATTTTAGTCCTCAGATGGACTCTGAGTGTCCCTACTTGAAGCAGGGCTTTTTCCTTTTACAAATCAGTGTATTTAAGAGGCAGAAATACTATGATTGGTCAGCTTAACATCGTATGCAAAGACAGTTCCCAAAATAAAGTGGTGTTCCTGTTATCACAAGAAGGAAAAAAGGACATCAGAGAGGTGATAACGACCCATGGTCATTACATGGTCTTAAGACCATGCTTAAGAGATACATGTTCTTAAGTAGAGAAAACCTCCTGGACTCTTAGGTTAAGTGAAGACATCAGTCTAAGAGATCAATAGGAGTAATTAGGGTGTATACCTTACACATAGCAAATTCCAGGTGTTGAGGGAGGAGAAAGTGGAGAACATTTTGCTTAAATGATGATGGCTGTAAAGTCAATAGGATAAGGGCACATAATGTGTCCACTCTAGAAGAATAAAAAGTGTAAAAAAAGAATATTGGAATAAGATTTAGGAGATTTGGGACTTCCATCTAGTCCTGCAACTTGAAGGAAGATAATATAATTTCTTAGGCCCTTTATAGCTTTAAGGCTGTAAAGATTGCACAGATTGGAGAAGATGGAAATTAAGTGAGCTCCGTTCTAATGCCTAAATACCATTTTTCTGATCTTTTCATGAGATGGTAGGATTGTTTGAAGTGAATGGAGTTTAGTAAAAGATCCTCTCACAGGTACAACTTCATTTTTTTCAGAATCCCAATTCTGAGGAAGCCTTACAAATTATGTCCAGAATAGTATTTATTTTCTGTACTTTCCCAAAAGCAGGGAACAGAACTGTACTTTTCAAGATAAGACCTTTAATACTGGCAATATGTTATCCTCAGGAAGTGTGACTCTATTTGTGGCATGTGTTTGTCTCGAATCAGTTTATACCTGTTAAAATTAGAGGCTTGAATCTGAAAATATCACTCAAGCAAATGGTTATGTTATTTAAATGAAAAACCAAATCCATCATAGTATAGTCTCATTGGTTTCTTAAATAGACTAAAGTGGCTGGCTCCATTTGTAATGCTTAGTTTCCTAAAATTTTCCACTTTAACTTACAGCTTTCTCAACCCATCTTTTCTATATTTATTTTGTTCTAAACTAAGAAAATTTAATCGCTCAGATGCATCATTTATATATCAAAAATACCAAGTAGGAAGAAAAGTCATTTCCTTGAGCATCCTCCACGATATTGATTTGTATTTGCCTCCTCTGTCTTCCTGACACTAGAGTTTCCTCATTCCACTTACACACTGAATACAATGATCAGAGAGTCTAAACATAAATTGCAAGGCCATAGTTGAGTATAATTTCTTTCTTTCCCTGTGACATATCTTCGCTTAAAAAATATAATTTTTAAATTACACAGGCAGCTGTTAGAAGGGAGACTTGACTTCTTGGCATTTCCCTCACAGGCACATCAGGGAGGCCTGGTGCCCAGAGCAGATGTGCTCTTTGATGGGGCTGTGATACTGGTGACCTAGGAAGGAGAGTGCTGGATCTTATGACTCAGGAATTCGAAACCATAGTCCTTTGTTTTATTTTACTATCTGAGGAGGGGTCATTTCTTGAGATGATAGTGAGCAAGAAATGCATGTTTAGTTTAATAAGACCAAATAGCTGGATATGAACCAGTGGTATATCAAAAAATATTTTTCAAAAATCTTGAATAGCTTTTCTCACTTTCCTTTTTACAACTTTAAGTTATTATTAAAAGGGAAAATAAATTATTTTCATTGAGCACTTACTTTGTGTTGCAGATGCTTTGAGTTTTTTGGTCTCACAGAATAACTTAAAACTATTATCTACATTTTAAAGGGGAAGACAGAAAGGTTAATTAACTCCGCTAAGGTTACACAGTTAGAAACTATCAAATGCCACATTCAAAGAGTGTCTTTTTTCATCAAACTCTACTCATTCTGCTGTAACACATTGTCTTCTTTTACAAAAACGTAACTTGATTTACTTAATTTGTGTTACCACTTGAAAATGGAAAAAAGAATATTCTTTGCTTCTTGCATGAATACCTAAAGAGGAAGTAATTGCCAAGATACGAATGGGGTATTAAAAGTTGAAAATAGAGGTGAAAGGCCAGATTCCAAAAGTCCTATTCAAAAAGCTCTCTCCGGAGTTTGTGGGAACATGAGATCAGCTCTGAACTGATGAAATTTTGAAACTTCTGAAAATTGTATAGTAAATGAATCATGGAGTCAGAGTATAATTGTATCAAGGGGCAGTCCTGAAATACCTGAGCTGTTATCATCAACTTCACGGAGATTCATAAACCAAAGAAGTAGAATTTACATATCCAAGTGTGTAAATCCATCTACTTAACACGCACTTGAAGAGGCATTAAACATCCAGGAAATCCATTATGGGAAGTGACTCATGCCTCATTAAGTGCCTTCTATCCATAAGTAGTAGGCTAAAAGACAAATTCACAGATATCAAGACAACTTGACAGCCTTCTTGTTCCATGAAATGCACTATTTCCAAAAACATGCTAGACTATATAAGGAGGTCCATAGTCAGGCAGATTTTTTGCTGTTGTTTTTGTTTTCATTTTTCAGTTTAACAGGTATACACAGGGCCAACAGGTATACACAGGTATACACAAAACTCTGTGCAGCTTGTGCCCTGTCCCCAGGCACCTGCCTGATCGGGTAAGTTCAGGAGGCTGAAATGCAATCATAGTTTTGCTCATCAAACCCTGTGTCTTTAAATCAGAACTAAGCTGGGCCAGACTCCTTGGGAAGAAGGACTTGAGGAGTGGTGGGGAGGGAATCTTTTTTGTTACAAACGACATCTAATGTGCTTGCAGGAGGGTGCCGTGTTATATAAGAATTCTTCATTTGTATTCAAAAAGCATAACCAGCACATCAAATAGTAACATGAATTTCCATTTCAAAATAAATTAAATTATAAATGTAAGTTAATTATAAGAACAATACTAAGAAATTAATATAGTGGTAATAAGGCAAACCAGAAAGATTATGCAAATAATTAAAATTTGGAACTCAGTAGTATTGGGGGGAAATCATGAGCTTTAAATTGTATGAATTAAATGTCTGAGTATTTATGGGCAGCATACTCCAAAAGATGCTCCATTGGTTCCAAGGTGCTCGTCACAGCTGTTTGCTTCAGTGCTCCATGATTCTCATCTCGCTTGTAGTACACCCCACTTGCTGCCTCGCCACCCCTATGGTGATGTTCCAGAGGATATGTGCGCACACGCATACACTTACTCAACACTTACACCCACAGACACACACTCACTCACACATATTTACACATCTATGCATACATTTATGTTCATACACTCACACATCTTTACACACTCATGCTTGCTCACACACACACATTTATATACTCGTGCTGACACAATTCACGTACTCCTACCCATTCACATACATATCCCACGTACAAAAGCAAGCCACTATAGCCCCATAGACCAACTCACCATTTCTTCAGTGTTTCCTTTCTCAATTCTTTTGTTCACTTTGTACCTTTGCCCACATTTCCCTCTTAGATCTTTTCCTACTTAAATTTTCTTTGCTCTTTAAGGCCTAGTTAAAATATCCACGCCACTATTAAAATTTCATGATAATTCAGCCAGATGTGACCTTTATTTAAAAAGTATTTATCTTTCTTAAGTTTGTAGCCATGTTTTACCGTGTGACCTTACTATATAATTACATGTGTTGTTTGGCAGGCTATCGGATTGCAGTCTTTGACGGCTAAATCATGGTGTATTTATATCATATCCTTCACGGCGATGGCCTTCATCATCTTGAAGAAAAATAATCTTAGTTAATTTTCATGAAGTAGGCCCTTTCAGGTTCCCATTTCAGGTTTTAAATGGAGACATATTTAGAATACCTGAAATTACTTAGGGATGAATATTTTAATGATATGCAGCTAATTTTATCTGAATGTATTATATTCACCCTAGGCAACAGACAGAACCTAACTGGCTCTGTTGATCTTTGTCTATATTCATTATCCAGTTAGCTGTGTACAGAGATTTTTGTCACAGTTCAGTGTTCCTCACAAGTGGCCTCTGGGATGCAGGGTTCTCTGAGTGTCCCGGACTTCTCTGCAGCACTCTCCTCGGGCTTCCTGTTTCCATGCCCCATTCTCCAGTTCAGCATCGTTCAGCTTCCAGGCATACATTCCATTGAGCTGCATATGTTTATGAAGGGTAACCACAAAAATATGAGTATATCTTTATACAGTATCCGTATGAACATATCTTTATAGAATAGTCATATGGATATCACTACAAAGAAGATATAGCGTGTGCCTCTGAATTCACCCCATGGAGTTATAAAGACTGTTTGCTTTCTGCAGATAAGCTGTCTCCAAATAACAAAGGTCTGACTGAGCTGCGCATGCTCACTTCCTTTGCCCACCTTATCAATCACATAAATCACCCTTCATGGAGGTGGTGGGGCTGAGAGAAAGAAAAGAGATGTAGGAGATACATTTCTCCCATCCTGTTCCCTGAGGAGAAATGAAACACAAGTTATTTTTCATCTCCGAAAACCTAAAGAATGGGAAGTAAGTACTTTTTTTCTTCTCTTAATGTACTGAGTCTAAGAAGCAAGCCCCAGAAATATGCAGAGGGGAGGGGATCAGAAGTCAACTAGAACAGTCCTCCCACTTTTAAGGACTTTTGCCTCTAAAACTGTTGAAATTTCAGGTGTTTTCCCCAGACACTGATAGGCAGTTTATCTTTTGCCCCTGGAAGGCTCTGAAATGATTTCTCTCAGACTAGCCCCAAAATTCAAACTCAATCCTATTTCCTATTTCAAATTATGCCCCCCAAAAGCCAGTGTATCATAATTTTTTCTTACTTATGTTGGCCCATGGGAAGGAGTGATTTACCCATATGCACAGGAAATATATCGTTTTCTGTTTACTTTGTGGAGAAAATAAGGTCCCTGGAGCTTAAGCGAAGCAAAGCAATACCTACTGTGATCATTTATCTAATGAACACAAGTTTCTTATTCATTTCCTTTAGCCTTTTTGTTTATGGTTTAAATCTGATAAACATCAAAACCTTTTTCAATATGAAGATATTGAAAAAAATTATGTGCTTTCCAGGAATCTATTTTAGTCAAAAAGAGAGTTAAGCAAAGCAATAAGGAGATATACCTCATATGACCACAACATTCATTATAAGTACATAGAAGCTATTGACTCAATGAATGTCAATTCAAAAGCTATTCTAGACACTTGTCATACTCAAGGGATACAGATGCCAGTGATTAGTGAGTATATTTAGACTCTAGGTTCTGTGCTGATGTGCCTTTTGCCTTGGAAAGCAGTCCGGTACAGAAGGACTGCAAGGCCCAGGCTCTGAATTCAAAGCATGCTGACAAGAAGTTACAGGCAGGCATACTGCTAGCATAGGAAGGTGTCACATAGCTAGACATAGAGTCTGAAGTGTTAGGTTAGAGTTAGGAGAGTTAGGTTAGGAGAGAAGAAGGTTTAGAGCAGGGTAGATAAGCCGGTATTGTGTTTGGAAATACACACAGGCAAATGTAGGCTTTCTACACTTAGGTAGAGTTTAGGATAAGGGGTGGGAGGAAGTACTGTGGAAAAAGTGACACAGTGGGGTAGCCAGGGTTTGGGGTCTGGGCATGAATACTGTGAAAGCATGTCAAGACTGCGCTTTGCTGGTGATATGAAAAGGTTCTCAGGTGCTAAGCTTCAGTTAGATAGGATTCTTCAAATGAAAATGGTTAATTCTTACCAATGGTCAGAAATCTCTTTATGTCAGTATCCTATAGAGCTTTACCACTAAAACCAAATTCATCCTCATTCAAGGTAGCAATTCCCACTACATTTCTCTGGTACTCAATTACCTGGAAAGGGATGGTCATTATCTCCTCTGTATTACCGAATGAAAAAGCAATATAGAGAATGATACCCCTGGTCATGAACTCAAGTCTTCTCTTTCACAGTGTTTTGCTTTTCCCACCAGCCCTACTATCTTAGTTTCCACAGGTAAACAGAGCGATATATTGTATAATTTACCTGGATATTTTAGACCAGAAAAAATAGTTGCAATAAATTATATGAGCTCTTTCAAAATTTTCCTAAACAGGAAATATTTTTACTCTTCTCTTTTCTTATTCTCAGTGATCCCTGGCACATACATCTCTCTTTATGGAGAAGGATTAACACAGACTCAACTTGGGAGAAATCCAATTATACAGTTAATAAAAACTAAAGCTTCATTCCATGCTAAGTGATGATGTAGCACCAGGGAAAATTAATTATTGCATTTTAGAGTAGAAGAAGTTGGACATGTCACATTTAAATTTAGTTAGCCTTAGGATATACAATAACTTTCCATTCTTTTGTGACTGAATATTTTAAAGTACAGTTAGGTGCCACATAACTATATTTTGGTTAACAACCAGCCAAATATACAACAGTGGTCCCCTAAGATTATAATAGAGATGAAAATTTCCTATTGCCTAGTGACATCATAGCTGTTGTAATATCATATCAGCAAATGTATTACATGTTTATGTTGATGCTGGTGTGAACCTACGGCACTACCAGTCACATAAAAACATAGCACATACAATTAAGTACATCATGCCTCATAATGATAATAAATGACTGTTATAGGTCTCTGTCTTTTCTATGCTATACTTCTTATCCTTATTTTAGAGTGCACTTTTCTATTTATAAAAACATTATTCTTGTAAAACATGATGCGTGTAATGCTGGCAGCATCCTCATACGTCTCGTATTTACCATGTTTCTTGTGCTTGATTTAATCTTGTGTTGTTTTGTGCAGTAACAGGCTGCATAGGCTTGTAGCCTAGGGGCAATAGGCTATACCATGTAGCCTACGTGTGTAGTAGGCTATGCCATCGAGGTTTGTGTAAGTGCATTCTGTGATGTTCCCACAAGGATGAAATTTGCCTAAGAATTCACTTTTCAAATGTATCTTCATCATTAATCAGTGCAGAACTGGTAAAAGTTACTCAAAATCATGTAGCCATACTCTATAAAAGTAAGTGACCTTTTTAATATTCTAACAAGATTAAATTCTTAAAATGCTTGAATTTTTGTAGGAACTTTTCAGAATCATTGTGTAAATTCAAGTTGTTCCCTTGGCTCTAGCTGGGAATAATCAGTGATTGGTGTAAATGTATTAAAATTGCCCTTTTACACGAGAGTGTTTAAGTGATTTCGATACTCCTAAAGAGATTCTCTAAGTGCTCCGATGCTGAGAATTTATATATAATCATTGTCAAATACAGCATAGTGCAGTATTTAATAGCTAAAATTAGTAGTTGTCAATGGAAGCAGGTTATTAACATTTGGGCATAAACTAGCCATTTGTAGACTTTAAATTATAGTGTGTTTTTCTAAGTTATTTTATCTGAACTACAGAGAGTGATATCCTCAGAAGTTTACATTACCTTATGTATTTAAGTGGTACCGAATAAACCTAGGCAACAGAAAATCCTAACATATAATATTTAATCTCTCTCTATTCCTATAATCATAGAATCATTTTGAGGAACATAACTGTACAAGTTTTGAATACAGCCTTCACTCTTAAATGACCATCCAGCCTCTGCTTGGATATGACTAACTACAGGAATTCATCATTCAGAATACCACCCACTCCCTTTGAGAGCACTTATAATCGTTTGGTTTGCCATAACTTCCAGATAAATTCATGAGCTTGAATCTTTGCCTGCCTCTCTGGAGTTAACTATAAATAATTAGTCTGATCCTTCTGAATTTTTGTGTTTCTTTAAATATTTGAAGGCAATTATTAGGATCCTTCTGATTCCTTTCTTCTCCAGACAGGTCAACCCAAATTCTCTCAAGGTTCCTCCTGTGGTGTGGATTTTAGATCCCACAACCCCCTGGACAGAGTCAGGATGCAATTTGAACAGTGTCCATCAGCACTAAAACATTCTGAGAGAAGACTGTAAGATACCTTAGGTGTGTGAGAAAATTACATATCGCAGAATTCCTATGTTCGCTGCAAGAAAATAGCAGGTTACTATGTTATTCCTTCATTGAAGTAGCTTAACAAAATCTACCTATACCTTAAAATCACACCACTGTATTTTTCTCTACGTGCTTTCCAAGTTCATATTGGATGTACCAACATCTATGGTATAAATTCAGTGGCCCCTTGTCTTATGGCTATGAACAACCACTTTGGATGGGGAATTATTAAGCTATCCCTTTTCACAAGACTTCTCATGTCTCATACTCTTAAAAAGAAAAAATCAATAAAAAAGGAATATTTTGATAGATAATGATGGCTTTCTAAGAAAAAAGAAGAGCTGGAAGGAAGCACATCTTTTAAATAATAAGTACTAAGTTATGGCTGATGCTGCTACAACATCAGTGTCATCTCTAGAATGAACTGCTATCTTGCCCACCACCCCACTTCACCTCTGTCTTTCTACCATTGCACCAATATGATTAAATTAATTATTTCTTTTCCATGTTTGTGCCCTCAACTTATACTTCTGCCTTCACTTCTACTTCTGGGGAGACTGTTCTCTCTTCCTAAGGGGCACTAAGAAAATGAGTGTTTATCAATATAAAAATGATGATGAGTATTTTTCTGTTTCTTAATATTTTCTTCTAGACAGTGACTTTTCAACCAGTAGCCTCTTGGCCTTGTATGTTACAAAAGCTGCAAAGTGCTCTTAGGATGCAGTCCAAATGAAATAGGTACCTGTACTTAAAGGTGATGTATTGACTTCTGGCCAAGATGGAGGCATAGGTAGACACACTGTGCCTCCTCACACAACCAAGATTAAGGACAACAAAGATTTAGAAACTAAAAAACATCCAGATCTTACAGAAAATTGAACTATAAGGATGTTCAACAACCATTCACCCAGACTGGTAGGAGGGGCAGAGTCGGTGGCCCACAGAGAGGGATCACAGCAGCAGAAAGTGGTGGTTGGTGGTCCCAAGTGCGCAGGCAGCGGCTGGTGTGCAAGGTGG
Source organism: Glossophaga mutica (assembly GCA_039655065.1). Taxonomy (NCBI): domain Eukaryota; kingdom Metazoa; phylum Chordata; class Mammalia; order Chiroptera; family Phyllostomidae; genus Glossophaga; species Glossophaga mutica. The sequence goes on from CM077306.1 coordinate 182,183,745, forward strand.
CTGGCTAACCACAGACACGCATTCATGTGCAGATAAACCAGGTGAAAATGGGGAGATAGACCGCACAACCCAGGGCCCCAGCACTGGGAAATAAAGCCTAAAAGCACTGATTGAAAACACTTGTGGGAGTTGATGTGCTGGGAGAGACTCCCAGCCTCACAGGAGAGTCTGTTGGAGAAACCCACAGGGTCCTAGAGTGCACACAGTCCCACCCACCTGGGAGGCAGTACAAGAAGGGCCCAACTTGCTTTTGTGAAAGGGCCCAAGGGAGTGAAATATGAGAAAGAGTGGAGCAAGCACCATTGTTCCCTCTCTGACCCCACCCTCACATACAGCATCACATCCCAGCGACTGGGTTGCCCCACCTTGGTGAACACCTAAGGCTCCACCCCTCACACATAACAGGTGCGACCAAATCCCCATCCCCACAAAAAATATGGCTCAAGCGGAAGAACAGATAAAAGCCCCAGAGCCAATACATGTAAGCGACCAAGAGATAGCCAACCTATCAGATGCACAGTTCAAAGCACTGGTGATCAGGATGTTCACAGAATTGGTTGATTTTGGTCGCAATTAGATGAAAAAATGAAGCCTACACTAAGTGAAATGAAGGAAAATGCACAGGGAACCAATAGTGATAGGAAGAAAACTGGGACTCAAATCAATGGAGTGGACCAGAAGGAAGAAACAAACAACCAAACAGAAAACAAGGAAGAAACAAGAATTCAAAAAAAAAATGAGGAGAGGCTTAGGAACCTCCAGGACATCTTTAAATGATCCAACATCTGAATTATAGGGGTACCAGAAGGGGAAGAAGAAGAGCAACAAGTGGAAAACTTATTTGAACAAATAATAAAGGAGAACTTCCCCAATCTGGCAAAGGAAACAGACTTCCAGGAAGTCCAGAAAGCTCAGAGAGTCCCAAAGAAGCTGGACCTGAGGAGGAACACACCAAGGCACATCGTAATTACATTAGCCAAGATTAAAATGAAGGAGAGAATTCTAGAAGCAGCAAGAGCCAAGGGGACAGTCACCTACAAAGGAGTTCCCATCAAACTGTCAGCTGATTTCTCAAAAGAGACCTTACAGGCAAGAAGGGGCTGGAAAGAAGTATTCCAAATTATGAAAGGCAAGATTGCTCTACATCCAAGATTGCTCTGTCCAGCAAAGCTTTCATTTAGAATGAAAGGGAAGATAAAGTGCTTCTTAGATAAGGTCAAGTTAAAGGTGTTCATCATCACCAAGCCCTTATTATATGAAATGTTAAAAGGACTTATCTAAGGAAAAGAAGATAAAAAATATGAACAGTAAAAAGACAGCAAACTCAGTTATCAACAACCACATCTAAAACAAAAGCAAACTAAGCAAATGACTAGAACAGGAACAGAACCACAGAAATGGAGATCACATGGAGGTTAGCAACAGGGGAGTGGGAGGAGGAAAGAGGGGGAAAAGGTACAGAAAAAAAGTAGCATAGATGGTAGATAGAAAATAGGGGGAGGGCAAGAATAGTATAGAAAACGTAGAAGCTAAAGAACTTATGACACATGGACATGAACTAAAGAGGGGGAATGTGGGTGGGGGGTGCAGGGTGGAGGGGAATGAAAGGGGGAATGGGACAACTGTAATAGAATAATCAATAAAATAAAATAAAAACTAAAAAAGTGATGTATTTAGACTGAGAGATTTATTTATATTTGTCTCCAAAAATTCTAAGCAGTATTGATCTTTGTACTTGCCAGGATATAATAAGACAGGAGACAAATCTTACCACTTAAAAAAATTCTCTCACATGAATGAAATACAGCTAAAATATCTGTGAAATCTTCTTCATCCAAATGCATGGCCAATACAATTCCACTGTAAATTTAGGGCACAATGAGTTTTGGGTTTGACATGGCAAACTATCTAACAGGACATGTCAGGTCGTATAATGCTGAGTAGGTTTCTGAACAGCATCTGGAAATTTTTGAAATACACTGTATGAATTGTGTGTTTACCATTTTTTAAAATTTGAATACATCCTCCAAACTGAACATGATATTTTGGCAATGATTGATTAGGTGGCCAAGATAATTTCCTTAAAAGGCGACAGGTCCAGTAGGAAAGCACAAAATCAGAAAAAAAAATTGAAACCTAGTTTCATCCTTAATAAAGACAGCTCGCTGCAGATATATATCCACACTGAGCCTCATTTTTCTTCTGTTAAATAAGCATAGTAACCCCTATTTCTAAATGTTGTTGTAGCATTTATTAGGTTAATGAATACATAAATTTTATTTCCTTTCTTTTTTGAAGTATACATTGCTGCAAATTTCTCCATAAGTTGTAAACCTCATAAGCACCAAGAGATACAATTATCTTCAAAATTAAAGATTTATAGAGATTTTACAGAGAAACTTTCTGTTAATTGGTATTTTATTTCATCTTCAGCTCTGGCCATTCTCAGTCACTGAAAAATGACCATGCAGTCCATCAATAACAGTAACAATTGACTCATCTCTGTCTTGCTACCATTTTTTGGTCATTTGTTAATAGACTATTCTCTTCCAGAGAATGAATGAAGAAAGAAAAGACATTAGTATCTCTGGTAACAAACCAATATACATTCTGAACTATGGATCGAAATGAGATTGGGCTTCCAATTCAATTCTGTTGACAAGTTAAAATCCTTGGAGACAAGCACAAATGCAATCACAGATGCAAATTCCTCAAATCAGAATTTCTGACTCTGGGGAAATACCAGCAGTGGGTTGCATATGTAGGTGGGATAATGACTAGTAGTAATGGTGGAGAACTACTGACAACATTTCATTGTTCCTTCAATGTCTCCAAGCCTTCAATATCATCTATACTTTTGTGTCTCCATGCCAATTAAACTCCACATTAATGTGCTTTAAAACAAATAAATGGGTGGTCTTGCACTGAGTGCTAAAATGGAAGCAACATCTGAAAGAGCTAATGTGTTCTATGCCTCCCTAAGCCCCCAGAGTGAAAGCAGATCACTTTTGAAAGCTCTTAGGCAGGAAAGGAACACTCGCAAAATGAAAAAGATACCTGCAGGGAAGGAACACACAGAAGGTGAGAAAACAGCAGGAAAAGCTGCCTGAAGAGGTTTCAGTACATGGAAAACTGTAAAGTCAGTGAGGAGTTGATCTTTCATTATTGTAACCAGCTGAGAAAATTCTGCCTTTAGCATCTGCTTCTAAGGGTTTGAAAGAAAGGAGAAAAGACTCATTTCGCCAAACTTAGAGCCCACTCATAGATGACAGGTCCTTTCATTAGAAGTAAAAAAAAAAAAAAAAAAAGACTTTTGAGCCTAAAGGTTCAATTAACTTTAACATTGCATGCAGACTTCTTTATTAAATTCCTTTTTTTCCTTTCCTTCTTTTCATTTGGCCTCCCTCCATCCTTTCTTCACTTTTTTCTCTTTTAGAACATTGCAAGTATCATCTTAAAACAAAATTTATTATATTCCAGATGCAGACTTTCTTCTGCAGCTGAGAGTTACTATTCATTTCTTGAGGAGGAACAGTGACTACATTGAGGCTTAACGTATTCCTTTACACATTAAAGAACAACTGACCAAGATAATATTCTGTTGCCATTATACACACACACACACACACGTGTGTGTGTGTGAGACGGCTATATATATACATATATATGTGTGTATATATGTATATATATATGTAACATTGTTATTAATCAGGAAAAGCTTCTTAGAAGGAATAGCCCAAAGTACTAATTATAATGCAGAGACATATACAAGATGCTTATAGGAGGCATTGAGGGAAATTTCACCAAAATGAGACTTTAGCAACAATGCTCAGGATGCAGAGAGTGCAGACCAAATGTGCAATAATACAAAAAAACACTGATCTCAACTAAGAAGGCAGTCAGGATAAGAATTACAACAGACGAATGAAATACTGACTTTCTTGGGAACACACAAGAAAAACTTACTTACAGACAAGAAAAACCTACTTTCAGGCTAGAAACAAATAAAGAAAACATATTATCGATGAATTTTAAATATTTTATACTAAATTTTTAGTGAATCTCTCTGCCTAATGGGAAGAAACAAACTTTGTTTTAAAGAACCTAGCTGTTAGAAATCTATATACCATCAGACTTTTCTCATCTGTTTTTAGAGCTATAGTTGTAATGTTTTCCATGGTCAGAGAAATATTTTCTTAAATCTTTTCTTGAATAACTAACAACAGAAACTAGCATTAGCAATGGCATCATATTGAATTTATGATCCATAATCAACCGTATCTCAGAGTTACCCATAGTTGGATTTTCTAGAGGAAAGTAGGGGCAAAAATGTATATTTTAGACTCCATCTACTTCCTGTAAGTTTGTCATATAGTAGGATGAATCACATCTTTGAATTTTAGAGCTGGTAGATATGTACTTCCCTATGTTCTGGGCTACATTCCTATATATGCAACATTCATTCAACCTATTAAAGTGCATTTGTAATTTTGCTTATCTTTCTAAAACCACATTTTCTCAGCTCATTCTTTCTAGCATCTTGAACAATATTATTTGCTTTCACTGATTCATATGTTACCAGGATAAATTTAGCATTGGGGTTTTTATATGCATAAGCAGATTTGCATAGATCTATGAGTGTATTAATAGGAAAAAACAGTTACATTTAGGGTTAGAATTTTAAGTTTCCATCCAGGAATAATCCATGAGTGATGATGATTTTAAAGAATTTTTCAGGGTTTCCTATGAATTGATATCTACATATAGATATTAGCCATGAGATATAACACAATGCTTTATGATAATGTATTACACTTTAACCCAGTGTATGTTGGTTGTAAATAAATAAGAGTTTATTGAAAAATAGTGATTTTTTGGTGTCAAACAAAGCCTCCCCCACTATCCCAACTCCTGCCTCCTCAACTGATTATAGAATATCATTCAATCAGAGTTTCCTAACTACTTCTCTCATTCCTAATAACTAAGTATACATGTTTTATTAATATAAAATTTTGATCCCCCAGAGTATTTTTGCTGTTGTTAAAACTACTTCTTTCCATTAAATGTGTTTGCTTGGCATCCTTCCAATGTTATCACCAAAAGAAATATGTTTTAAGGTAAGAAGAATGCCGATGCACTCCCATTCTTACTCTGTAAGTGTTGAAAGCAGCGGTCCTGGTCCTAACCTCCTTGGACCATTATAGAACTCAGCAGAATAGTCTGGGGTGACTAAGGTCAAACAATCAGGTTTTATAACATTGTATCATCACCTCCCTAATGATTATTGTTTAATACAGCACCATTAATACAGCATCATTACGTTTCCCGTATCGTCCACTCCAATGCTACAGGAGACTTGATTATGTTTATTGTGATTACCCTTGGTTCACATTTAACAGTGTCAATGTCTTGTCACTGATCAAAGATCTTTCAATGAGCCGGGATGTTTGATTTGGCATTTAGGTCTCTCACCAGTCTAGCCCTCAATTTATCCTCCCAAAGCTATTTTGTACTACTCCTTACAAGCTCACATCTCATAAAATAAAGCCTATGTAAAAGACCATATGTGTATAAGTAGACTTAGTTCTACAATTTTGATTAGTTGATCTATTTTACCTAAAACATTTTGTTCACCAGACTGTTGGCCTATCCAAGCCTGGCCCTTCTTTCAGGCCCCAGCTGGAGTTCCCATCTCTAGAAGGCTGACTCACCAGAGTCCGCAGGCATTGCACTCTCCGAGGACCTGTGCATGGGCTGTCCACACTTGCCCTTACATACTTACCCAATGCTTCCTTGTATAGTCACATGTTATCTTTGTTTTTTGTCCCCCAAAAGAAACAATAATATCCCTAAATATTAGGGATAGCATTTTATATCTGTTTACTTCATTATGGTTTGATAGAGTGCTTTGCACATAGTATAGGAAAATTAGTATTTGTTAGTAACTATGCTGATAACTATAACCTAATTGCCATTTACACAGAAGTGCATATTCTAGCCTTTCAGATAGTAACTAAGCAGTCTAGAAATGGGAATGTATCAATTTTCAATATATTCCAGGAATCTAAGAAACTGTTTCAGATGTTTAAAACGGCAACTCAAGAATTCTCACTTGCAGCCTCCACCTTCTGAATTCTCCACTACAGCCTCCACTGCTTACTCTCATGTATCTCTCAGAACAGATACATGTGTGTATGCTCTTCCTCAAATGCTATGTAACCTGTGAAAGTAAATTTTAGCTTTCCATTAAAATTCTGAAATGTTATTAGTATCATTTTCCCATTTACTTGTCAATTTTTTTTTTTTTTTTGGTCAAATGCTTAGTATTTATTGAGCAATTAGGCTTCTTGTGTTGACCTGAATGCACATAACCCCTCTCAGAAACCACACTTTAGTACTAATAACAGCTTTTATGTGACACATCAAACCTTGTTATTTTGAAAAATGGCATCATCAAGAACAGGGCCCTTTAATCTGAACTTTTTAAAGACTTACTAAGAGAGATGAAATAAATATATTGATGTGATTTTTGTCACTATACTAATCTGAACAAATAATTATGAAAATCTTCTTGATATAATAGTTTTTGAAACTTAGAATTCTGAGCCCATTTTGTGTGTTTTTCAAAATAAATCACCCAGAATATATAAGATTTGGTTTGTGGTTTTCTGCTTTATTTTGTATTATGGAAACTAGTTCTTTGTTTCAAAAGTCCTTATTACTTTGAAATCAAAATTATAAATCTATGGAAATTAACTTACTGATTATGCATGGAGTACATCATGCTCAGGAATGTCTGTTGAATTTAAAAGAGGGCTTCAAAGAGACCTTTATATTGTTTGTTTTACAAGAATTTATATTTTGTGTTTAAAATAATGCAGCCATTGTCAGTCGATGGTTGTTGGTGTCAATCCAATTTGGCATACAAGGAAGAAGGAAACTTTATTCAGTGCAAACAGTTCAACTGTGATACAGAATGGCTGTGAGACATCACTGCTGTGGAATAGCTCTCTGGTGCTACAAGGTGGCCATCACCGCACACAGCTGGCCAGGAGGCAGCCCAGCCATTCAGGCAGCCTAGCCACTCAGCCTTGGTTCACACCAGCCTGTTTGGGTTTGTTCTGCTTTGCTCCAGCTAGAAGTCTGTCAGGGAAACACGATACACAGTCTTCAGTTGCAGCCAGCAGGTAGCTGGCTTATACAGATAGAAGTACCCATTCCTGATCCCTAACTGGTCAAAATAGGGCCACTCTTACTGGTTAGAACAGAGCCACTCCAATTGGTCAAAGCTGTGCAGCTCTGATTGGTTGAAATAGTTCTCCAGCAACTTCTTTATAAAAGCCAGCTCAGATGGCAGGAACAGGGCAGGCAGGCAGTTGAGCAGCACAGAGACAGGCAGTCTAGCGGCACAGGGGCTTCTCTGTTAAGGGAAGTTTGTGTGAGAGACCCTGACACAGAAGTGGCTGCTCAGATCTGCCTTTTGTTTATATTTGAACCTACATAGCCACCAGGATCCCATCGTAGTCCTCAGAGTTCACAAGATGCACATACACACAGAAACTTTTGTAAATGAGAACATAAGATTTTCCCAGGAATCACGGAGTTAACAATTGAAGATATGTACTTACATTTCATTCTGAATTTCTTCCAAACAATATTAAAAAAATTTTAAAAAAACTGATAAACTCACAGTAAAAAGAGACAAGAAAAGGAGGGGATGGGCAAGAGAGATGTCAATGATTTTAGAAAGGTGAAAAGTAGATGGAGGATTGGTAAGTGACTTAGCAATACAGGAAGAGCTTAAAAGCCATAAACATGTGGAGGATGGTTCCAATGTACAGATTTGACCTACAGAACCCTTGCAACATCGGTATTTAAGAGTGGAAAAATTAGAGGACTGAAAAGGGGAATGGATTGACTATCTGTTCAAGACCAGTTAGGCTATCCTAGGCTTGCTCTTTAGTTTACATACCCAGGCTTCTCCTATGGACAGGTAAGACTCTTATGGTACAAGCAGGTATGGCTAAGTTTCTGATAACCTGAAGATTAAATTAAAAATAATGCAAACTTAAGAAAAATCTGCATACTATGTAGCAAGACCACCAACTCCTCAGTTTAGTGTAAGGATCCTACAGTTGGGTGTCTATCCTATAAGTAAATTGGAAGACACAGAACAAAGTTCTATGGAGTCCCACAAGTCTAGCATACAGGAGGCACTGCCTGGTCATCATATGTGAAGGATACTAGCTGACCAGCCCACTAATACATAAGAAAACTGCCAGTCAAGTTTTAGTTTCTCTTTTTTTGATATGAAACGACAACCAATGATCACCAGACTTTTAAGGAAAGGCTCCAACAATAAGGTCAGAGACAAAAACAAACATAAAAGAAAATCTTCAGGGTGTTCTACCCTCTGTTCCCTCTGTTGGGACTGTTTTTTCCCTTGTTTGCTCTCTTCCATCCTATCACATTAGTCTGGACTCATTCAAATACGAATTAATAAGAGATATCTTTTCTTACCATTATATCTAAAAATCACACTTGTCCCGCCACCCAATTTTTTCTCATTCTATTCCTTTATTCAAATTTATTTTCTTTATATGTGAATCACTACATAGATATTTTTATATTCTTACATATATGTTGTCAATTTCCTCCACTTTAAAATGACCACCCATAAGGGTAGAAGCATTTCCTTTGGCACATAGTAGACCTTGATAATTTTTTAAATATTATTCATTTATCTACTTTTTATATAATAAAAATAACTGTGGTAAATCCAAAATAATGTAGGAAACAAAATATAAAAACAATTATAATTCAGAGAACTAAGAAAAGTTATAGCCAAGAAGCAATCCAAAAAAATGTTAGCTGTATAAAAGCAACAATTAGAAAAGTATAATTAACTCTTAAGTTTTCAAAATATTAAAAATTAAAGATTTAATTTAATGTAAGATTGGGAAGACTTGGTAAAGAAAATCTCCAAGAGAGTAAAGAGAAATATAAAATAAAAACAACAGGGAAGAAAAGATAGTAAAGTGAAAGATTAAGTCTGGAAATCAAATGTCTGACTTACAGGAACTCCTATAATAATATTAGAAGGGAGGGAATGATTAAAGATATGATGTAAGATATTTTCTAAAATGGAAGGAAAGGGCTCCTAGTTGGAAGAGCTCTCCAGGTGCTCTACAAACACAATGAAAAGGAAAATCATCAGGGTACTTACAGAATTTCAGAAACTGCAGCTAAAATTAAGATTTTTCTGCATAGATAATTCTCAAAACTATAATAGGGAAGCAAAATAAATTGTAAAGTATATATACATTTTAAAATCTGAAAAATTTTATATTATTGTCCTGGCTGGTGTAGCTCAGTGGATTGAGCACGGGCTGCAAACCAAAGGGTCACCAGTTCGATTCCCAGTCAGGGCACATGCCTGGGTTGCAGGCCAGGCCCCCAGTGGGGGCAACCACACATTGGTGCTTCTCTCTCTCTTTCTCCCTCCCTTTCCCTCTCTCTAAAAAAAAAATAAATAAAATATCTTTAAAAAAATAAAAATAAAAAATTTTATTATTAATGAATATATACATATTTAGTAAAACTACAAAAAAACATTCATGAGAATAATAATACCAAAATAATGACAGTAATTATCCATAAAGAAGGAAATAATATTTAGGAATACAGAGAAGATATCATTTATGTGTACAAAATTCTATTTAAAAATGACTGCAAGCAAATATAGCATAAGATTTAATGAGGCTGAGTAGTAGGTATAATGGTATTGTTATAATGACTCCACACTTTTGATGTTTTTGAGATATATCAGTTTTTAAAATAAAATGATACAAGAAAACAAAAGTAAGAAAACAGATTACACAAAAAGTTGCAGGAAACAAAATAACATATTTCTTTTTATTGTATTAATGGAAACTAGAAGATAATTGAAAAATATCCACTCAGTTATGTTGGAAATAATATTTAACCATGGAGCCCGTATCCAGGTAAAATATCAGCCAATTAATATAAACATAGGATGAAAACACTTGAGACTTAAAAAATATTCACCTAGTATTAAGAAACTAGTGAATTATGCACTCTGTGAAGCAAGCAAGCAAATCACATAAGAGAAAGATATGAGAGCTGTTAAGAAAAATATTATACTGAACACTTATTAAAAATAGCAAGACAGGTTTTATTTTAACTACTGCTACTACAGTAAGATCTCTTTACTAGAAAGAGAGTTCAGTGTAGAACTTAGCTCAACTCCAAGTTAAACAAGCAAAAACTTCATCCAAGACTTTATTCAAGATGATTGCAAGAGGAGAGTGAAATTAAACTTCACCCCACTGAAGTAACAGTTGGGAGGTTTTTAATACCTGGGTTAGCTAATGGAAAAGTACTAGAGGACATTTGAGGGATAAGAGAGTGTTAGTCAATATGACTAGGCCATCTGTGTTTGTTAATTATCTCTTCTCAAAAGCAGGCTTCTGTCCACTCACTATTACATTTCAAAGGGGTGGCTCCCAGAACCTTGAGAAAGACATTCCTACATTTTAGAAATTTGCATCTCCAAGGAGCATGGAAAGAATTTTCAATTGCAAGTTTTCTAAAGAAAGTGTTCAAAGGGAAAACATCAGAAGCCTATACTCAGGAAAAAAACATGTTTAGTCAAACTAAGAGGAATGTTAACTCATCTTAGTCAAATCAGGAAACTGAGGATCCAACCTAAGAGAGAAATAATGATGTTAGGTGAAGTCCCACTTCCAATTTTATGCATCAAGTGCATGGAGCCTGATGAAAGCAGAAGCTTGTAGGTCAGAGGTCCCAGCAAAAGAACAAGCAAGCAAACAGAAGAATTGATTGGTTCTGAAGTGTTAGAACATGTAGAAATTAATATTGAATGACTTCTCACAGTTCTTTAAAAAGAATTAATGATAGGTATGCTATAGACAGTGAAAAATATGCCACAAAATATGTAAAGAAATGAATAACAGCCAGATAAAGGGAAAATCGCAAAACACTTGGAGATTAAACAACACATTTCTAAATAACACATGGGTTAAAAAAGATATCTCAAGAGCAACTGAAAATTATTTTGAACTAAATGAAAAATGAAAACACAACACACTATTCTTTGTAGAATACAGTGAAAGCAGTGCTTAGAAGGACATTTATAGAATTGAGTGCATATACTTAAAAAGAACAAAAATCTAAAATCAATAACCCAAACTTCTACCTAAAGATAATAGGGAAAAAAAGAGCATTTTAAATCTAAAGAAAGCAACAGGAAATAAATAATAAAAATGAGGGTGTAAAAACAAAATTGAAAACAGAAAATCAATTATCAATTATCAATAAATCCAAAGTTAGTTCTTTGAAAATATTAATAAAACTGAGAAGCCTTTAACCAGGCTAAGAAAAAATTAGAGAAGACACAAATTACTAGTATCAGAAATGAAAAAGGGATCATTACTATAGATCTCTTGGGCATTACAAGGATAATGAAGGAATATTATTAACAACTCTACACTCACAAATCGATAATCTAGAGGAAATAGATTCCTTTACAGATACAATCTGCCAAAATTTACACAAGAAGGAACAATTTGTATAGGGCTATATCTATTAAAGAAATTGAATTAATAACTTTCCAAACAAAAAGCACCAGGCCCAGATGGGTTCACTGGTGAATTCTACCAAACATTTAAGAAATAAATTATATTGATTTTCTGCAATCTCTTCCAGGAGATAGAATTAGATAGAAACTTCCTAACTCATTCTATGAGGCAGACATTAACCTAATAGCAAAACTGAAGATATTGCAAGAAAAGAAAACTACAGATAAATACCTCATATGAATGTAGATGCAAATATCCTCAACAAAATATTAGGAAAATGAATCCAACAATGTACAAAAAGAGTTACATACCACACCCAGTTGGATTTATCTCAGGTATAAAAGACTGGTTCAACATTCAAAAATCAATTAATGTAACCAAAAGGTGTAGGAGCTTTTTGTTGTTGTTGTTGATCACTTAGCAGGTAGCTCCAGCCACCGGCTTTATTTTGAGACTTCTCAGACCTGAGTCAGAAAGTAGCCTGCTGTATCTCCCAGGTTCCAAGGGATACCTTGAAGCCTCTCCCACTTAGGCTTGAAAGGAAGAGAAATTACCCGCACTGCTCCCCATCCAAAGGAATACCTTTCCTAATCTTCAAATTCGCTGTTCACTTGAGCTCAACCCTGTCACATTTTCAGTATAAGTGAGTAGTTCAAGGTCACAAAACATACTTTAAGGTATATTTTTCTTTCTTCTCCTTTTTATTGAATTTATTGGTGTGACACTGGTTTAAAAAATTATAGAGGTTTCAGCTGCGCAATTCCAAAACACATCATCTTTACACTATACTGAGTGATCACCATCCCAAGTCAAGCCTCCTTCCATTACCACTTATTTTCTGTGCAAGGTCTACCTGGTCAATCCAGCACTTCATTTTGGAGTGAGAGTGGTTGGCATCTCTTATCTTGTGGCTCTGTCACTGAGACTCAGGTAATTCCTTTTTCTTACCACTGACCCTCTTTGTTAGAATTCATCTTCCCTTATGACTTGCTGACTAATATAATGAATTTGATGCATTTCTTTTCACCATTTTTTTTTCTTGGAAAACATTTGTCCGTGTGCTATCGATAACTTCATGTTTGTACGTGATTATAAGTTAAATGCAAAACCTATGCCTTTTACTGCATTTATAACTGCACATGAATATGCTGCATTTCAGCTAAAGAGTTGTTGACTTATTTTCTCCACTGTGCAATAGTTTGCTAATGATATTTCTTAAGAAATGCTATGGCTAATTTATAGTACAAGTAGACAAGATTGCAAATACCCTGAAAAAATTGTTAAAATAATAGGAAAAGGGAGGGGGAAAAAAGTAGTATTATGTTTTAATCAGTAAAGATCTTACAAATTTTAGTATTAGCCATGACATTATGTTAAATTTTGCTGAATTGAAGCAGTACTTTAATATTTTAAATGGACAAAAGGTGAATATTCTTAGAGAAAGAAAAATAGATTTAAAGTAAGATGAACTTCACTTGGAAATAAATTATACCCTTTATAATATATACAAGTCCTAAGAAGTAAGGGGTCTTTAGTTTTACAGTTGATGTAACTTGCTGATAATTTTATAAATAAATATATTTATATTGTTGTAGCCAGTAAACTTTCATAAGTAGAATCATAGATACATGATTCTACAGTAGAAAATTATGGATACATAATTTTCAGTTAGAACTGATAGTTTCACTTTAGATGCTTTTTTTCTTCCTGTAAAATATAATAAGAGGTGGGAGAGAATCATATTTCCAAACAGGAAACTCAGAACAAGTCAGTCCAAATAAGCTAACTAACATTTATAAAGTAATTCTCATCCTTATAAATTGCCTTCTTGCAGGAAACAGACCTTATCCTGACTTTTAATATTTCAATGCACCGATCTTGGTGGATGGAGAATGGACCAGGATGTACGGTGACATCAGTGACACCTGCCCCAGACTGGGCCCCAGAAGACCATCGCTACATCACGGTCTCAGGGTGTCTTCTGGAGTACCAGTACATAGAAGTGGCTCATAGTTCCCTCCAGATTGTCCTCGCAGTAAGTGTTCACAGCCAGCCCCTCTTTTTAGTGCTTCTGGAATTGTTTTATTTCTGTGCAGTCTCAGTGCACACAAATGGAATATTCAGGGAACATGTGGCTATTTGCTTTTTCCTAATTAATGCAACTTTTATTTTAATAGGGATTTTGAGGTTAAGTCTTGGCCTGGACTGAGTGTATTGATTATTTCCAGCAATTACTAAATAGAATTTGTGCAACTTCAGCATTTTATATAAGAAATCCAACCAGTTAAGATTTGATTATTTGGCTTTTGGTAGAATTTTCCAAAGACCGAAGGGAAGATCAGAGAGTTTTCACATCTAACATGCTGTAATACCCAAATTTATAAGGTTTCAATGGATATCCTCCCTCTCACACTGTGCCTCTCTCTGTGTGTACTTTCAGGGCTGAAACTCTTCTATCTTCTTCTTCCTAGGTTTCCCCTAAAGTGTCACCCATCGCCTTTATCCCTCCCTCTCTTTCAAAACAATTCACTTTTCTATAAATTTTAGTTCTAGGACAATCATGCCCCCTTTTTTCACAGAATTATACTGATAAAGAACTCTCCTCACTCCTTTTTATTTGTGTAATTGTAGAACATCTTTGTACAATACATGCCTATGTTATATAAAACACTATTTTATATTGTATCACTAGGACAAAGGTAAGAGTGATACTTATTTCTCAGGAAAAATTTGACTGAAGCTAAGGAAATAATTTTGTGGGACTAATAAAATTAATGCAACTTTATTATACATTTCTCCATTTATTTATTACAGATCTGTATGTGCCAATCCCCGTACATTTTCCTCAGACTCCATGTAGATCTGCAATTAGTGTGCATAGTCATTAACAAATAATGCAAGTATGATATGCTTTTTACCTCTTTCTTCAGTTAATTGCTATGGGAATGATATTATATATGCATATACATTACAATATGCTAAGAATGCTGTTCTGGGAAGCACTTTACAAATCTCTGTGATGGAAAACCACAATAGCTTATTCTTCTGAATGAGCAGGAAGTTCCCCCAGGACTGTTACTAAGAAAACAAGGCATGGGAGCAGCCACCATCCAAGTCATTGTGGGTTGCCATGCTGGAGAGTGAAAATAAATCTGTGGCAAAAAATGCTCCTCCGTGGGAGGAGATACTCACTGTGCACCGTTCATTGTTCAGAACTAGTCATGCAATCCCAGCCAATCACAAAATGGCCAGAAGGAAGGGGGGGACTGTAAATATTTATAAACCAGCATAAATCATTTCCAGAATATGTGAATTATGTTCTTAGCTAAGGTGCTGAGTGATTTCCCTCAAACTGTTCTATCTGAGACACTTCTTAATAAACAAACCATTCTATAATATGTTTAACCTCAAAAAATGATAATTTTCATTATCTTGAAATAAAGATCAGTTAGATTCAATGGGATGGAAGTAGTCATTTCATTACTTGAAATCCATTTAGATGAAGTATTCATTCTCTCATGTTATAAGTAAAATATGTCCAGTTGTAGGGGACAGATAAAACACCTTCATATATGTGTTGGAGAGCAGTTGTACATAAATGTTTCTTCATCTGGAACTTCCTTTTGTACTGTACTCCAATATTTTGGGAAGCTTCCATCTGTGTATCAAGGATGCTATAAAGATAGAGTATATGCCTGGATAGTTATATGTGACTATTTTAGATTATTAGTCAAAATAATGTGTGTGTGTGTTTCATAGATTTATTAAACTCCACATAAAATTTGGGCACACGTGTAATTTTCTAACAAATACATTTGAACAGGGAAGCATATGTTGAGGCTGACATATTGCCCAAAGAAAAAGATTTTTACTTAAGTAAAAACCATCTGAATAGGCAAAGTGGCTACAGTACAAAGAAGACGGATAGAGTGTCCATAAGGACAGATATAAGTGATATTTTAAGCTTCTGGCTCTCAATTCTGTCTGCATTGCCCCCCAGCTGAGTGGAGAAATTGTTTGAACAAGCTAATACAGGATGTAGTACTTTTACATCTCCAGTTTCACCTTTTTTTCTGTCCAAGGGGCATTCTTCTTTCCCAAGGTCCACCGACTATGGATCACTTTAGTCATTTACTTAGTAACCGTGTACCCAGGCCTGTTGCTTGGAGAGCAATATTCTTTCTGTCTTTTGGCTTGTTTTTGTCTCATCAGTCTTGGGCTGAAAGTATCTGTTGTGTAGAAATTAGGAAATCTTAACTAGCCAGTTTTATAATGCAAATCAAAATGGGGCTTACTTATCTTGAACATTTGGCTTTACCTAGAAGGAAACCTTCCAACTACATTTTTCTGTACTAATTCTGATCACTGTGCTATGATGATTAAGCGTTGAAATAGTGTCTTCAATCTCTGCTCCTCCCATTTTGGTGTTACCCAAATCATCCCCCTGACAATCTAACATTTACTTAAGTCCAGTCCAGTGAACACGACCTGAGAGCTTGGCCTCTGCTGGCATCTAGAGAAACAAATGACAGATCCCTGACCTTCAGGATGTCGCAGTCCAAAATGAGGTGAGGTTCCTAAGGATTCAAAACAAGTGCAAATAGGCACTTTTCAGGGATGTGACAGACAGAAAATACAGTTTGTGCAGCTTGTGGCATAATCTTGGCTCGTTCATTCTATCATGCTTTTTGTAGAGTCAGCTAAACTCTCACGCTTCTCATTGTTTTCACCAGTCTTTGAAGCTGCCTTCTCTTCCAGGATGCCTGGCTTAGATCTGCTTTCATAAATTGCTGCTCTTCCAGCTACTGCTCTTGATTAACTCTGAATCTCTCTAGTTCTTTTTCTACACCTTCGCTGAGCCTTCCTTTCACAGATTCCTGACCCCTGGCATGCCTGTCACCCCATTGTTCAGTTTTCTGCCAATCAACTCCTAGCTGATTTTGAAATTAGCATTCACAAAGCCCTCATTTGCATTGTGCGTACATACGATATTTCTTGTCTACAGCCAAAGGAAGAGGAGTTATCCATATAATTGGGAAGAGGGGCTATTAATCACGCAGCTTCCAGCCGAGCAGAAAGCACTGCCAGAACACCATAATGATGAGCCAGGTGGGAGAATTTGAGCTCTTCTGCTTCAGCTGCATTTTCTTCTAGTTAGTATCAGACATCGCATTCAAAAGGAATGCAGGTGTGCACAGTTTTAATAAAATCAGAAAATAAAAATAACCCACATTTATAAAATGGATCAAATAAATATGTATGGGGAGAGCCAGGGAGGGAATCAGCTAGAGAGATAGTGTGGTTCACCCTAGAAAAACTGAGCCAATTTCTTCAAATGTGTGATTGAACTGCACAGTTTACAAAATGTCTTCACGGGAATTAAATCCTTAACTTGTGTAACAGTCCCGTGAGGGCAGCAGCGCAGGTTAAAAGCCTTTCTTAAGATTTCTTAGCTAGTAAATAGGGAGGGTGGACATGCTGATTTAAGTTTTTCCCTGGCACCAACGATAGGAAATGGGTTCCAACCTGCATGCCAGCACTAGCTAATGGATAATGGATTCCTGAGGCCCCCAAATTCCTACTTATTTAGTGGCAAACAAAAACCAAAACCAAAACCACCATGATCGATTGGCTGTGTCTGCTGTGGGTGAGGGGAATGGAGAAATCTATGCCTCGTATTTGTTACGCACACATTACACCTCACTCCCTGTAACCAACACAATGAAAAAGGAGGTTCTTTTACAAATAAATGTAAATAAATGAAGCTTTCAAGAAAAACACTTATTCTAATGCCTGAGGTTACTTTATATTTTAAAATGTATGTTAAGATTCCAAATAATTAATTGGAAAAAACCCCAAATATTTAATCCCTCTTTTCACTAGCTGCCTCCTCAGGACCAGTATCTCTAAATTTAATGTAAACTTCTCCAACCAAAGTTGCTGGGAGTGTTTCCCTTTATTTCCTTGATTTCTTTTACTGCTGATACACTTCTAAGTTCTTATTGTTTTAATCAGATTGATTATTAATATTTTTAGGAGACCAGCAGAGGATATCGATAAAAATGTAAATATTCTCACTATTTCTAAAATTGGCTTAGAAACCAGAGATGAATTAACAAGGAAGTCATAGAAGACTTTAGAATAAATACTAATACCTGATGCTATCTACAGGTTCACTACCTAGTTCATCCTTCAGTTACATCTATTCCTAATTCAGAAAAATATGTACCTTTTAGAGCTTATGCAATTATGGAAATCATTGTTTAACAGATTGTGGTAAAGATCTTTGAAGATAAAATATACACTTTTAGACGGATAGAGTCATATCTTTCCAACTATTCCCAGTTTATGATTAATATTTGCCATTTGACTTGCTAAGACTTACCTAAGAATACCATGGGTGAAGAAATATTTAAAACTTTGCCTTCTGGTACTGCAGGGGCTAGCCAATCACATACCTACCTGTCATCAAACACTGAATCTGTGCTTCTGTACTGTGTCTACTGTATATCTCCACACGAAAGAGTGAGGTGCTTTAGAGCTGGGACTGAAAACTGAGTCTTCTGACTCCTAGTTCACTGTCCAGGCGGTACAACAATTTTCTTCCTAGAACAAAACTACTTGCTGCCTGTGATGGAAAGGGACAGAATGACAAAAACTCTGCTTCTCTCTGAGCTCTTATACTGGTTCAATAGCTTTACTGGTTGGCATCAGATATTGCACACACTGCACCAACTCTAGTTTTCCCTGGCGCTGAGATACATGGACATAGTTGTCAAAAGGTAGTAAGCCAATAAATGAAATAAATGTGACTTGTCTTTCTGTAGCATCAGAACAGTTTATGTAAATAGTCACAAAAATATGGGAAGACGAACCAAACCACTGTTGTGAACAGGGGATTTTACTAGTGACAAAGTTGTTGAAATAGGAGAATGAAGGTGGCAAACAGAAACAGGAAAGGATGTTTCTTGGCACAGTATGATACTGCAAAACATATAAACAATATTCTACAAACTAATTTTGCACCCCCACTGGATTTATCCTTGAATAGTCAAAAATAATCAAGACCCATCGATACTTCTAAAATGAGCACATGTTTAACTTTATAACCATTCCCAGTTCCTCCCACGGGAGTCCAACCTTTTGGTGTCTCTGGGCTTCATGAAGAAGAGTTGTCTTGGGCCACAGGTTAAATACACAGACACTAATGAAAACTGATGAGGGGAAAAAAAAGGTTTCAAGTAAATTACAATTTTGTATTGGGCTGCATTTACAGTCATCCTGAGCCTCATGTGGCCCATGGGCCGCGGGTTAGACACCCCTACCAGTCTAGACAATGACACAGTCATTTCAGAACATAATACCCTGATGTCTTATCCATAAATATGAATCAAGTTTTAGTAAAAAAATAAACCCTGAATAATTAATTATCATATTTTTATTTTATTTTGCTTTACTCCTGAAATGTGCCCTTATAAACCTGTGAGTAGTTCTGTGAATTCATGAACAAGCAAGCAGAATGCAAGAACTTACATAGTCTCTAAAGGAAAATTAAGTAGAAGATTTTTTTTGCCTTTAATGTTCTCTGGTGCTCCCTACATGAAAATTCTAAAATATAAGGTAAAATATTCACAGTGAAGGAGTCACAATCCTTAAATCTTATAGTTAGCTGTATAATAAACTCTTTTGTAATTATGAACTAAATGAGACAATGTTTAAGAAATTGCCTTGAAAACAATAAAAATGGTATTATTTATTTTCTTCTTAACTCAATTTCTTCCACTGCTCATTGAGAATACTATTGTTATTTCAGGCTAACACACAGTGATGTGCAAAAATAAACTAAATCCTACTAACTTTACTTACGCCCCAGATAGAACTGTAATTCTTAGAGTCAGCATGTTACTATTTAGTGTACCAACATACTAGCATACACAGGGGCAAGTTGATCCCATATCAACTATTACATCAGTGTACAATGTCTGCTTATGTATATGTTGTCGGGGTGAGGGGGGCTCTGCCACTGATGAGAATAAGTCTACCAAGACATGATCTGCTTGGGGAGGAAAGGTAGCCAATCTCTCAAAGGAGAAGGCCTTGAGTCTGTTCCTCAATGGGCTTTTATTGGGTTCAATTTGCACAGGAATACAGGTAAAGCTCATCAATCGTTGTCAGGCAGTAATGATAAAACAATAGATAACATTAAAAGAACTATGAGGACTTATTCTGAGTCAGGGTCAGTTAGCTAAAGGGCTATAAAACTTTGGGAAACAAACTCATTTTAGACTTGAACCCTTATAAGAAAATTGAGGACATTCTTAGCAAAGCAAGTTTCACAGGATTTTATGCATTCTTTCTTAGACCCAATTGCCCCAGGGATCCTCCTGTTCCTGCCCAGGGCTGCACTGCCCTCCGGTATTGTTTCAGGCTTAAGTCAGGCAGGGGAAGTAAGGCAGCCAAGAGATTAGGAGACTTCTCATAGAAAGAAGGAGGACTCAGGCTATGTCAAAGCCGAGGGATGAGGCTCCGTCGCCCTCTTTTTCTATAGCCCCCCAAGTCCTTCCCTGAGAGCCTCTTTAAGACCATGCCTGTCTTAGGTTGTCCCTCCCTTGAGGAATCTTACCCATCACTGGGTAACCAGTCATCCGCCTGGGGCCAAGCAGGGTGAAGTAAAAGGGGGCAGAGGCCAGTGCCCCTGCCAGGAGATAAGCTTTGTTTCCTTAGTGGCTTAAGGTCCCAAGGTCCTTTACTCAGCCTTAGCTATGGGGGGTTACAGCTTCTGAAACCAGGAAGGACAGTTCTCAACAATATGTGATGTTTAAAGTGCTTTCTTATTCCCAAGACTTAATATCACTTGATCAATGAAAATGCCTGGAAATATGGGAAAAACCACCAATACATTTAAAATGGTAGTGAGGATTATAGGATGCAATGAATCATCAATAATTAGGTTTTCTTTAATAATAGAGATGTAAATTGAAATTCTCTGCACAGAGTATTATTCAATGGGTGATGTACAATTCTATTTCTTATATTTAATCTTACAATTATGAATTTGATTTGGAATAAAACAGTAAAGTACATTAAATCATAAGTTATTTCAGAAAGAAATAATTATATATACATATACTGAAATAGAGTATTTTTTGAAAAGCATGAGCTCTTGTCTTTGAACAAAATGTTACCATCTTCCTTTTACATACATAATATCTTCTTTTGGGATATCTTTTCAGTCATGATCAATTATTTTGATAATTTTTTTAAAGGAATAAGTCAATTTGTTGGCAATTTTATTTTTACAAGAATGTATTTTATTTATTTTTTATTGTTATTCTATTACAGTTCTCAATTTAAGAATAAGTCAATTTGTTGGCAATTTTATCTTTACAAGAATGTCTTTATTTTATTTATTTTTTATTGTTATTCTATGACAGTTGTCCTGACTTTTCTCTCTTTGCCCTCCTCCATTCAGCGTACTCCCTGCTCCTGCTGTCAATCCCCACACCATTGTCCATGTCCAGGGTCATTCAAACATGTTCTTTGACTGATCCCTTCACCTTCTTTACACCACTATCCCCTTTTCCCCTCCCTTCCGGCCGCTGTTGGTCTGTAACACAGTGATAGTTATAATAATGGTAGAATGTGTCCATGTTTTCAAATAATAGCAAGGCATTCTAAAAGGAAGGATGTAAAGATGATTTATAATGACAGCTACAATATGAGGGATAATTTATTGTTTAGCATGTTATACTTGAGTGAAAAAGAATTACAATATGGGCAAACATATTTAAGCTTAATAGTGTTTACACAGTAGAAGAAGAACCATCTGTAATATTCCTTCTGTACCTTTTGCTTGTACCAATCCCATAAATAGGATTTTAAACTACTATTCTACACCCACACATTCTCCTACATGACCAATATATGATTCCTAATCTTCATTATTCTCTTGCTATTTCTGTCCTTGTGGCATCATGGCTGCATTTGTCTGGACCCTGCCATTTATTCTTCTGACCTTTGTCTTGACTCCCACACATAGTTAAATTCCTCTCAAGCAGTAACCCTGAGAGTCAAGGCCACATTATTTTATCCTTATATGTTTATCATTTATAATCTTCTCTGAACTTCTCTGAACACAATATTATATTGTATTATATTGCATTTAATGAGTCAGATAATTATTTTGGTTAATGATAATTGTAAATATGACTCCAAAGTCAAGAACTGAATTAAAAGAGTGTTATAGATCCAAGAATATTTTGGGTTTCATTATCTCTTCTTTTATTCTGAAATGTCTGCATTTCTCTTTTCTTTTTATTGATTGTCAATCTCTCCGCCTCTTAAGTTTGATCTGTTTCTTATCAGCAACTTTATTCCTTTTACCTCTCAATATCTGGTGTCTTCTAGTCATTTATTTTCCCTTTTCCTGTCCCTTCTCCATAGTTTATTGATTGCTATTGTACATCATGAAATTGTGGGTAGATTTTCTCTCTTTTTAATTCCTAAATTTTGGAAATAACATTTGCTCTAATTTCATGTTCTCATAGCCATCCTATTGGTCACAGGTCATGTTTAGGTTGATTTTGTCCTAATATACTATGTATGTTACAATGAAAATCAATTTTAAGAAAAATTATACTCTAAGATATGGAAAAGTATCATATCATGGCCACTCCTTAATTATTGTCCCTAATCATAAGTCTCAGATCTGAATTCCAATGACATAGTTATGTGGTACCCACCCTTTCTTTGGTACAACTTATGGTCTTAAAAGTTTCAGGGTGTCTTTGGTATTTTATCTGGAATTAAGGTGAAGAAACCATATCACAAAAGTGGAATGGATTTGACTCCTAACAAAATATCATGATTATGTGATGGTATACCCATAACTTAGTGCCCAGATAGCATGTGAAGGAATGGGTCATAATTGCTTTCTTCTAATGCATTCCGGAGCTTCATTAGAAACTGGATTTAGGATGAGTAAAAGTCCTGAGCAAACCCAGATGACTAGTCATCCCACATGTTCTTGAAATTCTCCTTCTTCCCTTGTAGATGAAACTGAGCTGTATGCAGAATATACTGATCCTTCAGTTATTAACTCTGCACACACATTTCATTTATATGGAATTTACACATAGACTAATGCCCATAGTGAATGTTAATTTCCTTTTCTTCTTTCAATTCATTACCTGTTGTGTTCTGTATTGCAGGCCAAGGAGCTTTCCTCGGACCTACTGCTCCTGGGAAAGAGGCCAAATTGGAATGAGACAAAGCCAAACTAATCATTCCATTAAAAAATACATTCAGTGATGCAGTTAAATTGTTAGACACCATCACTTACCAGTGGGTGGAAGTTTGTAGTTTTTAAGTGGTAGTTTAAGATTGTATCAATTCAATCTAAAGATTCAAATTTAAAGCAATTTTATTCCTCTGTACTGTTTAACTGCATGGAACTAGAAACAGCTTTGCATTCCTTCAGTCACTAAACAAATACTTACTGAATGCCTCTTCCTGTTCTCATGTAATTTAAATTCTTATAAGATATACATAGATACATATACATGTCTTTATATATACACACATATACATATATATATATCTTTATGTGTATATATACATATGTGTGTATGTATATATCTTTACATAGATAGGTATAGGTATAGATGGTATAGATATAGACAGATATGGTGCCGCACACAACAGCTCTACTGCAGAATAAAGGAAGACAAGGTGAAGGAGCTCCTGGAGGGTGGTCTAAGAAGGCAACTCTGATAAGCAGGTTTTGAGCCTAGTTCTAAGTATAATGAGAGTTGGCCCATGTAAATATTTGGAAAAAAGAACATTCTAGGTATTGGATAAGTAAGGGCAGAGAGCTCTGTTTGTGAGAGTGTATCTGCAGCTCTCACCATGTGTAATATGGTCATGAATCTGCAGTCAGTAAATGCAGGTCACCATTCTTGAAAGTAAGTCAGCTTGCCTGTATTTTTGTTCTTTCCTCACTCTGCCTTCAGTCCATTTAAATTCTCCTCTTTCTTTAAAATACTGAACACTTTCCTCCAGAATCTGGTCATTTTCCCACTCTTTATTTCCCATTTGAATCAGTCTTAAATTTATTTTTAAACTGTCTTTACTTCACTTTGCCTTCCCCCATTTTCTGTTTCTCTCTGCCTGTCACACCAGATGGTGCTTGCTGCTCCCCTTCTCAAGTCTTTGGCTGTCTGTCCTTCTCTCTGTCACTCTTGTGAGAAACAACACGATTTCTATTGTGAAGGATGAAGTCATGACATCATCTATACTCTCCTGATGCCCCTCTCCTCCCATGTTAATAATCCAAGTGCATAGCTATGGCCCTAAATTTTAGAGAAGCACTAGTTACTTGCTGCCTAGAAGCCAATATTTTTCAAGATTTTTCTAGAAAATTCCTCCAAGTGTTACATTTTACTTATTCATATATTAGATTATAAAATCCATTTATCACAATCCCAGCAATGTTTGGTAAGCTTTTTACAGTAATCAGTGCCTTGCCAAAGATTGATTGGCATGACTCATTATCATCAGTGATCCCCCTCGGTGCCAATTAGTTCATATAAACCTTGAAATATGAAATAGTGTTTTCTTAAAGGACATTCAACAAGAAAGTCTAGAATAATGATAATGAAAATGCAATTTGCTACATCATTATTGTAACTAGAGTGTTTAAAATATTTTTGCACATACATAGATTATTGTTTCCTGTGGAGCAACTGTGTGAGAAAAGCAGAGTTAATGGAGGGCTCTGCCAAGTTGTCTGGAAAATTATTTGATCATTTGTTATAAATGTAAAAAAAATCATTGAAAGCTCTATTTAAATATACCTGTATCAACATTTACTTGAGATTAATCTTCACTTTTATTTTCTTTTTGTGATTCACTTTGGATTCTTTTTCTCTTAAAACCCTATATGCTTACAGATGTTAATCTCCAGAGAAGCATAATGATTCTCCCCACAAAGGCAGTGCATGGCTTGGCTTTGCCTTTGCTGAACCCCAGTCAGAGCCTCTGATGACAGATAGTTTGCTTGTCAGCTTTGCCTCATGAATCCAAAGAAAATGGAACTTATCAGGAGCTGAGCCTCAAGCACTGCCTGTGCCTCCTATTTGGGCCATTTCCTGCTAGGTTTGGCGGAGGTCGTAGTCTTCCATCATTCAGTTCCCTGACAGACAGCGAAGGGAGCTGTTGCACTTTCAGGTGCCACTCTGCAGACTGCTATATTGGCAAAATAAACAAACAATATATTTTTAGGGCACCACCTGCAGCAAGCAGCTGTACCAAACAGAGCAGAACCACGAAGGATGTGATTTGTTCCATTTAACATGAAGCCCTGAGGTTCAAGAAGAGAGGGAGGAGAAGGTTCTGTGTATACAACCCACACATCCGCAATTGAAACTGAAGCTGATTTCTTTTCTATTTTAGATTAGAAGTGAGGTATCATTATATCTTTCCTCCTTTCCCACTCCACAACCTCTGATTGAAAACAATTCTACCATTGGGGTTATAACTGTTAACTGAGAAAATCATTTTTCTCTTGCAATAAACTTTCTTTTCCATTCAAGGGCAATTTTCCCTCATAGCAACCTATACTTAAATGCCAACATCTGCTATAGCTAAGCTGCATATAAAATGGTGTCTGGAATTTACATGATGCCAACTACATGATTGGAGAAACTCACACCCTTGGCTTACATAGAACTTTCTTCTTATCTTATAGCTCTCGTCCATTTCAGTCCGCTGCAGATTCTATCTGCCTTTCTAAACGTGCCACACAAGTCCAGCATTCTGAAAGGTGAACTAATTTTAGCTCTTTCTCTGACTGGCCATCAGTTCTTACATTAACTCCTACTTTTCCAGAAGCTAAAGATGCGTACTGCATCATGACAAAATACCATGATATCTGCATTGTCTGAGGACCTAGAATTGTGAGGCCATTGCAAAGGATATTTTAAGTACTTGCTTTTCCCTCTAGATTTAAAAATCTCATTCTCTTAATGGCTATCGATTCTGACCTAACAAACCAAAGGCACCATTTCATTTTGAGGTCTTCTGTGTGAGCTAGGATATATATAATTAAATTATCCATGACTCTGGAGGTGATTCAAGTAGTTACAAATTGAGGTCATTTTAAGTACAGAAAGGGACAGTTATCTTTAATATTCGATTGGCCACCAAGGACAATACAATATTTTGCTTTTTCTTGACAATGAACATTTTAAAGAGAGAGAAAACTGCTTTAAATATTTAAGAGGTATACTAGAATGTCATTCTTAATGTCTATACCGCTGACTAGATCTTTAGTCTGAAGGAGAAAAGTTCTTTGACCATCTTTCTGTGCTTCATTAACACTTTTTGGTGGGACTTTTGCTCTCAGACTCAGAGAGGTGAGATGAAGGAACTACAAATCTACAATGATATGTGCCTCCAGCAAATAAAGGAAATCAAATCCTTTGAGCTAGAAAACCAAATTTCCTCTATTATTTTCACCTTCATCATTAAGATGATGGTTTCTAAGAATATGGGGCATGAAATAAATTCTTGCTAAAGTAGTCTCCAGGAGTATTGAATGTGAGAATTGCTTTCATCTCTTTCATCTTTCTAATATTTTAAAAGAAGTTTTCTAGAAAAAGCTTCCAGACTTGATTTTTCTAAGTTATGTCTGTTTCTTATTCCTCGACAATCAGTGAAGTGTCTACTTTATGACTATGGGACAGTGCCTTTTAACTGTATGTCATTGAAACTTTGGGAAAAGGGAGGGAAATATTTTTAGTTCCAAAGAACAAAGAAGGACCTTTAATCAGAGCATCATGTTCTTCAAAAAATGAGTCCATTAGATCAATTTTTCATCATTAACTATAGCATACTGAACATTTTTCCAGAAGAGTCCTCTGGGAAATATTAAAAGACACGAGAGAGTAAGTCTTTGACCATGAGGTGTAATGAGTGTGGAACAGGGAGAGGACTGAGTGAGGAAGATGTCACAGGATAGTGAATATGGCTAAAAAAAGTGGGTGGCAAAGGAGAGGATTTGCCATTTCTAATTATTGAAACTGTGTGGAAAGGGCACAGAGAAAAACAGGCGTCTTCTCTAAGCCTCAGTTTTCTCACCTTCAATACTCATAACAATAATATCTGCCTCATTTTTGTGTATGGTGAAAACAAATAACACGGAATCTACCTTCTTAACAAGCTTTTAACTGTTCAACACAATGTTTTTAACTATATATACATGTTTGTACAAGATATTTCTGGAACTCTTTCATCTTGCTTGACTAAAAGTCTCTACATACTGAACAATAACTTCAGGTTTCTCCCTCCCCCACGCACTTGGCAATACCATCCTTCTTTTCCCTTCTGTAAGTCTGACTGACTTAGATACCTCAAATAAGGAAAATCTATCATCATTTGTCTTTTTTGTGATGGCTTATTTATGCCACTTAGTATACTGTCCTTAAGGTTTATTTATGTTATGTATGACAGGATTTTCTTTGCTTTCAAAGCAGACTATGTGTATACCCCATTTTCTTAATCCATAGATCTGTCGATGGGCATTTTTGTTGTTTCTACCTCTTGACTGTTGTGAACACAGAATGGTGGATAATATTTGAGATATCTGGTTTTAAATTCTTTGGAGTAGATAACCAGTGGGATTTCTGGGTTATGTGGTAGTTCTGTTTTTACTGTTTTAAGAAACTTCCATACTGTTTTTCGTTATGGCTATACATTTTACATGTTCAATGACAGAACAAAAGGGTTCCAATTTACCCGCATCTTTACCAACACTTGATCTTTAAAAATGTATTTATTTATTTATTTATTGTTAATAACCATACTGGCAGTTAGGAGGTGATAGCTCATTTTGGTTGAATTTACATTTTCTTGATGATTAATGACATTGAGCATTTTTTCCACATCCCTATTAGTCATTTGCATGTCTTCTTTGAAGAACTGTCTGTTGAAATATTTTACTCATTTTTAATTGGGTTATTAGGCTTTTTTTTTTTTTTTTTTTTGCTATTGAGTTGTCAGTGTTCCTATATGCTTTAGAAATTAACCCCTTAACAGATATATGGTTTGCAAATAATTTCTGTCATTATGTAATTTGCTCTTTTACTCTGTTGATAATTTCCTTTTCTGAGCAGAAGCTTTTTTACTTGATGTAGTCCCACTATGCACATCTATTTTTACTTTCGTGGCCTGGGTTTTCAGTGTCATTTCAAAGACATTGTGTCAAGACCAATGTAATTGTACAGCATTTCCATTGTGTTTTCTTTTAGGAGTTTTATAGTATCAGGTCTTATGTTTAAGTTTTCCATCTATTTTGAGTTCGGGGCTTTTCTTTTTTTTACTTCTTTAACTTTCTTATTTTGGATAATTTGAACTTTAAATTCATTTTTATTCTGTATTCTTAAGAAGTCATATTTTCTATTTAGCTTTCATTAGTGGTAAGCACTACAATTTCCCCTGCATCCTTAACAAAACTGTATATAATCACTATGCTTTGGATTCTCCTGAGTAATTCAGGACACTTATAATGCTCCAAGTTCCCCCAAATACTCTAAATTTCTTTATCTCATGATTTGATGTCTATTATTTTATGTCTACTTAATAACAACTCTTAATTTATTATGACTTTTATTATTTTTAATTCCTTATATTCCCCCATATTTTGAAGAACTTTTTGTCCTTTATTACTTCTTAGTATTCCATTTTTTCCTCCTATTATCAATTTTCTTGTTGCTAGTATATCATTTTAACGAACTTCTCTAGGTATTGAAGCTTTGTCTTCATATATCAAAACCAATATTTCGTTTATTCTCACCTGTTAATAATTTATTTGGTATAGAATTTAAGTTTGATAAGTCTTTTACTAAGTACTTCAAATGATTCTGTTGTCTCTGACTTCAGTTGTTCATTGAAAGAAGCTGTCTCTGAGTCTGCTTGTCATGCATTTCGGTAAAGTGCCTATTTACTTTAGAAGCTTTAAAAACTCTGTCTTTATCTTTGATATTCTGAAATATCACTGAAGGACATAATTAGATATGGATTTTTAAATATTATTTAATGCTTTTCACTCCAAAGTTACTTTTTTATGTTTTTTTTTAATTGAGGAAAATGATCCACTAGTTTCTTTTTAAGTATCAATTTATTATTGCCTCCTGGGATATTGATTGTGTGTTGGAGCTTCTTCTTAATTTTTATTTCTTATTCTTTTTCCTCTTTGTGATAGACTTAAAATTTTTTAATTAATATACTTTTTGTAATTGTTTAGTTCTTTTAAAAATCTGCTCCATCTGTTTTTTATAAGATGTTGGTCATAAATCACTTTTTGACATTTGAGTTATATCTGCCTCATTTGACCAAAATCATCTTTTTCCTCTTCTTCAGATTCTATATTTCCCATTTTCAGTCTTCTGTAGACAGAAAAACTAAGATTATTAGAATTATAAAAATAATAACAATAATTCATTCTGAGTCACAAACTGAGGGCATCCCCCATAAATAAAAGGTGCCCTCCATAGAATTAGTGAAATCTTTGAGATGCTCAGATGTTTTTGCTCATTTTCTGACTTGTGACCAAATGACTTTGGTTAAGAAGCAATTTAAGAGTAAATCAGGTGTTTAGAATAAACCCCCAACAGTACCTATTTCCCTATTGCATATCTATAAAAAACTCTCATTTTGTTGGCCTGTGAATTACGTTATGGTTGGAATGAGCTAGAACCCATTCCTATTCTACAGCCTCATATTCTTTCCAAATCTTTGTGTTGGTCCTAGTTACATACCCATTTTGGTAACATGATAAGAACTATGACCAAGGATTCTATTTATATATTGTTTATTTTCAAGTCTAATTATAAAGAAGTAGAAATTTGTTTTAATTAAGTATCTTTTTTCATCCTGCCTACTTAAATGCTTAAGAATATCATCTTTGATATAGGTCACACAATATAACTGTCTTCTGACTCACTTTGGGGAAAATGTTATTAAAAACATCTTTTTTGGTATATTGTATTGACATTTTTCAGATAAATTTCTCTGTGGCCTTTGACTTATGATGCTATAGAGTGATATAGTTTTCAGAGAGAATGACTTTGTTGTTGCCGTTCCATCCTGGTTACTTTGTATATGGCCAAAGTAAATGCATAGTATATGTGCTCTGTTACCATTGATACGAATAGAGAGTGGAGATTGAGCTGTATGGAGACAGAGAAAATTAATGCTTGGAAAATCTGTAATTGAATGTAATTTAGTTTTCTAGTTTTCTTTACATATGAGACAAATCATTTGTTTCTTGCAATTCTATCCTTCTAAGCACTTTCACCCATAAACAGGTGAGAATCCAGAAACAGAAATAAAGTCTGAGAGATCATTTAAATTCAGACTTTGTATCGTGAGCACCAGTGAAGCAGACAAACTTACAGGAAAGAGAAACTGGTAAGAGAAAAGAACAGAGGCAGGAGAATGACATAGGAAAGGCAAGGGAAATGTCAGAGAAATGTAAACAGAAGAGCAAACTCTAAAAAGAATGTAGCATGCATGTCCCTCAAAGAACCTAAGATTTACTTCAAATTCTAAATACAGATACATAATCAGTGACAATTATATTTATACACACATATACATATATACCTACATATACACACATACACATATATACATGCATATATGTGTGTATATATGAGGCGGACACCGGCTAGCAGTGTCCGCATCATTATGGATGAAATAAAAACACACACGGACTACCGAGTCTGGTGGAGGAAAAAGGATGACAGCGTAGCTTTTCTCTCAAGGGGAGCAAAAGCCAGGGCCTCTGCCATGACAGGCCTTTATTCTATATCTCCTCATATTACAAGATAGTCCTCACTCACTCTCCCAGAGTTACAACAAAAGGAGCCAATGCCCCTAATCACATCACAGAAGAAAGATATTAGCAAATGAAAAGGCAAAAGTGGTTAAGCCAGTTACACTGGTCTCTGCAAAGTTTAGTATTTGCAGGGTGAGAGAGTTTTCAGCAAAAAGCAAGTTTAGGTACATTACAAATCTAATTACCCACAAGAGAACCTATCTGTGGATGTGGGTCCTGTGCATCTCCAAGGGGGAGCTGGGCCCACGCCACACAGAAGAGTCTGCCGTGTGTGTGTGTGTGTGTGTGTGTGTGTGTGTGTGTGTGTATCAGTGATTCACCAAAATAAAGTGGTGAACAGATTCAGAAAACAATTATGAAATGGCTAATCATTAAGGGGCCAGAGGACTATGATGACTAGTACCATTAAAGGGCCAGACACTTAGTGACTAATATCGTGTGCAGGATGGAAAACATTATAGTCATAAGTTAGAAAACTTCAAAGAGGCTATTAGAAAGGCATGCTGACACCATATGTTTGAAAGTGGTCACAGTAGTAATTTGTTTATGATTTATAAAAGGGTCATGGTATTTGACTAGGGGCATAAACATTAAAAATCTTGTATTAGCTGAAATGTTAACTTTTAGATTATGTGATGTGAAGTTCTTATAATAAAGGCCAATATCTCTGTAAGAGCTCATAACCATAGGATATTATTATGTCAACTCAGTACAAAGCCTCAAAAAGAATTGTGTAAGCAAAATAGTAGTCACTGCGGTCCAGAGAGAAAAATATTCTCGATACTTGTGATAAAATATAAACAAAATGTGCTGACTTGGGTATAATTTTTCTTCTCAATACACATTTTAAGGACAGTATAAATCAATGTTCTGTAATATACATATTTTCCAGCTTAAAATCATGACCACCAAAACCATAAACTGAATCAAACAATGCTTTAAAAAATTTTATGAGGTGAGATTAATGCAGCCTCCACTATCACTGTATCCATGTAAGGCCCAGCTGAAAGGATTGCCTCTGCTCTACCGGGTCCTGCGCCTGACATGCCGAACCACACCTGCGGAGGAAGTGGCTCCCACAGAGCCATCCTGTCGAGCTTTGAAAGTTGTAGGCGGTGATAAGTTTTGACTGTGCAGCCAGCATATGTCATGATAAATTTTCAACTCTGAGTAAAGAGAATACACACTGTTCTCTGATCAAGATTAGGCTTGATTTCCCACCCACCCTCTTCTTCAAACACATTTTCGAACAAACATAAGTAAATACTTGACAGGTGAAATATAACCGGTGCCGTTTATTGAAAGAGAACGAACCATAAGTTGAAAGTGTTAATTTGCTACCGCCGTCACTTTCCATTAACAGAAAAACAGGTTCACATGTTTCCATTCCTTTTAATGTAGCCACGGAAAACAGGAACTTCTGTTCCTGTGGGCGATTGAAGAGGCCTAGATATTTCAGTGTGGGCCCAGTGGGGACTTGTTAATGAGACTTTTTACGTCTCCGTGTGCTTTCTATTGGCTGCGCTTCACTAAATTATCTCTTTATCAAGACCCGAATCCATTTGTCGTTTCTCTGCTACCCACACATCTGTATCTCCTCCACTCAAAGAAACGACTTCTCTTGTATAGAGTTTACTGGAAGAAGGGGGTTTGGTAGTGCATCTATCAAGAAGAGTCCACGTGAAAGGCTCAAAGAGATAAGAACCCCATAGAACAGTCTGGGGGCGCTGAGCGGCAGCACATCACACGTTGTCATCAGCCTTGCGGGTGGGTGGCTGACCAGTGTGCACCGCCAGATTGACCCCCCTCCTGCTTCAAGCACATGAAGAGCCACCACCAGACTCTGCTGAATCCCTCAAGCAGGCTCACTAGCTTCAAACGCAGAGACAAAAAGGGCAACTGTTCTTATTCACAGCAAGTAGGAAAAAGTCACTATGAGGAGCAATCCTATCTGGGACTTGGCAGTAAATGGCAAAGCCCACATAGTTCCGGCTAGTGCACGAAGGATTCTGAGAGTATTGTGGAAAATCCGCGCTCCCTGTAATCCAGTAAAAGTCACCGCATTTCTAAAGGAGAATGGGTTCTTTACAGGTGCCCCTGTGTTAGACACCATTAAGTTTCAAAACAATAAAAACATAAAGCTTAACCAATTAAGAGTGAGCATTTACACCAAAAATATTTTCCTCTCTTGAGAATTTAACTAAAAGTTTGTTTCCTTAGTGATGTAAAGCGATTCAGCATATGAATCAACTTTCAGGAATGTAATTCCATAAAATTGGTTATACCTGCAATCTGATATCAGCAGAGGCGGTAAGAAAATAACTCTATCTCTGCTTGAAATTTTGTGTTTGCATGAATCTGTTGAAAATATTTTACCTTTTTTAAAATTTAGAACAGCAGTCCACAGCCTAAGTACTTGTAGTAGTGGAGCTTCCTCAGCGCTGGGTTCCTCCAAGTGTGATCCCTGGACCGGAAGCATGGGGGGCACCTGGAACTTGTTACAAATGCAGGTTCTCAGGCCCCAGCCAGACTCCCGAATCAGAAACTGTGTGATGGGTCCCAGCAATCTGGTTCTGATGCACACTGAAGTTTGGCAACCACTGCCTTCATTAGCAAAAGTAAAATTTTGATCACAGACCCCATTAAACATCATTTTAGAACATTTGGGGGAGAGGGTGAATAAAGAGAAATTCCATAAAACAAGTAAAGAACCCAATGAAGAGAATCCAAAATGAAAATCTGACATATATAATCATTGCAATGGGCTTCTTTTAGCCAAGAAGATGAAAATATGTTTCTTCATGGCATGTTCTCATCTATGTCTCCAACCTCGTTCATTCGTCAGCCAGTCACTTAACCGACATTTACTGAGTTGCTGTTACATTTGGATGTGAGTAAGTAAGTAGAAGAAGACAAATCATAATACCCAACTGCCATAACCCCAAAGGACATCAGATCCAGCTCCATGGGTCCCACTCCCTGGTCTTTGGTGATTCTTACACTTAAACAAGCGTTTTATTATTCTAAAACATTATTTCACTTTCCCTCTTTCTTCTCCATCAAGTATGTTCTTAACCATCCTTCCTATAAGAGCCAGCCCCAATAGGTCAAGTCTTTCTAATTTCCTCAGATAAGGTTGTTTACTGGTTACTTCTTGTTCTGGGCTCTTACAGAAATGTATTTTATTTTTGCAGTTACCATATAATACTAAAATCAATGTTTATAGTTTTAAAATCCACTAGTTTGGGGGCTTCTGAAATGAGAAACTGGCAAATTAAATTAATAATGAAGTACTTGGGACATTTTGCCTATGTCACAAAAGTGACTTGAGGTAAAACATGTGAGAGGCTACTATGGAGACCTGAGCAACATTTAAGTCCTGCTTATTAGAGAATCATTGTAATTTGTAGTAAGAGATATATTAAATATAAATTGCGATTGTTCAATGCAGTCATTTCTCAAAGTTTGAGCCTGTTGTCATTGTTCAAAACTGAATACAAAAAAAAAGCCAATCATATTGTGTATGAGATTGTTGGCAAGAAGTTGTGCAAAGCAAACCGTCCTAGTCATGACATAAACCTAGAACACAGAAACTGGAAGTGATTTGAGAGATCTTTCTGGTCAACCCACTATGAAAGTGAGGTGGTTCAAAAAAGAATGCTTTAAAAAAAAGAAGCCAAAATAGGGAGAGCAAATCCAAAACCAAGATGCTATTTAAAAAACTTGAACAAAAAAGCTAGACCATAAAAACCCTAGAAGCTGGTACAGGAGATAAAGACAGGCATGATTTTACAGTTGTACCCTTCTACTCTAAGTTTGAGTGTATGTGCTTGAGCCATACCATTTTCTCAGCCCTTTTTACCCTTAAGAGAACATTTTTCCTGTCCCATTTTATCCAGTTGGGTTCCTCTTACCTACTGTTTTTCCCACAGTGCATCTCAGGTTGAGCCTTCTTCCTCCCTATTGCCAACCACTGCTGTGTCCTCACACCTCTCATGGGTGGTGGTAATAGCCTTCTCCTTGAACATACCGGACGCCACCTTCTCCTTCTCCTGCTGTGTTGTTCTATACATTTCCTTTTCTTTCTAACTACTGTGTTCATATTGTCCCATGACTTCCTTTGGCCTGTCATCAAATATTTAAGACCCCCTATCCATTCCTTCAACCTGCTCTCCCAACTTCTCAGTGTGCATGGAGTAGGTTTTTAATGTGATTTAAAAAGGAAAGCAGGAAAAGAGGGAGGGAGGGAGGGAGGAAAAGGATGCAAGAAAAACAGCAATTTGAGCTGTAACTTTTCACATTTCTTTTTAAATCTTCTTTTTGCCAAATTTCACTATAGGAAACATTACTTTCATTCCAAGCATGGAATTTAGCTTGTCTTTACCTCCGTATTTTCTTGTGCTGCATTCAGATTGTCCAAAAATCCTGGATCACTTCTACCAAAAGGTCTCTAGAAATCACCTCTGCATCCCCCTTAACCAGAGGGTGCTCTCTGCTGTCATCAGTACACTCCCAGAGACTTCAGCTTTATTTCCATTTAACCTCACTGCTCTCAATCTATCTCCTTTCCAATTAGCACAAAACACTGCTGCCAAAACTTGTGTTATTGCCTGCCAGTTCCCTAAACTCTGGGTTTGCTCACCGGCACTCATCTGTAAAATTCAAATCCTTTACAACTGACTTTTCTGACCCTTCAGATGAGTGTCTTTGCTGAGAATTCGGGCAAACTAAAGTCCTGGCTTCTTATGTTGCTTCCTCCTTTGTCCCTTATTTTCAGGTTGCGTAGGCACCGGTTCCCGTATCAATGCACAACTTTACACTCCTCTCTTCTGCATTATCCATGCTTTCGTTTCATGGCTACCCCTTCGGGAAGTTCCCCCTGACCGAACAAGGATAGGGAAAAGTCATACACCCAGCATTGTCCAGAGAAAAGATTGACCTGTTTGGTTTTTCAACTCCAAAATATTTACCTCATTGGTAACAAATGAGGCTTCCCTCAGGGCACCTCCTCATAACACAGAACAATTTCAGACAAATACCATATGATCTCACCTTTAACAGGAAGCTAATCAACAAAACAAACAAACAAGCATAATATAAACAAAGACACTGAATTTGAGAACAGTCTGACAGTGTCCAGAGTGGGAGGGGAGGGAATTTCAGGGGAAAAGGGGAACGGTTTAGAGCAACAAGTATAAAGGACTCATGGACAAAAACTATGGGGGGTGGAAATGGGAGGAAGGTGGGGAGGGCTGGGGTGATGGGCTGGGGCGGGGTAAAAGACAGAAAACTGTACAATATCAACAATTAAAAAATACTGATTTAAAAAAATAAAATAAAAAATGGGGAAAAAAAAGAAAACACTGGAGAAAAGCATATGGTAACAAATTCAAGGACTTTGTAGTTTCTCTTTTGAATACAGGTCCTAAAGGACTCAGATCATGCTTCTAACCTCTCCCCTGTTTCTGGCATACTATGATTGCCTTCAAGTCATCAGATGATCGAAATGCAGTTAGTTTTATTTTGATACGTAATGGTACAAGACAAAGATCTGGAATGTGATATTTGTATTGAATGGAGTATTTAGCTATCATTCATTAAAGGGACCTAAAATCATCTCTATTATAAACTGTACTACTATGTTTACTAACAGTTTGCCTTTCTTTGAAATACTGCCTTAACTCATTTTGTAATGAGTAAGTTAGCATTCACCAATGCAGAGAAGTAATGTTCCAGCTAGTTTCCCTTTCAATATTTTCATGAAACATAAAAGTAGAGTGCAGGGAATAAACAAAAATATCTTTGCTATTTTTCTCAGAGATTTGTATAAATTACCTTGGGGTTTGTAGATGACAAAAATTACTGAGCTAAAATATTCCTATTCTCATATGGTGCTATTGGCCCCTCCCCATATCATAGTCTTTAAAATAAACATAAAGCTAAGGAGGTAAGTGAGCAATGAAGTAACTTTTTAAGACTAAGGTGGTTATTTTCTCATAGGAACTAAGATAATTATGATTATGACGGAGACTCTTGGGATCCCACATACCACAATCACTTCCATGAAACAGTCAGTCATGTGTTGCAGGCTCCAGTGTTCACATGAGGTAAACTATGGATTTGATATGGGAGCCGTATTATATGGTTTTAGATCCCCATCCTACTTGTTGGAGCAGCCAGTGTCCTTTGAACTCATTAGAGTGGGTGGCCCAGGTCACAGTGCTGGTGACAGGGACCTGTGATCCAGCCTGCACTCTGCGCTAGTGTACACTTCACATCTCTCAGGTCACATTCTACAAAAGGATCCATTGGATGCCTCCGAAGTCAGGACAGCATAATTTTGTGCACAAATTTCCTGCTCTTGAGAGTATATTCCAAGTTGAAGACAAATACACAAGGCAAGGGGATGTGATACATACTGTTACATAAGAAAAACCAGATAATGGGGGAACTCAGGTAACTGGCACTTAAGCATGTGAGGAGATTAGGAAAGCAGGGGTGGAGATGAGGAACCCCGGGCTCAGTCTTGAAGGAATTATCCAGAAGCAGCCAGGAAAGGGGAAAAGAGAAAAGGCAGGCATCTGTGTGACCCAGGAAGCCAGAGAGGTTCAGAAATGCTGGATGTGGACACATGAGCCCACTGTTCCTTATAAACTCTATTAATTGTGCACTTCCTGTCCAAGGACCTGGGGGGAAAGGACCCTAAGAATCCAAGGGGACCTTGTATGAGAAACAAAGTCCCCAAGGTGCATCTGTTTTAGTCCTACCTACTTACTCATAAACTGTAAGAAAAATAAAGGCATTTTCAAAACTGTTCTAAAACAATTTTTAAAAAAGAGAAAGCAGATACCATTACCATAAAATCAGTACCCAAAGCAATTACCATAAATCTGCATCCTATACACAGCATTCCAATAAGTGTTTTAGGCATTTGCCTAAAAGCACCTCTGCTTGTATATATGAACATTTAATATATAGTATGTAGTTAAACAAGTATATGTGTGTATATATCTATATATCTATGTGTGTGTGTATATATATATCTTTATTGAGCATTATCTTTAGCAAAAAGTAATGGAATGTTCTGCACCCTGGCATCTGCAATTCTGCTGTCCTGGCACTTATGGTGAGCAGAAATAGTAGTCCAGGCTCACTCATGCCATCTTTTTAATGAAACCATCACTGTCAGGCACTCTACAAGGAAGTATTCTATTCTGTCCATTAAATATCTCCCCCATCCCTTTCTACTCTGCATAAACTGCAGAGATAGTGTTATTCACCAATTGGACCTGGCAGCGTTAAATTAACACCGTCTGATTACAAGACGTTTGCCCAGTGAATTTTATGTCCCCCCATTGAATGGATTTATTGTTGCTGTTCCTGCTTTGGAACATGACTTCCCTAGAAAGCATTTCTTCATTCAGTCTCAGTGCTGGAAACAGACAACAGCTTGAAGCCAGCAGCTGCTCTTGAATAAAGCAGGTAGAGAGGCAAGAAAAGCTGCTGAAGCTATAACAATAAGCACATCATGACATAATTACAGTAAATCTCCAGAGTGACCTGAACACATTTAACACCATATGGTTATTTTTGGTGCTGGAAACATGTAGAGGAGAGCCACAGTTTAATCTAGCCACTTTCCACAGCATTCCTCCTAGCATGGCATTGATTTTTATCCAGAAAATTAACATGAATATTTATTGACAAAAGTGAAGACTGTATTTGCACAGTGAGCTAAGTGTGCCAGTAGATTTAATAAATATATTTTAATTTTGTCTTACCTGAAATGTATGAATAGGTGAATAGAGAAATTTTGTATTTTTTCTCTCTGTGTGGAGTTGTTTCTTCTCTTTTTTGTTTTTTTTGTTGTTGTTGTTGTTGTTGTTGTTTTTTGCTTTTTAACTCTAGGAATACTTTTATAATATGCAATATACACAATTCAACCTCCTCTCCCTCCCCCCATTTTCGGACACTGTTTGTTCAAGGGTGCGTGGAAGGACTGTTCTCTGTTTCTCTTAATGTGTTCATTTGACTTTGACTAGGTTAATAGTTACTACTACTATAGCCTGCCCAGGAAAAGCAGATTGTCAATATAGATGAAACTGGTGGTCTATCGGGAATTAATTTGCCCTTTCTGTCCCTGTTTCTGACATTAATTTGTTCTTCAGAAGATTTAGCTACACACATATGTCAGAAAGATGGACCAGCTCAGAATCCCAGCCCCCTAAACTGGCTGAGGGGTTTCTTGAAACAAGTTGATCTTATCTGGACAATGGAATGATATCAAATAAACATAAATATTCCATCACTCTCTTGTAAATACTTTTGAAGCATTCCCACTTAGTCATTTGATTTTTGAGACTTTAAGAGGGTTAAATGTAGCTCTGGGCATTCAAAAAGTACAGTGGTCTTATCTTGGTAACAGAGGCTCAAATAACAAAATCCCAGTTCATGCCCCTCCTAAACCAAGAGCCCAAAGGATTCTGAGAACCTGCCTTGTGATTTGAGAGGGAATTTATTTCCCAAAGACTATGACACATTAAAATACTCCATTTTAGAATCACATTAAAAGAAAAAGAAAATTAAAGACAAATTCTGCCCAAGTGGGAAAGCTGATAGAACTTACAGGTCCATATAAGAATAGGGGCACCCTGGCTGCTGTGTGGCTCAGAGGACTGAGCACTGGCCGGAGAACCAAAGGGTCACTGGTTCCATTCCCAGTCAGGGCACATGCCTGGGTTGCAGACCAGACCCCCACTAGGGGAGTGTGAGAAACAACTGATTGATGTATCTGTTACACATTGATATTTCTCCTTCTTTTTTTCTCCCTCCCTTCCTCTCACTCTAAAAATAAATAAAATCTTATTTAAAAAAAAAAAAAGAATGATGGCCAATTGCAAAGTGGTTTCACTTCAGAGTTTTCTCCATGCCCTTTGTCCTAGCCACACACTACCCCAGTTCCCTGAGACCTGGAGGATTGAATATGTGCTCCCACATATGCTGTCTGCTCGGGTAGATAGTGGGAGGTCCCCCTCCTGTCTGCAAGTGCTGTATAGCAGGCCTTTTTCATGCTGTTAGCACATGAAACCAAATAAATCCCCAGTAACAAAAATAAACACTTAACTCTCTGTGTCACCTCAATAAGTTAAACTGCCGAAACTACAACTGCTTTTAGGTATTTTCTTGTGAATCAAAGAAACTAACATGGCTCATAGGCTCAATTGTATATATGTACAAAAATGTAAAAGGATCTATTCTATACAGGAAAATAACTAGCAGTAGCAGTATAGGTCAAGAAGATTGAAATAAAACGATTTAGGGAACTTGTTCAGAAGCTAGTGCAACCAGGACTAATTTAGGCCATTGTTATTTTTTTGTCACATTTATGAATGTGGGCTCCAAATGGGCTCACTTGGGACTTAGTAAGTAAGTGCCTCGGTAAGCAAAGAAAGCTGAATAAAGGGGAGGGATCTTTTCTATTGACTCACTGCATGACCTTCGGTGAGTTATTTTCGCATCGCCTCTGTCACTTCTATTATAAACTAGAAATCATAATATTAATCAGTTTTCTCCCAGGGTTTTTTATGACTTAAAAAACTTTTTAAAGTGCAGTACAGTAAAATCACAAAAAGACTAATGGTCAGAATTCATATCCTGAGTTTCTGCAGAATCCCTAGGCCTTATAGTGGCCAAAATAAATTAACTAGATTTTCAGAATGCAAAGGTAACTGGTTAAAGGCAAAACAGGTTATGACAAAAATAATGGTAGAATGAGGTGTGAGAATCAGGTGAAGAATAAGGAAAATGTGTTTTGTGTGACTATATATACTTAAATAAATTAGATAGTAGTGTTCGTGGTTTAATCCTTGCTTACTCAATAGATTTTTAATCTAGAGGCTCATTAAACACCTAATACTTAACATAGATCCTGAGTTTTTAACTCAATTTAACTCATAATTTCTTTCATCATATGAAATATTTATTATTTTTGTATTGCAATGTATAAGTACACTTATATGTCTTTATTGCACAAAAGCTTTCCTAAACGGTAAACATGACTGTAGTACTTATTCTGCATAAACGATGCTTTTATGAACTCCCACAGAAACCAAGGCAGGGTTTCAGGCCAACACAATATGTGTCAATGGAGAAGTATTTGTTATTTGTATCGATTAAGCTAACCTTTCCTACCTATATTGTTTCTACCCCAAATTGCTACCCTTTATTTTTTTATAAAGCATACAGATAGTACTGTTTCTGTTGTATACTAACAGAGATTGGTAAATAAATAGTTCCAAAAGCCCTTCCTCTAGGAAGAACCCAGGCCTTTGTTTAGTCCTCCACTGAAAATTCCTGTTTCTCACACACTGGCAGTGCGTGGACTTGTGACCTATCTCTGCAGTTGGTCAGTCTCAATGAGCCAGAAATGATATGTGTGTCTTACTTTGGAGGTATTGTGCCATCTGTGACTTGACTGAAAGTCTACCTGTGACCAAACAGATAAAGAAACATGAAGCAAACACACAGAGACAGATGGACTAAGGCTGCCATAACCATAGTTTTACTCAATTATAATTTCCACAAACTCCAGGCGACTTCTGCTTTTTTACAGCTGCAATCATCTGAGGGTGTCCCAATGGACCTTGAAACAGAAGAAAGAGATGCATCTGGTTTTTGTCCAGGCTGGTTTGCAATGCGGGCACTTTGGAGATTTGTGCTATGAAAAAGCAATTAGCTCCTTGAGTCTAGGGTGCCATTTAGAATATCTAAACTACTGTGTTTCATCATAAAATTGACCTTTTTAATTTTTTATGTCAGAAATTTCCAGTAAAAGTATTAGCATAAAAGGTATAGCTCCAGGGAAAATATGAAAGGCATGGGACAGAGTCATGAAAGGCTGGGCTACCCTGAAGGAAAGTTGAAATCATCTCCACTTGGATATAATAAATACCATGTCATGGAGTGCCCTGTGCTTAATTTTTAAATAATTGCTATCATTAAGTAACATAACAATGACATAGCAACACCAGAGCTGTGAGAGAAGCAGGCAGGCAGTGCATCTTAGCTTTACAGCCAACTTACAATTGTGCAGGATAATTGCTTTGTTCTCTAGAAAAGAGGTCCTTTTCTCATTATTTCTGACTGTCATTCCTACGGTCTAATCATCCTAATGTGATCGTAATTTATGTATTGTATTTTTCAAACCTGTATCAGATGTGCCATTTTAATTTTCCTGTCCAACTGCAGTGTTTCAGCAGGAAAAAAAAAGTGTCATTAATAGAAAAAAAAGAGGGAAGGGAAGTTATTTAGAAACAGAAAAATTGAAGTGCCATAAAAGATCGTCAGAGTCACCCATGTAGTCCACACTTCTGTCACTGCCAGTAACAACACAGCGTGTTTTTCAGAAAAATGCAGGGAAGTGTAGGGTTAAAGTTGAGAGTTAAATTACCTATGTTCCAGTCCCAGCAACTTCACTTACTAGCTGGATGACATTAGGCATTTTTTTATCCCTTTGTTACTTCCACATCCCTATGTGTAAAATAGGAATGTGATCTAGTTAATTACTGGTTAGTTATAGTTGTGTATCAATCTCACAAATTAGTTGCTTAATATGATAACTATTACCTCTCAGGGTTTTATGGGTTGACTGAGCTCAGCTAGATGGTTCTGGCTTGGGGAACTCAATCTTATGATGGCTGGCCCTGGGCTGGAGTCATTTGGACTGGGTATTCGAGGTGGCTCATCCACATGCGTGGCAGTTGGTGGGTGGCAGTTGATGCTAGCTGCCACTGGGAGCTCAGCTGGGTGGTGAATGAGAGTACTCACCTATAGCCTCTCCATGTGCCTTGGACTTCTCATAGCACAGTAGCTTACTTTGGAGGGTGAGAGTATTCCAGGAGAGATCCTTCTTAGATACCCAAGAGGAGGCTTTAAAGTTTTTGTGACCTAGCCTTGGAAGCCTCACATTCATGGGGCAAAAACTTTGTCTCCACATCCTGATGAAAGGCGTGGCAAGATCACGTTGTAGGAGAGCATGTGGGGTGGTAGATGTCATTGCAAACATATTTGGAAAACAGCTTCTACCCTAGACTAACAATTGTAGTATCTACCTCATAGAATTTGGGGGAGAATAATACGAGTCAGCAACACTAAACAAATATTTAGAACAGCATCTGGCTTATTTTGAACTGTCAGTAAGTGTTGGGTGTTAATATTGTCCTCCCAAACCTGGAATATTCTGCACTGTGTTCAGATCTTTTTATCCACTCTATTTGTAACTGCGATCAATTTTTTTCAGTATATCAAAATTAACATTGTGACCTGTATCTGCTCCTACAGAGAGGGAAGAGGAAATGTTTGCTGATTTTTCAGGCTTGGATGAGTATGTGATTATTCACTCTGTTCGTATTCTTCATAGTCAACAGGTGGCGGAATGTTTCCTCTGAAGGAGCAGCTTTCCATGTTGCTGAGTCCCGGTGTGTGCTCTCTGTGCCCTTTCCCCACTCTTCTGTTGCCTCTACCTGTGGTGACTGGCTATGGCACGTAGAATCTCCAGTCTGTAATGGGCCAGGTCCAGTGGAATAAAAAAGAATCTTACATAGAGATGGAAAAATAGTCACGTTTGGAAAATTAAAACAGTTCTCAGGGCAAGACATTTTGAACTTTAAGTTGCTAGAAAAAGAACTCAATTTAATATGCAAAAATCTTATTCTCACAACCAAAAATGCTGCAAAAAATTAATAAAGATCAACAATGTTGATAAAGTACAGTTTTATTGGTATGATAGCTAAAACCAAATGGAGTGAGAATTACTTTCTTTTCTTTGCACTGTGCAAGTTAAGTAGGCTGTGGAATCTAGCTGAATTCTTTGCTCATAGCAGATACTCAAAGAAATATATGGTTATAAAGATGATTCATTTATATATTCTTAATTTCACATTTCGATGACTTCCAATACATCATATTACTAATATTCACAATAACTTATTTTCACTCTTTAGGTGAGTGCTCTAATCATTGTTCTATGGATGAATATAGTTCCCATCTATAAGTTATTAGATGAAAATTCAGGCAAAATCATGGAAGTCACAAGTGAAAATAACCCATGCATTAACTATCTTGATAGGATCTCACCAAGATGTGTGAAAGAACATTTCAAAATATACTTCCCTCTGCATTGATTAGTATTACTTTTGTTTACTCAGAATCTCACTAATAAAACCCAAGGTATTGCTAATCAACAAAACAAACAAACAAGTAAAGTATAGCCAAAGACATTGAAATTGAGAACAGGCTGACAGTGATCAGAAGGGAGAGGGGAGGGGAAAAAGAGGGAAAAGAGTGAAGGGTTTACAGGAACAATTATAAAGGACACATGGACAACAAGGGGGGCTTGGAAATGGAGGGAGGCAAGGAGGGCTGGGGCGGTGGTGAGGGCTGGGGCGGTGGGGGGGTGGGAGGAAAAGGCAGAAAACCGTACTTGAACAACAATTTTAAAAATTAAAAAAAAAAAACAAGGTATCGAGTTACATTAGTAA
The DNA here is from genome assembly GCA_039655065.1 of Glossophaga mutica. NCBI lineage: Eukaryota > Metazoa > Chordata > Mammalia > Chiroptera > Phyllostomidae > Glossophaga > Glossophaga mutica. The sequence goes on from CM077306.1 coordinate 182,227,802, forward strand.
CTGTCTGCTAAAAGCAAGAGATTTGCCATTACTGAGAGATGAAATTATAATCACAAGGTAGAAGACTTTATGTCCAAACCACAGTGTGCCCCCTTGTGAATTCCTACAACTGACTTGGGTCTTCATTTGCAAATGAATGGCATAATTTTATTTTACCAGGCTTCTTCAAAGATGACCTGATAATTAAACTAAATGATAGTAGCCATCACTGATCAAAAATTTAAAGGTTGTCCCCCAAAATAATTATAAGTCAACTCAGTGACATTTACCTAGAAACTGGCTTATGGTATTGAGAACAAGCAACATATAAAATACCTGATAGAAACAAAGAGAAAAATGCACCAAAAAAAAAAAAAAAAAAAAACTGGATGCCCTAACACAAAGCTCATTTCTCATCCTCAGACAGCAGAATATGAGAGCGCTTTCCTTGTAGTCCCCCAAAAAGGAATATACATCATGCTCTTCCTGTAGAAATCCTCCCTTTCTTCATCCATAAATACAGTGCAGTGAAACCTCAGTTCTCAAACTTAATTTGTTCCAGAAAGCTATGTGAGAACTGAACTGTTTGAGATGGGAAACGTTTGAGAATTGAGGTTCAACTGTACTAAAATTAGAACATTTTAAAATAATGCTTTAGAATTTTGAAACTGTGGAGACAAAGTCTTATAAAGCTTTCTAAACTAATCTTATTGTAAATTATTTTATTTACTCATAGAGAACTGTCATCTAGAATTTTTAGCATAGAGAAAAAAACCTTGCTTGATAAAACTAAGGATATATAAATCAGACTATATGCATATTGAAAAAATGGGCCATAAGTTTGAAATTTTGTGTTTTCTTTAATATAAGTTTTTATCATTTTTTTCTTTGCTCATTTCTGTCACAGTACTGTAACTATGAGAATGGACATTAAGCTATGTGATCTTATAAAGTATTTCTTAGGAACAATTTATTGACCACAACTTTCTTTCTTTGATATGCTTAACCTCAAACATTTGTCCACATGAGTTTCATTTATATTAATGGCAAGGAGTCAGAAGATTAGTTATGCATGTATTTACTTATGACTTTTCTCTGTCTACTAAAAATTTGAGACAGCTTTGTAAGACAGACAATATAACATAATACAATTTTTAGAAGAAACAGTAAAATGATGTATTAAAGGAATTAGAAAAGTAAGTAGGTGTAATAAGTTAACTAGGGCCCCTCACCTATATAACACTGAATAACAACAGTTTCTCAGGGCAAAGAAAATCCCCATGACAGTAAAGTAATCAAGATTTTCTCATTCTGAGCAGTAGTAATATCCATGTACACAGGTTGCTTTTCTTTGTGTTATTACCAAATTTGAGTTTTTGTATTTTTCACATTAAGAATTAGAAGCTTTGGAATTGTTTTTGGCCATCACCAGTTCTGCCAAGAGGACCAATCATATAGTTTTATATATTCATCAGAATTATTGCATAACCCAATAGAACTTAATAAAGATGTCACAGAGGTTTAGGACATTGGGAGGGGATTAGTTCTGTCCTTCCATCCCAAACTGACTTCTGGACCTACAATGAGCCCACATAGGACATCTATCGTGGTTCAGAGACCTTGGACATACAATTGGATCTCTGTGTATTTTTAAAACATTCCTCTTCAGAGAATAGTTTGAAATTGAGTTGTACTGAACTGACAGATGTACATAAGTGCAAGTACTGCTATAATTACAGGTTTGCCTATTACTAAGTATATATAATGAAAATGACACAAAATATTAAAATCAGATGCACAAACTTTCTAAACTGCTTTAGAATCCTTTCCAAATATTTATCTTCTATATACCATGTTTTGAATTTTATGCAAACTCCAAATATGAATCATAGATATGGAAGAGCAACTTTCGGAGAGTGTCATCATGGCACTTCAGAGACTGAAGACACACAAAAGAATATTTGTGGTGACTTGAACAATTATTAGTAAGCCTTCATGAACCTCAAATCTGGCTAACATGAAGAGCCAGCAAATTCTTGCCAACATTTTCATTTCTTTTCACAATGCGGCTTCTTTATGACAGAGTTTAAGTAAAGTCAGAAAAAAGGCAATTTGTGGCCCCAAAAAATCGTGGAGGAGGGGGAAAGACAGAGACTCTTGATGCTTCTTTCCAACTTGGTGTCCATGACACTCCGTGGCCACCTGCCTTAATGCTGGCACTGTCCTCTTTCTGTCCCATTGACGGTGCTTATTAGCTCTTTGGGAGCAGCAGCATATAAAAATTTAAAAGGCAAACTGACAGCACAAATGCCCTGCCATTGGGCATTATATCTCTGTGCCCCCAAAACTGTCAGAGTCCCTTCAGTCATTAAAAATGCAAACATGGCATTGAAAATACTGTGAGATTATTTCAATGCTATGTGGGTAATTTTCCAAATCAAATACACTCCTTAAATGTATGGTTTCATAAAGTTAAATTTGGCTCACTGCTTTACTCACATCATAACGTTTTTATTTAAAAACATATTAAAAATAAGCTCTGTGGGCTTAGAAGTCATCTTGAGCTCATGTTCCGAATAGAGTAAATGTTGCGTGCAAGAAAAGGACATTACTGCTTGTTTCCATCATTTGATTGGGTGTATTTAAATTCAGATTCAGCCAGTTCTGTGTCTTTCAGGAAAGTATAAACCTTTCACGAATGTATTGTCTCCAAATGACAAAAACTGCTATCTGGAAAAAACCAGCGATCCCTGAAGACTGCTTCTGATGGGTTTACTGTGGGAGTCGTCCAAGGTAGATGCACACACTCTTCAAAGTAAAAGTCACTGAAAAAAAAGAAAGAAGGAAAAAATACTATACAAGAAAATTTCTTCCAGACCTCAATAAATCAGATCTCAAAATATCAGCATAATCATTGAACCACCAGCACTGATGACTTCTTAACTATTCTTTTCTTTCTTAGGGAACTTTGAAAGTTGTTTGTGAATGATGAGTTTGTGTAGCAGAAAATCCTGCTATTGTGTTGGGTTACTTTATCCTCACATTTCTTTAAATTTTAAGTGGTGCTTTAATAACTACATTATGTTTGCATCCGACTGTATTTTATATTGTGATACTGTAAGCAAGAGGAAAAACAACTAGAAGATTGTACAGTGTGAAACCTGGCAGCCCTGAGAAGTGTGTGGAAACAGTTGTTAGTCCCAGTAGCATGAGACTAAGCCTGAGGATTAGTGCTCTAACTAAGGACTAAGGAAGTGCGCCTACAGCTCCAACATGTCTTCCAGGACAGAAGCTATCTTGCCAGAATACGAATGTGAGACACAACTGAGAATGTGCCAAGCAGTATAAAATTCACTAACAAATATTTATGTGCAATAGTTTGTGGGTGAATGTGAAATAGGCCAGAAGAGATCTAGATGCATGCTTAGGAAACCCAATGTCGTGTAGGAAATTAAAAAGCTTTGGAGAACATTCGATTTTTATCTCTACCCCCCTGAAAGTATTTTCTCTGGAAATAAATAATAAATAAATAAATACCAATAAGGAAATATAAAGAACTGACTATGTTTATGATGCTAGAGAGGAGTATTTGTTTTCCTAGACCATGACTGCAGATACCAAAATGGGTATTCCTAGAAAACATTGGTGTAGATCATGAGCTTGGCCCAAAAGCCATTTATAATGACAAACGGAATGTTGTGAGACAAGACTCACAAAAGCATTGAAAAGAATTTGAGAGAGAAATACATGGCCCCTCCCTGAAGTAAAACCAGGGAGAAATGTGTCAGAAATTGAATAATAAAAATTAATAATACATTCATTCAAATATTTATAAAAATAATCCTATTTTATTGAAGGATAAAAATAATCCTTCAATAATCCTATATAGCAGACATCATATTAGGAACTTCCTAGCAAATTTTAGTAAAAAATCAGAAAAGACTGTAGAAAGAAGAAATAAAGAGCATTGGTCATAAATGCTGTAAGTACAGTATCTATACTCCAATTTATGGAAATCAAATAAACAGTGTAAATTGACATGTAAATACAAGGTTACAAATATAATCTCTTATTGCTATTGATGGAAATGGAGTTCTTGCAGTGTCATGAGAAAAAGAATTTCCTGAGACTCTCACAGGAGAATGGACTCTGTGGTGAACTTTATCAATGATGTAAAATTGAGGGAGTTTTCCTCCTGACTTTCCAAAGCCCTGTTCATCTCTGTTCATATCACCTTGGAAAAGGGCCAACCTTGTCTTCAGTAGGGCTAGAATTAAGGCAACTGCCCAGAGTTTCTGCTCCATATTAAAGCACAGTCCAGTCCAGCATCTGGCTTGCTGAGCTCGTATTTCAAGCTTCGGTCCATTGCTGTGCTGTGGCATTCATGCACCCTCCTGGAACCAGTGGGTGGAGTCCTCACAGCCATGGGCCATGCGACTGCAAGGGCTGTATGGCCATACAGAGAACAGGCAAGTATGGGTCATTAGGTGAGAAAGAGAGAGACAGAGTTTCTTTGTTCCCCTAGTATTATATTGGATGTGGGATGGACCAGGTGCTTTATCAAAAGAACCAATTAACTTCCCACATTTTCATGGGCTTTTGATAGGTTCGTCCCCTAGTTAGATTGACAGGCCTATTTGGTCAAGCACCTCCCCTCTGTCCCCCAACAATTGGTACCAGAGTGGAGAAGAGAATAGTGTAAATCCCCTTGGTGGAGCAGTGCAGTAATCCCCTGTAGCTTCCCAGCTAACCCAACAGGCTCATGCTCCCCATTTTATTAAGCTCAATGTCTAAGTCCCTTTGCTTCCTTTTCTTTTATTCATAATTAGATAAGCACTCATGGTAGCATTAGGCATGCCCAAGATTGACCAGAATGTTTATAATTTATGGCAATGAAAGGCTACCTGATCTCCCCAAAATTGTGACAGGGTGGTAAGAAAGAGTGCATGTCATAAAAATATGAGGTCTTTCCAGAAGGTATCCAGCCATATAATATGAAAAACAGAGACATTTATTGAAGAAGATACAAGAAACATTGTACATAGGACAATGACACCTCAGTCCCCTTCAGAGCAGGCACCTTGGAACCTCACACAGTTCTCCTAATCACCATCAGCTACCCCATTGTATTTTCCTGAATCTCATTGACAGTCTGAAATCTCTCTCCTTTTAAATGTGATTTTAGTTTCAGGAAAAACCAGAAGTTGCAAGATGCCAAATCAGGGCTATATGGGTGCAGAGTCACCTGGGTGATTTCAGTTTCACCAAAAATGTTTCATCTCTCTGCACAAGACAGATGTGATGCATTAGCGGGCATGTTGTCATGATGAAGCTGCCAGTCACCAGTTGCCCATAGTTGTGGCCTTCTGAATCATCCAATTAGTTTCCACAGAGGAATGTTCAAGGAGGAAGGAAGAGGAAGTGGGATCAGGGGTATTATCTGCACTTAATTCTGACCACCCAAGAAGAACCAATTAAAAGTAAAATGAAAGCTCTGTGAGTATGATAACATTATCTTAATATTTATAATAGCCATGGGAAGACATGCTTGATTTAGTCACAAATACATTCTCTGCTCTTAAAGAAGTTTCTATTAAAAGATAAATACAAGCCAATGCCCAAAAGCCCTTAAGAGGAATATTGCTCAGAAAGAAACTAGGTGATCCCCAGAACAAAACCTGATAATACAAAGACAAACTTGATAAATACTGGGAAGCATTAACTAAGTAGATGAATGAAGCTAGATGCAGAGCGTTTTCTGTGAACTCTTATTGAAAGGAAATACATGTGAAAGAAAGTCCTGCAGTTACTATTCAATGGAGCAAGTTGAGGCCTGTCAAAAATAAATAAACTAATTAAAACATTTTTTCCTGAAATGTTCAGAACAAGGTACAAACAGGAGAGAATTAATCTGCTCTTAAGATAGTTGAAAATGATATCAGATGACATGGTGAATGAGGAAATTCCCAGCTGTTTTCTTGTTCTTATCTTTTTTTTTTGTCATGGATTGATGTGAGCAGAGAGAACATTGGTTAAGAGAGAACTTAATCCTAAATGGAAAAAGAGGACTACTGAGCAACTCTACACGTATTTGAATCTCCTACTGAAAATTGCATCCTGGGGCACTGAAAACCTTTGTGAATAAGATTACTGAGATACTATCAGCAGCATTTGGGGAATTACAAAGACATAGGTATTGGAAGTCCAGAAATAGGCAAATTATGTACTGATTTTCTTTTTTTAAAAAATATATTTTATTGATTATGCTATTACAGTTGTCCCTTTTCTCCCCCACCATTCCCCTCCACCCTGCACACCCTTTCCCACCCACATTTCCCCGCTTTAGTTCATGTCCATGTGCCATAAGTTCTATAGCTTCCACATTTCCCACACTATTCTTGCCCTCCCCCTGTCTATTTTCTACCCACCGTCTATGCTACTTAGTCTCTGTACCTTTTCCACCTCTCTCCTCCTTCCATGCCCCTGTTGCTAACACTCCATATGATCTCCATTTCTGTGGTTCTGTTCCTGTTCTAGATATTTGCTTAGTTTGCTTTTGTTTTAGGTGTGGTTGTTAATAATTGTGAATTTGCTGTCTTTTCGCTGTCCTATTTTTTATCTTCTTTTTCTTAGATAAGTCCCTTTAACATTTCATATAATAAGGGCTTGGTGATGATGAACTCCTTGAACTTGACCTTATCTGAGAAGTGCTGTATCTGCCCTTCCATTCTAAATGACAGCTTTGCTGGATAGAGCAATTTTGTTTTTTTTTTTTTGTTTTTTTTTTGTTTTTATCTTTTTTCTACATTTTTATTTTTTTTCTTTCTTTATTGTTTATTTTTTTAATTTAATCAGTATTTTTTAATTGTTGATATTGTACAGTTTTCTGTCTTTTACCCCGCCCCAGCCCACCACCCCAGCCCTCCCCACCTTCCTCCCATTTCCACCCCCCATAGTTTTTGTCCATGAGTCCTTTATATTTGTTGCTCTAAACTGTTCCCCTTTTCCCCCGAAATTCCCTCCCCTCCCACTTTGGACACTGTCAGACTGTTCTCAAATTCAGTGTCTTTGTTTATATTATGCTTGTTTGTTTGTTTTGTTGATTAGGTTCCTGTTAAAGGTGAGATCATATGGTATTTGTCTTTCACTGCCTGGCTTATTTCGCTTAGCATGATACTCTCCAATTCCTTCCATGCTGTCGCAAAGGGTAGGAGCTCCTTCTTTCTTTCTGCTGCATAGAATTCCATTGTGTAAATGTACCACAGTTTTTTGATCCATTCATTAACTGATGGGCACCTAGGTTGCTTCCAGCACTTGGCTATTGTAAATTGTGCTGCTATGAACATAGGGGTGCATAGATTCTTTTGGATTGGTGTTTCAGGATTCTTAGGATATAATCCAAGCAGTGGAATTGCTGGGTCAAAAGGTATGTCCATTTTTAGTTTTCTTAGAAAATTCCATACTGTTTTCCATAGTGGTTGAGCAATTTTGGATGTAGGTCCCTGCTTGTGAGGCCGCACAAGGAGGCTGGCTGACCACGTGGTCCCACATTCGCTCGGCGCAGACAGTCCAGGCAAAGGGGAAGTGGTGGAAGGGACTGAATCCAGGAGAGAGAGGAGCAGGAGCCATTGTTCCCTCTCAGACCCCGCCCCCACATACAGCGTCACAACCCAGCGACTGGGCGGCCCCACACTGGGGAGCGCCAGAGGCTCCACTCCTCACTATGTACTGATTTTCAAAAGCTAAAAAAGAGAAGATTTTCTGAAGGGGCAAAAAAAGACAAGTAAGCTTTTCAGAGTAAAATCTTAACATGAACCATTAAATCCAGAATTTTGAACACTTAATGGAGATGGTGATTATGAAAGCTCAAAATTAGTAAAAGCTAGAATAGAGTTTATGGAAAAAACTTAATATCCTTGAGAGGATATTAGGATGGCCATTTTTGAATATTAAAAAAGTTGTCACCTGGAAGGGGCATGAGGTTTCCTTTGTGTAGAGGGCTGGGAGGCAAAATTTTACAATAAATAAGAATTTTGCCTCCCCCTTCTCAAACTACACAGAGTAAACATTACACCTCTGTGGTACATTTACACAATGGAATACTACTCAGGTGTTTTAAAAAAAGGAAATCTTACCTTTTGCAATAGCATGGTAAGACCTGGAGAGCATTCTGCTAACTGAAATAAGCCAGTTAGAGAAAGATGAGTACCATACGATTTCCCTTATATGTGGAATCTAATTAACAAAATAGAAACAGATGAATGGACACAGAGAACAGATTGATAGCTGTCAGAGGGAAGGGGGTTTGAGGGGAATGGGTGGGAAAGTTGAAAGAATTAAGCAGAGAAAAAGAAAACTCATAAACATAGACAATAGTATGGTGACCACAAGAGAGAAAGGAGGGTTGAGGGAGGTAGGTGAAGGTAAAAGAGTATAAATGATGAAGGAAGACGACTTGACTTGGGATGGTGAACACAATACAGTATATAGATGATGTATTATAGAATTGTACACCTGAAACATATATAATTGAGTTAACAAATGTTACCCCAGTAAATTCAATAAAGGTTTTGTAAAAGAAATAATTTTAATAATCAAAACCATTCCAAAATATAATGGAGTTGAGCACTCCATCATACAGTTATGCACTGCTTTCAACAAGGATACATTCTGTGAAATGTGTCATTAGGTAATTTTGTCATCGTGCGAACATCTTAGAGTATACTTACACAAACTTCAATGTTATAGCCTGTTACACACCTAGGCCACTGCTCCTAGGCTACAAGCCTGTACGGCAGGCTTTGTTACTGTACAAAACAACAGGAGGCTAAATCAAGCACAAGAGGAAATGATGCAACAAGAGATGCAGTAAACATGGAATGAATGCATGAGGCTGCTGCCAGTGTAACATGGCATATGTTTTATAGAAAAACATTTTAATAAGCACAAAGAACACTATAACGTAACAATAAAAGCATAGTAAATACATAAACCAATAACACAGTTGTTTATTCTTATTACAAGGATAATTATATGCACTATTCATAATTGTATGTGCTGTACTTTCATACGGCCTGCAGCACAGTAGGTTTGTTCACACCAGCATCACCACAAACACACGAGTAATGCATTGCCCTCGGACTTCGTGATGACTGTGGCGTCACTAGTGATAGGAGTTTTTCATCTCCACATCGATTTTATGGGGCTACCGTGGTACTGGTGGCCCATCCTCACCCGAAACGTCATTATGCTGCTGCTCATGATGGTATAAGGATTCAAGATGTTGTCTGGTTATCTGTCTGAGGTGCAGGGAGAAGGAGTTAGTGACCCTGAGTAGTCTGTATTTCTATTTGCTTATTTAGTAACTTTAAAACAGTCTTGGACAGGCCTAGCTCTTCCTGAGGCCCAGCTGCAGTGTCCTCAGGACATTTCCCTAAATATGTCCTTGCTGTCAAGGTAATTTCTTCCCTCTGAAGAATGCATACCTGACCCTAAAAAATTGTGCCCAGCCTTTTTAAGTGGCTGCTTTATGAGCCTTTTCTATTGCTGTACTGACTCTAACTTTAAGTGATTAAGATGCAATCTATACATCCACTGAAACTGGGGGATCTATATTAGGTTAAAGCCTCTTGCTTTCCTTTAAAAATCAGCCCAGAGTTCTGAAAAGAGCCTTAAGCACAGTCATGAGTTATTCAACCAGAGGTAGCTCTTTGATTGATAAATCAATTTGCAGGAATATATTAAATGATTAATGAATCTGTCATATCAACTAGGACACTGGCTAATTGTTTTCAAGGTTCCAATAAATGTAATGGCAATTAATTGCATCTGCTATAATCCACTTCATGCTTGCAGCTGATGTGGAAGTTTGACTTTCATATTTTTACTGGTAAAAAGCCTTTTGTCTATTCTGGGGCTTTCTCCACACCTGCCTGTTACAGGAAAACAATATTTATGTTAGGCAGAATCCTGCTTATTAATGGCCATAAATTTAAAGCCCTTGCAGCCCTCTCTACAAATGAGAAGTTTTGCAAGCCACCCAGAGAAGTGGTGTACTTACAAATCTAATTTTCATCTGACTATAGTATATTGTGGTTCCCTGAGGCAGGCCTTGATATCACAAAAGCAATTTCTGGCAGATTGGAAAGACTTTTCCCTTCTGGGTTTCCAGCAACTGACAGGAGATGAGAGTGGGGGGCCCACTCTCAGGGGACTGGCAGCTTCATGAAGCAGGTGGGACCTGACAGGCTATTTCCAAGAAACAGAGGTTCTGAAGCAGGAAGCAGGTATGCCTGACTGAGTAATAGGAGCCTCCTCACTTCAGCCAGGAGAGTCAGAGCCCAGTGGTGGCAGACAGCACTTATGCATGTCAGAGAAACGTTGCCAGCCATCCCTGGAACAATGAGAAGACAGAACGATTCAGAGTGCTGAGCACTGGGCTGCAGAATTCATTAGGCAGTTCAACACTATTAATGCCATCCGCTTCCTGAAAATTCTGTGAAAAAGTAGATTTTGTTTTATTATGCTTCATGGCTTTTGATCCTGAAACCCTCAAGAGGATGGGCATTTTCCATTTTCTCTTCTCCCAGCCAGATCACACTTAACTTTCCCCAGCGTGTAGCTGCTGGGAATGAGAATTGGCGGTCGAGTCTCCCTCCACGCTATAGAACAAGGTGTGACAAAGTTTGGGGGTGGGATCTCATGGCTGCCAGCCCAAAGATGGATGCTTGCCCACCTCTTTGAGGAAGGGGGTGGGGTGGAAGATGAAATTTGAAAAGGTTTCTCCACCACCCTGGTTGCCTTCTCTCATTCTGCCCTGTAAGCTTCATGTTCTCATCCCCTCAACCCTCCCTGTCCTGCCAGAGCTGCAGAACTATTGCCATGAGCCCCCAACTCCCACCCCACCACACCACCACCATCAATTACTCTGTAGGAAGAAGATCTAAAAAGAATCCAGAAACGGCCTGGGCTTAGGGCTTTGACTGTTGCCCTCTGAAAGCAGATTGTTTGTATACCATTGGCAGCCCCACCCAAGGCAGCCAGCAGCATGACCAGGTAGGAGTCACTGGGGGACACCGGCTCAGAGAATCAAGTCACCATGTGTATTCCTAATGGCCTATACTGACTACAGGTCATCCCAATCAACCCTTGTTTGCCCCTTGTCACTGCTGACACCAAACATCACAAACCTGATACCTTCCCCCTCTCTCTTCAGCCTTCCTCACACTTTCTCCCCTCACTGACATACATAAACTAAAGGGAAAATATAACTGTGATGTTCTGGTTGATGCTATTGTTCTAGTGCCACATATTAGATGAGGGTTAAGGAGTATGGTTGTTGGAGGAGCTATGCCCTGAAATTATTCCAGCACATACCTGCCCCTAGAATAAGAGTGATGTCTACAAGTAAGGCTCTGTTAAGGGCTATTCCTTGTGTTTTGCTACCAGCTTGGCAAAGTTTGTTTGTTTGTTGTTTCTTTTCATGGTAATAGGCTCTGAAACCAGGAATTTGAAGTCTGTTGGCAAATAAAAGTTACTAAAACACACACACAGAGATAACAGAAGATGCTAAAAGAATTAGGAGACCTATGTAATTAAGATCTCGTCTTGCTTTGTGATCAGGGTTCAAGATTCAGGACATAATTTTTAGGTAATCGATACTCCTCTCACTTCACCCATATCTACTGCACCTATCAGATACAAGAGTTACAGGGTAATTTCCACCTTAGGCTCCTTACATTTCTAGATAACCTTTTATATACTCTCTCTAGCAGCACCCAAAGAAGCTTGGGAGAGCTTTATGAATGGGGAAAGTGAGAGATGCCTGGGTTCAAGACGTGTCATAAGGAACATTAAAAGTGCCAAGTCTGAGAATATCTGTATGGTGATAAAAGAATGGGATAAGTTGTTAGGGATTGTGCACTTGTCACACCTCAGTCTGAACCCAGCCACACTGTAATCCTTTTAAATTATACGGTTGTATCACATCAGTCCTCTTTTTAAAAGCCTACAATGGCTTCCCATATCACTTAGTTAAAGCCAAATTCCATATAATGTCTAGGTCTTTTTCATCTGGTCTTTGACCTCTTTCTGACTACTTCTGGAATGTGCCAAGAATACTCCAATCTTAGAGCTTAGCGCTGACTGTGTCATCTGCCTAGAACTCTCTTCCCTGATTATCCCACCTGGCTTTCTCCTCACCTCTTCTTTCCTTTACTCCATAGCATTACACTATATCACATACAATATAGTTTGCTAATTTGTCTTATTTGCGGTCTTTTTCCCCACTAGGGAATAAACTCCATGAGGGCAGTGACTTTTGTGTGCTTTTGTTTTCCACTGTATTCCCAGCACCTAGAACAGTGCCTGGCTCATAATAGGCCTACAATAAATATTTGTAATATGACGAATGAATGAGTACCATCATATATGTATAGGTGAACCGAAACTTGTGTTGTCTTAAAATTGTACTGTAAGATGACACCTTGATTAAAAAGAATTGTTCAGAATGATGGTATAATTATTTCTAACTATCAGTATAATTTTATCACATTCTATTAAAATGAGATTTTTTTAAAATCTCGCACTTTTTCTGAGGATTTTTTGAGATAAATTATGTAAAATAATTTAATAATTTGTAGTAGAAGTAAATATCCATTACTCTTCTCATTAATGTCATCTTACATCATAATACATTTTCCCAGCGCCTAAGGCAATCATTGATATCCACTGAATATATGTAAAATGTCAAATGAATTACACAGCAATTACTCAAAATAACTTAAAATTCTTCTTTTGTAGAAGCCAGATAGACATTGATTTTAGAACCCCAGTAATATTATTTAATGCAATTACTGGTCATATTCACTTGCTATGATTTCAAATAACTTTTAGCATATATCAAAAATAAAATTCACCACCAAAGAATTAGTTATTTCCACTATTGGAGAGAAAGAATCAAAACTTTCTAAAAAAATTTCAGAGTCACATTGGTGATCAATGTAGTAATAATAAACATTTAAATCAATAGACATATATTTAGAGTATGTATAACCCTTCCTTGGAAATTCCTTTAAAAGAAATAGCATTCCTCAGCCACATTTTATTAAAAAGTGCATTTCTTCCATCAAGATGTCTGGTATTCTACAGTTAAAAGCCTGTTTCTATGAATTAATAGTGTGTTCTGGGATTTCATAAGTATGAGACTTGAGCATACTTCTGTTCTGGACTTCGGTGGGGCACTCTGCTTCCTCTCTTGGAGAAAGGTCAATCTTGGATTTTCTTTCCTATATATCAACAGAATAAAGAGGAATAAAGAGGAATGCTGGTCTTTCAGAATTCTGTTAAGAGTAGAGGTGTGATTCTTAGGTAGATTAGCAAGCGATCTCTGAGTCACATGATTTCATCTCTAAGGGTCCCTCTACTTAATATTATAAAATGAAGAAGCATGGGATCGTGGTAACATTTTATAACTGAATTGGCTTTTTTAACATCATATTGAGATATAATTCACATACCATATAATTTATCTACGTAAGGAATACAGTTCAGTGATTTTGGTATAATCAGAGTTGTACAACCATTATAATCTAAATTTAGAACATTTTTTTCCCTCCAAAAAGAAGCCTCCTACCCATGAGCACTCTTTGTCCCTGCTTTTCCCAGCCTCTAGGAACCTAAGTCTACTTTCTATCTCTGTAGACTTACTTATTCTAAAAATTGTATGTAAGTGCAATTTTAACAATATGTAATTTTTTGCTACTAACTTCATTTACTTAGAATAATATTTTCAAGGTCCATCCATCTTGTAGGAGGCATCAGTATTTCATTCATTTTCATTGTCAAATAAGTTTTACTATATGAATGTGTCACATTTATTTATCTAATTATCAGCTGATGGATACTTAGGTGTTCCCATTTTTGGCTACTGTGAACAATGCAGCTATAAAACATTTGTGTGCAACTTTTTGCTCATTGTCTTTTTTATTACATTTATTGGGGTGACATGGATTAACAGTATCGTACAGATTTCGAGTATACATTTCTGTGATACAAGACCTTCATGTTTATTGCACTATGTGCCCACCACCCAAAGTCAAATCATCTTCCATATATTAGGCCCCCTCCACCACCCACAGAAATTCACAAATGCAGCAACTCCACAATCTAGCCCTCAAACCCCAAAATGCTGTGTGATTTTGCATGTAAGTTTAACTTCTCTGAGCCACTGTTCCTAATTTGCAACATGTCCTGGCAGAAAGTAAGTACTCAAAAGTGACTTTTATGCAGAAAACTAAAAAAATGTCCAAACACGTCTAAACACCACAGTTGACCTGAAGCCAGATATTCCTCTTCATTAAACTTATCCAGCTAATCCAAAAAATAGGGAAGTTTGTGTGCGCAGGTGTCGTATTAATGGTTGGATCTGTGTCTGTTTTTATAACTACTTTACAAGGTAGCAGGTTAGGAAGTTCTCCCTCTCTGAGTCAATTTAAATCATCTAATTTTGCAAGTAAAATTTGAGAAATAAAAAATAATCTGCAATCTATAATATTTGATAAGAGTGAAAGCTCAATTTAATATACCAGTTTTGATAAATAAAAGTGACTAGTAAAGATTTAAATAATACTTATAAGTTGAAATACTATTTTATTGACTTTTCACATGTGTCACTTTAACAATATAAAAGGAAAATAGAGAAATAGCGGTATGCTTTAATCATCTATCATTAGTCAGACTATTTTTTTCATTCAATACCAATCTTAGTATAAATTGCTAATTTCCATTTTCTGTAAAAATCAATTTTAATGTAACAATCTTGGTCTCAATCTATTCCATAAAACTGGAATTTACTGTATTCAAGTGTTGACAATGGTTCAAACTTTTAGAGGAAAATACATGGAGAGCATTTCTCTTTTTTTTTCCCCCCTGACTATAGTACATTAAATCTCCAGAGGGGGCAAATGTTTAGCACTATATTACTTATCACTATGTGACTGTATTAGAATCTAACTCAGAAATGTCTTTTGCAATCAGCAATGACTGTTTTCCTGGACTTCACCTACCAGGTGGTCATGAGCAGATTCTGTAACTTTAGAGACAATCTGTAGACAAGTAGTTTTCTTTATGTATGGTTTGTTTCACAAGGGGAAAATCAGCCCAGGAGGACTTTTATTATTTTTCCAAGGACATGATCATTTTTTTCTCCTTTATATTCTGAACAGCTTTCTCTTCCTAGAAAGGAAACACCTAAATACCCCAGTTGACCTGAAACCAGATATTCCTCTTCATTAAGGTTATCCAGCTAATCCAAAAAAGGGAAGTTTGTGTGCACAGGCGTCTTATTAATGGTTGGATTGATTTCTGCTTGTTCGTACTGTAATGAAATGTCTCCCCTAAGGTTCATTCATCACTTTAAAAAATTAAGCCAATTTAGAAATATAATTTGAGTATATAATTGAATTTGTCACTTGATCTTAGCCTTTACAAGTTAATCAAATAACAGAGACTTAAGGAAGTTTCCCACACATGCTCCAGTTCATGGGCAGCCAATCATCCCCTAAAGAGAATGTCAGGTTCTTTCAGGGTTTTTGTTGATTAGATCCTCATTCTTTCTTCAGAGGACTGATTCAGTTTTTTTTTTCCTCCCCTAGCAATCAAGATTCATGCTATCAGTCAAACTGAAAGGAAGAAAATGGCATAATTTTAGCTAAAATATGGGAAATGACAAATAAGTGAAATATGTTAACTGAAGTGGAAAAGAAATGTGTAATTAAGCAGCACAAGGACCGTATGCCAGATTCTTCTCTAGTAATAGATAGGAGGAGAGTTTAGACTTTTTGCAAAGACCAACAAAGCTGTCAGGAAATTTTAGTCATCTTTATGATTCACTGGACTCATTGGGATATCTCACCACTTCAACCAACAACTGACAAGTTGGTTTGTTTTTGTTTTTGTTTCATTAAGCATAAGAGGGTAGATCAATTACTTGTAAGCTATGACAAATTAAGTGAAGCAAATTATAATGGGAAAAAGATATATGCATGGATTAAATGATTTAAGTACATGAAAGAATCGGTTTATTTGTAATCTTGAAATATCTGAATTGCTACCTTTAAAATCCTCCTCAGCCCTGTGCCAAGCATGTTTTGAAATTTTTAGTGAAAATATGTGCCACATTTAAGATAGCATCTGCTTTCAGTGTTCCAGTAATGCTCTAGGTGTAGGGACCTCTTTAGATTTTTCTCTAAAAAGGTAGGAGTCTGGACACTCAGATTCCTAAAGGGATCTGTGGTCCTGCATTGGGTGAGCAGAGCAGCACCTCAGCACCAGGTGACCTTGCTTCCCCAAAGCCCAGATGAGCCTAAGAACTAGATTGTTCCATTTGGCGAAGGAGAATGGCAGGATCTGAAAGTTTCAATATGCAAATATTTCTGAACTCTGAAAGAGATATAATTAAATATATGTCCCATTATTGAAGTTCACATTCTTTATCCTCATCAATGATTGCCAAGATTATTATGCTTTTAAACACTAGTCACATTTTGTTCATAGAATCGATACCATTAACTCATTTTATAAATAGGAGTGTGCAATGCAAGAACAATGAATTGAACCTCCTCCTACATTTGGCAGTTCTGAAACTCATAATAAAATATTCAACATTTCAATGCTAACATAGTTCCTGTCAGATAACTAGGAAAGACTTTTGACCATGATACCCTACCCACTTTCACTTACGTCTTGGAAATATGGAAAATTAGAGTCCCTCAGACATTTTACCTGATTCACCTTCTTGTGCAAAGTATACATGGAAGGATCCAGGATATTGAGAGCCTACCAGGTGTCAAGTTGAAAATTACAAATATATTTCACATATACTTAATTCCCCTGCATCATCAACAGTCTCTTTTCATTGAGTTCTTTCCTTCAGTTTGCACTCTTTTTTGAGACTCTTCCATTCAAAGACATAAATCTTTTTTTATCTCAATTCTCCTTCAAACTGCTGCCCATCTTGCTTTTCTTTCACAGCCAATGTAACATAAAATTCACTGTCTTAACCACTTTTAAGTGCACAGCTCACTACTGTTAAGTATATTCAGGCCATTGTGCAACCAATCTCCAAAACTCTTTTGATCTATGAAACTGGAACTCTATATCCAATAAAAAACAACCCCCCAATCATCCCCTGGCAACCACCATTTTACTTTCTGTGTCTATCCATTTGACTACTCTAGGTACCATATATAATTGAAGTGGAATTACATAGTATTTACCTATGTGCGTGGCTGTTTCACTTAGTATAATGTCTCCACATTTCATGCAAGTTTTAGCATGTGCCAGGATCTTTGTTCTTTTTAGGACTGGATGATATTCTTAAGATTTGCTTATACATTCATCCATTCCATTGCCGATGGACACTAGGTTACTTTCACAATTTGGCTTTCGTGACTCATGCTGCTGTGAACACATGTGTTCAGACATCTCTTCAAGACCCTGCTGTCAATTCTTATGAATACCTACCTAAAAGTGAAAATGCTAGACCATTTGGTAATTAAAATTTTTTAAGGACCCATCATACTGTTTTTTATACCAGCTGTACCATTTTACATTCTCACCAGCAACATACAAGGGTTTGAGTTTCTCCACATCCTCACCAACACTTGTTTTCTTTGTTTTCCTAATGGTAGAAAACCTAATGGTTTTCTTTGTTTTCCTTCATACCATCCTAATGGTATGAAGCAGCGGCTCACTTGTAAACCTAAAATTCTAGACTGTTTCAAGTGTGGGTTACAAATGGCCTATATTAGAATCATTTCGTTAACATATTGGAAACATCCAGACTCCCAAATCAAACCTCCAAGCACTGGACCTAATGAATAATTTAACAAGTTGCTCAAATGACTCTTGTGAAGACTTGCAACACACAGTTAACCATTTTGGACGGAAGTGATGTGAACGTGCCTCAGAGTCGGAAAGAAAACACCCAGCCAACCCTGTAAATACTGTGTCAAATAGAATTCTCACTGTAAAAACTCTCATTTGTTTAATCTGGGTAAATAAGTCAAGATCATGTAGAAACGACTAACAATTTGTCACTTCCTGATGTGTAATTTTGCAAATATAACCAAGTCCTTGAGCCACATAGAGACACTTTATAGTGTGTCGCTGGATGTTACTGTTAGCATCCCTGAATTGATGGAAAACTATCAGCACTTTCATTATGGCGATTTGTGTGCGTGTGACTTATGTAATGATCTCTGACTCACTGTTATCCTGACAAAGATTTTTATTTTTATCCACTTTCCTTCTTTTGAGCACTGAAAGTCAGGGTTGACATTTCAGTTCTTTTATGATTATTTGAGTCCTTCACACTGACTACTGTGCTAGGTACTATTTATTTTCTACAAACAAGGTATATAGTGCCTTAGATCTTAGCTATTTAGAAAGGGGCTTATTTATTACACAAGAAGACCTTAGGGACTGAAATGAAATTGTGTCCAAAATGACAGTAGGTAGGAACATTAGCTGAAGAGGAATGAAATTAGTTTTCACTCTGAGTGAAGAGTAAGTTAAAAGGTGCTTAATGTCAACAAGATTTGAACTGAGAAACTTTAGTTTATGCCAAAGAATTTAAAGAAATTTAAACTACTTGTACTGATTTTGCACCAGGAAAATTACATTTATAAAATTATGTATAAGCAGACCCTTCACTTCCAAAATCCTGGGCATTTTTCCAGAGTTTTTAGATTTACTATGTTTTCTATAGTTCTGTACTTGCACTTTTGTGCTTCTGAAATCCTGTCTGCTTTCAGTAATTAATAAAAATATTACAGGTTTTGATGTGCATCACTGCAGCATGTGAACTAAATTACTTTTCATCTGCAGGTTTAAAGCAGAATAAAACTCTTTGTGATGAAGTTTCACACTGTTCAGATATGAGTCGCTGAACCGTGGAATCCAATGAGCCAATACCAAGGCAGCCAGGAAGACTGGCTGCATTTTGTTCCAGTTTATATCATTCCAGCTAAATAGTCTGCTGTTCTAAGAGGTTTTAAATGCCAAGCCCCTATGCGGCTTTTAAAAATTAATGAAGAGTTTTCTGACCAAAGCAACCGCTGAGCTCAACCAAAACATGGCATTGGATGGCACCCTAACTTGTCCATCATGGCTTAACAATTGCAGTTGCCAGTTCAGAGCTGAAAATTCTGCTCTCAGAGGTATTTAAAGAACAAATATTGCAGGTGATTATATTTTTACTAGAATATATTTGACATTCAGTGCCTCCACCCAAGGGTAAAATCAAAATTATTTCTCCTTCTGCTGATTACTCTGTGTCTACCTGCCTTCTTCATTGCTTCTTCTTTTTAGTTCAGTCCACCATGCTAAAAGCATAGCTTATGCAGGTAGTGTACTCACTTATATTTTACTATAGCATAAAGAAATTTACATATATGTGCACATATATGTATACACACACAGGGTGGGGCAAAAGTAGGTTTAAAGTTGTTCATATGGAAAATAATACAATGATTGATAAATAATAATACAAGAATAAGTGCTGTGTTTTGCACAACAGTAAACCTACTTTTGCCCAACCTTGTATTCTAGAATAAAGAATGGTGATAGGTATTATTTATGTAACAATTATAACATCATTACAAAGATAAGGACTAGTACATTAATAACATTAAGGATAGGAATTATGTTTACTTATATGCATACCACATATTATATGTTTGTTTATATGCGTATATTTATATTTGTTGCCTGCAATAAAGAATCAAACTCTAAATGGATAATTAATTAGGTAGAGTTTGCTGGGTTAGTTTTATGTGGGTATAAATAGCCCCATTTGGTACTTAAATTCTTCCACAGACATTGCCCTCAGCTTTTTTTGTTCTTCTGGATAATCTACCCCAAATCTACCTCCAGTCCCAGGTTGGTTCAGTTACTCCCTTTCAATAACTATTTTATTCCCTTAGAGCATGGGGTGGTACCTCTTATAAAACTGCAGTGATTTTTCTGTGAACCTATCTCACCAACTCTACCATAATTTGATTGCAGTCTGCTAGAAATTGTCTCCTCCCTTTCCTCTTTTTACAGCTTTTGATTAGATCTACTTTCTGGTATATGCATTTTGTCCTCCAGATGAGCCATTACGTTAAGTAGCATATCCTCCCATCCCTGCTACAATGCATTCTCTACTCTTAGTTCACAGTTTGGATACTGGCAAACTGGCTTTTTTCTTTGGCGTTAGGCTATGTTTGTGAACTTCCCCTAACGTGGGCATCATCATCCTAGAATATTCTGTTCCCTTTTCTATTTCTAGTTTCCCTTTTGAAGAAAGGACTTCTAGTTTTTTCTATATTTCCTTGGATATCATGTGCCCAAGTTATTTTCCCTGTATTACCCAAACCTGGCTATTACATTTCCTTTAAAGCAAGAGTATTCCGAAAGGATTAAATTTGGTTGTATTGTCAAAGTTTAATCAGTTGTTCATTTTTTCTTTTTAATAATTTATTTGTATTGTTCAATTACAGTTGGCATACAGTATTATATTAGTTTCAAGTGTGCAACATAGTGATTAGACATTTATATGCTTAAGAAATTGTCACCACAAGTCTAGTACTCATATGATACCATATTTAGTTATTGCACTATTATTGACCATATTTCCTACGTCATATTTTACATCCCATGACTGTTTTTATAGCTGATAATTTGCATATCTTAATCCCTTCTCCTTTTACACCCACTCACCAACCCTCTTCTATTTGACAACCACCAGAATGTTCTCTGTATCTATGTTTGTTTTTGTCTTGTTTATTCAATTATTTTGGGTTTTTTTTTTTTGATTCCACACATAAGTAAAATCATATGATATTTGGCTTTCTCTCTCTGACTTATTTCACTTAGCATACTATCCTGTAGAAGGTCTATCTATGGTGTTGCAGATGGCAAGATTTTATTCTTTTTTATGGTTGAATAATATTCCATTGTATATATGCCCCACTTCTCCTTTTCCGGTTGTCTACAGATGGACATTTGAGCCACTTCCATATATTGGCTATTGTAAATAATGCTACAATGAACATAAGAATACATATGTCTCTGCAAATTAGAGTTTTGAATTTCTTTGGAGAACCACCCAAAATTGGAACAGCTAGGTCTTCATTGTCTCTTGTTGGAGCCTTTGTTTTACTGTCTACTTTGTTGGGTTTAGGTGTAGCAACCCTAGCTTTTTAAAAAAATTTCCATTTTCAATAAATATCTTTTTTCATTTCTTTACTTTCAGTCTCTGTGTTTCTTCCAATCTGAAGTGGGTCTCTTGTAGGTAGCATGTGAATGGGTCTTATTTTCTTATCCATTCAACCACCCTATGTCTTTTGAGTAAAGCATTTAATCTGTTTATATTTAAAGTATCACTAGTAGGTATGTAGTTATTGCCATTTCATTATTCATATTTTGATGTACTTTTTCTTCTTTTTTAATAAGTCCCTTTAACATTTCTTATAATACTGGGTTGAAGGTAATGAACTCCTTTAGCTTTTTCTTGTGTGAGAAGCTCTTTATCTATCCTTCTGTTCCTAAAGATAGCCTTACTGGGTAGAGTAATCTCGGTTGTAGGTTCTTATTTTTCATTATATTTTTCATATCAGTGATATCTTCATGTCATGAAAATATTTTCAATATTTCATGTTAGTTCCTTCTGGCCTGAAGACTTTCTGTTGAGAAATCAGCCAAGAGTCTTGTGGAAGCTCCCTTGTGGATAACTAACTGCTATATTCTTAGCATTTTTTAAGATTTTCTCTTTGTTGTTAACCTTTTGCATTTTAATTATGATGTATCTTGATGTGGGCCTTTTTGAGTTCGTCTTATTTGGGACTCTCTATACTTCTGGGACTTGTATGTCTAATTTTTTTTTGCTAGGTTAAGAAAGTTGTCATTATTTATTTCAATGAGTTTTCAATTTCTTGCCCTCTCTCTTCTTCTGATACCCCATGATGCAAATGTTGGTAAACTTGATGCTGTCCCAGAGGCCCCATATACTATCCTCATATTTTTTATTCTTTTTTCTTTTTGCCATTCGGTTTGGGTGTTCCCTATTACCTTGTCTTCTAAATCACTGATTCAATCCTCTGCTTCATCTAATCTATTAATTCGCTCTAATGTCTTCTTCATTTTAATTATTATATTCTTCATTTCCAACCGGCTCTTTTTTATGTTTTCTATTTCTTTTTCAAAGTTATCACTGAGTTTACTGGGAATCCTTATAACCAGTGTTTCCAAGTCTGAATCTGGTAGATTTTTTTGCCTCCATTTTGTTTCAGTTTTTTTGCCTAGAATTTTGTCTTGTTCTTTTATTTGGGACATGTTTCTGTCTTCTCATTTTGGCTGTCTCCCTGTGTTTGTTTCTATTTATCAGGTAGAATTCTTACATCTCCCAGTCCCGATGGAGTGGCCTTATGTGGTAGGTAGTCTGTACAGCACAGTGCACTCTTCCTAGTCACCTGATCTATATGCTCCAGGTATGTCCCTTATGTGGGTTGTAGTTGAGCATTGATTGCTGTTGGCATGTCAGCGATTGACCTTCATGCTGACTGGCTGTGAGGACTGGCTGTGAGGACTGGCCATAACTACAGAGAAAGAGCTGTAGTACAGTGGTTGACCCAATAGAGTATATTCCCTTTAATGCGGCTCTGGTGCCTGCCTAGTTTTCTCTTTGGGTATGTGCTTTGTGGAGGTGGTTGTGTGGTGTTCTAGTGTGGTCTGAAGCTGGCCACCAGGTATGTTGGTCCCTCTTGGGAGGGACACTTGTGTAGGCCAAGTTCAGCCACTGCCTGTGCTCTTCCTGGGGCTACCTAGTAGAAGCAACAAAACAATCTGCAGAAGGTTGCCACTTGTGCTGGGCTTGGAGGTGCCCAGGAGAGCCTAAGCTGAGAAATTGAGGCTGGCTGCCACTAGTGGTAGGCTGGGACAAGAGGTGAATGGATGCTGCTTGTTTGGAATTTGTAAACAGTTGAGGAATTTGAGGAAAGTACTAGACACAGCCAAGACAGGCCATTTGGATGGAAAAGGCACTGGAAGTTGTTTGGGTGGGATGTCATCTCAGAATCACCAGGGTGGGGTGAACAATGTTAGCCAGGTTGATTGAGACTCGGATATACACCTGCAGGAACCTTCAGGAGGAGAGCTCAATTTAAAAAAAAAAAAAAAAAAAGTGCCTTCTGTCAGCACTTCTGTTTAGAAGAAAGCTGCTCCTTTAGCCCTGACCATGGAGCCAGACAATTCAGTTCTCCCTGTGTCCCTTGTGCATTTCAAGCTGAGTGAGTGAGTCCATTAGCAGGTCTATCCATGAGTGTGGCATTTAAGAAGGACTCCTGGGACTCCAGACACCCTCTCCTCACTCATATGCAATGTCTGCTGGTTTTCAAAGCCGGAAGTTCTTAAGACTGGCAGTGGATCCCTGGACTGGGGAGCCCAGTGTGGGGCTAGGATCTCTGGCTCCTCAGGAAGAACTTCCACAGCTGAGATGTTCCTTCTGATTTTTAACTGGGGTGGGACCAGCTCCTTCAGTATCTCCACCCCTCCTGCCAATCTTGACATGGCTTCTACTGTGTATTCTTAGAGGATTTCTGTTCAGCTTGACTTCAAGATGTTCTCAATGACAATTGTTCTGTGATTTAGTTGTAAATTTAATGTGGTTGTGGGAGAAAGGGGCACAGTGTTGACCTACTCTGTCATCTTGACCCTAATGAGTTGTGTAAACCCCAGAACACTATTCCAAATGAAAACTGAGATGGGAGCTCCATGAGGGCAGGTAGATTTTACTCACATTATTTGAGCTATCACTAATCATCTGCCTGCCTTTCTTTTAAAAGCTATCTTGAATCTCTGCTTGCTTTATGCCTATATAACAATATCAACATAACAACAGATAGTGTCTATATAACTATGAATAGTGTCTACATAACAGTGTCTCTAAAGGTCATGTAAAATAAAAATAAAGTACTAAATTTACATTTTGTGCTAGGATGAGTATAAAAAATGTACCTCAGGCAGCACTTTAAGAACCTACTTAGCCCACATGTGGATGAATTATCATTCTAATTGTACAGTGTCATATGATCTAACCTCTGTTTATCAAAGCATTTCTCATGAAAATTGTATAGAATTTCAAAATAGGAGAAAACACATTTTTCTCTGCTGCAACTTTAGCACAATATGGGTCCATCTTCTCCAGTCCTCCCTTTGCCTTTTCAGTGGGAATAGCTTCCCTCAATTGTATTTCATCTCTGACTGTTCTACACAGGAAGGAACCATTGAATATATTAGGTACCATGGTAAAAGAGTAAGAAGTGGAGATTTACCCTTTTTCAGGGACATGAAGAGTAGGGCAGAGTATCATGAAATTAGAAATGGGAGAGCATTTAAGCATAAAGCTAAGGCCAGGTGGATAGTAAAAACAGAAGGTTGGGTCCAGGTGATGGAACGAAGTGGAAGATTTGAGTGTTCACTATACGCAGAGCACTGTGGTAAGCATTCTACGTGATTAGCTCACTTAATCTTTACAAGAGCCTAGAAAACGTTTTTAGTACAAGTATCTCCCATTTTGTAGATGAGAAAACTGAGACTCAAATTTTTCATTTTTCTTTAGTTCCCCATTAAAAAATAATGACACAGCCCTGACTGATGTGGCTCAGTTGGTTGGTGCATTGTCCCTTAAACCAAAAGGTCACAGGTTCCATCAATGGGCAGGGCATGTACCTAGTGGGTTAGTACCAGAAGCAACTGACCAATGTTTCTCTTTCTCATCAACGTTGCTCTCCCTCCCTCCTCCCCACTCTAAAATCAATAAGCATGTCCTCAGGTGATGATAAAAAAACAATAATGGCATAAATAAGCACCAGTACAACTGTCAAAATCTGAATAGGATCAGAAGATAGTATTGATGTCGATATCCTGGGTGTGATAGTTTGCTATAGTTTTGCAAGATGTTACCTTTGGGATAAACTGTAAAAAGTACACCCTCAATTTTTAGGAATTCTTTATATTACAAGTACTGGCCCTTTATCTGTCATATATTTTGTGAATGTTTTCATCTAATTTTTCACTTGCTTTTTCTTTTCTTATAGTTTTGTTTTAAAGAAAAGATTGATTTTGTGTGGCCAAAGGTATTAACTTGTTTTTATTTTTACTTATGAAATTTGAGACATAGAAAACCTTTCCTTATATGAATGTTAAAAAGCAATTTACCCACATTTTTTTCCAGTACCTGTATGGTTTCATTTCTTATGTTTAGATACCTAAAGCCATTCTCAGACTATAGAGCAACTCTGGTCCCTTAGGAAAACTGCTAAGAGATTTCAAGATGACATTTTTTACTCATTAGTCATGAAAGGCTTTCTTAGCACATTGATCTCTGCACATTTTTTTCTCTGCACGATAACTACCAGATAACTAATGGCATTTGATTATTGCTCCTGCGGTACTTCCACAGAAGAATGCAATCAGGAACAAACTTCCAATGAAAAGTAAAAGTGTCACTTCCCTAGACTCAGGGGATTTTGTATCAGAACTGTTAGAATGGTGGTTTAAATTCACATGAATTTCTAATGCAGACAAAATAGTTTATCAAGTGGCTCCTTTAAAAAAATATATTGAGGAATTTCTAAACTATAAGTATGGATTATACTGTTTGTAGCAATTTTCAGTGCTTTGCTTGGCATTATGAAGAACATAATGGTCACAGCAACGCAGACCACGGTGTCTAGAGCCTGTGAGAACCCAGCAAGCATTTGGCTCACCTGGGACGCGCAGTCAGCGTTCTGTAGCTACTTCCCACTCTAATTACTGATCTCTACTCTATGTAGAAACACATCGCCAATAGTATATATTGGTGCTGTATGTAAAGCATTCTTTTTCGGATTTCATATTATTTATCACCACTTTCAGATGTGTGGAACAATATCTAGTTATGACAATAGGTCCAGGCAATTCACATATTATTAGCATATTGCCATTACTTAAATCATACCTCTCTCCGAAAGAAAAGCAATACAGTGAGGTAAAGATAAGGGACTAAGCTGAAGTAGAAATAAAACACCATAAATAGCAGCATAAGTTAAAATCAATTTCAATTTCTGATAGATCATCTGGGATCTTCTAACTTTAATATCTAACTTGCTTTTCCAAATTAGTAATGCTAAATCGATGAAATAGTATTTGTAATACTTTGCTATTATCTTTGAAGTTTGTATTGTGTGACAGTGAAATTGTTACTTCAGGAATACTACTCTTTTACTTTTAAAATATATATTTATATCATATTTAATAGAACCTTACCTTTCCATTATCCTAAATTTTAAAAATATAAGGATGCTGATGAATTTCTGTGGTCAAAATACTTCTATCTTCAACTATGATTAAAGCAGAACAATATAAAATTATTTTTATCATAAACAAAGATAGTTCTTACAAGTCACCAATATGTTTTCCCAGAAGGAAATTAAGTTTTTAGCATGTAGTTTATTTCCATAAGAAATTCAATGTAACTAATTCCTGCTTCTTGAATAGTGTAGTATTTTTGGAAGCTATTAATCCAAGGTAGTTGCTGCAGCCATCATTCCGTATCCTTCTGTTAGATGATATACAGAAATAATGTAAAAAACTTTTAATTTTGCCTGAACTTGAAGCTACACAATGCCAGATCAGAAAGTTAAAGATAAAAGTAGTAAATTAAATTAATCATGCAAATTTAGCATAGATTAGTTACAAAGGGTTAAGTATAGATTAGTTAGTATCAATTAGTATATATTAAAAAACTCATAATACAAAACTGAACCCGTACCTATCCAGCTGTGTTGGATATATATAGCTATGATTCTTAATTACAATAGAAAATCTGCTGTTACAAAACATAGTATACGATGCATTCAAAAGACAATTCATAGTTAGATTACCCACCTTTGAATTATTTGCATTACTGATCCCCTACATAAGTGTGTTTAAGTAACCTTTGGATATAAACTTTTAACGTTGTTGGTAATTTTTTTTATTACAAAAAGAAGTAGATTGAGTTTACAAAAATCCTGAAGACTACTGGATATAATTTAAAGTGCTGTAAAATTAAATGTACTGATGTATAGGATTAAACCCACAATGTTGGGGTACTGCAAAAACTCCAATAGTCAACTACAATGCCAAACTTAGAACTATGTGTGTAAACAGGATATTTGTTTTAGTCTTTGCTGGCTGCCATAACAAAATACCATAGAAAACATGGCTTAAACAACAGAAATTTACTTTTCACAGTCCTGGGGGCTGGGTTCCAGCATGCCCAGATTCTGATGACAGCTCTTTTCCTGGCTTCCAGATAGCCAGCTGTCTTATTATCACATTGCCGTGTCATCGCATTGCCCTTCCTCCATGCATTGACATTGAGGAAGAGAAAGCTCTCTGGGGTCTCTTTCACAAGGACACTAATCCCATCAGACCAGGTTCTCAGCCTCATCATCCTCGTGTCACCTCATCTAATGCTCCACTTCCCCCAAGCCCCGTCTCCAAATCACTTGAGAGTTAGAGCTTCAATATACAGTAGAGGTGGGACACAAACTTTCAAACTTTCAGTTCATAACAGTAGTGTTAAATTATAAACCTCACTCCCCTGTCTTTTGCCTAAACTTTACAGAGTCTTTAAGTGTAGCTCTCACCATGCTTCTCCTTTGTTTAAAATCTTTAAACAGTTGCTCACTACCCAAAGTCCTTAGTGGGGCCCTTTATAATCTGACCTCAGATTATTTTACCAGTGTTTTCCACTATTTATCCCTGACAGAGCCTGGACATAAAATAAATAGATTGTATCCAAAGAAAACTTCCAGACTGGCCCTTCTAATAGAACTTAACTGACACTCTAAGAGTAGGTAGTGGAAGGAAATGAAGAAAGTTGATGGAATGTGAAGAAAATTAGTTGCAGGCAAATGAGAGACACCACCTAGTTCAGGGCACAGAGGAAATGGGTAATGTTCCATAAACATTTATGGAGCAGGACTGAAATCAGTCCAAAAAAGGCAGATAACAAATGTAAAGTCACGACTGCTTATGTCACCATTCATGAAAAAAGATATAATTATGTATTTCACACATGGCATGTGCTTATACATTTTGCACTGAAATTCTCTTTCAGACTTTAGAAAATACTTCATATGATAGATTTAGTATATCTGTGATGTTTCCTCCCTCCTTATTTCTCTTGCCTTCTTTACTGTCCTGGGAAAGACGAACGGCATAGTTAGTATAGTGCAGAGTTTAATCTGATAACCCACACTCATGTTTTTGCCTACCACAATGATTAAGAAATAAAAATTTTAGCAGCATTTTTAAATAAAGAATTTACATTTAAATTTGGACTTCCAACTATATCCTTGAAAAACGATAAGAGCTCTGATTGAGATTTCATTTCTATGCAGCAAAGTTTATTGAGAACAGAGTGGCACTTGCAGATGGCCAAATCCACTCAAGCATTTACCTCTGTGACCTCTGTGGGTGTTCAAGTTTGAGACAGACAGACTTTTATGAGTGTTGGTTCTGGTAGTTACCAAAAGGGTGGACCTAAACCTATTATATAAACATTCTGTACCTCAATCTCCTCAGATGTTAGGTTGGTATGACTATAACCTCTCAACAATAGGATTATTGTGAAGAATAAGTGAAATAATTGCTGCAAAGCATTTTAGCACATAATAATCACCCTACAAATTTTAGTTATTTAAAAATAATGCCATTGTCCTTTAGTTTTGTTAGTATGAACAAAGGTACAAAATAAAAAAGTAAAAGTAATGAGATGCTGGGAGAAAAAATAGTAGATTAGGTTTTTTTGGGAGCATGGCTTTCCTATTAATATTAGATGTAAATTAGGAATAAAGGACAGAAAGCCTAAATCACCCTCCTTTCTTGTAGTTTTCCTATGATTTCCTTCATGATAACTTACCATTCTGTTTCTAATACCTGTATAGGCACTGTCTCATCCAATTTGGGGGTACTACTTCCTCCACATGTGCCCTAAAAATGAATATATCACTGTAGTGTTGTGCTAGAACCAGGTTATAATAGCTCACAAAGAGCCAGTTGTTAAATTCGTACTAATTTTACAAGCCAGTGACATTACGTAGCTAACTTGAAATCAGCCATGATAAAAATATTTGCACTATGGAAAGCAGAAAATGTTGCAAGTTAGAGCTTTTTAATTTTTTTCCTGAAGAGTGTTGTTACACACTTATTAGCACACCGTGATCCAAGTCTTGCTTCTGGTTCTATCTAAGTTCCTTTCTTCAGAAACCTGTAGATTCTCATTCTCTCACTTAAACTTAGACCTCTCCCACATTTCAAACTAAAAACCTTCTTATCATCAAAGGAAAGAGACAACAACACAAAAGGCAACCCCCAAAAAATGTAAGAAAATATTTCAAATCAAATATCTGGCAAGTGGTTAATATCCAAAATATGTAAGGAGCTCATACAACTCAAAAGCAAAAAGAAAACAAAATCCCTCCAAATAATCCAATTAAAAATGAGCAAAGCCCCTGAATAAACAGTAAACATTTCTTCAAAGAAGATATACAAATGGCCAAAAGGTATATAAAAAAAATGTGCTCAACATCAATAAGCCTCAGGGAAATCTAACTGAAGCCATGTTGAGATATCACACCATATTACAATGACTTTTTTTTTAAAATATCTTGGGAAGAATGTGGAGTAAAGGGAACCTATAATAAATAAAGTTTTTAATTTTTAGTTTAAAAATTAAAATGGAGGTCCCTTTAAAAATTAAAAATAGAACTACCATATGATCCACTGGAGGTATATCCCATTTACAGGTATATACCCTTAGGAATTTAGGATATATTAGGATGAAATTAGGATATCAAAGAGATAGTTTCACTTCCATGTTCACTCCAACATTATTCACAATAGCTACAGTGTGAAATAGCCTAAATGTCAATCAAGGGAAGAATGGAAAAAATGTGCTATGTACATACAAATATTTATCCTTTAAAAAAGGAAATTCTGACATTTGAAACAACGTATGTAGATCTGGAGGATTTTATGCTAAGTAAAGTATGCCAAATATAAAAAACAAATACTGTATGATCTCATTTATACATGGAATCTAAAATTGTGAAACTCCGAGAATCCTGGAGTAGAATGATAGTTACCAAAGACTGGGGTGAGGGGGAAATTGTAAGATGAAGACGAAAGGTTACAAAGTTTCAGTTATGCAAGATTAATACACCATTTAGTGCCTATAGCTTGCCAGCATGTATTGTATACTCAAAATTGTCTAACATGGTAGACCTATGTTAAGTATTCTTACCACACACACACACACACACACACACACACACACACACACACAAAATAATAATAATAATAAATAGGAGTGGGAGAAAACTTTGGAAAGTGATGGATATGTTTATGGCCTTGATGGGGTGTGTCAATCCCCACCAAGGGATTTTTTCTTAAACCCCAATAGTGGTTTAAGAAAAAATCTAGACATAAACACACTTCTTTTTTTTTTTTACTATTTATTTTTAATTGTATTTAACTGTTTATGTTCTTACATAAACAGTTGTCCGAAATTTTCCACATTTGTCCCCCTCTATCCAGCACCACCACTCCCTCAGGCAATCCTCACACTGTTGTCCATGCCCATGGGTCCTGCACAGATGTTCTTTGGCTACTTTATTCCCTGTGCTGCACTTCTTAACTCCATTGTTGCTGCTAATCGCCTGGCAAATATTTTCATATAATCATCCTGCTATGATCTCAGGCTTAGTATTACTGTATTAGTTTTTTAGGGCTACTGTAATCCAGTGCAAAAACTGGAATGGCTTAAAACAACAGCAAAAAGTGTATCCCCTCACAGTTTCAGAGACCAGAAATCTGAAATCCCAAAGTCAGCGGGGCTGTGCTTCCTCTTGTTTTCCTATCCATTCACTTGGCTCATATAACTTTCAACAACTTATTTTACTGTTTACTCTCCTTTTCCCCACACAACACTATAGGAGCTTTAAAGCAAGGTCTTTGTTCCTTTACCATGTCATATCTCCTTGTTCTTGGTAAACATTTCATAGATGTTTATGAATTCTGGTATCAAGATTTTGTCAAAGACGATGTTATGGGGAGCCTAGGGAGGTGATAGTAAGATCAAAAAGTTCAATGACTTCATGGCACACCATAGCTCATTTAAAATGACAAGTTTGAGTATTGCTGAAGTGCCATGATATAAATGATATTGTAAAGGCAAGATTCAGTAGCTAATCAAAGCCAATCATTCATCATTCCTTCTCTAAACCTTTCTTTTCCCTGCTATATGCCTGGTACTACATTAAATAACAGGAATATTGCATGCATCTTTCTCTCAACTAAAGAGGAGTTGACATATGCATACACAAAATATATGTGTGTATATGTATGTGTTTATATGTGTATATGTTTGTGTTTATATGTACATGTGTATATATGTATATGCATTGCACATAAACATACACACAGAGAAAGAGAGATTTTATTATTAAGTTTTCAAAGAAGAAGATAGGTATATTTCTCTCTTTTATATAATCAATGCAAATGCTATATAGCACTCTTAGAAATATAGGCAAATAAAATTTTACAAAGAATCAAATCAGAAGCTGCACTGTTGAGTAGTATCGCAATTTATAAGAGAATAAACTCATGAGATTCGTATTTTATTTGTTCCCCTCTTAAGGAAAAATACACAAACATTTTATTGTACTTCAGAGAAAAATAGCCCATTTACGATGAAAATGGTCTAAATTCACAGACAGAATCAAAGTAAAGCATATGATTCCCTTGTAGTAGGCCTAGAAAAACTCTTTAAGCACAATAGTAACAAATTTTAGAGTACATAATTCAGGATAGAACTGTAGAGAGGTTATTACAAGTGAACAAAAAATTATGGAAGTGCAAATGTACTGTGTGGGAAGTATTCACAGATCATAAAATATACATTGCTACCAAAACTTAACAACTGTATAAATGTGGAGGTTTTATAGTGCATTATATTAAAGAAAAATCCTCGTATAACAAAGTCAAAACAGAAAATTAGATCTGCAGCATACAACCTTCCAGCCACCATTGGCTCTATACCTGAAGTCAAGGGGCACGCAGGCCAGCACTGTGAGGAACACGAGCCCAGGGGCCAAGGTCGTATTCACATTCCTTTACTACCAGGCACACGTTAGATAGGTGGCCTTAACCACAACTTTCTGTGCCCCCTGTAGTGAAATTCTTGTTTTAAACAGTACCCATATTTTAAAAGGGACTCAGTTACTAATTTCTTCTCTTCCTGAGACCAAAAAGACCCCCCCAAAACTTTATATATATATGTAAAGAACCTGACACATCTAATTTAATTTACTTAGAATAAAGCTGAGAAAACCAAAGCCAAGAAAAGTCAGATGACTTGCCTAAAATCACAGGGCTATTAGTCACATAGCTAAAAGGATATGATGATTGAATATTCTCTGGGAAATGAGAGAGATAGAGATGGAGATGGAGAGAGATAGGGATGGGGATGGGGATGGAGATGGAGAGAGATAGGGATGGGGATGGGGATGGAGATGGAGATATATAGAGAGAGGTAGAGATAGATAGAGATAGAGGTAGGATGCGAAAGAACTGGATTACCTTTACTTTAAGTATGTATATGGATAGAGAGTGAACAACAGGTATATGAGATAATGAATGTAAATAACACAAAGTAGAGTTAATGTACAATTATATCATGTGGCTTATAAGCTTTGCTCAGAAAAATATAGTGATGATATGTATTTTTATGTCTAAATACTCATCTTTTTTAACCATTGTACTTCTCTCTCACTTATTCTTTTGTGTTCTATTTGTGTACATATCATATTAAAATAATTACTTTCTTGAAACTTGGATTTCATTTTAATTGCCTGGCAAATCTGCCCAGCCTTTTGCCATCGCTGAGAGTTGGAGGTGTGAAGTACAGGTTCATCCCCAATGACGTTTCACTAATTCTGGGCATCCCTTCCCACTAACTAGTGTTGGGCCTTGCACAAATGCTAGATTGTGCAGAGTATACTCTGCAAGTGTCTGGCACCTGTTCTAATCTGGACAGCTTTGTGTGTCTGCATTTTATGCACTTTCATCTCTATTCAGTTTTGCTCTGACCTGTAAAGGGGGCCAGCTACCTAATTCGTGAGGCCTGGGCACAATGCAAACATGAATCTCCTTGTCCAAAAATGATGAATAATTTGAAGATAGAGACAGTAGCACATTAGGCCAAGTACTGGGCCCTTCTGAGCATGCGGCCCTGTGTGACTGCACAGATTTCATACCCATGAAGCCAGCCCTGCCTGCGAGGGTGAATGGTAGGATTTGAGTGCTGTTATGGCATTTGGCAGGAATAGAACTACTTCCAAGCTAAAGACAGCCTACTGTGCAGAAGTCATTGACTGAATGATGCTTCCTGTCTCGCCCTATTGCACATCCCCCCTGGCTGCCCTGCCATCTGGGTATTGCTCTTTAACTGTTTTCTGTGCATTTCCACATAAGCTTCATGGGGACTAACGCTGAGTTGGCCAGAATAATTCCATGTGCTTTTCAACTCTATCACCTTTCTCCTGATTGTTCTTGACCTTGAGATAATATCTGTGAATGTTTCTACCAGTTCTTGGGGTAGAAGAGTTACTCAATATGATATTTTTTATTAAAATACAGACTCATAGGCAGAATTTAAAGGGACCTAAACCAACTTTGTCAGGTTCCAGAAGAACAGAGATGAATCACAGATAAAGTTGCTCAAGATCACAAAGAGTTCCTGGCACAGCCCCCATAATTCTCTCTCCCTTTGCCAAACGCCCACCTTCTGGGAATTATGTTCTGCTTAATGCTATGCTGGCACTTTTCTTATCCAAATTCTAAACCCATTCTGTTTGGAAGTATGAGATGCTTATTGTCTTTTCCATTGTTACTTAACTCTTTTAAACATAAGGAGCAAACTATAATTTCATTTACTTAACAGCGGTAACTGAGCAATTACTAAGCATTGTGTAAGTGGTGACATAATTACATAAAAAATATAAAAAGGGCTCATGATCTTCAGAAGAATAATCTAAACATGAAGCAGCTAAGTAACCCTGGAAGGCAGGTAATAATTGCATGCCAAAGGCTTTTTAGAGAAAATTACTAGGGTTCATTAATGGGAAGAACAAATGAGGCGAGATTGGCTGAGGAGGACCTTGTGGGTTCCCCAAAGCCAGGAAATACAGGTCAAGGGAGAGAGGGAAGTGCTCGTTACATGACCAGGGGCCTGGAGACAGATTTAGCATGATTTTTCCATTGACAGTAAAGCTGTTTAGCATTTTTCTCCCATTAGGCTTAAATGTACTTTGCAAACAAGGACAATAAAGCATTGAAATAAATCGAAATCTTTTGAAGAAAGCAAAATTCAACACTAAAAGGAATCCATAACATATGCTTCTAATTTCTGAGTCCTAAGGAATTGCTACCTGCCAGTCTTGGTGAAAGCTAACCAAACACATCATTAACCTTGGTGAGAAGCATCCGAAACTGTATACCTGCACTTTCACAAATGTCTTTTCTCAAAAAATTCAAGCATTATAAGAACTCTGTGAAAATGTATAAGGAAGAGCAGGTAAGAGGAGCCCTCCTGAGAAAAGAATTCTTATTTTCACCTAAAACCCACATTTATAACAGCAGCAAGCCAATTGTTTGTGCTTAACAGCGTGACACATTCTCAGTTACACTTATCCACACACATCAGCCAGTGCTAGTTTCTCTGTCAGATAGTATCTTCCAATCTAGACTAGTTAGAAAGCGACTTTAATGTCTCATCTTGTCACGGTTAAAAATAAACCCTTGGAATTTGGAACTTCATACAGTTTGTCAGATATATTTAACTGAGCTAAAGAAGCCATTCCACAGGTCAAATTCCAATGACATTATTATAACATAATAAGAAAGAATAAGCACAAACATAGAGGAAGCATGGGGTGATGGAAATATATGAAGTTATAAATACTTCAAGAGAAAATAGTAACAGTAAAATAAAATATAATTTAAGGTTCAAATGGTCTCTGATATCTAATGAATGTTAAACAAATGTGGTCTAAGCTTGGATCCTGTACAGGAATAATCCTGGCTCCACATTTATCTCTATCCACAGCCTATTTGATGTTAGATCAATTAACATCAAACTTTGAATGTTAAAAATTAGCAATAATATTGGCTATAAGAAACAGAGAGCTCAACCAACTCTTTATAGTTTTGCTATGTTTGGCAAAATGTCTGCCATTTAAAAAGTTGTCACACAGCCTTAGCCAGGTGGCTCATTGGTTAGAGCATCATCCCAATAGACCAAAGTTGCAGGTTCGATCCCCAATCAGGACACATATGAGAAGCAATCAATGAATATATAAGTAAATTGAACAACAAATCAATCTTTCTCTGTCTCAAATTATTTTTTAAAAAAGTCCCCAAAACAATCTAATTCAATAAACCAATATAATATAAACATAGTTCTTTCCCATGGATAATAAAATACAACAAGGAAAACAATGAAAATGACTGTAAAAATAAAATAATTTTTCAATGTCCAAGTAGTGATTCAATAATATATAGGACTTTTTAAAAAATTATTCCTCTTTTTTTCCTCCATGAACAGTTTTATTTTACTTTTTTAAATTAGTATTTTTAATTGTTGATATTGTACAGTTTTCTGTCTTTTACCCCACCCCCAGCCCACCACCCCAGCCCTCCCCACCTTCCTCCCATTTCCACCCCCCATAGTTTTTGTCCATGAGTCCTTTATACTTGTTGCTCTAAACCGTTCCCCTT
This sequence comes from Glossophaga mutica, assembly GCA_039655065.1. Classification (NCBI taxonomy): domain Eukaryota; kingdom Metazoa; phylum Chordata; class Mammalia; order Chiroptera; family Phyllostomidae; genus Glossophaga; species Glossophaga mutica. Next base: position 182,263,691 of record CM077306.1, read on the forward strand.
TTCCCCTGAAATTCCCTCCCCTCCCCCTCATTTTTATTCCACGAAGCCAAATTATAATATTACCTTGTAAATGAAATATTTTTATATTTGTATGGACAAACAATGGAAATTGTTGGTAAGCCATTTAGCAATATTTTGCACTGTTCTTTATTATCAATCTTAAATTGTATGCATGCAACTTCTCTTTATCTAGACTGTGCATCCAAAAGACCTTTGTTGAGGTCCTGGTTCTGAAAGTAATTTTGGAAAAGCCACTTAACCTCGTTTGATCTCATTTTCTTCATCATAAAATAGAGCTCAATATCTCTCTTATAGCAATAAGAACTAAAAGATAAATTGTATAAAATTATTTGCAACTTGCAATGTATCATGCACCTTCATCATTATTATATTTCTTTTTTTGTTTTTAATGGATTATTTTCCCCAATGATTCCCAATGAGTTTTAATGCAAGAGTATGTTTATTAACTCATTTGTTTATATAGTTGATTTAATACATTCCCTTAAATTTATATTTTTACATAATACTTATACCTACCAAAAACTCTTATTGAAAAAAATTTATAAAGAATTATCATCACCTCTCCAGATTTTGATTCTTAAGGCAATGGCAGCCAAGAGCAGCATAGACAAAATTTAATCACAGGCATTTTAGAGACTGTATGTTCCTCCTTGTGTGTCTGTCTACCATGCTTCACAAATGACTAAGAAGTGACTTAAGGTAGTCACTTATGTAATACTGTGGCTCTTCCATACTGGGATCATTGAGAGACATGACTGGTAATTGCTGGGGCCAGCTCAGGACTATACTTTTCATTGTCATTGCATCATGTTTCTGGGAGTGATAGGAGGTAGTAGGAGGTATGTGGCTCAGTTGACTCTCTTGAGAGCATAGCAAGAAATAAAGAGGCACCATATATATTTTGAAGACATGTTGGGCTTATGATATTTTCAACTAGGGCTTATGATTTTCAATGATGAAATCAAAGGGTGTGCACTGCAAGCAGTCAAAAATATGCACATGAGGAGAGAAATCATGAATAACTACTAAATGGACAACAGCTGAATAGTGTTGCTACTTACTGAATTAAAAAAGATATAAAGGAGTAGAATTAAAAGAACAATTCTGTACTGAACATATCAAGCTAGAGATGTACCATACAACCCAACAGAGATGCTGAGCAAGCAAGTGGGTCTAGTAGTCAGAGTTTAGTGGAGAAGTCAATGCTGGAAGTAGGAATTTGGGATTTATCAGTATTTAGATGTTACTTAGATCCAGGGGATTTAATATTAAGATAATGACTCAATTGTCTTTCATTAAAATTCATTTGAAAGTAGAAATCTGGAAGAAATTGTTCTCTGATTTTACAGGAATTATAACTCATGATTTTTAAGTATTGAAGATGAATGCTGAAAATAATTTCGGTGTGAATCACAAATACAGCACTATGCAAGCTCTGACTAATCCATTCTCAGAATGCAAGGTCTGCTTCACTCTGACTAGAAACACTAAGTCAGGTGAGAATAGAAAATGAAGAGCTCAATGTCCACTGAACCTCAGGACAAAAGCAGCTGAGGACTGCTATTGTTATTATTTTTAGTAATTCTGAGTCTGTATTGTACCCTCATTTTGTAATTTGTGAAGGCAAACTGCTTTATAATTGGTTTTATTATCCATCACAGCCTACTGTTTATGTGCCTGTTCTTCTTTTTTATTGTTTTAATATGTAAGCCATTTTTATCTTCCTTAAGATGTAAATCATAAAAACAAATGTTTTATAATTAGCAAGTTGAGTCAGTTAATAGGTAAATGGCACAAGTTCAATTTCATCAGTGAGGAGCCGAGGCAAAGGGGTATTCATTGACTTGCCCTGTGTCATCCAGCAAGTCAACAACAAGAATTGAGAGCTCATATTCCAACAGGGTCAGTGTCAAGGCTGGGATGTTGCCCTCACTGCCTCCACAGATTTCACACCCCAAGCCATCTCTACCCTGTGAAATGCAGCCCACTGTACCCTTTCTGGATCACAAGTGCCTGTCACTCTGATTTATCACTTAGGTAGATTGCCTTTACTTGACTCCTTCTATCACAAACACACTGTCTTCAGGAAACACCCCCTTCCTAGGACTCACAGAAGATCCCCAGTGAGTGCCTTTTCACCCACATCATCACACCCCTTCAGCCAGGACACCATCCCAGTCCCTGGCTTGTGTGTGCCTGGGGTTGTACTTCCTGAGAAGTGGTCAGATTTCAAAAGTACCAAGCTATTACTCTAAAAAAAATGATGAAAATTTTATAACATAACATGATCAAAACATTAAAATTATAATTGATTCAAAAATTAATCCCTTCAGAATTCAGATGTGTTAGCCTGAGCCCCCAGGAGCAGAGATCTTGTCAGTTCTGTTCACTGTTTCATTCTTCACAACTGGCACCACACTTGTGCACTGTAGGCCGTCAATAAATGAACCTGTGTCATCATAGAGGCAGGGCATAGTGGCTAAAGATATGACACAGACTGTGGTGTCAGGCGCCCTGGGACAGACCATAGCTCTACCCCTTCTTAGTCATGTGAACTTGGCAAATTACCTGACCTTTCTGAACAGCTGCATCCTGGTCTATGAAAACAGATGTACCTGCCCAGATTTGTGTGAGGTTCAATAAACCACTACACAAATATAACTTAGAACTTAACAAGCCCTCAGTGTATTTTAGAGATTGATGATGAATAATTTAAGAATTGAGGATGTTGTGTGTGTGATGAATTAAAATCCGTGCCTCAGCATTTACTCCATCCTTTAAAATGCTGCACGTTTGCAAAGATTTAGGCAGCTGCTCTGCCCCCTTTCCTGTCTCTCCCATGCAATGAAGCCCATGACCCTTAGAGACAGTGTTGAAATTGTGAAAGTTACAGGTTTTGCTGGTAAGTTCACTACCCTCGAAACCCAAATGAGGGAATATTATCTGTTATGAACACAGTCTACTATTGAGCTCAAGCTTCAAGTTTTCCAGACATTCAAGTTTGCCCGGGGAAATCAGGGTCAGGAGACTCATTAAATTCATTGACAATAAACCATAGCCAAAGAGTTAGCTGTAGAGCCAACAGTAATATATTAATTTGTGAAAATGTTAATGACCAGTGTATTTATTTATAATGAAAAGTAAAACTATGCAGCAGACAAATAGTGATCAGTCGATTTTATTAGAAAATCTACATTAAAAAGCAAGCAATAGCAAGGAAAATATTTGTTTCTTTTTTCAGTTGTTCTTTTTTTTTTTTTTTTTTTTGAAGATGAGACTGGAAACACAGTACAATGGTTACTTTGATTAATGTCTTATGGAATTAAAACAAGGTAGCCTGATACATCCCTTGTTCTGTAAGGATAAACAAGGATAATATTTTTAGTTCCAGTGCACATGCATTCACCTGGTTTGTGTACAGAGGATCATCAACAAATCTTTACTCTCTGACCTTTTATTCTTATTCGGTGGGGAAGAGAGGATCTGTATTACAAGAAGACCATCTGAGTCATCTGTGATGTCATTGTGTGTAACATGTCTAGTTACTCACATTTCACCCAAGTGACTTTGATTGAGCTTGTGACTTCCCAAATTTCCTCTGCTACTTTGTTTTAAAAAAATTAGTAAGTCTGTATCCATTTATTTTTTCTTTCTCTCAAACTTTGGGGTGAAGCCTTACTTGATACCCACAGAGTAACCATCAGACATTTCCAGAAAGCTTCTAATTTAGAAATTAGTTTCCAACCACTTTGAAAGCAAACAACATTACATCTATTCTATTTTGTGCATTTGGGGTCACATAAAGACCCCATTGGTTGATTAAATGGTGATGCAAACCCTTTCTACTAACTTGTCAATGGTCCTAGTTGTGGAGTATACTGATTTTAGCAGAGATGTTTTCCAACACATCGTTTTATCAGCACTTTCCTATCAGCACTAAAGCGAGGCTGTCCATTTAGAAGTATAAAACTAAAATGTTTTCCAAGAAGCATCCTTAAGATGGTAAAGTTCACACAGGAAGATGTCATCCTTGGTCACATGTTAACTCCATTTCCCAGTAAAGGGCAAATGTCTCACACAATTAACAAAGATTCCATCAGCCCATAAATTGCCTGGCATGAATACCAACCACTTTCATAGTGCTGGGAGTTCTTTGGATGCCTTTCTGATCTTTTTCCCTAATTAATTTTCTTCAGACACCTAATACCATAGTGGAAAAGATAAATTAGTCTAATGTAGGATACTGTAAAATGTCCAGTTACTGCAAAAGATATGACCAGTTCCCAAAGGAGGAATTTAATTAAAACTAGATCAAAATAGGAAAGTGAATGACCAAATATGTAAATATTCTCACATACTTAAAGTTACAGATGATTTTACAAACAAGGCTTTAAAAATGAATATGTGAGAGTAGACATACAAACACTTAGAGGCATTCGGTTTGTCCATCACCTCATAGGAATTTAACATATAATATGACAGAATTTCTGAGAAAAATTTAAAGGTGATTCTAATATTCAGGATAGTTCTCATTATGAAAATTTTATAAGCATTTTCTCAAAAAATCTCCATATAATTTGAAATATGAATCTATAATAATTTTTAAATTGTCTTTATTTTTTCAAAAAATTATGAAATAAACACAGATGATAACATTACAAATTTTTTATTTACTTTACACATGCTTTTTTATTTATGTATGTATTTTTATTTTTTTATTATTGTTCAAGTACAGATGCCTCCATTTTCCTGCCACCACTTTTTCCTGACCAACCAACCCCCACCTCCCACCCTCATTTTTTAGATATTATTTTTAAAACTTTATGGAGATCCGTGGCTAAATGTCAAAGTTAGGACCATCAATGCTGAAATAAGAAAAACTTCATGTCTCCACAAAGGGTAGCATTGGTACTGTTATTTCTTGATTGTATTTCTGTATATTCTTAATCTAGTCACTGCTGTGTTCCAAAAATAAAACAGGTCATTACACACAAGTTCATGTAAATACCCTCTTTCTATAAGATTGCCCAAGTATTAAAATAATAATAATAATAAGTATGTTATTAAATTGTTCATTAATCTTGAGACAGCCAATGGCATAAGTCCAAAAGAAAAGTTAAGAGTTATTAACTGAACGTCAATCTCAAGATTCAACAGTATGGAGATGCTTCCAGTTTCTAGTGTCAGAAAGAATCAAAATGAAATGTAAAGCATATAGGATATTATTTGCTCATATTCCTTGTAAGAATAATTTGCAAGTTGTGCTATAGAATTTTCATTAGCTGTCTAGCAATTTGTGCATAATTCAGCCAACAGTAATGAAACCAAACCCAGGTTCTACTCTCTGCCACAACAAAAGCCAAACTCATGAGACAGGTGCTGGTGAGAAGGAAAGGCATTTATTCAAGTGTCAGTCACTTGAGAAGTTGGGAGAATCTTGTCCCTAAGCCTAATTTAACATCTCAGTAAACTTATGAGAAGCAGGAGGGAAAACAGAACAAAGAGATCAATGGGGGGTGGTACTGAGAGGTTCTCCAGTGAGGAGGCTACATGTAGACCAGCACAGTCTCTTCTCATAAGGACCTTGAAACTGGTCAAATGATGGTTTTGTTTGTGGCATCCTGGTTTTATGGTTGAAGGCTAGCAAATCTCCTGGACCTGGGTTGCCTAAGGATCAGATTCTGTATCTTTTGAAGTTAGTCCCTAGGATTGTTATTCAAACATCTGTTCATCTAAAAGCTACACATTACAGTCAGCACTTACAGAAACAATGTCAAAAGAATGGTGGGGTGGGTTACAAATCCCTGCCATTACAGTAAGAGCTGAAATTCAAAAGAATGATCCTGAATCATAATAAAAATTAAAATGTTTTAATAGTCTATTTATGAATGAAGGCGATAAGAGAATTAGTGTCCTCAATAGATAATGAACATTTATAAATCACCAAGAAAGTATGATATGATCAAAAATAGGAAAAATTGACAAAAGCAAAGAAAAAGCACACTGGTTTAAGAAGAAATACAAGGAGCTAAAAGACTCTTCTTCACTAATGACCAAAGAGAGTTATACTTACTGGACCATGCTGATAAATTGTTATTAAGAACACAGCCTAGAGAATTTTTTAATGACAACAAAAAGATTTTTGACATATTAATGTTGAATGAAAGAGGATACCAAGTGATGCTATTAAATCCCAATGTTGAAAGAAAAATGTCTGTCTATATCTACACACACAGTGACAAATGATTAAGAATCCTTATCTCTAGATTGTGGAATTATGCAGGATTTTAATTTATTTTTATAACTTTTGCATGTCTCAATTTTTATGCAATGAGTATTTATTATTTTTGTAAGCACACAAAGAAAATTTTCAAGGCCAAAAAACAGAAAAACTTTTAGACTTGGCTCTAACTTTAATAAGCTAAGTGACCGAGGGGAACTCTTTAATCTCATTGAGTCTCAGCTTTCTTGTCTGTAAGATTTCCTCACCTTATAATGAAAAAATTGAACTAGATCACCTCCTAAGGTCACTGTCACTTCTACAATACTATGAAGCTATAATGTATTACTAATTCTCCAATACCCAAAACAACAAAGAATATTTGAAGGGGTAGTAGCAACAAAAGTTATTACATGTGCATTAAGCCTAATAGGCATCTGTAGGAAAGCAAAACTCATGCTTATTTTCCTCTATGACTAATACTTCAGATCTATGTGTAGTAATATCAAAATTTTAAAACAGTTTCAAAGATAATATTTAATACTTGTAACAGTCCCATAAGATTAGTGGTATAAAGGCAGACGCAGTGGGGGGATGCTGCCTAAAGCCAGAGCTGCAGGCGCACATGTTCCCTGGTCCCTGACCTCCATCAGAGCTTTCCCACTTCTTAGAATCCTATCAGGTTGTGTTGAATTTTCATTGAGCCATTTTCATAACCGGTTAATCACAAAACACTGTTTCTCTATGATTTGGGGGATTCTTCCAGTAATGACTTTGCAGCCATAATTAAGAAATATGTTAAGCCTTCTGTCAATTAACTTAACTGATGTGAAAATCGGACTGGCCCAGAGAGTGATGGATTTCACCAGCTGCACCTTATCAGAAAACAGCTTAGTGTGAAGAGGCGAAGTCATGCTGCAGTCGGAGCTGTAAAAATGCCAGGAAAATTAGCTCAAGCTCCTAGTGCAGAGCGTGAAGAGGAAAAGGCACTCACAGCTCTTGTGGGTGTTATGTAAACAGTTAGGAGTTATTTCAAAGTCTTTAATCGTTGGGATGAATAGTTGTGCAAATTTTTGCTTTCTGAAAGTTTCTCCAAATACCTGGGCTAATAAGAGAAATGGAGGAGGGGGACCTATATACAAACAGAGGAAGGGCATTCCTTCTGCAGAAATATTCTTTGTATTTTCCATAATGTGGCCTGATGAAAATATTTAAAAGACTTAAACCAAAGCAACAGTGAAACAGGATACCTCTGACTTGTCTACCTTCCCTCCATTTTCACCCAGTCTAGTTTTAACACCTCTTTTAAGTTAACTGTTTTTTTTTCCCAATCCATCCAGTGGATGTTTTAATAAAGTACAGGAAAAATAAATTCTTACAAACAATACATGTAAAAAATAAAATAAACCCATTTTATTATTAGATTGAGCAGATATAAAATCACTCTGTCAATTTGCTATACAGTTTCTTAACATTTAACTCTGCATATTATCATCAGAGACCAATAACACACAACTCCCAGACAGGTACTTTGGAAAGTACTGTGGTCAACAATTGCCCTGTAAGCACTTACCTCAGCTGTTTCCACACTGCAGTTATTTATGGTTCTAGTGACCCCCACTTAACTGGGAATTCTGTAAGGGGACAGCCAGCACCTAACACTCAGATGCGCAGCAAATATTTATTAAATGAATGAGTGAATAAAGGAATGAAGCACAAAGGGACATATCATTTTTGCTAACATATATGGGTATCCTTCTAACAGCTAGCATAGTGCCCATGCTTCCCTCACTTCTTTGAAAAGATTCCAGAATAAAGCACAGACTTGGCCTCTTGGTTTCTGCTGTTGGGAGATAATAAAAACACTGGGATCCTGAACCTTCAGTTTTGGGCTTTCTCTGTTTTCCTCACTTGGTTTACTGTGTCTTTGTGAAAATATTTATTAAATCTTTCTTTGGAGCCAGTTGCTGCTTCCCTCAGCTCTGACATACGTATACTAGGTTTTTTGTTGTTGTTGTTTGTTTGTTTATTCATTTTGTTTTTACTGCTGTAAAGAATTGCTGTAAACTTAGTGCTTTAAAACAACAGAAATGTATTATCTCACAACTTCTGTAGGTCAGAAGTCCAACATAGTCTCACTGAGCTGAAATCATAGAATTCTCAGGGCTATAATCTCTTCTAGAGGATCTAGGGGAGAATTTGTGTCTCTTCTCCCACCGGTTGTTGGAAGAATTCAGTTCTTTAAGGTTGCATGACTGAGATTCCCATTTTCTCACTCCCAGCTTATAAAACCCACCAGTTCCGTTGACTTGTAGCCTCCTTCCTCCATATTCAAATCCAGCGATGGCGGAGGAGGCATCCTTCTCATGCTGCATCTTTCTGACACTCACTTAGAAATATTCTCTGCTGTAAAGAGCTCATGTGATTAAACTGGGCCCACCTGGATAATACCAGCTATTCTTCCCATCTCAAGATCTGTAACCTTAATCAAATCTGCAAAGATCCTTTGGGCATGGAATGTAACTTATTCACAGGTTCCAGTGAATAGACAGTGGCATATGTAGGAGCCTTACTCTGCCTACCACAAAAAGAAACCCATGAGTTTTTGCAGGATAAATAAAATTAAAAATATGTCATTAACTTTGTATCTTTGGATAAGGTCCTCATTACATGAGGACCCTTGATAGGATTCCAGAGGTCTTTAGGGTGGGATCTATGCTGTGTTCATCTTTGTTCACCTGGTGTATTGAATGGTTCCCCAAATACTCTCCCAGTTCCAATGCAGATAACTATAATAGTTAACTACATAACTATTATATAGTTAATTCACCAGATAACTATAATATAGTTATTATATTATAACTATAATAGCTATAATTATAACTATTATAATTAATTATATAATTAATTAATAGTTATAATTAATTATAACTATTAACTATAATAGTTAATAGTTATATAGTTATAACTATAATAGTTATAGTTATAACTATATAACTATAATAGTTATATAGTATAATATAATAGTTATTATTATATAACTATTATATAATAATATAATAACTATAATAGTTAATTAACCCCCTTGTCCACTGCCTACAATTCTTTGTTGTAGATCCAGATTGCACACAACAAAATCCATTGTACTTTGCCTGGCAAATCTGAGTCTTCAAATTTGGGCCCGCCCTACTGTACAGCCCCATCTCCCCCAATTTTCTACTCATTGCCTATAGCATACCAAAATACTTGCATGACTCTGTGACATTCTGTGCCACTCTCTGCAACATGCTCTTTCTGCCTGGATGGAACTTCCTCTGCTCTTCTCTTTGTAGACATGTGTTGTAATAGAAAGAGAATAGGCTTGGAAGCCACTTTGATTTGAATTTGAACTGGTTACTCCGTTACTTACTAAACCTGAAGCTTCCAGATGCCTCTTTGGACTGGAGAGTAAAATGGGATTATTAAAATCTACTTCTCAGGGATGTTTTGAGGCTTTAAAATAACATACATAAAGGCATATAACACAATATCATACAATAGACCTAAGCTAAATGTTGTTATTTTGCCCTAGAGAACCTAATTTTTCCTTCAGGCCTTAGCTCACCACCTCTCCTTCCAAGTTGTTTCTAGCCTGTCAGGTATAGTTAAGCTCAAGACATAGTACTGGGTTGGCCAAAAAGTCCATATGGTTTTTTTCATAAAATAAAACACACAATTTTCATTTTTGCTACTAACTATATTGATTTTGATATTTTGAGTACGCCAGCTATATAGTACAATGTTGATTGTTCTCAATTCCTCTATTTGATCCCTATCAACTTCAACTGGTCTACCAGTCCATGAAGCATCATCCAGTGAGAAATCTCCAACACAAATCTTTGCAAACCACTTTTGACACATTCAATCAGTCACAGCACCTCCTCCATGCATTACACAAACCGTTTTTTGCATTTCAGTTGCATTTTTACCATTCTTGAAATAATTAAGAATAATATGCTTAAAATGTTGCATAGTTTCTTCCATCTTCAATATTAAAATAGCAACATGAAAATTCACCAATTTTGGTAAAGTTTTTTTAATGCATGCAAATATGACAGCTGTCACAATTCAATCTAACAAAAATGTTTTGAATGAAGTTAAAGACAAGTAAGCATTTCCAGCAAAATGGAGGTGTAGGCAAACACTGCTCAGCTCTTCCCACAACCACATCAAAATTACAACTAAACCTTAGAACAAACATCACTCAGAACTGTCAGAAATCAAGTTGAATGATAGTCTGACAACTATGGACTTAAAGAAACTACATCTATCCAGACAGGTAGGAGAGGTAGAGATCAGAACAGGCTGGTCCCACATCCATGTATGGTTGATAAAAAATTGAAAGGGATTTCTCAGAAGCAAGAAATCTCAGTCCCACACCATGCCCCCCAGCCCAGGTTTCCAGTACTAGGAAAATAAGTCTCCATAACTTCTGGCTTCAAAAAGCAGTGGAGATTCAGTTGGTGGATGAAAATTCTGGAGACCCACGCAGCTCTTTTTAAAGAACCCACACACAGACTTACTGAGACTCATTCCCTCTGAGCTCCAGCACTGATGTAGCAGCTTGAAAGGCACAAATGGCATATGGGGAGGAACTGAAGTGTCTGGCATAAAGGTGAGAGATGGGGTACAGCTTTCTTCCAGAATAGAAAGGGTGACAGAAGCCATTGTCCCTTTTCTGAACACTCAGAGCCAGCAAGTAAGTGCCATATATGAGACTCCGTCAACCTAGCTAACATTGTTCGCCATGCCTGGAAGATTTCCTAAGACTCCATCCCAGCCAACTTATGGGCCCAACCAAACTGTTAACAGAGACTTTTCCATATGAATGGTTGATCTTGGCTCATGTTTTACAACTTCCTAAATCTTTTCAAATAAGCAACAGTTGATCTTAGTGGGCCCCCAGTCCCTATACCTCTTCCTAAGTGTCCCCAAGTCCAACACTAGCAATAGCCAGCCAGGTTCACATCTTGGCTCTCCCTGAAAACCTACAAGCCCAGCACAAGTAGCAGCCATCTGCTGATTGCTTTATAGCTCATGCAGGTAGCCCCAGTCAGAACATAGGTGGGCACCGAGCTTGGCCTGTACCACCCAGGAAACCCCAGAGCCTAAAAAACTGGTGGATAGCTAAAGACCATGTCAGAGCACCACCACCCTGCCCCTGCACAGCTGATCCTCCAAGGAGGGTGGAGGTTGATGGTCAGTGGACAGAGCCAGTCCTTACAGCTGACTGGCCTGGGCAAATCCCATCCAGTGGTTGACCCCTGCCAACAGCAATCAAAGCTCAACTACAGGAGGAGGGTGTACTTGGCCCACATGAAGGATGTACCTCAAGTACGTAGCTTGGGTGATAGGGGAGGCTTTGCCAATGGACCCTACAGGACACCTACTACATTAGGCCATGCTACCATGACAGGGAGTCATAGCTAATACATAGAAACAAACACAAGGAGGCTGCCAAAATAAAGAGACAAAGAAACATGGCCCAAGTAAAAGGACAGACCAAAACTCCAGAAAAAGAACTCAACAAAATGGAGGTAAGCAATCTATCAGATGCAGAGTTCAAAACACTGATCATAAGGATGCTCAAAGAACTTAATGAGGACCTCAACAGCATAAAAAAAGATCCAGTCAGGAACAAAGCATACACTAGTTAAAATAGTGAACCATTTACAGGGAAACAACAGTACAGTATATGAAGCCAAATCAATGATTTGGAACATAAGGAAGCAAAAAAAAAAAAAAAAAAAAAAAAAAAAAACAACCAATCAGAACAACAAGAAGAAAAAAAGAATGAAAAAAAAGGGAACAAGTATAGTGTAAGGAGCCTCTGGGACAACTTCAAGTGTTCCAAAATTGGCATCATAGGGATGCCAGAAGGAGAAAAGAAAGAGCAAGAAATTGGACATCTATTTGAAAAAATAATGAAAGAAAACTTCCCCAATTTGGTAAAGGAAATAGACATGAAGGTCCAGGGAGCACAGAGAATCCCAAACAAGATGGATGTAAAAGACCCAGTCAAGACACATCATAAGTAAAATGCCAAAGGTTAAAGACAAAGAGAGAATCTTAAAAGCAGCAAGAGAAAAGTGATTACTTACCTACAGAGGAATTCCCATAAGACTGTTGACTGATTTCTTGAAAGAAACTTTGCAGGCTAGAATGGGATTGGCAAGAAATATTCAAAGTCATGAAAAGCAGGAACCTACAGTCAAGATGGCTCTGCCCAGCAAAGTTATCATTTAGAATCAAAGGGCAGATAAAGATCTTCCCAGACAAGAAAAAACTAAAGGAGTTCATCATCACCAAATCATTACTATATGAAATGTTAAAGGAACTTATTTAAGAAAAAGAATATCAAAACTATAAATAATTAAATGGCAATAAATACATATCTATCTATCAACAATTGAATCTAAAACACCAACTAAGCAAACAAGAAGAACAGAGACAGAATCATGGATATGGAGATCATTTTGATAATTGCCTGATGGTAGAGGCTTGTGGAGAATCGGGTGAAGAGATAAGTAGATCAAGAAGTACAAATTGGTAGTTACAGGTTAGCCATGGGGATGTAAAGTACAGTATAAGAAATGGAGTAGCAAAAACACTTATACACATGACCCATGGACATGAACAATGGTGGGGGGATTGCCTGAGGAAGTGGGGATTACTGAGTGGAGGGAGGCAAAGGGGTAAATTGGGACAACTCTAATAGCATAATCAATAAAATATAATTTTAAAAAAGACAACTAAGTGCCACTAGAGCCATCTTATCAAAAAAAATTAAACAAACTTTTTGGCCAACCCAATAATTAGCAGTGTTACATTTTAGGAGTAATGCATACACCTATCTGTGCCTTCTAGTACATTATGAACTCCATGAGTACAAAATTTCTTAGTTATCATTTTATTCATACCACTTAAAAGGCACAAATTAGTCATTTATAAAAGGTTTGGATGGATACCAGAATCTAAAACACAATTGAATCTAAAACTGAACCAGAATAGATAGATAGATTGGTGAATGGCTGGATGGAAGAATTCATGGAGAACTTACTATAGTAAGTAACACGTAGTACATACTTAATAAATGTATGCTGAATTGAAACTAAATATACTGATCTTGTAAGTATACCATTCTGTATGTGATTTTATCTTGTTATATCTTTAGCATTCTTGCTTACTAAATGGCAGTGTCTTTGTGTTTGAATGTTTATCCCTGCAACCACAGTAAATTCCTATAAGGCTGTGTCTGTCTCCCATTTCCTTATTACCTTCATTCGAGCAAGGCTCTGTGTTCTGTACACAGTGAATGTTCAGCGCAGTTTGACAGAATGTTCAAAAACATACTACAATTTTAAAAAGCTAATATTTTAAGCTTTTGGACAGGAGCTGATTTTCAGAAAGCCAAATGTGTACACAAGAAAATTTTCAACAGCTGACCTAACTACAATAAGTATTTGGAGACCCCCGATGTCTAGAGCCAGAGCCACCTGCTTGCTAATTGGACTTACCCAAAAAAAAAAAGCAAACTTTCTAGTATTGACATGGCAGGACCTGTACAACTTGGAAGAGGGTGCCCAATGAAGTTAAGCTCCTCTCTTCTCACAGAACCATGGAGAGAGGGGTGCTTTCCTTCTTGATTGTTAGATTTCAAAAGGAAGGCTCCCAGGACTCTAAGAAAGATATTCCTTGATTGTAAAACTGACAAGAAGCTTTTTAAAAGATTTATATCCCAAAGGGGCAGAGAAAGAATTTACAAATAACCTTTTTCTAAAGGAAGTGCTCTAAGAAAAGGAAGGTTGGGGCAAAGAGTCTGGAAGAAGTGTGTCCAAAGTTTAGTCAAGCCCTGGGAGAACCTTAGAGCCCTCCTGGTCATTTAGAAGCTACCTGTGTATTTCAGGAGGGATGAGTCAGAAATGTCCCTTGAAAAATAAGGTACGCATGGGAGAATAAATTCCCTAATGGAATCTATCAATCATGCTGCACCTCAGTAGGTCTACTGACATGCAAGTTGAACCTAGCAAGCCCTTGGCTGCATAGAGTTAAGTATATACCCAAATCCTGAGATGTAAAAACATACTTGGGTTAAAAGGTAGAGATTTAAATTCAGCTTCATATGAACGCATATGTAGACGTTTTCCTATTTCAGAAAAAATATTGCTTTAAAATTATGTTTAGCTTTGCTTTTTAACTACCAATTTTTTTTTATTAAAAAGTGGTGGGGTCTCAACCCCACTACAGGTTCCACATCCTCATTTCATTCCTACTCTTCTAATTACAGAAGGGGTGATACAGAAGGGGAAATTCAGATAGTGTTCTTGGGAGAGATCGAGATTAACCTCACACATCTTTCAGAGGTATTTTCAAAACCTAATATTTTAGGTATATTTCCCCTTTTACTTTTCACATTTATCCAGAGCTCTTGATTCTGTAAGTCCCTAAACATACTCTAGATATTATGAAAAAAGAAGGAAGCAATGGGAGAAAAGTCATTTAGTTCTCTTCTTCCCAATATGTCGTCTTTTATTTTCTTCAGGTTCTCTTTTATTTTTCTCCTCATTTTTTTTTTAGATTTTTAATTGTATTATTTTTAGAAAGAGGGGAAGGGAGCAAGAAAGAGAGGGAGAGAAGAATCAATGTGTGGTTGCCTCTTGCACGCCCCCTACGGAGGACCTGGCCTGCAACTCAGGCATGTTCCCTGACTGAGAATTGAACCAGTGACCCTTTGGTTTTCAGGCCGGCGCTCAATCTGCTGAGCCACACCAGCCAGGGCTATTTTTCTCTTCATTATTACACCCATCTACTCTTTGTTATTTACTCCATTCTAAAGATGATAAAACTATCTGGTTATCAGAATGATATACTGATACTTGTATGTATATGTATGTGTGTGTGCATGCTTTTTTATTTTTGGAGAGTTTGAGGTTTATAATAACCAACCAATTTTATCCCTCAATTATCTGGCAGAGCTTGGTTAGAGTTCTGGTTAGGTCAGTGGAGCTCATATACACATTCCTACACTATTGATACAACAGATTAAATGAACAATGTATATCCAAGCACATACTCTGTGAAGGTAGAAATGAATTCTAATTATGAAATGAATAAATTCTATGTATTAAATAAATTATACTTATCAAATTAAACTTTTGGAATGAATTTTAACATAAATACTAAAAACAGTTTAAGTGTCTCATAGATCATGCATAATTAAAATAGACAAGAAAATATTCAAGTTTTGGATTACTCTTCCTTCTCTTCCTTATTGTCTTGGCTCTTAATGCTCATGTTCAGGCATAATTTTTAAACAACTTTTTAGCCAGTTTTTACTGAAGAGGTCAAATCAGGTTGGAGTCTTTCTAGTAAGTCATCTTCTATATGTATAGAATTCTGCCATACTTGTCATTTCTCACTTAATTAGGCTGAATATCTCCTAAGAGATCTTTCCTATATGAAATTGGAAACTGGCTTCATGTTAGTGAATGTACTAAACTAGGCTCTAGAATGTAAAAATCTGTAATCCTCTTTTAAAAGAGCAAGTGTTTCATGTCACCTTGTCTGTAAAGCAAAATCTTCTTCTGAATGAAGGATGCAGCTTTGCTATACTGCACACTCTGATTATAAATCAACCAGTACAATAACAGTACTGCAGACACAACTTCCTAAGATAATCTCTTTAGCACAGAATTGTATTCAGAAAGATGAAAATCCCAACAAGAATGTGGTGATTTCTGTCAGTTTGGCTTTTCATGCATGCCATTTACACTAAGAATTTTTTCACACTCCTGTTACCAATTCAACGTGGAAAAAATGGTCTATTACATGAACAGAGTTCATATGCATAGACTGCAATGGGTGTAAAGCATATGAGGATTTATATTAAAAGTCAAAATTCCTAGAGATTAAAGGGCATGCAAAGAAAGGAAATAAAAGTGATGAGAAGGCCACAGTTGGCTCATGAACAGAGTACAGGAACTGAGGTGCACAGCTGGACTACATACATCATGCCAGGAAGGAATGAGCAATCTCTGAAGAGTGCCACTTCAGAGAAGAAGGCGAAATTGTTTATTGTTGCCCCAGGGAGGTGTAATTGGGGTTAATGGGGTGAAATTAAGCAAAGAAAAATTTGGAGTGTATATCAGGAAACATATCTTAATAATGAGATCTTTTATAATATTGTCCCCATGGAAGTATTAGAAACCCTTTTGTTTGAGTCATTCAAACTTCAAGTAGGAAAATACATGGAAAAATAGGCTGCAAAAAGACAATCTCATACCAGTCCTCAAGGGATGTATTACATAATACAATCAGATCTTTCTCAGCTCTAATTTCCATGACTCTTTCAGTAACTTCCTCAAAGGCTTAATTTTCAAAATTAAGCTTGTTCAGTCATTTCTACCATACACCTGCATCAGTAGCAGGTTCCAATTAATGGAGTTTGCAGTTGCGCACTGTAACTCTTGAGAGGTTTGCCTGAATACCCTGGAACCGTGAAGTCATTTGAAATGATCTCAGTCAATGTTTACGGTTGTGAATGTAGGTACTATAAAACTCGGTATAATAAACTAAGTTCTGAAGAATGCTACCAGCAAACTGAACTAACTGCTACATTGAATTTCTTGTCTTATTTGAATTCTCATCACATTCTTTATTCATTAAATTAGAATTTATTCAGAATTTCCTATTTCTTGGTCACTGAGTAAATGCCAGGGATAAAAAATAAAAATATTAAATAAGGTCTGATTTTCTATCCTCTTTGAAGTGTATGCTGGCTAAAAATTGTGTTTATTTCTGCTATTGTATATTCTGATACCTATGCCAATGTCTGGTCTGACACATATTTATTAACTGAATGAATGAATGGCCACACTCAAGACAAACACATTTGGTAGATTATCTGTTTCCATAAGCTCATTTTGTGACTTTCTTTCAATGTGTTTATTACAAAAGATATATATTTTTAAATAAAATAAAACTGATTAATTGATCGATAAGCAAGAAAAAGAAGTGATGGTTTAGGCATATTACCCAAGAACTTGATGTATTCAAAGATATGGATAAAAAACCAAGGTTGCTTGCCTGAGGTCACTCCCTCATTCTTAAGTGTGAGACCAAGGCTGTACTTTGAGGAAAGGTTCCTTCTCCTATTTTTAACACTGGTGCTTTTTTATTTATTTAAATTATTTTATCATTGTTCAATTACAGTTGTCTGTATTTCCTCCCCACCCCCTCCAAACCTCCCTCCCTCCCTTGCTTACATCCTCCCCCTTGGTTTTGTCCATCTGTCCTTTATAGTAGTTCCTGAAAACCCTTCTCTCCACTGTGCCCTCCCCACTCCCCAAAAAAGAAGCTGGAGTAAACCCATTTGTGTTTTCTTTGGAAAAGGGGAGAAAGATTGCTACTTAAGGTGTTTCTTGTTCTGCCACTATGACCAGTTTCTGCAAGTGACCAAACGCAAGAGTACTAGTCCTCTATACCAGTGAGTAAATGGAGAAAAGGCAAAGCACAGTAAAGCGTGGATTTTGTAGTAGATGAGAGAGGTGGCATCAGTTAAATCATGAGCTCTGGTGATTTCAGACTGTTGGAAGTCTTTCTTTCCTTTTCTTTCATTATCTTTGATTCCTTTCATATCGTTGGTCTTCCTTCATGTTATGTATTATAAAAGGCACCTTACTTATTTTTATTTCTTTGACTTTTGGTTGCAAAATATGTTTAAATGTTTTTAAATAATTGCTTTTTTACTCATTGTACTATTTTACTATTTACTATTTAATGTGGCTCTCCTATACTTTTCAAACTTTTTTCTATAAATTTTCAAAAATCTACAGAAAATCTAAATCATTTGCTTCATTTTTCCTTTTTTGCACCTATATTTTGTATAAAATCAGTATGAAGAAAACTTTAGTGACATTTTAGAACTGTATATATGAGCGTGTTTTTTTCTATTCCTGCTGCCCTCCTCCTTTTATTAACCACTCTGCTAACAAACTGCAACTTTATATTGGAGGTCATTTCCTCCCTTGCTATCTTTAAAATGTGTATTTGAAACATAACTTATTTACCTGACTTCCAAGGTGATATTCCTCTCATTTTCCACATTTGTTTTTCCTGCATTTCATTTTTCTAAACAGAGTATAGATTTGTTTGGTCATTTAGAGATGTCACTTGCCTTGCCAAAATTTTACTCTGCACACCTCAAATTCCTATCACTATCCTGTATTGATTCATATTGTTATCTGCCAGGATCTCTGTTGTCATTTTTTCCCCATATGTCAGAGATGCAAGCACTGTAGAAAGGATTCACAAGATACCATTTACATTTTATTCAACTAAACATGACTAGGAATCAAATCAGATACATCTACTTATAAAACTGTAGTTTATCTGACAAGAATAAGTATGACAGTGATGGGGTGTTTCATCTAAGTTTAGACCAACCTATATATTGATGCATGTCTGTAGAATTAAAACAGGCTCCCCTGGGATGCGTGTTACATTTTCCACAGCAATAAAGCATGACAGGGTGTAGTCATTAAAAGGTAATCGTTCATGTGGAGGTGGAGCATCCTGAGGCATACAAGTGCATCAAGGATTATCCAGAAATGAGCTAATCTAATGAGGGATGGCTGTTATTTCAGAAATATAAAATATGTCAGCACACTAAATTAAATAGACCCAAGTAGTTTTAAAAAATGGGCTCAAACTTAAATACTTTTGAGATTATGCATAAAATAACACACACTTCAGTATCAGTGTCAAAACATATTTATTGTTTTTAGCAAATAAGATGTCATTGCTTTATAAGATTCTTTTTGTAAAAGAAAGAAAAATATGAAGGAGAACGAAGTGTTCACTACAGCTTCTGAATTCCTAATTATTGGAGGCATTCCAATTCAGTAAGTTAAATTGGTAGAGGAGCATTAGGGTGATATCCCAAAATTCTCTTTGTTGTGTTACCTGTGTGTAAAACAGGACTCAATTTTTTTTTAATATTTTGGGGAAAAAAACTCAGCTTTACACTACAGTCCTAACTGCTAAGTTTCCAAATGTCTGTCAGTAGCTGCACCTAACAATGCCCCCTTCCCACCATTGCACCAACCAGGTCATTTCAGAAGCTAACCCTAGATTAGGCCCCAGTACCTGCTTCACCCCCATGGAAGAGGCTCACTTCCATGTGTGTGTATGTGTATGTAGTTGAGAAGTTTTTATTCTTTTGGTATTTTTAGTGTCCACTTAACATATTTTACCTTCCCCTGCCACCTTCTACCCTACCTCGTATTCAACATGTCTCAAGACTTCTCCTGTTTTTGGAAATATTATTGTGATAAATCACTACTTATTAAAAGTGATTGAGAAGTAAAATACTCTCTTCTAGAGTAAGGCTTAAGTCTTGGTTTTTCAGAAGGTACTCATAAGACTGAAGGATCTTCATTATGCATTGCAGGTAGCTAGAATTGGTATACTTAGACTAAATTGGCCATATGTCATTGAGTAGCTATCACTGATTAATCTGTCCCCTGCAGTAGCCAACCTGCCAAAGAATTCTGCTTAAATTACAGCTCAGTTGGCTTATTTTCCTCTATTTTCAAAAACATTGAATGGCTCCCATTTCTGATAAATTAACTACAAATTCCTTAACCCAGATTTCAAAGCCTTATATAATATGGTTCCAACTTATCTCCTCAGTTCATCACTTTCTACATTCTGACTCAAACCCCGTATTTCAATAAAATTGAACATCTTATATTTTCTCATATTTTCTACCATTTTTTCTCCTTCTGGGTACTGTTTTTATTTTCCCATGTCAGGAGAGTGTCCATAATATGATTTTAAATGTTATCTACTGTAAAAACAACTTTTCTAATTTTTCAGTAATGTATTATAACCCACTTCCTTACCACACTGGTCATTTATTTTCTTCCTGGATCATACCTTTATCATGTTTTTTTTTTTTCCATGTCACTGGTGTTAGCCCTGCTACTCTGTGAAAGCAGGTATGGCATCTGACTTGTAGAAGACATCTCCCGTAGCAGCCAGGAGAGTACCAGGCACGCAGTGGCTGATCATGTATTTATTCACATATTCAACAAAGGCTTATCAAGTAATGAATATGTGGAAACACAATGTTTCTAATGTTACAAGAGAATTCCTTAAGCAAGGTCAAAAATTCTTCAATCTCCTAACATTCTTTGGTCAAAAATTTTTCTACATCACCAATTCCTGCCAAGGGTTTATAAAATTATTTTAATCTTTAAAAATTCACTTAAAATATACTCTTTAAGTATATTATATAAAATGTGAATTTATAGTTAGTATTTCAAATGATCTATGCCTGGGATGGTCATCCTTCTCACAGAAATTCCCTTGGTTCTCTGTTCACTTCCTTCAGGTCTTCATGCAAGTAACACTTTCTCAGTGAGCTCTGCTCTGGCCAACCCATCTAATATTACAACACACACACACACAGCGTACTACATCCCTTTCCCACTTTATTTTCATCCTTAGCACTTATCACTAACATAGAAATGTTTTACCTACACATGTTTTTTTTAATTTTTATTTTAATTGTTGATCTTGTACAGTTTTTATTATTTATTTCCCACATTAGAATGTAAATTCCATGACAGCAGTTTTATTTAAAGAGTATATGCATATTTATACAAATACTGCACCACAGTAAATGTAAAATAGTGCTTATTATTAAAGAGATTTTACAAGCAGATAAATGACAGAATACACATGATCTATCATTAGCCCACTAAGAGGTAAGGGAGCTTGGACTGGATGCCCTTGAGCCATTTTACCTAATCCTGGGGAAACCGGGAGGAGCAGGAAGACTTAGTGGCGTCCGTTAACAGTGAGAACTCCCTGGTCAGAAAACAGCCTTGTTAGAAATGGGTGGCTTCCCCTGAGCCAGATTCCTACTACATGCTGAAAAGGAAATCGTTTGCTTTTTACTTATAGGTTCCTTATTTGGAGTTCTTGAAGACAGATGAGAAATTAATTACATATCTTATTTCCACTGACTTCTAAAGGAAATACAGCATTTCTTTCTAAAATGAATTCAGTAACGTGTCACTTAATGACAATCATATGTTCTGAGGAATGCATCATTAGGCACTTTTGCTATTGCATATACATCATAGATTGCACTTACACAAACCTAGCCAGCGTAGCCTAATACACACCTAAGCTGTATGGTATAGCCTATTGCTCATAGGCTACAAACATGTGCAGCTTGTTACCACACTAAATACTATAGGCAATTATAACACAATGGTAAGCATTTGTGTATCTAAACATAACTAAGCATAGAAAATCAACAGTAAGAAGAAACAATATAAAGATAAAAATGGCACACCTGTAGATGGCACTTACTGTATTATTACCACGAGTAATCCTTGCAGGACTGGAAGTTGTTCTGGGTGAGTCAGTGAATGAAGAGTAAGTGAAGGCCTCGGACATCACTGTACATTGATGTACAGTGTACTGTACTACTACAGTAATGTAGACATTATCAACACTGCACACTTAGGCTGTTCTAAATGTATAAAACAACAGGAGATTAAATCATGCACAAGAGAAAATTATTCAATGGAGATGCAATAATCACCAAATGTATGAGGCCGCTGTCCATATACCCCAGCCTACTGATTCACAACCAATTATTTTTATAAGTAGAAAGAGTACACTCTGAAATAACAATAAAAAGTATAGTGCAGTAAATACATGAACCTGTAACATAGTCATATATTACCATTATTAGGTATTGTGTACTGTACTTAATTGTATATCCTACACTTTTATGTGACTAGCAGTGCAGGTTTATTTACACCAACATCACCACAAACACATGAGCAATGCATTGCCCTAGGATGTTATGATGGCAACACCATTATGAGATGACAGAAATTTTTCAGCCATTATAATATTAATATGATAGATGTAGTTCATCATTGACCAAAATGTTGCTATGCTGCTCATGATTATTGGTGACAAAACAGACAGATGTTTTTATAGGAAATTAAAATTATCATGAAAATCTTTAATATTTTCAAGCTCGCCCTGGCTGGTGTGGCTAGTGGATTGAGCCAAAGGGTCACTGGTTCAATTCCCGGTTAGGGCACATTCCTGGGTTGCGGGCCAGGTACCCAGTAGGGGGTGAGTGAGAAGCAACCACACATTTATGTTTCTCTCCCTCTCTTTCTTGCTCCTTTCCCCTCTGTCTAAAAATAAATAAATAAAAATTTTAAAAATATTTTAAGCTCATCTAATTCAAAATTATAGAAGTTATCAAGCCTGAGGAAAGGTCTTATTATTTATTATGTTAATAAATATGAAACTACATTAGATATTATGATTTTAAGTATTTTGATTGCTATAATTGTGTATAATTGATTTTTACTCTAAGCCTTTGAGTTTAATTTTTCGGCATTTAAAAACAATACTCTGAAATAAAGTCAATAAGCTACACCAGATTGCCAAAGTAGTCTATGGGATAAAAGTGGTTAAGAATCCGTACTTCAGAAGGAATCTGTAAATCACTCAAATATGGAAAAAACTACCTTGTATATTGCTCCCCCTTGCTGTGAGAAACCTGTATTTAAGTTTCGCTTTGACTACTAAACCATCTATTTCTGTATTTATCAGACTTCTTTGAGTCAATACCTCTGAGCCTTCCTAGACATCTTCTTATCACTGGGAAGTTGACTATAAATGCATTCTTTTATTTAGTCTTCCCTGGAGTCAGAACAGGCGGAAGAAATCAGGTTGAAAGAAGTAAAGCATATTAAGGAAAATTCTATCAATTAAGTGTTAATGCAAAAAAACTTTATTCTCTTGATTTCTATTACTTTAGGGTGAAATTCAGCATATTGAATGAACTTATCAGAAGGTTGCCTAAATGCTTGCAACTTTTTGGCCATTCTTTCACCAAGTTCTACTAGGGATAAAACGTAAATAAACAGTTTCCACTTAACCAACCTCCAGATAAGATTTTAAAAGGTAATGAAATAACGTCTGAGCTCCTCAGGTGGAAGCTGCTACATACGTACAAACTACAATCCTTATTATTTTTATAAATAAATTCGGATCTCACTGAAACACTTAACATTCTTTTCAAATGACTTGTGCATAGGAAAATGCAATCAAAGCATGTTGCACTGGAAACACCTGCTCCTCCTCCTTTCTGTGAAAAGTAATAGACTCTCAGTGAATAGCTTGCTGAAATTCCATTGGCTTTATCAAATGAGACCCCAGCCAGTTTTGTCCAACAATATTTAAAACCTCCCTTAGCAATTTCACTGCATTTGCAGAGAGTCCTCCACAATCAAGAAGGAAATGCGTGTTCTGCTGTTTCTTGGCTCACATTAGTGCCAGGTTTTATCAAGCTGCTGCACAGCACTTCTGTCCTGAAAGACATCTGTGTGACTTAAATACCATTTCATAGAGCCACACTGGATCCTCTTATGTCTCGCCAATTAAATTATCTTCTCCAGCCTTTATTCCTGCCAAAGAGGTTCAAGCAGAGATTAGGTCACACTCCTCTTAAGTTGTTCTTTGAAATAGTGTGGAAGGCCTCATGGAGAGGATGAGCATGCACAAGCATTAATGCCTAGTCTTCCCAGCCTCTGTGGAAGATAACTGAATTTCTTTGCAGAAGTTCCTCCTGTTGTGTACCACCACCTAACTCTCTACAAACTGAAGAGTCCTCTTTAATCTTATTAAATTAAATTATAGCACTACCAAAAACTGGAGGGAAATGTGTGGGATTTGACTATCACTGAGCCAATTGAATTACAAATCAGACATTTATAGGAGATGAAAGGGGGTTCTCAAATCAGTCTCCTTAAGGAATTCTGGGGACCAAACAAAGGTCTTGTGTTTTTATAAAACTCTCTCTATCCTGCTGCACATCTAAAATAAATTAATTTATAAGCTATCTAGATATTTGCTTTTTTGCACTCTGCACTACCCTTCAACTTTTTCTTTCCCTATCAGACTGTTTTGTAAGACACAACTAAGATAATGACATTTATTTTAAAGAAAGCATGTGTATAAAATTGAGCTTTCAGTGGATTTCATATTATCACCCAGGTACTAGCTTTCCACAAAGAGCGAGCTGCAACCTCAAACTCTCGACTTGCAGGAGAAGCTTTTCTAAAATATTTGTTTAAAGTGCCTGTTAGGATCGTTGAGGTGGTCAAGGTAAATTTCTTCTGTGGCCCAAAATGAGACAAAGAGGACCTCAGGTTGTCTTGTAAAAGTGGGCGCAAGGACAAGAACTCCCTTTGGATATGGTGCCCAGTTCTACTCACTAATATACCAACTTCTGAAACCTAATTATTCTTGGCCGCTTGCCCCTCCCAGGCATCCCTTCCTCTGCCTATCAAAATCTGCCAAACAAAATCATTGTCATGCATTGTCCAAGTGCCTACCCTACTTTCTGTTTCTGCTGATAATTCCTTGACACTCAGTGCTGCAGTTCCCACATGTCCGCATGTGGCTTCACCAAGAACGCATGGCCCATATTGCAGAGGCTGGAAAAGCACAAGCAGCCCTTGCTTAAATGTTTGCTTACACAACTGCTGGGGTGGTAGAATATTAACAGGAGGAGCAGATAGGCTCTAGACGACATGAATCTTCCAGAACCGGCTCTCTCTATTAGGTGTTCTCAATCCAAAGAATTATTATAATGATTTAACAGAATAAAGGGTTGGCAATTTTTAGGCAACTAGATTTATCAGGGTGATCACTTCATAAGGCATACAAATGTCAATTCACTAGGCTGTGTGCACCTGAAACTGATATAATATTGCATGTCAATTGTAATTTAAAAATAAAGTTTAAAAAATTTAGATATTATAAAAATTTTACAAAGAACATCTTTAGGCAAAGGCATTGAAAACAGACATGATTTGGGGAGCCCGCCTTATCTTTGAGTACTGCCCTTTTTGATGTGTTTTTTATCTGAAGTACAGGACACACTGTGTGTTCAAGTGTCTCGGACTGTGCTACATGCCAACTTCCTGTTTTACGTCAGGCATTAATGAGCGAGAACCTGTTTTATATCAGGTGTTAATGAGCGAGAAGGAAAAGAAAAAGAAGCAACATAGTTTACATTCCTGTTTTTTTAAATAATTTTTTTATTTTTCTTTTTAAAAAAGATTTTATTTATTTATTTTTAGACAGAGGTAAAGGGAGGGAGAGAGAGAGGGAGAGAAACGTGAATGTGTGGTTGCTTCTCGTGAGCCCCTTCCTGGGGACCTGGCCCACAACCCAGGCCTGTGCCCTGACTGGGAATGGAACTGGCAGCCTTTTGGTTCACAGACCAGCACTCAATCCACTGAGCCACAGCACTTGGGGCATTTTTGTTTTTCAGTTATGGTTGGCATACCATATTATATTCGTTTCAGTGATTTGACATTTATGAAACTTATAAGGTGATCACCCCAGTCAGTCCAGTACTTATCTGACACCATAGTTATTACAGTATTATTGACTATATTCCCCATACTGTACTTTACATCCCATGACTGTTTTTATAACTGGCAATTTGTACTACTTAATCTGGTCCTCTTTTCACCCTTCTCCCAATCTCCCTCCCACCTGGCAACCAAAATGTTTTCAGCATCTAGGAGTTTGTTTCTGTATTGTTTGTTTGTTTGTTTGTTTCATTTTAGAGAGTCCACATGTAAGTGAAATCATATGGTATTTTGCTTTCTCCATCTGACATACTTAGCATGCTGCCCTCTAGGTCCATCCAGGTTATTTCAGATGGCAAAATTTTATTCTTTTTATGGCTGAGTAATATTGCATTGTATATATGTATCACTTCTCCTTTGTCCATTCGTCTACAGATGGACACTTAGGCTGCTTCCATACCTTTGCTATGGTAAATAATGCTGCAATGAACATAAGAATACATATTTCTTTTCAAATTAGTATTTTGGGTTTCTTGAAATAAATACTCAGAAGTAGAATTCCTAGGTCCTTCTTTGTCTTCTGGTATAACATTTGTTTTAAAGTCTATTTTGTCTGATATAAGTATTGCTGTTCCAGCTTCTTTAAAATTCCCATTTGCATGAAATATCTTCTTCCATTCCTTTACTTTCTGTCTGTGTGTGTCTTTCAACCCAAAATGGGTCTCTCATAGGCAGCATATGTATGGATCTTATTTTCTTATCCACTTGGCTACCGTATGTCTTTTGATTTGAACATTAAATTCACTTACATTTAGAAAATTATTGACACTCATGTAACAATCACCACTTTATTCTTCACATTTTTAATCTTTTTACTTTCTTCTTCTTAAAGATGTCCCTTCAACCTTTTTTATAATACTGGTGTGGTGATGGTGAATGCCTTCAGTGCCTTTGCGGGGGGGTCACTTTCTTGTGTCTTGACAATGCCGTTCCAAAACACTTCTCCATGTAAAATAGGTTTTGCTTTGTGATTCTGTAAGGTCTTACCCACCAAGGGAATACTCATGGCAAGAAGGCAATAGAATCTGCTCTTGCTTTCACAGTTGAAGACATTGTCATATTCAAATTCCACATGACAATTTGTTTTGCTTTTAAATACTGGAGGAGGAGTAAACTGTCAAGTGCTCAGAAATGTTCCCTTATTTCCCTTGCCAGTCTACACACATGCACACACTGTCTTAGTCTCTCTCTTACAAGCATGTATCCCTCTCGTAAATGATTTTGCAATGCTTTTCTTACCACTCAGGTCTTCTCAAGTCCCATCTTTCTGCCATATGCTCCATTTTCTGGCCTACTCCATCATTTCTCTATATTTGGCCATTTTAGCCAACTAAACAACTTTACAAAATACCTCTTTATATAGATTTTGTAAGTTTATTTGTTAATTTTAATTATACTGTGTAAAAATAAATTAGGTAAAACCTTAGCTGTTTCAGATACATACAAAATAAATTGCCAATACTGATAGAACCAAGTAATGATATTCTCCTATAGATTTGAAACAACATTTGAAATTCATATTCTTTACAAGTCTAATTTTTTTTTAATTCCTCATGATCCCTGCCTACCTTTTTTAACCTCAGCTGCCACCACACTTACACTGGCTCAAGAAGTTATAACTCCACTAGTTTTCTTTCTGGTGTCCAAATAATGCCAAACATTCCCTGCCTTCAGGTATTTGCATTTACTGGGCCCCTATACCTAACAAGCTTTGCCACCATATCTTTACATGACTTGTTCCTTATTAGGTCTCAGTTCAAGTGCTCCCTTCTCAGGGAAGTCTTTAATCACCCAACCCAAATCTAATTCTTCTCACTCATACAAGGAGGGATCTGGTAAAGATCGACTATATGAGTGAGAGGATTTCAGTAATTTAAAAATGACATTTGATTGTCTTCTAGCATCCATTGTTTCTGAGGAAAAGTCAAAAGATTTTTAATTGAGGTATAATTTACATAAAATAAATAATTTGTAGACCTATAATTCTATATCTAAAGAAACCTTTTTCTACAAAAATGGTGATAAAATCTGAGTTAAATATCTACCAGCAAATATGCACTGTTAAAAATATTAGCAAGAGTTCTTTCAGTTGAAGAGAAATGCTGCTGGGGTATGTATTAAAGAAAGAGCACTGTAAATATTAAACATTTTACCTTTTAAAAGACAATTGATTGACACATGCAGAACAATGAATAAGACCCTTGTCTTAATCACTCATAAAAATTAACTTGAAACGTATCAAAGACTTAAACATAAGACCCACTACTATAAAACTCCTGGAAGGAAAGAGGAAAAAAACTGTGTGACATTGCTCTCAGTAGATTTTTAGGATGACACCAAAATTGTAAATAACAAAGGCAAACATTTGCCACCAGAAGCAACTATGGTTCTAATTTCTGTCAGTATACTTTAGGTTGCCAGTGTTAACACCTTGATATATATGGAATCATATAATATATTTTTTCAAGAAATAATTACCTGACATTTTACATCGTATGATATGACAATGGTTTTTTATTGGCTAAAATCATATGCACATTAATCTTTGAAATACCATTAAAAGTAAAATAAACACATTTATGTCTCCATACTGTCACAGAAGAAACTCCCAGAAGCTTGGTGTTTCTCACGGATGCAACAAAGAATTACAGATCAATGAGTCCATTAGCAGGGTGCAAGCAGGGTTTATTGGGGATCTGTTCTCCTGGAAGAGAAACGGCCTAGTTACAGTGAGGGTGGGGGGGTGAAAGACAAAGCAGCGGAAAGGTGGTGAAAGTAAGGAGGACCAAAGGCCGGGGTGGCAAGCGCACATGCGTGGCCAGAGGCCTGGCAGCCAAGGATCCAAGAGAGCCAAGTCAGGAGTCCTTTGTTCCAAATAGCTGGCTGCATGGGGGTGAAGAAGTTACATATTGGTTGACAGGTAAAGGCAGTGCCAGCTTTCCGTGGGATGGGAAGCTTCCTTTTCCAAAGGTGTTAATGGGCTTCTTCCTTGGGGCCCTTTCCGGAACTTGAGATAAAAGCGCAGTTTCAAAGGCTTTGTTTCCCAGAGACGATGCATAGAATTCCAAAGACTAGCCTCCTCCCGTGTTGGCGTGGTGTTTCCTGTGATGTTGAAGCACCTGGCAACTTTTCCCGGCCAGGCTCAGGACTGCTGAGTCAGTGGGCAGAGACTTGTCTCCCTCCTTCTCGAGACCTGCCTCAGTTTGCTATCTATCCTACCTAACAATGCCACTTATAGAAAGACAGTCCAAAACATTTAAAATAAGAATGATAGTAATTTAGATTTAAGCAAATATCTTTAAAAATTAAATATGTATATTTGTATTTAGATGGTATATTAGTATAATATATGAGCACATTGAATATAACAGACCAGGATTGAATTAACTTTTTATTAAAGATCTATATCCAACCTGATCACAAAGGAAAGCATGTACAAACTCTACATTTCTGTCAGTGTGAAGAAACAAATTTTCCCTCCGAGAGTGCTGAGCAGCCGTCTCCGCTAAGTTCTTTTCTCTCCATCAAGACATCAATCTAATCTGTCATCTCAGCAGCACTCACTGGCCATTCTGCAAAACAAAGCTCCATCTTAGCCATTTGAGAACCCAGATCCCTAACCTTCACTATCAGAAAACAACAAATCAGACTGTCCTGACCTGACAGTGTTTCTTAAGCTAAAAAAGCAACAACAAAACCTTCATATACAAGGCTTTTGAGGACACTGTAAACAGATGTCAATCACCAAATACACATCAATCATTTTCTACATATAGGAATTATCTAATTACTCTCACTGCAAATTTTTTTCCACCTAGAGGGAAAAAATTTTATTTGATATTTCTCTGCCTTATTCCCAGTATTTTAATAATTGGCATGGTATATGAAACAAAAGTTTATACCTTGTCTTTTACTGGGATGTGCTTGTTTCCAGAGGAGAAATATTAAGGCAAATGCCATCTAAATTCTCATTTTATACTGCCACATTTACGAAGATGTTTTGGGTCACCACAATCATTGGAATTCACTCACCCTTCAAAAAATATTTCATTCTGTTCTTAACATCACATTTTTCCCCTCACACAAAATGAACAATCTATAGTCATATGTTGTTTCTTTCTTTTAGCCACAGTTTCTAAATTGAGTGTCTAGCATTTATAATCAACTGCTTCATTTAATTCAGGTCGATTTTAAATGCTAGGCATTCATTTGGCGGACTGTGAGCAGCCTGTGGTTTTGTTAGATCTACAGCATAAAGAAACAATTCTTCTTTTCCTGATCCTATAGCTGTCTGGGGAGGTGACACCCAGGGAGGCATAATGATAAGAAAGGCTAGAGAAGCCCCTGGCAGTCAGATACCAAAGCCAGATGATTAAACAATTCTGTAGCATTCCCCAAAGGGGAAAAAAAAAAAAAAAAACAGGAAAAAATATTAAAATGATGAACACTAAAAAAAATCTCCAGAACTCACGCATGCTGTATGTGTCTTTGTCCCTTCAAACCCTGCCCTCTGCCTCTATAATTCCTCCTATTAATAAAGAATTCAGAAGGGGAGGCATGATCATTTTTTACATGTCTTTTTACTGGGAATTCTTTAGCTGTTTTGTGGAAATATCAACTAGATTAACTTGAAAAAATTATTAAAGGGCTTAGAATGTTCTACACACCCTTACAAGGAAGACTTCCATATTTTGAAGCAACAGACCTTAAAGACACACACTTTCATTTTATTAATCATATTTATTTATTGTTCTAATTCAGATATTAAACAGTAAAGGAACTAAAATATATTCCAGCCAGTTGAGATTACTAGATTAATTACAAGTGATTGATGGGTTTACCTGACAACCTCAAGACCTATCTGATCTTTAAAAGCAAACTTTTCATCCTAAATCTAACATGAAGATTCATAACTTGGGCAGACCATTTTTAGGTCCCTGGTACATGCTCTATATTGGTACTCTTGTTGTAGGTAGAAGAGGGGAGAAGAAAAAGGAATGGTGTATTTAGTTTCATACCATATCTTCTGGAAATTCAGGAGTTAACTCCTTTCCTTTATTATCTTCAAGTTGGTTGAAGGCAGGTAGCAGCCCTCTCCAGAGACATCCTGTCAGCACTTCAATAGCTCCCTGAAATGAGAACAGTCACATTCAATAGCAGCTAGAGAAAATAGAGGGCATATTTGTTTTAACAGAAGCGGAAAACATTAACAAACTAAACATGCTATTTTAAATATATGGAAGCTTAAAATGCCCCACTAAAGCTTGCAATATGATGTTGGTTTTCACCCTTACCTAGGCACAACCCCAGTCCCTCTGCTACTAGGGTTGGCTTCCCTTCTGCCAGCCGGTCTTCCCCTTGGGAATTTCCTGTTTCCTGCTTATTGCTCTCCATTCACACCGTCAGACTCATTTTAGCCTTTTTGAGAAAGGAAGTGATAAAACTTCACTAACCTCTTAGCAAAATTCTAGCTGTGTATTCATGAACAGTGTGCTGATAAGCACCTTACATTCCCATCCCATTTCCCTACAGAATTGAACCTCCTGGAGTGAGGTATTAAGGCAGGGGTGTCAAACTCATTTTCACTGAGGGCCACATCAGCCTCACGGTTGCCTTCGAAGGGCCCAATGTAATCTTAGGACTGTATAAATGTAACTACTCCTTAACAGTTAAGCAAGGGCTCAGCACTGCTGCTGGGTAGAAACAAGGTGTCAGGCCGGATAAAACCACGTGGAGGGTGGGATTCAGCCCACAGGCCTTGCGTTTGCCACCTGTGTATTAAGGGGGTTGGTTTTCATTTTTCAAGATAAGAATATCTTTTATTTTAACTGACTCTGCATGTCATCTATTCCAAAATTTCATTACGTAATTTACATATTTAAATCTCCTTCCTTCTTTTTCTTTTTCCCTTTTTTTCTTTACTGTGTAAAGTCTGCCTTCTCTTGTTGACTGCTCTGACTCATGATTTTACCTTTCATTATCTGACTGTTTTAAGTCCACCAGAAGCTGCTTAAAAGACTATTAAACCTCCAGAGGACTGATTGGTACTCTCACATTAGTTCAGTTATTCTCACTTGTTTTTTTTCCCCTGATACTCTCATTAAGGCTGTCTTTCCAAGCATATACAGTATTATACCTATTATTAAAATAATACCAAAAAAATCTACAGTTTATCTTCCTTTTGCTATTAATACTTGAAAAGCACGATCAAGTTGTAAAGAAAAAAAGTACAAGAAGAAACCTAGAAATGACTCATCTCACCATCAGTTAACAGCCATTGGTTATTCCAAGTTTCTCTTATTAAAACTTCTCAGAACCACCTCCACAGCTCCCCAAAGATCTTGACTCCAGGAGCTCCTTGGCCAATCCAACAGCTCTGGCTCTTAATTTAATCAAGGACTGAAAGCAAAATGAGTGTTCTTAGGTTTCTTCACCATAGGGCCTTTAAGAAAAGTGTTATGATATGTTTTATCTAGCTTAAGCTATGTTTAAAAAGAGTTTCAAATTGTTTATAGAAGGTTAAAAAATTTTTGCAAAATATGTAAAATTTATTAAAGTGTCCAAGCCAACAATTCAACTCTGAATATGCCCTAAAGAAATAATTTGATAATTTAACCAACATGTATGATCTAAAAGATGCCTTTAATAGGAAAAAATTGAAATTGCCTGAAAATAATAGGGGATTGAGTGACATATACTGCTTCTGTCATGGAACACATATCCATTACCAGAAAATGACTGGAAGTTCTGTTTATCATCATTAAAAGGTTATTATGATATTTTGCTGAGGGAAAAGAGTGACTTCAAAGAGAATATATAATATGATGGTATTTAACATTGTTGTAAAATTGTGGTTTATGTGTATTTTATAGATACATTTTACTAGATATATAGGTGATAGGATAGAGAAGAGTATGTTAACAGAGATTACGTGACAGAACTATGAGTAATTTCTGTTTTTTTTCTGTTGTTTTATCAATGAGCATAGCTTAATTTTGAACTTAAAAATTTAAATTCAGTTTTAAAAAGTAGGTTTGCCTCATGGAGGAAGGACCCTAAAAAAGAATGAGGTGGCATCTAAAATAAGTTTGGAAGCAACTGGAGGAGTGCTCAAGGTGAATGCAATAGTTCCCTTTCAGGCAGAAGGAACAGGAGGGCGAAGGAGGTCAGATGTTGGAGACGTGTTAGAGAGAATGGCATTTATGAACAACTGCAGGTAGTGCGGTGTGGCTAGAATGTACAGTACAATGGAAATAAAGCTAATGTGACAGGCAGGAGGCAAATCTTGAAATACCACATGTGCCAGGTGAGTTTGAATTTGTTCTGAAAGAAAGTAAAGGAATTTTTTAAAAAGAAGACTGACATGATAGGATTGCATTTTTAGAAAGATCACTCTGGCAGCTTTGTGGAAAATAAATTGGCAACCTATTACAGTAACCTCAGCAAGAAATACTAAGATCCCAGACATAAGCAGTGGCAATGTGTTTAGAAAAAAGAAAACTGAATTCATAGACCCTTAGTAAGTAGAAATTCAGGACCTAGTAGGCTGGAGGCAAGGGTGCTGGTGTCAGTGATAGCCTCTGGGATTCAGGCTAACACATGGAACAGGTAACAGTGCTATTCACTGAGACAGGGAGCAAGAGAGGAGGACCAGAGGTGAGGGCAATGGGGACTCAGTGCTGAACAGAATGAACTTTGAAATATCCCCAGTTCATCCAAATGATGATGCCCATGGGCAGCTGCACATTAAAGTCTGTAGTACTGGAGGGACATCTGGGTAGTAGATATGAATTGGGGAGTCTTTTTCTCATCTGCAACCAGGTTTTTGAAGGATTAGTCTATACATGCTCTTCATATGACTTTCATTCCACAATCCAGAGCAATGAGGATTCCATCTTCACCTCTGTATAACAATGTTCTTATTAAAATTATATCCAATGGTCTTCAGGATGCTGAGTCCACACATAGTGCAAGCTGTGAGAATGAATACAGAAGCATGTAAAGTAAGAAATGCAGACAGCCCAGGAGACAACTTTGAGATTACATTAGTTAATGTTCTCTTAAAAGAAAAAGAACTCAGGAAGAAGTCTGAAATTTATCAATAGGTAGAAGGACCAGAAGAGATCATTGTCACTAATGCTAAGGGATGTGAGAATTTCAAGATGCTGGGTTTTTTTAATGATGTTGGAATTGAAACCAAGTTAAGTAAAATAAGTTCTGATTGTTGTCCATGGACTTAGCATCCTGAAAGTCACTGGATATCATTTTAGAGAGAACAGTTTTAATGTAGAGGAGAGAGTGGCAACTTGATTGTTCTGGATTGTGGAATGAAAGATATATGAAGAGCAGTTTAAAATAATCCTTTAAAACACCTGGTTGCAAATGGGTAGTGGGGAAAGGAAAAGGTGTGGGGGTTTGGGGGGAGGGGAGAGGTTGATAGCAATGGAGGGCTTTTTTTAAACATTCCAGTGTTCTTTTGCTGAGTGGAAAGGACAGTAACGTGGAAGTATTTAAGGGTAGAGGTAGGTGAAAAGGCAGCTGATGAAGGAAAAAAAGCAGAAGGGTACAAGCATCTAAATCATAATGAAGGGATCAACTATGTCCCAGAGGATGATGATACCACCCTTGGCAATAGAATCATAGGCCCTCAGGATGGCTAGAGATGAAGGTAAGTTTGAACCTGGAAGAAATTTGAGGGGGCTTTCTCTAAGTAGGATAACAGGATCAAGTTACAACTTTCTTCAGTTTCCCTAAAAGGGACCATACCTAGCAATTTCTACCCAAATTACTCATGCCAAAATAACCCAGATTAACCACACAATTAACTTTTAAAATGGAATTAAAAGGACTTGTACATGAATCAGATGCAATTACTGTGGAAAAATAATACAGCAGAGTTCAAGGTATTGAAAGTGCCAAGGAAAGTGCAATTTAAAATAGGGCTGTCCAGATGAGCCTCATTAAAAAGGTGCCGTTTGAACAAAACCTAAAAGAGATACAGAGAGAATGTCCAATGCTTAAAGGCTGCCACTGACATGTTTGTTCAAGTAATAGCAAGAAATCTTCACAGTGAATAGAAAAGAGTGAGCAAAGGGAAAGAGAGGAAAGGGTCAGGTCAACAAGATTCTGTCTCTTTGGGGTGCCGTTGTAATAACTTTGGCCTTTACTCGGAGAGCCTAAACAGGAAAGCCAGAAGGGTTTGAACAAAGGGGTGACGTGATCTGACTTACACAGTATTCGTAAATGATCACTCTGGCTGCTATGTTGCCAGTGAATTTTGGATGGAGGGGAATGACTGGAAGAGGGGAGATGAGTTAGGAGGGCATGCAGCTATACAAGTGAGAGAAATCAAAACTCAGACCTGGGAGATAGCAATAGTTAAAAGTGGTCAGATTTTGGACATCCTGACCGATTGGTTCTATGGTCTGATGCAATCATCTAGAACGAGTCTGCGGGCTTTGGGATTTAACATCTGGAAGGATGGCATTGTCATAGCCTGAAAGAGAAAGGCTACTATGCTACAATGAGGGAGAAAAGCAAGAGTTTGGTTTGGGGCATGGTAAGTTTGTGATGTATACTAAGATATTCAAGGGCAGACGCCTGGTGGGCAGTTGGAAATGCAAGTAGGGAACTCTAGAGATATCATCAAGGAATTTGATGACTATTTTAAGGGGTAAATTTACCAATTCTAAAGGGAACAAGAAAGAAAGCTTTTATCTCCTGACCCCTCAAACATTCATACTCCCACTACACTAGGGCAGAGCATGTGGAAAGAGTTAAGTCAATATTTGATAAGCAGGTAATGTGAGCACAACCTTCCATGAAGGGAAGATGCTTCATCTCTTCTAGCTACAGGATTTTGGAATATTAGGTACTCAGTGGACTGAGTGGTAAAGGAAAGGGTAGTACAGGTATTCAGACAATTTTTGAGACTGGCAAAAACAGAACTCAGAAGTGAGTTCTGCCTCTGCCAGTTTCCCAGAGGACTCATTGGGCAGAGTCATTCTGAACCTTCTTTTGTAGTTCGTTAAGATGAAGCAAGCTTTTAATTTCCTTAGAAGAATTTCTATTTTCACCTGTTGGCTTAATGGTTTTACCTAAGAAGTTGATACAAGGCATTTAAAAAAAAACCTATATTATAAATTGAAATCATCTCCATGTATATTCAAGTTCTAAATTATTTAAGAAACTTTGACCACCCAGAAAACATGACATTGTTTCTGTTTGTTCAATTCCATTTCACTTCTCACCAACAGCTCTTTTGAACAGACTGTATTTGTATATAGGTAGAATTGACAATCTTTCATGAAAAAAAAATGGGTTTCCATGTGAACATACAGAGAATGTTATCTCTGAAGTAAGATGCCTATAGCTCCGATCTTGCATCCAACTTGAGCAGTGACCCACCATTTTAGTGACGATAACTCTGCAAGGAACCACACTGTACCAGTCAGGACCATTATGCCGCTCCCAAAGCCCTGGACGCTGGTTTAATTGCAATACAGATTTTTTTTACTACTTTGAACATTTCTGTTCTCCTAGTGAGGTCAAACTGCTGAGGTACCAGTAATGAGCAAAGAGCCAGAGCCAAGAGACCGAAACAGAAATCTGAGGCAGTCTCACCAGGGAGGATTAAGGAATGTGAAAGTGCCCCACCTGTGCCAGCTTCAATACTCTGCTCCTTTTGACTGAGGCTGGCATCTCTAGCAGAGAGAAACCCCTCACTCTCTTTATTTGATTTGCAGTTTGGTTTAGGGGAATTTTTGCTCTGAAACAAAATGCAAGATTTCTGTTCAGCCTGTGAGAAATGATTAAACCTAATTTGCCTAGATTGTTCATTAAGCCTCCACAGATATTTTTGCCTAACTATGGACATTCTATTTCCACTCAACAGAACAGCATTGGATTTTCTGTGATAATGCCAGCACCCTACACTATACTGTACACTTGATTTGACCTGAAGGCATCATTCTTGAAACTGACATTAGTGAGTTTGGAAAAGAGCAGAATTACTAGGCTAGAGGAACTGAGAATAGAAAGTGAATTGTTTCACTCTCATATTCATCTGCCCTCTAATCACTCAGTACACCCCCTGACAGGGGGGAAAGGAATCGTAGCCAGAAAAAGTTAGTGAAAAGGCTCAGTCATTCCAGTTCTTTAGTCCATCTGATTCAAGTAATATGAAGAGATGTGTGTGTGTGTGTGTGTGTGTCTTTTCTTGTCTCTCAAATAGTGTAAGCTCTTGAAGATGGGACTATACATTTTATTTCTGTGATAGCCTTTCCACTTTAATATAGCCTAAACTTTGTTACTTTGCATTTTAATTTTTATGACATGTGTCTACTTACTATACTATATATCTTAAGAGGGAAAAATTTTTTTATTTCTCCAACAATAGCTCAAGTACCAAGCTTCAAATTATTGTTACTTTATGATGACAATTTTTCATGTGTTTTGGGGCCAAGTGATTTTTTTCTCAGTTCTTTTGCCCTTAGGAAAATTAAAAGTTCCTTTTTTCCCTACCGATGGGTGACTATATTTCATCTTCCTTGTAGATATACAAGTTAGGTTAACGACTTGAGTACTTTATTAATTGTCACTAATAAATAGAAGTAGTTGATTGATGTGAGCTTGAAATTTCTACCTCTGAAAATGAAATATAATCAAAGAAATATGTTGTCATGTAGTCAGATATTTTTACATTGCCTAAAGATTTAAATATAAGAAAAGTTATTCTCTATAATCAAATATTTAGTAAATAATACAGTGTGAAAGCCCAGAAGAAAAATTATACTTTTTGGTATTTATGTTTACTTTCCTAAACAACTTCATTTCAAGACAAAAATTTCAGCTCATGAGGTAAATATTGTAAGAAGCCACAGTGCCAGGTGAATGCAGGCAGACTGTGGGGCAGAGGGGAGTGGCAGAAAGCGGGGGAGGTGAGTGAGGAGGGTGCGCAGCCATCCAGGTGAGAGACGTGAGAACTCAGACCCGGGTTGACAGCACAGTGGAGTGGTTAAGAGCATGCATTCTGGAGCCAGCCAGCCTGGGTTTGCATCTATTATTTACCAGCAGGTGACTTCAGATAAGTCACTTAACTTCTCTATGCTCCAAATTCCTAATCTATAAAGAGGGTATAATTATTAAGCCAACCTCACAAAGTGATTTTGAGGAATAAAAGAATTTATGTACAAACAGTGCCTGGCACAGAACGAATGCCGTATAAATGTAAATTATTGTTCACTAATCCTCTCAGATTGACTGAGCTTATCAGAGATGAGGAACAGCAAAGTCTCCCTACTTTTCAGGAAGCTGTGTACATTGAATATGGCATGTGACAGGGATAGTGAAGTTTCAAAGAGCTGGAAACCTGAAGAAAGGGATTGAGAAGGAATTGACTTAGTCACAAACACATTCTACATGAGGACTTTCAAAGTGGAGGGGGCAGTTAAGCATATAAAAAAAATCTCTTAAACTGTCTTAATTTTAGAGAATTGATGTGCAGAAGCAGACTGGGGCTAATTTTAGAACACACTCAACTTTCATAAAAGACCAGGAAAATCACAGAATGTCATCTCTTCTTATTTCTTGCTCCCTTAAAACCCACACTGGAGCACACACACACACACACATATATGAACGCATGCTCACAGGCACTCAGCAATGACATTCGGTAATGAGATTTCAACAATTTTGAAGTCATTAAGGTAAAATGAGGAGGTAGATTGTCATCAAGCCTTACTTTTCTGGGAGAACAACTGATAATGACAGCACCTCTAAAGACAAGAAAAAAGCAGATGGCCTTCTCTCCCTGTGAGTTCTGATGCTCTGGTTATAAAAAAATGCTCCTTTGTTATCTTTCAAATGTAATAAAAATAGATAACTGAATGTAGAATATATCGCCAAGGAATTAGGGGAGAAAAACTACAAGTCAGTCTCAATATTAATATGCCAAGTTAAGGAAATAAAAAATTGATTCTTACAGTATCTGGATCATAATTTTAAAATAATGAAAACAATTTTTTAATCTCTACATAGGCCATTCTCAGCGATCTCTCTCTCTCTCCTCTCTCTCTCTCTCTCTCTCTCTCTCTCTCTCTCTCTCTAAGATTTTATTTATGTATTCTAAGGGAGAGGGGACAGGAAGGAGGAAAATAGAGAGAGAAACATTGATCAGTTGCCTCTTGCACACACCCCAACCGGGGACCAAACCTGCAACCCAGGCATGTGTCCAGACCCGGAATCAAACCAGCAACTTTTTGCTTTGCAGGACACCCAAATGACTAAGCCACACTGATCTGGGCTCTCTCTTTTTTTAAATACCTTTAAAAACTTATCAAATGCTTTTGTTTTTTTCCTCTCCTCTTGTTTATTTAATGGAGTAATCAATGTTATACTCTTCTTGATAACTTTTGACAAGTACATAATGAAAATAATTTAATGATATACTTATTAGAAGGAGAAAATAAAAATAGATAATCAGGATAGTATTAGTTTGGCGTATATAGAAAGAATGAGAGCACATATATGTGAAAATATGTACTAATAAAGAATACATAAATATTTTTAAGTATTTTTAAAATTTTGAATAAGGGAAACAATTCCATACCACATGTTTTTAAACTTTAATTTTAAAAGGTAATTCCACAAAAATCTCTACATTAACTGATAGTTTTCAACTTCTACACCCTTATAGGAAAAAAATAAAGAAAGAAAAATCACTTGAGCCACTCACTACATGTTGGAGACGAAAACAAAATTAAAAACTCCCTTCCATCTTGTGGGGATGGCTGAACAGTCCGAGTCTTGTGAACTTTTAGAGAGAAGGAGAATCATTACAAGACATAATGTTTCTCCAAGGAGCTCAAAGTGTATTCGTAGTTAGCATTTCACTGATCTTCACTTTGACCTGTAAACAATATGAAACATACCTTCTGTGTCACTATTTAATCATGAAATCTTAAAGTATAATTATTTAAATCAATTAGCCAAAGATACAAGATTGAGAGTAGTTGAAAATAGGAGCCAGTACATCCTTGAAAGCCTACTAAGTGCTCGGCATTATGATCGTTCCTTTGCCAGTGAAACAAAGCCTTCGATCTATGGGGATCAGTTTCTTCTTCAGGATTAAAAAATAGTCAAAACTCCCATCACATGTACAATGTATTCTGCACTACCACTAGGAAATAATTGGGGCTTTTCTTAAAACTCTTTTTTTAAGATATTTCATTTATTTATTTTTAGAGAGGAGGGAGGGAGGGAGAAAGAGAGGGAGAGAAACATCAACTTGTGGTTGCCTCTCATACACCCCCACCTGGGGACCTGGCCCACAACCCAGGCACATGCCCTGACTGGGAATTGAATCTGTGACCCTTTGGTTTGCAGGCTGGTGCTCAATCCACTGAGCCACACCAGCCAAGAACCCTTTCTTAAAACTCTTTAAGTCCACTCTTTCAGCTGAATTCTATGTCTCTTTACATCTCATCTTGTACATTATCTTGATGCCTTCAGTTCCTCAGAGTACTACTCACATAAGAATACACAGCAAACCTTTTTTGAAGTTTGGGACATAATGATATGTTAGGAAAATGATTACATTGTACAAATATACCAAAAAATTAAAAATAATAATAAATTCTGGATAATAGCAATCTATATTCTTGAAGAACGCACCGCTAATTTTTTTACAGAGGCCAAGATCACTTTCATCTGGCCAAGCTGCTACCCTGCAATGACCCAGCAATTCCTCTAGGTACTTCATTAAGAGAAATAAAAATATACACTTGCAAAAAGGTCTGTAAGAAATGTTTAGGGCAGTCTTATTCATAATAGCCCAAACCTGAAAGCAATGCTGATGTCCTTCAACAGGGGAATAGATAAATAAATTGTTGTATCATGGGAGATTTTTACTGTAATGAACACCCAAGCATTTTGACAGTAGGATGATAGCAAAAATAACACAAAAAGGGACTTTAAAAGTCAAATCTATTATTACTGCTCTTGGAACCTGCCACATCAATGTGAATAAGCAAGACAGCCCAGACGAACAATTAAATAGATGAGACCACAAATATGTAGTCATTTGTTCTTATCACCTCAACTAACAATCAGCCAAACCTGAGAGAAAGACCTGCCTATATGACTGATAGGCAACCACAGATACATGAGAAAAGTTAGCTGTGTCTAGCAAAAGAACTGCCCATCTGAACTCAGTCCAAATTGCCAACCCACAGAACAGTGAGCAAAAAATGAATGATTGTTGTTTCAAACCCTAAATGTTGGGGGTGGTTTGTTAGATAGCAAAAATAAACTGATAATGAATATCCATACAATGGAATGCCAGTTGAAAATAAAACAATAAATTTCTGAGCATGCATGCACTATTTTGGATTAATCTCAAAAATAGTATGTTTGATCAAAGAAGCTAGACACAAAACAGTATGATTCTATTTGTGTCAATTTCAAGAACCAGCAAAATTATTCCATGATGATTAAAATCAGAACAATTGCCTGGTAGGTGGTGTGGGGATGGAAAGGGAGGAAGAGTGACAAGAAATGGTCAAGAGAGAACTTTCTAGGGTAATGGAAATATTCTTGGGGAGTATTGAGGATACTTATATTAATTACAATAAAATGAATTAAGTTGCCTAATTAAATATTGAATAGGGTGCTGTATGAGCACAGAGTAAGTAGTATGTACCTGTGCATTTTGGCTTTTAGAAAATATTTCCATGAAAAGTAGTCTTGAAGTAGCCCATGTTGCATGTATATGCTCACTACATGATATTCAATTGTGTTTGTTAAATAGCCAAATGACATAATCAAAAGCATGAAGGTATCAAACAGTAAGTATGGCATGCATGTTGAGGGAACTGCCCAGAGATTCTATGTGAAAAATGGGAGCCATTAAGAATTGCAGCTAGAAGCATAGGCTTGAGACAAATCATGTATGTTCTTACATGTTTTGCTATCAGTTCCTTATCTTATGAGCAACGAGAACCATTGATGAGATTTTCCTGCCCTTAGGACCATACCACCAAATGTGAGGCTCACCTTGCTCATCAGCAGTAAGGGGCAGGTAATTAGTGGCTTGCCAAAACATTTCTTATGTTAGAAGCCCACTGTGGTGTGTAGAAGCATGTGTAAACAAATCAGAGGAGGACTATAAAATCATGATGAGTTGGAACCATTGAAAGAGAACTGAAATGGTAATTAAATGAGTGGGAGGAGCACTCCAGTTCTCCTAGATACTCCAGGTTTCCCACGAGTGGCATTAAACTACTCTGTGATTTGTCTGGTAGCTGAGCCAGTTTTGTTTCTTGTTGATTTCCAAGCTTTGCTAATCCAAAACTCAATATTATCCTCTATGTCAATGTTCAACTTGGAAAACTAAATGAACTTTATTTTAGGAATTTTTTTTCCGAATTTGAATTTGCTCTGATCTTTTATTCCCTTCATTTGAGTGTATAGTAAGTTTTATTTGTTGGATAAGTTAACAATACTGTATTAACAGGGAA
The DNA here is from genome assembly GCA_039655065.1 of Glossophaga mutica. Lineage (NCBI taxonomy): Eukaryota > Metazoa > Chordata > Mammalia > Chiroptera > Phyllostomidae > Glossophaga > Glossophaga mutica. The sequence continues at coordinate 182,305,978 of CM077306.1, forward strand.
AAACATAGAATTTCAGGTTTGTAGACATAGATTCAATCCCTCTCCTTACTATCTGTTAATCTTGGGACATCACTTAATTTCACTAAGCCTCAGTTATCTCATTTATAAATAATAGGTGATGATAGAAACACTCTTTTTGGTTCTGCAAAGAAAAGATAGAACAATAGTTATAAAGATGTTAGGATATGCTCAGAATATAGTGGGCAGTCCAACAATACTAGCTATTAGCTTGAATATTAATCATTAATTACTAGCCTTTTATTTCCTACCTCCCAGTCATTACCAGGATATGAAATGTTATTCAGGTGATTGGTTGTTTTGAGGTTTAAACATTGAAGAAAAAGTTAAACACAAATATAATAACAGTTTTTCCTAGTTTATGCATTCCTAAATGATAATGATTGTGTTACCAGTAATTACTGAAATCCTTTCATTATGAGGTACCTGACACCCTGTCTTTCACCCTCACATTTCTATGAGTTATATGAGAAGAAGGTAATATAAGATTTATGTTGAAAATAAGGAAACTCAGAGAGAAAAGAAGAAGAATCTGTGAAGAACACCAATCATAACCAACTTCTGATTCCAAAGTTATTACTCATAGATAGAGTTGACAAGCCCTTTAAATGACACTTTGATTTAGTTTTATGCCTTTTAAAATTATTTTGAAAAAAACTGGTCTTCACATTTGTGTCTTTCCCAATCCATATCTTACTCCCCTTGAGTTTTTTTTTTTTTCTGTTACTGCCTACACTCCCATTCATCTTCCTCTGCTGCATATTACATCTAGTACTTTGTTTCAGAAGCAAGCTTTATTGAGTGGTACATACAATATATTTTCATAGAGCATAAAGCATATCCCCAAGGATGTCATGGTAAAGAAACCAATTGTTCTAAGGTTTCTATCTACCTCCATTTTCAACACCTTATAAATACATCTACGTTTACTACAACATTTTGAAGAAACTTTTGTCTCTAGCTGGTATATCCTGATATCTCCTTTTCATTTAGTTTTATTTTTTTAGTACAGTTAGAGCACTATTCTTGTTGATATCATTTTTACATAATGTTAATCAATAAATTATTTCTGATAATGCTGAATTTGTTATTTATCACCTCTTCTGGCACTCATCTGCTAGAAGAAAATATGCCTTATTAAGATTCATTAAAGTTGGACAGCATTAACTCTTTCTTATATCCAATCACAATCAGTTACCCTGGGCTAAAGGTTCTGGGCTATGAGAGGACAGCCTGTGTTTCCAAGTTCTGACCACACCAAAATGTCCATAAGCCAGCAGAGCGTTGGAAGTGAACAAGTAGTTTGCCTAATGAGATTTATGATTCTCAGCTGTACTTCTGTAAAGAAACAACCTGAAATCAACTTTTAATTGAGAAGATGACAACTGGTCAATCCCAGAAAAGTCTCTAATGGGTACTAGTCTAATTAGTATCCTCATATGAGAGTGGAAGGAATGACTGCTGCTCAAACAGAAATCTTAGACGGCTCCCGATTCCCCTACAGATGTGGATGAGACAGAATCTTGGAGACCAAAGATAAAGTCTTATTCATCATCCTCCAAATAGTAAATGGCTTGTTGTATTTCATCACAGTTACCTGAACATAGTAGAACACAGGATACTTATTAATCTGCCATGAGTTGAGGAATTCACTCTATCCTTTGACAAATGCTAATTTAACTGATTATTTACACAGAAAATATCTAAATGGACTTTTTTTAATTTTTAGGCCATATTTTTTTATTTCTAAGCCATGGTAAGAAATGGTATTCATTTCTTATATTTAAAAAGTTTGAGGTGAAGTGATCAGAGAGGTCATCTTGTTGTCAGTGATATTCCCAGCAAACAGTAAACCGTCAATCTGTATAGGGAATTCTCCTTCATCATCATCGTCATAGTTGTCATCATCATTATCATCAAAATGTTTATTGAGAACCTTCTATGAGCTGGAAGTTTACTCATCATATCTCATTTCTCTATCTCTCTTCACTGTGTAGTTACAACTATGTTTAGATGTCTCCTTTTATCTGCCATACCAGCATTGGACAGTCAGCATTTTGACTGACAAGACAAAAGGAAGCAGGGCTATTCACCTCACTTGTTTTATATGCAAGTAACTCCCTTCAGATAACCCAGGGTCACTCTGCTTATTTAGGCATCCTCCATATAATTACAAATTTTGATTATTAGACCTTCTTGTTCTTCCTCAAAAAGTTTAAAATGTCATACAGAAGAGACTTAAGGTGAGACACCCAAAGCATGCCTCTTGGAACTTACCTCCAATTCTAAATTGATCTGATCTCTTCGTCATTGCTTTTTTTCAGGGTCCAGGTTGTTAATCAGATAAAGAGCCAGTGTGTAGTCTCCCTGCATGGTTTATACATATACATATACACATACATACACATGTACATATACACATTCTGGTGATGTCATCTTATGTGTGGTTCTTGAAATTCGGTGTGGCTACCGACCGAAATAAAATATATTTTATCTATGTGCTACAGACTCAAATAAAATATATTCTCTACATTTTCCTTATTTTCTAATCTAGCACCTCTGAAAAAGAAAGAAATGTTAATATACTTTTATTTTTTTAATCAGTATTTTTTAATTGTTGATATTGTACAGTTTTCTGTCTTTTACCCCGCCCCAGCCCACCACCCCAGCCCTCCCCACCTTCCTCCCATTTCCACCCCCATAGTTTTTGTCCATGAGTCCTTTATACTTGTTGCTCTAAACCGTTCCCCTTTTCCCCTGAAATTCCCTCCCCTCCCACTCTGGACACTGTCAGACTGTTCTCAAATTCAGTGTCTTTGTTTATATTATGCTTGTTTGTTTGTTTTGTTGATTAGCTACAATGAGATACCACTTGACACCAGTCAGAATGGCCCTCATAAACAAAGCAACAAACAGCAAGTGTTGGAGAGGTTGTGGAGAAAAGGGGACCCTAGTGCACTGTTGGTGGGATTGCAGATTGGTACAACCACTATGGAAAACAGTATGGAATTTTCTAAGAAAACTAAAAATGGACATACCTTTTGACCCAGTAATTCCACTGCTTGGATTATATCCTAAGAATCCTGAAATGTTAATATACTTTTAATACCTTCTTTTAATATTGGTTCTTTTTGCAACTAGTATTCCAATACAATTCTCCTAGTACCTTCAGAAGAATCTGGCTTTTTATTCCCATTGTCATTACTGTTGGTGGAAATCAGGCTTTTCCGTGGAATCTTGAGAAAAGTATGGGAGCCACACATGGCAGGCTGTTCATTCAGGTGGAAATAGAAGCTGCCCCCTGAGTTTCCAACATCCCATCTCCCTCCATCTCACCATGGAAAAAGTTCAGCCATGTCCTCAGCCCGGCCAAAACAAAGGCTGAGGGCCAGGGCTTCTGCTTCATATTAAAACTTAGTGTTTGGAGCACCCAGCTGATTCAGCTTATGTTCTCAGGTGCAATCCATTGCTGTGCTGAAGTATTCAGGCTGTTGCCTGGAGCCTGCATGTGGACTTGAAGCAGCTATCAGCCACACAGCTGCTAAGGCCACATGGCTATGGAGAGAGGATGCATGACTGTATGGGGCTACTGCGAGTCACGAGAAAGAGAGAGAGAGATCGAACACTGTTTTGATTCCCTGGGATTATATTAGTTTGTGTTTGGTATCCATCAGGTGCTTTTACAAAGAACCAGACAACTTGCCAAGTTTCACAGGCTTTGATGGGTCAACCAACTAGTTAGACTGACAGACCCCTAAGGTCAAGCACCTACCCTTGCACCCCTCAACAATCTAGTACGAGAGCAGGGAAGGAAGGAGTGTTAATGTCCATGGAGCAATGCTATGATCCTGCGGGTGTGAAGTTGTAGCTTCCTGGTGAAGTAAACATGCTTATGCTCCCCAGTTAATTAAGCTCAATGTCTAACTCTATTTGCTCCCTTTTCTTATTAATAATATGTTAACTACATACTGTAACATCATAATTGGAACAGCACACTCTCTCCAATGAAATAACTGAAATTTTTAGGCTTGTCTATTTTTTCATTCCAAAATAGTTTATTTAAAAATGGCAAATATTCAGTATTATTGCTCTCAAACTTTTTGCATACCACAAGTAAACAAGATAAATAATTTTTTAACATTAGTTTTTTACTTTACACATTTTTTCGGTATCTATTTCTGTGTAGGTTTTTTAATGTACATATCAATACAGTAGTCTTATCTATAAATGTTGACATACCTAAAATGTGCTAATTTCTTTTGTGTATGTGTTACTAGTAGAATTAATTTGCTTTAGTTTCCCTATTAACTCTGAGAAAAAAAACTATTTGTACCATTTGCTTACAGGGGAATTATGTACTTCTATGTTGAAAATTTCTGCCCAGCAGTATTGATTATTTACGTTCAACAGAACATTTTAAGATTGCACTTTCTTGAAGGCTTCATTATAAATAGAGTCCCTGTTATATGTGACATTTATACAATCTTACTTAGTTTTACTACTAAAATAGTGGGGTATTGTTGATAGGTTGCTTTTTACAATACATTTTCCATTTTTTAATTGATACAATAGCTGGCATTATGTTGTACACCTAAAGCTAATACAATTGACATGTGATAGTGTATTAACTTTAGGTGTACAACATAATACCAGCTATTTTCAATGCAGAGTTTTAGTTGAGAACTCCCATTATGGCTCCCACCTCGAAAACAGAAGGCATATTGTGACAGTTCTATTGAACTGAAGAAGCCGTTTCTTTTATCACCTCCCAACTGTCATATGTATAGTATGGTTGAACTACTACTGTCAATACAGTTTTTAAAGTTAATCTGATACTTAAACTCTGAGAGAAATATTAACCATGATAACATTTGACTTTTATTGTTCATCTTTCACCCTGCCGGAATATCTTCTGCTCTACCAATTTTACTAAAACATTAGACTCATTTGAACCTGGGTAACTATTTGGTAAGTTTTCCCTGAAAAAAAACTACCATTTTCCAGAGGCCAATTTATAATGGGAAATTATTGGTTAAGCCAGTGTTGGCATTTGGTTTAGTCCATTTCCCAGCCTTAAGTAGATAATACAAGTTTGCATGTATGTCTACTTTTATTTAATCTTCTAAAAAGTGTTTAATGCAGCCATGCTTGATGATGCAGCACAATGCCTAAGGCTGGTATTAAGATATGTCTCTGATCCTCTCAAAAGCTTTTCTGACTCAGTAGGCCGTGAACGTTCACAATAGCCCTGAAGGCAATCCTCCATGAGTTATTGAAGGTGATACCTGCACCTGGATTATTTGTAGCAAAGAAAATTTGCAGCATGCACCCTGATAGTCCAGCCAGTGGCACAGCATGGGAGACAAATCACCTGGTGGACAACAAAGAGGCTACAGCAGCCCACATTAAAAAATGTGTATAAAAAGCCTTCATTAATAGCACTGATATAATCATATTGGAATCCTTTACTGAAGCAATCTCAAATTGTATAAATGGAAAAAGATGCAAAAGAGCAGGTAAGATATTTACAACTTAAAAGAATATTCAGTGAGGGCATAATATCCTTCTATTCAAATTCATAATACAAAAAGCATGGGTTTATAGAATCTGAATGATGAATTTACAACAAAAATAGATTATTTAATTTCAATGAATTATGGAACTAATATACCTGAGAATCAGATAATTGTACATTAAAAAAAAATAGTTTTTGCCAACCCCAATCTACACTTCCAGTCCAAAAAAAGTGTTGAATAATGATTAGATACTGGATCAACATCAAAAACTATTGTGGACTTCAATTTTGTCTAATGGCTCAGAGTTAAAATATCTTTGTACTTAAGAACATAAGTATATTCACCTTGTTTAAAATTATACTACTTAAAAATTATAATACAAAAATTTTTAACATTAATAATAGTACCTTAAAATGTATTATTTTTAAATTAAAACTTTTATCTGAGATCATTGTAGACCAGAAGCGATTGTATAAAATAATACAGTGAGGTCCTATGTACCCTTCACCCAGTTCCCCACAATGGAAACAGCTTGCAAAACTGTAGTGTGGTGCTGGTATCAGGGTCCTGGCATTGCTTCAGCGAAGGTGCATGCCGAATGATTCCCTCGCCACAAGAGTCCCTCAGGTTGCTTTTTTATAGCCATATTCACTTTGCTGTGATCCCCCACCCATCTTAGCAACCATAAATCTGTTCCTCATTTCTATAACTTTGTCATATCAAGAATATTATATAAATAGAACCATATAGCATATAATTTTGAGTGTTTCCTTTTTCACTCAGCATAACTCTAGGGAAATTCATGCAGGCTGTTGCGTGTATGACTAGTCCCTTCCTTTTATTGCCGAGTAGTGTTCCATGATATGAGGATACCACTGTTTGTTTAATCATGCACCCACTGAAGGACATTGGTTTGTGTCTAGTCTTTGGCCAAAGCTGCTATAAACATTAGCGTACATGTTTTTGTGTGAAAGTGTCTTCACAGCTGTGGGACAAATGACCAGGGGTGCAATGGCTGAGTCTCCTTGTAGTTATGTGTTTAGTTTTTAAAGATACTTGAAACTGTTTTTCAGAATACACACACACACACACACACGCACACACAGAGATATTCCTCTTTCTGCTTTCAAAATTTTTGTCTCTTGTTTTCCACAATTTGACTTTTATGTATCTTGGTACGAATGTTTTATTCTGTTTGGGCTTCAGTCAACTGGGCTTCATCCAACTTTTTGAATATGTAAGTTTACATCTTTTGACAAATTTAGCAAATTTTCATTTCTTCAAGTACTTTTTAAGTCCTGCTCTCTTTTTATTTCCAGGACTACAATGACACCAATGTTAGGTGTTTTATTATAGTGCCATGGATCCCTGAGGATCTTTGTTCAACTTTCAGGGTACTTTCAATGCACTTTTTTCTCCTCATCCATATTGGGTTATTTCTATTGTTCTATTTTCAAGTTCACTGATTCCTCTGCCTCCTCCATTATGCAGGGTTTTTTGTCATTATTATGTTTTTTAAGTTTTAAATTTTCAATATGGTTCTTCTTTACATCTTCTATTTCCTTGATTTCACTATTTTTTTGTTTATTTCAAGCATGTATGTCATTGTTTGTTGAAACAATTTTATGATACCTACTTTAAAATATTTGTCAGACAATTCTAACATCTCTCTCATCTAGCTCTCTGTCAGCTTCCATTGTTTCTTTTTCCATTCAGGTTGAGAACCCCATCCTTATTGGGATGATGAGTAATTTAAATTGAAACATGAACTTTTGGGTGTTATATTATGAAAATCTAGATCTTTCATAAACCTTCTATTTTAGCCGACTTCTGCTGATACCTCTTTGGCAGGGGAAGGAGGAGGGACACTGACTCACTACTGCCTAGAAGTCCAATGTCCCCACTCAGACTGCTGGAACCCAAGGGAACAAGCCTTCGAGTTAAGGCTGGGAAACAGCAGAGGGTCCTGCTCTCTACTCAGCCTTCACTGATACCTCCATGGCTAAAGGTATCAGTGGCTAAAGGGGTAAAGGTGAATTGTTTCTGCTTTCAGGTGGCTTCAACAGACACAACAAGGGAAGGGGATTGGTCTCATTACTGTGGGGCACTGGTGAAAGTTCTAATTCTCCACTAGATCTCCTCTGACACCTCCCCAGGTGAGAAGGGAAGGGTACGTCCTTAGCACTGAGTGAGGCTAGATGTCACAATTCCCAAACTGGTCTCTACTGCCCCTGGGGAGGAGGGCCTTCTCCCTCTTGGCAGAGAGGAAAGTCCAGGCTCCCTACCTGACTTCTCAGACACCACAGCCTGGACAGGAGGAAAGCGTTGGCTCTTGCTGTTAGTTGGTATGGCTGGAGAGTGGGGTTACACTTTTTTTTCTGAAGTGTTCACTGAAGAAGAGCTGTTATTGTCCTAAATGTTTTTTGTCTTGTTAGGCTATCCCTTTCCAGGTACTATGGCTGGAAAAAGAAGGCAGTTTTTGTCTGTGTCCATTGGCATTTCTGGGTTGTGGGCTTCTTTACTCCAAGCCTGGTACATATGAGACAAAAGAAAAATGAGTGCTCATTCCCATGTCCTTCCTTGCATCCCAAGATTCCCAGCCACCCTACCTTCTTTCTACCTTTGAGATTCGTCCTATGTTTATTTCATATACAATGCCCAGAAGTTCTAGTTGTATGTAGTAGGGTAGTTACAGAAAAGTACATCTATTCCAACTTCCTGGAAAGAGAAGTCCAAATGATAGTATTTTAAACACTAAGGTTGTTACACTTTCAATTTCTACAATTAAAGTTTTTAAAATACCAAAAGGCATTGATTTCCTCTTATCTATTACCTTCTAAGTGAATTTCTGGGATGTACCATCATAATTTGGTTTTCAGGTAAAAAAAGTTTAATCTGATTTACTTATAGAGAGAAAATATTTTCTCTCAGCCAATAATGATATCAAGATATTATGTAATTCCCTGTAAGGTGGATTAGAAGTGAACAAATCATATTAGACGCATCAAGGTGAAAAGATAAATGCGCATAAACAGATTTAGGCTTAGCTCAGCTTTGAATGCCAAAAACTAAATCAACTAGGATATTTTGGGTTTTTACAAGAGGATAATTGTATGTTTGTCTAGTATATCACTGGTACCTGTCATTAATATTCTAGCCATCTTTTTAAAATATAAAATAATTGTATTTAAATTTCACGTACTCGGATTTACTATGACCACACAGGTCACTGTTTGCTGCTTTGGGCATCACCACCCACTTCACACAGCCCACACTCCTCTGAACTGGGGTCATTTGCTCCTCCCTGAGTATAATTTACATCTTCCAAGAGTTTTTCTGAGTTCCACTTGGAAGATGTCTTCTCCTTTTCCCTCATTTATTCCACTCAAAGCTCTTCCATCTCTAGAAGAGTATCTCCAAAATGCCAACACACGTACCCTGATAATGAATTGTCAGCTCTTGGAGGAGACAATGCTTTAATTCAGTCTTAAAAGTGCAAGGCTGACCAGGGAGAGAAGGGAGGAAGTGTGGGGCATTCACAAGCTTGGTTGGCAGAATGGGTTAATGGTTAAAAAACAGGAGGAAAACCACATGATATATTTCAGCAAACCACCAAAAGCTTACTAACTGGCATTAACTTTGAGACTAGGAGTGGTGGGAAATGAGGTTAGAAAGGGAGCTAATTATCACATTAGGAAGGATTTGTATTCCATGAAAAGTAATTTTTTCAGTAATCAGTAGGCATTCAGTTTGTTTTTGTTTGTCACTTAGTAGACATTCAATTTTCTTCCTTCCTTCTGGCACCTACCTTAATTTACTTCAAATTACAATTACATTTGTATCCTTACTACAAGATTGCAAATTCCTTTAGGATAGGATTGTCTCTAACCAGGGGCAATTCTGTCCCCTTAAGGAAAATATGACAGTGTCTGCTGACATTTTTGATTGTCCCAGCTGTCAACTCTGTTGATGGTAGGATGTTGCTAGTCAACTATCCTATAATGCACAACAGACCTCACACAAAAGTTTGCTCAAGCCAAAATGCCCGTGATGCTGAGGTTGGGAAACCCTGGCTTAGTTCATCCGTGCGGCCCAGGTAGCAATTAGCTGAGTTGCACATTATAGGTGACATTCGGAATTGTTAGAGGTTATTTTAAACCCCTTTTCTGTGGGCAAGTTCTATAAATTGCTATAGGATTAAAAATTAAATTAGAAATGTATGTGGTAGAAGTAGAAGTAATAGAATTTATGAATGTAGATTAATTTGCTGAAACAAATTTTCATTTGTATTTTGAGGTGACCAATTTAAAAGCCACAGTGCTCTTAATCAGCATGCTTTTGTAATGAAATGCAGCATGATTTACTTTTGTATCAAAGGACCTCCCCTAATAGTTAAAGAATGCAACCCAACACAACTAAAAGATCACTAGTAAGCGGAATACAGTGCCTTCCCTGCATTCTGGGAGAGCAGTACAGTTAATAATCTCGGATCTAGTGGCACCTTAATGAAAAATGTAAACTTACTGGCCCTGAATCTCAGAATTTATCAGTGGTGTTTACCTACATTTTTACTCCCAAAATAATGAAATGAGTAACAATCAAAGGAAAAGTTTGTGATTTTATTTAAAAATATATTGCTTATGGAGAATTCAAGTAACAAGCATTTAAAACTGAAAAGAAGAGATAAATTACTGATAAATCTGTAGCATTTAGCTATGGATAGGAAGAACTTCATGTGGAAGAAGGAGAGAAACTACAGATGTATCCAGAACTTGCAATGAGACCCATTCCCTCCTTACCTAGTTGCAGTCATCTCCAAGTACCAGTGACAAGAGTATCAGTGGGACTGGGTTGCTCAGGGATTAGAGCATTTTTATGGGTCCTGGTGGATGAAAGATGAAGAGTTAGTATAATCTGGTTTTTTTCAGTACCCATAAAATGCCCAAATCACCACGTGATTTTGTTTAGCCAAATCAAAATCTTTCTTAAAACCAAATGGGAGACACTGGTTTTTAATAGTATCCTGTACTCGAAAAGTGAGTCCCATAAAGCATGATTCTGATAATTCTATTATATAAGGAAATAGTTCTTACTATCACTATTTGATTGCCAATAGCAACATATAATTCAAAGAGAAAAGTGATGATTTGATTATTCTTGAAGGTATTTTTTATAACAAAAACCCTGCTAATGTAACATCAGTGGTATCCTTATTTAATTGTCTACTGTGTGTAGCTAGTTCAGATACCACATTTCGGGGGTTGGAGGGCAGGAGTACACATTCCCTCTCCCCCAGGATCTGGGAACAAAAGCCCTTGAGAAACATGTGGTGCAGGCCTTCTCTCCCACCCATTCCTCCCCTGAGCAGGGTCAGTGTTTCTCAGCCGGGAGAATCACTGCTTCATCCCCTGACCGCTCTCTTTGGAAGAGAACATGCTTTCTCCCTCAAACCCAAATTAGAGATTTTCTGGAGTTTCTTTAAACCGGGCCCTTCTTTGTCTCCAAATAGGTCTGTGCTCGTTAAATAGCTATCGGTGTCCCCTCTGACTTAAAATGTTCCACTCATGTCTTCCAGAAGGATCTCTGTCAGCTAATAAAAAAACTTCATTAGGCTTATTACAGTATCCCTGTTTTTTAGCTTCCTGATGGAAGACAGCAGCCTTTTCTCACAGTCCCTTCCCTGCATCAGCTGCTGCGTGGAGGGTCAGTCCCCAGCCGGACCGATGCCTTGTGAATAATCTCCATCCCTGTTCTGAGGACACACTTTTAAAGATTCCCCCAAACTGGATTATTTTGGGTAATAGTTTTTCCACTTATCAGGAAATTATATTAGTTTGCTTTTGTCCACTAGTGTTCATAATTTGACTCAATAAATATCATGCTGGTATGAGGAGATACAAAACCATTTAATCCAAGGGGATAGATGACAGATGTTAAAGGGCTTTGCTGTGCTTCTTTACGGGCAACAGGGAGTGAAGACTTGCCCGACCATAGGGACCTTTTTGTAGTATGTTTTCCACGTGGTAAAGGACGACATGATGTGTGCAGTCCTGAATCCAATGCTTTGTGATGCCCGTTACCTCCAGCCATCCACCTCATGGTTTCTCTGTAACATATCATCCTAATTATACTTGGTATGCCCGGTTGCTGTTTCAGGTCTAAATAACATTTTACTAATGAAGTGTTCGCGCAACATACCATGGAATCTCCTTGCTATTTTTCCCTGAAAACTTTTTTTATGGTAGTCAGCAACTAATGTAAGTAAATTAGAAGTTGATTGGCACAAATGCAAATGGTAATGTATTAATGAAAGGCCATAATTCTTTTTTTCCCTTCCTGCACTTACAATAACTTGTTTTAGATTGCCTGGCAATTAACAAATCTTATGCATAATTGCAGGTTAGAGGACAATTTTTATTTATAAGGCAGACAAACATCACTTGAATCAAGAATCCACGCTGGAGCGAGGCCCAGTCTGACGAACCATTTTGGAACACTAAATCTAGTCGTGAACTGCCGGCCTTTGAAAAGTCATTCCCCGTGAGATCCAGTTCTGTTGTCTTTGCCTCATGTCTAAAGCATCTTTGTTTTGTTTCAGCTGGCAGGGTTCATCTACGCCTGTTATGTTGTGAAATGTATAACTGAAGAAGAGGACAGCTGTAAGTATTAAAGCTCTATTCCATTCTTTTCAAGTTCAAAGCATCATCTTTACTACCTCCTCCCTAGCCTTACCAGTTCTCAGGCAGTGTCCCCCAGCACATCATTAGAATGGGCAATAAGCTCTTTGTATCCACGGGGATAAAGTGTTTTCATAAAAATATGCAGGACACTGAAAAATCAGGGAAGGATTTATTTTGAAAACACATTTTTTTCTTGGAAGGTACTTTTAAAATCTATTTATCTTATAACAATTCAAATTGGGAATATAGACGGGAAACTGGAGAGGAAGTGATTTTGAAATGTGGTTAACTTGACCATTCTCTTTGTGTGAAGCATTTATTAGGTATTGATAAGTAATAACTAATCAGGTTGACCCAGGACTACAAACCTTAACAATCAACAATTTGCAATAGCTCTTAAAACTCTCACAAGAACTGGCTTCAGATTAATTCAAGAAATTTGTCTCCAGTAAATCAAAGTTTTATATTTCCTTTTTGTCCCTACGCTTTGATACAAATGGCAAGAACTTTCTATCTGAGTCTCGGCATCGAGTTCTCTTGCTTGATCCAGAGTTGGGGTGATATTCCCTTCCTACAAGCCTCTGAGTGGCTTCACGATCCTCTGCTCTTCTGAAAATGTAAAAATGGCAGGTAAAAGATTTCGCTCGTTCTTTGCCTCCTAAGGACCTAAATAGGAGACCTGGAAAAAGTACTTCTAGCCTGTCTGAGTACCATCATGGATATTTGCCCAGGCAGCTATATTTACTCTGAGGAAAAATCAAAACTGGGAATCATTCTTTTCGGTTTCCAAAAATAATAATGACTGGGATTTTGAGACAGAGGCAAAAAATGATGCAATTCACTGCTGTGTTACAGGATGATTTGAGGAAAAAACCTGGAGAGAAATATGTGTTTCTTCTTTGCTTTCCAATCATATTAGACAGGAAGAAGCAGTATCAGGTGGCTAATTTAGAGGAGGCACTTTTCAGTTATACTAATACATGACATAAAAGCAGGAACACACAGTGCATAGTTTGTATTATTTTGTGTGTGAAAGGAAATGATGGTCCTTTTACTGAAAAAGCATTTGTAAAATGCTTTTCAATGGATCGAGCTCTCTATCAGGCTTCGGAGATTTTAAGATTAGTAAACACAATCTTTTACCTCTAAGAATGTACCATTTTGCAGGGAAAAAAACAATCATGTGGACAAAGAAGTATAATAAAACCCTCTAGGGTGTACTGTGGGGGGGAAACAGGGAAAGGGCCAGGAAATACTTCATAGGCAAGGATACTCTTGACCTTGGTCTTGAAAGATGAGTGAAGGAAAGATGATTAGGGTGTCGATGCGGGGGTAAGGTGGTTCCTGGTAAAAAGTGGGAAAGTGCCAAAGCATAGCTCCGCTGGCCGTGTTGGGAGCAGAGAAGCCAGATTAATATAACTGGGTCGTATCCTGTGCTGGAGATGGGCATTCAGAGATGATTAGAAAAGAGGGCATACATGGGATGGTAGAAAAACGGTGTGACAGAGTAAGGAATTTGGACTTTATTTTACATAGCGTGATGGCGAAACAATTGGCAGGTAGTTTATAAGAGCAGAATAATATAATAAAAGTGGACTTTAGAAAAGTCATAGTGGTGTCAGTATGAAGGAAAGACTAGGGGAGCAATGGGGCAGATCAGGGAAAGGGAGATTAGCTGGACTCTGTAAGGATGGCTGAGATCCAAGATGATGAGGGTCCAGGCTAGGACCTATGTTAGAGATGAAGAGAATAGGTATCACATGAGCCATGCTGAAATGAAGCAATTAATGGACAGTGGATGGTGCTGTGTAAGGGACAATGAAGTGACTGATAGGTTCTCGGGTTTCTGGCATAAGTGGATGGATATGTGGAATGTTAGTTGAGGAAAATAGAAGGGGAATGTGAAAACTGGTTCAACTTGAACAGGTTAAGGTTAAAGTGCTTGATGAATATACAAGAGAAGACATCTAGTAAGCACTTGTCTTATGCACAGAGGATGTATTCAAATTAGGAAGGGTAGTAGATTTATGGACTCCATGAACTTTGTACAGACTCCATGAACTTTGTAAATGCATTCAGATGTTACCATTCAGTGTTTTTGTGCCAAATCTTTGATGAATGTAAAATTTACAGGTTAAATGTCATGTCAGAGTTGAGTTCCTTGGACTATAATGATTGATTGTATTTCACAATGATGCTGGTGCATTTACATCTTCAGAAAATACTGACATGCCAAGTCTCCTACACAGATCATCAGTATCTATCTGGAATAGTACCTCCCAGAGGGGAATCCCAAAATGCTGGTTCCATAAGATGTGCTGCTCAAAAAAGATCTTATAGCCAAATAAGTTGGACATTGAAAATTTAAAGTGCACATTTACATATTAATGTCTTTGTGACTACTGCAATAAATAAGTATATTAGATTTGTCTTAATCCACAGCTTTACTTTAACCATGTTAGAGTGGATGAGGTGTAGTGAAGCCAAATGTAGATAAAAGACAAAAAGCACCAATAGTTTCCCAGTTTTATTATACTCATAGTTCCCTGGGCACACAAATAGCACCAGGGCAGGTCACAAGGCAGAGAGAGAGAGCACAAACCTGTAGGCAAGCAAGCACCTTTATTGCGGTTTCCTTGCATCTAAAGAAATGGGCAAGACTGGCTGTGTAGGTTCAGTATCAGCTTAGCTAAGTTGGAAAGTAGCACCTTGTAAAATTCATGTTCACCATGACTGTCAGAGGATATGGTTTGGGGCTATCTAAAGTTGCCAGATGTTTTTGGTGAGCTAGGGCTTACTTAGGATCAGGTGGTCATTTTGTAGACATTAAGCCAATTAAAAATATAGTACTATCCCAAACATCTGAACACAAAATGCTTTTTTCATAAGAAATATTAATATTCCACAGAATAGAATTTCAGAAAACTCATTTTAAGGAATTCTGCCCTATCAAGTTTTGGCCAAAAAAATATTTTTTGGAAAATCAGGTTTATCTTTAAAGCATCTAACAAATTATTTTGCCAAACAGTCTCTAAAGCAATGTCTATGTCTTTATATGTATTTTGACCATAATACCTTATCTGCCTTTATTAATCCAATGTTCCATAGGCAAGTCTATAATTTTTTTCAGTGGGCAGGATACGATTTTTTTTTTTTTTATGTTTATATCAAGTAGATTGAGGCTTACCTTAGAGTTTCACAGGACTACACAGGAGATGCTTGTTTGGGCCAGTTCTCTGTCCATTTAGGTGCATTTATTTGTGGTTATTCACACATAGACAGACAATTTTGAGTGGTGAGTGCAATGTTTGCTGTTGACATTTCCTATGTATTATCAGAGTCTTGGCCATTTGTCTGTATTTCATCTCCAGGCACTGCCTAGAACACATGATTTTCAATGCGCAAGGGTAAAGAAGGTTTGAAGTTTTTGTCTAATTTTTGGCAATTATTTCACGAAGGAAATTATTTTGATCCTTTAAAAGTGTTCTGGCTGGATGAAAGTCTCAGGCACATGCACACATGCTCTCACAAAGTAACCCCGGATATATGGGCAAAGTTTAATGTCTATGTAAACAGGGAAGGGATGAATCTCTGTCTACTCTTAACTGTTGTGGATTTGTGATGAGACATCTGGATAGGACTGTCATGAAGGAGGAGGTGATAGCTACCTGCCTGACAAATTAATTAAATTTCCATCCCTAAGAGCCTCCTAAGGGACAGAGGGCACTTTGTGCTCTGGAACTGTGCTGAGAAAATAGCCCAATTATGGCAACTGGGAGATTAAGGTATTCTTGGTGTCAATGAGAAGCTGACTAGCCATGTGCTCAGTTTTGCCACAGCAGACCTCTGCAGTGAGTGTAGCCAGGGAGCCTCAGAGGTGGAGACCTCTGGGAGCTATGGAGAGGGTTTGGGCTCCAGGAGCCAGGACTCACACTTAGACACCATAAAACAGCAGCAAATCATCATTGAACTATAGGGAGTTAGACTGCAGGCACATGGAATGCTTGAAAATTTTGTTCCTCATTTCTCCTTTTAAACAGTACCTCATTTGCTTTCTAGACCCCAGTTCAATTAATATTTATATAGACATTTCAATGCAAAGTTGTTGATTTTTCCTACGAAAAAGCCTGGCCCTTGAAGTTCACATGTCCGACCCTTTCATTATCTGAGCTACAGCCATAGTGTGACAGGCTGGTTGGCTGTACAAACTCACAGGACACCACTGCCATCTTCTGTGCTTCCCAGGAGGTAACAGCCACCCTGGGAGCATATACAGCAAACGGGAAGAAGGGATACTCCTACCCCCACATATTAGTTACCTGGGGTGTAACAGCAAAATACAAAAACTGGATGGCTTCAACAATAGAAATTTATTTTGCATAGTTCATAAGGCTAGAGGTCCAAGATCAAGAGGCTGGCAAATTTAGTTCTTTCCTTGGCTGACAGACGACTGACTTCTTGATTTGTACTCACATGGACTTTCTTCTCTGTGTGTACATGACCTTGGTGTCTCTTTTTCTTCTTATAAGGACACCAGACCTATTGAATGTGGCCCCAAGCCTTATGGCCTCGTTTAGTATTAATTACTCTTTTAAAGGCCTCATTTCCAAACACAGTAACACAGGAGGTTAGGATTTCAATGTATACATTTGGAAGGGAACACAATTCAGTCATAACATTCCATATCCAAATGCACACACACACACACACACACACGTGGCTCCTGGGTATTTGAAAATACCTTTGGGGCACAC
The DNA here is from genome assembly GCA_039655065.1 of Glossophaga mutica. Classification (NCBI taxonomy): domain Eukaryota; kingdom Metazoa; phylum Chordata; class Mammalia; order Chiroptera; family Phyllostomidae; genus Glossophaga; species Glossophaga mutica. The sequence continues at coordinate 182,322,946 of CM077306.1, forward strand.
AGTGGAGCTAGCTTGGCTCACTGGCCCATCAACCATCTGTGGGTAGGAGGGTCCAGGCTACAATGCTACCAGCCTCCTGGGCTCTATGCTCTCTGCCTCCAGGCAAGAGTATACTCTCAGCATCTTCTGCTGTGGGTCAAAGTGATCTGCCTTCAGATGAGTAACTCCTCACCAGAAAACAGCTAGGACCCTGCTCCGGTGGGTAGGCCTTGATACTTGAACCCTGTTAGAGTAGGGCAACCACCACCATGTACTTTTGTCTATTTGTTCATGAAAAGGCAGCAACGTGTCTTCGGAGAAAAGGCTTTCTCCAGGAGAGCAGACATCCCTTGCTGAGCTGTCTTTGTGGCTGGCTCTTCACTGTACAATACCATCTGTTGCCAGCCATGCTGAGTTTTCCTTATGACCTCCAGTCTTTTCTGTTCCCTCTATTTGTTCTCTTTTACAATAGTGTGTGAAAGAAATAAAATGTTCTGAGATTCCTGGTCTGATGTGCCTTTGATTATATACAGGGTAGGGCAAAAGGAAGTTTGCAGTTGTTTCTGTGGAAAATAATACGATGATTTATAAGTAATAATACAAGAATAAACCCTGCTTCACGTACCGACAGCTGTAAACCTACTTTTGCCCATCCGCATGTAGCTCTTCTCAGACTTCATCCTCAGCCCTTCTGCACCACGGTCAGATGGTGACTTGCAGTGACAGAACTAATTATGTCTCTGCTTCATTAGCATTGTTAGATGAAAAATATCACTAATCCATATAGGAAAAATCATCATTTGATTCCTCAATTTTTATTATCTTTTCTTACAAACCTTTTGCTTAATATTTAATCTAAAACTAAACATCAGTCCTCTAAAAAGAAAAGGGGGTCCATTTTTCTAAGTAGGCATTATCATTTCTAAAAGAGATTTGATGTATTTGCAAGTATTATTAAATATTCAAATGACCTGTAGAACATTACAAAAGTCATTTAAAGACATATTCTAGGGGAATTATTTGGGGGAAAATATTGAAAATTGGATTCGAGGTGTTTAAACTTGTAGATGCACATGTGCAGGAACCCACCAACCAAGCATGAGTTCAGAAAAGTCTGTTCTGAATTCTTCAAACTCAGCTGGCCTTGGGAGAAAAGGCACAATCGATATAGAGAATCTTTCGTTTGAAAAGCAAACCACAGGAAATTATTCACTTCTCTGAGGCTAATAATTTTCTGTTATTTTTGTTTGATTTTTCCTCTAAAGCCTGCTGGCCTGCATGTGTGTGTATTGAACTCCATTCTGTATGTTTTGATCATTTTTCCCATTTGTCAAGATCACTGAGTTAGGATGCAATTCTCTAAGCACAGTCATACACTCTCCCACCCACCTGTGGGGGAGTTGAAAGGAGGAAGCAAGGAATTGTACTTCCCCATGAAAATTATTTTTTTCTTCCTGTTCATAAAGGAATGTATGTTGACTGAAGCATATATAGAAAACACAGTTGTGAAAAATAGAATAACCCTACAATTCTGAATTCTGACTCTTAGTTAACATTTTAGCATATTATATGTCCCCTGATCTTCCTTCTTTTTTTCCTGCCTTCTATCTATCTTATCTATCTATCCATCCAGCTATTTATCTTCTGCCTATCTATCTACCTGGTTGTTAGGGCCACGCTATACCTCTGTTTGGTAACCTGAGCTTCCTTTCTTGTTATTTATAAATCACTCTACAAACAACCTAAGGGACTGGCAATTAGCAGTTTTAAAATGGTGCAAACTTCTCAGGTGTCAGGTTGATAGGTAGAGTTATGAAAATTATGATCTATTTTACTTTTCAAGTATTATATTCAAGCAACTAAATGAAAGAATAATACATTATTGTTTTATCATCTGTTTATAACATGTGTTTTGTAATTCTATAGGTGACTAAGTGAAATGATTATAGCCTTATCTGCCAACTCCCCTCCCAAAACAAAACTTGCCATTACTTTCCCCAACTCTGAACAGAAGAATCACATATCATCAGAGTCCGGAACCCCAAACTCTGAATGCTAGTAATCTCTAGCCTTACTCTTCAGAACGGCATTAGTTAGACAAGGTAAAACCATCACCTTGCTCCTCCAACTCCCCAAAGTGCAGGAACTCTGTATTTATTTAATTTTACATCTTTTTGTTGTTTAAGATTTCTTTTGGACTACAAATATTTCAGGGTTTCAAATGATGGCAAACTATTGTGTATGGCTCTCTGTTGACACCTTAATTTTATAAACCCATAAAAATTAAATGATATGCCCAAGGTCACTAAGCATATTTGTAAACTTGTGACACCAGTACGGCATGTATTGACTCCTACAGGATAAGAGAGTGTTAGGGGATGCCACTGGGGACCACACCTGTCTTGACCACCACTATATCCTCAGCATCTAACACATCTCCAACCTAGCTCAGGACTCAATGAGTATCTGGGAAATTAATGAATGAATCATTAAGCTCTCCACAAACATTTCCTGGAATACATGGAAAATGCTAAGGAAATGTGACATTTCCTTAGATCCCACTTTATTGTAGTTAAATGAATAACAAATTATAATAAAGCACCTGTAGTCATTTTCTTAACAAATAAAAGGAAACACAAAAACATGCTGTCATAGGTAAGAGACTAAATAAATGATCACCACCTGAAACAAATGCCTGTATGCCTCCTGTCAATCACATGCAGGTTTCTGTCTGTGACAAAAGCATTCCCTAACAGCAAGACACAATGATTTTTACAGTAAGTCTCTTTAGTACTGGTCTCTTTTTCAGCCTGCTGTTAAATTGCACCCCCTTCTGGTCATTGAAGAAAAAATATATGAGCTGTATTTCTCAATTTGGATAGTCAGGTCAAAGTTGAATATAATTCTTCTGCAATTTCTTCTTACTTTCTTTCTCTCTTTTCTCATAATATCTCCTCCATTATACTATACTGCTTTTTATATGTACACACATGCACACATTCTCACACACTTTTGCACTGATCATCTTTAAATAAATCCAATGTTCCCAATTCAAGAATATGAGGGAAATAGATTGATTCATTCTCTATCTTTTGTTGAGTCAAAACAATCGGGACCTTGTTTCTAACTTTAGTATATGTGCTGTGGAAGCCAGCACAATGCCCTTGTTTCTAAAGAATCAATGTTGAGGTGACAATATTCAGACTCTCAAAGGAGAACCTTTAACTGGGGTGTAATAAAGGAGGTATTTTATTCAGAACACTAAAGTTATCAGTAAATGAGTAATATCCAAGTTTTTTAAGTCAGCCTCAATAAAAAAGAAAGCCAGAGCATGTGAATGGAAGAAGTGGTGACGTTTACAGAAATGATTACAAGAAAAGTCTTCCCTTCTAATTATTCTGCTGCTGCTTCCAGTTTTGCGATACCCAGCCCTCCTGTAAGAGGACTCTGTGCTTGTTTTCACACCATCTCTCTAAATGTGCGTTGATAATGACCTGAGGAAGAAAGCAGCTGAGTGGCAGAAAAAAAGGTATGCTTTTAGCACCAGACATGAATTTGTGCTCACAAAATAAAGTCGCTGTGTCCCTTAGACCCTTCTCAAAGAACAAATGAGAGCAAGACAAAGTGCTGGCACAGGAAACTGAACTCTGGAGCCCCCGCGCCCCGCCCCGAAACTGAGACGTGGTGAGAAAGAAGACTGCACTTTCACAGTTCGTCTTGTGATAAAAGATGCTGGCGGGGGTGCCCACTTCATTAGGCTCAGTTATGCTTTCGTTTTGGAAGTGGCAGCTAATGAAAACAGAAGGCTGGGCTTAGTTATTTCCTTTCTAACAGCGGGAGGACTGAAAAATACTGCATCTCTAAGGATGGCCAGCGGGTATGAGGAACGGAAACGTGAGCACAGCAGCCTTGCATGCAGCGCTGAAGGAGTGCCTTGTAAGTCAGCGAGCTTAGGGCAAACCCTCAACCCCCATGACATTTAAATGAGGCTATTCTAGCAGCAGAGACTTGGGGAGGCCACGGCTAGGAAGGGTTGGCACTTTGTGGCAAGGAGTGAAGGAGAAACAAATGAAGCTCACAGGAGGTGAGGTTTGTTTAAATAATAGAAAGTAATTAGGCTGAAGACAAAAATCAGCGATGGCATTTTATAATTACAATTAATTTAAAGGTTAATTTCCTTTGGTGCTAAAATCTTATTTAAAACATTTACCAGGAAAGGAAATTAGGATGTTACTATCAAGAGGCATCTCATGCTTCTGGGAATCCATGCCGATTATCACTTGAAATTAGGTTAGGCCCAAAGTGGGAATTTCAATTCATTTCTCTGTAATAATAGATGGTGGCCAGGGCTCAGAGTCAGCAGGGTTGGCTGGGGCCGGCAGTGCAAAATTTGCATTTTTGGTCTGTTGGTTTATAGGATTAATTGCAAATGTTTCCAACAAAGGAGGCTGGTTTATACATGAACAACCCTGACACAAAAAGAAAATTGGATATGGATTGCTGCCTTTGTAACTAATGAAGTTGATGTTAAAGGAATTCCCAAGAGCAGAAAGGCGAAAGGAAGCCCGTAGTCACACATCCATTCACCTACATCACTGAAATAAATTGAACAGGACAACAGTATTTCTGTTGGTTCCAAACCTGTCAATCCTCTTCTCCTCTCCAGGCCCCACCTTTGCCTTCACTCTGTTTTCCAAATGGGAATTGTCAGGTCTCTGGTTCAAAGGCCATGCATATGTATATACCCTATTCAGCAGACCATCTCCTCGGAAACTTGACTAGAAAAATCAATGCATAACAGTAGTAATGGCCAGAGGAAATTAATTCTTCTGGACTAATTTCCCCATTCGCTAGGCCTTTTGCCAATTTGCTCTTTTTAAATATTTTGTGGACACTATCTGTATGTAGACCAGTCCCAGCAATATGCAATTGTGCAGAATCCCAGAGCGGTGGACAGTAGCAGTCACCTACTTTAATCCCCTAATTTTTACTATTGAGGAACAGAATCCTCACACTGACTTGTTCCACATCAAACAGTCATTTGGAGGCAGAACTGGCAGCAGAATTTAAGTTTCTTGATTCTGAGTATATTTGCCACATCACATCAATGTGGTACTCGAAATAGATTCCTCAACACCTCATTCTTGAGAACTGCCCTCTGGTAGGCTGTAGGTGAGTCGCTGGGGGTGAGGCAGGAAACCAAACAGACACCGTCTTTGCCTTCACAGTGCTTACGACCAGACACACAGTTCGCAGAAGGAATTACACTGGACCGGAATGAGAGATTGAACAAGGAGAGTAGGGAGCTCAGTGGGAGTGCAGTCCAGGGGCGCCTGGTCCGGGCAAGAAGATGAGCAATTCCTCCCTGAGGATGTAACATGTCAACTGAAACCTGAAAGATAAGTCAGAGGACTGTGCAGAATTTAGCAAAAATAGAAGTGCCTTTTTAAAAGAAGACTATGTTTTTTATCTATATTGACCAAATGTACACCAAAATTCACACAGGAGTAATCCTAAATGTTTTTAATGAGCTCAAAATCACAAATCTAGTTTCAGCTTTCCCAAATATCAATAAAAATGTCAGAGTGAGCAACTGCTGGACATTCTCTTTCCTGAAACTGCAACCGCTGTTCTAAAAATATGGTTAATTTAGGCTCAGGAGTTTTGTGATTTTCCTTTATGGAGGCTGCAGAAGGATGCAGAAATTGTGTTAGCAAAAAGAAAAAAATTTCAAGGCAAGAAGTATTTCTCTATTGGATTATTATAGCATGCATCCTTTATTTTTTATTTCCCTGATATACATACATTAATGTGCCTACACCCGATTAAAACCACTGCATGTAAATGGGTTGTGCATTCTAAATATATTCTGAATGTCAGCTGAGAAGACATACCCAATCATGTCTAACTAGCTCACCTATAGCTTGTGATAACTGCTCTCAATTTCAACTGAAAGGCATGTCATATATAATCTAAAGCAATTCGAACAGGTAAGAACAAAACACTGGTGGGTTTAATCCACCCCAACCACATGGCACAAGTCCAGCCCAGGTACCTTTAAAATGCTTGGTTATTTCATTATATTTTGCACTCTTCTCCCACATGTATCAAAAGTATTAAAAATATCTGACTCCAGCTTTGCAAATATCATCGATCTTCTCACCTTTTACCACCCTCATCCTCACTCATTTCATCTACTTCCTTGATTTCCTTCATCGGGGACACTAATTTGAATCAACTATTTTTTATTTATTTACTTATTTTTAGAGAGAGGGGATGGGAGAGAGAAAGAGAGGGAGAGAAACATCAATGTGTGATTGCTTCTCGTGAGCCCTTGACCAGGGATCAGGCCCACAACCCAGGAATGTGCTGTGACTGGAAATTGAACCAGTGACCCTTTGGTTCACAGGCTAGTGCTCAATCCATTGAGCCACACCAACCAAGGCTGCATCACCTTCATTACAGAGCATGAAAGATTCTTCCAAATCACCAATTTGCAAAATTTCTGCCTGTATTTTCTCCTACCTTGTCCTCCTGCTTCCCTACTAGAGAACCTTTGTTTAGGGGCTTCCTTCCACTGGAATATTTGTTTTTCTCATACTTTGGATCTTTCTAGTTATCATCTAGCTCCAGGATTAATAATAACAGCGATGGTCTCGATAGCACCCTTGGTTTCCTCCTTCCTTTCAACATCCGTGCCTGATGAGGCTCAGATGCAGTTTCTCCACTTCTAATGCTGGGCTGCTCATTGTTTCGCTCTTCTACTGCTGACAGTGCCTCATTCCCTCCCACTGACGTGCCACAGGATGTTCCAGACCTTTCCGAACTCCTCAAGCCTAGGACTCAAACCTGAGAAAATCAATGCTACAACATATAAAATATCCATTTTTCCCCCCAGAAGCTCAACCACACTCTATACCAACAATTATCCTTTTGTCTCCTTGTAGCCCTTCCCAAATCTGAGAGGAACAGTTCAGTTTTTTCCCTCCAAAGTAAATCTTCCAAGGATTGACATCATCTCCTCACCGTAATCCAGAAGATTGAGCTCTCAGCATCTTTATTCTTGTTCATTCCATTGGACAGCTCCTTTCCCTACATACCTGCCTGAGCTTCACCGACCAGAACCAGGCTGGCCCAAGCCTCTCTGTGTCCTTTAAAATAATATACAAGGTGATTTTCAAACATATTTGGCATATGGAAACTTAGATCTATGTAGTTCTTTCAATATAAAATGTATCCTCTTTTTCTACATCATGTCACACAGGCTACACCTACTGCTTGTCAGACCACAGTTAACCAACTAAGTGGGCTTTTAAAGGATTTCTGTAGACCCACATCAGTTTTCCTTACCTTCTGCTGATGACTTCTATATTTATGCCATTCCATGCAAAACTCTGATAAATTCTAATACAAAGTACTCCTATTCTTTGTATAAATCTCTTATAAAAAAGATGAGATCCCAAATTTATCCATAATGTATGTATCTGTAATATGTATGCCTATAAATATTACATGCACATGATTCTCTCAGTAACCCTATGGAATTGGGATTGTTTTATCATCCCCACCTTACAGAGGAAGAAAGTGAGGCTCAGAGCAGTATGACCTGCTCATGAGTAAGATGCTGGTGAGAAGCAAAGGCACAAGCCAAGCTCAGGTCTTCTGATTCCAAAGCCCTCAGTCTTTGTGCTACTTCACAGCTTCCCTGTGATGTATCCAGCAGAGGCTACATTATTAGGCAATTCCAGAGCAAGATCCTGGTCTCAGCAGAAAATCAGCATGTGTCTCACCTAAGGTATTGCCCTCCCTGAGAACTGGCAGAAACAGGCAGGAGAAAAAGATAAAACAGTTTATACATCAAGTGGTACTTATATTTCATTTCGTATTAAGTTTTTAGAATGAAAAACTTAAAGTGATTGCTCAAACTATTTCTAATGAAAGAAATGTTTCATTTAGTATGACACCATTGTGGTGATTGCTTTTCACTTTCTTTTTTAGCATATGTAAATGTGTTACCACATTTAAAATACTGAAGATCTGCTTTTGCTACAACTAAGAGAGAAAGATGGAAAATAGGACCCTAAGACCCTAAGAAAATATATTTTCTGAACAGGGTTAGGAAATGAAGCATCTGTTCTGATGGAACTAATAAGTCTCATTTCATTCAATGTGTGCTTCGCCTGCCAGTAGCATAACACTTTAGTGACCTTTCAGGCAACAATAGGATAAAGCACCCCCATAAAGTGCTGTGTTTTCCTAATCAGAAATAAAGCTCAGATTCCACAGATTCCACTCAGGGATGTTAGCCCAGACCGAACACCTCAGGCTCACACAGTAAGCTGAATTAGTGCCACAGAGTAAGTCTGCCTGGGAGAAGGGCGGGTCTTTTGAATTTAGCTGGTGGTTGGTAATGTTCTAAATTCTTTTTGTAAGTCCCTTGAAATCCTTACCTGCAGAGATAATAGACATACACTCTATTTTCACAAGCCCACACAAATTCTTTAATGTCTTTCAATGTGTTCTTCTAAATATTTAGGTTTTGCTTTCTACGAACCACTTTTAAAATTTCCCTTCATGGGCTTTTCCAGCTCTGTGTCCAAAAGAGCGAATGTTGACTAGTGGCTTTGTCATCAATAGCCAAGGTAGAATTTTAGATTACAATACCTCACTGCCAACATGGATTTAAAAATGCAGTTTCAGGTTTGCTGAACTCAGTATTTATGATTAAAAAGTTTAAATAAAAAGGAAGCTCACAACAGGGAATATATTTTAGCAAAGAATATTTATTCAAAAACAGTTTATCTTACTTGGTAATTTCTAAATTTTACTCTTGTTCATGCTACTAAATCACAGTTATTAAACTGATATGGCACTTTACTAATATAAAATAATTGGACCTCCTTGTGCCTCCGTGTTGCAAATAGGGAAACCAAGGCAAAGAGAAAACACCGCAGCAATTGCAAAGAAAGTGATGACAGTTCTGCATCGTCTTCATAGGACCCAAGGCAAATTCCTCCAACAAGGTGAAGATTAAACAAGTACACATTTTATTTTCTCACCATCTATCCAGTTGTGTGCCTCTGTTTAGGTTGTTATAAACTGGCCAGAAATAAAACAATGTTTTCTCTACTCATGCTCAACATTTGTATCCCTTGATAGTATTCATTAGTGAATGACCCTCTCACCCTAGTTATCTTGATAATAAAGGTATCCTTGCCTCTTTCCTTCTCCCTATTGGTATCTAAAACGTTTATTTAATTTTACAGGACCCTGCAACAACTCGTATTCTAGATCTTCAGTAAAAGGTCATCTTTTTATTATTGTTCAAGGCCTTATGGAAGGCAGGGTAAAAGCACTCAGTCAAATTCCACTTAGAATTTTGTCAGCATCTCTCATACTCCAATTGAATGCCTTGTTTTTCTTTATAGTTCATGCAGTGAATACAACATCAAGGGTCTTTCATGAGCCAGACTACGTTCTGGATTCTGTCCGTTCCATGCAGTTACACTGTAGTGATTGAATCAACAAATGAACGAGTAGATTTATAACATATCCTATGAAGATATGTTGCAATGAAGCAAACTAAAGCCAAGTGAGGAGAAATTCAGGACTTATGGGGGTAGGGATCACCTCATAACTCATATGAATGCCTAACCACTATGCTGTACACCTGAAAAAAAATATAATATTGAATATCAACTGTAATTTAAATTTTTTTAAGAATACCAGCAAGTCTCCAATTTGCCCTGCACCACAGTTACATTTTCCTTTTTCCAAGTGTTCCCTGGTCCTTGCAACTTATATGTGCCACTTATAAATAAAATACTATGTTCCCAAATGAAACCAAACACCAACTTATTCCTGACATTCTTTTTTTCTCTGGTAAAGGCAGCAACATTCTTCTAGCCAACTAATTTCTAAGAGTCAACTTTGAATCTTGTCTTTCCCTTTCCTTCCCTCATATTCAAAAATGTGGCATGTCCTAGGTTCCTACCCCTTTCTCCATTTATCTTGCACTCATTGTCCTATTTTCTTTCCATTCTCCTAATTCTAATTCAGGCTTTCAATAATTCCTCTGTCTTCCACATTTTCTGATAAGTACTGCAATAACAGAGACAATGTACCAAGTGGCTATAAGAAAAACATCTCTCCTTACTTTGAATAACATTGCTATAATCAAGGTGACACAAGATGGGGCTAAGAATATAGATAATTTCTGGAAGGAAGGACTGCTTAAATGTTTATATGATGTCTGCACAAATTATCAGACACAAAGGAAATGAACTAAAACTTTAAAGATGTTTGCCATGTCTTTTCTTAAAGATACATTACAAAAAATCAAAACACATTTGTAACTTTCACTGGCAAATATAGCACAAGTGGTTTTTGCTTTGATTATTGTTCACATCAGAATAATCTGAGAATATTATACTTCCGGCCAAGATGGAGGCATAGGTGGACACACTGTGCCTCCTCTCATAACCAAAATTAAGGACAACAAATATTTAGAAACAAGAAAACAATCAGAACTGATAGAAAATTGAACTGTATGGAAATCCAACAACCTTTCATCCAGACCGGTAAGAGGGGTGGAGTCGTGGCAGGAAAAAGTGGAGGTGTGGACCTGGGCACGTAGGCAGCAGCGGCTGGCAGACCCCAGGCACAGGGTGGCAACTGTGCAGACCTAGTGAGGCTGCGCAGGGCGGCTGGCTGACCAGGTGGTCCCACATTCGCACGCAGATAATCCAGGCGAAGGGGAAGCTACGGAAGGGACTAGAATCTGAGAGAGAGTGTGGAGCAAGTGCCATTATTCCCTCTCAGACCCTGCCCCCACATACAGAGTCACTACCCAGCTGACTAGGCTGCCCTGCCCTGGGGAACACCTAAGGCGCCACTCCTCACTATGTCGTAACAGCCGCGACCAGACCAAAAAAAGGGGGGGGGGGGGCTCAAACGGGAGAACAAATCAAAGCTTCAGAGCCAGTTCCTCTAAGTGACGAAGAGATAGCCAACCTATCAGATGCACAGTTCAAGGCCCTGTGCATCAGGATGCTCACAGAATTGGTTGAGTTTGCTCACAAATTAGATGAAGAAATGAAGGCTACAATAAGTGAAACAAAGGAAAATGCACAGGGAACCAATAGAGATGAGAGGAAAACTGGGACTCAAATCAATGGAGTGAACCAGAAGGAAGAAACAAACAACCAAACAGAAAATGAGCAAGAAACAAGAATTCAAAAAAATGAGGAGAGGCTTAGGAACCTCCAGGACATCTTTAAACATCCAAATTATAGGGGTACCAGAAGGGGAGGAAGAAGAGCAACAAGTGGAAAACTTATTTGAACAAATAATAAAGGAGAACTTCCCCAATCTGGCAAAGGAAATAGACTTCCAGGAAGTCCAGAAAGCTCAGAGAGTCCCAAAGAAGTTGGACCTGAGGAGGAACATGCCAAGGCACATCGTAATTACATTAGCCAAGATTAAAATGAAGGAGAGAATTCTAGAAGCAGCAAGAGCCAAGGGGACAGTCACCTACAAAGGAGTTCCCATCAGACTGTCAGCTGATTTCTCAAAAGAGACCTTCCAGGCAAGAAGAGGCTGTACAGTAGTATTCCAAATTATGAAAGGCAAGATTGCTCTACATCCAAGATTGCTCTGTCCAGCAAAGCTTTCATTTAGAATGGAAGGGAAGATAAAGTACTTCTCAGATAAGGTCAAGTTCAAGGAGTTCATCATCACCAAGCCCTTATTATATGAAATGTTAAAGGGACTTATCTAAGAAAAAAAAGATAAAAATATGACAGTAAAAAGACAGCAAACTCACAGCTATTAACAACCACACCTAAAACAAAAGCAAACTAAGCAAACAACTAGAATAGGAACAGAACCACAGAAATGGAGATCATATGGAGGGTTAGCAACAGGGGAGTCGGAGGAGGAGAGAGGGAGAAAAGAAACAGAGAATAGGTAGCATAGAAGGTGGGTAGAAAATAGACAGGGGGAGGACAAGAATAGTGTGGGAAATGTAGAAGCTAAAGAACTTATGACACATGGACATGAACTAAAGGGGGGGGGAATGTGGGTGGGAGGGGGTGTGCAGGGTGGAGGGGAATGATGGGGGAGAAATGGGACAACTGTAATAGCATAATCAATAAAATATAATAAAAAGGAAAAAATAGAATAATCTGAGAATATTATAGTTGGGGAGGAGATGAAGGAATAAATTTTCTAGAAATAAACAGAGAAAATATGCTGGAGAATAAATAACAAAGGGAGGAATCTACAACCATAGAAGGCTCAAAAGAAGAATTCTAAAATTTTTGTTAAAGGAATAAGGAAGGGAAAGCCTAAAGATTTTAGATTTAACCCAAAAGGTGATTCAAAACCTTTGATATCTTCTAGGAATTTTCTGGAGTGGCATGAGTGAAAAACAGAAATCATTTTTCGATATACTTAGTAAGGGAAGTGAATACCTGACTTCCGGGCCCATTTTCAGCTCATGTGTGGCCCCAAGCAGTCAAATAAATCTGTATTTACCTGTAAAATAAAAGTAATTATTCTTACCCACTTCACAGTGCTATTGGAAATATAAATGATATCACCTGAAATGGCTTTAGAAATTAAGTATTTTGCAGTTGTCAGAAGTTTATTTTGTTTTTATTCTTAGGAATTAAGGAGATTCCTCATTAATAAAAGGTACTTTTTCCCTAAAGAATGCAGGGTTGTGCTATAAGGCAAACATCTAGATGCCATCACAATTACTTGGGGAAAGACCCTGTTGGATGTCTTATGACTACTAGCCCAGAAAAGGTGTACAGTTTCAAGCAGCCTCATTAGAGCCTGAACAAATGTGATTATTTTAAAAAAACTGAAAGCAGACCAAAGTGGCATTAATGGTAGTTTAAAAATGGTAACCTAGCCCCAATAATTGAGTATTTTGAGAAAAAATACCTCTTCTTCTACCTCTTTCTTCTACCTCTGTCCTCTACCCATATGCACCCGAGTTCCAGACATGACTGAAGCATCATTCTCTAAAAGGTGCAAGATACTGAGTCCACTACACTGACCACCATAGTATTATCTACAGTGGTCAGCTGGACCCATTTATTCCTATTTGTCTCCCTCAGATACTTAGGAAGACAGCCAAAAAATTACTTGGAATGTATGCATGTGGAAAATGAGCTCACATCATTTCACTGGCTGTGAACATAGGCATGTACATAAAGTACAGAAAATATGCCCTTTAACTCTGGTTTAAATTTGACATCACCCCACCTCCCTCAGCCATGAATGAAATGGTAAGAATCCATCCTGATTACATTCAGATCTTCCTCTCTTCTCTTCTCAGTTCTGAATCACCCACTACTAGAACCTCTTCCATGGCCCTGGCTGAGCTGAATGATCAGAACATTCACAACCCTTTCATCAGAGTTTTAGCGCTATTCTCCCCAGCTGGGTAGCTGTAAGCCAGCTCTACTACCCACACACCAGACAGATCACAGATAATAAGAGAAAGACCCAGACAACTCAAGTGCCATTTGCAAGACATGCTGAAGATATACTTCATGTCCCTTCTGGCCTTCGCTGATGTCTTAGGACATTGCTCCAGACTCAAGCTTTGTTTCCCATTTTTGGTTCTGATTCTATCCATTGGACTTGAGGATTCATCATGGTTTCTTCAGGTTAGCCCTTGGTTCACTCCATGATCTTTGGCTTATTAATACCATCTGCTTTTTTCTGCCATTCATTTGAAATCCCTGGGGGGAAAGCTGTGGGAATATTTAAGAGCAAAAGAAAATTAACAATAACAACTCATCAACTTGAGTTTAACTTGGATCTCAATATCAGTGGAAGAGACCTTACTTTTTACATCTGCCCTGACCTTGAGCTACTCTAATCCACTCTACTGTCCAGCACCAGGGCGAGGGGTTGGCAGGGGCATCCTACTGAAAGGGAACCTCAGAGGGAAACTTTAATGCTGTGAAAACCTCTCAGCAAACTATTCCTTAAGTAAGTCTGTGTTCACAAGGTAAACCCAAACAAAAGAATTTAGGCACTATTTGCATCAAATCCCCAGTCATGGACAATAGTTTCTCAAAATATAAACTTTAAATATAGGTGCCATTCAATTATTATTCAGCTCTTCTGGTACTGTTTATATTAGCTAATGTACAAATGTGGGCAATTCAGAAAATAAACAAGGTTTATTCTCTTTTCATTTATTTTCTATAAAATACTTGGTATAGTTCCTTAGTTGTCCCAAATTAAACATTTTCTGTCTTTCTTTCTCCTGCACTGCATACATAGGCTTAGAATGAGTCCTAATGTTTTTCAGGGGGGGTTAATTTTCTTTTTCTACACCATATGTCTCACCTAGGGCTTTACATTCCTTATCTTATTTCATCCTCGTGCTAATTATATGAAATAAGAATTATAATTCCTGTGTTAAGAGCTGTTAGGTGATTTGTCCAAGGTCACACTGCTGGCAAGTGGTCAAAGCAGTATTTGAACCCTGATCCTTCTAAGGTCAGGTCTCTTTTTTTCATTATACTATTTCAATTTGATGAGAAGGAAATTCCGCCTCAGAAAAAAAGAGTTTTCACTGTATAAAGACATGAGATGTTAAACCAGGAAAGAACATGAAGTCACTTTACATGTATATTACTAAGTGAAAGAAGTCAATCAGGTAAGAATCCACACTTTGTTGTCCAACTAGATGGTGTTCTACAAAAGGCTAAACTACAGAGACAGGTGAAGATCGGTGGTTTCTAGAAATCAGGGAAAAGGCATAGCAGGGAGGGTTTTTAGGGCAGTGAAACTATTCTGTATGAAGTATATCATTATGCATTTGTGAAAACCCACAGAATATAAAACGCCGAGAGTGAGCCCTGATGTGAACTCTACACTCAGTGAAAATGCCAGGTCAGCGCAGGTTCGTCAGTTGTACCACGTGTACCTCCCTGGTGGGGACGTTTGTAGTGTGCGTGTGGGACAGGAGGTGCACCAGAACTGTGTGCTTTCCACTCAACTTTGCAGCACACTTTGCTGTAAAACTGCTCTAAAAAATAAAATACATTTTTAAAAAATAGGTTTCCCCACTAAGCAGAGACATAGACATCATAGACTTTATGTTACACCACACTTTGGTCCAACCTCTACCTGTAACACTTAAGATAGTATAAAGAGAACCAAAATTAGTTAAAACCAAAGTACTAGAAAAAGTAAAAGTACCCTAGGGCATCCTAATTCAGCCTGTATTTTCCTTTCTTTCTCCTTCTTGTCACCAGTTTTGGCATCCTTTCTGTTGTTTTCCTTTTATTTCCACCATACAACTTCTACATCCAAGAATGGAAAAGAGAAAACAAAAACAAAACTTTTTCACAGGACACTTAGTATAAGCGTATAACAATAGTATAACAATAGTATATAAGCATATAACAATAGTACTGTTCCAGTTACTATTGCTGTAAATCATAGTGTGTAAAACAACCATCGATTATGCAGATGCATTCCAAGGGTTAAAAATTCTGACAGGGCACACTGAGGATGGCTTGTCTCCGATTTGTAATGTAAGGGGCCTCAACTGTCAAGGCTTCGAGACTGGGCTGACTCAACCTCTGGGGGCTAGAGTCGTTTGGAGGCATTTTTCTTTACAAGTCTGGATGGTGATGCTGGCTGTCAGCTGGGACCCCAGCTAGCCTACCAGCTGATATACGTATCCACGGGTTCTTCACTGGTCTCTCCGCGTGGACTAGTCTGGGTGTGGTAACTGTGTTCCGGAAGAGAACAACCCAAAAGAACAAGAGGGGTGTATGTGACATTTTTATGATCTAACCTTGGAACTCACATAGTGTCACTCATAGTATACTCTATTGTTCAAAGCGGCTACAAAGGTCTATCCAGGTTCTAGAGGAAAGAACATAGGCCCAAACCACTGGATGGTAGGTGTGTTAGGATTACATTGTAAGCACATATGGAATAGGAGATACTGTTTTTTGCGTTTTGGAAAATATACCACAATAACTCTTGTTATATTTTATTGTGTCATAAATATCTAGCTATCTATTGCATTTGAATGTTTGGTTGTTGGACATTGCTCCACATCTTTATGTGTGATCGTCTATTTCAGATTATAAACCACGTGAAGGAAGGGACAGCCATGTTAGGTTCATTTTTATGAGCTATGGCATAGCACCTTGTACTTAGCAATCCCAGTATATAGTAATATCACTAGTGCTGCAGTTGCTGATAGGTACGTACACCTGAGCCATCATTACTTTTGCATGTGTAATGTGTTGCAGAAGATCTCTACACTAACCAAAAAGACATATAGCATCTTTAATATGCAAGTGAAGTTTGTTACAACAGTTGGGTCTTGGTAGCTTGAGAGGAGTACTTGAGTTCTTCTTCCAAGTAAATAGATTCTTGTAAAGCAACAATTGAATCTCACAGGTGAGGGGGTGGGGAAATCACTACCTTGAGGGAACTATTTTTTTTCCTCTACAATTAGTCACTTTTGGTTTACTAGATTATTAAAAGGTTTAGATGATGAATCTGTGTGAGACCTTCATCATGAATGTTTATCTCTCTGAAAAGTGAATTAATGAAGTCAATTGTCCCTTTTCAGTTGATTTCATAGGTGGCTTTGATTCTTATGGCTATCAAGGGCCTCAGAAGACATCTCATTTACAACTACAGCCTATGTACATGTAAGTACTTTGCTTGGGAGGCATTCTTCTGGGACATTAAAGGATGATTAAGTAAACAGTCTTGTGGCACAAAGTAAATGGCATGCAACTTTCCTTCAGTTATGTACTTCAGTATTTTCTCATATTGTTTTGACCAGGGTAAATTCTAATAACATTTTATTCATAATTATTTAAAAACCTAACTCTTCAGAAATGCCATATCTAAAGTTACCTTTAGTCTTATATAACTATCAACTACATGGCTAAAAAAACACCCTATATAATATATTAATTTTTTTAATTACCCAAAAGTTATATATATTTAAAGTAATATAATATTGCAAGTAATTCTATGTAACTGTATAAACCACATGTTTTGGTTTTCCCAGGATAGTCTCAGTTTCCATGGCTGTCCTGGTATAATTATTACCAGCACCCCCTACTACTCTCAACAGTGTTTTCATTTGGATGATGAATGACAGGCTATCACTCTAGTTATACAACGTGTTAAATGATCAAAAACTGCGCAATACTTTATCATTTTTCTGATGTGAAAACTGAAAATGAAACAAGCATATTAATACTGAAATTTATCAGACCCTTAACTCTAGCACGCAAGAGAGCAGATATACAATCAGAGCCTGATTTTTATATCTGTGTTTAGGCAAATTCCCTTGGATAACAACTGATAACAAATTCTATATATCAGCATCAAGTGATATGCTGAATTGCAAGCGAAGATCAAAATAGAAAGTAAGATTCCAATTCATTTTGAAATGTGAGCTTCTCTCTTTGAAGATATGTGTTTGTTGTCGTTGTCCTCCACCATTGAACCATTTACCTTTGAATATTGTCAGTGTGTAGGATGATAAGTGGATATTTGGAGTATTTCTCCAGAGTGATTAATCTATTAATCTTACAACGTACGTTGTAAGCTCCTTTTTAAAAAGCGAATGATCTGTGCATGATGCCTCCACTTTTCTTCGTGCCCCTGGTGGTTCCCTGGAAGCACTGGGCAACACCACTCCCAGACAAGCCTCTGTCCGTTCAGACACCAGGCAGTGCTATGTGTTATGTACGTACAGCATTCCCTCTGTAAACAGTCCATCGCCTGTCCCCTCTGTACATCCTACACCCACTGCCTTGACTCTGCTTTCATGACCGGAAGTTTTCCATTTCCTTGTCTGTTCTAGAACCCCATCCCATCTTTCCTGCAGCCTCCAAATCAGTCTTCCTGAAGCAGCACACAGAGCATTTCACTCCCCAGCTCCAAACTGCCCATGACTCCTGCTATCTGCTGATCAAAGTCCATGCTCCTTACCATAACCTGGAAGCCTGCTCTGATTGGGCCCCAAGGTTTCTTTGGAATGTTATCGCCTCTCCTCAACCCTTAGTACTTTTTAAGCCCCAACCATAAGCAGATTATGTTGAGATACGCTCAGAAAATGTAATAATAACTAAGAATTGACCCCCGTCCTACAGAAGATTATAATCTGTTGAGGGCATGAATGGTCTGATATCTCCCCTTAACTATTTTTTGACAGCCAAACTAGAATTTTTGCTTTCTGCAAACACAATATGTATTTTTCCAATTTTTCATGATTGTCCATGCTGTTCTCTTGACACAAGCATCTTTTTTTTTCCAAATTCCACTCTTTGAGACCCCACTAACTTTTAAATTATACCTTAAAATATAGTTCTTTCATGAAACATTTCTTGCTCTTTTCCTCCTTAATTCCATTTTTTTACTCTATACTACAGTTGTATTTAATTTATAGCATACCTTTCCTATCCTTCCAGACAGACTTGATAGCTTAAAAAAAACAAACAAAAAAACATTAAATGATAAATTCTCTAAATACTTTTCCATTCTTCTCAATATTGTATCATAGCCTGAGGTGCAGTATTCTATTAAAAAATAAAGACAAATTAATAAGGAATAGTGGTTAAGATGACCTATTGAAGATAGATGGGCTGAGATAACATCTCTTATGACCTTGGACATATAACTTTATTTGAACCACTTTATTTATTCTCACCAAGCCTAAGTTTCCTCACCTGCAAAATAGAGATGATAAATACATCATGTAACTATTCTGAATTTATATAAAATAACTCACGTAAAGCATATAAAGCATAGGACAAGTCAATAGTAATTGCTTAATAAACATAATTTATTAGTAGTAAGAATAATGCTCATGTTAACTAATATTACTCTTGAAAGACTTTATCAAGTCACAAATTAATATATACTATATTTCATCCCCAAAGGATTTCCTCTGTAAACAATATAACTCATATACCAGCCCCAGTAGCGTAAAAATATGTTTGTGTTCCAGAGCAAACCAGGACATCTGGAAGATTTGCAATTGCTCACTTCTGACAATAGCACATGGCATTTTTAACACACAGCATTTCATTGTGTTGGTCAGTAGGAATGATCAATAAAAATGATCAAACTGCAATAAATTAGATGTAACCACTTATGTAAGGATCCGCTATACTAATAACATAAGAATACTAATTATGCATAATCAAATGTATTAATTCAAATCAAGCATTTATAATGTTAATTTCTTTCAAGGGGGCATTTGGCAAATTTTTTACCCAGCATTAAATTCCTTAAGGACAGAAGTGCCTGTGATTTTATTAAGTAGAATACTTTAAGTGCTAAACCAAAAGTAATAAAAATATTGTTTTCTTCCTTACTTCCAGGGAATAGTAAAATTATATGAGCTTTCAAGTCTCACTGTTCATAAAATAAGTTAAATGTTTAATGAAATTTGAATTTAGGAAGTTAGAAATAGTTAGAATATATAGCAGCACACCAATCAAAATACGACTACTATCCCTTCCACAGAACATCCCCTAGAGACCTCAAACACTAGAACACTAAGATTATTTTACAGATGAGGAAACTGAGTCAAGTGGAAGGAACACAAGGTCCCACAACTTCTCAGTTGTGCAGCTCCGATTACCAACCAGTTTTCCAGCCCCCTTAGTTTAGCATTCTTTCCAAATTCATAGACAGACTGTGGGTTTGCTGAGGCATTACATTCCCTGATTCTTAATTTAACTCATTTCTACCTGTTCACACTAACTCAGCTGCCATACTTCCATTTGTGCCTGCACCACCCCTTTTTCTGTGTCTCTTTTCTTCCCTTTTGATTTCACATTACGCAGTGTTGATGAAGGAGGGCTTTTTCAACTTTGTAGACCTCAGAATCAGTCACTGCAGAGCCACCACTGTCTATTCAAATCCTGTGAAAAAGCAGAACTGACTCACACATAATCCGCATCCCCTGCTGAGCAGCAGAGAGCCCAGCGTCTCCTATATCTTCGTCCTTCAGGGCGTACCTTCTCCTGTCACCCCGCCATAAATAAGTCTCGTAAAGTAAGAGCAATTTAACACCATGGACCAGTTCACTCGCCCTAACAATATTATATAGCAACTGCAAGTGAAAGCTGTTCCTTGGAAGGAGAGCAAACGCTTAAAAGCAATGTGCAGTTTTAGCTGTGGGACCCCCATTGTCCCCAGCAAACCTTCTGTGGCGGGGAGCCTGGACGGAGCTCCGAAACCCGGCCTGCCTGACTGCCCCTCACAGCCCTGTGCCCCCCTCTCCCGACCCCCCATTGTCATCAATGAATAGACAGTCCTCTTTTTTTTCTTCTGTTACATTCTTGGCCTGTAATTCTTCAGATTACCTATAATCCATCTAAAAAGGAAAGTTATTATTTTTTCTTATAATTTGCTAAACTCCTTTGACACCAGCAATAGCTGCGAATTTGCGGCACAGAAACATTCCCACGTCCACGAGTTCATTTTCTTACAGAGCAGCTGCTCGACAGCCACGGGCTCTGTGCCGTACCAAGCAGAGATCCGCTGGGGCTCCCGCGTGCGCCTGTGAGAAAGTCCTACCTAGGCCGTTAGATGGCATTTGAGAACATTGCATTCTTTCTGGCCGCCTAATTGTACAGCAATACGTATTCATTTTATTTGTCCCTGGAAATGGACTTTAAATTACTTGAGTAGCTCTCTATCCAGTAAATTACCATAAGTAACCCCGATCTAGAAGGTTACACTGAGAAAAAAGGAGAGGAAAATTGTCTATTTAAAGCACAACTGGGCTTGGACTTTTTTTGGGGGGTGGGCTTAGGCTTTGCTCCTATGCTTAGAAAAGTGAGAAAAGGTGCTGAACTTTCTCCCTTGATTAAAAACATTCTCTCTCTCTCTCTCTCTCCTCTCCCCTCCCCCGCCCCACCCCCTCTCTCAGGTCGAAATAATACAGATGGCTTCATAATGTCAGCTCCTGGACCTTACAAAAAAACTTGTTTCGCAGTGGCCTCCTGCATTTTATGAAGAGCAAGAAGCAATGAGTTTAAATATACATATATATGAACAGACCAAACGCAAAGTCTCACATCCACTGGGACACAACGCACAAACATGCACTGAGGCACACACTGATTCCACCTGGCCTCCTCTTTCTAACCGAAACAGACAAACATGCAGGACTTGCCCATCCTGGATTTCCTGAAAGCAGGCTTCTTTCGCCCAGGCCTTTGGAAAGTTCAAAAGGAGACGTGCTGGTGCCCTCTGGTGGCCATCACTAACTAACTCCTCTGCAACTCAGCCCCTGGGCCTCTGCAAGCTGGGAACTCATCCAGGGCCCGGTAGCTTGAGTCCTGCCTCCTGCACCCCATCCGTCTTGATAGCACCACTGCTATGTAGGCAATGAAACTGCAAAAACAAACACACACAACCTGCCATGATGACCTTGTAACCCAAGTCTGAAATGGCAGGTTGTTTGCCCTAAAGGCTGTACCGTATATACTTGCCTTAACCCACCTAAAGTTGTGCGCCCAAGAATCTCAGTGCAGACATCCCCAAGTCACTTCCTTTAGGCTAACACACTGCTGTTAATTCCGAATGAGTTCGAGTCTGTGTGTTTTACGTCAAGAAACAACACCGAATAACCCAGCAGCTCCCGTGTGTCTGTGTACAAAAACTGCCAGCTGTCAGCAAAGTGCTTTACCATTGAGCCTCCATGGTGGCCAAAAAGAGACAAGTAACAATAATAGCAACAACAATAATTGTCATCTTTATAGTTCTTAAATATGGTCTTCGGATGGGGTTGGGTGGGACAACGGAAAACTTAATAATCTACTAAAGTCAATCTACTGGAAGCAGAAAGCAGAAATGGCATAACACTGATTTTATTTATCGCACTCTAGGTGCTTTTATAAGTAACTACAAATGTCTTTTACTAACACAGAAAGAGCTGTGGATTTCTATCAACTGAGGCCAACGGAATATGTATTAGCTATGTTTACTCTTTTATATCTAATTCCAATGGGAGACCCTACGTAGGTGACCTTTTTTCCTAACTTCAGCGTATGAGATTATTTTTGGGGGGGTGGGGGGACCAATAGTTACCTTGGTGAAATCTTTGAGATCTCTCTGTGGTGGTCGGGGGGTCTGTTGTGTGTTAGAGTGTATCTTACTCCTCCTGTATTATCGTGGCAGAAAAACTGTGCTGTTAACGTAGTTGGCAACAAGATGCCTTTGGAAACTTAATAGTAGGTCAATGTGTTTATGGAATATTCTGAAATTCTAGGAAATTTTGTTCTATATATTCAAGCATTATTTGGTTTTCATTAGTGGAAAACATAATTAGCTCAGTCTTGTCAGGAACTCAGATAAGACATGTTTTTTTCTTGGATCCACCTGAGACATTAAAATCAACTTTTTAAATTAATATGCCATCTTTAAATGCAGCGAAATTCAGACTTGAGAAGTCATGCATTGGCATGGAGCAACTTTTTTTCTTGGTTTCCATGAAGTTTCAGTTACTGGGTTAATCTACTTTGGACCTTATCCCATCCAGAACTACACAAACCAGTCCTATTACTGTGTTGCATGGATATCTGTGATATATACACATATACATTTGAAAATGATAAAGGAACAAAGGTTGCTATTGGAACATGAGCTACAAAGAAAGATTCCAACTCTCGTGCTTGAATTTTCTCAGTGGCTTGTGTATATTTGTCCATACATACATATATAAAACATACAGTTACAGACATGTCAGTGAAACCTCATCTAATGATTTTATAGTGACATGCATGTTTAATATATGAGAAAAATATTTACCAATGTATTGTCCTTTGATCCGTAAAATAGAAATACTATACATGGCAGAACTTACTCTAATGTAACTATTGATGTTTTTTAAAATGAGGTTTCACTGTACATTCATACTGTGATCAGAGCCCACCTTCTAGGACATGTAAATGGATTGGAATTGAAATGCACAGAGAATACGCCCTCATATTCCAGCTTTAAGTTGCAGCCAACATACCACCTAATCACTACTATCATCACCACCAAAATTTTCAAAATCAGTTGTTGACTACTAGAAAGTAATCAGTGGACAGGTTGTTTTTGGGAGCAGTGAGCACAGTAGTGTGATTCTATCTGGAAAAAACATCTCAGTTGTACAGCTGTATCCTCCTCAAAATCTGGTGAAGAATGCTATTTTTCTAGGCTGAGCTTTTGTTATAAACCTAATATTCAGAAGGCAAGAGTTACAATCCTGATGTGTCTTTTTCTTTTCTTTTTTTGCGTTTGTTAATTCTGAATGTATTTTTAACAGAGTGATTTTTTTGACTTACTAGTGTAATTTGCATTTTAAAAATAAATGGAAAAACAACTAAGTTTCAGAGCCGTCCCTGCAAGCCGCTGCTCCTTCTCACAGTGCACTTGACTATGTCCTTGACAGGAAACCCTTCCATCTTCACATGAAGGCAATGCTGATACCTGTTGCGTGCCGTGCAGGGATGCATCAGAAGTAAAAGAAAATGCCAGGTTACAGCACCATCTTAGCTCAGTCATATAGGTAACACGTGTTTTCATTATCACCTGTCACTAACTTTTTTTTTTTTTTTTTTACAAGACTGCCTGGAATAGACTCATCATCATGTGGAAAGCTTTCTCCCCCACTTCTATCTAGAATTTAGAGTTAACATCAGGCTATTATCTGACAGAGATGTTAGGGCACTATATTAGAAACCTTTGGTTAACATAGGTAGGGTTTTTTTTATTTGTGTACATTTTTGTTCACAAATAATTTAAAACAACTTAAAATGTTCATTCATTGCCAGTTTGGTGACATTGTCTTTGATAGCTACTCGAGGGAAGCATATAGGGCTAGGGTAAACAGTAGAAAAGGTTAACCCCTTGTGGGAGTCAGGGGTGGGTTGGACAGGGAAAGGCAAAGAGGGAAAAATTGGGGCAACTGTAATAGAATAACAATAAATTTTTTTAAAGAAGAAAAGAAAAACAAAAAGTTAATCATAAATGTCCCTGGCATTTGTGATTGTCTAACAGTAATTTTTGCTGAGCTTCACTGTCTAGGCTGCAGGGACAGAGGCAGCTGAATTGGGCTGCTGGTGAGGGGGTGTTCTTTCTCTCACTGTACACAGACCCCAGACACCCAAGTGCCCACGTTGATTGAAAGCAAGGAAAGCTTTGAGACATCATTTCAAGAAGCTGAAGATCAACTTGTATGTAGTACCTAACTTATCAGCCACATAGTGAGAGCCTCGTAAAGACCAAGCCTGTTTTTACTTTTGCTCCCTGTGTGAAAAGCATGCTGATGTATGTTTGTGGAAGTAGGAGTGGCTGACCATCAGGTTGTTGCTTCATGCTGTGAGGTCAAATGCACACAACATCTGAGTGGATTATAAAGAAACAAAAATTAACAAGCAACTACACACACACACACATATACATACACCCTAAAGGAAAGATTCCTTCTTCTGGAGTTCTCAGTTAGTGTGAGCACTTGGTAGATAAACACTACCAAGATCTTTATTTGGTGACTATTAAAAAACATGATCCCTGATATAATGAAGCAAATATGCAATTTTCCACTGTACTATAATAAGCGAAGCACTTAAACTCAGAAATACAAACTGATTTTAAATATAACATATTGTAGAACAAACTTTTGAGAGACAACCTATTTATTATAGAGACAATAAACTAAGGCTCATAGATGGTAATAAATTACTCAAGGTTACCATGTTTCTTGAAAATGCAGGTAGCTCACTATTCTACAACAATCCTACAATATGCGTACTCTGGTCAGAATAGAGTAAAACAAATCCCAGACATTGTCAACTGACCCTGGACTGTGTAAATCCGAATGAACCCTGATAAAGAAAACTCTAAGATAGTATAAGATCATAAAATGCTTCTGAATTATTGTGTACTAGGTTCGGCATAGTCTCAACATTAAATGTTTTTGTTACGTTATAGTTTTTTTTAAAAAAACTAATAACATATCCATATGTAAATATACTCATACATATGTTCCATATTAGGCAACTAATTATGTTCACTTTCAGGGGTAGAAATTTTCTAGCATTTCTTTTATATCACATTTCTGAATAGCTAATATTAGAGACATTAAGATTACTGAAACTTCCCCATCTTGAATGCTTCCTGTGATTGTGAAGATAATCTTCCCTCAGACATTTTATCTATCTAGGTAAATCTTTGGCACTCAGCACTTCTACTCAGGAAGCTTTGATATCAAGATCCTTACATCATAAAAAAATAAGCCTCAGTTACTCCCATCACATGCAAATCCTTGCTTCGGATTCATGTTCAATTCTCTTCTCATCGTACTACATCTACCTTCCACCTACTCTCAAGAAAGGAAAGAACAAAATCTGTGATTGATATATTATGTCCAATTTTAAACATACAGTATCTTGAAACAATCACTTTGAGAGCAAAGTCTCTAAGACATTTATGTACTCTATGGCTTTTAAATCGACAAAAATATGGACTAGATAATACATTCAAGGGTCTCACTTACCCTGAAACCTGCCTAAGTGTCATGCGATAGGACTGCCAGTGACAACAAAGCAAACAGTGGTGAGTTCCTCCTAAAAGAGATAAAAGCCTATCTGTTTATATTCTTTAGAGTTTTAAAAAAGGTTGTTTTTTTTTTTTTAAATCCTTAAGCATCATAGAGTTTAGAAACAAATGAGCTTAAAATGTTGATGGGCAATGAAAGTTGATTTTTGTAAGATAAATTCAGAGAGGAGTTACATGTGCATGCTCTGACGCAGTCTAAATCATTACTAAAACTAATGCAAGCCTTCTCTGTAATGAGAGCACAGAATTGTGGCGTCTTAGTAATAAAACAAGTATATTTTTTAACCTCTCATTCTACCCTCAGATGAATTTAAGCTATAACTGCAATGGAATAAAACAACTCCCCAAAAGATTGCAAATTGATGCTGTCACCCCAAGGATGATGGATTGATTCAATTAATCAGTAAGTCTCTTCTAAGAGTCCTTCAGGGAGTTATTTACCAGAGGCATACCCTGTTTATTCCTCTCCCGTGTGCCTGTCATTTTTCTTCATTTTTCTCCTGGTTTTATCCATTCTATCCTTTGGGGATACGTGGATCTCCATGTGCAGAGAGGTTTGGCACACAGCTGTCTAGACATAAATCTTCCAGGCCTCACACTGGAGGCCACCCGAACACCTGTGCCTCTTGTCATTGTTATCTCAGGCTGAGCAAGGCCTTCTCAGGGTGCAGTCAGGCAAATGGAGACCGAGTTACACATGAGAAGTCACTGGGAAAGTATCAGACTGAGTGAAGACTATGAGAAATCCTCCGCTGGTAAAGAGGGAACAACCTGTGCTCCACACGCTGTGGACGGAGCCTTCCCTTCTCCAACAGCAGGTGGGTGGGGAAGAAGAGGCAGAGGACCGCCAGGCCCGGGGCCAGTGCTTGGATTCACGGGAACACAACGCGTAGTCCGGGATTGTGTTGTTTTGAGTGACGGAAGGTAAATATTCCCCAACAAGAAATATTTCCATTTCTAATGCACGACCACCTGTCAGTTCAAGTTGCTGAGAGCACAGATTCAGGAGGAAGATGTCTGTCTCACCTCAGAGGTCAATCTTGCTGTCAGGGTTGACTACATGGGGCGTGGGCCCCCTGCAATATGACAACGTAGGGCCCCTGTTCAACCATTACCTTTGTTAACAGTACTACATATAAAGGTTTTCCTTTAAAAATATTTTATCTTTGGTCAATATAAATGACTATGGTATCAGTCATTCCTGGCAAATATATCAAAACTGATTTTTTTATAATTTTTAATTTTGAGAAGAATCTTCCCATTAATGTAACTTTTATTTTATAAATGATCCAAGAATTAGAATAAATGTCTGATAAATTATTTTGAAATATAAATTTTTGTCATTTGAGTTAATGGTTCACAGAATAATTTTTCTAAAAAGATTTAAATCTCCATAAAAGTTTCATAAAAGTCTGAATTTAATATTAAATAAAAATCCCAGAAATATTAAATAAAAATTGTAGAGTAGCAATTTAGCATTTTCTTTTTCCTATAACTTATAGAAGTTGTCTGAGAAGCTAAAATGGCTTCATGATTTCTATATAATTGAAAATACTTGTGTATTCTATTGCTGTATCTTCAATTACAAGAAAAATACTTTTAAAATTGCCTTCTCATTAATAATTTGTTCATCTGAAGTATCATGTGAAAATAGTTCTTTTCAGTTTACTGCTAATGCAACAGTCTTTAAGTTTTATTTCTATGTGAAAGTCTATGGATATTTGTTTTCAAAACCAGAGACTCTAAACTCTGAATAATTTTAATAAGTAACATTTCTAATAACTCTCATATGCTCTGTTGCAATGTCCATGTGTATGCTTTTATCTTGTAATAACTTCCTGGCAAAGTTACTGCCTAAGCACCAGTAGCTCCTGTCCCATCCCTGAGCCACGAACCACAGTTAATCGGTGTTCAGAAGCTGGGGGGACTGGCCCTCTGGGGAGCAAATGGACAGGCTGGCCTCCCACAGTTCCCAGGGCTGCCCAGGGCCCTTGCTTTCCCCCAGGGCATAGCCGCCAGTTCTACCTGCCATTGCTGCTGCCACAGTCACCACTGCCAATCTGATCCCAGGCCTTTCTGCCGGCCCCGTAGCTCCTCTGACTGCCCTGAGGCAAACCAGGCCAATTGCTCAGCAAGCTGTATGCTGTGCCTGGGGGCTGAGCCACTGTCAGCTGGTACTGATGCCGGATCACAAACACTCATGAGGGCTGTCCCTCCAGGGCGTCTCCTCTGCTCCCCACATGCTCAAAAATGACATATTAAGAATTTCATGAAGACAATAGTAGAGCATTAAATCAAACACTGGACTCCTCTGAGCATGGGGGGCGTTGTGTGATGGCACACGTCATGTGGCTGTGAAGCCAGCCCTGCGTGCTACACAAGCCAGGAGTGAAACACTCTTCTGTCCCTACCCCAACTTCAAACTCACCCCCATTTTGTTACTGGAATCAAATCACTGTATTAGTTTCCTATTGCTGCCGTACCAAATTACCACAACTTGGTGATTGAAAAATCACAAAAACTTATTAAGGTAATCTTATGGAAATCAGGAGTCCAAAATGCATTTCACTAGGCTAAAATTAAGGTGTCAGCAGGATTTTGTTCTTTCTGGAGGTTGCAAAGAAGAATCCATTTCTTTGACTTTCCTGGATTCTAGAGGCTGCCTGCATTCCTTGGCCAGAGACCCTTTGTCCATCTTCCAAGTCAGAGTGTAGCATCTTCAAATCTCTCCCTGACTCTATGACCTGCATCATCCTGACATCTCCCTCTCTGACATGGACCCTCTTGTCTCGCTCTTATAATGACCTTTGTGATTACATGGGATAATCCAGATAATCTTTCCCTTTTAGAATTCTTAAATCAATTACACTTGCAAACTGGACTATAAAAACCCCTTTGTCATGTAAGATAACATATACCTAGGTTTCAGAAATTATGATACAGCATATTGGGCAGGCCAGGATTTACAGACCATAGCACCTACGTCTCTGCGTAGATACTCCCCCCACACACCACAATCTCAGATAGTCCTCCTGAGGCTCAGCATTCCTAATTGCTGATATATAATATCATGTAGAATATTTAAAAATCTTTAGAGTTCAGAGAACTACTTCAATTAACATCAAATCCTCTACCATGTAGCAATAAGAAAATCCAGGAATTCTAAGGTAGGACAGAATCTTAAAGATGAGTTAGTCAGCTCCTTTTAACACAGGAAATCGCTGTGTCAGGCTGAAGGTGTCCCCAAGTGGAAGAGCCACAGTGAGACTATCAGGCCATTGCTCTTTCCGCTGCATCGTATTGTTGCTAATAGTTTGTAAAACCCAGCTCACCTTTAGCTCATCTCAGCTCATTTCTGAAGACTGAGTGTGGCAAAAGGAAAAAAGCCTCTAGAATAGATTAGCTGCGGTCTATCTACTTGTGAAATTTTTACAGGAGTTTTCTATAATATATAACATTCATTTGGATTCATATCGACTTAAGAAATTATGAAAAATGATATTGAACATTTTCATGGAAGTATAATATAAATTGACTTTTAATTCATTAACTAAAAATAATACACACACATTAAAAATATCAATACTCAAAAATGTGTAAAATGACAAGCAGAAGTCATCCACCCACAGACTCCCCCTACTTCCTTTCCCATTTTATGTGTCCTTCCAGAACAGAATGCTGGCACATGTGCATGATGTTCTTCATGTGAGCTTTAAAGACATCCAGAAGTGAACGTCTGTGCATGCTGCACTTCGCTCCTGTTCTCTAGTTTCCCTATGCCTCGCTGCCTCGCTCTTCTGACAAGACGAGGAGTGCATTCTACTATTTCCATTACCTGGAGCACCATGATTTATCAGCTACTCCTCTGCTGGCCAAATTAGATGGATGCAACGGTTTTGTGTGTGCATTTTTTTAGTCACCAAGGACTCTTTAAATTTTATTATTTTTATTGATGTCTGAATAGGTAATATATGCACGATTTGTTTCAGAACAGTTAATGTATGCACTAAGTTCAAAAAGTTCTCTCTCATGCCCTTGTCTTTCAACACCAGATTTCTATTTAAAGGCAGCAGCAGATATACAGTTTGTGGGTGCACCTTGCTTTGTTTTACTCAACAAAATACCGTGAAGATCTTTCCGTAGCAGCACTCACAGTCTTCAATGAAATATATTTCACATCCTTTAATTATTACCAGCTCTGGGAAGAACTGAAGCCTTTTAAAGAAGAAATTTAGATGAAAATTTTGAGGAGGTTTATATTTTCAAAATATAAGAAATGTACATTTGTTTATTATCTTTCAGATTTTATTAAGACAGGCAAGATTTATTAATAAAAATCTATTCTCAGGCCAACCTACCACCTATATCTCCCATTCGGGGCCCAAGAGCTCACAGCTGAGAAACTTTTCCTGTGTTTAGCCTAAGTGCACTCTCCAGCAATTTCAGCGTATTGACAATTGCTCTGTCTTCAGTGAAGACAGAATTGCTGCTTCTCACGCCAAAATGGTGATAAAAATCTGCCATGTCAGTTTTCACTTGTTTCTTCATATTTCAAAATAACCCCAAACTTTGATATAACAATTCACAACATTTGTAAAAAGAAACATTTAAATCCAGAAAAAAAAAAAAAAAGGCAAAGAAGACTAGGTATGGGTTCTTCCCAGGAGAGAGCCCGCAGAAGAGGGAAGCCGTTACTGACCCGCAGGGCAGGACAAGCTGTGGTCCACAAAGGGGACACGAGCTGCTCTGTTCTCATCATCACCAGAAAACTGATCCTGGAGGGTCTCTGGAGATTGTATCCTCTTCAAATTGTGATAAGGATTGTAGTTAAGCACCATGGTTGATTCCAAAATGGATTTATAACATTTTTTCTCAGATTTTAGAAAATGCTTGAGTCAATTCTTATAAAGACAAGCTTTGAAATATATCACTATTCTCTTTGAATTTCTCATTGCATAAGTAACTACCCACTTTTCAGAAATAATTTTTTGCTAGAATATTCTCACATATGCACCAGACATTTCACTTCTAAATGTTCATTAACTTACCCAAGTGTAGTTGAAGAGATCTCAAATTTTCCAACTGGGAGTATTAATGAACTTGAACCTAACCTATCTTTCACAGTTATATAAATCAAGTCATATGAGTTGAGGATCTACTATGTACTATAAGTTTTGATGGAATACTAAGTAGTTTTAAGACTAAGATGTCTACTTCAGTGAACATAAAGGATTAATAATGTATGTTAAATATGCAGTGATTACGATAGACATGCATGCTGATTGGAACCATTTATAGTTAAAATATGGTCTAAATTTCAATGATTTATTTTTTATTCATGGTATTGAGATTTCACTAAGTAAGTAGAGCTCACTGGTTTTGTGAGGAAAAACGAAATACCTCTGACAATGACAGGCACTTGTATTGTGAAAAACTTACAAATTGTTTATAACCTGGTGTAGTTAAGAACAAAGTGGTCAACTGCAGAAAATATAAAACCCATTTTCCTCTCATTTTTCTTCTATCTCATCTTGCTTACCTCTCTCCTCTAAGCCTGTTACAAAGAGAAAGAATGAGACACCAAAGTAACTTGCAATTCTGCAAAGGTTTTCTGTCTTTTTGTATTGTACTTTCAAGCTTGTCGAAGAATCAGAAACCACCATCCTGGTTCTGGCTGTATGGTGCCAAAGGCTTTGACCCAAGCGTTTGTGATCTAACTATTCTGAGGGCTTAAAATTAAAAATGAAATGTTCCCTATTTTAAGTATCAAGAAAAATATGTATGTTAGACACATAGGAAAAATGGAACTCTGAGAAGCTTCTGAAGAAAAAAATTGCTTGCTTTTCTTCAGGTAGTGAAAGCAGTAACTTCAATTCAGTGCTACAGTATCCCCCCCTCATAGAGGAGGGGGCAGAATATGTTCCAAGACCCTCAGTGGGCACCATGACAGCCGATCAACAACCCAGGGCGCGGCTGAGTGACTAATGGTCTGCAGCTAGTCAGTGTGGACATGCTGCACTAAGGGATGATTCACACTCTGGGCAGGACAGCGTGATGTGTGATCATGCTGCTCTGAAGAATGAGTAAACTGACCCACTTTTCACTTCTGAAACTTCCATTTAGTGTTCCGGGACCCAGTGCACCACTGTTGATCACAGGTAACTGAAACCAGGGCGAACGAAACTGTGGATAAAGGGAAGACTACCATAGTGCAGTTGGACCTGGGTGGGAGCTAGTAGATCTACAGTTATGTCTCAATCGTGAATAAAGTGCATTTTCACTGTTAAGTGCTGTTTTATTTTCATTTGAATTGTTTCAGACACGTGGCCTCTAATGGTGGTTACTGAGATTCTTCCAGTGCACATTGGGCCCATGTCCACCTTCCCACAGCCAACCCAGACGGAGTTTGGGTAGATGTTAAATATCTGATTCCTACTGATCACCCAATTCATTCTCAAATCCCATTCCCCTTCCACTCTCCTAAACCTGTTCAGTGTACACTTTGGAAACTGCAGGTCTATCACAAGCAAACTCTTCTATATCCTTAAACCCTTCTCCAAATATGCTCATCCGCCTCCTGCTCTGTGTTGCAGTTTTCAAATATTGGGGTCAGAAGCATCACATGGAGTCCTGGAGAAAGCTGCAGCAGCCTCATCTTCATCCACCCCTTTGCCTACAGACTTCTCGGAGGTCCACAATCACCTAAGCAGGAGTCTGGTGTTACTGAATCAGGCAGCTACCATGGACTCCATGTCCAACCAGCAGTTTGTAGATGGCAGCAAAGAGGGAGGTGCTGGAGAACAAGGTTCTGGTAGCAGGAGAGCCCCAGCTGAAGCATTGTGCAAGCATCTACAAGTGGGTCACCTTGCACAGGGTCAGCTTCTTGGTCGTGACCTGTAGCCCAGAGGTCGCACTGGACCCTCAGTTGGATATCTTTGTGCCTCAGAGTAAACTACAGACAGAGGGAATCCCAGGCATGAAGGTGGGTAAGATAGTGCAGTTCACCTTTGAGAAGTGTTCCTAGGGGCTAGAACCTCGTAGTGTTGCCAGATCTGGTGGGTGTTCTGTATTGAGAGTGAGAGGAAGATAAAAATAGAGGAACATGCAGAAGCGCAGATCAAAGGGAGGCAGGTGCAACTGTGGAGGTCTAGACCATCTGGCCATGGAATACAAACCCCAGAAGTGCCCTTCTGCCAGAGCATCAGCCACATGATGGCCTCATGTCCACTGAAGTTTCCAAAGGCCCCCGGGTCACAGAAAGGTCAGCCTACTTTTGTAAGAGGAAGAATTCCATAGTTCTGCCTGCTGCCAGAGGCCCAGAATTAAGCCATAGTGTGTGGGAGCTATTGTTTTGCCATCAGAAAGTTTCAAGGGGCAGGCACCAATTAGCAGAGGGGAGAAAATGGGGTCAGGTGGGTAAGGGCAGCTAGCATGGCCATGTATCTCAGGCCAGGATCACACCAGCACACCCTGCCCTCTCTGGGCAGCGTGCAGTGAGGCAGAGGAGCTCTGACCACGCTCTGTGCAAATGGACAGGAGGGCGAGGGGGAAACCCTCTCACAAGACGCTGGCTTGTGGTATCAGCGTCTCCATCACCAGAATCTCCAGATTTGGGAAGGAGATAAGTAAGTTGTTTTCCTTTAAAAAAAAAAAAAACCACCACAAGTCACTACATTCTGTAAGAGAGAATTTCTTAGGAGTAAAGCAGGGTTTTTGCGCATTATGTCTCCTCATAACCCACTCCACTCTTCAGATAGGGTGCCATGAACTGTCCCCAAAGTGGGTTGGGATGCTGGGCAAAGGGGGTAGTTGACAGAACAACTCCAGACCTGCTGCTCCTAAACTCACGCCCACCCATATGCATTCCAGGCCAATGTGATTTTATTTGCTCCCTTGGATAACCGCACCGTAGGTCCCACTTTCTCGGGATGTCAACTACCCTAGCTGTGTACAAATGGCCTATCTTGTACATTTTTACTTTTTTCTTAATATAAAATTCTGGTTTTTCAATGTTTTATATTTTAATCTAAGGTCCTCATTTCTGCTCTGTGCTCTCATATACATGAGCAGTCTTTAGGGTAAGTGAGAAGCAGCTCTAGGTCTTACCAGCAGGAAAATATTTTGTCATTGTTTTATTACTGCAGAGGACAACTATTCGAAGTGCATAAACTATTGAACTATCTCATTTCTACCAATGAGAGCTGGATTTTCTGCTGCAGTGTCCTCTTGAAACCCCTTTGCCTTCAAAGTTTCAAGGGAGACTAGATTTTAGCTGCGTTGCTGCAAGATTGATCTCCTTCTACAGGAACATTGCAAATTGGTCTGAGCAGGAAAAGATGGTGTGGAAGGGTTGGGAGAGGCTGGGCTGCATGAAAGGCACAGAGAAGAAGCCAAGACCAGGTGAGGGTTGCCTAACAAGTGACGAAGGTTTCCCGTTCCAGACCTCCAATCGCAGTGTAACAGTGGGGAATTGTAACCCACCCCACCATTCTTTTGATACTGTTTCTGCAAATGCTGACTCTGGCTAATATGTAGCTTTGTAGATAAACAGCATGTTTGTATAAGAATCCCAGGGACTAACTTCAAAAGATACAGACTCCGACCTTCAGTCATGACAGCTCTGCGAGATTTGCTGACCTTCAACCATAAAGCAGGTTGCTGCAGGGGGCAGAAAAGCAGAGAACTTTTCTGCCCCCTCCCTTAGATCTCTTTGTTCTGCTTTCCCTCTCCCTCCTTATAAGATTCTCTGCTTGCACTGAGATGTTAAGATGGGCTTTGGAATGAGAGTTCCCCATCTACTCGGGTGGCTGGCACTTGAATAAACTTCTTTCTTCTCACCAGCACCTGTCCCATGAGTTTGGTGGCATGGCAGCAGGCAGCCAAACCTGAGTTTGGTTACACCAGGGCACAACACTCACTCTATACACCAGATCCATCTTTCGCCCTGTTGTGTACGATAGACCTGGCTACCATGCACAGCAGGGTGTACGTGTATGTTTTTGTAAAAAAATGTGATTTGGTAAGAATAGGTTTTAAGGACAATACTTCTTGTACCCATCTTTTGATGGCCTGTAGATGGATATATGAAGCAAGGGCTAAATTCTTAACCTTTACAAATCCTGGGCTTTCATCACTTGGCTTCCAGAAACACCAACAAATAATGGCTTCTTTGTGGTGTCTGGATGCAGTGTCCTTTCCTGCTGCTGCAGGAACACATGTCCTGATAGCTGAGGGAGAAGAGGTTTTCCTTTTCCATGAACTCATCCCTCAGTCCTCTCACTTTTGTACACTCTGTTGCAGTCACGCTGGCTTTTTGTTATTCCTTAAATATGTTAGGAATCTTTTCTCTGTTTATTGTTGTGTTTTCTGCCTGAAATATTCTTCTTCCATATATCCACATGCTTCTCTTCCATACTTCTTTATGTCTTTATTCAAGAGTGGAATCTTCCTTCAATGTTTCATATCTCCCCACCCTCTTCATTTACTTCTTTTCACGTGTAAGTAACATACTATACTTCTATTTTTTATCTTGCTTCCTCTCTATTCTTCCAACTAGAATGTAAACTTCTTTAGGTCAGAGATCTTTATCTGTTTCATTTATTACTTTTTTTTAAATTTTTTTTCTTTTTTTTTAGATTTTATTTATTTATCTTCAGAGGGGAAGGGAAGGAGAGAGGGAGAGAAACATCAATGTGCGGTTGCCTCTTGTATGTCCCCTGCCGGGAACTGGCCTGGCAACCCAGGCATGTGCCCTGACTGGGAATCGAACCGCGATCCTTCGGTTCGCAGGCCCGCGCTCAATCCACTGAGCTACACCAGCCAGGGCTCATTTATTACTTTATCTCCAGAGCCTAGTGGTCTGGAATATCATTGGTATTAAATTAAATATTTGTTAAATGAATAAACAAATCCTTTATTGTTAAATTATTACTCTTGATTTAATTATGAATAATATTAATGAAAAGAATGCATATTCTGAAATCTTTATTTCCCTTCAAATACTAATAAGCAGATTTAATGTTGAATTATTAAATATTAAATTAAATAATTTTAAAAATAGGATGAATAAATACCAACTCAAGAAAACTAATTAAAATACTCAGTATTGCTCCAATGTGAGGTAATTTTGATCAGAACCAAGATAGCTGGCAAAGAGATTAGAACAGATGGGGAAAACTTGGTTTCACTGTGGGAGATGATGAGATGGGATGGAAGAAGGGAGGCAGAGTTGGGAATGAGACAACACTTTGAGTTTTAGTTACTAAGAAAATGGCCAGATTAAGAGGTTCCTGGGTGGCAAAGAAGTTGGATGCCAAGCAGATATTTAAAGTTGTGGAGCTGAAAGTAAAAATAAAAGAATACATAGTAGAAATGAGAAGTTGAGGACTGTTTACTTAGAGATATGAGCTGAAATCATGAAAAAAAAGGTCTCTAGAAATCAGAGCAAAGAGAAATACATAAGACCA
This sequence comes from Glossophaga mutica, assembly GCA_039655065.1. Classification (NCBI taxonomy): domain Eukaryota; kingdom Metazoa; phylum Chordata; class Mammalia; order Chiroptera; family Phyllostomidae; genus Glossophaga; species Glossophaga mutica. Next base: position 182,359,032 of record CM077306.1, read on the forward strand.
GCCATGGGCTTTCTGATATATTTACATATTTATGAGGAAAGAAGAAGAGGAGAATGGGACGTAGAAGAAACATCCAAGAGGTAGACAGAAATGATGAAACTGCAATATCAAAGAAGACAAGAGAATGCTTTAAGAAGGGGGTGTTGCTCCACAGTGATGAATGGTTTAGGAGATCACAAAAAATAAGACAGCTGGTTGGATCTTCAACTTAATGCTCAGGAGTCAATTTTAAAGTATTAAGATATATAAAAGGAAATGGATTATTTTGATAGATAGATGATATGCTATAATCAGATGTCAGTTTTCCATTGCATTACTAAAACACATAGATTTATAACACACTACTTCATTAACACTACAGGGAGAGGTATATTTTATGTTAATGTATTAATGATTTGACTGTTAATGCATCACCTGTTTTAGGGGAGATAATGCAACTTTCTTCCTTTAGAACATAGCTAAGTAAAACCCATTGAATTATTTCAGACTTTACATCAATTTCATTATGAGAAATCAACCCCAATTCCAAATCAAATGTGAGCAAAAAGAAACAAAACTGCTAACTACACTCCCTTCTTCCCTTTTCTCTGGCAGGGGTGTCAAACTCATTTTCTCCAGGGGCCACATCAGCCTCATGGTTGCCTTCAAAGGGCTGAATGTAATTTTAGGACTGTATAAATGTAACTACTCCTTAACAGTTAAGCGAGAGTTCCGCACTACTGCCAGGTAGAAACAAGGTGTCGGGCAGATAAAACAAGGTGGAGGGCAGGATTCGGCCCACGGGCCTTGCGTTTGCCACCTGTGCTCTAGGGAATAGCTCCTGCTATCCAATGAGGTTTATTGCTCCAAGAAAACACTAACCTCTCAAACAAAGAAAAGGCAGTAGCTCCAAAATGGAAATTTTAGTAGTTCTCTCATTCCCTACTCATTTATAAAAAGAAAAGGATTTTGGACTCTCCTTTCTAATCACATGGCTACCTAGTTACCACCAAGATCTAGGCAAAGGGTCAGCACAACATTTCTTAGAGACTGGAGACAATAAAGGTTTTAAACTTGCTTACTATACAATCTTGGTTACCACTACTCAACTTTGCTATTGCAACTTGAAACCCACCATAGACATGGTAAAAATAAATGGGTATAGCTGTGTTTCAATAATGCTTTATTATAAAAACAGGCAGCTGGCTGGATTTAGCCCATGGGCTGTATGTAGTTTGCTGACTCCTGATTAGACTAAACCTTGTAATGTTGCCTATACCAATACAGAGTCATAATTTTTATAAACATAGAAAAAGATATCTTCCTTTATTTTCTTCAACAGCCTCTGGTTGTTGCATGTTTTATTCTAAATATAAACATATACCAAAGAACAAAATATTGAGAGTTCAAATAAACAGGCAGATGAAAAATATGCTTGACCGTCAGATGAAACAGTGTTTATGCCTTCATTAGTTTATTCCTCATCTATTTGTCAGTTGCCTATGGTGCATAAGTCACTGTGCTAGATATTATAAGGGATGCAAACATGGATAAGATTTTGGCTCTTTCATTAGTAAGTTAAGAGCCCAACAGGGAAAATAACACATTCATAAACACGTAGAATACAAAGTAAACAAAGAAATGTGTCACGGAAAAAATAAAGATACATTTTCTTTAGATGAGGAAGAAATTACTTTTGGCTGGTTTAAGGAAATATTGAGGTTTGGGGGAGTTCAGAGTCCCTTTCGTGAGGGAAATGATTTACGTACCAGGTCTTGTGGCTCTAGGCAAGCGGAAATTAGAAAGGCACTACCAAGAGGAGAGGCATAAAAAACAAAGAGAACAGCATAAACAAAAGTCCGATAGTTTTTTATAAAGCATAAACAACGTGGAAGAAAAATGAATAATCACTTTTTATAGGACGAGAAGAAGGCTGGACATAGATAAAGCTGGGGAGGTCATCAGGAGCATGGCAGTGGGTGTCTAACCCGCTGCTGAGTTGGCTTTGACTCCTGACCACTCTGTGATGGGTGATGTCCGCCATGTCCCCTGCGCAGCTCTGCAACTTCTGCCTACGGCTTCTTTTACAGAGCCAGTTCATTTCCTAGTTGGTCTTCCTCTTCTCCTGCTGCCTATATTTTTCCCAGCATGATTGTCTTTTGCAAAAATCCCCACCAACCCTGCCTTTTCACGGTGTCCCTGAAGTAAGACACAAGATATTAGGAGTGATTAAAAGGGGTCAGAGCAAAGTGGATCCAGAGAAGTCTGAAGCTCACACAGTTGTTCGGAGACCAATTAAAATAATAATAATAATTTTATGTATAAAATTAATATGTATTGGGAAGGAGAAAAGAAGTTACAACAAATTAGAAACTTTTAAAAGCAGACAAATAATATAAACATCACACAATGCAGAGGCTAGAGGAACACTTGGATTCCGTAACCATCTCCCTCACTGCTCCCTGTTGACTGACTACGCTCTCCAAACCCATCTCCATATAACAAGGATGAAAACATAGATTTTCCTCTACCATAATTCATCCACATTTGTTTGTTATCTATAGTATGTAAAAATGTCTTTCAGTTTCACAGAATATTATTGATAATGAGTCAACTTTTAGAGCTGCTATAGATTTAGGACCCTTTAAATTAGGAAATATCACAGCATACCAAAGTATTCTGTGCAGTACCTAATTATAAATATTCTTTGGGCTGATGACAAATCAATCATGAATCACTGACGTCCTTATATTGTGGCATATCATTAGTTTCATATTTTCTTTGTAGGAGGAAGCATTATATGTTAAGAATTTAAATTTTTTATCAATGTGTTCTTCTGAATCACATCTCTGTCATTAATTCAATTACCTAACAGTTCAAAAACCTATTCATTGTTTTGTTTTGCAACATATTCCTTTCTCTTAGTGAATTTAGAGGGCAGCAGCCTAAGATGGTGAAGAAGCCTTCAGTAAGGCAATATCCGTGGGTCACTGAAATAACATTTTGAATGATTTTAATTATGAATTATATATTTCTACAGTTTGGTAATCTTATTACCTATTTCAATGATCAACTGTACTAGTGGCACTTAAACTTTTAAATGTTTAAAAAATATAAACAAAAAATATAGTATCTCATAAGCTCATAAAATCATTAATGTTTTTTCCTGATGAATAACAGAGTTTATCGTGATATATTTTTAGTGCCATCTAGTGTTTAAAAGAGTTAATAGACAAATAAATAATTTAGTTTTAATATTTTTGTAAACATATATTTTTGGTTCCGCATCTCAGTGATTCCTTCTAAGATTTTTATTAAATAGTAATAATAAAATGAATAATTATAAAGCCAAATTAGTTTACGGGAATTAAATTAAATGAATTCTTATGCAATAAAAGGAATTACATTATCCTTTCACACTTCTTATAAGAGATGTCTGGCAGGACCTCAGCCACCATAAAACAAAGAGACTAGTTCTCATTAAAATGCAAAGTCAGAATGTTTTCATGGACTTTTAGGTCTAGAAGGATATGATTCAAACCATGTTAAATTTAAGTTGTATATAATGATTTTTAAATATGTTTTTATTTTATTACTAACTGTATAGCTATATTAAAAGCAAAAATATATTTAGCAAATTAATAGAATTTTTCAGAATCACCAAAAACAAATGTTTAAGCTCTTTAGTGTTATAAAAATAACAAAACTTTCTTAGTTTTTATACTTTTATACTATAGCAATAATACTAGATTAACAAAAGTGTGTTTAAATTATATCATTGCTATGTGTGAAATATAAAACTAAAAGTAAAAAAATTTCTGCAAAGTTAACGTGAGAAATAACAAAGTTTAGGCAACAGACTTATTCTTTGTCCCCTTCTGACTATGAATTCATGGAGTATATAAAAGAGCTGAGGTTACATATTATTAAAGTCGTATTGCTCTTATATTCAGATGATGTAGATTGAGAAAGAAGTCGAAACAAATTACAGGTTTTAAAAAAGCAATACATACTACAACTACCACAAGATCTTTAAAATACCATAATATTTTTACCTGTTTTTAATCTCAGCTAATTTTTTAAAACTCCAAGTAGGAAACTGTACTCTCTTTGTTTCACAAAGACATTTGTGAGGATGTGATTATGCCGCACAGCAGGGACCCTCACTGGACACCAGTCCTTCCAAGTGGAGGTGGATGCTCAATCTTCAGTCCTGAGGAGGCTCAGGCCCAGGGCCACACTCTCTCAGTTTGCCTGACTGCTCCGTCTGGTCCTGGCCTGCACAGACCAGGAGCTACCACACCAGGCCTTATAGGACAAAACTGTTACCATCTGGCAGGGAGACATGGAACGATAAGTAAGTTATTTCAGGAAGTTATCGATCAGCGGTGTGGCCTTATAAACCCTAGTCGACCTCAGGGAAAGAGAAGAGAAAGCCAAGTGAACAATGGCTGGCTGGAAACTCCCTTGATTAAAACAGAACCCTGGATAGCAGCAGGAGCAGTAGGTGTGCAGGGTCGTTTGTGAGAGTCTGTGTATATTGACAAGGGACACAGGCAGGCCTCTCTGACTGGGAGCCCAATACAGTACATTGTGCTGTGAATTTACCTCTGATCCATAAACATGTATTTTCTCTGTCTCCAATTTTCTATTCCTTCTAGATACTTGGCAAATACATTTGGAGTGATTTCTCCCTTTAAAAGAGCTAGTGCAAATGACAAAACCTTTTATGTATAGAAAAGCAACTTTTACCTCACTAGTTTCTGCTTAATATAGGCTCTATTAAATTCCACCTAATTAGAGTAGCCATGTTAAAAAACCTCCCCCAAAATGTTCCTTGAATTATTCATTTTTAAGCTTAAAATTTATTCTGGCTGGCAATTCTTACTTAGAATCAATTAGAACACTAGTCCTCAGTGAGCTGAATATAGAGACAACAACAAGAAAAAGAATTATAAACTTGACTTGCTATTGTGTTTTGCTTTAAACATTCCATTAAAAATTGCTTCAAATGTGACATAATGGTATGATACCAGCAAAACTTTTATCTTTGCAACATTTTAAAATCACATATTATATATCTTTTTATTTTTCCAAAGTTGATTTCTAGGAATGTCACATGTGTGTTATTTATTTTTAAATACTGTTTTTATTTAGCCCATCTATTCTATCTTCTTTTTCACATAGGACCATAATTAAGTAGTTGCTGGCAAAGGAAAAGTTATTTTAAAAAATTGTCTGTAAACTCCCAACCACAGCTACATTCATTAATCCATTTCAATATTTCACAACATTCTATGTACCAAAATTCTTTTTAACAAATAACTCTGCTGTTCTTGAATATATATAATTAATACCCAAGATAATTTTCTAAGGTCCTGTGTTCAAAGAAAATCAATATTAGTGCATCACTCTCTTTCATGTACATGAAAAACACCCAGAAAGATGCCTTCTGAAGTTTGCCTCTGGGTAGTAACAAATTGTCTCTTTTTTCTAGGTCTTCACTGAAAACCCTCTAAGGCAAAGGAGTTTATCCACTTAAATATTTATTGGCTTGTTTATTCACTTAATATTGAAATCCCTTTTTGATTACAAAAAAAAAAAAGCTTGAGGCATTTTACCATTTTAAAAGATAGTTTTTAGACTGAAGCACAAAGGAAGGCAAAGGCAAGTAAAATATTCGAATGTTAAATAAACAAGGGCCACTGCAAGAGGAGGAGCAACTGCCTCCCACTCTGTCCACCTGCTTCGAATCTTCGCAGCCCTCGCTCCTGCCTCACGGAGCCTGGGACGCTTTCTCTTTCTAGTGCCTGCTCTTCCACCTCACTCCATCTCACCCCTTCTTTCTTTTCTTACTTTAGTTATGTTTTGTTTATTTTATTTTGCAATTACAGTTGATATGCAGTATTAATTTATATTAGTTTTAGGTGTACACCATAGTGATTAGACAATTATACGGTTTACCAAGTGATCCCCCGATAATTCTAGTACCCCCTTGGCACCATACATAGTTATTACAATATTATTCACTATATTCCCTGTGTTGTATTTTACATCTCCGAGACTATTTTACAACTACCAATATGTACTTCTTAATCCTTTCACCTTTTTTAACCAAGCCCCATCACCTCCTTTTTCATAGCTCAGTTAATTTCTACTCATTCTTCAGGTCTATGGTGGGTTGTCTTTTACAAAAATGGCCACAGCAGTTCTTCCTATCATGAGCTTTCCCAGAGCCTTGCCCTTCTCCCATTAAAACGTAGACTCCGTACTTCCTTCCCTTACATTTGGGCTGACCTTTTGTTTATTGTTATAGCCTCTGTCTGGCTCTTTCTCTCTCAGGACACTTGGATCTGGAGCCCAGTCATTGTGCTATGAGGAAGTCCAGGCTTCAGGAGGAGGCCACCTCTGGCTGCTTTGGCAAAGAGTCCCAACTGAAGTCCCAGCCCCCAGCCCCCTGACTGACTAAGCACTCAGCTGATTCCAGTTCCCAGCTGCAGAACTAACTCCACCCCACCTTCCTCCGCTCCCCTTCCCCCCAACACACAACAACCTTCAGTTTGAAGCTCCAGACATCATGGATCAGAGACAAAAAATGTCTGCTATGTTGTGACCAAATTCATGACCCACAAAATTTATGAGCATAATAAATGGTTGTTTTATGCCACCAAATTGAGCCAATTTGTTTTCCAACAGTAGATAACCGAAAGAGATCTCACACAAAGTTCCCCTTCTAAAGGAAGCTTCCACTAGCTGGGTCAGAACTCGCTCCGTTAAGGAAAAATTCATGTTTATTTGTACCAGCCCAAGACCCTCTTTCCACTCCTGGAAGCTGTTTTAATATTAGTCCAAGCCCAAATGAAATGCTAAGTTACAGCTAATAAGAAAAAATATGAGGATTGTAATCAATTTCAGAAGGATCAAATCAAGGGGTGAACAGCAAGATCTTTTTGGGTTGTAAAGGCCTCAAAACCTTAAGTTTAGAACAAGAATTATATGTCTCAGAAAACAGGAAGAGAGACACAGAAATGTTTTATTCCAAGCTCACTCATGGAAACCCACAGAACTTCAATGAAGTGGAACTAAAAGCTGCAAGGTTCTGGTCCACAGTTTTCTCCACAAATTAGTTCTTTGTGTGGGCAGACCTGTGCTGAATTTATCCTCAAGTGCTCATACTGTCTCACTGAGCTAGCTCCCTAATAAAGGACAACGAGAAGATGCACAAGAAAACTGCTATGTATAGCATTAAAACACAAGGCCACACTTCTAAATCTAGATTTTTAAATCCATTAACCTAATTAAAGGCTTTCCTCTAAATGCAGAGCCAGTGGCCTAGCACTCACCTTCCTCAAAGCTGGCATTCTTCTGCCTCATTATAACACCGAAGTCTTCAGCAGGACACACACTTCCAACCCAGAACACGCCCACAGGCAACAGACCTGCAGATCACTTCTCTTTGCAGCCACACCCCGGTCAAGACAAGATAGCTTCAGGCAGCAACTATCCTCATATAAAATAAAACCAAAGACAAAGTGAAGGCCCTTTCTATTCATGCTCATTTCCCCGTTCCGTAAAATGCTAGCAGATATAGCTGCTGTCTGCACTTCACTTACATCCTTTGATGTAAAGTGACTTCTTTCCAGAGGGGTCAGCAGTATTACTGACGCACCACCAGCCAGCCCTGCTTGAAGGCTGTCTGTGGCAGAGTGCTTGAGCATCCTGACACCCAACCTATTAGGAAGGGGAAGATGATGCCATGTGGGGTCAGATCCAGATACATCTGTCCTACTTAGATGACATGAGAAATAGCAGCCTGAACAGCCTGGTTCACTGAACTGCCCTTTTTGGGGGGACTGCTGCTGCCCCTTTGGCACTGAAGTTTTGGTAGAATATATGAACATGCCCACACTGAAGATGTCTGCCAACAACAAAAGCAGACCGTGTTTCGAGGTTTCCCACAGGGCTAGTTTCAAAGATGAAAATCTCTGTCACACTCTACGGCACTTTCCGATCATGCTTACGTCCTTCACCTTCCAGTCCCAACCTAAACAGGACCTAAGTATCATTCAGCTCACAGAGGAGAAAACAGAGGGGTTCTATTATGGCTGGTAAACGCTGGCACAAAATGTACTAAAGTTTCCAGACTGCTCTGGTGTAGTAGTCAGAAAAGCTCTCAGAACAAATAAGGTCATTTTTTTTTCTTCACTATAAAACACTGAAATAAAACCCAAATCATTTTTCGGACTTTCGTTCTTCTGAGAGCACGTCTTTCTGAGGTTGGGAAACAGCACGCCCTGGTGCTAAGCATCCATCTGAGTGTATCTGGCTAGTAAGGGACAGTGTTTAGGATCCACTGGTTCTAAATGATGCCACTTAAGGCATTACGTGCAAGTTCCAAAAACGTTCCCATTAAATAAAGAATATCTCCAGGGTCAACGGATACTTGGTTTGGGGAAATCCTAAACTTGTGAAACCTGTTCTAACGTTCTGTATCAGAAAAAAGTTAAGGTCAAATTTTATATACTTAGAGATTAAGACTCATATCATTAACCCCACTTATTACTTTGACTAAACAGAAAATTGCAAAATGAAGCCAACAAAAAAAAAAAAAAAATCACTACAAAAAGTACTACCGCTGAAATGTTCCATTCTCTGTATATTATATAGTTCTCTGTGTACTGCATATCATAAAGATAATTCCATAGGTAACTGACTGACAATGATTACTTGCAGGGAGAAGGGTGGGATGCTCCTGCCTGGTTTACATCTTGCAGGTTTATAGTGTACAGCCTCCCCCAGCCATGACCTGCCTGCAAGGGGCATAGCACGCTGGACAGGTTCCACTCACCTGGGGGACGCTGACCTCGGCCAGGCTGGGGAGACTAAAATGGGCTCCCCCTTCCTCAGTCTCGAATATTTTAGAGTTGGGCCCCTCTTCATGCCTGGAAAAGAAATACATGGGGTTTTCCCCTTAAAACAGAACGAACAATACAAAACCCAGAATTACTGATGTGAAAAGTACAACTTTATTTTTCAAGTGTCAGAAATAAAGAGCCGCACTTAGACCCTTTACAGGAGCCTGCCCGCCTCCTCCAGCCTCAAAACTCCTGCCAGCCTGAGGGCAGTGGCCAGGCTGCTCTCCGGCAGCAGAGAGGTCACAGGAGCAGCCGCCTCACAAAGCGTTCTCCAAGGACGACACAGCAAGCACAGGTCATGGAAACAACATCTCAGTAAGAAACCCATGACCCTTCAGATATTATTTGCTGGTTTCAGTCTCAGAATTACAGTAATAGCTGTTAGCTTTCCATGTACACAGAAGACTATTGTGTCCAATAAACCATCTGCTCCATCATGTATGTGAGAACTTTGAAGCTTCTACTTACTAGGCAATCCCTGATTAAACATACAACAGATTGCTCTTAGAGAAGTCAAACTATAAAAATAAATAAAAAGAAAAAGAACCGCTTTCAAAGAAAAATTTTTATTTGTTCTTTTATCAGTCTAATTCTGTTCGGGGCAATATGCTAATGAAATCCAGCAGCATCTGTATGGTACGGGTAAAGATGCCTCCAAGGAAGCCTATCGAAAATCTTGCTTCCAGTCACATTCTGGCTTTAGTAACCTGTCTTGAAGTCAAGAGAAGGTCAAGTTAATTGCAAAAGGAGAAGAAAATCAAATCCAAAGGCTCTGCCCATAATCTCCCTTAAGCTACTGAACATAGAGAGATGAAGTTTTTCTCCCAGACAAATAATCAATCCGAGACAAAAGCAGTTGTCACAAAATGGCTGAACGAGAAGGAAAATTACTAAGAACTAGTGTTTCTAAATGTGACACGTTTTTGTTCCAAAGCCCAACCTTCAGACAATGATGCATGAAGAAGAGGATATTCTAAAAATAAAGTAAAGAATAATAAGGCATAAGAAGGTTTACTCAATGATATTTCAATAATGAATCTCCTTTTACAGCTAGATGAAGAACCAAGTAATCACAGAGCCTTACAAAAATGTGAATTAAAAGTTTTATTACTCGACATCTTTCTTATTCATCACTTGCCTTTTTTCCTGTGAGAAGCAAAGAAAAGTAGAAGACAGAAGGAAGAGGACCAGGAAACATTAAAAGGGTGAATCATTCTGAGTTCCTTCCTTCAAATAAATAGAATAAAAAATAAACATGCAAACCCTGATGGCAAAAATGGAGGAAAAACGCATAAACCCAAGAAAGCATAAAATTCCATCAGAATCTGAGTCCATTAAAAAAAAAATGCAGCCATTTCAGTTAAACTTTGCCAGTTCTTCTCACAACACAGACAACATAGTACTAATGATGATTTGGAGACAAAAGAACTGGCTTCTCATCTCAGCCATACCACTCCCTCTGCTTTGGAATCCTACACCTTCTAAAAAATATTGATTCCATATTAATTGTATTTTATCTAAAGTTCAGAATCTAGTAAGTTACTATTTGATCTTCAGTTTGCTCCTCAGGAAAACACTATGATAAAAAGTACGAGTATATTGCCCTGGCTGGTGTGGCTCAGTGGACTGGGTGCCAGTCTGCAAACCGAAAGGTTGCCGGTTTGATCCCCAGTCAGGGCACATACCTGGGTTGCAAGCCAGGTCCCCAGTTAGGGAAGTAAAAGAGGCAACCGATTGAAGTATCTTCTTTTGCACATTGACGTTTCTCTTTCTCTCTCTTTCTCCCTCCCTTCCCCTCTGTCTAAAAATAAATAAATAAAATCTTTAAAACATAAGTATGAGTATATCAACAATTTATTTATTCTCTTCCAAAAATACAAATTAATATATATAGTAGTGTTAAGAACCATTAAACATGCAAAGCACTATGCTAAGTTCTGTGAGACAGTTGAATGACACAGAGGATTTCTTAAATTTTCCAAGATAAGATTCTAGGGAAAGAAGGATAAGAAAATATATATATGTATGTATGTATGTATGTATGTATATACACCAATATATATACCTATATAATATATATATTGAGGTGTGTGTGTGTGTGAGTACACCAATTCTCTAAAACTGAGCAGGCAAAGACAGGCCCAGGAATAAGCTGAAAGTAGTGAAAATTTAATATGATTCATAATCTCAAGATTAAATCATTTAATAGCATTATTAGGAATCCTACATATATTAAACTCATACATCTATTTGAAGTAGGAAAGGGCAGCGGTTCTCATGTCCAAGTTACCTGTGAAGCAGTTGAGCCCTGGAAATTATCTATGCAAGATCACAGTAGACGTACAGAGGTGGAGAGCTGCTGCATGCCGATGCCAGGACTGTAGGTAATTTGTTGTTCTTTCTCCTTGTCTTTCTCCTTGTAATTCACTTATTGAGCCAACCATTTACCTAAAACTATGTGTCAGCTACTAGGCTGAGCTCTAGACTCTAAATATATAAAAATCAAGGTACAATCTATGTCTTTAAGAGGGTCAGAGAAATGAAAAAAGATAAACACATCAATGGACAATGGCCACCTTGTGGCCAGCAGCATGGCCCTGTGAGAGGATAGCAAGCAGCTGTGTCGGGCTGGGGCATGAGGTGCATGTCGGGATGTAGTGAGACATGAGAGCAGAAAATATCTGAATTACAGACATAGAAACTGTGAGAGGAAAAGCTGGCTTCTAAGCAGTTGGATTATAGATAAGTGTTTCCTTCCTTTCTACCAATCAGAGTTTTCTCATTTGTGTTACAGAGAAAACTCTGTTGTTTTGCTCTTAATCTGAAGGTAATGGAAAGCCTTTAAATAAAGAGGTTTTTTAATCAGAGATCCTAGGATGGGATTGAGGAATGTGTGAACCCTCTGAAAATATATGCAAAGCTTAGTACATTAGCATATTTTCCTGGGCAGAGGGTTCATAGTTTGTTTGTTTTTTAATCAGATTGTCAAAGGGTCCATCTCACACACACACACACACACACACACACACACACACACACACACCTATAGGGAGAGATTAAAAAACAGAGAGAAAAAGAAATTAAGAATCATTATATTAAAAAATTTTAGCAAGGGAGTAATGTGATCAGATTTGTTTCTTAAAAAACAATTTAGGTAGCAGAATGCAGAATGGACTGGAAGGGATACAGCTGGAATGAGGGAAATCCCGAAGGAGTTGTCTCAGTAAAGCAGGGGCTAACCTGAGGTCTAGATAAAAGCCATGGCAGTGGGTGAGGGTAATAAAAGTTTGCCTTTTTTAAATGCTTACCATGTGCTAGCCACTATGCTAACCATATTTAAAATATCTCAGTTAAACTTCATAGCAATCCTAGGAGTTAGTTATTATTGTTCTTTTACAAATGAGCAAACCGAGCTTCAAAAGGGCCTGACCTTGTCTAAAGCATGATTAGTAAGGAGCCCACAGCTAATCCAGAGCTCTTATTAACCACACTCCTATACAGCCTCCTGAAAGGCAGCTGTTTCATATGACGACTTGATGGAGCAGTTTGCCAGCTTTAACCAACCATTAAAGGGAAATGCTTGGATTTGATCCAAATTTATCTGATTCCAAAATCAATGCTATTAGCCACTACACTAACCTGAAGTGAAAGGAGTGGATTTGAGGTAAAGCTAATACATCTTGGTAAACCAATTAGATATGGAAAATAGAGAAGTGATGACTCCCTGGAAATTAGACATCATCCACTAAAATAGAGACTAATAGCACGAAGAGGGGTTTAAAAGGAGTGTGGAAGGAGAAAGAAGATGATGAAGTCATTTCAGGACATATTAAACTTCAAGTCACAACAGACACTTAAGATATCCAGTGGGTAAGATGAAGAAACAAGGTCTGTCCAGAAAAATCCCAGCCATTGTTAATATAACAAGAACAGTTTGCACAACATCAGTATAACCTAGCAGCCAAAGAGAGTGGACTGGAATGCACATGGGCAAACGATGACGACCTCACTGTACTAGTTAGTGTGGGTAGTAGATAGCTTTGAGTGAGCATGTGTACTGTGTGGCTGTCGCATTCAAAATGACTGAGCTAGTAGAGCAATGAATCTCTATCAAGTTTTGCATTACGCGTGAACATTCCTCCATGGAACATTCCTCCATGGAACATTCCTCCATGGAAATCATCCTATTTGGATGATTCAGAAGGCCCCAGCTATGTGCAACTGGTGATCGGCAGCTTCATCAGATGATATGCCCTCTCATGCATCACATCTTACACAGAGTTTTTTGGCAAAACATCAGATCACCCAGGTGACTCAGCCCCTCTGCAGCCCAGATTTGATGCCTTGCAACTTCTGGATTTTTCCAAAACTAAAATCAACTTTGAAAGGGAAGACATTTTAGACCTTCAATGAAATTCAGGAAAATATGACAGGGTGGCTGATGGAGATTGAGAGAACTGTGTGAGGTCCCAAGGCACCATTGTCCTATGTACAGTGTTTCTTGTATCTTATATCTTCTTCACTCAATGTCTCTGTTTTTCTTTTTTTTATTTTTTTATAAATTTTATTTATTTATTTTAGACAGAGGGGAAAGGAAGGAGAAAGAGGAAAGAAACATTTATGTATGGTTACCTTTTGGGTGCCCCCTACTGGGGACCTGGCCTGCAACCCAGGCATGTGCCCTGACTGGGAATCAAACAGGCAACTCTTTGGTTCATAGGCCATTGCTCAATCAACTGAGCCACACCAGCCAAGGTCAATTTCTCTATTTTTCATATTACATGGTGGATACCTTCTGGACAGACCTCATATGTTAGGATGGGTAGATACTCAGTAGGTTTTGAAGACTTGGATGTGAAATAATCAAAGGTCTTAGAATACACATTGCTAACACAATGGGGCATGATGGTTCAGAGGGCAAGCTTTGACATCAGGCTGCTTACTCCAACATGTAACCAGCCATGATCTTGGCCAAATTTCTTATCTTTTTTAAGCTTCAGTGTCCTACTCCACAGGATGGTCAAAAAGATCTAAAAAGCTAATACATGTAAAGCAAAGCACTCAGCACATACTTGAGTCCAATAAATGTCAGCTTTGTTTAAAAAGAGTCTTAAAGAATATCAACATTTAAGGTTAGTAGGAAAAAGAAAAGCAGCCCCAGAGGGATCTGAGTGGGAGTTATCAAAGGTTTAGACAGAACCTGCAGAAACTGAATTTAAGGAAGATATATAAGTTTCAAGAGGCAAAGAATAATTGACAATGTCAAGTGCTACAAAGAGGTCAAGAAAGAACAGGGCTCTACCAAGGTGAAATAAATTTAAGCAGGCAATGTCATTTGGAAGACCAGTCAGGGAAGCAGTGGGGATAGAACCCAAGACAAGTGAGTGATGGGGAAGGAAGCAGCTAGACTAGACTTCCAATTAGCCTGGCTTATGGAAGGAAAGAAGATGATAGGTAGTAATAGAGGGGGGAAGTGAGAGGATTGTTTTATTTTGTTGTAGAGGAAAGAAGTGATGTGTAATGTGTAGAGGGAAAGGGCTGATAAGGAGGGAGAAGTTGAAAATACAAAAAGAGGGAAGTAATTAGTAATAGACTAAGGTACCAGAGGAGACAGAAGATGGCATCTTAGGACATAGGTGAAAGGATTTGCTTGGGGCAGGATGATGTACCCTCTTCCACTAAGACAGGAAAGAAGGGAATAAAGGTAGAAGCAAAGTAGATATGTTTTTACATAAGATGGACCAAAAAAACTGAGGAGTTCCCACCCACCGGCCTGTATTTTCTCTACAACACTACCGTCATCATTGCCGTAGTCATCGCAGATGTGCTAGGGGCGTGACTAGGATTGTGTAAGTCATTTCCTCACAAACACTGAGTTCATTCTAGGTGTTAGGCATTGTACTGGTTCTAGAAATACAACAGAGAATAGATGTATTACTCAATGAACGCTTATGGCAGCCCTTTGAGACAGATATTCCTATCATCTCTATTTACTCGTGAGTAAATTGAGGCTTATCAAGGATAAGCAACTTGCACCTAAGGTCAACCTACAGGGCAAGGGGACCAACTCCCACCACCTGACTCTGAAGTCTGACGTCTTAACCAATAACCAGGTGAGGTTGGCTGCTAAATGAAAGTGACAGGGAGTCTTGGGGAACTCGAAAAAGTAGAAAATTTTAGACTATCTGCAGAGAGAAATCAAGCTCACATATCAGTTAGTTACACAAGTAGAATTAGACCTCAGATATCCTAATTCTTATGCACTTTCCCTGTCCAAAAGATGACATTTTCATTTCAACTGACATTAAGGAAAACAAGGTTTTATATGATAAGGATAATATTTAGCACTACGATATTTTTGAACTACAATGTTATATGGTGCTCTTACCCTCTTAAAATGAAGATATCACTTCTAACAGTAAGGTTCCAACAGATTCATCAGCAAAAATAGATCTCAAATGTTCAATCTTTTTTATTAATAATGATTCTATTGTTGCTTGGGGTTTTAACTATTGCCTTTCCTCCGAATAGTTCAAAGTGCTTTAATATCTGTGACTTTATTGTTACAAGATCTCTTGAGATAAGCCTGTTTTTAGATGGAGAAACTCTCATAAAGTAAAACTATTTAACCAAAATCAAATAAAGAGTTCAAACCTGGAATGAAAACTAGTGATTTCCAGCTCAGGGCTCTTGTCTTAGCCTCTGACACTTACTGAACAGACATTTGCTCACTGCCCAGTCTGTGTCCCTCACCCCTACCCTGGAAATACCCTGGATACAGGCATGCTGAATAAACACAAAACTATAACTAGCTGTTAGCAGGGTTTTTTTTTTGTTTTTTTTGTTTTTTTTTTTTTTAGGGAGACCACCTCTAAAGCTGCTGGGTGCCTTACCATAAAAATTCAGGGTTAAAAGAACCTTGTAGAAGAGACTGAATCCTTCTT
The DNA here is from genome assembly GCA_039655065.1 of Glossophaga mutica. Classification (NCBI taxonomy): domain Eukaryota; kingdom Metazoa; phylum Chordata; class Mammalia; order Chiroptera; family Phyllostomidae; genus Glossophaga; species Glossophaga mutica. The sequence continues at coordinate 182,374,870 of CM077306.1, forward strand.
CTTAAATACAAGAAGTACTGCATAAATATTTGTTCAATGCATCATTTCTGCAATCCTTAAAAACTCCGATTTCTAAAGAAAGGGTAGAGAATGGGAGTGTGAGTAGGCGTGTGCAATGGTAACTCTCGGACCCCAGGCAGACAACTTGGTTTTGTCCGACCAGGATGGGAGCTCAGAACAAGAAGCCTCCAGCACACTCAAGCTTCCAGAAAGAGTGAGTGGTGGGATGAGAGCTGAAGGTGTAGTCACAGTAGGGATCAAATCACAGAACAGTAGCTTCCGTGTTGTTTTCACCAGTTAATTTACATTTTAATCAGCGGAAGAAGGGGAAAATAGCCCCTTTCTTTCCCACAGCAACAGAAGGTAATCAGACCATGAACTGGGGCTTTAATGCACACACAGAAAATAGCCAGATGACCGCAGTGAGGCTATAGCAGGGCTGCCATGGGAAGACAAGGACTCAAAATTTTATTAAACTGTTCTAAAATACAAGTCCAGAGGGCTGTAGGTAGATGAGGGTCGCAGAGGGAAAGTAGGTTTTTAGTGACAGCCTTCCTGTGTAGAAGGAGGCACGCAGACTGAAGAGAAACAAACACTCTCCAGAATGTGTGAGGAACGCTCATGAGAGAACCTATCAATCCTATGATGTTTTTCTTTTTCAATTCTAACAAAGCTGGGGGTGTTGACCTCTAAAAAGCCACAGAAAGCATAAAGCTTTCTATTCAGCTTGGAAGATAATTCATTAAATTAACAATTTGCGGAATCCTGTGAAGGTTTCTGGAAAGTACTCAATTCTCTTCCAATGGGGTATTTACAAATAAAAAGCTTGATTTTATCAATGAAGATAGAGCTGTGGGAAGGAAATCAAAGAAAAAAATGTGGTCTAAACCTAGATCTCAGAATATAACCTAAAGAAATGAATAGATCATTTTGATTTGAGGGGAAAAGTCACCCCCCCAAAAAAAAACCTAAATCCAGTAAAAATCAATGTTATACACCCAAATGATTCTGGATAATCAGAAACAATTTCTTATGATTTGTTTTTGTTTTGTTTTGAATGGAAATTGACGCAGATACTGAAAAGAATTTGATGAGAGGGAAAAACTGAATAGCTACCTGAAAACTTGATTTTATCTGAGAATTATACGACCAGCATGCTGCTATCCTTGAGGTACAAATGCCTCACTGACTGCATAGCCAAGTACATTGCTGATACAGGCCAGGTTTTTCATTCTCCTTCCCAATTTTCCTCCAGAAATCTCACTGACATTCTCCTGACACCTAACCTCCCAACCAAATAACTGCATGACCTTTGCCCCCTCTTTTCTCATCCCCAGCATCCTATTTTTAAAAGTGATAAAATTTAGCCTTAGTCAAAAACTGTTTATCTTCCATATATATATAATTCACCAAGAATTTGATGCTTATCAAAAAGTCCACAGCCCAGAAAGTAGCTCTACATTCCAGATGACCAGCAAGAATAAAACAGACCTGCAACGGACAGATATGAGAAACCAGTATTTTCATTGCAAGGCTCAAAGATGAAAAGGTTTCTTTTCCCTACCATTGTGATTCCACAGACCCACATGCAGCCCTTAGCCCCAGAGCCCCAGCCTCTGATTAGCACCAGTCTTATGTAGGCCAGGGTCAAATACAACCACATGCAGTACTTATACTTGTCTTGGAAAATGTCCTGAGTCGCTTCATCCTTTCTCTGGATGGCTTCACACAGAGGGAACAGTGTCGTTATTTTAGAGAGAGGAATCTGACATTTAGCTGTCACCTAGTGGGGGGATCCAGCATATTCAAAACGCACGGAATTGGGGGCAGATGCTCCTGAGGGTGTAAGGCTCTGCACAGCAGACACTGTGCAGAAAGTGTGAGAATTTTCAAATGCAGATGTAGACATCAGATATGGCTTCAGATCCTTTCTGAACAGGGATCCTCCCCACCTTTAGCTCAGGAGGGCTGTGCCATTCCTATGACATAAAGAAGAGAACAAAGAGAGTGGGCCCAGCCCCACCTTGGTTAACAGGACCTGGATAATGTCTGAAACCAGCTGGAAAACAGACCCAAGCCTAGCAGCACTGTCTGCCTAAGTCCTCCTGGAAAAGAGCCTCATCTTACAAAAAGAGGCTGAAACTTTAACTACTTGGTGATGTGAGGTCCCCTAAAACACATAATTCCAAAGACCTCTGACAATGTGGGGTTATGATTTTTATTATAATCCTTTCACCTCCCTTCACACATTTTGCTATCTCCCTTGCTTAGTCTTAGAAAACGATGTGTGCTAGTTGAAGCAGGTGGCCAAAGGGGAGCTACCCATGCTCAGTGAGTCCCAGAAAAAAATTTGTAGCAGAGAAGAGAATGCTGGTCTGGCCCAACCTCCCCCACCAGAGTGCTGAGTCTGGACTATTCTGCACCAGTCTCTTCACTTCTGTTCATCTCCACTACCATGGTTGCCTCTGGCATGCCCCCTACTGGGGACCTGGCCTGCAACCCAAGGGCATGTGCCCTGACTGGGAACCAAACTGGCAACTTTTGGTTCATAGGCCGGCACTCAATCCACTGAGCCACAGCAGCCAGGGTGCTAAAGCCATTGTAAAGCAAGCCCTCCACCCTTCTAAAGTCATACACAACATCACCCCTACACCCTCCCTTATCACGTCACCTGCCACCCTCCTCCTTCGAGCAACCCCACTAGACCGTGCTGTTCCTGTTTCACTCCTATGCCAAGCCCATTATAGACTTTGGGCCTTGTGCTTAACGCTCCCTCTGCCTCTTCTGCCTTCCTCCGGATCTCAACAGGGTTGGCCATTTTTTTATCATTCTGTTTTTCACTCAATTACCACCTCCTCAGAGAGGCTTTTCCTGACACTACCCTACCACTCAGTCATTCTCTGTCATTAACCTTGTTTTCTCTTTCCGATAGGATTTACTATTAACTAAAATCATCTTATCAATTTTTTAGGTTATTTATCACCTTACCTTCCCCCTTGAAGGCAGAGATCTTTTTTGTCTCGTTTATTGCTGAATCCCAAGTATGGAAAATAATGTCTGGTATATAACAAGCACCTAACAGATATTGGTTGAAGGAATAACAAGAATGGGGCCAAGATCAAGGCCCGGGGAGGTTCTCCATTGCTCATACAAGTGGAAATCTGGACAGCAAGCCTCTTCCATTCAACCATCTGTACTGCTTTCAGTTTACTAAGCTAGGCCTTGGCAGTAGTGGTATCTGCCCAGAAAAGTAAATACTCTAAAAGGAACACAAAAAGGTAAGCTAAAGGATGGGATACCACTACGAAAGAAAGAGAAAAAAATTAAACTATCGATCCATTGCCGTTCTCCTTTCCTTGCTAGAGAATCAATTCAAAGATTAGGTTGGCCAACAAGGCTCCTACTATTTCTGTCTTTCAACAACTTGAACATTAGTAACTTTGAAGAAATACCAGGGAGCTGAATAGCTCCTGCAATTTCAAAATACTATATCTCATAAGGCATATGATTTATACTACCCCATGAACCATTTCCCTACCCTGCAGAAATGTAAGCTAGAGGTCTCCATTCTAAGAAATAAAAGATACATTGGCTTAGATAGTAAATATCACCCAAGAGTCGGTGTCCCACAAAGTCAGAAAAGCCTGAGGTAGGAATTAAGTATCAAATTCCTCTAGAAATCTTAAGGGTTGCTCCCTTGTTTTAAAACACCAACCAGGAGGCTTCCTTCTCCATAGTATATCCATTTGTTTCCTCTGACTAGTGTTTTCCTCTTTCCTAATTACCTGACTTTCCCTTGAGCATCAATAGCCTTGGACCTATTTAATGTGAAGCAAAAGTGGAAACCAGAATGATCCCAGACCCTGTGAATCTACCGCAAATCTTCTTGTGCATAATTCTTAATTCACAGTGCTCCCCCTCAGGTCAGTAAAGTACCTACAACAGCGCAGAAAGACCTTAAAGATGCAAGCAGTAATTGAACACCCAGCATAGCTGACTACCTTTCATGCTCTGGAAGATTCTATCCCTCATGATCAATTGGCATATCCTGGACAAGAATTAGAAGACACAATGGATAAATACCCTACCCAGGCTCCCTAATGAAAAGCATTCCAGATATTCATTAGGAACTCTAGGCATTTCTTTCAAGTGATGTCATCATCCATAAGTCAGGATAGAAAGAGCCACAAGATGTTCTAAAGCATCGACCTCTCATGTTCTTAAAGGTTACATTTTAGATAACCTAAATTGGATACTTACAAAATTCACTCAATCAAACAATCCCAATTCATTTTTTTTAAAAAAGGAGGTTACACAGCCTTGACCAGCATGGCTCAGTGGGTTAAGTGTCACAATGCAAACCAAAGGGTTGCTGGTTTGATTCCCAGTCAGGGTACATGCCTGGGTTGCTGGCCAGGTCCCCATTTGAGAGGTGCATGAGAGGTAACATGGATGTTTCTCTCTCTCTCTCCCTCTCCTTTACGGTCTCTCTAAAACTTAATAAATAAAATATTTTTTAAATGAGTTTATGAGAAAGTAATACTTTTTAGTAGCTGAAGCTTAGATGAGTACTCAATCTACTGATTTCTCTTTTAAACAACTGTGATTTCTCTATGTGAGTTTTACAGTTTGAAAAGGACTATAGAAAAAAATAGCAGACCACACAGTTAGGTCTGAAGTTACTAATATGTTGATTTTAGCAACACTGTATTAATTATTTAAAGGCAGTTTTTCCCTGACTGCTGTGGGTTGGGCCTCCTCCCACAAACTGGAAAGTCGCCAGTTCTATTCCCAGTCAGGGCACATGCCTAAGCTGCAGGCTAGAGGGCCTCCACTGGGAGCCTGCACATCAATGTTTCTCTTCCTCTCTTTCTCCCTCTCTTCCTCTCTCTCTAAAAATAAATAAAAATAAAATCTTAAAAGGCAATTCTAACTGTATGCTTGACAAAAGATGTATTTTCTGCATTTCTTTCCAAAATTAGAATTCCATTAACCTCCTGCCAACAAATTGATTATTAACCTCTCCTTCCTTCTGACCGCTACCCATAGCTCATTTACCCTGTTTATAAATATTTCATTTAAAAAGGAAAAAAGTCTTCCTGAGTGCCACATCTTCCTATAGCTTCCTAGGTTCTCTCTCTCTCTCTCTCCCTCTCTCTCTCTGCCTCTCTCTCTCTCTCCTTCTCTCCCCTCTTTCATCAGTAAAGCTCTCTCCTCCAGCACTGAAACCTGGCTCCCTCCCCATTTGCTGACACCTGGGCTTCGAAGTCATCAAAGACTTAACTACAAACCCCCAAGGCCCTTTGCCATGTTCCCTGAACTCATCAATGTGCACAGCATCCGAGGTGATTCTTTCCTTCTGGACACCCTTCTTTTCCTGTGCCTCCTAGGGAACTGATTTCTCCTAATGCTTTCTACTTCTCTGAACTTTTGGTGGATGTGGTGAGGAGAAAGGGGAAGTAGGAACACTTTTTTAACAGTTCTTCATTAACATGTTGATGTTCGGGACTTTGTTTTCTTTTCTTTTCACTTCGCATACTCTCCCAGGTGATGTCACTTCTTTTGCTACCTGAAGGAGAAGGACTCTCAAATCTATTTAGTCCTGAATACTCTCCTAGGCTCTGCATCCCAGTTTCCAGCTTCCCACTGACTGTCTATACAGATAACACAAATTTAGCAGTTGCAGCAGCAAATGAATTACCTTTTCTGTTTACTCTGTTATATATGCCTTATCACAGTGAGTTTCAGTCCTTTTTATCTCATATCACACAAACTAATTAGTAAAATTCTGCAGCACACACAAAATATATTTTTTGCCTATGTGGCAAATAAAATAGAAATAATTTGAATTCATTCATACCAGATGACTACTGTTATGGTGGCTGTTATAATTTTTTTAACTTGACAATCTAAGGGAAAAGAGGTCAGTGCCCCTGACTAAATAGTCAGGTATTGCTGACTATTCTTCTGGCAAAAATTCTTATTGCAAAAATTCTTCTGGCATACTGGTTGAAAATCATTATCTTATCACAATTAATGATGATTAGCACCATCTTTCCACTCATCCAAGCTAGGATTCTGTTATCCTCAATTCCTGTTTACTTCTTATCAACTGCCATCTAATCCTTTATACTAATTGAAATAAAGAACAATTTCCAGGGAAACAACAGTAGAGTGGATTAAGCTGAGAATCAAAGCAATGATTTGGAACATAAGGAAGCAAAACAATAACAACAACAACAACGAATCAGAACAACAAGAAGAAAAAAAGATTCCAAAAAAATGAGGATAGTATAAGCAGCCTCTGGAACAACTTCAAGATATCCAACATTCACCTCATAAGAGTGCCAGAAGAAGAAGAGAAAGAGCAAGAAGTTACAAGTCTATTTGAAAAATGATGAAAGAAAACTTCCCTAATGTGGTAAAGGAAATAGACATCCAAGTCCAGGAAGCACAGAGAGTCCCAAACAAGATGCATGGAAAGAGGACCACACCAAGACACTTCATAATTAAAATGTCAAAAGTTACAGATAAACAAAGAATCTTAAAAGCAACAAATGAAAAGCAGTTAGTTACCTACATGGGAATTTCCATAAGATTGTCAGCTGATTTCTCAAAAGAAACTTTACAGGCTAGAAGAGATTGGCAAGAAATATTCAAAGTCATGAAAAGCAGGGACCTACAGCCAAAATTGCTCTACCCAGCAAAGATATCATTTAGAATTGAAGGGCAGATAAGGAGCTTGCCAGGCAAGAAAAAACTAAAGGAGTTCATCATCACTAAACCATTATTATATGAAATATTAAAGGACTTATTTCAGAAAAAGAAGATCAAATCTATGAGCAATATATAGCAATAAACATATCTATCAACATTTGAATCTACAAAACAAACAAGCAAATAAGAAGAACAGAAACAGAATCACCCACAGGGAGAGCATGTGGATAGTTGCCAGGTGGTGGGGGTGGAATGGGTAAAGACTCGAGGGGATTAAGAAGTACAAATAGGTAGTTACAGAACACCATGGGGATGTGAAATACAGTGTAGGAAATGGAGCAGCCAAAGAACTTATACACATGATCCATGGATATGAACAATGGTGGGGGAATTGCCTGAGGGAGTGGGGGGTACAAAGTGGAGGGGGACAAAGGGGGAAAATCAGTACAACTATAATAGCATAGTCAATAAAATACAATTTTAAAAAAGATTTTAAATATCCTATCTACACTACCTTCTAAAATGGCTCCTCTCCACTCTCCGTCACTGCTCTGATTCAAGCTTTCATGCGGACCACGGCAGGTTTCCAAACTGGGGTCCATCTCGAAGGCCACCACCAGACCTATTTTCTAAAAATCAGGTCACCCATCTACTGACAAAATCTTTCTGTGATTGTCCACTACCTACAAATAAAGTCCAAATGCTATTTATCTTCCCCACCACTTTTCCCATCATTTTCCCGTACAGCCAATTCTCCAACCTAATGGAACTATTTGTGGATTCCCAAATATACTACTCTGCTCTTCTTTGTGTTTTCATCTTATGTTTGTGCTAATCCCTTTTTCTGGTGTGCCCTTTTCACATCACGCCTCCCCTTTTCCCTCAGGGAAGCCTTCCTAAAGTCACCCACGTGTAGGAATGTCTCTTTCCTCTTATTCCTGTAGCAGTTTTGTCCCAACACTGTTATAACTATTGCTTTTATATCTCTCTACCCCTCTCACTTTCTTTGAGGGGTCCTAAAGTAGTGAAGTCTAGTACCTTTAGCACATGGCATGTTGTTAGTACTCAATAAACATTTGTTTTATAAAAAGTGAAAGCAATTTATAAATGCCCTAGTAATGGCACTTCTTTATACAGATCAGCCATGTTAAAAACTCTCCCCCACAAAAGAAAACAAAGTTGATAAGTTATAAAAGTCAAAGTTGCCAGTTCTTAATAGCTCTGAAAGATAACAATGCCTGTGTTCATGACCTATATCTATTCACTAATCCAACAAACACTGAAGTTAAACAGAAACCACCCGAGGTAAATCTGCCAAGTATTGAAAGTTTCTATTCCTCACCATGGTAACCTGTTTGCAAGATTTCCACCCCAACTGGTCTGATCTACCTTCCGTACAAATGGCAAAAGCCATCTTGAAGTCCAGTTGACAAAACCACCAAAGACTTTTATACAAGTAATTTATACTTAATTACATGTAGAATACTAAATCATGTTAAGCTTCATATTTTTAATTTTACAACAAAAGTTACTCCCCCCCCCCACTATTTAAAGGAATTACAAGTATCAAAAATTAAAAAAATAAAACAGGCAATTTATCTTGTGTTGAAGATCTCTCAAAATCTAAACAGGCCGTAATATGAACCTGAGCTATTTAAGGATGCTTTGAGAAGTGAGTCAGAAGCGCAGGCCGTGGTCTCTCCATCACACAGGCCTCTCAGAAACAGGCCCTCCACTGCTCTGTAGGGAAGAGTTTGCCTGAAAACGCTGCTTGTGATTTTTTTCTCAGTTTGTGAGGGTTCAGAGAAGCCTGTGATCTACCACCACCCACTGAATCCAGGACTGGAGTCCTCCTTCCCGCTGATCCCTGTCTGCTCCTCCCCTTCCTCAGCACAAGCCAGTGTTCCGTCAGCTTCCCCAGTCCCCCTTGATCCAAGCTCCACCTTCCAATTCTTCTGGCCCAGGATTCAGAAATTGGCATTTATGTTCCCCAGTAATAATTTCATACTATAACCTCTTTATCTGACCTCCATGCTACCTTTAATTATGACATCATTGATAAATGTGGCACTGGAACACTTCTTCCCTAGTGGTGATTACTATACAGCTCATGAAGACTCTACTATTTAGATATTTTTTTAAAAGTCTCATTCACATAAAATAGAGGAGAAAAGCCTAGAAAAAGCATAAAAGAAGAATCTGTTTTTTATTAAGCCCTCCTGAAAAAACAATAGCTTTCCTCCAGGAAAAATTTAGAAAGCACCCTAACTTGACCTTTTTCTTCCTAACAGCTCAGAATATTTTTGTCTTTTAGTAGAAAGAAGGTAGCATTCATCCATTAAATAGATAGGACCTCACCCTGAAAGGATAAAAACATTTGTTTGTGACTGGCCAATTACCCGAATTTTTCAGTTGGTTCTTTTTCATTTAAAAAAAAACACAATTTGCTCATCTTTCCTTTCTCACCTGAAGTAATCTATGAAATTGGGAATTTAGGATTTTGGTGGTTGGAAATAAGTCTTTAATGGCATTCTCCTCTTGATCTTTCTTAACCAAGCTCATGGAGTCATGGAGTCAATCAAAGCATTCACAGCACTTGACTGTGCTTCTAAAACAGGGATACACAAAGAGCTGAAAGAAAAAATGACTACCTGCATTATTTTCCACTAAAACAAGTGCTTTCCATTCACAGCTGTTCATAGCAATGTTGGCAGGTTATACAGCCCCACTCTGCCAAAAATAGTCTCTAGTTATGCAAATCATTTTACTTGACTCTTGGTTTCCTTATTTGTAAAAGAGAGTTACATAGAGTAGCTGGCTTCCTGGGTCCTTTCCAGCTCTACCATTCAGTGAACTTTTTTAAAAAAGATTTTATTTACTTATTTCGAGAGAGAGAAACGAAGGGAGGGAGAAAGAGGGGGAGAGATTCATCAATCCTGGTTGCCTCTTGTACACCACCAACCTGTGACATGGTCCACGATCCAGTCATGTGCCCTGACCAGGACTTGAATCAGTGACATTTCAGTTTGCAGGATGATGCCCAACTCACTGAGCTACCAGTCAGGAAATATCAAAAGGGCTCTGTGAACTTTTGACAATGGAATGTCATATCAAAAGCAAAAGAGATTGTTCCAGAGGAATGCACCAGAGCCACATAAAACCCCACTTGCATATGACAATTCAAAACATTCAGAATTCACTGATTTAATATTTAAAAGAAATCAGTGATTAGTTAAAGGGGAAAACATTTTTTTAAAGAAAACCCTTTTGGCAATGAAGAATTAACTTTATAAAGATTAAATATAACTTGTATCAGAGTATTACAACTTCATGGGAAGACACCACGGGGCCAGGTGAGCAGATTCCTTCCCAATTTCCCCAAGTAATAATGAGCTCTTTCCTCTCACAAACCTCATGGCACTAAGGACAGTCAGTGCGTATGCACACCTGTGTACCTGTCTTACCCCATCCCACTCAAAGGCTAAAGATCCTTTTTTAAAAAAAAAATTATTTATTCATTTTTAGAGAGAGGAGAAGGGACGGAGAAAGAGAGGGAGAGAAACATCCATCAGTTGCCTGCTGTACACACCCCACACGCCTCAACCGGAGACCAAACTCACAACCCAGGAATGTGCCCTGACAGGGAATCGAAATGGTGACCTTTTGCTTTGCAGAAGGACATCTAACCAGCTGAGCCACAGGGGTCAGGGTCTGAAAAACCTTCAGAGCAAAAACATGACTTCCTTTTCTTTATGTCTCTCCTAATACCTAAAAGGAAGCAAGGGCCCCTCAATAAAAATCTACCTTAGACAACACAAAAGACACGACCCAAAGCAATGTGGATGAAAGGCAACTCTCCCCAAAATGCTTCTGCTTTAACTGCCATGTGTAACTTTCATTCTGCTGATTCATACAGCAGTTCAGCTGCTAAAAGCTGAGGTGATATTTCCAGGTCATTCACAGCCACTAGGCAAAAGGTAGAAAAGAATAAGCGGTTCCTAAAACACTCATTATGCTTCTGTACGTCACCTTTTCAAATTTTCCTTTTGAACAGCTACTAGAAAATGAAAGAGCATACAAGTATTCATCGAGGAACCTTTCTATCCCATCTTTGGACTTTCTAGGGGAGGCTTCAGGTGCTGGCACAGCCCTCACCACAGCATTCGAAGCTGACAACTGCAGGTTCCACCTGGCAATAGTAGCAGGAGGTACTTGTGTGTGAGACTTAGTGATCTCCATTTGCTGTTACGAGCTAGTATCGGGCCAAATCACCCTAGCACAGCACACACCCACATAAACGTCGACTTGGGAAATATGCCAAACACTTTTAATAATACATTTTTCCAATGGGGACAATGTCAACAAAAATATGTTAACTCACAGAAAATAAATCAACAGATCAAGAGATAGTTGATGTTTTAGGTTCTGAGTGAATGGTACATGTCCATAATTTCTTAACAGATTTCTCTTTTTTAAATGTTCTACTCATTTAAAGTTGGAGAGGTAGAGATGAAATATTCTAGCACACCGGCAGCTTCAGTACATTAAAGTCCATCCCTGGCTCCACCATGATGCAGAGGGACCCATCTCTAGAAAAAAGATAAAGATACAAACTTTACAAGTCTGTTTGTTTCTTGGCTTTTCTCTTGTACACTTCTCCCAAATGATCTAACCAAAGAAACATACAAAGAAAAGCCAGTTTTGAGACTCACTTTGCAATTCCCTAGTCCTACATTGACACAGATATAAACTTGTAAACCAAAACATCTACTCATTGTTTTGTGCTCTTTTGGGTATGTTTCCACATTTGGTCTGCTATTATATTTTATTACAACTGCCTTCAACTGTGAGCTCTCTGGAAGAGAAGACCTGCATCTGTGAGAATCATTCTTGGTAGCACTCTGACATTTGTAGTCAGATGCTTAATGAAGGCTTGTTCTCATCAAGCTCAAAGTAACTCCTGGAAATAAGGAACAATGGAACTTGAACTGTCACTGTAAACCACAAAGAAAAGGCAAAGAGAAAAAGTAATTTCCGGCACTATTATTTCTCAAGTCAAAATTACAATGTATTTTATGTAGGACACTAAAGTCTCAGGTTTGATACTGTAGGCCAACTCACTTCAGGAGAGGACACACCTGCTCACAACTAGAGAGTGTATATCCACTTCTAGCAAGCTGCTCCTTAGATACAAGCCCTAAGACAGAAGGGGGAACCTACAAAATGCTTGGAGCGTTTAGGGCAAACCTATCCTTACTGCTGGGAAAAACACACGTGAACCACCTTCATCATTATTGTGCATGATGTGACTTGGATGTTTAGAGTCAATTAGGGAACAAAATGGAAATAAACTCACCCACGGGAGTGTATTTCTTATTTTTGTTCAAGGATGAAAACATGTATTGCTGCCAATCTTCTACGAAAGGCAGCTGCATATATACTAAACACTAGTGAGAAAGAAAGGAGGTAAAAGAAAAAGCAACCAGATTAGTGGAGAATTATAAAACTGGCACCGAATGCTGTGAATGTGACTCAGCAAAAGTATTTTGAAAATCAGACGGCTTAGTGCTAGTACATGGAAAGTGAGATGTTTTGATTTCCACTATCAGCTGTAGACAACTACAAAACAGTAGAGAGACTATGAAACATAAAAGACATGCTTCACAGAAAGGCTGTCGAAGAAAACCTGCAGAACGCATGGCCTGTGCATCAAATGTGAAGAGGCAGTGCGACCGGAAGGCTGCTGCGCAAGGCAAGGTGTTTGTGGTCTCTTCTCCAGTTCTGCCACAGGAAGTTCTGTGAGAAACAGGAAATGGAAAGGAATATAGACCAGTATTTTAAATAGGAGAGCCCCAAATAAAATTAATTTCACGAGGATCACACAAAATTGCATCTCAACCTTTATCCAGTAATAAAGGTTGTTGAAAAATAGAGGTAATCTCTATTCCCATTAGGTTCCAAGACATCAAAGAGGATGGGGACCAAGAGAGTCACTGGACTGGGCAAACAGGAGGTCATGTTTAACCTTTACTGATTTGATTTTAAAAAACTCCTTTATATACTTGTATTAATTTATGTTCTTTCATTGCAACTTTCATTACTTGGGAGTCTGTGAAAAATGCAGCATCTCGTGCCCCACCACAGAGTAACAGAGTCAGAATCTTTCTTTACTTCAACAACGTCCGCCAAGTGACTCCCACGGATATTAACAGCTGAGAAACACTGTTTAGGATAAAGATTCTGAAGGGAAAAAATAAACAAAAGATCTGTGGGTTTTACCTTAAAGGTGTCCTTGATACAAGGAAAAGCCACGCCAACTTGAGGATCAGCTCTTTTGTCATAAGCATATTGAACTACGACCACCAGGTCTAATTCACCCAAAGCGTAAATCAGGGAGGGAAGGGCCGCTGCTGCTGCCTAGCAGAAAGATGCCTGCATTAACACATGCCCAACACAGGAGAATTTTCACAACAGGGCCACATACCCCTAAGACTGTGTTTCACTTTCTTCCTGTTTCAGATTTTTTAAAAACTGCCCCTCAACCCACACTGTACCCATTTGCATTTGATCACATTTACAGAACCTCTTCTGGAACTTTTCTTCATTGTCTAAATCCTCTCTCTTATCACTTCAATCGTATTTTTCCTCTGAATTCATATCTGCACCCTCTAAATGAACTCAAGTCTCAGCCTTCCTAAATAAAAATCTTTTTATGCCTTTTCCTCCACAAGTGACTATCTGTATCTTTTTTCCCTTTCACCTCTAAATTCCATGAAATAATTGTCAATTGTCTTACTGCTCCCTGCTTAGAACACAATTATTCTTCAATCTAATCTAGCTACTGACTTAACGGTCCCACTGAAATCGTCCTCTGCAGTCGCCCAAAGCCTCCCAATTACTGAACCCTTGCTTCCCCTTCTCTTTGACCTCCCAGCAGCATCTGATCATCACTTTCCCAACACTTTCTCCTTCTTTGGCTTCAGAAACAACACTCTCTCGGATTATTATACTTTGAGTCACTTCTGCCCGGTTCTTCTTTTCTTCCAACTAACCTTGAAATTCTGCTTTTGACCTTTCCCTCCCCCTTCTTACTCTAAAAGTCTACTTGGGGATTATTTACCCAGCCTCCTGAGTTGACCAATCAAAAGTCTGTACATTCAGCTTTAAAACTCTCCTAAGACCCAGATGTATATGCCTACTGGCTAGTAGGAGTCTCAGCGGGCTATACCTCAAGCTCTTAGTCTGGCTTTGGGTAAAAGGAAAATCACATGCACCTTTGCTCCAAGAAACTAAGAAGTGTGTGTGAGAGACAGAGTCTGTGATCCAGTATTTCTTTGTTCCTGTCAATCTGTTGATGCCATGTATTAAATTTAAGAAATAGTCTACTTTTATATATGTCTTTTTTAAATTCCAACCAAAAATTGACAGAGAAATGTATGGTACGTGATGAAGAGTGGTATAGAAACCAAATGTTTTCTAAGTTTTCTGTTTTCAGACCCTTCTTACTTGAATCATTTAATAGCAATGGAAAATTCTGATGAAAACTATCCTAGGTTTTTTTGTTCATCTGTTAAAAGGGTGAATCAATAACCCTCACTTTTATACACGGCAAAAAGTGTAGGATGGACTACAACACATGACAACATTCCTTTGCCCACACACACCAGTCCCTCTGTCTAAAAAAAGAGAACTCTGCATATTTGGGGGCGGGCAGTGAGGGACAGGCAAAGGGAGTATGAGAGTAACTGCAGAAAGTTTAAGAGGGAAAATATGCAGATCTATGCCCTTTGAATGTAAATCATTTTTAACTGTTCCTTCTCCATTGTTCCATCAATAAATCTCCTTTTTGCCTAAGATAACCAGAGCTGCTTTTTTTCTGCTTGTAACTGAAAGAATTGACACCCTCAACTCTAATCTTTTCTTCTTCCAATCTATTCCACACACAGCTGCCACATTAACCTTCCTAAAACACAGCCCAATGACACTCTGCCCCTCAAAACTATAGAGGACTTCATGTTGCTTTTAAAATTAAGGACAAACACTTCAGTCTATTATACAAAGCCTTTCCTAACTTAGAATAGCATGTAAAGTCACGGACTCTGAAGTAGGACAGCCCTGGGTTCAAATTCTGCTAGTTGCTAGCTGTGTGACTTTATTTTGTTTTCTTTTTTTTTAATTTATTTTTCAGAGAGGGAGGGAGGGAGAAAGAGAGAGAAACATCAATGAGAGAGAGAAACATTGATCAGTTGCCTCCCATGTGTGCCCCGACAAGGGACCAAACCCACAACTTAGGCATGTGCCCTGACTGGGAATTGAAACGACAACCTTTCGCTTTGCAGGGTGACACCAAGATGGCTGAGCAGATGACCAGTCAGGGCAGCTGTGTGACTTTGAATACACTAATGAAATTCCTTCAGCCACAATTCCCTTATCTATATTATTAAAATAATAAGAGTGCCTGTTTCATTAGGTTGTTGTGAAGATTAAAAGAGAAAACACAGGTTATCTATTAGATACAACCCTCTAGCACTAATCTGCATATGACCAATACACCAACCCAGCTGCTTGATATCATGAGAAGGTCCCCTACTTTCCTGGTCTCCCACCTTTCATCACGTTATTCTTCCTACTATGGATGGGCCATAGACTAAGATCAAATGATTCTCAAGTGATGGAGCCATAATTACAACCCAGGTCTGACTCTAAAATTCATGTGCTTAAATTAACTATACTATACTGAACTGAATTAAAGAATTTCTAGAGATGGTATGGTATTGATTATATTCTACACATAATCCATCAGGAGAAAGAAAGAAACCATAACCACCACCACCTTTAACCATTTCCCCCCTTGCTCCTACAACATGGGCAAAGATCCACAAACACTGCAACACAGTGCCACAGATGAAAAGCATTTTTTTCAAGGCTTGCAAACTAAAACTATGCAGGGTAGCACACAGTCTGACAATAAATCTATATAAAGACCCTGGTTTCTAACTTAACCACCATTTGTTATCTTCTAATTTTAGCTCTTGAACCTTCAGACACTCCCAGCTAGTTTCTAAGCCTCCTGGATAGAGATACCATCTAAACACACTATATAGATCGAATGGGTATAATACAAAAGGACAGCTTTAAAGAGCTCAGTGAACATAAAGCAATATAACAAGCACAAATCATTTTTCTTATCCCTTAAGTTACTTTCAGGGAACATATCTGGCACTTAAAAATAATCTAAAATTGGCACTCAGAAAAATAATCACCATGGAAGTAAAAAATAAAATAGAGTAAATTAAAAAACTTGTCTTGGTCACATTGATCTAAGCATTTTCCTAGCTAGTAAGTTTCAAACTTCAAAACAAAGCCAAGTTTCAAGTCCTGCCACATGAGACACTTAAAACTCACAGAGAGGGAACACTCACATGCACTCTGAGGAGCCGCCCTGTCTCCCACCCAACAGATAAATGAAAGGGCCTGGTGTCTCATGACCCCTTCAAACAGCTGTGTCTCCAGAACTCAAAGAAGCATCTCTCAGCAAATGATCATAACACAATCCCAGCCTGCTTCATATCACCTGGAAGAGCATATCTTTTAGGCAAAAATGGAAACTCTCACTGACATACCTTGAATAGTATCTTCTTCAGTTCAGAAATTCAGTTTCATCATCTTCATTCAAGGAATAAATAGTTTCCTTTGTATATCTTCCTTTTTTAGGGTTCTTGCATCCACAACTGTCCCAGACTCTCTAACTTTCTCCTGCAGGAATTTATTTCAAATAAATGAATAAATAAATACAGAGAAAGCTAGTATTCTAATTAACAAAGGGTGAAAATCTAATATACTCTCTACTTTACAGAAAACATCCAGAATAATTAAACTGGCTGAACTGTTTCATTTGTTCTTGTCTATTGTAAAAATTTTAGATTATTTCACAATTCATTCTACATTTAATCTTTCCCCCAGGGTAATCCACAGATAAATATTAATATTTGTATATATTCAAACACTTTCAATATATGAACCTCAGATCATCTAATAAAAAAGGCCAAGTATCTTGTTATCACAATTTTCCAATAAAGAAAGGGAAAGAAGTCTATCAGTAGTCAGAAATCAATAAGAAAATTTGAAAGGAAAAAATAACTAGGAAGAAGAAAGGAAGGAGACCATTCTCCATTCCAAGGAACTCTTTCCTAGGCCTTGATGGAACCATACAGAAAGAAGTACCTGCAAAATCCCAACATAATAAAGGCCATATATGACAAACCCACAGCTAATATTTTACTACATGGGGTAAAACTAAAAACATTTCTCTTAAGATCAGGAACAAGACAGGGATGTCTCCTTCCACAACTCTAATTCAATATAGTACTGAAAGGCTTAGCCACAGGTATCATACATGAGAAAGAAATAAAAGGCATCCAAATTGGAAAGGAAGAAGTAAAATCCTAACTATCTACAGAGGACATGATAATGACAGCACCCTAAGGACTCCACACACACACACACACACACACACACACACACACACAAAACCCTACTAGAACTGACAGAAGTAAAGTAACAGAATACAAAATTAATATGTAAAAATAAGTTGCATTTTTATACAACAATAATGCAATATCTGAAAGGGCAAATAAGAAAACAAGCCCATGTATGATTACAACAAAAAACCCTAGAAATAAATTTAACTAAGTAGGCAAAAGACCTTATACTCAGAAAACTATAAGGCACTAAAGAAAGAAATCAAAGAAGGTAGAAATAAATAGAAACATATACCGTGTTCATGGATAGGAAGAATTAATATCATAAAAATATCCATACTACCCAAAGCAATCTATAGATTCGGCATAATTCTTGTAAAAATATCAATGGCATATTTCATAAAACTAGAACAAATAATCCAAATATTTATACTGAACCACACACACACAAACACCCACTAAAATACAACCCTGAATAACCTCAGCAATCTTAAGAAAAATGAAGTTGGAAAAAAAAATCACACTACCAAACTATACTGTAAGGCCATAGTAATCAAAATGGCATGGCACTGGCATAAAAATAGACACATAGATCAGTGGAACAGAATAGAGAGCCCTGAAATAAACCCATGTCTGTATGGTCAATTAATATTTGACAAAGGAGGCAAGAATATTCAATGGGGTAAAGACAGTCTGCTCAATAAATGGTGGGGGCAAAATTTTACAGATACATGAAGAAAAATGAAACTAGATCACCTCCTTACATGTTATACATGAATAAACTCAAAATGGATTAAAGACTTAAATGTAAGACACAAAACCATAAAAATCCTAGAAGAAAACATAGGCAGTAAAATCTCTGACATTTCTCTCATAAATATGCAATGTTGGGACATGGAGTCAAAGAGGTGAAGGGGTTAAGAAGCACAAATTGGTAGTTACAAAATAGTCATGGGGTAGTAAGTAAAGCATAGGAAATGCAGTCAATAATATTGTATGGTGCCAGGTGGAGTACCGGAAATATCAAGGCGAACACATTGTGAAATATATGATTGTCTAACCACTAAGCTATATACCTGAAACTAATACATAATAAAAGAAGGCAGTGAAAGTGAAGGAGAAAGAGAAGGAGAAGAAGAAAGTTGAAGAGGAGGAGGAGGAGGTGGAGGAGAAGGAGAAGAAGAAGCAGCAGCAGCAGCTGCTTCCAAGATTTCATGGATTTGGAGTTTGTTTTGGATTTAAGTCCCTGAATATATACACACACACACATTTGAATACATAAATCTACGTAAAAAAAAAAAAAAAACATGTTTTGTATACTTTGTATATCGAAATGTTTTATATATTTATTGTTAACATTTAAATAAAAAAGGCAAAGAGGGTCATGTGGAGGCATAGATCAGAGACACATAAGCACACTGAAATTAACAAATAATTAGCCAAAGTAACTCATTTTTGAAAGTATACTATTCTGTACAAATATACATGTATTGCAAAAGGTAATTTCACAGTAACAAGTGAATGTTTGTTGATACTTCATAGGTACTGTGACTACCAGACAATTAATGATGGAATTATGTGTGACTGAGTTTTCAAAACTCCAACTTCTTAACTCTGGTGCACATCCTATATATCTGCTATATATCTGCTGTGAGACAATTTAACGGATAACATTTTCTTTCTTTAAAAAAATGAGGGGGAGAGAGAGAAAGGCTTGGAACTCATGATTAACAATTAATTATCAACAATTAATTATCAATGGAGAAAAAGAAATAGGAGGGAGCTGATCTCCATCAGAGACAATTTATAAAACTTCCTCTCATTGCATGCCTTTTCCTAAAAAACAGATCTGATACAAACAGGGAGGTCAGTGAGAGAAGCAGTAATTAAGGGACTGAATAACCCATGCATGAATTGTCAGTTCCTCACGTTAGCATATTTGCCTGCCAGGCAACATGTCTTTAAAAAAAAAATTGTACCGACCACTCACCGATTTATAAGCTAAAATCTTTGTAGACAAATTGGAGCCACTGATCAGCTGACAGGGCCGGGGTGCAGAAGACCTCTTAATTTTCTTAGACTCACGGTCATCTCAGACTCTCACTTAATAAAGAAAAATATACAATGAAAGCAGCCATTTTAAAATGTTAACAGTACTAAAAACGATGCGCTTAGTTTCCCGGAATGAGAAGTGAACTCTGTTGATCACGAGGAGAAGTACAACGGGAGTGGCAGGAATGCGACCATCCCAAGCTGGGAGAGGACCAGGATCCAGCAGAGCTGGCTCAGGAAGAAGCAGCTGAATTACTTTCCTGGCAAATGAAAACAGACCTCTCCATCTTCCCCTATTGCACCTTGCCTTTCAACTCAGCCAGCTGTTCTTGTCATTTTTTTCAGACCAAGGACATTCTGAGGAAATGATAAAAGCACACTCATAAATGAGTTTGCGCACACCATGAAGGGTTCACCAATTCCCTGAAAACCATGGACCTGAGGGTAAGAACCGCTATCTGAGATATCACTGGGTGGGCACCACCCTATAACATCGCTGCTCACAACGCTACAGTTCTTACTTAATTCCCATTCTCTTAAGTAAAAGGCATGTGTATCTGCACGTAATGGACAGAGTTAAATAAAGACTCTCCAGGGCATAAAGGAACTTACCAGCCAGTATTTAATCTTAAAATAAAGCAGATAGAAAACTCTAGGTTTCTTACCGGGGAGTGAAGGGAAACTTGAGAGCTAGCAAACACGATGTAAGGTGTTACTTCATTTGAACATAAGTCCAGATCAATCTATTTTTATCTGGCCTGCAATCAAACACAACACAGAAGATGACGGGTGATATTTGGAATCTGTGGTATTCACTAAATAAGGAACAAAGGAATTAACGACCAAACACATTCAAAGCACACAGTCTAGACTATGATTGATCCTGTTGGTACAGATAACAAATATAACTGCAAAAAGGTAAAGACGTTTATGTGACTTTACCCAGAGTTAGGGACCAAGAGGTCTCAAGAGACTCCAAGTTCCAGAAATAACTTACAATGAATAGCAGGTATGCTACCTGACACCTCACTTCCAAAGCTAATGGTACACCTTGCCTTTGGATTTGTTGGGGAATGAATGGGTCTGAACCAGAAATAATCTGTCTCATTGGACACTACTAGTCTAAGTTAGAATCACTTCTAAAACCATCATGAGGTTTGGATTCTGTTTCAGAGAAAGTTCTAAAGATGGGCATCTGATACATAACAGTGGAGAACAACAGCTCTGAAGTAGACTTGAACCTCCCCAAGTAGAAACCAAGTCCTCTTCCTAAGATCTTCTAGATGTGGGCATGCCCCGTCCCGTGCTGTCCAGCACCTCTCTCTGTGGCTGTGGAAATGCTCTGTTTCTAACTGCGCCCATCACAAAAGGCTACTGAGCTCATGAAATAGTGTGACTGAGGGGCTAAAGTTTTTATTCTATTTAATTTAGTGAATTTAAATGTAAATAGCCATGTGTGGACAACAAGGTCTCTCTTCATTAGATGGCCAAGCTCTGGTCCACACCTTTGAAGCAGACTTAAAATCGTAGTTCAAATTGCTGGGACAAAACGTAGTAATTTCCCTCCTAACTATGCTATAGGAAAGTAAACTTTTTAAACAGTAATTTGTATTGGCTTAGAATCTTTATTTCTGATATGATGGTGAATATCTTAGCTTAAGACTTGTATTCCCACATTAGAGCAAGCTGTATCCATATTCGAAAGAGAAATAACTTAGGAACACAATTATGATAACAAACCATCACTTTACAGGATTCTTCACTGATTCCTTTGCCAACTCTTCGTGAAATTATAATTCAATTTCCAAAATTATCATTTGCCTATAATTTTTCAAAGGGTGTCTACATTTAGAAAATCAAAATAGATTATTTGACAATTATAGCTCATCAGAAATATTCAAATATTGTGGTTGAGAAAAGAAATTAGAGCAGATATACGGTATAGCTACTCAAATATCCTAACTGTTGCAGATTTACTTCCATTAAGAACTTTGCTTAAAATGCCTGTGTTTTATGTACTTATTGATAAACTAGAACTAATTTGCAAACATTGAGTGGCATTATCCCCGAGCATTTGAAACTACACAAGCCACGCTGTGGGGTATTGCCCCGTTTCCACTGCTACCCAACCAGGCCCTCACACACGCTGTTCCCCGCGCTGCCGACTCCCTCAGGTCCTCTGCTCTAAACAAGTGTGCATCCAATTCCAACCACGAACAGCAGGAACAAAGGAGAGAGACTCTCCCACAGCCTTTAACTGGATGGTTGGAGGAAATATTGCTTTATTGTTGAAGTCCTTCAAAGATTTCATATTTCCTAAATCACTCTGCCTTTATAAAACCCACATGAAATAAGCATGTCATAAACTCTTTACATTTGGTGGTTTTCTGTTTTGTTTTGCCTGACCAAACTATTTTTTGTCCTAAAGCTTTTTAAAAAATCACTATGTTATAGTACCTTGCCTCCTAAATTCTAAACCAGAGGTGAGGAGGATATTGATTATCTAGCTCTGCCACCACCTTTTATAGTTAAGGATGTGTTTTGTAGGTATCTGAAAAGGAAGGACCCAAGAAATATACCCCAAGCTTGGCATAAAAAATGCTCTACTTCACCTTTTACATTTTGACTTGTTAAATATTTTGTGGTATCTCTGCATTTCCAAACTTCACTGCCAAAGTCCAGGAAATCTTGTGCCAACCACACAAACCTAAAAAAAAAAAAAAAGAAAAAAAAAAGATTAAGGACTGGTGTACCATTTCTTTCATGAAAATCATTTATTAGCAGTTAATCATTTATTAAAGAATAACTGCTGCCCTGGCTGGTGTAGCTCAGTGGATTGAGTGCGGGCCTGCGAACTAAAGGATTGCAGTTCGATTCCCAGTCAGGGCACATGCCTGGGTTGCAGGACAGTTCCCAGCGACAGTTCTTAGCAGGGGACACACGAAAAGCAACCATACATTGATATTTCTCTCCATCTCTCCTTCCCTTCCCCTCTAAAGATAAATAAATAAAATCTTTAAAAAAAAAAGAATAACTGCTAATCCAGGAGTGAGTGAAGAGAAAAACATTAGGAGACCCTCTGATTAAAGAGAATTTGTGTAGGTACAATTGAAAATTATAATCAGTTTTCACTTCTCACTTGAAAGATTAAATTTCATCCAGCCCATCTTCACCTTCTAAAAATATCATCACCCTTTTCACCACCTGAATACCTTCTTGCTGTTCAGTAATTCCTTTTAAAGCGAAAAAGGGTCCATGGTGATCCATGCAAGTGCAAGTTGCCAACTCCTCTATCCCCAGTTCCATCCTCCTTGCCAAGTGGGAAAGGCAAACTATCAGGAAAAGATCCACAGTGGTTCAGAAGACAAGCTCTGAAGCCACAAAGTAAACTGGATTCCAATCCTCTGTCACTCACTAGCTGGGAGAAAATGGGCATGTCACTCAACCTCTCTGAGCTTTAAATTTCTCATCTGTCAAATGGCACTTATGTACCTTAGCCAATATTCTATCAGTTTCAAGTAGCCAAAACCTCTTTGATTTGGTAAAAATGGGAAATTTATTGGCTTACATAACCAAGTAATTGAAAAGGCAGGGCCTCAGGATGACTAGTCTCAAACATCAAGTTATCAGACCCTCTCACTCTCTCTCTGTCCCCTTGTTTAAAAGTCTCCACTTGCTTTTATGTGGGCTTCATTCTCAGGCTGGCTTCCTCCATGTTGCCCGACACGGCCAAGCTCACACTACCCAATTCCACTGCCGAAAAGCAGCTGATTGATCAGCTCTCTACTCTCAAATTAAAAACAACAACAACGAAAATCAATGATAGCCTGGGGACCGTACCTAGAAGATGCCAGCCCTCATTCAAGCCATTAGGTTAAAGTTTAGGAAGAAATGTTTTCTAGAAAAAGGCTGGGTGATATTCTAGGCAGGCAAAAATACATAAATAAATGACTGATGAATGATCCCTGAAGGTTATTATAAAGATTAGAGAATGTGTATAAAATACTTAAAACTTAAATAATGGTATCATTATTATAGATAATTCCTATGCAGAAACCAGGTAATTGCTAGAAATATGTAAAAACAATTTTGTTCTTGTATTTCACTCCAATTGTTTAACTGAAATGAGACAAAAACTGAATTGGGATTCAACAACCAACCTAATTTAATCCTTATGTATTAGAAGGATAGAGGTGTCTACTTCTATTTTCTGAAAAGAAACTGAAGCAGGGTGAGAACCTGCTTCCCTTTAGGCGCTCACTCTAATGTGCCCCAAAGGCGGCCTGCCTGTCAGTCTGTCCCCCAAGGACACCCTTGCTGTGCATTTCATATTTAGACCGTGGCCCACTCTCCAACCTCCCCCCGAAGACTCTGCGTTGGGCCATGTCTCCCCTGTGGACAGCTATCCTGAGGAGGAATTTCAAGCACCTACACATCTGAAATCTCAGTGTGGGAAGTATTAATGCAAAGAATTCTCTCCTCTCTTGACAATGACACAGGTTTACCAGGAAGTCATTAGTGAATTTATTGTTCAACAAGGTTAACACCTGGATCTGATAGAGGACTATTGAAAGGGCAGACTATTAAATGAAGATAATACAGCCTTTCAGTCTTGTAAGAGCTTTTGGTACGCCTGAGTAAAGCATTGTGTAGTGATCACTCTACAAAGCAACGAAAATGCAGCAGTTAATAAAAGCTGTTAGCATTCATGAGCAGTCGCATCTGCAAGATCTGTGTTTCATTTTCAAAATAGAATTATATTTTATGTGTAAAGTTTAATCACAGTTATGACTTAGGCTCTAAAGCCTGTAAGATAAGCAACACATCCTACGCCTCGACACGCAAGGGAGGGTCAAGACGGCCCTGAAGAAATATTGAAGACGCAGCGACAGATGCGACCACGGCCCAGCAAGATGATCGTGGGCTCTAGAGTCAGGCAGGATGGTCTCGCTGTCCCTGCTTGGCAACGTGTAAGCTGGTCCACCTTGGGCAAGGTGCTTAACTTCCCTGGGACTTTGTTCCCCCAAATGTAAAGCATGGATAAGTATAATAGAAGGGCAAATGTTGTTCAAATTGGGGTATTTTGAAGAGTGAAAGGGCACACTGTTAATAATTACCTCTGAACAACAGGAGTTAACGAAGACTGTCTGGAAGCCAGGAAGGATGGTTATTCGGTCAGGGTAATTAAAAATCAATGCCTAACACCTCAGTGCTGTTGACACAACTAATAAAAACAAAATATGTAAAACAAGTTGGCATGTAATAAACACTAGGTAAAAACCAGTGCCTTTCTAGCCTTTCCTTCCCTCTCTTTCCTCCTCCTCTGAGGGATTAGAAAAACACAGTTTTTTGTGTGCTTTTGAAAAAAGGGATCAAAAGGACACAATTTGTTAGTACTGAAGAGCTTGTCTCACAGCTAACAGTGTTTATACTCTGTCTGCTCACTAAAATATTGTAAATTACAATTCACCTTATGTTAGCAATATGCCTTCTATAATGAAGAAACCTAATCATGCTTATTGAGGAGTACTTGAGTAAATGAGTCATACATCGCTCTCTTTCTGCTTGTCTCTACCTTTTACCATGTGTTAGTGGAGAGAAGACAGGATTTGTATCTGAGAAGATCTTGCTACCTGGTCCTACCAGTTACATGATCTTGGGAAAGTCACTTAAACTCTTTGCACCTCAATTTCCCTTTTGCTAACCAGCAAGCACTGGGATCTTTGAGAAGATGACTGGCAAATACCTAGTACCTCACCTGACATATAGTAAATGCTGAGTTACATCAGTTTTCCTCCTTCTTCCCTTGTGGTGTTCCTGCTTGACCCCTAAGATGCAAAGCTCCTGGTGTGCGCAGATCGTTCTGGTCATCACATGCTGCATTTCAGGTAAACCCGGCCAGTCCCAAACTATACAAACTAGTGATCTACAGTCACAACTCTAAAATTTAACTACGAAAACATGGAAAGAAATTCTGGCACCAATCTTGGAATCAGTTCGTAATATTCAAATTTCTCATACCTACCAGTAACCAGAAGAGGGCACCACAAGATTAAACTAAAAATCCAGCCTTCTCAAAGCTAAAATTATCAAATTTTCAATAAGCGAACTCTGAACCAAAATTACCTAAACTATACAATAAATCCAGAAAAACAGCAAAAATTGAGTCTCTATCCAGAGATTTAAATATGTAAGAATTTATCACTTTTCTAAAAACAATATAAGCTCATTTTCTTACCGTGAAATACTTTCTTTGAATGCATGTTACAGAACAGCATGTCAACTCATATCTGAGAATATGTACAAGTATTTCAAAGGCTTCTTAGTGTAACAGGATGTGTCATTTTTTGTGTTTAAAAATGTTAGGGAGTGCGGGGTTGTTTACCTTTCTGTTACATCCTTCCTCTAGCTTAGTTTCTCCTGGTTGTTCAAGTTTAAGGGCACATTCCTAAGGTTTTACAAATGCTCGAGTTTTGTGAATCTCAGAAAAATTGTTTTTTTTTATCCATTATGGTCAAACTTAACTGGCTTTTATTTTTCCTGGTAGTTACATCTACCTATCCAACTATGTATCCAACTACAGTTTCACCAGTCATACCTTGTAACTATATATTGGCAATTTACAGAGATCAACCAGAAATTATGAAAACCATAATTATTTCACAAGTGGTTTCCAGCATAGTTCCGTACACAGCAGCAGAAGTAGATCAGGTTATAAACTGCTTCAATCAGTTGAAGTAGCTAAAGTGTGAACTAGCTAAAGTATCAAAAGGAAGAAAAGTTAAACTCTATTCAATCAATATTATGGCCTAATCACATTTTCCACGAGAAAATAAAAATAAGGGATTTGGGGACTTAAATACGGTTCTGCCGCTATCTGTGTGGCTCTCAAAATGAGATTCCCCCCATCTCAATTCTGAAATAAAAGGAATAATTACCATCTTGCAAGGCTGTTGTGCAGACTAAGTGAGATAATATACGTGGAAGTTCCTCATACGTTGTCTGTAACACAGAAGGTCGGTGGAAATGACTTTCTTCTGTTCTAATTTTACAAGTCCTCCATTATTAAAATTTTTATACCAGCCACAAGCAGAAAACTCTACTAATCAGATTCCCATATCAAAGCTTTATCATATACAGAATAGTTAATGATATAATAATAGTAGCAAGGCACTGTCAAATTCTAATAAAACCTGACACTGTTTGGAGCAGTTTCCCAGGTATTGTACACCGTAAGTGGGAGTTAATTCACACATCAGAAATCTTTTGAACGAGGTCATCTTACTGTCACCCTTTTACCCCTGAAGGCAGGAGAGGCTACTTGGTTGACTCAAAACCACACAACCAGTGATCAGCAGTTTAAACACAAAAGCCAAAATTCTTAGCTATTGCCCTTTATTGCTCAAGTATATTCAGAAACACAAAATTTGCTTATTCATTATTTGCAGTAGAGTTTCAACTTCCAAAACAGTTTAACAAATTGGTAAACAATTGTATATATGTGCCGACTCTGCTAATTTGATTAACCTAAACATCAAAATTGCCAACCCTAATTTTTCAGATAGAGGTTTTTGTACCATCATGACAATTTGTACTAGAAAACAGAAAACCTAACAAACAAGTAAATTCAAAGTAAAGCTATAAATGTACGGACACAGCCAGAGTATTTTATGCATGAAAGGACAGCCCTGGCTGGTGTAGCTCAGTGGATTGAGTGCAGGCCTGCGAACCAGAGAATCGCGGTTCGATTCCCAGTCAGGGCACATGCCTGGGTTGCAGGCCAGTTCCCAGCAGGGGACGCATGAGAGGCAACCGTACATTGATATTTCTCTCCCTCTCCCTCTCTCCTACCCTTCCCCTCTAAAGATAAATAAATAAATAAATAAATAAATAAATAAATAAATAAATCTTTAAAAAAAAAAAAAAAAGAAAGGACAACAGTCTCTGTATTCATTACTGGTTAAAATTCAGCAGATATTCTTTGCGAAATTAACCTGTTTTGTTGAACAATACTGAAAAGTATGTTGAGCAGTAATTGCTTCCCTGCAATCAACTCTCACAAACTCACTGATGGTTTCAAACCTACCGATGTTTTAACAAACATTGTTTTATTTGGATGTCTCTATGTGTTGGACCAGAGATGTCCTTCTGCATCACTGAAGTCCACTAAAGTGAAGCCCAGGCTCAGACCCAATCCTCACCTGCTCCATTAGAAAGCTCTCATGGGCTCATCATGCTCTTCACCTTCACTTTACATTGTGATCACACCACACCTACTTATAACAACACATCATGTGTGCCGGGCACTGTTCTAATCAGACCCCAACCCATTTAAACATCACAGTAACTTCAGGAGGGGAGTGTTTTCACTATCTTGTTGGGAATCACCCTGCCTGGTTTCAGGAACTGTAACCCCCCAATGGCTAAGGCTGAGTGAGGGCCCTTCAGTCTGTAAGCCACTAAGGAGACAAAGCTTATCTCCCTGGCAGGAGCACCGCTTCTGCTTCATCCATAACTGGCCCCCAATGCTTGGCCAGTTAGCCAAAGACGGATAAGATTCCCCAAAGGGGGAATGACCTAAGACAGGCACGATCATGTGGAGGTCCATGTGGGGAGGCCCCACATGGACTCGGAGGCCCCCGAGTCCATGTGGACTTGGGGGGCTACAGCAAAAGGGGGTGATGGACCCTCACCCCTCAGCTATCCTGACATAGCCTGAGTCCTCATTCTGTCTATGACAAGTCTCCTAATCTCTTGGCTGCCTTACTTCACCTACTTGACTTAAACCTGAGACAATGCCTTAAGCCTGAAACGATGCTGGTGGTAGATGCAGCCCTGTGCTGGAAAGGGCGGATTCCTTGGGTGATCAGGCCTGAGAAAGAATACATAAAATCCTGTGAAACCTGCTTTGCTAAGAATGCTCTCAATTAAATGATAAGGGTCCAAGCAGGAAATGAGTTTTGTTCCCCAAAGTTTTGTGGCCCTTTAGCTAACAGACCCTGACTCAGAATAAGCCCACATAGTTCTTTGTATGCTATCTATTGTTTGATCCATACTGCCTGACAATGATTAATGAACTTTACCTGTATTCCTGTGCCAATTAAACCCAATAAAAGCCTGTCAGGGCAAGGGCACAGGGCTTTCTCCTCTTGAGAGAGTGGCCAGGCCACTCTGAGGCACTCTTCCCTTGAGAGAGCAGCCGTGCCATCCCTTTTCCTCCACAGGACTTGGTAGTCCATGTGAATTTGTCTCATGTCTCATCCACAATGGTGGACCCCACGAGCTGGGGTTCGCATTAGTATCCCCATTTTATAGCTTGGGAAACAAAACCAAGAGTACATGAACTTGTCCCAAACCAGTAATTAACTAATAAATAGCAGAGGCAAAATTTTAACCCAAAAGTCTAGCTCCAGACATCATTCTTTGAGCCACTATGTTATCCTTCACACTACCTCCCAGGCTGATTTCCTAAAAGGCAGATCCAATTACAGAAAATTAAATCAAATGTCTTGGTTTCCTATGCAAGTTCCTTCACAATCTGTCTTTGACAAATTGCCCCCACTCCTTTGACTACCACTCCCCAACCTCCACTTTACCTGAACCCTCACCAAAGATTTCAGCCACTCCTAACTTCTAGTGCACAAATACCACATGTATCAAGGCTTCGCAAATCTGTCTCCACTGATTAAACGGACCCTTCAATTTCCTTTGCCTGGCTCCCATCCTTCAAGTCTGGAGTCAAAATTCGCATTAAGGAGTCTTCCTGGAGTATTCCTGATGAAGTTAATCACTTCACTCCTAAGCACTTGATTCATTTATATATTTATGTATTTATATATGTATTTATTTATTTATCTGTTATCGCACAGTTGTATTATGGTTTCTTTATTTCAATGCTGGGAGTGTTGCTGCCTGAGAGTAAAGTCGCTCTCTTCCCCCCTTAGTGTCAATGGTACTTACCCTGCACAATGATTTCACACAGCGCTGATAATTGGCAACTTTGAGCAGACTGCTTACAATGTGCAGCAATTTCAGTTTTCTATATGTGCTCCCTTAAGTATTACTAACCCTTCCAAAGGTAAATATCATCCCCGTTTTACTCATGAGGAAACCGAGGGTCAGAAAAAGACACAAAACACTTAGGCTCTACACACAAAATAAATACACACACAGGAAAAAATTTGAAATGTCCATGTAAAAGACGTTCAGTGACAAGGAACTTTTGCAAATGCTCTAAGCATCCCTCGCTACAGAAAGTAATCAAAGAGCTATTTATACTAAGTGTAAATATTATCATAAGTGTCTGAAAACTTGTATTATTCAGTTTGACAAAAATACTAATAGAACTCCAAGTACGTATAAGGAATTAAAATTGAAGAAACCCCCCCAATAAAAAACTATGATACAAACCACAAAGTTCAAGTTCTTTGAATCTTGGGAACAGCATAAGAGAGCACTTACCAGGGCATATTGGCACATCTCTGTCACTAGAAGTCTTGAGGACTTGAACTAGCCATCAGGATCCGTAACTATTATGAAAATGACTTGAGCGCAGAGACCACATCTTAGCTTCCCCAGTGCATGCACCACACATTTTGTTATCACAGGTAAGGTAAAAAGAATTGGCTAGGAGAGTTGGCTCAGTATCCTTCCTTCTTCTTCTCAGAATGACATGAGAAGTTCCTCCTAAAAGTCTGCAGTTTATTCATTTGCTTATTCATTCATTCACGTTTTCCTTCAATAAAATATTATGCAGTTCCCACTGCAAGCCAGACCCTGCCCTAGGTGCCAGAGGTACAGGGGAGAGCAAGGCAAACAACAGCCTTGCTTATGCAACTTGCCCGTGTCCTGTTCCTTAGAGGTAGAATCTCCTGCAGTAGTTCATCACGTTAAGGTTTTTGTTTATCCTGCTTTTGATTTTGCTTAATGAAAATCCTTACTAACTGATAAAAGAATTTAACTGAGTTCCAATAGTATCAAATATCTCTCGGAGTTAGAAGGTTAAGATACTTGGTTAATGTAACCAAAAAGAAGTCCTTTAAAACCTTGAACTCTGTGATATAATCTCAAAATATCATGCTCACATTTCCTTAATTGACAAAAACAGCCAACTTGGGACACAGCTATATGAAGAATGAATCTGATCAGGGGAATTCGGAGTCTGCCTTTTTTTGCAAAGGAAAAGAATGGGAGCATTCCCAGAGTTCTGTTTGAATAGCTGCTAACCAGCAAGGACAAACATATATAATACAAAAGGCATGGGTTTCATCTCTGAATTAAAATAGTGCTTTCTTTCAAATAAAATAACAATTTCCTACAGCAATAGATACAACTTCCTGATTATTCCTTCCAAGGTGATAATACAGGGTCCCCATCCACCCCAGGGACAGACTGTGTCGCAGGTAAAACACAAATGGTTGAAAGTTATTGCAGGATAGCTCCGCCTCTGGATCACCATTTATAGACCTGACTCACCGTGTACCCTCAGACACACTGCGTCGTTTCCTTATTTATAACATGGGGTTCACAGAACTCGTTAGTAAAGATGTGTGAATCCTCAAGTAAAATTTAGTACATGACACCTCATGCTCAGAGTTATCACATTATTGCCCAAATTGGAACTGGCTTTGTGACAGATTTCAAACACCAGAATCCTGCAAAACAACTGCAACAAGTCTGTACATTCCTAGCAAACCCGAAAGTACATTCAAAGTATTGGTGCATCTGTTTTTTCCCTAGGGCAGCAGCTGCAGCTGCTCGCTTTGCTGTGGAGTCTGAAGTGACAGCGTGCACCCCCCCCCGCCCCGCCCCCCATGGCTGGCAGTGTTACTGTCATTCAGGAAAGAGAACACAGAGCCCATGGCCTTTCTGTCTGTGAGGAGCAGCTTACAGACATCTTACCTGGTGGTATATCAATCAGACAAGAGATGAGAAACTTGCAAAGCAGGGATATCTTCTGCTGCACATGGAGATTCAACCATCCCTGTTGGGACCTGGCAGGCCCAAGAATGAGAGAAAAATGCATCTGAAATCCCCACCACCTTAGGTTTTCATTTATAGGAGACAAGCAAACCCAGAAACCGGAGCCTTGGTGCTAACACCTAGGGTTTAAAATGAGAGAGAGAGAGAGAGAGAGAGAGAGAGAGAGAGAGAGAGAGAGAGAGAGAGAGAGAGAGAGGGAGAGAGAGAGAGAGACCTTACTGAAAATGGCTCCACCCATGGGATGCGGCAGGGGAAGTTTGAGGAAACCTAAGCAGGCTACGCTTTTTCCTCCTTTATCTGCAGCTTTTTCTACACAGGATTTCCTGGTCACATCATGAGGACTCTGTAAATCTGCCTACTTTGACTTAGTGGCAAGAATCATTTCCTGTCTGGTCCTTCCAAGGAAGATAAAAAGAGCCCCCCAAACAGCCAAAAATGGAAAGGTACACACTATCCTATGAAATTCAATCAGGAAACTTTTAAAAGAAAGATAAGCATTATTCTACAATGTATTCAATACTTCACTGCTTTCATTTTGTTTTGTATTCTTCTTTGGGTTAGATACATACTTAAATGAAATACACTGGTACTTCCATTTTGTAATCATTGTTCAAAGTAAACTTGCTTCTTGAAAGATTTAGGTTTTCTAAGCCCAAGGTACCTTTTTTGTTGCTGTTGTTGTTTGTGAAAGAAGAAAATCTTCAGTATAGTTTAAAAAACAAAAAAGTTCTAAAATATTTTTCTATACCAGAACAGAAAAAAATAAGTAAATTCATGGAACTAGATGAATCATTTGCCTTTTAATCTAAATGAATCTCTTTCTCTCTCTCCCCCACCCCGCTGCCCCCTTATTCTTCCTCTGTCGCTCTTACTCTCTATGTCTAACTTACATTGAACACTTTCACATCAGTGCTATTCAAATCCTTTGGTCAGTAGCCTAAAGGTTTCAGCCATTTCTACCTACTTGAAATGTTCCTGGAATTTTTCTAGCTCCAAATTCCTTACAATTGTTCAGGTGCTCACTGCTTGTCTAAGCAACTGGTCGCTTGCACTCTCTCTCTCTCTGTCTCTCTCTCTCTCTCTCTCTCTCTCTCTCTCTCTCTCAATATACCTAAGTGGTACTACTGTTTAAGGAAACACTCTTTGGGAAATGCTATTCTAAATTAAGAGCTTTATAAGAGCTTTATAGTTCCCTTTAACTCTACCACATATTATACTAGTTATGACATTTTGTTATAAGCAAATATGTGTAGTAACACTAAGTATCCAGACTCTAGCTTCTCACTTTTGCTAGCAAGGCAAGAATGAGTATCTCACAGGATCATGTGATGTTGGCTTGCTTACGTTTTTGGTTTTTCTTTTAAATCAGCAGAAGACAGAAGAGTAAATACCTCTAATATTCAGATTCAGATGAGCACCAACATAACTAAGAGTTTCGCAGATACTCAAGTGCTATAATCTAATGTCTGTGCCCCCAACAAAACTTACACACTATGTTGAAATCCTAACCCCCAAAGATGATGGTATTAGGAGGTGGGAATGTGGGCGGTGCGTAGGTCCTAAAAGCTGAACCCCATGAATGGGATGAATGCTTCATAAAAGAGACTCCTGAGAGATCACGGGCCCTTCCGCCAGGTAAGGACGCAGCAAGACGATGCAGCTGAGAAACCAGGAAAAGAGCCCTCACCAGAATGCGACTGTGTGGGCGCCTTGACCTTAGACTTTCAGCCGCCAGAACTGTGAGAAATAAATTTCTGTGGTGGATAAAGCACCCAGTCTGTGGTATTTTCTGTAACAGCCAAATAGACTAAGATTTCAAGTCATAAAGAAAGCAAGAGAGAAAGAGGCTGTTGGGAAGGAAACTTAAAACTACTGTGCGCCACATACATGTCTCGGAGATTTATAATGCGTCATCAAGTATCAAAACCAGTAGTAAAGAAACCACTTTTATTCCTTTTAACCCAATGTTTCCCAAAGTTCACAATGAAACTTTAAAAACAACTTAACATGCTACAGAGTCTTTGTTCTTTAAAACACCCTTTAAAATTCACAAATTTAGAACAGTTATAAACTGCACTAGAAGAAAACTTAAAATAGAATTATAAGAATTTGGCATTAATTGTCAAAGTAAAAAATTATGTATATTTTCCCCCAACTAGCCTCTGCATTAGGCTGCGATGCTCTGATTACTACAACACTTGTCACTACTTTACGTTATGGCTTCAAGTTCAACCCAAGGCACTTTATTCTTCTTCTATACATGTTCTTCCACAAAGGACTGAATGATTTTACCACTGCCATAGATGCCTACGTCAAGTGACCCTCAAGGCCTATGCTTT
This sequence comes from Glossophaga mutica, assembly GCA_039655065.1. Lineage (NCBI taxonomy): Eukaryota > Metazoa > Chordata > Mammalia > Chiroptera > Phyllostomidae > Glossophaga > Glossophaga mutica. The sequence continues at coordinate 182,408,441 of CM077306.1, forward strand.
ATCAGAAAATGAGACACCAATTAATACCCCACTCAGTCCAAACCATTTATCAAATCAACTCTCCATACGTTATTTTTAAATGGAAACCCTGGAGTAAATTTTTCAGACATCAAGATGGCTACTTCACTTACCATTCCTTACCCCAACTCACACCTTAGCCCCTTCCTAATTCACCCAGCTCCTATCATACAGCCATAACTCTCTTCTGTGGAAACTTAGTTTATAAAATAAATAATGCATGGTATTAAAATATTCTGTGGCTGTCACTTAACCACAAAGATTTTTAAAGACAGGATCCTTTGCCTCAACGAGCTCAAAACCTGGAGATGAAGAGAATGCATAAACAAATAACGACTGAAGAGAATAATAAATATCATACAGACATACTTCAGAGATATTGCTGGTTCAGTTCCAGCCAACCACAAAAAAGCAAGTATGGTGATCTTTTTGCTGGTGGAGGCCCTTTCCTTCAATTTGTAAGGAACACAACATCTGTGAAGTGCAGTAGAGCGAAGCTCAGTGAAACCAGAGGTAATGCCTGCAGTGAGGGTGTGCAGGAAGCTGTGTGTGAGCACAGTGGGGAGTGACTCAGCCTCAGGTGGTTCTGAAAGATTCACCGAGGAGGTGAAGTGTGAGGTGGATCTTGAAGACAGAGGCATAAAGAATGAATCTGTCTTCGGGATTGTCTGTGTGGTTATCTGAAGAGCATAGGTTAAAACTGACAGGAAATACGACTGGAAAGGTAGGTGAGGGGTATAGATGAGAACACCCCTCTGCCAAGCTAAGAGATCTAGCCTCTTCCCTGAAGGAGGAACAGCCTCGGGAAAGCTTTACCCAGAGAACTGACATGGTGAGGTGCTGTTCTTCTTCTTTAAACAGTTCATCAAAGGCAATTAAAGGTTTTCCCGTAGTCTTTAAAAAAGCTTGAGTCGGACTTACTGCCTCTGACTCTGACATGCTCTTATGCACACAGCAGAAACAGAAATAAGAAGGACAAGTCTCTGATCCACGTCTCCAATGGGAGTGAACTCCTTTTGCTTAAAGCTCTCAAATAAGAATTGTTGCCCTATTTTTCTCTTAAAGAAATATACTTCCCTCAACAGTTTTTACGTGGAAACTACCAGTAAGGTGCAGCTTTGCCTTCACGCAAGTTTTCTTTTGATTCTAAAGCCTGTAGCTATCAGTAGGAGACTGAACTCTTCCCCTCCTTCTATGACAAAACAGCCTCACTGAGATCGGAAAGCCACAAAAACCTACACTGGGTATAGGTACTCCTAATAGATTTCAGCTACTATATAAACCAATTTTTGTGACACAGAAACGCACTCAGGAAAGCACCTTTGAAAACTCTTTTCTTTCTATTCTGCCCTGGTCAGGAGTAAATTTTTAAAACATTACATAGTCCTAGATCAATTAGATTTAAAGCAGCAAGATTTGATGGCAGATTCAAAAGGACGGACAGGTAGAACCTGGCCATTATTGGAAAGGAAACATGTTACAAAACCATGAAGTGCAGCCTGAGGGATGTGGATAGAGGAAGTGGGGGGTGGGGGACACAGAAGATAGAACTGGTGATCCCAAATAAAGAACCATCTCCTCATCTCAGTTCCTTCACTGTGGTGCATGAAATGGGAGTGAGAGGAGTGCCTTCTTCACGGGGTGCGTGTTGGAGCTGAAATGAGATCATTGCTCAAGCGAAGCACTCTAGGAATGGCACAGTGTTTTACATGTTTTGGTCCTTCCTGCTGAATAACAATAAACATAGTCTCAGCTCTGTTAAACACTGACTTACAGCGCCACACACTCTCTGCTGTTGCCCCATGAATCAGTGCATGTGTCCTCCTTGCAATGACAAGTCCTGACTCTAGAATTTTCTATGTGGTCCATCATACCCTGGAACCATGTAATTTTCTTGCCTTCATGTTCAAGTACTATGAATGGTAAAGGTTTTCAGTGATGTAGGTGTCAGTAAAGGTCTATTAATTTTCTATTCTAATCTCAGTTTTATTTCCCTGATTGTCCATGTCACTTCTTTCCCCTAAAACCTTCCTACTGGCTTTCACAACTGTCCACATCTGGACTCCTCACCTTTACTGACCATGTCCTTTGGCCTTGCTTTTCCTTCCTCTCGCTGAGCAGAGCACTCTCCAAACAAGAGTTGCTGCTTATTTTCTTCCTTCCTTGAAAAGCCCATCTGTCTCACGTCTTTAGCCATCGCTTTTTTGTGTGAATGATTTACCCACTGACCCCTGACCCCATCAAGTCCCACATTTCTTCCTGTTTTCTAGTGGTGACACCGTCTGACCACCCTCTCAGTTGGAAAGGATAAGCACTGAAGTCTCCATTTCCTCCCAAGACTCATCTGTTCTCACAGACAGGACTTTGTAGAACCTTCACTTCTTTCTCTCCATTCTTTTAGGATCTTTTCTCCCTCTATCACTCAGTTGCCAGTTTTGTTACCTTTTCCTCTTATTATCGCAGGGATCTGCTCCTTCCTCTCAGTGAAGCAGACTGACGCCTGAGTCAGATGTTCTTGTCTTTGACTAAATTGGCTCTCATTACTCATTGGAGCACAGTTCTCAGCTTCAAATTCTTGAATTTTAGAAAAATTAACTGTTAGTATTACCTTTTCCACCCACTTAATTCTTCACATTTCCCTCTGGCGTGTTCTTTTTACTCTGCATCAGTTCTGTGTCACTTGTTTGAAGAACTTCATCTAAAGCAGTCTACAAACATCATCTCTCTTCCTCATACTCCTATTCTTTACAGTCCAATTACAAGACTTTGTAAAACTTCATTACTAATTTGTAGTCTGCAAATAGCATCAATGTCTGAACTTCCAGGACTGAGATTGGCCTAGATCAGCACTGTCCAATCAAACCTACTGATGATGGAAATGTTCTGTACCTGCATTATTGAATGGTAGCCATTAAACAGTGACTACTAGATGCCTGAAATGCATCTAGTCCATCTGAGGAACTGAAATGTAAATTTTAGTTAATTTTAATTTAAATAGGCTCATGTGGGTAATGAGTACTCTATTGAACAATGCAGTCTAAATCTAGGCCCTAGGCTATAAAATAACACTGTAAGAGTTCAACCCATTAAAACCCAATACACTTTTCGAGAACATGGAGAAATGTATGAGACCTGAAAAATATTAACACAAAATAATAACAAACTTCAAAATTAAAATTAATAAATGTTTAAATTTGCCAGCTTTAAAAAATTACCTAAGAGCTCAAAAATTGACATTGTTTCCAAATAACTTGTGTATATTTTTCCTCTTCACAAGAATTCCAAATATATATAAATGCAAGAAATTGAATCACAGCCAGTTGTAAATGAAATGAGTTTCTCATAGCTAAATTCTCTCCAAAAATTATATAAAACCCCTAAAAAATTTCATAGTAAAAATTAACATTTAACATGTACATTTTTAAAAGATTTTATTTAGTTATTTTTAGAGAGAGGGGAAGGGAGGGAGAAAGAGAGGGAGAGAAACATCAATGTGTGGTTGCCTTTCATGCACCCCCTACTGGGAACCTGGCCCTAAACCCAGGAATGTGACCTGACTGGGAATCGAACCATCGACCCTTTGGTTCACAGGCCCATGCTCAATCCACTAAGCTACACCAGCCAGGGCTAACATGTACATTTTTGACATATTTTATATAACACAAGATACGGCCTCTGTAACATTGCCTAGTCCATGTTCAGATGTAACCTACTAGTCTACCTAATTAAAAGTAAGTTCCAAACTGCACACCCAGTCTCTCTTTCCCTTTACCAGGCCATCTTGAACATTTATAGGACATTGGAGAGTATAAACAGAGCCTTCTCTCCCATACTCACCTAACTTACCACTCCACTTCACCCAAGAAAGAGCTCATCCACATACCTTTGAACATCTCAGTCCAGCCTCCTTGCATTCAGAAATCAACCCAGGAAGGTACATACCTATGGCTCATCCTTTCCTTTGAATGCAAAGAACATTAAGAGCAGAAATTTCTCTAATTGCTAATTTGGGGTAGCCATGACCCTTGGCCCTGAAGACTCCTTGCTTTGAGGACGGAGGTACAGCTGAAGGATAGAGTGCAGTCCTTTAACGTATGAGGCCTGTACTCCTTTGTCGAATTTAACAGTCTCTGAAATATTCTTACATTTGTTTTCTATCTAGTTTTGTTTTGTTTCACTATTGCTGCCACTGTGTTAAAATAAGCCTTTTCCTTTTATGATACCTGGAATAACAGGAATCCTGATGATAACATAGCGTCTGGCTTAGGAGCACATATTAAGTGAATATTTGCTGAAAAAAACAAATGATTTTTTTCACAGAAATTTCATATGAAAGAGTGGCATTTATATTGGAAAGAAGGTTAGTCAACTTAAATTGAATTCCCTATCACCCAATTATTAACCATACCTTGTTTGGGAGGGATACGACTAAAATCTGTTCAATAAAATTTCTTTCATTTTCTCCAAATTTCTTTCTTCTTTAACATTTTTCTTCCTTAGTGTGTTTTCTGTGCCAAATTGTGGTTAGGCACCTGTGGGTTGCCAAACAATTCAGCATTGAAGTTCCCAAAGTGTGGTTCATGGAAACCTCGGCAGTATCAAGATACTTTCAGGGGATTCATGAGGTCAAAATTACTCTTGTGATAATACCAGGAGGTGATGTGCTTGTGCCACTGTGCTGACATTTGCAACACAGTGCATGATATTCCAGATCGTGTGCAAAAAGTGTTGTAGATGGAACTGTAAGCCCTGAGCAAAAATCAAGGAGGAGCACAAAACTGGACCAGCAGCTGCTACACTCTTCACCGTAACACACTTGGTTTCAAAAAATGCTAATTTCAGTTAGGAATGTCCTCGATCAAACAGTAAAATAATTCATTTTATTAAATCTCAACCTTAAGTATACATCTTTTCAATATTCTCTGTGACAACATGGGAATAGTTTTCTCAAGGAAAATTCTTGTGCAACTGAGGTACAAGATGAATTACATACCTTTTAGATGACATACCAATTTTACTTTGAAGAACAACTTTGAAGCTATTGTTATTCAGGCTAATATATGTGACCAACACTTCCTTGAATATGAGAAAAGTAAGCACATATCATCATTGCCATTATAAAATTCAGGATTTCTAGCAAAAACTGGAATTTTTGAAAATTGTATCCACTGATGTGAGTTTGACAATTTCCTAATACTTAATGCCTTTTCTGATAAGATGGATGGTGATGTTAATAAAAGCAATTTTGATATTACATAATGCAATACATAAACATCTGAAAAATCTTCATAACTACTACTACTTTTGGAAAATAGTAGTTTACTATTTTAAGACCAGTGCATATTAAGACCAGTGCATAATATCCCAAAATCATGCATAGATACAATAACTATTCAAAGAGCAAGACAAGCATTAAAATTTGGATTTTAATAAAAATGTACTAAAAGTTTATAGACACATCATACAATCTGGATCAATAAACTTTTTGTACATTTTCATTATATAGATGTGTGTGTATATATGTACCATGGAATATTATGCAACAATAAAAAATTAAATCATGTCATTTTCAACAACATGTATGACCTAAAAGATAGTATGTACATGAAATAAGTCAGAGAGAGAAAGACAAATAACATATCAGTTCACTTAAATGTAGAATCTAAAGAAAACAAAAGAAATGAACAAACAAAACAAGACTAAAAAAAGTCATAAAAATAGAGACCAAAGGGATGGTTACCAGAGTTGGAAGGGTTGGAGGAATAGGTAAAAAAGGTGCAGGGGAATATAGACAATCTTATTGTGATAAAGCATGGTAACAGGCAATTTCTGAAATTAGTGGGGTAATCACATCATAAGGTACTTAAAAAGTCTAATCATTTTTATACCTTACTAATATAACTAAATTATATTGTATATCAACTATACTTAAATAAAAAATAATAAAATGAAAAACCAAACTCTTAGAAAAGTTCATTGACATAGTTTCAGATTTAATGATTCAAGTAACCTTTGAGAAGCTACTGCTCATTGAATTTTGGTATAGTAACAGAATATCCACCATTATCTTCAAAAGGTTCTTAAACTGCTTCTCTCTTTTGTAACTACATATCTGTGTAAGGCTGAAGCTTTTTATATTCTTCAATTAAAACAACATACCTCAACAGACTGAACATAGAAGAATGTGAGAGAGTCTAACTGTCTTGTACAACAAGGGGATTTGGAAGAATGTAAAACGCGTCTTTTTCACTAGTTTTTGCGTGCATGTTCTTAAGAATATTTTTCATCAAAAATAAGCTTATGTTAACATATAATGGATTTATTATTGTCATTTGTAGATAAATATTTTAGTTACTCTTTTAAATTTATTAAATCATAAATATCAATATGTACATGCCATATACACAGAAGATTTTTAGGGTCTTTAATAATTTCTGAGAGTATAAAGAGTTCCTGAGACCAAAGGGTTTAAGAACCACTGACTTAATAGTTTTTATGAGAATTTTTAAACAATCTAGAATATAAAACAATATATTTTATTACCAAAGTGATATTTTACATTAATTTTATGTTTCACATGACATGAGTAAATGCAGATTCATGAAAGCTTTGTTTTAGTTATGCAGATATATGTACATGCAAACTGGGTCACAAGATAAAATTTATTTTTTACCGTTGCAGTAAAAAAAAAAAATTGAAAGAAATGTACTAGATCATCTGCTTCTTAAGGGAAGGACCTTAAGAGAAGAACCTGTGCTTTCTTCCTTTTCTAAGTAAGATACTTAGCACAATGTCTGACATCTACACTGACTCAATAAGTATAAAATGGATCCTCTTTCTCTTGATTTCCGCATCCTATATATCCACAAACTTGTTGGTGTTGTCTTCAAAATCTGCTCAGTGCCTGACCACTTACTTATACCTGTTCACCCTTGATTCAACTTTTTTGCCTATAGTCCATTTAGAGCACAGACTCCAGAGTTATCTTGTTTTCTGTCTCTGATGTCAATTCCTGTTATTCTTCCCCCTTTGCTCATTCCCCTCCTGCTACCCTGGCCTCCTCCTTGTTCCCAGAACATGCAGTCCTATCACTAACACTTAAATGTCATCATTATAAATTCTCCATTTGTATCAGGGATAATCAGTTAGCACCCTGTCCCTGGTTGCCTTTTGACACCTGCTTCCTTACATCACAATTTCCATATTGTTAGATGAGTTTTTCCACTATACTCTGGAGTCCTACGTTGCCAACTGCACTCATCTTCTTAGTGCCGAGTAAACGATAATGCCCATGATTTTCACTGAATCACCTTAACTAAATGCTGATGAAAGCTTGGCAGAAAAAAACAGTTGAGGAATTAGAAGCCCTTGCCTCTGGATACTGCCCATAAATCAGATGTCAACATATACTAAAAAGGATGCTTAAGTGAGGTAATGTGAAATTCAGTAATAACTCAAATAATATTTTCCTGGAATACAAAGCAAACTTCTTCACATGGACCAGTTCTAAAATAGATAATAGGAAAATTAGAAAACAGAAATGTGAACTGATATTTCAAGGAAATAATTTTAGTAAGTTAACCTGTGTCTGAATTAAGAGAGGGCTGAGTCTATTGACAAGTGATATTAGAGTCAGACTTGTCAGTAGGGTCACAGAGCGGCTGTAACACAGCGGTATCTACCCTTTCCTTCACATCAACCAAGTTCTTTAAGTTCTTCTTATTTTAAAAGTCACTTACAGTTTAAATGTTAAATTGTTCACCCAATTAGAGTTTTAGAAATTTTCTATTTAATTATACTTTTACATTATACTTCTGACCATTTAAAATTCTTTTCTGTCAAATGACTATAATAATTTTTCCTAAAAGTAATATATAACCATAAATTTAATTTCCGTGGTTATTATAACCCCTTTCAGGGGGAAGTAGTAAGAAAAATAGAGAAGAGTAGATATACTAGTTATTTCCCAGACAGTTACAAAATTTTTTTTTCTATGACAAACATGACTATTGATACTAATCCAGCTCCAAAATAATTACGAATCATACCCGATTTCTGCAGCATTTCTTTCAAAGTAATTATATTTTGTGAATATTCTCATAGGGTTTTAGGGACAGAAAATAATGCCAGAAGTAATTTTTAGCTTGTTTATGATAAAGGAAATAACCAAAAACTGAAAGCGAGGGGCAAAAAATATATGTCAATAATCAAGTGCAAATTAATATAAGACTGTATCAATTAAGATGGCTAAAGAAAAAAGAAGCAAATTCATAATAGAAAGAAAAGGTGCATTGGCAGCATTTTCAGACGAGTCCTGATGGCAGGCTGACACTCACTGATGTCACCTTCAGCCTGTGACTTAGTCTAGCATTTCTTAGTAAATACATTGTTTCCACTCTGGCATGTCCCCAGGCTGCTCCTGTCCAAACTTCAATCCCTGGGATGACTCAGAATGTTCTTAATCAACACAGGATACAGGACTGTGGCTAGGATTAATCATCCCCATAGAACAGAGATATTGAGCCTGGAGTTAAAACATGCCCAGTATCGTGACTGTAGTACCTTACCTAATTTTTGAAATAAAATAATTTAAAATAATAATACATAAAAATAAATGGGAAATATACAATAAAAATAATCAAGGCTGAATCAATATTAATGAGCAATGAACAGGCAATTTGTTATTTTTCTATTCATTCTTTTATTTATTTGACCATTCAACAATCATCTATTATGTGCATACAACTACTGTTGGAGAAGCATAGATGAGACATTGTTCTTTCCCTTAAAGATCTTACAGCTTACTGTCTGGTTGTACCTGCAAACCTCAAAGTACCATAGTTAGTAAGTTTCTAATAAGCATAAATGAATGTTTGCTATTTAATACTTAAGTCTTTAGTATTAAAGAATACTGTCAAGAATATCTAAGAATAATATCTCTTAGCTCAATTTTCCAGGCATTTTTGAGGCAGTAATTTGGTGAACAAAAATCTATAAATTAGAAGGAAAAAAAATGATGATTATAGCACAATAATTTTATAGTTTTGGGGTTGTGATATCATAGCTATTCTATGAATTTAGGTTGCTGTGTTTTGTAGAATAAAGGAATCAGAAACAATTAGAGAATCATTCCACAGAAACCGGCTCTGAGGAAAGCAAATCTAATTCCGTTTGTAGTCTCGCATAAGCCAGAGAGTGCCGACCATGAGAACCTTTTGAGATTTCCTGAACTTTTACTCCTCCTCAACATAGTATTTTGTTTTCCTAGAGAATACAAAAAAACCCTTCAAATGAAGAGGTCCTGCATACTCGTTTAGTGACAAGTAGAAAAAAGAATCTGAGAGATGACGCCTTCTTGCATGGATGGCTGGCCAAGGGGAGAGAGGAGCCACAGGGCCCTCTTGAAACTGCTGAATGAAAGCAGGGAAGCTGCTGATGCCTGAGGTTGCCCCAAAGTCTCTAGAACAAAAGAAAGATAAGGAATCGGTTTAAAGGAGACCCTAGGGCTTTACCCAATGTTCCCATTACTATGTTCCTGTGCATTTCCCTTTAAAAGTGTCTCAGTTTGGCCTTCCAGCGGGAAATATTTTACATACTTATGTTGTGATAAATTTATGAAAAGCATGCAAAAGAAAAACAGCAAGCCCATTCTTTCTTTATGGAATAGATAACTTTGGATTTTATATAGTAACAGTTAACATTGATAGAGTGCACGTTCCATGCCAGTCACTAAATGCACTGTTCCATTTAATCTCATAGTGGCTCTGTGATGAATGCCCTTCAATTAAACTCAGTCCATAGCAGAAGAAACTGAGCGGACTAGTGTCCCTGGTCTTGCAACTCCTGAGTGCTGTGACTGGGGAATCAAAGGTTCTGACAAGTTAAAAGGTACTGCCTGAGGCTTCTTGGAGCCCTTTCCTAATCTTGTAGTTTCAATAGCTGCCCTGTTTGCTGATTTGTTGGCTCTCTGTCTTCCTGGCTGATATGATTTACACCACAAGTAGCACCCAGCCTGTAAACCTCCGGACTCCCGTTACAGCGGTACTGCGGTACTGCCCGTGGACCCCGCAGCAGCACAGATCAGCTGTGGCAGCTCCTCAAGTCAGTCTCCCAGTCTCAGCCTCTTCGTAAAACTCAGGAGTCAGGTTGGTTATCTTTGAGCCGAAGGATTCTGTTGTTGATTTTCCATTCTCGGAAAAGTTATAGACGTCACAGATGCCTCCAGAGTATGTTTGATTAAATCTCACGAGATCACTTTTTTTTAAGAGTTAAGATCCAGAACAATGACAGTGCGTATAGAAACAAGCAGGAAAAAAATTCTCTTTCTTCCCCATCAAAGCTACTTTTCCATAGCTAGGAAAATCAAAAGGCTGACCAGAAAAACATTAGATTTTTATGTTTTGACCATTTTGAAGTGTATAAGGCTCTGTTGCATCGAGTGCATTCACATTGCTGTGCCACCATCGCCGCCATCCGTCCTCTGTCTTTTTCCCCCAGCTGAAACTCTTCACCCGCCGGGCGTTAACTCCTCACTCCTCCTCCCCACAGCCCCTGGCAACCATTGTTCGGCTTTCTGTCTCTGAAAGTGACTATCCTGGGAAATTCATATAAGTGAAATTATACACTATTTGTCATCTTGTGATTGGCTTTATCATTTATCATGTTTTCACGGTCCATCCATGTTGTAAAATGTGTCAGAATTTCCTTCCATTTTGAGACGGTACACTATCACATTGCAGGTACACACCACATTTTGTTAACCCATTCGTCTGTTGATGAACATTTGGGTTGCTTTCACCTTTGAGCTATTGGGAATAACAGTACTATGAAGATGAGTATACAAATACCATTTGGGGTCCATGCTTTTACTTTTGGGGTATATGCCCAGAAGTCTAATTGCTAGATCCTGTACCAATTCTATGTTTGATGTGTTGAAGACCTGCTGTCCTCTGTTCAACAAAACAAAACAAAACAACACAAAACAAAACAAAACAACACAAAACAAGATTGCATCATTTTATTCCCACCAGCAATAAACAAAGGTTCTCATTTCTCCACATCCTCCCCAACACTTACTTTCTGTTAGTTTTTTTTCATAATGGCTATCTTAATGGGTGTGAAGTGGTACCATAGTAGTTTTGATTTGCAGTGTCACTAATTACTGGAGATGTTGAGCATGTTTTCATGGGCTTACTGGGTATTCCTATATATTTTTGGAAAAATATCTGTAAAGTTTTTGTCCAATTTTTAACCAAGTTGTTTGCTTTTTGTTACTGTTGAGTTGCAGGTGTTCTTTATATTGTATGTTCTGGATGCAGTCCTTTATCAGTGACAGGGTTTGGAAATTTGTTCTTTCATTCTGTGGGCTGTGTTTTTACTCTGCTGCTAGTGTCCTTTGATAACCACGTGTTTAATGCTGATAAGGAAATATCTATTGTTTCCTCTGCTTTCAGTGTCACAGCCAAAGCAAGACATTATTGCCAAACCCATTGTCATGAAGCTTTCTTCAGTTTCTGTTAAGAGCTTTATAATTTTACCTGTCATATTTAGGTCTTTGATCCACTTTGAGTAAATTTGTATGTATGCTGTAAGGTAAGAATACAACTAGATTTTTTTGCATCTATATACCCAGTTTTCTTATCATTTGTTGAAAATATTGTCCTTTTCTTATTAATTGATCTTGACCCCCTGGTAGAAAATTTTTGACCATGTACACAAGGGCTTATTTCTGGGCTCTCAAGTGTAATCCATTGGTCTTATGTCTGTCTTTATACCAGTACCATACTGTTTTGATTACTGTAGCTTTGAAGTACATTTTGAAATGAGAAACTGGGACTTCTAACTGCTCTTTTTAAAAAAGATTATTTTGGCTATTCATGAAAACTAATTTTTTAATGCAGAAGTAAATGCACTTAAAGTAATGTTAAGAATTTTGTCATAGACATGCAATAAAAAAACTCTTTTAATGAATAGGATCTTGTTATCAAGGAACTAATTCAGTGGTGGGGGAGATGTGTTCTAAATTAGACACTATGTAAAAGTGCAAGGAAAAAACTAATAACTAAACAGATTTCAGAGAAATAAGAAATTATTTCAGGTGAAGGTAAACAAAAATATTTCTTTGAGGAAGTATCATTGAACTAGGTTTAAAAAAATAAGAGATGAGAATTAAGAAGGGTATATTTGTTCATTGATTCTTCTCCCTTCTACTTCTAGTTTGGTTCTATATACAATGTAGGATATTTCCAACCTGCTCTTACATTATTTTAAAAACTCTGGTTAAAAAAGAAAACTCAAAAATAACTGCTTAGATAATATTCTATTCTTTGTTTCAGCATGTACTTTCCCAACTTTGAGGAACAACTACATAAATTTTTTCAGTATACTTTCAGAATTTTTTGATCTTTAAAAAAGTCATATTTTTAAAAGTCTGTTTTCTCACCCATCGCCCAAACCCGTCATCCATCTGGCAACCATCAATTTGTTCTCTGGGTGAAAAATGAAAAAGGGTTAAGCTATACAAATTGCCAGTTATAAAAATAGATATGGAGATGTAAAGTATAGCTAGGGAATATAGTCAATAATATTGTAATAACTACATGTGTTGTTAAATGGGTATTAAACCTATCGGGGTGATCATTTTGTAAGGTATATAAATGACTAATCACTATGTTGTACCTTGAAACTAATATAATTTTGTACATCAATCACAACTGAAAAAAATTTAATAAATATAATATTCCATTTTAAGACATCATCAAAGAAGATATACAGATGGCAAATAAGCATATGAAAAGATGCCCTGCATCATATGCCATCAAGAAAATGCAAATTTAAACAGCAAGATACCATTGCACACCTATTAGAATGGCCAAAATCCCAAAGACTGAGAACACGAAATGCTAGTGAGAGCATGAAGTAGCGTGAAGAAGAAATTCTCATTCATTGCCAACAGGAATGCTAAATAGTATGACCACTCTGGAAGACAGTTTGTCAATTTTTTACACAACTAAACATACTCCTGCCATGTGATTCAGCAATCATGCTCCTTGGTATTTACACTAAGTAGCTAAAAACTAATATCCACACAAATGCCTGCACATGGATGTTTATGGGAACTTTATTCATAATTACCAAAATTTGGAAGTGATCAGGATGTCCTTAAGTAAATAAATAGATAAATAAACTATGGTACATCCAGACAATAGAATATTATTCAGCATTAAAAAGAAATGAACAGTCAAGTCATGAAAAGACACAAAGGAATCTTAAATGTATATTACTGGGTAAAAGAAGCCCATCTGAAAAGGCTACACGCTGCATAATTCCAACTATGTGACATTCTGGAAAGGCAATTCTATGAAGACAGTGCAAAAGTCAGTGGTTGTCATGGGCTAGGGGAAAGGAAGAATGAATAGACAGAGCACAGGGGGGTTTTGGTGCAGCGAAAATACTCCAAACTCATGAAATGTATAGCACTAAGAATGAATTTTAATGTAAACTATGGATTCATGACAATAATGTGTCAATGTAGGTTCATCAGTTGTAACAAATGTACCTTCCTCGTAGTGGGTGTTGATAATGGAAGAGGCTAGACATGTGGTGGGATAGAGGAGTATGGGAAATCTCTGTACCTTCCACTTGGTTTTGCTGTAAACCTAAAACTGCTCTAAAAAAAGATTTTTTAAGAAAGAGGCTTATTTTGAATTTCTGTTTGAGATCATGAAAAAGTTCTGCAAATAGATATCGATGATTATACAATATTATGAATGTACTTAATGCCACTGAATTATACACTTAAAATTGTTAAATGGCAAATTTTGTTGTATATATTTTACTATATTTTTAAAGGTCTGTCTATTTCCTCAGACATAATTATGTTTTACTAAATGAAAACTTCTACAGATGTTGTTGAGAATAAAATAAATATTACATATAAGTGAGGGGTTGTGGGAAATATGGAGGCTATAATAGAAGTCCCAGAAGTATTGATCATTGTTTCTTATACAAGTAGATCTATGTTCCAGGGTAGGTAAACTGAGACATGACAATATGAAGAAACAAAAGGGCTTCCAAAAGATTCTGGAAAGTCAACCAGAAAATTTTAACTTGAATGCCCTATTTAAAAACAACTAAAGGGAAAGATGATTATCTAATTCCTCAGGATAAATCCTAGGGAATATAAACTTGAACTGGAAAGTCAAGTTAATGGACCAATTTTTTATTTAATCTTTATTATATTTTTTCCCATTACCATTTAGTCCCCTTATAACCTCCTCTCCCACCCCAGCAACTGTCACATTGTTGCCCATGTCCTGACCATAATGCTATGTAACTAGAAATCAATCACAAGAAGCAAACTGAAAAATACACAAAGACCTGGAAGCTGAATAACATGTTATTAAACGATGAGTGGGTCAACAACAAGATCAAGGAAGAAATCAAAAGATACCTTGAAACATATGAAAATGAGGACACACAACAATCCAAAAATCTGTGGAACAAGGGGAAAGCAATCCTAAGAGGGAAATTCATAGCATTATAAGCCTATCTCAAATAAAACAAACAAACAAGAAAAAGCTCAAATAAACAATCTAACTTTGCACTTAAAGGAACTTGAAAAGGAGTAACTAACAAAATCCAAACTGTTTAGAAGGAAGGATATAATTAAGGTCAGAACAGAAATAAATAAAATAGAGATTAAAAAAATGATACAAAAGATCAATGAATCCCAGGGCTGGTTCTTTGAAAAGGTATACAGTATTGACAAACCTTTAATCAGACTCATCAAGAAAAAAAGAGAAAGTACTCAAATAAACAACGTCAGAAATGAAAGAGGAGAAATAACAACAAACACCAAAGAAATACGAAGGATTGTAAAAAAATATCATGAACAATTATATGCCAACTAACTGGACAACCTGGATGAAATGGATAAATTCCTAGAAACATACAATCTTTCAGAAATAAATCAGGAAGAATCAGAGAATCAGAATAGACAGATTACACCTAGTGAAATTGAAGCAGCAATCAAAAAATTCCCAACAAACAGAAGCCCTGGACCAGATAGCTTCACAGGTGAATTTCACCAAACATTCCGAGAAGAACTAACACCTCTCCTTCTCAAACTATTTCATAAAATTCAAGAGGAGGGAAGGCTCCCAAACTCATTTTACAGGCCAGCATTATCCTAATTCCAAAACCAGATAAAGACACCACAAAGAAAGAAAATTATAGTCCAATATCCCTGATGAACATTGATGCTAAATTCCTCAACAAAATACTAGCAAACTGAATACAGCAATGCATCAAAAAGATCATGCAACATGATCAAGTGGGATTTATTCTGGGAATGCAAGGTTGGTACAACAGTCACAAATCAATGAATGTGATTCACCACATAAACAAAATGAAGGATAAAAAAAAAAACACATGATCATATCAATAGATGCAGAAAAAGCCTTTGATAAAATCCAGCACCCGCTTATGATAAAAACTCTTAGCAAAGTGGGAAGAGAGGGAACATACCTAAACATAATAAAAGCTATGTATGACAAATCCACTGCCAGCATCATACTCAACAGGCAAAAACTACTTAAGATGGGGAAAAAGACAGGGATTTCACCTCTCTTATTCAACATAGTACTGGAAGTCCTAACCACAGCAATCAGACAAGAAGAAGAAATAAAAGGCATCCAAATTGGAAAGGAAGAAGTAAAACTGTATTTGCAGACAACAAGATACTGTACATAGAGAGCACCAAAGAGTCCACCAAGAAACTACTCAAACTGATAAATGAATTCAGCAAAGTTTCAGGATACAAAATTAATATCAGAAATGAGTTACATTTTTTATGCCAATAATGAAGTAATGGAAAGGGAAATTAAGAAAACAATCCCATTCTCAAGTCTTTCAAATAGAATAAAATACTAAGGAATAAACCTAACCAAGGATGTAAAAGACCTGAAGAAACTGAAGAAGATACAAATAAGTGGAGCACATACTATGTTCATGAATAGGAAGAATTAACATCATTAAAATGTCCATACTATTCAAAGCAATTTATAGATTCAACTCAATCCCTATCAAGGTTTCAATGACATATTTCCCAGAACTAGAACAAATATTTCAGAAATTTATATAGAAACACAAAAAGCCCCACATAGCAATAGCAATTCTGAGAAAAAAGAACCAAGTTGGAGGAATCATGCTGCCTAATATCAAACTATACTACAAGGCCATAGTAATCAAAACAGCCTGGTTCTGGCTTAAAAACAGACACATAGATCAATGGAACAGAATAGAGAGCCCAGAAGTAAACCCACAATTTAATAGTCAATTAATATTCAAGAGAGGAAGCAAGCACATAAAATGAGCTAAGAATAATTTACTCAATAAATGATGTTGGGAAAATTGGACAGATACATGCAGAAAAATGAAACTTGGCTACTTTCTTATACCAAACACAAGAATAAATTCAAAATGAATCGAAGACTTAAGTGTTAGGCCCTGAACCATAAAAATCTTTGAAGAAAACATAGGCTGCAAAATCTTGGAGCAATGTTTTACACAACAGTAAGAGGTAACAACTGGTATCCAGGCAAGATTTCTCCCTCCAGAAATCCAGAGATGCGGAAGAGAGTAGTCACTCCAAGCCTGGGGATCAACCGGAGAGAAGAACCCAGAGACATTACTTTTTTCTCAGCTGTAAGGAATCCTGTCTGTCTTGTGGCTTCTCTAAAAGATGAGTCATGAGTCTGGGCATCAGCTCCCCCTTCCTTAGTAGTCCCAACATTCTAGATCTGCTGTTTCATAAGAAGCAACAATAAAGGAATATTTGATGTGTTAAAATGATGACAACCTGCTTGAGAGAAATGAGTCAGTGAGCCTTTCTTTCTACCCCAAAGTGGGCCTTCTGAACATGCCCCTTCAGGTTCCTTTCCACTGAAGCAAAGATTAGCTCTGGGCTTGGCTACATCAGGAGAATTCCTACCTGTTTACCAAGTATCTGTTAAGACCCACTTTGCATAATGAAGGGCAGAAAATGGATAGAAAAAGGAAGCCACAGTCTTCAAGAAACTTTCAGCCTAAAAAGAACTTGACATAATCTCTGCAACACAGCTCAGTATGTATTAGGTCTGTGGTGTATTCATTCACTCAGTAATTCCTGATTAAACACCTTCCATGAGCTGTGACTAGTTCTGGGATTCAGGATCATGTAGATGAGCAACTCGCACTTGTGTAACCATGGAATCTGGGAGTAAAGTGCAACTGGAGAAGAGAAAGTGAGCAAGATCTGGTATAACGTTCAGCATTTTTTGAGCCCTTTCCATATTTCAGTCTCTCCGCCAAGCACTTTGCTTTTCTTAAGTCAATAATCCTCAACACACTTCTTTGAAATAGGAATTAATATCCCCATTTTAAAGTTGAGGCTGCTAAGGCTTATAGAGGTTAAGTAATTTACCCACATAATTCTATAACTTTCAATAAAAATATTTCTTTCCAATAAATGAAATTCTTTTTTTGTTAAAAAAGATAGAACCGACATGACAGAAAAAAAGTATGTGTAGAAAATGGTCCCTATTGACATGTAAATATGGTTCCCTCTGGGCAGTAAGACTGAAAGAGAAGAAGAAATTATAAATTTTTACTCTATGTTTGTTAAATGTGGCTTGCGGTTTGCATATTTTCATTACAATGGCCATGCATTATTTTGCAGCAAAAATGTTTTGCTTTCCAAAAAAAAAAAAAGTTCTCTAAGGTCATAGAAGAGTAATTCAAACCCTGAGTTCTTACTGCAAATATTATACCCTTAGGCATTGTATTATTTTGGGCCCCAGCTTTAGTATTAAATATGTAGAAGTCTTTACCCCTAATCTCCTTTTGACTAATTCATCAGAAAAAGTCCTTGAGCCACTCTTGGACCATAATGAAACACTGTTTACTGAAAGAAAAGTAAATTTCCTAGCTGCATTTAATCATGTCAAACGCTCCTACTGAGCCTTCCAAGAAGGGTGCCCCTCGTAGTCCTTGGAATCCCGGGTTGCGTGGGAAGATCTTGCCCTGTGGCAGACTCGGTGGGAAATCACGCTCTCGGAGGGAACAAGCAGAAGGCCTCTTGCTATTTGTTTGGTGTGGTTTTATTTTCTTGACAATTGGAGGCAGTTCTCTGGGAATTATTCACTACCACTTCAGTAATAAAAAAGACCTAGAAATGTAAAAGCAAATATGGCAAGTCTTTACATTTGTAAAATTATGTTTTCTGTACAAAGGCATAAGGCTATTTCTTTTGTCTCCTCCCGCTAAGCTAGGTAAGAATTATCTTCTCTTATAAATAGAAATACTAGGTGAAATAGAAAACAATCGGCGTGTAATTAAAGAGAAAAGGAAATGCATGAATAGTAAATTTGGGAAGCCCATTCACTAGTTTCAACCATAACATCATTCTCTTTCTATATTTAGTTGTCAGAAGTGGGAGTTTTATTGGATACATATTAAAAAAAAAAGGCTTTTTAACAGGAAAAGCTAAACTAGAGGTTTCAAAGAATTAGAACGTGAGTCCAAAATAACAGAAATCGTAGTTCTTAAATGTTACACTTTTCAGTGAGTTACAATAGTGCAGCCGAACTTCCCCTGAGCGTCCTGGCTCTGTTTAAGTAAAGGCCAGCGTCACCGGATCCATTTGCCCTTCCCTAGAGCTTACCTTCCCTAATTAAAGGAGATAGTAATGGCACTTAGATTTCATCTAATCTGGCTTTAGGTAATTATGGCTCATTGTAGCAATTACAGGTTACATTTATAATGAACGATAAAGGGGAAAAGCTTTCAAATTCAGTTTATTATGCTTTGATGACCTACTTTGGAATGAGCAGTCAAGATATATTTACTGGGCAATCAAATATTTTAGTGAGAATGTCAAATTAAGTCTAAGAAATTCACACCAAAGACTCTCTTTAAACTGTAACTCTAAACCCATTTCCTCCACAATTCTCTTCTAATTTACCCCAGACTAGCACTACCATTCTAATGTTTTCTCAGCGTTCTATATATAGAACTCAGCTCTCTAGTATAATGAGATAGCCTATTATACTAATTTGCATTATCCATAAAACGTGGTTTTTAAAAATATTTCATGAGTCTTTCATTTATATGTATTCATATATTCCGGGAGGGCAGAAAGCACCATCTCTGTTTCTTTTATTTCTTTCTGCAGCCTCTATGCAAAGTCCTCTCTTGTCCGTGTTTTTCACTTAAATTCTTTCATGGTGAGGGCTCCTCAGCTTTCTCAAGACCCACCTGGAGCCACACTCCTTTTCAGAAGATTTTTTTTTTTTTGACCATCCGAAAACTAGGTCCGCCCCTCTGTTGATCCCCTGCATTATTTCTCACCTCTGCCATCTGCTTGACCCCTGTAGTATGTATTGCATATTATTGAGGATCGTTAGTTCCTTAAAAAGAAAAACTTGGATTATCGATCTTTCAGGTATTATCAAGCCTTGCCCATGCATTCAAACAGTAGTGACTAATTTTTTTATTTTGATTTTTTAAAAACATATGGAATGCTTCATGAATTCGCATGTCATCCTTGCTCTGAGGCCATGCTAATCTTCTCTGTATCGTTTCAATTTTAGTATATGTGCTGACGAAGCAAGCACTAATTTTGTTTTTTTAATTACCATACAGAACAATAGATGCTGTAAATCTATTTGTTGAAATATTGCCACCTTTTAGACAATTTATGCACGTCTTCAAATTTTCTATCTGTAGATGGAAGATTGATTGTTATGTGAATTATTTTTACCATGTCTGGAAGCCCTGATATTTTAAATAAATGTTTGAGTCGTGACTGTAAACTCTAAATGAAGCATGTGTCCCATTATTTTCTGGATGTCCCTTGTAATTGATATGACACTTTTAAATTTGTTCTACTAAATTTATTCTTCAGTACATTTAAGTCATTGTTGTTCTATCATGAGAAAGTATAATTTAGTAACTACTGCCTCTGTTATGTGTTCTCCAGCCAAGATATTCTTTGACTGTATTAGGTTCACGCTATTTGGAGAAAAAATAATCTGACTAGAATCTTGGAATTTGAAAATAAGATAATTATTCTTTTTCTGCCCTCACAAGCCAAAATACACCAAAATCTTCTCTTGGTATAAAGGGTCTTACCTTCTCAAATACATTAAATAAATTGTGTTATGGAAGCTGGTTATAGAGCTAAATTGTACATTCTCAACTATAAAATAAAACAATAGGCTCATAATTACGCCAACTTTTCAATCCTTGCAATATATCTGCCTTTCTGGAGAAATCACTTAATAACACAAATTAATCTTTTTGATACATTTACATAGTACTTTCTTGGATAAGGCCCAATATTGATCAGAGTAAAACCATGGTCTGTTCTGTAGAAATAAGTGCTATGGCAAGGTCCTAACGTCTCTTAGAAATACAGTGCTGAGTGCGGGACCGTCGGTCTGTTGGCCATGTTCATGGCCTTGCTAAGGGACTCTGCCTGGCGAGCAGCCCCTGATTTTAAAGCAGCTCCTGGCCAGCCATGTGCGTGCTGCTTGGCCACCCTCCACACACCTCTTCAATGTCCTATGTCCACTCTCTCCTACATGTATTCTTTTACATGTTTAGGGCACTACAAAGATAGTCCCAGAAACTGGACAAATGAAATGTACCTTTATAAATATTTGATTCCCAACTTATCTGAGCTCTAAAGCAAGTTATTAGTGTGAAGAATTTATACACGTGTAGGAGGGCGCAGCCGGGGGGGCCCCAAAAGAAGGATTTATAATGGGGTCCAGAACTCAGAGTGTCCAGGAAATATTAAAAACATGGGATATCCTCATCCCCACAAGTCTGAGCTGAGGAGTGGGACACATGGAGCAGAGCCACTGAGTTGTTTTGCATAGCAACAGCTTTGCAGATAACCTCTAGAACAGTCATTTAACAAATCCATAACCTTTAACTGTTTTCACAGATATGCTAAATAGCTATGGCCATGCTTTGAGCCAGGGAGAAGGGAGTGACTTCCACCCAATTCCTAACTAGGAGGCAACTCCCTCTCTTACGATGCCTGCGTGAGAACTTGGAGATGATTGGCTCCACACCATGGGGCCACATCTGCGCAGACCCACTATGGCAGCCTAGTAAAGCTGGAAGGATATGGAAGTGCTGGCAGGTGTAACCGATTGTGGGAGGAGTCGGAAATTGGGCTACAGGGGAAGACTGGCTCTGGGATTTAAATCCAGATGCAGCAGCCATTGGAGAAGGAGAGCCACGTGCTTTTGGCAGAGTCAGGATCTCTACAGCCATGGGAAGATCACCATGTGGCTTTAGCAGAGAACCACCACTCGGCTTTGGCAGAGAACCATGTGGTTTTGGCAGAGTGGTGACGCTCCCCGCCCGCAGCTTTGATGGGGGGGACCCCCGAAGTGTTGGTGAGAGTGAGGACCCCATGGCTTTGAGGTGCTCCCTTTGGCCACATGGCTTAGGAAGCAGGAGAGACTTTACCTAGAAGAAAAAGGAGAAAGGACTTTTACCAATGAGCCATAGAAGGGGCTACATGACTTTGGATTAATTGGAGATCCCGGCAACACAGCTGATGGTGCCGGAACCAAGGGAGGCCTACCAGTTGAGCACCGATTAGTGGGAAGAACCAGGGACTGCCTGAGCCAGGGACTTCTATTTCTTTTCCTGAGATAAAGTACCCCAGACTAGGCAAAGGGGGGAAGGAAGTACTGTGTATGTTTGTGGGTGTTTTCAGGGACTTTGATGAAGATGTTAAATCATTACTCTTAAGTCTGTATAACTTGAATAAATAATTCCTTTCCTTTTCACCAATCTCTGACATGGAGAGCTATAATTCTCTGGTGAAGGGAAAGGTGAGCCTAGTACAGGGGGACCCGCTTGCCTGGTGACCAATCATGGGAGACCACAAGTGCAGTAGCTTTAAAGTAATACCACTACTCGTACATGCGCAGTAACAGCCTGCCCAAACTAGGCAGGAAGGATCCACCCCATGAGAATAGAGTCCCTCCAGCCCATGAGGTCAATCTCTGCTTGGAGTTGGCCTGCTCCCATGTTCTCTGCTATAAACTCTGGGTGTTCGGTTCAATTCTTTGTCCCCATCACCAAGAACCTGGTTACCTGTGCCCACCTGTGACACACGGATCAGGGAGAACATTTTTCTTTCTAGTTCTAAAATCTCCCATTTCCTGTCTGAGAGGAAAAAAATGTAGCAATAAACAATCTTCGCTTGTTCTTTTTACTTAGGTCTTTTTTACTCTATGAAATTTGTGCCTCAGACATTAATAATTTAGGTTTGAAAATGACTTGATGGTTCTGGATGAGGATGGCAACAAAGGAAAATCCCCAATCCGCGTCCTCCTGTGGACACAGTGAATCTCCAGGTATATGTGGAACAATTTTCTCTGAGGAAAAACATGAGCAGAGTCACCTCATTTTGTTTGGTAAATGAGAGGGAAACCACATTGATGCAGCTTCTGCCAAGGGGCACGTCGGCACTGCCTGGCTCTGGTGGCCTGCCAGGGCTCACCTGCGTGGGTCCTGCAGGACTACGACCAACCAACAGAGACAGAATTCTTCAGCAGCTACCACCTCCCAGTCAACAGACTCAAAGGCAAGAGACTCAGGGTTTAGTCTTTCTGTGAAAGAGGCCTCTTAGCTTATCATCAGAGCTGCAGCCCGAGGGACAGGCTTCCGAGTAATCCCACATCTAACAGTAAACCTCTGCTGGGACCTTGGAAGGTGGGGCCTATCATGGAGCTCTCCCTCTGCTGCACTCCAGAGCATCAGCATCTCTCGAAGAGGGGCTCTTACACGTGTCTGGTGCCCCAATTCTTACATATGGTGCCTGTTTATGGCATTTGCTTTCCAGGGGATACCCCTTGACCACCCAGCTGTGGTAACCCAGGGCTCTTACCTTCCTGGGTCTCATGAGACTGTAAACAATCACAGAGATAGTTCTTGACAGGCCACCATCCCCAGGGCACTGTGCAGGCAGCAGACTGAAACACGCTCCAGCCTGCCTGTGAAAGAGGCCTACCTGCTTGTCCTGGAGCTTTGGCCTTTGGGGAAGGCTTAAGGTTTGGCCCACTTGTGCTTATAGAACTGCTTTCAGGGAACAGGGACTGAGAGATGCTATCTTTGCACTCTTTCTCTCCCTTACTACAGCTCACCAAAATCTCCCAGAAAGGAGCTAGTACCCTTGTCTGGAGCCCCAACTTTTGCAACTGCTGCCCAGGAGACACCTCCAGACTGCATGGCTCTGGTGGCAAGTGAGGCTTAAGCTTGTGGTCCCACAGGGCTATATATATGTAGATTTGCATTCTTCAAAAGCTGCTGCCTGAGGATCTCGCTTCCAATTAGCCTAAATCTTTGTTACACTGACTGGTCTTGGCACACCATCAACTACTGGGAGCTACTAAAAATAAAATAAGTTGTTCGGACAATCACAAAAGTTTGAGGGAAACCCAAGAGCTAGGCCAGGGTTGAATGATAAGTTTCACCTCTTACACGAGGCCAACTCTTCAAGGCTAGAAAAGGTGACTGTTTCATTTAATACACGGAAACCAACACAGAGAGTCAAGCAATATGAAGAAATAAAGGAATATGTTCCAAACAAAAGAACAAGATAAAACCTCGAGAAAAATACCTTAGCGAAACAGAGGTATGTAATTTACCTGATAAACAGTTTAAATTAATGGTCATAAAAGTGTTCACCAAACTCAGGAGAAGAATGAATAAACAAAGTAAGAACTTCAACAGAGAGACAGAAAATATTAAAAAGTACCAAACAAAAGTCACAGAGCTGAAGAATACAATAACTGGACTGAAAATTACTCTAGGTGAGTTCCACAGCAGACTAGATGAAGCAGAAGAATGACCAGTAAACTCATTGACGGGGCATAGGAACTAATGCATACAGAACGACAAAGAGAAGAGAATGAAAATAAGTAAAAATAGCTTAAAGGGCTTACGGGACAACAACAAGCAGATTAACATTGGCAATACGGGAGTTCTAGAAGGATAAGAAAGAGAGAAAGGGGCAGAAATTTTATTTGAAAACATAGTGGCTGAAAACTGCCCTAACCTTTGGAGCAAACCGGACATACAGTCCTTTAAGCCCAGAGAATTCTAAATAAAATGAACTCAAAGAGACCCACACCAAGACACATTATAATTAAAATGTCGAAAGTTAAAGACAGGTTGAGAATTTCAAAAGCAGTAAGAGAAAAAACATGTTGTTATATAAGGGAACCTCCATAAGACTGTCAGCAGATTTATCAGCAAAAATGTTGCAGGCCAGAGGGATATATGTATTCAAAGTACTAAAAGAAAAAAAATTCCAACCAGGAATATTCAGCAGGGAAAAGTTATTCAGAAATAGAGAGATAAAAAGTTTTCCAGACAAGCAAAAACTAAAGGAGTTAATCACCACTAAACCAGACTTATAAGAAATATTAAAGGGATTTATTTAACCTGAACAGAAAAGGTTCTAATTAGTAACAAGAAAACATATGAAAGTCTAAATCTCACTAGTAAAAGTTAAGGTAGAGAATAATCACTTATAAAGCTAGTATAAAAGTTAAAAGACAAACGCAGTAAAAACAACTGTAACTATAATAATTAGCTAAAGGATACAGGAGATAAAAGTTATAAAATGTGGCATCAAAAACATAAAACATGGAAGGGAGAGTAAAAATGCAGAATTTTAGAATGTGTTCAAATATGTTTTTACAACTTAAAAAAAGGTGGTCATAAATGTAAATCGTTATATATAAGTCTCATGGTAATCACAAAGCAAAACCTAAAGTACATATGCAAAAGATAATGAGAAAGTTAATCCAAATATCCCACTAAAGAAAATCATCAAACCACAAAGGGAAAAGGCAAGAGGAGAAGAAAGGAACATAGGAAGTACAAAACAACCAGAAAATGATTAGCAAAATGACAATAAATATATACCTATCAATAATTATGTCAAATGTAAATGGAGTCAATTCTCCCATCAAAAGACAGAGCTGCTGCATGTATGAAAAACACAAAACCTACCTATGTGCTACCTGTGAGGGACTCACTTCAGCTAGAAGGACACACAGAGCTGAAAGTGAGGAGATGGGAAAGGATAGCCCATGCAAATGGAAACCAAAAATAAAAACGTATGATTAGCTATATTCATATAAGACAAAATAGACTTTAAAACAAAAGCTATAAGCGACAAAGAAAGACATTACATAATGATAAAGATATCAATCCAACAAGAAGATATAACCCTTTTAAACATTTCTACACCCAACATAGGACCATCTAAATACAAGGTGGGGCAAAAGTAGGTTTATAGTTGTGAATACAGGAAACACAGAATTTATCCTTGTATTATTATTTATTAATTGTTGTATTACTTTACTTATGAACAACTGTAAAACTACTTGTCCCCCAATTTGTATATAAAGCAAATATTAACAGACTTAGCGAGAGAAATAGATAGCATTACAATGATAGTATGGGACTCTAATATCCCACTTACATCAATGGCTAGATCATCCAGACAGAAAATCAATGAGGAAACCTTGGCCTTAGAGGACACATTAGACCAGATAGAAAAGAGCTTGATTTTCTAATATTAAAGGCATAGAAGCAAAAGTAAGAGCTCCTGAAGTGTAACACAAACATGTCTTATCCCACTAATCTCCAATAATGCAATTAATTATGGTAATTGTTTGGAAGTGCAGTTGTGACATAACTCCAATAAGACCTACTTGATAAGCAAATTCTGTTAAAGGGCACAAATAAGTGACTTTAATAAATGGCACATCTTTTGCAGGGGTGCCCAAACTTTTGGCATCTCTGGGCCACACTGGAAGAAGAAGAGTTGTCTTGGGCCACACATTAAATACACAAACACTAACAAAAATAAAAAGGTTTAGGTAAATTTATGATTTTATGTTGGACCGCATTCATAGCTGTGCTGGGCCACCTGCATCCCATGGGCTGCGGGTTGGACGCCTCCACAAGCTTTTAATTGCTTGTGAAATTTAAATCTTGAAGCAGCAAAAGTATAACCAAAACACATGGAAATTTCGCTCACCCTTCTGCTTTCAAAGAAATAAAACAGTTAAATCACACCTACTCCACAAGACAATGCTTTGTGTTTGTTACCTTTCTACATAAAATCCTGCAGTTTTAGGGTTACAAGCAATTATTCCAAGGGACCTAAACATATTTCCCCAATAACTATCATTTTATTTTACAACAGTGATAATAGTGTTAAGAATCATTCCTTACAAGCCTCATTCTCATGCCACAAGAAGGGTCACTAAATCAAAGCGTACAGCTCAGTCTTGATGACCCCATCCCTTTCTTTATCCCCAGGAATAGGCATTGGTCATTTTATACTTCCACACACACGCACCTTGCTAAATGTGGTCATATACTCCACTCCGGAAGACACTCCAGATTCCATAAAACCCCATCTTATCTAACTTGGGACACACTATATAATATACCTCAATATGCATTTAAATCCACTAACTTTATAATTTCATTTAAAAGCAACCGATTTGAGACCTTTAAAACAAAGTGTGCCCACAGTAAATGTTGTAGAAATGAAAGAAATGGGTCACACACTTAACTGACTGCATGCTGCAATGTGAAATGGTGAAGGAGAGCATTTCGGGCAACGCTGAGGTACAGTAAAGCTCAAAATAGGGTTCCTCTTGAAAATGTGTGGGCTGCTTGGAGCTCTGCTCTCTAAAACCCCCGCAGAAGGTCAGGACTGAATTTGCTAGCCTTCTGTTTCAGGGTAATTCGAAGTATGCTTCTTACAGTTCCCCCCACCCCAATGGACGAAACGTAGCCCATGAAACATATTTCCACGAGAAAGAGACATCTGTAGCTCTACCATTTCACAGGCGTCACCTCAGCATTCCTTTCCACCAACCAAAAACTTTGTGTAAAAAGGGTTCATTTAATCTCCTTTTTGATGTGACCTAGTGTGTGTTCACAAATGGGAGATTTTCTCAAACGTGGCATTCATAACAGCCTGCGTGGGTTGGTGTGGCCTGAGTAAATCAAACAGGGAACCTGGACATTTTGAGGTTCCGACTCAACTGGGCCGTTTCAGAGCGCCCTGAACAGCAAGAGCAAACACAGACGAGCCATCCAAGGAATCTTTAAGCCGGTCCAATTGACCACATGTTTATACACACAGACAACCTCAATCACCTGAAAACATCTGAATTTAATTACATTCCATGCTTTTCGGGATTTCATTAGAGATCTGTAAAGACAAGAATTACTCTATGCCTTACGAAAAGAAGTATCTGTGGTTAGCAGGGGTGTGCCTGAACGATCTGCGTTGCCACTCTTAATCACCACATCATCTATCCAAAAACCCCTGAGAGCGTGTTTGGGCCGGTAGGAGATATAATCGTGTGATTAATTCCATAGGAAGCCTGATTCACTGAATTTCATTTGAACCAGTCTACACTTGGTTTTCTATTTAAGTACCAAAAGGCAAATAAACCAGTTGCATTTCATGTAGAAAAATTAGCTTGTAATCTGTGCATTTAAACAGAAGGCTTAAGTCAGCTTTGATCAGCTTTGACCAGACTTACTTAAACAAAATGGATTCGACTTCTATCCCAGTTCTGTAATTTGGTGACTTTGGTAGTTGATACAGCAGTCTTTGTATTTCCAGGACTTAATCTTCTGAAGATGAGCACCAGAACAGGTGAGAATCTCAAAGGGGTAACCTAGACAACATGCTCACTCCAGAAAACAGGAATTTCCCAGCTGCTTCAGAGATAAGAGAAATTCTTTGACACCTTCAGCCAGCTAAAAAGCTTCATGGTTTATGTAAAGGGAGGAATTAGTTACTGACCAAGCAAAGGGTCTCTTTACTTCCAGTAGAACAGGATAAATTCTATACTAGGCAGAAGGACATCTATAACCAAGATGAGTTATGAGAAGAAATAGATCTATTGTTTTCTCAACTCCACAAAAACACTCACCAAAGAAGGAAACTTTATTCAGAAAAATTAAGCACAGGTTAAAAGAGGAAATAATTTGTTTTATGGAAAGGAAGAAAAGAAAGATCTACCCCAGGAATATTTAATATATCAAGAGAGTCCCTATCTGATATTTTAGATATTAGCCTCAATGAAAGAGAAAGCCAGGGCATGAGGTTTTAAAACATTGCCCACTTCTAACAATCCATAATTCTATATTCAAACATGATGGTATAATCCATTTGATAATAGCATGAACTTTCTTTTGCATTATATAAGCAAATATTTTAGAGAGCTTACTAAATGTTTAGTTCTGCTTATCTTAGTCAACACAATACATTTTTAGTGGTCTGTGTAAAAATTCTCCTTATGATTTTATTGCCTGAGAGTCTCTATACCTACATTTTCCTTTTGTGATGTCGGTTTTCATACGAGTGACTATGTCACCTACCTTCCTCAAACCCCATTTGTCTTAATGTTTTTATCTCAGGGTTTAAAGCCAAAAAGATCTAAGTTTGAACCCTGTTCCAAATATTTACTATCTATGTGACTTAAGGCAAAATTTTAACTTCCTTCCCTATAAATGATGATAATAATAATATTTTTTAAATATATTTTATTGATTATGCTATTACAGTTGTCCCGTTTCTCCCCCATCATTCCCCCCACCCTGCACACCCTCTCCCACCCACATTCCCCGCTTTAGTTCATGTCCATGTCATAAGTTCTTTAGCTTCTACATTTTCCATACTATTCTTACCCTGCCCCTGTCTATTTTCTACCCACTATCTATGCTACTCATTCTCTGTACCTTCCCCCTCTCCTCCTCCCACGCCCCTGTTGCTAACCCTCCATATGATCTCCATTTCTGTGGTTCTGTTCCTGTTCTAGATGTTTGCTTAGTTTGCTTTTGTTTTAGGTGTGGTTCTTAATAGCTGTGAGTTTGCTGTCTTTTCTTGATCTTCTTTTTCTTAGATAAGTCCCTTTAACATTTCATATAATAAGAGCTTGGTGATGATGAACTCCTTGAATATTTTTATAATAAGGTTATTATGAAAGGAAAATGAGAAAATGAATGTAAAGCACTTATAGTGCAGGGATTGAAGTAAATACAAAAGCAATCTTACTATTCTTACATAAGCAAAAATATATATGTTTAATAAAGTATAAGTTTCTGTCTTTATGGAGGTTATAGTCTCAAGGGAGAGACAGACAATAGATAACTGAATTTCAGGTAGTGGTAAGTGCTAGGCAGTAAAATAAAACAGGATAAAGACGTCAGAGTGACGGAGTTACGTAGGAAGGATGTTCTCAATACAGAATTTGGCTTAGTGGTGGCAGCATCTGTGCAGAGATCAAACAGGCGTGCAGGCATCAGCCACACTAATATCTGGGGTCAACGCGCAAAAGGCAACAGGAAGAGAAGCGCATAGGTCCCCAGGAGGAAATGGCATCGTGGTAAAAGAGCCAAGGTGTCCACAGTGGAGTAGGAGGAGAGAAAAGTCACCTCAGAGGAAACAGACTGACCGTACAGGACCTGATAAGGATGTTTTGTTTTACTTGGCTTCATAACTCAATGACCAGTTTTGAGCACAAGCAAGATTTGATCTAATTTGTTTTTTAAAAATTACTCCAATGGCTTCTTTTAACTACTCTATCACCAAGGATAACTTTATGGGTTTTTTTGTTGTTGTTTTCTTTCTTTCTAACTTCCTTATGCCTTTATAGCCTTTTTCCTAAGCACCTATTTTCTTCCCAGAAAGATATCTGTTTCTGTCTCAGAACACTCAACAGAAAATAAATTCATATTTCTGATGAGAAAATAGTCTGAGCTTTATCTGGGGGTGAAATGGCATGGTTGCAGTTGAATACGCAGCGTTAACATTTTAAAATAAAAGTCATTATTTTAGTTATGCCAATAAAGTTTTTATTTGTTTTCTTCATATTATTATCAAATTGTACAAGTTTGTTCAAACTATCATATGAATGTATTGATTAGAATATTATGGGAACTAATTACTACAATCATAGGTAAAGATACGTTGTCTAATAAAAATACTGCAAATTTATTACTACATATTAATATTATTGGTTAAAGAACTTGCCTTTAATGTATACATTTTTTATTATCTGGTTTACTTAGTATTAGATCAGGAGCCAGGGAGCCATTTCCATAATGTCAACTCTGTGACAGCAAGCAAACTACTTTCATTTAAATTCTCAGAAGACAAGTATGCCTTAAACAAGTCTCTGGAAAATGATATAATGGCATTATATCAGCATTAAAAAAACAAATTTTTCCTAAACTTAAAAATGTATTTATATGCTGTTCTTTATTTCAAACTGCAAAAGGACTTGAATTTTAAACAGTTGAAACTTATTTTAACTACTCGTATTATAAGCACATACTGAACATCTAAATAACATGTCTTGAAAACTTGCGCCTGGAAAATTCTTACTGCTGATTTTTTTCTCCTGGAAATCTGGCCTTGATTTGCATTGAATTTCAATGACTTCCTTAAGCAAACACCTGGAGGTCCTCCAGCCTAATGGAAATGTGGGTCCACAGACACAATTCTGTTACAACAGTAAGCTCTTCAACAGTTTTAGAAAGGTTGAAGATTGGCCATTGTCCAGACCTCACGCTGTTCACTCTGTGATTCCAGACAGGCCACA
This sequence comes from Glossophaga mutica, assembly GCA_039655065.1. Taxonomy (NCBI): domain Eukaryota; kingdom Metazoa; phylum Chordata; class Mammalia; order Chiroptera; family Phyllostomidae; genus Glossophaga; species Glossophaga mutica. The sequence continues at coordinate 182,439,181 of CM077306.1, forward strand.
CAGGCAAGGTACAACATTACCCTTGCTTAAGTGAAACAATTCAAGCTCAGATATTGCTGAAAACTGATATTTGTACAGGGGAACAGTTGCATTGTCATGATGAGTTATGCGCATGACTCAAGAGGCTCCTAAACACTGCGGTTTTGGAATTCTGCCAAGTCTCCCAGCCCCAAAATGGCACTCTGTCCAGAGCCCTGTGGATGGTCTAGATTTTAGACCGTGTCAAGAAAGCATGCTCCCAAACACTGAGTGTTTCTCTGTCCCTTTCCTAGGAGCCAAGATTCAAGGACTTCTTAATTTCCTTCTACCTTTATTATAAACCAACTATAAAAGTTGGAGTGAGTCCAAAGAAAAGCAATCATTGGTAGAGGATTTAGAAAAAAATGAATTAAAAAGGCTGATGGCTGAAAAGCAACAAAAGAGAGGAAATGAAGCAAAAGTCACTACATGTCTGGAAAATATTAAATGATGTAGAGTAATAGGAAATTTAGGTAGATTATAAAAGCATGAATCAGGAGAAAAGGAAATGAACATATAAGCAGATTAGATTTAGAAGAATGTTTCTCAACAATGACACATTGTGTTTCATGGCATTACTGAGAAATTCAAAGTGTTTGTGGGCATTATATATGTGGAAAAATTATGTCTGTTGGAAATGAAGATGCATAAGATTACAAGGTGATCGTTTAGATGAGTAGGTTTGCCAAAAAAAAAAAAAAAAGAGAGAGAGAGAGATAAAGCTGATTCTAAAGAAAAGATATAAGAAGGTAAGTTGTAAAGTTGAACTGGCGTTAAAAACAATGTATTTACGAGGACAGCCAAGATGTTCACTTCGTTAGGCTATGACAGGGCTGGAGCGGTAAGGAGTTTTTCCAAAGACATAGTTCAGAAAGCCATCAAGTGAATAATGTTGTTTCTAGCTAGATGCTTTTCTAAAATCTGTGAGATCTTATATGCACGGTGTTTTTGCTGTAAATTTTGCTGATTTGTTTTGAGCCCTTTAAATGCTCCAAATTTTCATCAACATTTTTGTATGCAAAAGTAATCTCAGTATAAAAAGTTTGCGAAGCAATGACTCAGAAAAGTGATTTTTAATTTGGGGTGGGAGAGATAAGCATCACTAAACCCCAGTTTCTGAAAGCTCACTCAGTGACTAGGTCACCAAGACCTTCCCCAGAATTTTTTGCACCTACTGGAGCAAGAAAGAAGAAAGTTTGAGAAAAAAAATCTAAGCTGAAAACTACTTCTAACATTGTGATTAACCTATTAATACCTGGCTAATTTTTTAAGACATCATTGAATTATTTAAAATGAAATGTAAAGAAACTATAGACTATATGTTCTGGGCATTAAGCTAGCCATAAGAAATAAGAGTGATTTCATAAACTATATGTTTTCCTTATTATTCAAAGATAATTTAATTTTTGAATATAGTTTTATCATATGAGTCATTAACTTTAAATTTATTAAAATTTAGTTGCATCATTTGAGGATTCATACTATGATTAACAGAGAAGCTTTGTATAATAGAGTAAATTTCTTTAGGAAATAGATTATATGAAGTCAGATATGATCAAGTAAGTTTTATGTCATTTACTATGAATGAATAAGGGTTTAAAAAAAAAAAAACTCTAATTCTGAAATTGTATCCTGAAGGAGAAGAGAAATGTAATTAAGTGGCAAATTTTATCCATCCCACATAGAGATAGATCATATTTAATTACTTAGACTATTTTCTAGAATACTTTTAAATTATTAATATTGTAAAACTCATATTATGAATGATGGAATAGGGTTTTGTAATATTACTACTCCAAATGAATTTTTTACAAATGTTCAGTGCTTAATAACTCTTCAAGTAAGAAAAAGAAGAAATAGAGAAAAATGATGAACCATTCTGTTGTGAATTATACATGATCTAATTTGGATAATACAGTGACTTAGTCTTAATGTATTCCAATATACACTTATAAATTAGAATGAACAGCTGATTAATTCAATAATTTCTATTATAATTCACTTGCTTCTTGGTTATATTTTTGTCTGCCTATTGTTCATCATGTAAAACTATGGAAATATTTAATTATTAACTTTAATATAACATAAAAACTATTGTCCAGTGTTTCCTTCTTTACAAAACAAAAAAAAAATTGTTCTTAGTATATGGATACCTCTCATATGATTGCAACTCTCAGTAAATTAGATGATCATTGTAGACATCTCCAAATGATTTTTCCAAGAACATAAAATTAGGCAAAGTATTAACTCCAATTCCATAATTCTATTTCTAAAACTATGCTTTCATTTTATTGAACTATTTTACTTGTGAATTAAAGTCAAAACAATCTATTAATTTTTTTTTTTGCCTTTATTGCCAAAAAAAATGGTTCTTTGCTTTTTTTCAGGTCTCTGTTGAAATACTGGGACTTTTAATACTTCCAAATTCTTGAAAGATAAAGTCCTGCATGCTGGAAAGCATGTGCAGAGTAAGTATAACACATCAAAAATTATGATTTGGAAAGGGGCCACGAGGCAGGCGTGCAGAAGAAGTAGAGGCCAGTTCACTGAATTAGCAATGAAGCACTGTACTGTAATCCCACTGGTCCGAGTTAGTGATGGGATGCTTTGAAAACTATAGCTTATTAGAAGGTGCATACGAGACCTTCAGAAATATTTCCTATGACTACTGACCTATGAGCTGATATCTGATCTTTTGTACCAATAAAAGCATGGGTGTCAATAACAAATGATTGTTGAATAAAATAAAATGTGATTAGCTGTTATAACATTGCTAATCCATAAAGCAAATTAATATATCTGTAAGGGAAAACAGGTTAATAAATTTAGTATACAAATCAATTAATAGAAAAATAGTCAAACACTGTGATAGGAGAACTACAAATAGTGAATAAACATATGTTAAGATACTCAATGTTACTAATAATCAAAGAATTGCAAGCTAGTTGGGAGGGAGAGGAGAGGTTTAGTAAATTTAAAAAGCAGAACCTTCTCTCATGGTTTGTAGGCCTAAACAGAAGAAACTTGTGTCTTTCTATACCATGCTACATTATTCATGGAAGTCCTTTTTCCTCCAATCCTCACATGAACCAAAATTATTGCATTGATTCTTCTTTTTGTTTTGACTGTGAAGATTTGTTCTTTTACAATAAATATAACAAAAATAAAGTGAACTGGGAACTTTTAATTTGACATTTATGTTCACATTGAGTGTTTAAGGATTCTTCTCAATGTGTTATATGTTTTATTTCTCTGGCAGTAAAGAGAAGAAATATAAAATTTCTCAATGAAAATAATTGAGAAATTTCAAAAAATAATTAAGGGATCTACAAATATAGAAACTGAAGAAGAAAGATAATTCAGTGGACTCTATACCTGCACAAGAAAACTTATAAGCTAATATTTCCTTTTATTTATTTTTATTACTTATTTTGTCATATTCAAACTTTCTTCTCTAAGACCATAAAATGATAGATCTCAACAAGACCTTAGAAATCACCTGGTCCAACCCAGGTCGTTGTGTCCCACTTTCACACAAATGTGAGAACTGAGAGCTAAACAACTAGTGTAAATCATGTAACTAGTTCATGGCAAGATATGGCACTGGAACAGCTTGGTTTTTCCATTAACTTGATTGGTCTTTCCAACCCAACTTGATTGGATTGACAAATTAATTGCTTTGACAAGAGGTACAATTCTATGTGTTTTTTCCACAATTCTTCCAAAGGTATAATGTTTATGGAATACTTTGCTCGCCTGTCAACCGCTTTCTTAAAGGCAGCTCAGTGACATATCTTTCTTCCTTTCTGAAGGTGAGAATGTTATTTACTATGTCTTCAATATTACCCAAGGAACTATCAACCCGATGGGGCATTTTAAAATGACTTTGGAAATGGTATAGAGGCAGGACTATAGCAAAAGGGAAGGCAATAAAAAGTATGAGTTTATCGAGAAAGGAAATGAATAAAGCTCAGATAAATGGAGAAAATCCAGATGCAATTACATTTGGAATCAATAAATCTAAAGCAAAAGAAATACATTTGTATGGATGTTCCTTCTGGAAAATCAGGCCAGACAATTTAGTCCATTAAATCACAATAATGCATTCAATATTTTGCTTGCTAAGGAAGTAAAGATAGAATTCTAATGCCAAATATATGGCTAATCAATCATCTTCTTCCAGAACACTTCGTAATCATGTTTTGATCCTACAGCTTTAGGAAACTATCTCACCTAGATGATCCTTCACTGCTGTTAATCACTCCTTTATACCCTCCTTCCCCATCCCCATCCTCTCCGCTCCACTAAGTAGGTATGCTTCGGTTTTTCCTCAAATTTTTACAAAGTTTCTAGCTAGGATCCTCTGCTCTTTACCCGCTGAACTCGGATGTCCACAAGACTTTTTGTCCCATAGCTTCATCCCTGCAATGATGAATCCTAATCTCAAAGCTGTTTCTTCCTTCAGAGTGAGTTCGTATTTCCAGCTGTGCAGAGGGCATCTCCCCTTCCATGGACAACCATCAGATAATCAACATCCATTTACTCCCAAGGAGACAAAAGTGCAGAATCACAAAGAAGAAGAATAAAAGAGCCCTCTCTTCAAAGTAATTATGATTAGCCAGAGATCACAATGAATAGACTAGCAGAGAAACTGAGAATTAATTAGAGAAGTTAGTGGATGTTAAAAGTGGTGGCTCCTAGCACTTCAGAAATCAGTGAGCTGATGGGAGAAAGCAGGCCGTGTTTCATCTTCAGTCACTAAAACATTTTGCCAAGGCCTACTTTTTTTCAGGTACTCTTCTGAACACCGGGGCTGGTTTTATAGCAATGAAGAAATTATACAGGTCTTAGCTTTTATGGAACTTACATTCAAATGGCAAAGTCAATGAATTAAATAAAAGACACAATTTCTCTGGTAGTAAGTGCTATGAAGAAAATGACTCTGGGCGATGTAATAAGAGAATAACTGAGGAGGTTACATTTGGGCTGAGACTTGAATATGGTGAAGGAATAGCCATGAGTAGGTGGGCGTCAAGAGAGGAGAATACATACTAAGCAAAGGAATAGCGAGTGCAAAAGCCCCAAGGTAGGAATAAGCTTGGAATATTGAAAGAATATAAGACCCATAGGGGTGGAGCATGGTGTAGAAAAAAGAGAATGTTATGAGATGAAGTTAAAAAGTGGATAAGAGACAGACCACATGGGTCTTTGTATGCCAAAATAAGAGATTTGAATATTTATTCTAATTTTTCATGACAACAATATATTAATGACACTTCATTCCACAATATAAACACATTTACAGAGTATGCCATTATAAAGGGAATAAGTAGCAAAAACCACACAATCAGAAGCTCATGTCTGTCAATATTTAACCAGTACTGTTTAAGGCTCAGCAACAATGAATTTAAGGGCCATGAAGACAGTCACTAGAAAAATGTATTCTTTGCAGATTAGAGATGCTTCAATGGAGGTTGGATTAAATATATATCTAAATCATCATTTGATTGAAGCTTTGACTTTCCAGGTACCATGATATCAGGAAGGGAGGTGACCTAGATAGGGACTTAAGCAAACTGATGTGTGAGATAGGGTCTCCTGGAATTTTATCTTTGCATCAGTTTACTTTGTTTTCCTGTTTTGAAGCTCTACTCTGAATTTTCTTAGCTTCATTTCATCATGTAGAGACTAGTTAAATCTGAGTGAATCTTCAAACTGTATTCATTCATTCATCAACAGATATTTCTGAGTTTCTGACTATCCAACTGATATATAAGTGATGGAAGTATAAGATACATAAGTGATAGCCCTACCATCAAGGAGTTTATGGTCTGATGGCAAAGACAGATGAGCAAACAATAATTAAAAGATTGTGAAATAACTGCTGTGTTAGAGGGAAGCAGTGGATGGTGAATGGGAACTTTGGTACAACAGAAGAAGAACTCCAAACAAGACAGAGGACAGAAAAAATGAGGGGGCTCCGCATATGAGGGGGACACATGGTTCTGTTGGTAAATGATAAAGTGTAATATAATGCAATTAAAATGTTTATTGGAAATATATAGTTGGAGAAAAAAATATCTACAATCAGTAGCATTGGGGCAAAAGTTTGAGTTACGTGAAATATTTCACTGAAATTGTCCCATGAGAAAGGCTATACATCCTGTGACTGCTCAGACAGAGAAGAAGTGTTGTAGGTTGACACCATCTGTTTAGTAGATCATTTATTGTCTTCTAGTTCAAGGCCAATGATAAGATGGTTTAATGACAGCTGAAAAATTCCTTTTCAGAATGGTCCAAGGAGCTGCAGAGATGCAATCATTAGAACATTAATATCTTTAAAAAATACTGAATAGATTTCATGCTTTCATGCCCAAGGTCCTGTAGACAGCCAAACAGAGCAAGAAGGCATCTGTTACTGGACAGTGCCTTCTAGGGGCTCTCAGCTTTCTCTTCACATGAGAATCTGGCCACATTTCTCCCACAGCCTATCTCCTCAAGTTTTTGCTCTAGATTAAATCTGAATTTTTATGTAAAACAATTAGGCATAGTGTCTCATTTTTTTCAGGCTACATAACAGAATACTACAGATGGGGTGGTTTACAGACAACAGAAATTAATTTCACACATTTCGGGAGGCTGAGAAGTCCAAGATTATGTGCCAGCAGCTTCCATGTCTGACGAGGGCCACTTTCCAGTTCATAGACAGCTTACTGTACCCTGACATGTTGGGAGAGGCAAGGCAGATCTCTGGGGCCTCTTTTCTAAGTGTACTCATCCCACTCATAAGGACTCCCACAAGCCTCACTGCCAAATGCCATCACATCAGGGGAGTAGGTTTCAACATACGGATTTTGAGAAAACAAAAATATTCAGTCTGCATCACCTTGTTAGTACTTTCCTCTTCTTTGCATAAAGGAAGATTTATGAGTTCAACTCCAATCAATCGTGCAGAATTAGTGGGTTATAAGATAGGTATATAGTTAGTTTTACAGCAATGTAGAACTCTCTTTATGAAGTAGTTATACACTTTTACATTACCAAGAAGTATGTATGAGAATTTAACTTGCTCAACTTCCTCATCAGCGTTTAGTATTATGAGTCTTTTTTAAGTCTAGCCATCTCGATGGTTGAGGTATCCCCTTGAGGTTTTAATCTGTATTTTTCTGACAATGAATGATGTGTATACTTTTTCTTGTGCTTATTTGTCATTTATATATCTTCTTTTAAAAAAATTTCTCTTCGAATTCCTTGCCCATTTTTTGGGTTGTTTGACCTTCTTACTATCAACCTATAGAAGTATTAATACAACTTAAATACCAGTGCTTGTTATTATATATACATTTTAAAAATATTGGCTCCCAGACTTCAATTTGATGGTTTTGCATTTCTTTCGAGGAGAAGTTTTAGAGTTTAATAGATTGATGATTTACAATTTGTTTTTTAGAGTTATTTTTTTCCTCATCTGTCAAAGAAAACTTTACCTATGGTCAAGTCACAAAAATATTCTCCTATGATTTCCTTCAAAACCTGGTGGTTAAGGCTTTTACAGGTAGGCCTAGCACCCTTCTCCAATTAACTGTTCTATAGGATATGAGAGCAGGGATAGCAGAGGTATTATGTAAGGGAGGGTCAGTTCAATAGAAACTTACATGACCATTGAAGCAGAACTTGATTGTCAGTTTTTAAAGTTTGAAAAGCACATAGAACTGTTAAATCTCTAGGAGAATATGTTCTTTTATAATATCTAGCATATCAAGAAAAGTAGATACGTATTTTGTGAAGTTGTATTTTTTATTGAACTTGATCCTAGCTCATTTTTGTAGCCTTCATGACAGTCGAAGGTGTGATATAATTTTATTGTCTTAACTGTTGATGTGCTTTGGGCATTTTTATTGTCTTAACTGTTGACCTGGAAGAATGTGATTACTCACAGTTTAACTAATGATGACATTTTAGGCCAATAACCCTTAGAGATGCAATACATTCAAGTGATCCATGTAATCCCTCTAATTTTGCATATGAAAAAAATTGAGGACCAAATAATTATGTTACTTAAAACTTAACATAGATGAGGGAATGAGCCAAATCTTTCTGGTGTTGCATATCCAATAACAGCAATTTGGACCGTGTCTTAGGGATTTTACTCCTGTAGTTTAATAAATATTGCCAACCTCTATCTATTCTGTCTTTCTGTTAGATGTCTTTGGGGCCACATTATTTTATGAGCTGATAAGAATCGCAGATCATTCTTGAGTAATTGATTTATATAGGACACTATTTGTATATATTGAGAACTAAGTAAGACATTGTATGTGGACGTACATCCTAGAGTTCTTGGTACAAAATAAGTGTCCAAAAGTACTCAATTTTCATCTTCTTCCTACTTCTCATCCTTCTTATTATTAATTGTTCATACTCTGAGGATACATTTGAGTTTAGGAAGAATAAGGGAAAGTAACTCCTATTTTGGCATCTTTTATTCACGTTCTTCTAACATAATGCAACTCTCTATAACCCCACCCTTTCCTCTCCCTTTGTCCTATTTATCCCTACCATTTCATTGCTTTCTGCCTACTGCATCTTCCAAGAGATGGATGAGTAAGGACAGTAAGGTCAGCAGGGCCTCAGACTATGGTTAATGAGAAGGGAGTAATTATTCCCACTGCATTGTTTGGAAAAGAAATTGAGAGCAAGAGAAAGAGAATTCAGTAATGGAAACTTCACCTGTAAAGAGGCACATAGTAAATACTTTCTGTTTTTTAGCAGATATTCTGTTTCATATTCTTTTCCTTTATTTTTATTAATTGTTCCTTAAAAACATAAAAACTATTCTTAGTTTGAGGCCTATACGAAAGGAGGTGGTGAGCTATAGTTTGCCAACTTCTACAGAGTAAACATTCCTGGGGCATAATGTTGAATAATGGCATGAGATAATGCACATGACAACACATTTTGAATCATGCTACAGATATGTGTGATAGTATTACGGATAATATTTACCCCCGGTCATTTGGAGGGCAGCACACAGGCCTGAAGGAACTGGAGATGGGGAAAGTAGGTTTTGATGGAGGGAATGATTAAGGAAAACTGTGGGTCTTGACAGATTAATAGGATGGGCAACACTATTTTCCAAGTAGCAGCACAGGATTCTAGCACTTACACCATGAGCAAAATAAGGTAAAGGAAACACCAACACCCACGTTGCTTATTTCACAATATTTTTGCCAAACTAGCCTCAGCAGAAATAATCTGGCTTCTTTGAATTTAGAGGTAAATGGCAAAAACCAACAATCATAGTTCTCCCTAGCCAGGAAATTATCACAATTTGACTTTTTAAAATAATTTGATTATAATTTTTTTAATAAACAACTGAATTTTTCTCTAAGTTCCAATTTTAACTTTTACTTAATAGTCTTTCAAATGAGTATTGTAAATTTAAAAAAAGTTTCTGCATGGCTAAAGAAACCATCATCAAAATGAAAAGGGAACTGACTGTAAGGGAGAACATATTTGCCAATGACACATCAGACAAGGGTTTAACTATAAACCCTTATAATAAAAACCCTCTCCAAAATATATGAAGAACTCATGTGACTGAACACCAGGAAAACAAGTAACCCAAAGAACCTGAACAGACACTTCTCCAAGGACATATAGATGGCCCATACACATATGAAAAAATGCTCAACATCACTAGCGGTCAGTGAGATGCAAATTAAAAGCACAATAATATATCACCTCACACCTGTCAGAATGGCCATCATTAACAAATCAGCAAACAAGTGTTGGTGAGGATATGGAGAAAAGGGAACCCTAGTGCACTGCTGGTGGTAATGCAGACTGGTGCAGCCACTGTGGAAAATAGTATGCAATTTCCTTCAAAAATTAAAAGTGGAATTGCCTTATGACCCAGTGATTCCATTGCTGAAAAATATACCCTGAGAACCCTGAAACACCAATTTAAAAGAGCGTATGCACCCCTATATGCATAGCAGTACTATTTACAATAGCTGTGTTGGAAACAGCCCGAGCGGCCTTCAGCAAGTGAGTGATTAAGAAACTGTGGTACATTTACACAATGGAATACTACAAAGCAGAAAGATAAAAGGAAATCTTACCTCTTGCTACAACAGGGATGGAACTGGAGACTATTATGTTAAGTAAAATAAGCCAGTCAGCAAAAAGACAAATACCATACGATCTCACTTACAAGAAGAATCTAATGAACAAAATAAATTCATGAGAAAAATAGAACCAAAATAATGGAAACATAGAAGAGACTGACAGCAGTCAGAGAGGAGGCGTGAGGGGGATAATGGTGGAAAGAAGAAGAAGGGATCAGTCAAAGAACATGTGTGAATGACTCATGGACCTGGACAATGGAGAGGAGATTGATTGTGTGTGAGAGGGGTGGGCTGGGTGGAGGGCAGCAAAAGAGAAAAAAAGAAATCGGGACAACTGTAATAGAATAAACAATAAGAAATGTATTTGTAAAACAGAAAAAAATTATACACTCTGAGTTCTCACTGCTGCATTTTAATGAACATAAAAAATAAGCATTAGATCTAGACTTTAAAATACTTTATTAATCATATAATCTGAGGGAAACAAAGAAGATAATTTTCCCAAGAGTCATCATGTTTGATTCAAGTTCATTGATGGTTATTTATCACTGGTAACATTAAAAATTATCCTAATTTTCTTACCTCATTTTCCCTATGAATTTAAAAAGACTATCCTTCTTTTATTAAAGAATTAGGCATGTTTTAAAAAAGATTTTATTTATTTATTTATTTTTAGAGGTAGAGGAAGAGATGGAGAAAGAAAGGGAAAAAAATATTGATGTGTGAGAGAAACATCGATTGGTTGCCTCTTGCATGCCCCCAACTGGGAACCTGGCTCTGGACCAGGCCACAACCTAGGCTTGTCCCCTGGCTGGAAATCAAACCTGCAACCTTTAGGGTTGCATCCAGTGCTCAATCCACCGAGCCACATCAACCAGGGTGAAAAGGACTATTCTTAATAACATAAATACTCTCTGGAGTATAGGGTTTGAGAGGTTTTGCAGATCCATGTATAACTCACTATAACAGTTAGAAGTCAGCAGACTGTGTCCCCATATTTTCATCCTCAGAATTTCATCCTCAGATGCCATTTTGAGAAATGCTGGCACGACACGCTGGACAGTTTCTTAGGTGAGAGAAAGCCTGTACGATAGGGCCTTGTTGAGTTGTAATTTCACAATAACTCTTAGTCATCCATAAAATTGGAAGCAAGCAATTAAATAACAAATAGCATGCATCACAGACCAAGATGGATAATCATGTTAAATACATTGACTAATTCTCTAAGTTAACTATTTCATATAAAGAAGGAAGCATTGCATCAACTAACGAGGCACAAGCAAACAAGACTGTTACATGAAGTTAAGGGAAAGGGGAATAAAGCTATAGAAGTCCCAGCCACAACCCCCACACAGGACAGTATCGGTAGCATCAGCTAATATACAAACCTATATAGTAACAGAATACAAACCTGAGGCACCATCTTAAAACTGTATTTGCATCACAACCTGCTCACATATCTCACAAGAATTACTGATTTCTATTACAAACATTAGGATTTTTGAAAAGACATTTGAGCCCTGGCTGGTGTGGCCCAGTGGATCGAGCACTGGCATGAGAACCAAAAGGTTGCTGGTTTGATTCTTAGTCAGGGCTCATGCCTGAGCTGCAGGCCAGGTCCCCAGTAGGGGGCTCGCAGGAGGCAACCATACATTGATGTTTCTGTCCCTCTCTTTTGCCCTTCCCCTCTGTCTAAAAATGAAAAATAAATAAATAAATGATAAATAAAAGCCATTTGAAATTTTTTAAAATTGTTGAAATGTAGATGCAAAAATAACAGGGTTAGAAAATTTCATTTTAGAAAGGCACAAAAAAGGCACTTGTGTGAAATCAGGTTTACCTAAGTGGCAGGGTAGGGGGAACCATTGGAGCTATATTTAATTCCTTGTATGTTATCCTTTTCACTACATTACATCTATTACCATATCCTGTAGATTCTAGCTCTAAAGGTGACTAACATTTAATAAGTGTTTATTGAGCACATACTATTGCAAGGCACATTTCTATCCACTGCGGACAAAAATAACAAACAGAAAAATACCCTTGAACTCATGGAGCTCAAAATCTAAGGGGGGAGGGGCACAATTCACAAATAAAAAGTAAATAAACATATACTATATCACTTGGTGTATATCTGGGGGGAAGAGACTAAAGGGCTAGAGATGACCGGGGATAGGCTACATGAGGGTGGTGATATTTTACTGAGGTTGGTAAAGAAGGTCTCTAAGACACAGGGACATACTGAGCAGAGCCCAGGTGCAAGAACTCGCCAGGCAGAGGAAACAGGGATCCAGGCCCTGGAGTAAGAGAGTGGTGGGGACATTTGTGGAACGGTGAAGGGCCAGTGAGAATCTGTGTAGTGAGTGAGGGGGCAGTGGGGGCAGGGGTCTGAGAAAAGGGGAAACCTAATGAAAGACCTTAAAGAAGACATTGGATTTTACTCTGGGATACAGGAAGTCATGGGTATTCCTTCCCACTTGAGACCCTGTCATATCTCAACATGAAAACATAACAATAGGCTACTATCTCATATCTTGCCTCCTGTGTCTCCTTTTTCTAAGGCATATTTTACTTTTCCACAATATCTATTGGTCTTACACTGAGAACTGATTATTACTCTCCTGCTAAATATATCCCACTGTCTAAAACAAAACAAAATAAATCAAAACACCTGCTCAAATCATTGTCAAGGCAATCACTCTACATAATCAGAATCTCTGAAGAAAACAGATGGTAGAAGCAAGTTGGGTAGCTTAACAAAGCTTAGTAATGGGTCAATTACAAAGATGTGGACAGGGTTTAGGACTTGTGTAAGGCACAGTGTGGTACCCTGGGATTAGCAACTCTGGGGAACCTTACCTCCTGTCATAAGTTGAATTGTGTGCCCTCAAATGATATGTGAAGTCCTCACCCCCAGTACTTCAGAATGTTATCTTGTTTGGAACTAGGATCGTTGCAGATGTAATTTGCTAAAATAAGGTCATACTGGAGCACTGTGGGCCCTTCATCCATTATGACTGATGCCCATATAAGAGACATGTAAGTAGACGCATAGAGAGAAGGTGGCCAAATGATGACAGTGGCAAATTTTGGACTGGTGCTTCTGCAAGCCCAGAAATACCCAGGATTGCCAGCAAACCAGAAACCCAGAAGAGATGAGGAAGAGTTTTCCCCTAAAGATTTCAGAGGGAACTCGTGGCCCTGCTGAAACTTTGGTTTCATGCTTCTAGCCTCTAGAAATATAAGACAATAGATTTTTGTTTTCTTAGACAATCCAGTTTGTTACAGCAGCGCTAGGAAAATAATATACCTACTTTTGGCCAGGAGGGACTCTCAGAACCCAGAGATGACTGCACCCATGGTCTTTGATAGTAGGGCACAGAGGACACTCGGGGACCTGCCTACTGAGAGCCAGAAAAATAAAGACCAAAACTCTGGTTCCCTGCCAGTACCTTCCCTGGGATGAACTGCTTTGGAAAGCAGAGGGCAATTGAAGCTACTGACACGTGCCCCTGTGGGTCAGCCTCCAGGGACACAGAGGGTAGACAAAAGCGGAAAGGGGATTCGGAAGGGAAAACAAAAGTATTCAGCAAAAAGCCCCTGAACAATTTTGGATCAGCTTATCTTTCCTGCCTCATCTTTTGTCCTTTCTCTACACATTGCGTATGATCAGAAACCCAGGACCACTAGCTCCACTCATGTTCTGCCATCATGAATTTGCTCAAATATTCCCCTACTGAAATATTGATTATCCTTACCTCCTTCTCCACCTGTAGAAAGCTGATTCATCTTCAGGTCTTCCATGAAACTTTCTATGATCCCCTTAGGCAGAAATCTTCCCTGCATTGCCACTTCCAAAGTCCCAAGTTTATAGTTCTATGATAGCATCCATCAAAACCTCTGATATTATAGTTTGACATCTGTCTTCTCTGTTTATATACAAGATTCCTCAGGGCATGGGTTGAGCTATATTCACTATTTATAAGCCCTATGCTTTTCAAAACAATGCACACAAAGTTCAGATTAATACCTATTGGTTAAATGGAAAATGATTTTAGTATTGAGATGAACCTTAGCGTTATCTAGTCCAGTCTTCCCAATTTGCAGAAGTTAAACCTGAGGTCCAGAAAAGTTCAGGCAAATAAATAATCAATGACAAAATATGACTAAAATATAGGTATTAATTTGCCCAGTCTTGTCCTTTGCCCTTTTTATAATTGTGAAATACAGTATCATTCCCACAAAGTTTATAATATCAGCTCCAAAGTCTTCTAAAGATAACAAAAATAGCATTTCAATGAGTTAGTAATATTTACTTTTAAGTATACTTTATTGATTATGCTATTACAGTTGTCCCATTTTTTCCTCCCCTTTCTCCCCTTCCTCCCTGCTCCTCCCTCCCTTCAGCATTCTGTCCCCCTTAGTTCATGTCCATAGTTTGTATGTATAAGTTCTTTAACTTTTCTATTTCCTATGCTATTCTTAACCTCCCCCTGCCTATTTTGTGCCCACTATTTACACTTCTTATTCTCTGTACCTTTTCCCCCATTCACCCCCTCCCCCTCTCCACTGATAACCCTCCATGTGATCTCCATTTCTGCTATTGTGTCCCTGTTCTAGTTGTTTGCTTAGTTTTTGTTTTTGTTTTTTTTTTAGGTTCAGTTATTGATAGTTGTGAGTTTGTTGTTGTTTTACTGTTCATAGTTTTTGATCTTCTTCTTTTTCTTAGATAAATCCCTTTCACATTTCATATAATAAGGGCTGGGTGATGATAAACTCCTTTAACTTGACCTTATCTAGGAAGCACTTCATCTGCCCTTCCATTCTAAATGATAGCTTTGCTGGATAGAGCAATCTTGAATGGAGGTCCTTGCTTTTCATGACTTTGAATACTTCTTTCCAGCCCCTTCTTGCCTATAAGGTTTCTTTTGAGAAATCAGCTGATAGTCTTATGGGAACTCCTTTGTAGATAACTGTCTCCTTTTCTCTGGCTGCTTAAGATTTTCTCCTTGTCTTTAATCTTGGCTAATGTAATTATGATGTGCCTTGGTGTGTTTCTTCTTGGATCCAACTTCTTTGGGACTCTCTGAACATCATGGGTTTGCATGTCTAGTTCCTTCACCAGACTGGGGAAGTTTTCCTTCATTATTTGTTCAACTAAGTTTACAATTTCTTGCTCTTCCTTTCCTCCTTCTAACACCCCTATAATTCAGATGTTGGAATGTTTAAAGTTGTCCCACAGGTTTCTTGGACTCTCCTAATTTTTTTTGAATTCTTGTTTCTTCATTCTATTGTGGTTGGATGTTTATTTCTTCCTTTTGTTTCAAATCATTGATTTGAGTCCCAGTTTCCTTCCCTTCAATGTTGGTCCTCCGTATATTTCCCTTTATTTCACTTTGTTGAGCCTTCATTTCTCCCTTTATTTTGTGAGCATACTGAATCATTTCTGTGAACATCCTAATTACCACTGTTTGAACTCTGCATCTGATAGGTTGACTATCTCCTCATTGCTTAGTTATTTTTATAGAGTTTTGATAAATTCTTTCACTTGGGTCATATTTTTTTTTTTTTTTTTGTCTCGGTGTAGCTGTCTGGATGAATGCTTCTTTTTTAACTCTTTGGTTGTCAGACTTCCATACAGTTTGATTTTCTGGTAGTTCTGATTGTTTTTTTTGTTTTTAAATTGGTTGTTATCCTTCTCGTGGTTGTGGGAGGAAGCAAGACATATCTAACTACCCCTCCATCTTGGCAGGAGCTCTGAGTTATAAATATTTATATAAAAAGCCTTTTAAGATACTTACATGCTGAGAAACTTTTTTAAAGTATTGGAGAAAATATTTTCAGCTTTATTGATTCCACAATGTTTGAGAAGCAGCTTGTGATATTTAACAACCCCCAAAGGCAGATGGGTTTTCCCATTCCAACTTGGTAACAGTGTGTTAGGAGATAAATAGATAATATTATTTCTAAAATTGTGAAATAAATACAACTGAATGGCTTAAGCTGTTAGTCTAGAAAATTTCAGAATTATTTAATACTCTTACTGGATTTTGTCAAGAGAAATGTTAAAAACCAATCTCAAGCAAACTGTATATTTAAAAATGTCAGTTACTTATTTCTATTATCAAAAGAAATCAACTTTCTTGTAAGATCAGAACAAGGTAATACATTTTCATTTATTTTTATTTTATGTTAAACTAGTCTTATCTTGCATTAGTGAATATCGTACCTTCTCAATGACATCTTTTTGCTAGGGAAAACAAGAAAAATGGAAACCTAAAATGTTCATGAACTTCTGTTTTTGAACTGTTGTCATTTAAGAAGTTTCCAAGAATACCCTCAGGTTCAATACTTCTTTAGAAAGTCTTTCAGAACTCAGCCAAACTGGTAACTCACAGCTCTGGTTTATTGCAGTGAAAGAAGACAGATGAAAATTCACAACGGGCAAAGATACACAGTGCAACGTCCGGGAGAGGTCAGGCATGAAGCCACCAGCTGTCTTCTCCCAGTGCAATGTGTGACCAGCATTTATTTCTCCCAGTAATGATGTGTGACAACATACATGGGATATTGCCAACCACGGATGCTCACCAGGCATTGGTGTCCAGGGTTTGCATTAGAAGTCAGTGAGACAGACATGGCTGATCTTCGTTCCAGTCCCTCCATAGGACAAGCTGATACCACATGACCCAAGACCCCAACATAAATCACATTGTTAGCACAGACTAAGTGTGCAGGCCAAGGATCCCAGGTAAGCAATGAGACTCAATGGTTAGGCTATTCCTTTAGTCAGAGACTAGAGGTTACCTCCCAGGGGCTGAGGGCAAGCACCAAATTTTTCTTTAGCCAAGATTAATCCTTTAACACACAAATGACTTTTGTAAGTTTTAAATATGAATTTCTAAAAGATTAGGGTCTCTGTCCTGTGGTTTTTGCCCTATACACTGGGTTCCCAACCCAAGGTTCCAAACTTTCTTGATTTATAGAGCACTGTTTCTCAGTAATTTTTCATGGAGTCTTTTAGGCCAAAAGAGATTCCTAATAACTTAACAGTAGTAGTTTGCATTGTGCCCAACAGGTGATGCTGTGATTCCTGAAGAATTTCATTGGGTTGGCCAAAAAACCCACTTAGTTTTTTTTTTTTTTCTGTAAAAGACACATTTTTCGTTTTCAGCCATAACTTCAGTGATTTGGATATTTTGAGTATGTCAGCTATCTCCCACATGATATAACATTGATTGTTCTCTGCCCTAGCTGGTGTGGCTCAGTGGATTGAATGCTGGCCTACAAATCAAAAGGTTGCTGGTTCGATTCCCAGTCAGGCACATGCCTGGGTTGTAGGTCCGGTCCCCAGATGGGGGCATGTGATCCCCCACATACTGATGTTTCTGTTCCTCTCTTTCTCCCTCCCTTCCCCTCTCTCAAAAAGTAAATAAATAACATATTTTTTAAAAGCATTGGTTGCTCTCAATTAATGTCTCAATTTGATTGCTATCAACTTCCATTGGTCCACCCTACTGCGGAGCATAGTCCAGAGAAATCTCCAGCACAAAACTTAGCAAACCATTTTTGACCCATTCAATTAATCACAGCACCTTCTCCATACACTGCACAAATCTTTTTAGCATTTTAGTCACATCTGTACCTTTCTCTAAATAATAAAGCATAATATGCTGAAATGTGGCTTATATTCTTAAATATTAAAATAACTACACAAAGATTCACCAGTTTTGATAATTTTTGTAAATGCATGCTGATATGAACGGTCACTGTACAATCTAACAAAATGGTTTGCTATTTACAGAAAAGAAACAAATGAACTTCTTGGCCAACCTGATAAATATCCCACGATGACCCTAGAGTTTTCTGCTGTGCCTCAGCGTAGTTTGGCACACAATTTGAGAACCATAGTTCTATATAAAGATTAAGTAACCACAGAAGATCATTCTTTCATTTTTCCTTTAAAAATATTTTGTTGCAAATTAAATGTGTGTAGAAGGCTAGGAACTGGGTGTTCACTTACAGGAAAGATATGCTCTGGACAGTTTAAACTGTTTTGTAGATATTATAAAGTTAATATTAAAAAAAACAAAATTTGGGGAAAAGAGCATTTTCTCCATTGAACAAATAAGTAAACTGATTTACTTATAAGAGCTGACACAGGATCTAAAGGACCATCAGGAAATGTCTGTTGAGTTGAATTGTAACACAAGCAAAGGACTTGCTTACCTTAGCTGTCACAACTGTTCATGCAAATAACTTCTATGAACACCAAGCCTATGTTCCTGCTTATTAGATTGAAACTTTCACTCTTTTGAAAAATCTTCTTTTTCTGTTTTCTATATGTTGTTATAAAAGCAACATAATAGTTTAGACATTTTAAGATGTGAGAAGGCATTCATCACCACGTCACCGCCCTTAATAATCACTATTAACTTTTTCTCCTCAGAAAGAAGGGACTTCGTTAGGGAATGGGGGCAGGCAAGTCGGTGAACCTGGCCCCCTCACAGTCAAGGCCAGACAACAGGATAGCTCAGTTCGCAATTTGGTACAGAAGGGCTGCACAGGTTCCCTGTCTAGGTTGCTGGGGAGGTGTTTTCCAATGAGGAACAACAGTGTTATAGCAGAAATTATATTTCATGAAATGACGTTCAAGAATGGGCTGGTCCTTTTCATTTCCTGAGTGCAGATGGCTGGCCCGTGTCCAAAGCTTCTGATCCAGAGGGCACCCCTGGGAGCCTCTGTGGGGTCCTTCGGCGTGTTAGTTCCTTGAGGGTCCCCAATGGCTCTAAGCCCAAGGCTCTGCTCCTCCTGCTCCACGCTGGTCTCTTAGGCCTTTCTGTGAGGAGGTCTATCACAGCCAGATTTCCATCTGCTGCTGGGAAAAGGGGCACTCAGCAGGATAACCACTATCACTTTTGTCTTTATTGTATCATATACATGCTACACTGTTGTAATCATGTTATACATTACATTTTCTTATCTTTTTCACTTAACACAGTTGTGTAAGCATGTCTCCTTTAACAAATTTTCTTTGAATTACCTTTTTCCTTCTTCCCTAATTTGGAAGAGATTTACTTTCCCTTTTGCTAAGCAAATCCAAAAGCATTGCTGTGTACAAGTGCATCTTTGTCTCTATTGCTTTGATGCTGGATTAATCTTTAGTTTGGTTTTACAAAATGATATCCTTCACTGTGAAAGAGCCAGCAAGGATGGTACCGGGGCTGTACAAGAAGAGATTTATCTTGCACTTGTTTACCCAACAAAGAAGGCATTCCAGTCTCAGGGTCTGCAAGGAGCCAGGCTGTAAATTTTTCTGACTCCTGCTGTAAACAAAGCCTGTCAGGAGGCAGCTGTGACCTGACACCCCTTTCAGAAAGGGAAGCTGAGGAACAGAGAGAACTTGCTTCTCTCATGTGACCACGTGCCTTGGGAAGAAGAGACTGGGGATTTCTAGATGCAGAGCTAGCGCTGACAGTTTCTAGTAAACAAAAATCACAGTAGTGGAAACTTTGAGTTGCCTTGAAACTGCAAGGTCTTGGGCACTCCTTCAGGGAAGAGGTGACTGGTCCTCTCAGGGGAGGAAGTGTTGATGTTGCTGTGTTAGTGAAGCTCTTCTTGTCTTAATCCAAGCAGCGACCATGGTATGGGCTGAGATGGGATTTCCTCGGCACAGTATTCATTAGGGAGTGAGTTTGGGGGAATCAAATAAATACACCCATATTTTATAAATAAGGGATTGGCGTCTCGGATTTAGAAGTATTAACTATGACTGAGCTGAGCTCTGAACACTTTTGGAGCCCTAGTGTCAACAGAAGAGGTAAGGAGGAAATTAAAAAAGATAAGGAAGGAAGCTGTCGCAACTCTAACCTCAGGAATGAAGTGCCATAACACAGTGCCGTGTTACACATATCCCAAGAGTCACTGACAGTTGACATTTGCTTTCCCCCTTTTTATTAAAAAGAATGTGCTCATTAATTAAAAAGTGAGATATTAGTTACACCATTTTTAATTTTCAAAAATCTCCTTATAACAATTAAAGAAGTAGTGTCTCTCATACTCTCACTATTGACAGGACTATAAATTGGTGCTAAGTTTCTGTGATAAAACCTCAATATTATATCTGCCCTTTTCTGCAGCAACTTAATTTTTAGGACTTTATGCTGTGGTATGTTAGGAATGTATACAAAGTTTATTTTTTATGTTAATATAATACATATTAACACAATAAGTGTTATATATATTTAAAATCATAATTTAAAAAATGAAATTGGTTAAATAAATTATGACACATCTACATAGTAAAATTCTTTATGGTCACAAATCCTGATGTACAGATGTTTTAATAATATGAAAAATGTTCAGAATATATCACTAAATTAAAGGACACATATCATTTAACATATATTTAATACACACAGATGCAAACACTAGAATAAAACATACCAATAAGTTAAAGTAGTTTAGTGGTTAAACTCAGCAGTAGGTCCTTCCATCCTTCCTTCCTTTCTTTTTTCCACTCCTTTTTATTCTTGGTTTTCTCTGTTTTCCAAGCTTTGGGGCTTTCCTTTTATAATTCAAAGAAATACACTGTTTTGTTTTATTTTAACATTATCTTATAAAAGTCTGCTATTTGGATTTTCCTTACGGAATTTAAGTGCAAAAAGAAAGTGAAAGAATTGCATTCCTCTCTGTTGAATTTGATGCCCTTTCCCCTAATAATTTGAAGGTCTCGTCTTCCATGGCTGAAGAGGGGAGAAAAATGCGAAACATTCCCTTGTGCCTGTCAGAAGAAAACCATTCCACCCTGTTCATTCTTCTTCAGGAAATGATTTTTAAAAAGAAATGATTTTTATTTCTTTTTACCTGATTTGATAATTGAAGGACTGGTAGAAAAACAAGTCAGGTATTTACTGTATAATTATTTCATGGTATTTAAACATTATGTATTTCTATTCCACAACAGTTAAAAGATTAGTTTTACCTTTCATATGTAAAGTTTAATAATTTACAGCTTTTTTGACACCTCATAACATTTTTCTAATAAATTAACCAATCTAGACTTTTTAATTTTCTAATTAATGTCTGAATCAAAATTTTCAAGAAAACCAAAACAAGTCATATTTAAAGGCTGAGATAAGAAAAGTGGAAATAGCAAAAATAATGTTCAAAACTAACTAAAAGCCGTTGACTATGTCACTTCTCCAACTCAAAGTCTTGGGCTTAGGGAAGGTGCATAGCTTATTGCAGGTGAAGAAGTATTGAGAGCTGAAACTGGTGGGGGCAGATCGTGCTTATGTTATACTAACAACTGCATACAGTCTGGCGTGAGCAGATGGTGTTAAGTTTCAAGACTATTAAGCTTGCAGTAGATAAGTGAAATTTACGCTAGAGTATATTTTCAAACAATCCCTTTTAAAAAGTGAACCCTATCAGTACAATCAGCATAGGTACTTCACACATTTCTTTTCAGGGGAAATCGATGGTAGAACCAATGTTTTAACTTTGCCTTTTAACCTATTTCCATGCTGCCGGCATCCCATGGACCCCAGATTGAACACCAGGGGATGCTGGGCCAGTGACTCAGACAAGTGTGAGGCTGTCTGGCGGGGTAGGGGGGGTGGTGGTGAGGATATGGTATGCATGCTTCTCTTTCCCCAGAGGCCAGATGAATTCTGCAGGGAGGAAGTCATGGCAATAAGAAGGGCTGAGAGCCATGGGCTGCGTCTGGGAATCCTAGCAGGAACTTCGAGTTGGTTCGTGACTAGGAAAGCACTGCCAATGAACTGAAACATGAGGTAGGAGGGGGAAAAGTGGTGGGCTTTGCGAGAACAAATTCTTGGAATACCTATGACATATGTGTGCAGGGGTAGGGAGACCCAAACCATGGGAGGACCTTGAGGGGTTTCATTCCTACAGATACTGGAGATACACTTTTTTTTTGGTATCCATTATGATTACTCTGGTCTTACTCTCAGCCTGTTGTCACCTGGAAAACAATATTTTTGTAACCCTTTTGAAGGAATAGTTTTCAAGTGGCATACACAAAAGGCATGTATGTGGGCCTCTTGTTCCTGCTTTTAAAACAATAAACACTAGAGGTATCATCTTGGCGAAAACAGCAGTTACCAGGAAATTAATCAGCGAACTTGAAAAAAAAATCTCTGAACAGCATTTAATCTTCCAAATAAGAAACCTTGGTTCTTGGGTCAGACTGATAAATGAGATGGCATTTACACTGACAGCTTGGATTCATCCTTTTGGGGTGCAACTGAGCATCAGACACACTGACAGACACTGTCTGTGGTGTTACGCTGCCTTTTTTGGTGTTGCATAGGTAGTTACCTTTCTAGCATTTGTATCTGATTTGGAAAATATTTTAGAACAACCCAGGAACAAGTTCAAGATACAAAAAAAAAAAATTGTACACCCCTCGCAGCTCCTTCCTATGACATGAACGTGTAAATAGAATTCTCTGTCAAGATGGAAAACACCAGGGCTGGCTTCCCAAAACTGTTTTCATTGGCTTTAGGGAACTAAAACACACCAGTCTGGGTGACTAATACTTCCTGTAAAATAAAGATAGATCAACACATAATTAAGTTCTGGCTCAAATATAATTGTTGTCTTGGAAACAGTTTTGAAGATAAATATGGTTATGCTAATGAAACTCCTCATGATTCCCACCAATGATTCGGTTTCGTAACGAGGCCAGGCCATTTTACGATCTTGTGCTACTCATTTCGTAATATTTAAAGGGTTAAAAATAGTTCATAAAAGAACACCGAAGAGGAGGAAAAAGTGATAAATCTTAAACTCATTAGTTTTCAGTGCTCATCAGGATTCCATTTGGTCCTCTGGTCCAGCTTAAAAGTGCTTTTTCGCTTCTGTGTGGATTTCAAACCCTTCTTACCCCATTAGGCAGAAAATAGCTTTATATACCGCATTTTGAATGAATAATTCCTAGAGTATTTCTCTGAACGCTCTCTCTGGGGTATTTAAAATTGGATGGATCCAAGGGAAACAAGAGAATCCAAATTCTCTGTAAGCCAGTGTTCTCTCCGTCCAGCTCTGAGTATTGGGTACTTTTGTAGGAAGTTCTACTCGATGCCTAACCCAAAGGGCAGCCTGCCCGTTCAGAAGGGTTTTGTTCAGGCCGAGTGTGAATTCCCGGCGCGAGAGCGCATCGCGGCTCGTAAGATCACACCCACTCGGGGGGTGCGTGTGGGTGAGCGCGCGTGTGCCAGCCAGCGTGTGTACGTGTGGGGAGGTGTGCGCCAGAGGGGTGGGGTCAGGGGCAGCGAGCAGGGCGCTAGGTGAAGCCGGAGAAGCGGGAGGTCGCCCGCTCCGGCCTCGCCCCCCGGGTCCCCGCGGCTCGCCCGCGTTCCGGCTGCGCCTCCGGGAGTGCGCCCCCGGCCCCTGGACCCGCGGACCACCGCCCTCCGGCCGCCCGCGCGGCGCGGCCCGCAGCTGGGACTCGCGATGGCGCGGGACTGACGCCGCCTCCCTCCGGACCCCTCTGCCCCGCCCGGGGCTCGCGGGCCCCCGGCGCCGCCCCGATCTGCATGTGGGACGGGCGCGCTCGCGCCCGGAGAGAGCGGCCCTCGGCGCCCCCGAGGCCGTGCCCGGCCGCGCGGGAGGACGAGGAGGAGGAGCAGCGGGCCGGGCCCGGCCGCCGGCGCTCCGCGGCCCCGGAGCGAGGGCTCCGCGGAGGGAGCTCGTGGCGTCCCGGACTCGGAGGAGGGACCCGGAAGCAGAAGCGCAGCCGCCAGGCGAGCCGAGCCGCTGCCCCCGCTGCCCGCCGGCGCCGGGTGGGGGTCCCGGCGGCTGGATGGGCAGCGGCGGCGCGGGCCGCGGGCGGCGATGGGCGAGGAGCAGAGCACGGTGAGCGGCGGAGGGCCCCAGGAGGCGGGAGACCCCGCCGGGGCCGCCGCGGGCCACCCCGAGTCCCCGAGGCCGCGGGGGGACAGCGGCGGGGCGCCCGGGCCGTGCACCGCCTCGGCGGACCCGAGTGGCGGCGGCTGCGGAAGCGACTGGGACTGCGCGGACGCGAGCGCCCCCGAGCCCGCACGGACCCGGCGGGCCCCGGGCGGGACGGAGAGCCAAGCCCCCAGGCAGCCCGCGGGACTGGCACTGACCGTGCCCCTCAACCCCCAGACTTTGCAACAACAGCTGCGAGAGGAGGAGGAAGAAGCTGGGGACCGAAAAGAGGGAGGGGATGAACAGCAGGAGGTGCCCCCCGGAGAGGAGCCGAAGCCGAGGACCCGCGTTGGGTCCCCGGACGCACTGGTCCTGGACGTGCTGGGTCAACGGCGCCCGCCCCCGGCCAAGAGGCAAGTCTTTTGCTCGGTGTTCTGCGTGGAGAACGACCTGCCCCAGGACCCCACCGCGGAGCAGCTCTCGCCGCCCGCCTCGCCACCTCGGGCTCCGCCCGTGATGGACCCTCCCAGCGCTCCCGCCTCCTTTCCGAGCCCCCGGCTGTCCCTCCCAACGGACCCCTTGACCCCCGATGGCGGCAGTATCGAGCTGGAGTTCTACCTGGCGCCCGAGCCGTTCTCAGTGCCCAGCCTGTTGGGAGCTCCACCCTACTCTGGCCTGGGTGGGGTGGGGGATCCCTATGCGCCCCTCATGGTGCTGATGTGCCGGGTGTGCCTGGAAGACAAGCCTATCAAGCCCTTGCCCTGCTGCAAGAAGGCCGTGTGCGAGGAGTGCCTCAAAGTCTACCTGAGCTCCCAGGTAACTTCACCCCCCCGCCATGTCCCCTCCTCTGCGCCCCATTCAGCATTCCAAATCACTGGCCAGGAAGTCCAGCTTGCCAGCTCCCTACTCACAGGAAGAGGTGCTTAGACACCCTTATGAGGACCTCTATCAGTTTCTTACTTTTCAGTTGCTGTAATTATTTAATAAGTATGTTTTGTCCTCACTGGTTAACTCGGCTGGAATTTAACTCTGCTCTGAGCAAGCGCGGAAAAAAACGAGGCACCGGGAATTGCCCTCTGCTTATTTCTTTTACAAGATTGCAAGCCAGAGCTTGTTCAGAAAGGAGGACAGTGAGAGTGCCTCATAGGCCTGGTATCCCAGAAACTAACAAATTGTGGGCATAAAATAAATATGTTTTCACTTAGTGAACGGAAAGGTTGGAATTAATGTTTCTGGTCAGTGATACCTGATTGTTTTAAAAAGAATTTGCTCCATTTATATATTCCAGAAGTGTAATTTATTTATTCCTTGGCTCTTGCCCACTTTTCAGCTTTATTTTTTTTTCCCCAAAGTGAAGTTAAAGTACTTTTCCTCACGGAACTTTTATGCCAGCACAGTACTTAATTTCTTTAAGAGGTAACAAAACAGAGAGCAAAGCAAAGCTAAGAGGTTTAGCGAAACAAGTGGGGGTGAAACTTTCTTCCTCAGCTCCTTATTTGAAAGCTTTTTTTTTTTTTTTTCTTGGAAAGATTAAGAGTGCAACAGACCTGCTTTCCTTCACTGATGGTGAATGTGTTCTTCTGGCGATCCTCAGTCTGTTATGTTTGTGCCAGGGTTTTGCAGAATCCCGAATGCCCTTTGATCCTGTGTCCGATTGTCCTAGGCCTATTCATCTTTCACCCCAGGCTGTGTAGGTGTCGACTTTTCTGTGAAGCCTTCCCTCACCCTCCAGGCCACTGTTTATATACTATCATGATACTTCTGTGTGTTTCACATTCACTGAAGTTGTTCCTTTTGTGTCTATTTGTCTTGCTGGACTGTATGGACAGTATCTTATAGTCTCTGTATCTGGTAGTTTCATGTTGAGCCCTTTCCTTTAATAACATTGACTGAAGCGAAGTATACAGGATCCCACACAGCACAGCGTGGTTCCTTTGTGCTTTGGGGCTAATCTGTGCTATGTCTAGACGGAAAGCGTGCAGTGTACCCAACTGAAAATGCAAAGGGGAATTTAGACAGAATGGAATGTTACAGAAACAGTAACTAGCTGAAGATGGTGGAGATTATCCAAATGCCTGTAAGAGACAATGATGTTTCTTTCAGGCTTTATTCACAAACAGATACTTAAAACAGGAGGATGTTGGCTGCTCGTTGTGGTTGCTTCTCTGACATCACCATCAAACAGTTATTGGTACCATCCACGTGCAAAGACATGTGGTGGCCTTCAGGCATTTCCAGTGTTGTGAGCCCTGCACCAGTGGAGTCACTGTGAGAGCAGATGTGTACACAACAATACAAAGTAGCATGTAATGAGATGTAAACAGAGTAACAATACCAGGTAGTGCTTAATGTTAAACACAAGATACAAATACATTGGGTTACAAGTTCAAGAGAGGTAATCACTGTGGGTTGGATACTCAGCCTTCTAGTTTGATTTCCTAAAGGTGGTCCTTTCCCCAAAGCAGGTTTGTTTTTGTTTTTTGTTTTCGTTTTACTTCTGTGAGTTAGTTTTAGGAAGTCAGTGTTTTGATGTTAGTGGAGAAGAAGTGAGAGTGGGAGGGTGGCAAGGTGAAGTATCATCGCAATACAGAACCTCTAAAATCTCCTCTGCAGTGTTATAGTATCCGAAGGTTGTCTGCAGCATTTATGATCACGTGTAGCTTCCTGATCTTCTTCCCAAGTATGTGACAGAGTTTTCAGTAATGAAAAATACGTTTTACTTAAAATAATACACAACAAAAGGGTGAGTCATGCAGGCCAAGCTGTGCCACTTCAGGGTTTTTGCACTTGCTGCTTGTGCCTGGAATATCCCCGAGGCCATTCTCTGTGCTGGTTTACTCCTCTCACTTCCCCCTCCCAGGTCTGTATGCGTGTGTCACCCTTAGAGCCTTCACTAATCACTCTTTTTAAAGACGAGCCTGACCCCACATTCCTGATCGCCTTTCCTGCTTTTTATTTTTTCCATAATGCTAACATACTCTATTTTCTACTTCTATAATTAATTCCCATGAAGATAGGGGCTTCCACATAATTTATTCACTACTATATGTTTAGCACCTAGAACACTGTCTGACATATACACAGATGCTGAACTAATAGTTATTGAATTTATGAAGAGGTGAGTGACACAGAAAGGATGAGGCAACCCCCGGAAACCATGGCTGGGAAGGGGTGTTCTGTGAGAGCACTAAATTCTCCCTGAGCTTCTTGATGTTTAAGACAAAACACAGACTTGATAGTTCTGATACAGAAGACAAAGGCATAACTGATGGATGTGCTAAGTTTGCTAGTACACTTGGAACTACAGAGTTTTTTCACAGACTTTTAGCTTATACAAAAAATAGCATGTTTTTTTTCAGTTAGATAAAAATATGGGCTTGTGGTTGTAATATTTCTTCTGATTGGGGTGAATTCTAAGGTCCCTTCTATTCAAAGGATCTGTGTTTCTGTGTCACTTAACCTGTTTGTGTGTTAATTTCCTCATCAATGTAGTGGAATTGCAGACTGTGATCTGTAATGACACACCAGTTCTCATTAAAACAAAATCGAACTGCAGAGTCGTTTTGTTGTCCTGCTGAACAAGATCAAAAGGGCAGAGTGAGAGTACTTTCTTTCTTATTTTATTAGGTTTCTTGGGTGTGACAGAAGCAAATCTGTCAAGCCTGAACTTGGCAGGGTTCTTAAGACCTTTCAAAATAAAGTGATGTATTTCAAATAAAAAGTTGTTAGTGACTTTTCACCATTTTTTGAATCTGTGCCAAATTATGCATTATGTAACATAATTTGAGAAAATAAAGCAGAGTCCCTATTAGGTACTCTATACAAACATAAAAACAATGCATCCTAAATGTGAGTTGGCCTATTGCCTGTTTAAATTAATTTTCCCCTAAAAGGAGATGCTTCATTCTTTGAAAGAAGCCACGAAGGTGAATGTGGAAGATAGGAATGCAGATTCGCGGTGAGTCTCACTTCCATGTGAGTGGTGGACTGAATGTGTGGTAAAGGTCACTGGATAGCTGTCGTCATTGTGTCTGCACAGACATAGCAAATTAGTCAATGACATACATACCTCCATACTGTGGTTTAAACGTAATGGCTTTATTTTTCGAAACATCGTTCTCCCTTTGTTGCTGTTACTGTGGCTGTGGGGAGCCCTCCTGAATGGATGGCTTTACAGTGCAGTAGGTACCATCTAGTTTCCTGTTGCCATGGTGAGGGGTTGAACTGATAAGTCATAATCCTTGACTCTGCGTAGGGGTTGACTTAGAGTCTCTAAAGCACCATGACAGAGGTGGCAGGATTATATTGGTTCATATTGCCTGGGTACATTATGTTTTGATACATAACATTTAGAAGTGCATTTCCCAGTGGCCTGTGTACGCATGCATGCATGACTGGCTCAAGTGCACAATTCCTGGGATATCTACAGTCTCCTACAGGCCAGTGAGCCTTCAGAACTGTTGACCTTCTTGGCTGGCTTTACCACATTTTCCTGGGAGGAATGGTTGTTGCTTTCTTTGTTTCATGAAATGAAATGAAATAATGAAATGATATGATTTCATTTCAGAAATCCTCCACAGATCTCTTTCCAGTTTTGGTTTTGGACAGTAAAATCTGTTATAAAATGAAATATTAATATTTATTAATTTAGATAAAGACAGGAGAGAATTGGGCATGCTTTCTAAAGGTAACAGCTGTTGTGGCTTCATCTCTCTGCATCAAAGGGTGGCAGTTGGCAGATGCATAGGAGGTGGAATGCACACACCTGTCAAATGAGTATTAATAGAGACACGCAGCGCATTTCTCCTACAGAATTTGAACAAAACAGCTGCTGGGTGGTAATGGCCTAAAATGAGAGTCTACTGTAGTCATCCTGAATCAGTGACCCAGGGGCGAGGCTTATGTATCCTATTATTAAACTCCTAGTCACCCAGACATTTCATGGGTAAAAGTGTAACCTAAATTTTCCCCTTAAACCTTAAAGCAACCTGTACATTTTTAGAAACTGTCACCTTGGTTATGGAGTTTGAATGTAGTTGTCTTCTCACAGGTGAATTTACAGATCCTGTCATGTCAGGTGTGATTCTGGTAATCCTGAAAATGTGAAGAATGATATGAGACTGAAATCTGTTAAGTCACTCCACAGATTTGAAAAGTGAAAATGAAGGCATATATATATATATATATATATATATATATATATATATAAAAGCTTATTCCTTTGTGTCTCAAATTTGTGTGTTTGTGTGTTTGTGTGTGTATCTGGGGGGTGAGGTAACAACTGCTTTCTTACCTTACTGATGCATGCCCTTATTTTCCTCTTCTGTCTCTTTAATAATAACTGTTTAACAATGTCCTTATTTATCTTTAATACTTTCTTTTCTTTCTGTTATTGTTCAAGTCTGATTGTAACTGGCATTTGATTTCTGTGGAGGACACCCCCGTTGAAGTTGAGCTCTGGGCCAGCAGGACCTGGGCTGGGGCTGCCTGGGTATCACTCGTCTCTCCCAGCTGTCTGGGGACGAGGTGACACAGAGGAAGCCTGCCTTGCACTCCGCTGCCTTAGAGATCTCAAATAACCAAACTAGTACCACTTCCCTAAGGTGGCAGCCCAAGTGGTGATTTTGTTTCTTCTAGAGTAGAGCTCAGATTTTGTGCTTAAAGGCTCTTCCTTCCTTCTTATGTGAGAGACAGAAAAAGGAGAGTCTTAGAACTTGAGCTCCCAGCTTTTTATTAAGAGTTTGCATTGGGCAATGTGAACATACCTGAGTTGGTGACTTCTTGTAATTAACTTTGTCATGTTAGTGTACCATGTGTGCACTTAACAAACATGTATTGGGTGCCTGTCTGCCAAGCACCATGCAATACTTTTAAAATGGACTTAATGCCTTCAAGGAGCCATCTCACGACCTTGTTGGTAGTATTCCTTCCCAGCTTTATCTGGTGGCACAAGTAAGTTTTCCTTTAAGTCCCCAGACATCTGTAGGTCTCTTTTTCTTTTCTGCTTCCTTTCTAGGAAGATTTTATCAAACCAATTCTGGACTACCAGGTAACCTTTTAGTAAATACATTACGATGCTTCTTCCTATGTTTAATCTAAAGCAATAAAGTCATATATTACTTAGTTCTCTATATACATATTTCTTAGAGCTCTTTCTAATTTTTGGAAATGAATATTAGTAAACATCTTGCTTCTTTCAAAATATTTATTACCTTCACTTAAAAGAAGATGTAATTTTGCCCTGATCAGTGTGGCTCAGTTGGTTAGGCATCAGTCTGCAAAGCAGAAGGTCACCAGTTTGATTTCTGGTGAGGGCACATGCCTGGACTGGGTATACGAGAGAGAACTGATTGATGTTTCTCTCTCACACTACTGTTTGTTTCTCTCCTCCTCCTTCTCCCTCCTTTCCCCTCTCTCTAAGAATAAACAAACAAAATCTTTAAAAAAAATAACTTTGCTAAGTTTATTTTGAACCGTTCATGACAATATGACATATCTTTTTAAGTTACAGTATATTTTTTAAAATTTGTTTATTTTATTCAAAATCACTTTGTCAAAAGAGTTTCATGTAATAAACTAAATGAACTTTTCAGATCAAGTTCTGTCTTAAAGCAAAAATTCAGTGTTTACAGGAAAATAATTCCTAAAATATAGCATTCTTTTTCAACATTACCAGTACTATTTGGCCCATCAATTTTGAGGTAATTAATACTTGAGTTTCGAAGTTTCCACAAATAATAAGAGCAAGCCTTTGATAAATGTCTGTTATCTAAACATTTTAACACATTTTATTATTTAATTTTAATTCACTTACATACTAAATACATGTTACATACAGGCACTGTTGTAGGTATTACAGATACAGAGAACAAAAACAGATAATGCCCCTGCCTTCATGGAGTTTATATACTAGGTTGGGGGAGGGGGATACAGACAATAAAATAAGAAAATAAGTATTTAGTATATTGGGAGACAATAAGGGTTATAGAGAAAAAGGAGGAAGGGAAAGGTGATAAGAAATTTGGGGGCATTTAATATTTTGAGGGGAGTTGTCAGGAAGGGTTTGTTTTACAAGGTGACTGTTGAACATAGGTATTCCTGACTGTAGGGAAGGAGCACACCATGAGGACTTCCAAGGGGAAAGCAAGGAGAAGTTCCAGAGAGAGGAACATGCTTGGGGGTATTCCAGGGGTGGCAGAGATCCATGTGGCCAAAGCACGGGGAAGGAGATAAGGAGCAATGTGAAGAAAACAACAGGAGGAATCAGGAGAGCTGCTTGGGTAGGGTTTTTAAAGGGCCATAGAGAATTTGCATTTTCTCTGAGATGGGAAGCTAAACTATAAGAAAGTTTTGAGCTATTGCCCTTTAATAAGATGAGGAATACTGTATGTAAGAGAACTAGGTTTAGGAAGAATTGTTCCAAGTTTGAAAAGCTGTTCAGACATTTATGAAGGGATGTTGAGTAGGCATTTGGTGTCCGGCATTCAGAAGACAGAGCTGAAGAGAAGATACGAATTTGAACTTTTTGGACCTGTAGATATTTATTTAATGCTATGAGACTAGATGAGGGCATCTGGAGTGTGATAATAGATAGAAGGGAATGAGGATAGAGTTGGAGCATACCAGTGTTTATGTATATGGAGCTGGGGACGTACAAAAGAACGAGTGAGAAGTCTGAGAGGGAGTGAGCTGGGTAGGCGTGAAGAAAATCATGGTATAGTGGTTACTCAGAAGCCAAACAAAGACCATGTTTCAAAAGGGAAGATGTGCCCTGGCTGGTGTGGCTCAGTAGCTTGAGTGCTGGCCTGCGAACCAAAAAACCGTTGGTTCAATTCCTAGTCAGGGCACATGCTTGGGTTGCTGGCCTGGTCCCTGGTTGGGGGCATGAGGAGCAAACCAGTCGATGTTCCTCTCACACACTGATGATTCTCTCCCTCTCTTTCTCCCTCCCTTCCCCTCTCTCTCAAACTAAATATATAAAATCTTAAAAGAAATTAAAAAAATAAAAAGGAAAACGTGATCATTTTCGTCTAATGCTTCTGAGAGTTTCAACAGGATGAGGATTGAAATTTACCATTGAATTTCCCAACAAGGGGATTGTTTGTAGCCATGATCAGTGCTGTTTTCATTGGCAGCAACAGGATTGGCTTTCTGATAGGAGTGGGTTCAAGAAAACAAGAACAGCTTTATTTATGTACTGCAGTAGTCAGTAGAAATATTATATGAGGACATTCAAGGTTCTAGGGAATAAATAACTTGCCCTACACCACCTAGGGAGAAAATGGCAAAGGTGGGATTTCAGCTCAGGCCCACTTGGCTCTAAAACCCATGACCTTTTTACAGACTTTAAATTTGTGATTATACAAAAGTAGGTTTACATTTGTCCATATGGAAAATAATACAATAATTAATAAGTAATAATACAAGAATAAACTGTATTTTGCATATTCACAACTATAAACCTAGTTTTGCCATATCCTGTATTTATAAGTTAAATGTATTTTATTTTTTCCTTTAAGTTTATATGTGCTGTACAAAATAGCAAGTCTTCCAGTTGAAGAAGAAGAAGAAGCTTAATTACATGTTTTGAAGAAGTGGAAGGCTCTTGCCCAAATTTAGAACCAGAGAAAGATTTCTACCAAACTCTGCCTCATCTTCATGTAAGGAAATCAAGAGGAATGGAGTTTAGAAAAGCTATGATTTGACTTGTTGTTAAGTTTTAATGGCAGTGTATGATCCTGTGTTCTTAACTCTGGCTATTCCTTTTGCTTCCATGTGAGATTTCATATTTTACCATCTGTCAATGTTGGTGTCTGCGTGGTCCTAAGTCCTCTGTCTTCTCATATCTCATCCACTCCCATGCTGTCCAGTAACACTTATATGCTCTCGACTTCCACATCTTCATCTCTATCCCAGATCACTCCTCACTTTCAGTACCATGTAGCTAGCTCTCTCCTGGACATTTCCTACCCCCAAAACACCTTTAACTTCTCAGAACAAAACTCCCTTTCCTCCTCTTCCCTCCCATTCCCCTAATGCCTTGCTCTTCTGTTACCTGTTTCCCTCAGTTATACCCAGGTCACAAACTTGGCAGCCATCATTGAGTTCTTCTTTCTCAGCTCCCCTTTCTGATCAGTCACCAAGGTCTTTCAATTCTAAAAATATTTCTATCTTCTCTATTTTCCTCCATCTCTACTGGCACTGCCCTTGCCCAGGCCACCACCATTTCTCTCCTGGATTTCAACCACAGCTTCCTACATGGTCCCACTGCTTTCGTCTTGACCATTTCCAATATATTCTCTACACTCCAGCCAGAGATGCAAGACTGGTCTTGGCACTCCCCTTCTTAAGCTTTTGATGTGTGCCTCCTGCTTTCAGAATAGAATCCAAACCTGGTTTACGTGTGTCTGAGCAGCCTGACTCCCCTTTACCACTCCTAACTTTGTTTCTCAGCAAGTGCCCCCCTAAACCTTTAGCCATATTAAACTTCTCTTTGCTCCTTGAGCACTCTCTGACTCTCTTAATTATGAGTCTTTGATTTAGTGAGTGACGGGAGGTTTTGTCATGGGAGATCCACTTTCTACTCTTACACTCTGAATTCTCATTCGCCTCTTTCACACTTAGCTGCTCTTCCCACCTCAGCTGCTCTTTCCACCTCAGCTTCAACATTTCTTCTTTGAGAATTCTGGACCCCCCACATCTGCATCAAGCATCGTTCCTGTATTCTTTGGCAACTCTTTGTACTCACTGTAAGATTCTTCTTATTTCACTGTATTTAAATTGCCTGTTTTCTGCTCTGTGCTCCTTTTTTTTTTTCTGATTAATTTCTTAGCTCTTGGTGTGTTGTAGGCATAAAATGAGTATTTGTATACCAAACTTATTTATTTAGACCATAAGCCAGAGGCTGGTGTTGTCAATGTATAAATTATTAACACAGCCAAAATCATATTTAAAATGAAATTCCCTTATCCCCACAACCTCTCCAACACTTGTTATTACTTATCTTGTTGATAATAGCCCTTCTAACAAGTATGAGGTGGTATCTCAGTGTAGTTTTGATTTGCAGTTCCCAGGTAGCTAGTGAAGCTGAACATCTTTTCATACATCTGCTGAGCCTCATTCACTGCTGCTGGGAATGTGGACTGGTACAACCACTGGAAAACAGTCTGGCAGTTCCTCAGAAAATTAAGGATGCAGTTACTGTATGACCCAGCAATCCCTCTCCTGGATATCTGCCTGAGAAACTCAAAAACATTTATTTGCAAAGATATATGCACCCTTATGTTCACTGCAGCATTATTCGTGGTAGCCAAGACATGGAAATAACTGAAGTGTCCTTCTGTTATTGGAACTGGGACTGGATAAAGAAGATGTGGTGCATATATGCAATGGAATACTACTGAGCCATAAGAAAGGATGAAATACTGGATTTGTGACCACATGGGTGGACCTTGAGAATATTATGCTAAGGGAAATAAGTCAGAAATACCAAAGGACCATATGATTTCCCTCATGTGGGATATAAAACTGAAACTCACAGACGTAGGCAACAGTGTGGTGGTTACCAGAGGGAAAGGGGCAGGGGTTAGGGGACTAAAGGGAACCAAATGTGTGGTGACAGAAAAGGATTTGACTTTGTGTGGTGGACACACAATGCAATATACAAATAACGTGTCATAGAAATGTGCACTTGAAACCTATATGATCCTATTAACCAATGTCACCCAATAA
This sequence comes from Glossophaga mutica, assembly GCA_039655065.1. NCBI lineage: Eukaryota > Metazoa > Chordata > Mammalia > Chiroptera > Phyllostomidae > Glossophaga > Glossophaga mutica. The sequence continues at coordinate 182,473,977 of CM077306.1, forward strand.
ATTTAATAAAAATAAAATCAAATAAATGAAAATCTCAACATTTCATTGTCTTGCTTAAAAATCTGTGAGACTCCCTATTGCTCGCTGTAAAGATTCTAGTTCATAACACTGCTGATGAGGTTTGACCTTGGCCTACCCTTCAGTCCCTGCTGTTGAGGCTTTTAGAGTCCTTTTATACTCTGCTGACATTGTATTTCATCCCTTTTTGTCATTATATGTTTGTGTGATGATTTTATGTTTGATTAATTATCTCCTCCTCACCCCCGCAACTATTCTTTGAGCAGCTTTTGAACCAGCACTTAGCACGGAGGCCCAGGATAGAGAAGGTTGCCCAATAGATATTTCTTAAGAGACTGAGTGAATGATTGAAAGAGAATTATAATATGTCTAGGTTGGTTAAAAAAAAAAGAAAAAAAGAAAAGGTAAGGTAGATATCTGAACCTGAGTTTTTGATGTTTTAATCCACCATATACTTAAAGTTTTAATCCCACGGAATGCTAGGACCAGAATCTGTGTCCTGGCACCCCATCTATAACTGAGGTACTTCTTTAGTTATAAAACCTGTTCTGGTTCCTGTGTCTCCTGCTTAACAAATTCCTCCAGAACCTAGGGGCATCAGACAACCATTTTATTTTGAACATGACAGTGAGTCAGGAATTTGGGAAGGGCTCAGCTGGCCAGTTCACACTGGGGCTTTCTCATGGGGTTGTTGTGGTCACATGTCAGCTCACTCACTTGGCTCTTTGTTGTGAGGGTGTTCAGCCACCTTCTCAGAAGTGCCTGCATGTGGTGTTGCCAGTGTGGTAGCCTCAGGGCAGGGGACTTCTGACGTGAAGGCTGGCTACCTCCAGGGCCAGCGTCTCAAGGGACCCAAGTGGAAGCTGCATAATCTTTTCTATGCTAACTTTGGGAGTTATTCAGTGTCACTTGAGCGAAGCAGTCACAAGGCTGCCTAAACTCAAGAGGAAGGGTCTTAGACCCCAACATTTTATGTGAAGGTGTCAAAGAATCGGGAGCCATATTTTTAAACTGCCATGCTATTTCAGGCAAAATAGGAATGGTGTGAATTTAGGCAGTAAATGCTTTTGAGCCTCAATTTTAATGTGTTTTTTAAAAATAATATTTCATGTCTTATCAGTCATTTAATTAAATATTTTCGACTTATTTCATAATTTGGATTAATACATATTGATTTTCTGTGCTTTATCCTTAAATAACTTAATAATAAAGCTTCACTTAATTTTAAGCAAAACTTACATAAAATTCATTCTCTTTTAAAATGAAATATTTTAGATAATTTCATTGCAAGTGGAATATCTCAAGATCAATTGCAGCACCACTTAATTTTCTTCCCATTATCAAAATTTTAGCTTTGACAGTGGGTACAGCATTATTTGAAAAAGTTGAGTATCTTTCTGAATCAAAAGAGTTGATATAACACTTTTTGTAGGTCCTATTCTATACAGAAATATTGTATTTACTAATACTTTTAGAATTACCTACCCTAGTTAATCTTTGTTAAACTCTCCCACCATTGTATTTTTATTGTTTATGTCTTTCTAGTTTAATTGGGTGACTTTATCATTTGATTAGTGCCTCTCACATAGATAACCATTTAAATATCTAGAAGCATAACCACCAAAGTTTCTTGGTTGAGGTCTGTGCACCCTGAAACAGAGGGGCGTATACCGCTTTTATGATGCATTCCCCTCCTTCCTCAGCTCCGGTAACTAAATTCTGGGCTTATTCATTCATGTGAATGACTAATCCCTTTTTAAAGCTTCTTAAGCTATTTGCCTCAATAATATTCTCTACCATAAGTTCAGAGGCTAATTATAGGCTACCTAGCAAATTACTTCCTTTTTTGTGGTGTCGATTCTTGCCTTGTTTCCTCGCATGCTCATTGGCCATGCTCAGTGTTCCTGAAGCTTGTTCGCCCTGAGATGTACAGTGCAAGTTAAATCACTACAGCCTTTTCCTCTGGTTGCTTAACAATTTCAAACAACGTGTAAAATAAAACAGTTGTTCATTATGTTTCGCTAGAGTTTTGTTCCCTTTGGTAATGCCATTTTTCTAGTGTTTACAGTTGTGTTTACTACTAGTTTACGTCTAAGTAGAATGGTGGGGTCAAATCAGAATTGACTTTGATATGGCTTGATGTCAGTGCACCCTTTTTATATGAACATAGGACCTTGGTGGGGAAAATGAATTTTTTAAAACTAGTCTGTAGTGAGTAGGGGTTTTTTGTTCTCCAGGAGTTTTTTTTTTTTTTATGTTACCCTTTTTTCTTCAAGATTGTTTATGAAAGAAACATTTTGAAAATAATAAGCTCCTAAAAATAAATGAATTTTTTGTATGCCCAAGGTGTCGGTACTTTATATCAAAATTGTGTGTGTTTGTGTGTGTATCAAGGTCTCAAGGTTATTGGTTTGATTATCACAAGAGAATTATTTGCTCCTCTCAATTTGTAAAAATCCAAGTATAGTCATTTCTAGGTAAACTTATGAATTTCAGATATGGTTTGAATCAACCAGAAATAGATATTCCTTGGGTTTACCTCTTTTTGTTGTTAATTTTTAATGTCACTTTGTGAACCAATGAGGCTTCAGCCTTAAGATAAAGGAAGAGCTTAGAAGGCATGCTTGGAAGGAAAATATTTGAAATGATGGCAATTTTCCCCAATAATTGGCTTCTCTTTTAGTTTTAAAGATTTCTGAAAAATACTGTTTGTTCAGATATGTTTTTCTCTTTAGAAAGCACTACAAATTTAAAAAACTTGGAAACAGGTTTTTTCTTTTTGTTCATGCTTAAATGTCACCCAAATGAATTGCTTCAGTTTTTAACCCATTTGTTTAAAAATTTAGCACTTTCTGATTAGCTGCAAGAACAGTTGAATGACATTTGGGAAGATGTAAATTTACTAGTTGAATTTCATTAACAATATTTAAATAATTGGTAGATGAAACACAAAATTAAGCATAATGATTTAGTAAGCACAGGCAACAATGTCCCTTTTTGCAACTGGTCTGTGTGAGTTGTTTTTTATTTAAACAATGTATCAAAATAAATTGAACATAAACCTTAGATGCCTAGTATCTAAGTGATACTGAAAGAAGATTTTTTAAAAAATAAGGATGCTGAAAGAAAATTTTTCTTAAAATAAGGAAGCTAGTTATAATACATTTCTTTCACAATTGTTAATTAGTGATAATAAGATGTTTTATATTATTAATAAAATTAAAATTAAGATGCTTAAAATTTATTGGAACTTTTGTAATATTCTCTTACTTTTTTTTTGGTTTATTATAGTTTAGATGGACAGAACCCTGTTGCTTTGTTGCTAATGAGGTCACGGTCAGCAGTAAGTCTTCCTACAGACTGTTTAATGACATTCTGATGTGGCTATAGACTACCCTTAACACCACACAGTCATATGCTAAAGTGTCTGCTTCTGATCATAAGACTGTAGCTGAGACAAGATGGAAGAATTATTATTAATCCAATCAACATTTAGGGAAAAACAAAGTACATAGTACAATATATAATTAGTCGAGTTGCAGAGATTTCTACATAGAGAAATCTTTTCCACTGGCCAAGAGTTTTTTTTTCACTTTGGTCAAGCCATAGAATATCTGTCTCTAGTACAGTAGTAAGTCTTCACTTAAAGTCATCAATAAGTTCTACGACTTTAAGACAACTTACAATGCAACCAATTTTGATATAGGCTAATTGATACAAACAAAAATGGCATCTCACCAAGGTTAAAACAAAATGATGTTATTCAAGGATCTGCTCTGTTGGTTTAAGAGAAAGGAGTGAGGAGCTCTTAGAGTGTTCCTATTCTACTATAAACATTTACAGAGCACAGAACATTTGCTTAGCACTATGCTAATCACTGTCAAAAGAGACAATTTCTAAACTCTTAGCAAGTTTAGAAATTTAGTAGGTGAAAATTAAGCTCTCTAGGCAAAGATTAGAAGTGTTTATGACTGAATTATGTGATGCTGATTGTTCATTTAAGTGGTTGTAAGAAGAGAAAGTTGTATTCATGAGAACAGAAAATTTTGGAACTGGTTATTGTCTAAAAAAATGTTGTTGATGCAAAGGCAAAAGAAGGGAGCTGGGGTGGTCCAGTATCTCCAAGTGAGGTAGAGTGAGCAAGTTCATATACACACTCAAAAACACACTTGTAGAAAGAAAGTGAGGGTGTGCCGGTGACCATGAATAGAGACGGGCTCAGGTGGACAGTATGGCAAATACAGGTGGAGAGGTGACAGCTAAATGGTCAGTGGAATGAAGACTTCGACACAGAGCACAGCACTATGGGCAGAGGGACAGAGCCCTTCTGCAAAGCTGGGGCCACAGGTACAGTGTTTCAAGAACAGGGAGTAAAAGGTGCACCTGGTCGGAGGGGCTCACAGAGGTACATTTTGGTCAGATTATCTAGAACTGTGCTGCCCCTCTAGAGAATTAATACTTTATTCCAACTGTGATGAGAAGTCATTGGCAAGTTGAGTAGAGTTGTGAAATGATAATTGATGCTTTAAAAAGATTCTGGCTTTGGTGTGGAGAATAAGCTGCTGTCAGAGGGGTGGATGGCAAGAATAGAAGCAAGAAAATGGGTTAGGCTGCAATTACAGTAAAGGTGTCCGTCCGCATTCAAAAGTTCGCTTTATGCCACTTTCTTTTTACATAAGACCTACATTAGTATTGTTTTCGCCAACGGAAGGAAATCAAAGAGGATTTTCACTTTTAAGAAAAGAAAAAGCTAAAAGTGAAAATATCACTTAGCGTTTCTTTGGTGGCGAGCTGTTCCAAAGGCAGAGTGCATCAGGATGCAGTGAGAGTGGCCCGCCCACCTCCTTCCTGGGAAACTGCACTCAGCATCTCAGCATCAGGCTGCTGTAGCTTTGAACTGTGTCTGTGAGCATCTGCTGTATCTTGATTTATTTCGTGCATTCGTTAGCAAGATGCACCCTAAGGTAATTGCATCTCACTTTACACCATTTCAACTTCTGAAAGTTTTCAAAGGAACTTTTTTCTTTTGGATAGTGGGGTAAATATGTAGACCCGACCGAGACAATGGTGGTTTGCACTGGTCTGCAAGCAGTGGAGATGGTTGTGTCTCCCATTCTACCACTTACTGGGATTTGGGTTTTAAAAATGCCTTGGGACTGCATTGCCTTTGGTACAGCAGCATTTCATGCCAGATCTCACAGCCTTTTCTGTTCAAAGGCCCCAAAGTTATAAAACCTCATCTGCAGTCTTATCTTTCAAGCAGCATGAGGATAATCTTTATTCAGCTTGATTCTGGATCATCTTTTACCTGTCTGCGGTGATTTTGTTTGTTTGATTTTGATTGTTTGGTTCCAGAGACACCATGTAACACATCACTGACCAAAAAATATGAAAACTTTTTTTGAATAGGTATTCATAGTTGTTATTTTCCTCATTGTCAGAATTAATTTATTCAAGAAGTTGAACAATTCTCTGCTACCTAATTTTTTTTTTGCAATTTGCTTTTTAACTCTTTCTTCAATTTCTGCTCAACAATTTTGCTTTCATCATTACTTAAAACAAATAAGATCTCCCCTCGCTTCCATTCCTGCAGATAACAAGGTCTTACTGGTCAACCTTCTCTTCGGAGAGGAAGTTCCTAAAAATTTTTGGTAATTCTACTTAGTTTTTGTCCTTACGTTCTAAATGTTCTAAAATTGTTTTTTATAACTGTCATTTGTTTCCTAGGTTAATTCCTATGTATTACACATATTTATCTCCTACTTCTAATTCCTGTTTTTGTAACAGTGTTCTCTTTGGTGTGGGTTCCACTTCCTCTACCTTTAATGGGAAAGGCCCCAGGGTCATGGCCTCACCTCAGAATAGCTGTTTCGTGTTGACCGTGGTTGTCCTTCGCTTTGTTTTGAGTAAGAGTGAACTGATAAGTAACTCCATCAACAGAGATCTACCTTGTGGATTTTTGAGCTGAGTGGCTGAGTTCCCTGCCCCTGCATACTTTTGTTTATTTCGGAGTCCTGAAGTTTTCCCCCCAGTTACATTCTACTATTAATCATAAAATGAGTAATATTAGTATTGGAGGTAATAAAATGTTTTTTTAATTATGAGAAAATATCAAGTATTTATCTTTAAAACAGTTTTGTTCCATGTGTGAGTTGTCTCACCATAAAACACCACTGGATATAAGTAATTTGACGAACAGTAGTGTTTACGAAATTTAAAGTATTTTAAAATTGGAGAGTGTGAGCAATCACAGGGACTGGGTCATATCTAGGAGTACTTTAATATTTATAAAACAATTTGAGAAACTAAAGTCATTTAAAAAGTATACTTTATATTTTATGTTTAGAACATTCATTAAGTTTCAAATAGCTCATTTCAATTTGTAAGGAACCTAACTTTCCCCCCTTATTTTAATCTTTCTGTTAAAACAACTCATTTCAAAGTGAATTCATTGTTTTTTCTCTACAAGCATGGATGGACATAATTTTCGGATCTCAACACTAACATTTTTACTCAGAAGTAACATTTTATTGAAAAAATAAAAGCTAGTTTATAAGGTAATACAAGATACTTTTTCAATGTTTCTTACTTTATAGATAATTTGACATTTTCTATAGCAAAAATGTGGTTGATGTCTCATAAAGATTCCACACTCTAAAGTCCATCCTCATCCACCAAAAAAGTATTCCTGCCTTGCATTTTGTATAAATAACACATTTAATAATTTATAACCATTGCCATCTTGTATCATTAATAATATACTTACTCATGATGTTATGGTAGATTTTACCTGAAAAGAAATTAAACAATATTTTACCTACATACCTAACCTCTAAAGACTTAAAAAAGCCTTTTATGTGACATGCAAACACTTGTTTCTCAAGTCACCTTGGGCACATTGCTGATACATTTATAAAGAAAAATATGTCAGAAGTAGATGACTTTATGGTATGTGAAAACAATTTACTCAGTTTATGGTGAGAAGAATGGAAATGGGTTTACCTTACTCACATGTTTTCTCTGAGTAAGACTGAATAATTATGAAGGAGAGTCATTCATCTTTCCTTGGTTTGCTATCAGGTGAGAAAAGGAAAGAAACAGATGGAATTGTCATAGGAAAAGGACCACTTTACAGAGCACCCCGTTTTAAAGGAAAAGAAAAGTTTTCTATGTATTTCTTGTTTGTTACTACTTCAGCCCCCATCCCCCACCCCCAGCAATTCTTACTTCATAGTCTTACCAATTCAGGGATTGTCTTAAGAAGCATTATAAATGCCCTGATATCTTAGTAAAATATGTTTTTTCCTTGTGAGTTGGCCTATAACAATTACTGAGTTTTCAGACCATTACTCATAAAAGGTTTAGAGCCACTAACTTGAAAACGTTTTCATTTCTTGGGAGCTAAGGACAGTCCAGTTCTGTTGATTATGTGGTTTTCAGGATAACCAAGGTGTGGGCTAGAGCTCTGAGTATTCATTCTAATTACTGTTGAGAGGAAGAACAAAAATTAGCAGATCGAGGTAGTGAATGAAATATGGCCAAGATGAGTGTAATTTTAGAGCCCGAGTGGTGGTTTACTGGATTTATGTCCTAACCTTTAACTGCTGGAGCAGACCTGAGAGATCATTTGTTTCAAGGTAGATATCTTTGCATCAAAGCTGCCTTGTTTGCGGCCATGCACTTACGTGAACAGAGATGGCCAGTAAAAAATATGAGTCATTATGTTTTATTGTCTATGGTTACTCTCACTTTTGTAAGGGGGGTGGTGCATAATAGTGACCTTTAACCCCTAGTAAAATTAATTTCCTACAGTGCTTTGTGGACCAGTAAATATAGTGCTTCCTTATTGGACCAGTAAAAGTAGGCTTGGAGTTAGAACATTTGCATTTCACTCTTTGCCGTATAATAATCATGTGACTTTTGGAAAAGTCATTTAATGGGTTTGTGTACACAAAATCTTTACACGTTGTGAAGTGTTTATATTATAAAGCTAGTATGAACTTGACACGGAAAGGCAGACTTGGAGAATACAAAAAACAACGAAAAACTATAGTGTAGAAATCATTAATATTAATTGTATAAAACCTAAATAAAATGTTAGACATTAAAATCTAGTAAATGCAGTTTTTAAAAAGACATTATTACAGCACAATCAAGGAGAATTTATCTCCAGGATGCAAAATGCTTTGTCTAATATTGATGGATCTATTTTATATTATTTATTACATTAATAGATTGAAGGAGAAACATCATATAATAATTCCCATAGATGAAGAAGCAGCATTTAATAAATCAAAAGGAGAAGTTGTTTAGACTTTTAAGGATGTATCAAAAACTTGTAGTAAATATCAAATTTGTTGATGAAATCTTAGAGGCAATTGCACTAAGTAAGATAAAGATCGTGATTCTTGCTGTCACTGCTACTGTTTAGCTTTATTGTAAAGGTCTAAGCCAATGCAATATGAGAAAGACAGACAGACATATAGTTTGGAAGGAAAGAGAACAAATGCTCATTGTTTTTGGAGGACAATATTACCTCCATAGAATATAAGAATCCAGAGATAAACTATTAGAACCAATAGGAGATTTAGATTTCCTTGATACAAGAGCAGTCTCGTACTATTCACCAGCAAGAACTAATGAGAAAAAGAAATTAAATTCAAATAGATTCTTAAGAGTAAATCTAAAGACAAACATAATCTTTACAGGAAAAAAAAAGATTTATCATTGAGGAACAAAAAAGAATGCCTGAATTAATGCAGATCTCCCCCATTGACTAGGAAGTTGCAATGTCACCAAGATATCAGTTTTCCTGAATTAATTTATAAATTTAATGTATATCAGCAGGTTCATTTTTTATGTGTTGAAGAATAAAGGTCCAAGGTTAACAAAGAAAATTTGGGTAAGTAGGGAGAGAAAATTTGCCCTACTAAATGTCAGCATATGTTGTAAAGATAAGTTAATTAAAATAGTACAGAACTTTTATAGATGTAGACAAATAAGTCAAGGGAACAGAGAAGAAAGCTAAGAAAGAGATCAGTGATATATGAAGATGGGATGCGATGGAGATCGCCCTATAAAACTATGAGGATAGAGTGAACATTTCAGTAAATAAATGTGTAAGAATGGTTGGCTTTTCATATAAAAATTAAATAAGATTCTGTGTGGAGAAATGAGGTCCAGATATATTAAAGGCCTGTATGTATAAATCAAATGTGAAATCCATTAGAACTGATTTTCCGATGTCTGTTTAACCTTGGCATAGGAGGAGATTTCTCAGGTAACACCTGAGAAAAACAACTAAAAGAAAATGACCACTTGTTTCCACCTAAGTCAAAAATCTCTGAGGAAGGAAAATGAAATTATAAATGAGGGCAAAGGATAAGTCACACCCTGAGAAAGCAGTTTTATAATATATATAAGTCATAAAGGATATTATCCATAGTATAAAATACTCCTACAAATCAATTAGAAAAATACTTATTAGGAAAATGCAGTTTAATGATATAAATGGCCAAAAAAAAAGATACATAAAAAAGTTAAATTCATTATTAGGGTACATTATGATTTATACTAATGAAGAATTTACAACAAAATGCAATAGTATTTTACACTTAGAAGTGGCAAGCTCAAGAAGTCCGATGCGAACAAGTGTAGGTCAGGCTGTGGGAGCAAAGGGGCTGTTCAGACTCTGCTTGTACCTAGGAAAACTGCACATCTGTGAGGGGTATGTACAATACTGTCTATTGTAACATTATTTATGATAGTTGAAAAACTAAACAAATTTCGGTCATTAGAAAATGGATGAGTGAGTTCTAGTATGTTCATAAAGTCTAACAGTCAAATGTACTTACACCTAAATAAATATATAGCTATTAACATACGTATACTGAAAATACAATAGGAAGTAAAATCAGCCAAGTTTCAAAATTTAAGCAGGTTCAAAGCAATGAGATTTTAAAGGACAAATAAAGTCATGGTATATTTTTCAGATATGTTTTTAGTGTACTATGAAAAAGCAGACAAACATAAACCAGATTTGTTAAGAGTGTCTGTTTAACTTTAGAGGCGGGGAGAGAAAGATGGTAAGGAATTGATTTATCTGTAATAGTCTACTTTTTAAAAAACACAGAAAACATATTCTACAAAGTCCATGGTAGCATTCCACAGTCAAGGTGATTGAACTTCAACTCACTTCCTTAGGTCTGTTGCCCTGCCTGTGCAACCCTGCGCACTCACCAGAGCTCTCAGAGGCAAATTATGTATGAAAGTCCGTAATTATTCTTCGGGATATGAAATGAAGGTTGTACCAATCATTTCTTTCTGCCTTCTGTTCTTTCACTGCCTTTTAAAAAGGAATCTAGACAGGTTACAAAGGTAGAAACGATCATGTCCATGAAATGAGCGTAATTCTCAGTCTCCCTTCCAGGTGCAAAAGAGCATCTGTCTTCACTGCTAAGACATTTTTATTCTCGGTCGTAAACTGGTATTTCTATTTACAGAGCTAAAGGTCATTATTTCTGGAAATGCCTTACCCTCTTTCGTGACCTTGTTTTTGGTTGTCATGTTAGTCTTTTTTTTTCCCCTCACGTTGTTAATGATGCAGTTTTGTGGTTAGAGGAAGGAGATGATAACCATCAGCCAGCAGACTTCCTTTATGATTATTTTCATCTACTGATCTCCAGTCCTCTCTGGATTTTCACAAAAATACTGTATTCATGACTCCCATCATTGATTTCTTCCCCCAGTTGTCTTGCGTACTTGCTGTAATGTTTTGATTATTTTATGTCCTATTTCCATGTTAGTCATTGTGCCTAATCATTTCAAATAGATTTTTTTCAAAGTCTGAATTAAACCAGTCTCCTCATGGTACAGCAGCTTCCTTTTCTTGCTTACTCAATTTTCAACAGTTTTATCTTCTTTTTCCTCTATCATGGTTGGCAAACATTTTCAGTAAAGGACTAGATGATAAATATTTTAGGTTTTGAAGGACAAGAGGCAAAATTAGAAGTATTATATAGGGACTTATAAGAGAAAAAAACAAATTTCTACATATTCATTGACAAACTTGAAAGTAAGGAAACAATAGGATATATTTCATTTCCAGTATAGATCGACTAATAAAATAGAATTATTTATTTTGTGATAACATTTTTCTTAACTTTTAGTGTTTTCTATTATCATGTTTTCCATTATTCACTTTATGATAACATTTTACTTAACTGTTAGTGTTTTCTGTTATCAATGTTAATTGAAAATATTCATCAGTCAATACTGGTATGTTTTGTGATTTTATATATTTCTAAAAATTCACTAGCATGCACTTATATTTGTCTTTTGCAATTCCTTTGTAGTATTTATTAGATTTTTCTCTTGGTATTTGCCTTTTAGAATGTTATTACACTGCAAATTAATTACTGCCAATTGAAGGTCAGGTGGAAGTTCCTCAATTGCACAATTAAATGTATTTTCAAAAACATTTTTATTGAAATGTATTTTACATATACAGTCCACCTATTTAAACTGTATAATTAAATATTATTAACTATAGTCACAGGGTTGTGAAATGATTATCGTTATCTCGTTTTAGAATATCTTTGTTCCCTCTTGAAGAAACCCCATACCCATTAGCAATCACTCCCTGCCTCCTCCTCTTCACCCCACCCTCCAATCCTAAGAAACCACTAACCTACTTTCTGTTTGTAAGATTTGCTTCTTCTGGACATCTCACATAATAGAGTCATATAATATGTGGTCTTTGGGACTCTTAAATGGATTTTGAAATATGAAATTTCCATTGAAACTGCATCAGGGCCTACAAAATGCTGTTGGAGTTGTAGCTTGAGCTCAGAAAATATGTCTGCTGCAAATTTGCATGGGAATGGAGATCTTGCTTCTCATTTTAATTTTTCACAGTGTGGGAAGTTTATAAACCAGTTTGACATTACTTGTGATTCCAATGTTAGTTGTCAGAACGATTTTATTACTGTATAACTTTTGTATATAAGTTCTGTAGTTCCTGTAATTTTAGGTTAATTCATTAATAAACAGGGCAAATCAGAATATTCAGCTTCTGTTCCTAACAAAATCCACAGTGATAATTGCAGTTAAGTCCATGAAAGCAAGTCAATTTCATTGGTGATACTACTGGTTCAATAACGTGGTAGATTTCACTATTTTTTAAAAAGTACCTGTTGATGAATAATGAATGCAGTGAGTAATTACAGCCTTTAAATACCTTAAATTTTTGCTAGCTCTGACAAAATTATCACACCAAGCCTTTTTCTATTCTACGGATATTTTTACCACAATCTGTTATAACACATCTTAACAGACTCCACTTCAGGTTGTACTGAATTTGTTTTCTCAACTTCTTAAAAGGTAACCTTTGCCTATATTTATTCCACATAGACTGTTCATAAAGGCCAATTTTCTGTCATTTTAGACTCAGCACTGACTCCTCAAAAAAAAGCCCCAACAATTAAGCAGTATCTATACATCTATTGAGACATAATAAGGCCAAGGAAAATGATTTGAAATCATCTGCCTTGTTTTTAAACGGACTACTGATATTGCTTCCAATTTCCTCAAGTCTTCATGAGTAGTGTTACCAAAAGACTAATCCTCTTACCAAGTTTGTTTTCTTAGAAACATATCTTTGACAGATGCAATATAAAATGATTTAATTAGCTTAGGCTTGGTAAACAGCTTTTTTGTGCGTGTCTAAAAACTATGACATTTAAAAACAACTTTGATTGCAGCCTCATTCTAGTTTTTGCAATTTGTGAAGAAATTCTGCTGTAGTAGGTATTCTGTCCTAAATTTTCTAATTTTTCTGACCATTGCTTTTCTGTGAATTGGGAATATTTTGATGAGTGCTTAGGCTGGTGATGCTGACATGTATTATATTCTTTTAGTGTAGCTTTGATGTTACTACATAACAAACAAAATTCTGTGCCATGTAATTCGACAATAAAATAATCGACACTCTGCTGGGCCTTCAATGCACAGCATTTCAAGTCTATTTTATCTCCTGACATACGCATTGATAATGAAAAAATGAGGTGTCGCTGCATAACAATATGCATGGCACTTGAAATGCTGTCAGGTTATAACTCGATCATTGTGATTCATAGTGCACTGTGCAGCAGTGTGAATTAATACAGTGTCACCTGTGATCTCTTATCATGGAAACTCATCTCTGCCACTGTTGAGCAAGAGCAGCCACAGCCAGTACATCAGTGTCGAGCCTGGCTCTGCTCCGATAAAGCTTTATTTGTGGACACTGAAATTTGAATTCAATAACATTTTCATATGCCATGAAATTTTATTCTTCTTTTGATTATTCTTTCTAACCATTTCAAAGAGTAGAAATCAGTCTTAGCTTATGAGGTGTACAAGACAGTTTGTTGAACTCTGGCCAACAGTTTGCTGAACTCTGTCCTGTATTAATTGATTTTTCCCTTCATTGGATCATTCTCATCAGCACGTGAATTGGCTACTATTGCTCTTTTCTTTAAAAAAAAAAAGAAAAAAAAGCTACCAAATTAAGACAAATAAAAACCCTGCGGGGCCCTATTTTCCCTTGCAGCTGGTATTACTTTTCTCTGCTCACTTTATAATCCACTTTTTTTGGCCAAAGTTGTCTATACTCCCTATTGCATTTTTCTTCTTTTCATTGTTTGAACACATTTCAATCAAGCTTTGCCTCTACTTCTCCACTGTAACTGCTCTTGTCAAGGTCAACATTGACCTTCACATCGTTTAATCGCATGGTCATGTTTTTTGCTATTACATTGGTTTGATTTCTCAACAGTATTTGACACTCCTTCCACTTTGAAACCTTTTCTTCACTTTGCTTAAAAACACCATAGACTCCTGATTTCCTTCCTTCCACATTGGATATTTCTTTATGATTCCCTGTTAATTTCTCCCCTTATGAATTACTTCTTAACTTTTGCTCCAACTTCCAACAGTTTTGCTCCTCTTTTCTTCTTTGTATATTATGCTCACTGGTCTTGTCATCTTAGACAATTTCTGCAAATATTCTGTATATGCCATTGTTTCTCTAATTTATATCTCCAGCTTAGGCCGTTCCTTCTGTGTGCTAAAACTCCACTTGATTGTGTAATAGACATCTCAAACATGGCAAAAAAATTCAGCTCTTTGTAGTCCCCTCTATACCTGCTCTACCTCCATCTCGGTTGATGGTCATTCTATTTTCCCAGGTACTTAGATGAAAACCTTGGCATCAGCTTTGACTCTTCTCTTTCTTCACACTGCCTTCCTCTATTTCATGCACTATATTATTGTTAGCTCTACCTTTAAAATATCTCTAGAATCCGCTGCTTCTCACCATTTCCACTGCTATTGCTATGAACCAAGCCGCTGTCATTTCTAACCAGGGATCCAGCGATAAGGTCCTAACCATCCTTCCTATTTCTGCCCTGGTGCTTTTGTGGAATGACCTCAAGTGAAGGCAGAGGAACCATTTAAAAATATAAGATCTGATATGTGTCTCCTTTACAATGGATCTTCAGAATAAAGGACAAAGATTCACAGTGGCCGGAAAGCCCTACATGATCCATAAACCTCTGCTCTTGTTTGGTCTCTGTGACTCTATCTTGCATTTCTCCTGCTGTGCATGGCTCACTCACATACAGCTTCACAGGACTCTTTGCTGTTCCTCATTCACATTAGGTCCTTACTCACATTATAACTTTTGGAAAAACTATTTATTCTCTGTGGGTGCACTCTTCCTCCTAATATTTATATGGCTAACTCCTGTCTGCTTCCAGTCCTTACTCAAATGTCCTATTTTCCTACTGGCCTCCTCTCAGCACCCCATATATAAATGCTACTAACCCTAACCTCACACCAGCTTTCTTCATGCTTAATCTGCTCTGTTTTCCTATAGCCTGTTATCTTCTGATAATGTTACTGTTTGTTTATTTGCAGTATTTACTTTTATTATCTTCCTCTCCCTGTGAGACTGTAAGCCATGAGAACAAGAATTTTGGTCTGTTTTTTTCATTGATGAGTCCTCAGTATTTGAAACGTAGTAGGCCTTCCAGCAGATAGTTGTTTTAAATATAGTCCTGAATATTATTTTGCAAATCATTTTCTGTATCTAGAATTATAAGATTTTTAAGCAGGAAGGGATTAAAATCAGTAGTCTCTAGACCTGTCAGAGAGTCACATGGTGCTATTTAAATATAAATCAAATTAATTAAAATTAAAAATTCAGTTTCCCGGTCTCAGTCTCAATAGCAACATTTCAAGCACTCATGTAACCAGTGGCTACTGTGCCAGACAGCCCAGGTATAGAACTTCCGCATCATCACGGAGAGCTCATTAGACTGGGCTGCTCTGAGCCCTTGCTCATGCAGGTGGATTCCTCCAGGTCATACAGGTCGTTAGTCCAGAATTGGAATTGAACCCAGAGGACCCAAATGTTTATGAGAAGTATAAAGCAATGAGTCCCCTAAGAAGGCCTTGTGGGATCTTGTTGATGTTGCAGATTCTTATTCAGTAGGTCTGGGAGGGGGTCCAAGTTCGGCATTTTTCCCAAGCCCCAAGGTAAAGCCAGTGCTGCTGGCGTGGAAATCGCACTTTGAACAGTAAGGCTGCAGAGCCTTCAACCAATGCCAAGGAGCACTTGCTTATTATTTTAGTAGGGTATTCATTCATTGTTATTACAGAAGTGTGCTTTTGTGATTAGGATGATATTTTCTAAATAAAACTAGCTGGTGTGTTTAATACTGGTCTCACATTCAGCTACATAGATGCAAACATGTTCCCCATACTCAGATAAGAGCTTCATAAATAATACAGTCAAGCAGGAGAAAGCAAGAAACTGAGAGGCTGTAGAACATTTGTTTTAAGACTGTATGTGACATAGTATGCTTTGTAATGCTTTGCATTTCTAATGGTGTGTAGAGGTAAAGTAATGTAATAACAGCTTGGCTAGACTGAAGTAGTGGATTATGTTCGTTCATTCTGGTTTATGTAAGTTAAGTTTAGAATAGCGAGAAGAGAGGAGGCTTTTCCTGTTGAAATTGGCTTTGCTGTGCAAAATTTGGATTTGGTTTTGAAAAGTATAAGATTAACTTTTGAATTATAAAATTACATTGGTGGTTTCTATTTTACATTTTTGTAAAGAATAATTATTCAGCAAGATTTTTTTTTGTTATAATGTACTTTGTTGTTGAATTCTAACTTCAAAGTAATTGAAAGTTTAATAAACCTATTCTGATTTGTTAATAAAGGTGAGTAGCCTCTGTTACCTGAGTTTCTTTGATGTTGTCATACTTAGATATCAGAGAAAGAAATTGCTGTGAAACCTTCTGAATTCTGCAGTTTAACAGAATGTGTGTCCATTTTACATGCTGAGAAACCAATATTATTGGCCTTGCCTACACTAGGATTGTCAAATGTACCTATCATGGAATAATAAATAGTAGGAAAGAATGAACTGCAAAATGAAAACTGTGCATGATACCGTAGGAACTTTCTTTTTCTCTGTACTGCTAGGCCAGTTATTCCTAAAGGTGACTTAACATCAGAATGCACTTCTGGGCCCTGCCCCAAGACATGGTGATTTAATAGTTCTGGGATGGGGCCCAGAAATGAATTAATATAGAGTATTTTGAATAATAACTGGCAGATGGTAAGCACTAACAAATATCAGCTTTCTCCCCTCTCCTTCCATACTATTATTAACATTTTTGTCATCAGCCAGTCTATTCACCAGCATGTGGTTAGTTCTTCCTTTCTTTGATGAAAAGGCTGAGGAAATATGAGAGACTAAGATTATTCTCTAATTGAACAGATATTCACTGAGTACTTTCCAGATACACTGTTCCAGGCCCTGAGATAAAGGTGAATGAACATGCCATGCTTTTAAGTCAAGGAATTGCAGGCTAGGCAGGTAGGCGTGTAAGTAAAAGCACTTGTCTTGCAGTGGAGCGGTGCTACATTAGGAGTAGGTGCAGGTTGTGGGGCGAAGAATAGGTAGGTGTTTGTCAGAGAGGATTTTGTAAAGAACAGGGAGGCCTCAATGAGACTGGAGAGTAAGTAGAAGTTCGCTGGGTATAACGGACGGAGTAAACAGTGTTCAGGCCTGAGAGCCACAGCTGAAAGAGCACAGCTCTTCCATTGAATTGAACTGGCTCAGAAGAAGCAGAAGCTACTCTGGAGAGGTGAGGAAGAATCAGTCACCAAGAGCCCTGTAATCCAGGGCAAGGAACTTGGGGCTTTATCCTGCAGGCAGTGAGACACCACTGAAACAATAATGTTTTGTATTTTAGAACACAAATCATTTTCCAGGAGTGTGGAAGAGGGATTGGGAAAAGGGAAGGGTTCATGATGGGAAGTGGAGGGAATGGCTAGCCTGAAAGAAGTGGTAAATTTAAAATGTTAGCCTAGAGAGAAAAAGTAAGGTGTGTGCATTACAAATGTGTGTATACATCTTTTTTTTAATGTAAAACTTTAAACATACAAAAATGGACGGATTAGTATAATCCCCATGTGTCCATGATGCAAATTCAGCAGTGACTCATGACCAATTTTGTACTTTCCCTTTGTTTATTATTTTGCAATAAATTCCTGACGTAATTTCATCTGCATATATTTCAGTATGTATCTGTAAAGTAAGGGCTCTTTCTTTTTAACATAACCATAACATGCTATTACATCAAAACAATTAACAGTAATTTCTTAATATCATATATGTCTAGTCAGTAGTGTTCAAACTTCCAGGTGCCTCCTGCTTGCCATTGCTCACAAACCTATAAATTAAATGACTGACATTGCCCTCCCTTCTGACTCCAAATCTTTAGTGCTCACTCAGTTGCATTTTCTGTGTACAGTGTGAGAAGAAAGTTCCTTGCTTGACTTTAGGTAGGTAACAAAAATGTCTACAACCTACTTTTAAATGTATCCTGAAACAAATTACTCATTGTTTTCTTCAGTGCTAATAGTGCTATAGTAGGCAGTTATATGGCATTATGTTTCAAATTATGCTTTTATCTTTTTAGGGGTAAGAATTACACTTGAAAATTTGCACCTGTTACTTGACTCTGAAATCCATAGCTCTGTGGCTGGCCTTTGGCAGCCTGAGGGATTTGGAGCTCACTTCCCGAAGGCGATAGCTTTGAGGCAGTCAAGGATATAGTACAAGAATTTTTGATGATCTAGGAATATATAATATCATCTGTAAGTTCATGCTGCTAGTATTATGCAAAAGAAGGATGTTAAGTACTCAGATATTACCTCAGGGAAACTTACATTTCCATTAAGAATGAATGAAACAAGATTATTGCTCGTTCTTAATTGTATTTATATCTGTGAATATGGCAATATTTGTAGCTTGTTATTTGTACCTTCACCTCCTTGATACATAATTTTTCAAGTTAGTTTACTTTTATTGCTTTTCTCTAATCTCTTTTACAAACTTTATTTTGTGAAATACTATAGATGCAAAAGAATGCATATAAGATATGATTAGACTTTAAAAAACAATAATAATACAAATATTTAAATACTCGCTGCTATGCATAAGAACTAGAACCACAAAAGTACCACTGTTCTGTTCATTTCCTGTAGTGCCTGTCCAAACACATTCTGGGCTCTTTGCTTGGGAGATCATTGCTATCCCAGAATTTATTGAATCATTAATAAATATAGTTTCACCACAGATATATATATCCCCAAACAGTATTATTTATTTTTACCTGATTTCACCTTTCTATAAATTAAAACATATATAGTATATTCTTTTAGTCTATGCTTTTATTTATTTTTTATTATTCTTATTTATTCTATTATAGTTGGCTTGATTTTTCCCCCTTTGCACTCCTCCACCTATCCCCCATTTCCACAGTCAGCCCACACTGTTGTCCATGTCCGTGGGTCATTCATGCATGTTCTTTGACTATTCCCTTCCCCTTCTTCCCACCACTCCCCCTCCCTCTTCCCACCACTCCCCCTCCCTCTTCGCTTCTGGCAGCTGTCAGTCTATTCCATGTTTCCATGTCTCTGGTTCTGTTTTGCTCATTAGTTTATTTTGTTCATTAGATTCCTCTCATAACTGAGATTATATGGTATTTAGATGAATTTCTGAGGTTCATCCATATGGGAGTGTGTGACATAGCATTTTGCTCATTCTTATTGCTATTTTGTAGTTCACTGTATGAATACACCCCAATTTACTTAGACAGTATACTATTGATAAACATTTACATTGCTTCTGTTGTTGTAGTTTCCTATTTCTCTTACAGATAAGGCACATGTATTGGAATTCATCCATGGTTTATACCTGGGAAAGGTGAATTGTGTCTTTAGCATGACGTGGTATTGCCAAAATGTTTTCCAAAGTAGTTGTGCCAGATTCTACTTGCTCTCACAGCTGATGAAAGCTCCCATTGCTTTATAACCTCCATAGTAGCTTGTAATGTCAAACTTTGTTTTTTGCCAGACAGGTGGGTATGAAAAAAACTCATGATTTGATGTATGCGTTTACCTCATTTTACAATAAGGTTTAACGTTTGTCGTTGGAGGTATCATTTTTTTTGCATGATTATGCTTCATTCATGTTTTTTTAAAGGGATTTTTCATGTCTTCAGCACATTTTTCATTTGTCTCCTGGGTTATTTGTATGTTACTTATAGGTTCATAGGAGTTCTATTTTTACACACAGAATACTAATCCTTTGTTTGCTGCAAATATCTTTTCCCAGTTTGTAGTTTCTTCCCTGTACTTTTTAATGATCTTTTTACAAAGGGTTTTAATTCTCTTTAATTCATTGCAATCTAAGTTCTGCCCCCACTGTTCCACTGATACTTTCTTTTGAAGTTAAAACTCTATAATCAAACATAGGTTCAGGTTTTTTGTCATTTGAAGCCTATACAAAGTGGCTGTACTTTTATAAGACAAAGAATACTAAGTTGTAAATATAAAATTAGATGCAAAAAAACCACTTAGAATAAAATATAAATCAAAACAAATTAGAATTTTTAAAAGCTCACAGGTACTATAGTGTAAGTCATATAATTTTAAAATACATTTGTATTAACTGACTTATACATGTTCATATAAGTCTTTACCTATTTTTTCACTGCATACTCTTTGATTACCTCTGTTTGCATGACCAAACAATTGTAATATAATTTTGAAAAATAGAATATAAAGATGATCCATATCTGCCTCAAGTAGTTAATTGTGATATATTTTTAGTATTGGTAGTTGGGATATATAAAACACATGCCACCTCATGTGGACTTGTCTGTAGAATTCATATAAATTGTGTCCTATAAACACAGACATGCTGCAAATTTTGTTTTATATCATTTCTATCAAAACAAAAGAAAAATTATGGTATGTTTTTGTTAAATTGATTGAAGAGAACTTCTGTCTGACTTAAGCATAGAGAACAAAATCTGTTTAAAATATCTTATGTTTGATAATTAGGAGGACTTTCCTGCAGATAAATTTATGTCTCATATTTCGAACCTTGGTTTTCCTCTACTACACAAGCTTTCCTGCCCTGGGCTTTGCAGGGCACGGCCATGTCGGGCTGCTGTCCTAGTACCATGACTCCAGGTGGGTCCATACAGAAAGAAGTGAGATATTTCAGGAAGTCATTTCTACCCTGTGGCTTTACCAATTAATTAACTATTTTTAAAAGTGACTGAAAATCATGTGGCCATATCCCCAAAACTTAGACTTATTATCTCCCTAACTCAAATTCTCCTTGAGCCAATCTGAAAAATGCTCCCTTATAATTATAACAGCAGACACAATGATGGAAGGAAGTCAGAATACAAAGTAACAGGGATGTCAACCAATTCCGGGTGAAATAGCCTATTGCTGCAAAAGCATATAACCATGTGAATGCTTCCCTAGATCTTGGAAGGGGGCCCGTGCAAGGAAGGAGAGGCCCTGACATGAGTTCCAAAGGGTTGCTTGTCTCCTCTCTTCCTGCCCTCTCTACAGCCCTGAACGCTGCTGGGCTCGCTTGGTCACCTTACGTTCCCTTCACTTTTCCCTTCATTGTTGTCTCCCCTTCAATGGTTTCTCCGGACACCAACTTCTCATTACTGTGTTTCTCCGTGATCTGCTTTCATCTTTTCTTCCCAGCATGGGTAACTCCAGAATTTCTGGGTTTACCCTGATCTATCTTGCAAGCTCCAGAGTCCCTTTTCTGACTGTAAGATGAGGCCATCTCCTCAAATTAAATTTGCCCAGAAGGGAAGTTTGTGTATTTCCTCCAACTGTAGACCACTTCATGTTCTGTGGTCCTTTCTCAGTTACTGTCTCCCCATTCCTCAGGGAGCTTAGCCCCCAGTCTTGGCTCCCTCTGACAACACCTCATTTTCCTACAGTTCACTTCCCGCACTTTGCTCCTCCATTAATGACACCTTTTTTTTCTCTGCTCCTTTCCCCTGTTTCAGACTCTCTAACAGACAGAAACTGCCGATGGTTATGGGCAACAGGGAGTGAAGAGTAATTCAACTTAAGTTTTTTTTAAATGTTAATGTAAATTCATAGGCTTTCCTAGATCTTTGCCTAACATCCCAAAATTCGGAATTCTCTAAATGCCATTTTCCCATACACATTGCTTTTGCATTAGTCATAGTCCTTATCAAATTATAATAATTATTTATCAATATAAGATTATAAGCAACTATAAGATTAGAAACTTGTAGTTGGCAAGCTGTCCGTGTATATGCCCATTGTGGTCGAGAACAATGCTGTACATATAATAGGCATTGAATAAATACTTGTTAAGTCCTTCAGAAGTACTTTTTCTCATCACTTTTTGTTTTTTAATGTAGTTTTATTTTTTTAAGATTTTTATTTATTTATCTTTAGAGGGGAAGGGTAGGAGAAAGGGAGAGGGAGAGAAATATCAATGTATGGTTGCCTCTCAGGTGTCCCCTGCTGGGAACTGGCCTGCAACCCAGGCATGTGCCCTGACTGGGAATCAAACCGCGATCCTTTGGTTCGCAGGCCCGCGCTCAATCCACTGAGCTACACCAGCCAGGGTTTGTTTATACTTTTATATATAGTCTAGAACTTACAGTTGGTTTATGGCAAAATTTACTGTGAAACACACAAGTTCATGTCTCAAGGTGACTTAGACCCTCTGATGAATGCACAAGAAAAACATACTGTGCACCGTGGTGAGGACAAGCAGGGCCTGTGGGCTCTTGTTAGCTCTGGTTCTAAATCTCCTGGTCGAGTCCTGAGCGTGGTTGGTTGTGGGATATTTCAGTTTCAGTTTCCTCTTGTAGGAACACCATTCCATTTTTAGCCTGCCTGTGACATCAGCGGCTCACCGCAGGTGCGTGGGGCAGCTGACGCTGGAGCGGTCAGGGACCCGCTGCTTCCTCGGCCGACGTGCCCAGCAGCTCTCTTCTCCAGTTTCCTTGGATGCTTTCTGCCTTGCTAACACCTAGCAGTGGATTTCTTCTCTCATCACTCTCCCTTTTCTTAGAAAAATAGCAAATACAATGGCCTTTTTTTTCCTCCCAAGGTTTAAAATTGTAGTTCCAGCTCACGAGTATGGTTAGTGTGGTGTTACAAAGCACTGTAGTCGGCCAGAGCCTAAAATGCAGCTACAAGCAGGTAACCTAACTGTGCCAGGTTGGCCCTATCTATCTTCAGAGGGCAGGTGAGCCCTGAAGGCTGCTGTGCAGGTCAGATGAAGTGATAAAGACTCCTTTGGAAAGTATGGAGCAGGATTTCTTCAAATTTGAGAAATGTTCAGATCACCTTTCAAGAAAAAAACAATTGTCATGGACTCCCTGCTGTACAGTTAACTTTGTCATGTACACAGACACCTAGTCATACTTTTCACGTACTTTATACTTGTTCCTCTCACACAGTTCTACAATTGCAATATAGATCCCAACACAGTTCCACAGCCAATAACTCAACTACCAATTAACAGGAACACTTTAGAGTGATGAGCTTTTCTTCCTCTGAAACTAAATCAGCGCAGATGAATACTGTCCTGATTACCCCGCCATTGGTCCTTGATGACTCAGTTCTCCCCAGCCTGTCTCCGTTTAGATGACTGATCAACCCTGGTTTATATCACAGCACCTCATCATTTAGTATTTAGTTTCTGCATTTACATGTCTGTTCTTCCCTTTTAGCCCTTGGCAATTAGTAGTACAAAATTTGCCATGTTGTGTCATTATCTTGGTCTTAAATCAGTGTTTTAATTTATTTAAGATTTTAAAGACGTGTCCTATTTAAGTGGCATAAGACACAGTCACTTGAAGGGGAGTTTGGTGGAGGGGGGCAAAGAGGGAAAAATCGGGACAACTGTAACAGAATAACAATAACAATAAAAATAAAAAACATTAAATGGAAAAAATAAAACTGGTTTTAAAAAAGTCCGTGAGTACGGTGGTGGTCACTGTATTCCAGTTCAAGAAACACTATAATGCTATAATATATGCCGTGTTATGTATAGCACATAATATATAATGAAAGAGGAGGTATTAGAGATGTCAGACAAAGAGATGTTAGAATTTGTCCATTGTCATTTTAATATGAATATAAATGCTGGAAAGAAAACTTTTATTATTTTTTGAAAACACAGCTGTTGAGTTGTTCACCTTTAAATATTAATCTTTCATGGTTTCCTAAGGAAATGTTGGTCCTTACATTAATCAAGTATTCTAGGAAAACATGACACATTGCTGATTTGTATGCAGTTAGAGAAATAGACACATTAGAATATATTTTATCTAAATATGTTGACTGAAATATGGACTATCTGCATGTTTTCAAAGGAGTGGAAATAATTTCATGACCCAGTACATTTTGAGGAAGTTTTCCATGTTTTAATTTGCATCATGCTTTGTAGTCCAGCAGCATACTTCATTAATGGGAAGAGATGGTCCTGAATGGATTATTATAGTAAACAGATTTTTAAAAAATAGAGTCAACTTAAATCTTAGGTTTGAAGAATAGCACACTTATATCAGACGTTTTTGTTCTCCCTTTTCTTTTTAATTCTGTAAGGTGTTTCAAAAGTATAGAAGTGTAATGTATGAGATGGTTCTATCGCACATAATCTAAAAATCCCAAAACAGCCTTGGAATATACAGTCACAAATTTTCCATCATGTCTCAGAGATTACCTTTTATTTATTGATCTAGCATTTTGCAGAATAATTTTTAAATTGTCCTTTGATTTCTTCAGTCATTAACATTCACTTACCTCTGATTTTTGAGATTTTTTCACATCATGGAAATAGAAGAAGGCAAAAGTATTCTGAGGATTAGGGCTCCATTAGGGAATGGTGAATATTTATATGAAGTTCTTTATAAATTGTCTTGTATTCTTAATGTGCTTTTTCTTGTTATAGGTCTTTCTGTGTGTTACTCTCCCCCCATGCTCCATTCCTGCTACCATTTAGTTTTAGAGGCTATGCCTTTGAGGTCAGTGGTAAATGGAATTGTGCTTTTAGGCTTGTTGGACTTAATTTGAGAACCTTAGAATGAAGGATCTAGTGAAGACTGGGCACCTAAAATCCCATAGTAATTTTGCCACCTATTAGTGTCTTATAACATGATGGATGAATATGTAATGATATATTTTTGTCAACTAGCAATTAAAATATGACAGAAATCAATTTGAATAATTTAGTTAATCCTTTAGTTAATTCTCATAAATACGCTCTCACTTTAAAGTATTAAAATATAAAGTTAAAATTTGAATCACAGTCATTAAAATTAGAGATGATTGCTTACTGGTCTAGAATTCAGAAGCTTGTTTGTTTTTCCCTTTTAAGTTTACAATTATGAGCAAGGTATAGGATTTCCCCCTGTGCAATAGGAATACAGTGTAATAGAATCCTCCATGCATCACTGCATGGATTTTGTGTTATTTGTGCTGAGAGAGGGAAACAAAATGATCAACTTTTAATGCTGAATGGTGTGATTCAAAGCAACGATAACTCAAAAAGTGCACAGCTGCTGGAGAGGAAATGTTGCCCCATCAGTGATCCCTGACAGATGAGGGGGTATCCTGAGACCGACCTGCAGAATGACCGTGTTTCCATGGAGGCGGGTATATGCGCCAAAATAATTTCTGCAGTTAGATCTTCAGTGCTGTCATATTCTGAATATGAAGTAGGATCTTTATTTACAGAAATCTTTATAAATTTCAAACACCTAGTAGACAGTGTGCATTAAAATTACTTTGTATTGCTAGAGTGTAAAATACTGGAAAGAATAATAGCCCCAAAGTGGCCTACTTTGCTTATCCACATCTTTGCCTTGTGGTTAGCTTTCAAAGGAAATATCTGTCTGGTGAGTTGCTATCAAGTGTGAGGTCGCCTGTTTGGCTGCTGAGGAATGTAACTGCCATTTTCCAGGCGGTGGAACCACGTGCAAGTCTTCTACTCCTGCTCATCACAAGCTTTGTGGTCTCTACCTGGCTCAAGTCGTTTTGAATTCCTGTCCTGCTTTTGCTTCTATAGAGTATCTCTGTGCTCTGTCTTTTGCTTTGGCTTCATCTCCCCATTTACTTCCAACCTGGATACCATCCCTGACTTTCACTCCAAAGTTATTATTTCCTCTGACCCTATTATTTACTCCTACTGCTGCCACCGTATTTTCCGTTGTTGCTTTCCATTGTCAGCTGAACTCTGGCCCTGGGCTGTCCCATCGTTGCAAGTGTCTCTGAGCCCTTCCTCCTCCTCTCTCTTTTCTGCTTTCTGCCAGTGCCCACAGGACTTGTGTGCTGGCTTGTAACACTGCATATCCCTCATTAGAGTGGAATCTTCCCTATGATGTTATTTTTGTACCTAAGTACTTAAAGTATATTGTGGAATCTCTTTGATTATGTTATATGAGATGGGGACCCAGAAAAACCTGGAATTATCTTCTGGAGGGCAGGCCCTTCGTAGAACAGGCTTCCCCTGTTAGGTGAGTGAGTGTTGTAGGAATCCATCTTTATCAATGTGTGACATACGTAGCTGTGATTGGCAACCTGGAATTTACACTTTTTAAATCAGTCTAAAAATACATTGTTACACATGATAGGCTCATTCAAATTCAGGTCGGTAAGAAACAGAAGGGAGTATCTACATGTTTCCATAATAACTGATAAGAAAAGGGAATAAGCATTTCTTTGTAGAAAACAGCACTGGTTCTGTAGTCAGATGAATATGCTTGTTGGCTTGTGACCTTGGAAAAGTTATTAACGTCCTGAAGTCTCACGGTCCTCGTGTTGTAATGACGACAGAGTGACTAGTACATAATAAACACTCAGCAGTGTTAGACAACAGCATCCTTATCAAAAGGTGACTGTGAAAAAGGAAAAGCCAAATATTTGAGTGTCTATGAGTAGCTATTGTTAGATCTCATACTGTGCCCTTTTATTTAGTCCATCCTTTAGTCCTCAACATCTCCTTGTGAGGTAAATGGTTTTGGAGAAGAAATTGATGTTCAGAGAATTTAGGGAAGGCCTGTGATGGGAACTCAGAACTAACTGATCCCAACATCCATGTTTAGTCTCATTGTCCTGCAGCCAAAGATTTCAGTTTTTGCAAAACTCTGCACTTGAAATTCATGTCCTTTAATTAGACTTTTGCTTCTGTTCTTTTTTCTTTAATGGTGAGTTAAAGTTTTTTTTTTTTCCCTTGAAAATTTTGCATTAAAATACGGTGACCTTTTTCAGAGGTAGTTTTGGAAAAATCCACTAAGATAGTTTTAGGTAAATGTAAATAATGGAAGCAAAACCAGTTATTAAAAGAAACAAGACATTCAGTGATGTTTTTTGTCTTTAACCTAGGGCCCGTATCTAATCGTCACTCTGTTACTAAGGTACAGTCAGCAGTGGAGCTGTGCAGGGAGGGCTGACATTACAGGGTGGTCCCTCTCTCTCTTGCACCTTCCAACTCAAAGTGCCTCTTCCTCTGCCCTCACCCTCAAACCACACCACCAGGATAGTTTTCCTGGTAAATCACATGGTGAGAGGGACGGGGGGAATGGAGGGGAAATCAGCAGAGCAGTGAAGGCCCTAGCCTGAAGGAGAATAAATGTTAGGTAAATTCAAGATAAGAATGATGTCCTTGCCTGGCTAAGAAGTTGCACCCAAAGGCAGGTACAGAAGTGTTTGGAGCGGAGCCGTGATAACATCGTTGGAAGGAGAACAAGGCTTTTAGTTAGGTTCTGTGAGGATCTGAAGCTGCTAATGATCTTCCTTTATGGTCATTACACGCTTTCTGTGCAAAGGGAGAGATAGCATTGTAAATGCATAAATATATACACAAAGGACAAGGGCCACAGCTCGGGTTGAAGTATTAATTCTGATTTGTTTCTTAGAAAGTTAGTCTCACTACTTTGTAGTCACACAAATATAGAGTATGGCAAAAGTAAGTAGAGAGTTATGAGCATGGGAAACAGGGTTTAATCTAGTAATATTATTTATTAATTGTTGTATTACCTTCTATATGAGCAGCTATAAACTTATTTTTGCCCTGCCCTGTATGCAGGGTTTTTTTTAAATAGTTGACAAAAGGGGAAAAATGAATTTTCTAAAATGTAGGATTTATAGTTGCATCAGAAAACACTGATTTTGTAAACAGAACCTCAAACAAGGTGCCTCGGGTCACTTTGGGAAGGGTCTGAAGCTTCTTGACGTTGAACTATCAGCATATTGATACATGAAAGGATAAGAAAGTTCCACGGAAAGATGTTGACTGTGCAATTTAAAGACAGATATATCTTAACCTAACATAAGGGTACATGGCGAAACTCCTTAATGGTGATGAGAAAGCAGAAAGAGTTTCTGTTTTGCAGACAGCAGAATGAGAAACTTGATTTCTGCAGGGAAAAAAATTTGTGATAAGAGCAGATCTCTGAACTGGGTTTCTAGTCCTCAAGTGGTCATCCTTTCAGCTTTCTCTAAAAGACCTGCAAAGCTTCCTATGAAAATCTTTTGAAAGAATGTCTTTCTTAAATCTAAGCCTTTGAAACCTTGAAAAAACACTTAATCTTGAATTTTTAAGATGTAATGCTAAAAATTCATATACCATAAATTCTAAATATGAGTTTACGTTATTTTCTTTGATTCAATTATATGCAGTACAAGGCTTTCAAGTATTGATTGCTAATTAATTAAATATGGTTTTCTATAGAACATAAGCTATTCAAGCTTAATTAGGAATTATGGGAATTATTATTTAGGGGGCAAATTCAGGCTTGATTTATATTACGCTTTCTAGGAATAGTATTTCAAATGCAAGTAAAGATTATTCACACTGTGTCTGTCCTACAGGCTTGAGAAGTAGGAAGAAAGGGTGTTCATTTATAGGAACCCAGTAATGGGCTATTAATTCAGTACGTATATTTTGAGGCATTCTGCCGGGCCCAAGAAAATGCTGTCAAAGTCTGTGCCATCTTTGGCAGCTCCAGAAAATCACCAGAGGCCTGAGCATGCTTCCCAGGGAACTCCTGCTGCCTCAGAGAGGGCTTTTGCCCATCACAGTGTCAGTTCCAGTGTGAGTAAAGAGGGGAAGATAGAAGTACAGTATCCCTTTGTGTTGGACGTGTTTAAGTTGTATTTAACTAAGAGAAAAAAGACCTGAACCTTCTTCTGGGGATTATAAAATTTGCAATACAACTGTGAGAAATTTCAGTGACAGGCATTATCTAATGCAGGTGATTAGTAATAGTATTCCCTAACTACGGGGCTACAGAAAAGACAAGTGTGTGAGCTCACTTCCCTCGCACAGTCACTAGTATGATGTTGTCAGCTGAATTATTTCAAAGGCTCTGCTTTTCAAGAGTTTCTATTTCTTTTTCACCCCTTTTTATTTTTTCACACAGCAGTCTTATTCTTGTCTAATGGTTTTGTATTCTTCCTTTTATCAGTTTGAACATTTGAAACCCGCTTAAAGTCTTTTTCCATGTGTTCTGCTGTCTCCAGTGCTTGGGGTGCAGAAATCTCTAGTGTACAATGACTAATGATTCTCACATATGTGCTTCTGTGTTCCTAACCTTTCACTTTCTTGGGGTTACAGGCATTTTACTGGGTTGTTTGCCAAAGACATTCCTTGTGCTCCAGTTTAGAGCACCATACTTACAAAGAAGTTAAGCATTATGGTAACTACTCCCACACTAGTCATATATCCCGTTTTCTGTTTGGGGTCCGTGAGTCACAGGGGTACTGCAGGTCTGGACACCCAGCCCTGAGCACTATCCAGGCCTCAGTTTCCTACTTCTTGGAATGTCTTTCTTTCTGCTGCCAGTGAAGGCTGATGGGAAGCCTCTTGCCCTTGGTGAGGCATTGGTTAGTCCTGCAAATGGAGCGGCCCTCCGTGGCTCTGTGCATTCAGCGCAGGGCATGATCTCCAAAACTGGGTCCTTCCCCTTCCTTGGATTGCCTTCAGCAATTGCTTACTTCTGGCCCCAACTTCTAGGGCCCTTTTTCTACTGGATCCTGGAGATCCAGAAGAAAGCAATCTCTTTTCATTCTCTTGGTTTACAGCTTAACTGTGTGGTGAAAATGTTTTATTTTGTTCAGTAATTTTAGGTGTTTGTGGCCAATGAAGACATTTTTTTTCCATCACCTCAGTTCACCGTCTTGAACTGATGTCACCAAATTACTTTTTAGAAAAGGTTCATAACTCACTCACTATGCCACTAGAAATACATGAGAGTATTAGTTTCTTCTACTCACATTAGCAATGTTATTATTTAAAATGATTTTTCCTGATTTAGTACTTGAAAGTGATCCTTTACTGCTTGTATTTTTTATACCATATGTAATTTCATATAACTGGTTCACAAAGAACAAGGAAGTAGCTACAGTGGGCTTCTCAGAGCAGAGGTGTCAGAAATGTGTATACGAGTATTTGTTCTTTGACCTTGGACCATTTTTCCCTCATATTCATGGGTCTGTTGCTGGAACTTGGGTCAAAGCACAGGTTAGGAAAATCAAGACTGATGTTTAACTAGTTTTCTTCTCCTTTTATCCACACTTACAAGCCAGTTCACGAAAAGGATGGAAGTGAGTTATGAAGACAGAGGGCAGATTTACTTGTGCTGCGGGAGTCCCTGTAATTTCTTCAAAACCTCTCCTGTTGAGTCCTCTGCGGGACCTGGACTGTAGATTGTTTTCACTTGCTTAGAAGCAGAAGCGATTCTTTTTCAGATGATGCCATCTCTTCCTAGGAAGAATAAGAAAGAGTCAAGAGGGGGAGGGAGGGATGAATATATGCCATGGGGAGCTATATTCATGTAATGAGGCATCAAGATGCCACAAGACTTCAGTTCATAGCAGTTGACTATTGTTGGCATTATAATTAAACACAGATTGTCTTTCTCTTTTCTTTTTCTTCTCTTTCTTCTTTCTCTCTCCCCATCCTCCCTTCTTTTTCCTTTTTCTTCCTTCCTTCCTCCCTCCCTCCCTGTCTTTCCCTCCTTCTTTTGTTATGCCTCTGAAACATAGAGACATGTCTATCAACCACCCAAGCCTTTGCTTTCCCAGCTAGTGTCAGAATTAAACAGTTGACAGACTACATTCCCTCTCCATGCACATTCATTGGCAAAAATTTCTGCAAAAACTGATTTATATCCTTGCAATTTTATTTCCAATTGATCTTACCCATGTTATATTATGAAATCTTTAAAAATGTTTGTATTATCATATCACTCCAGTTATTTAAGCCTAGTTTCAGTAAATAGATTTGTTTTGATGTTTTTGGGGGGTTTTGTTGCTGTTGCTGTTCATACTTGTCTTCCTCCACCTTTTGCTGATGCACAGACAGCTCAGCATTCTTTTTCATGAAATCTAATGGTCAGGCAGGTTCTCAGGCCAGCAGGTTTGGCTTTGATAGAGAAAAGAGTTGACAGTAAAAGAAAGAGTAGACCAATCACTCTTAGGGTATATTGTGTTTTCTCTACATCGCACCCATTTCTCTTAGTTGAAATGAGCAACATCTTAAATTAGTATCCCTGAGTATTTGCTATAAAGGAATGAGGATGGTGTTATTTAGTAGCAGATACAAAGCTCTTAGTGTGGCTGTAAATTATTTCTTCTTAAAATAGGAACTTATAATGAATGATACACGATGTTTTTATTTATTTTTGGTTTATTATTGATAAAATATGTTCAATTTTAATTTCAACCAAGCTTTCTTGTTGTAATATGCTAAGTTTAATGTATGAAGTGCTTTGATGTAAAAAGTTATCGTATGATATTAAATATCTGCATTACTATAATTATCTTCTAAATAAGCAGTTCATGAAGTACCTCAAAGGAGAATTGCATTTTGTAGATTTGAATGCCCATTTGAACTTCTATTCTCCTGGTTCAAAATATTTCACCTTTAGTTGCTAAGAAATTTTGTCAAAAATGCTTCAATTGAGATTTTAACACTTCAATACAAAGTTTGTTGTGTAAAAAATAGTGGACTTTATAGAGTTTAAGAAAGAAAGCAACCACTTTCACTTAAATATATAGTTACCCTTAGACCCAGCTATTTAATGGTGTAAGCATCATCTATAGAAAAGTGCTTTTTGCCCCTTTGTTCCTCACCAACCCATTACATTACAGGTTAAACCAGGGACTGGGGTTTAAGTGCGTCTGATAGTCTCCCTGACGCTGCTATGCTTGGGTGCAGCAAGCTAAAAACCTCAGATGTGATCTAAGATCTGCAAGTTCCAAAGTCCCACCCTCCCTGGTCTGCACATTGGTACCTAAAATTCTGCTCTTACATTCATGACTTCAGTTAAGATGTGTCTCAAAAAAGACAGGGTTAAAATTCAGTTGTAACTTGGAAAGGTTAACGCACTAAGCTACTGGCATGCCAGGCACATTAGCACAGATTATTTAGAATTAAATCACTTAAGAAAATAATACCATATTTTGCCACGTATAATGTGGTCCCATGTACAATGTGCACCCACATTTTTAGCCCATACTTTCAGGAAAAAATCTTTCATTTTAATTTTTAATTTGATTTTTTAATATTTATTTACATTTAGATACTTTTGTATTATAAAGGAATTTTAACATTTATTTTTGAACATATGGTACAAGAAATTTTATGTAACAAATAATTAAAAACACAAGAACAAATACAAGGTACAAGAAATTTTATGTACCAGTACCCAATTTACCATATTTACACATCATAGAGGGCCAAGAACTGTTTATCACTGTCAATATCATATGTATAGTCTTCTTCAAATTTCTACACTACCAGTGTCTTCTGAAGAATCACATTCCTCACCCCGGTAAATTTTATCATCCTCAGATCTATCCATAGCATTGCTGATGCTGCATTTTTTTAAAACAATTTCACAACCACTTCCTTCTTGATCCTGCCTTTAGGTATTAAATCATTACCAGCTGACTTCATGCACGATGTCCACTCTTCCTTCATTAGGGCCTTAAAGGGCTTGTTTG
Organism: Glossophaga mutica; assembly: GCA_039655065.1. NCBI lineage: Eukaryota > Metazoa > Chordata > Mammalia > Chiroptera > Phyllostomidae > Glossophaga > Glossophaga mutica. The sequence continues at coordinate 182,506,437 of CM077306.1, forward strand.
CTGACACAAGACCTTGTAGTTGGCTCGTTAGCCTATCAGGTATCGCAGCAAGTTGGGTTTCCAGGTCCACTGCTGTTGTTTTGCACTGCATGTAACATGGTTTTGAAGTGATCAAACACAAGCAAAGCTGTTTTGGGGGGTGTTCTTTAAGTAATTCTCCCAGCCATCGTGACCAGATTTTATTAAACCAGATTGTTATGTCTTCTTCATTCATCCATCCTTTTTCATGCACATAGACAATAACCTCACTTGGAATCTTTTCTTTTGGAAATGTTTTTCTTTTAAAGATGATCGTAGGTGGTAGCTTTGTCCCATCTGCACGACAGTGAAATGTGTTTTCTTCACTAGTTTTAACAGCCACGGTCTTTGCTCCTTTGACATCCACAGTTCTGTTGGATGGTGCATCAAATGTGAGGGGGACCTCATCCACATTGGTGATTTGGGACAGCATGAAGTCATAAGTCTTCAGAAAATTGATAACATAAGAATGAAATTACAAAACTTGATTCTCATAGGCTGCTGGAAGTTTGGGGGCAAGTTTTGTTAGTGTCCTCACGCTCAAACTTTCACTCCTCATTAAGTTAAAGTACCAATTTGGTATCCCTGAGAAAGCGTCGATGTTTTTTTCTCATGCAATCCTTTTACCTTCTTCTTGCATCATCTTGGTCAAAACAGAGATCTCAGTTTGATGCTGCTCCAGAATCCAGGTCTGCACCTCCTACTCCACTTCTGAGGCCACCTCTGGCCACTTTGCAGGTTTCCCTTGCATTGCCTTCTTCTGTCTTGGCATCTGAAGAAGCGTTTCTTCCTGTTGCCCCACAGTCTGATGGCCCACTCCATGGGAGGAGGTCCAGAGTGTCTCTCGGCAGCTCTGCTGCCATGCTTTTTAGCATATTTAATAACTTCCAGCTTAAAGCTTGCAGTGTACGAAAACTGTTTTGACATTTTCCAAGGGATTTTCCAATAATTTGTCCTACTTAAAGTGTACGAAGAGAAATGTTGTGCTTTTCACCATATGGAGATAAAGTCGGCATCACCTGTCTTACCAAGTGGATAACAATCAGCATCATCTATTCTTACTCTGTGGTTACCAGTTCATCACACTTCATTTCCTTTCCTTGAGTCATTGACTGAAACTGCTTTCCTTTTAAGTTCTTAGTAAGTTCAACAAAACCGATTATCATATTACTTGGTATTATTTCACAGAGGGATATCGTTATTTCTAGAGTTACACCTTTAAAGCATAAGCATAAATATAAGAATTAAAAACATTTATCTAGATATGGAATTAGTAGTACCACCCATGTACAATGCACATCCTTATTTTACCCTCAAAAATTTGAGCAAAAAAGTGTGCATTATGCATGGCAAAACATGGTAATTTTGAACATAGTATGGCCATGATAAAGTAAACCAAGAATTCAATAAATGAGATAGAAACATTAAAAGGGAGGGAAGCAACACTCTAAAGACATTTTTATTTTATTTTAAAGTTTTGTCTAGGGTTTACTCTATAAAACTGTTATCTTTAGTAACAGTAGAAAGACTAAACGCAGATACTGAGTATTGGGCTCTCAGCATCAATGATACAGGTAAGAATCATAGCCACTGTCCACTCAGTAACTACTGTGCATCAGTCAGGGGCTGGGTCTGTGATTTTCAGTTTCTCGATCGGATTATTTTAGCCTTGTTAGCAATTTTATGTAATTACTCATGAATCACTGGGTTAGGGAATGTCATAAAGCATTTGTAAGCATTCATTAGTGTGGATGCAGCTTTCATTGAATTAGATACAGAAGTTTTACATGAAAGAACAAGGAAATACAGTATTAGGTTCTGAAGAAGTCTCTTAATTTTAAAATGATTGCTTAATAGGAACCAAGTCATATTTCCTTCATGGTATTTTTCCATACAGTGCTCTGCTTACCATTGCATTTTCTTTTTTCTTTCCTGTACTCTTTCTTCCTCCTCTGTATCTACTCCCAGTAGCTGTGGTATTGAAAGAAATTTCCCCCGATGAGATATTACCTGCCAGCCCTGCCTTTTGGTGCGGAGTTCTTGTCTTTTCCTCCTGTCACCATGGGCATGTTAGTGGGAGCTGAAAGGGTCACATCAGGAGGTGCTGGCCAAAAGTTATTTTTAAATCAAAAGCCTTTTTTATTTCCTTTTGAAAGGACACTCATGGAACAAATACATACTCATGGAACAAATATATATTGAATTTTATTAAAGGCCTAGATTAAATAAAAGAGAAAATCAGAGGTGGTTTGACATCTAATACTTTAAAAGAGAAGACTTTCTTGGGGGAAATACTGGGACAACTGTAATAGCATAATCAATAAAATATAATGTGAAAATTTTTAAATATTCTTAAAGCACTAAGGCACATTTAAGGAATAAAAAGCAAGTGAGGTGTCTAGATATTTCCAAATATTTTAAATATATTTAAATATATATAATACTAAAATAGAAAACATTACAATGACCTACCCTGGGAGCATAACAGAATTAAGGTTTTTAACTCTGACTACCTTGCATGACAGAATTTGGGAAGTTTTTGCAAATTGACACTTGAATAATCTTAAACAGATAAATATAGGATAATTACAATGAATATGACATTTTCAATGTACTCCAATCCATCATATTTACAGTGTGTTTTTATACACTAATTGTATCAACACTGCATATACTCACTCGTTATGGGTGGTGGTTCACAACTGTATATACTGCTTTTGGGCTTCTATTTAAAAGTTATTTTGCTAGTGACTATAATTTAACATGTGCTTCATTAATAAGGGTAGGTTTATAAATAGTGTATTTTACATATTCTTAGAAAACTTTAGTCTTGTGTTTTATAGAGATTTATGTGATTCCAAATTTCCCAAGAATTCGTTCCCATGTTTTCCCTTAGTGCTCCTTAGCATAATATGGCAGCAGACAGCCTGTGGGAATTGAAGTTATGTCTTACTTTTGTAATGTGTTCACATCATTAATATTTTAATAAGTTAGAAATAATGATTTGACTTAATTTAATTTGAGCTTTATTGGCAAACCTATAATCAAATTGGAATTTCTTACTCATGTGCCTTTTATTTTGATGACTGTGTTCCACTTTCTTTCAAATGCCTTTTTCCATAACTCCTTAAATTGAAGGTATCCTTTCAGAGCTTGGAGTAAGTTACCTTTGAACAACACATTTGTCAGATGTAGACTATTAAGTGTTTGTTTCCTGAAAGTTAGCATTTCTAAATTATTTCTAAAAGATTTATTAACAGCCCATAGCAAAAATATGTTTAAAATAATTGATATTTAATTTTTATATTTTAATTTTGACATTTATTGATTCAGTATATACTTATTATCTACTGCATAATAACATAAACTGTTCATCATACTGGGGCCATAGGAGTTCCCCAAACTGAGTCCCTGCTCAATTTTTAGAGCTTACATTCTAGTGGGAAAAATTAGGTCATAAATATGCATGACAGTACAATGGTGATAATGGTTTTTGCTGGAAGAACAGAACCAAGGTAAGAGGAAGGGTAGGGATAGGGAAGGTAGGTGCATGTGTGTGTGTCCATGTGATATTTTTGAGCGTGTGGTCGTGGGAGGATTCGTGGTAGATGAGATGGTTCAGAAGAGATCTGAATGAAGCAAGAGAATGAGGCATGTGGACACTTACCCAGAGGAGGAACCTCTAGATGGAAGGATGAGCCAGCATAAAAGTGCTGAAGCTAGAGAGCGATCGGGCTAACAAAAGTCTGAGAGCTTTTGCTGTTTTTTAATGCAGATCTATTCACTGTACAGTTCTCACTCATCTGCAATATCTAGTTCGTAATCAGTAAGATAGTAAAAGGAAACATTCTGAGTCCTGAGACAAGGGACGTAACTGGAATACTTCATGTGTAACCCTTGTATCTCAGTCATTCAGTGAGCGGCAACTGAAAAGCACACAAGATTTTTTGTCTTGCTCGAATCCCCGCTTGGCTGTTATTTACTTATTGGATAATGTTTATAAGGTAAAGGACATATACCAGAGGCAATAAGTAAAACCAATTATTATTTATTGCTATGATACAGACTTTATTTGTGAAATTAGGATAAATCCTAGAAATGCAATGCTATCCAGACCTCATATGCGAGTTATACTAAGTCATCCAGTCTCGGTTTACAAAAAGAATTATATTTAAGGTTTTTTCTTATCAGCTTGTTGTTCTCTCTAAAATTTTGTCTAGGAACTGTCTCTAGACAAAATTCAGGGCTAGTATGTGACAAACTCCAGAGGGCGCCACTCATATAGACAGCCCCAGGTAGTATCATTCATATGCTATTCCCTGGATTTGGGGAGAATGGATGGCCCTGAGTAAACTTTGTGTTCCAGAATAGATGCAAAGCTCTTCTCTGCTTTTATTATAGTACCCACAGTAGAGGAGACAGGAAGAGATTTTGAATAGTAATGATAGTAGTAACTAATACTAAGTTGGTGATGCATTCCAGGCTTTACTTTAAATGCCATGCATGCATTACTTTTCTAAATCCTTGGGAGAGCTCTGTGAGCTACATATTGATGATGAAACCAAGGCATATATAATAAATAATTAAAAATATATTTGGTGTACAGTTCTGCTTCCCTTATTTAATATTATGATTAAATTATTTGATACAGCTATTAATTGAATGGTATCCTTTGTGATGATGGAAGTAAGATATGAATTCTTCTGTATACTGGTTATATCATCCAACTCTAGATAGAATAATTAGCCTCAAGAGATAGTTAAATCTTTCAATCAATTATTGTTAGAAACAGTTCAAAAATCAAACACACCAAAACCAAACTGTTCATATTGCCTTAGATGCTTGGCATATTAATGGACAGTAATAAAGTCTTCCATTCCTCTAGAGACTCTTCCATTTACCTGGGGTACAGTCTTCTGAAGAATCCATTTTTGTAATATAGAGAAATTACTTTTTAAATTAAAAATTAATATTTTAGGTCAAGGTCATCCATCTTTTACATAATTTATAGTATAGTATTGATGAGGGCTTAAGTCATTTGCTTGATTGAATTTTTGAGCAAATGCAAAGCAACTTCCTGATGAACCACGTTGACCCTGTTCATGCTACTGTTTAGACCACCTGCATCCCGAGGTGAACTAGTCCCGCGACTATGTACATGTATTACTAGTCAGGCATTTTTATTTTCACAGAAAGCCATCAACATTGATCATTAAATACCTAGTGACTTTCACCTAACACTTAGCAGTTTTCTTTATATCAGTGTATATATTCTCTAGTGTTTATTACGTGGTCAACAAAAATTGTTGATACTCCAGAAGAGGAAGTAAAGGGACACATGAAGTGTCCTGTCTCAAGTTACATCTTCACAAAGCTACCAACCGGGACTGCTTTATTTTACATTCTTTGTAAAATCTGTTTTTGTATAAATAGTGATGTTAAAAATAGCCACAAATTAGATATACCAGATGTCTTTTAAAAAGTTCATACTTTTAAAGTCAGCAATTTTATGAGTGTCCCTAAGAAAATAAAAAATGTACACAGACACACACATACAAATACTCATCACTACAATATTCACCACTATATTATATAATAGAGAAAAGGTGGAAACCTCTAAAAATGCTGAATGGTAGATATTTTTTTCAATAATGGGACACCCAGATATGCAGACACTTCAAAATAGTTCAGAAAGAAAATATGGTTATGATATAATCATGAATGCAAATTACAATAGTGTATGTAGTATAATCTCATTTTATTTTATTATATTTTATTTAAATCATATATACATATATAATCATATAGCTGATAAATATAAATACTACTGTGTAATTATATTTTCCATACTTTCCATATTTTCACATTATCTTAAAGAAAACAATAATTTAAAAATAGAGACATAGTTCCCCCAAGATTCAAGAGTTTTACTTCTGGAGGTCCTCATTCACACATAACTGCAACATTACCAGGATATTCATGGCTGAGCTATTTCTAAAAACTAACATTTGGAAACAACCTCATAGTCTACCAAAACCAGATTGGATTAATGAAATATGACCTATTCGTGTGCTTGGATATTATGTAGCATTTCAATTGGAAAAATTAAATCTTTATCTGCCAACATAAGTAGGTCTCAAAAGATGTTGAGTGAAAAAAGGCACAGCGCAGAACAGTACGTGTTGACTATTCAAACGGTTACCCTCACCCTTGAAAGTATAAAGGGGACTGGAAGGCCTGCCAGTCTTACAACAGCAGATGCCTTGGGGAGAAGAAATAAGAAAATGGGAGTAATGGGGCTGATTAAAGGAGACCAGTATTTGTACGATTTTATATTTTAAAATCCGTACAAACATACATATATACGTACATAAATGAAAGTGTAAACAAGTGTAGTAAGTTAATAGTTATTACGAGTAGATGGCAGGAATGTGATTTTTATTATTATTTGTACTTTTCTAGATTTTAAAAAGTTTCTCAAAAATTAAACATGCAGTTCGAAGTTAGAAAGTAAGAAAATACAGAACACTCTGATAAATTTTACAGTGAAAGAGAGCAGAGAAAAATTAAGACCCTTTAGGGGAATATGGTGTCAATAGAGGGATCCTAGTTTTTTGTTCAAGATGGGGTACTTGAAGGCTGCGTTTTCAGACTGAGTCATGACTCACCAATGAGTTGTGCAGTCAATTCTGTGGGTCGTTAGTGCATTAGTTTAATGGAATTTGTTCAGAAAAGAGTTCAGCATACCAGGCTTGAGCCTGCCAATGTTAGTAAGTTGTACTTGCAGGATGGCCACTTAGGCTGATATGTGGGTGCTCGAGTGGTAATGATTTTCTTACGTTGATGTGAAACTTTCCCTAAAAGTGGGTCACTGCCCCTGAATTGTTGATGAACACAATGTTGTTCATCCTGAAAACCTTCCTTTCCTCTGGAGTCTGGAATTTTGGTGCGTGCCAGATAGAGGAAGCTTACACGAGCAGTCCCCAGTCAAAACTATGGACACTGAGGTCTATGGTGAACCAGGATATTCACACACCTGTCTGTGTGTTACCATATGACTTACATGTGCGCTGCATGGCTCCGTGGGTAGGTACTCTTGGGAGCTGGCACCTGGTTTTCTCTGGACTTGTTCCATGTGCTTTTTCTCTTTGCGTGTCTTCCCTTTTGCTTTCATAAATCTTAGCTATGAACACAACTAAAAAGAAAAAATTCGTGACCATATGAAAACATCTTTTGAAAACACCTTTGTGATGGTACTGCCTTTCATGGTATTCAATGTATTTTATATAAAGTGTCATACAAATTTTTGTAGAATTTCATGGAGGGAAAAAATATTTCTCCCAGTGAGTTAGAATGTTAAGGCATTGGACAATAACAGCTATTTACAAACGGGGTTTTTCAATTTGTCTTTGTCCTGGAAAACACAGAGTTAAATTTGAGGATTAATTAATCAACCTCGGCTCTTTGATGAACTGACAGGTAGGTGTTTTGTGGACCCTATTTTTCAGCTTTATTTTACTTGTATTATCATAAGCTGCTTTAGGGTTCTATGGAAGTATAAATTAGGTACATGAATGTATACACTAAGGAAAATAACGTATCATGAGTGAAAAGATTTCTGGAAAGGTAATGTTATGTTGGGAAGTGTACACATTTCTCTCTACTTGGCCCTAGAATCATGTGTTTTATAGGCCTTTAGGCTCAAGTATATTTAATCCTATGATTAAAATAGGGATTAAATTACTTCCTTAATTATGTGTATTTAAATGCCACTGATATTTTGGGAAGTTATTAAGTTTTACCTGAGTGTATATTTTTTACAGTGTGGGCACCAATCACTTTAATCTTTCTATTCAAATTGTGTTCAGTAGTTATATTGGCACAAGCATAGCATTATAAGTAGATTAACACATTCAGTGGGAAAAGGTTGAAATAAAACATGTAAAATTACAAAGCCAATGATATAGAGAAGCGTTTACTCAACAAGTTACCACATTATTTTCCTGAATCAGATTTTTCTGATGTGTTTAAACTATTTTTGGTTACACCCGTCCTTCTAATAGTGCACAATCAATAGAATTAAAGTTTTTGTAAGTTTAATCACTAGCCATTTTTAATGCTGGTTATTCAAGAGTTTGTGATAGAGAAACATATGTTAAGAAAAGCTTTATATTATTTACAAAGGCATGGTAAAAGAGCCCCTTTCTTTGGCAATAACATCAATTAGGTATAGAACCAAGAAGTATTACTACTTCATGTCTGTATTTTATATTTTTAATAATTTCTTAGTCTAGCCTCCAACCTTGTATTTGAGGAAAGTTACAGTTTGTTTATTTTCATAAGATTAAGTGACTTGCTGGAAATCCGGAGGAAACTGGTAATGAGTTTTAAAAAAAGAATTATTTACAATCATTTTAAAACTCAGCTTAGTTCCAACCTCATTTTGATACAACAGAATGCACTCATTATTACTTCAAGGACAAATCTTCTTGAGTACAAGAATTTTCATTGAAAACATAGCATCTTGTTTGTTTTAGATAAAGGCTCTCCAAACACATTGGTATTCATAAAACTTGAATTGCAACTCACAAGGACAGTGAGAACAAGAGAAAGAATAACAGTGGACCAGACATCCAAACCTCTTTTTAAAGGGAAAAAAAGGATAGAATGATAACTGACTGAACTGAACTATTTGAAACGTACTGATTTTTAAAAGGAGGGGTACCAGCAAGAAAGTTTAGTCTGCACCAACGAATCTCAGAGAGTCCTTGAAACAGGAGACGCCAGAATATTTAGAAAATGGTGATGCATTGTGAAGCTGAAAGTAGTAGGATTAAAAATCCTACTCTCTGAAGTAGTAGGATTGAAAATCTGAGTAAGGAAGAGGAATACAACCCCCTCCTTACTTTTCTGGACCCTGCACAGCTAGGCGATGCCCTATGTCCCGAGTAACTGGAGGCTTCAGGGAGGTGCTGCAGCCCCAGGGTGATGAGGTAGGGGCACTACCCTGAAAATAGGGGTCTGCGGGCAAATCCACATAAAGGGCAATGAATCTTCCAGATTTTCTTTGGCCACATGCCGCAGCACTGGCAGCTGGACATAACACTTCCAGGTATAAAACTGGAGGATTCTCCTCTGGAAAGTGTGTAGCCCCAGGAGAAAGATCTAAAGTTGCTGACACTGGCTGGTTTCCCAGCAAAAAGGCCAGCTAACCACATGATTGCAACAATGCAATCAGCCAGTAAGGTTGGCTCACAGATCTTCCAATCAGCTTCTTATCGCCTCACTCTGCACTATGGATTGCAGGACACCACCACAAGGCTGTTGTCCACCAACACAGGGGAGATGAAGCAAAGTAGCAGGTAGCATGCCATCAAGGAAGCTGTGGGCTCCAACAGTGGAGAGAAGCAGCAGGCTCAGGACCAGTGCATGTTGGAGCAGAGCATGACAGCGGGCTCCAGAAAGTATGCTCTAAGAAACAAGACATGGAACTTAATGAACTTGTTCTGACTGTGTGGAAAATGTTCAGGGAAAGTTTATAATTCAGTTGGAGAATTTTAAGAAATATTAGTAATGGTACAGTAAGCTAGAATATAGAAAAACAAGGGAAAATGTTAAGTCCTAGGAATGCAATAGTTATGTAAAAAATAAAATGTCACTATAATATACTATTAGGATCAGCAGTAAATAGTATGTATTGCTTCTGTAGTCACAATATCCTACATGTAGATGATTAACAAAAAATTGTGCTGTAAGTATATTGGGTGGATATAAATAAGTAAAATGGTTAGAAAGGTATGAGAGTTCTAAATTTTAATCTAGTATAAGAACATAAGAATATTCTCTAGAAACATAAAGGTAATAACAAAAAATAGATACAAGCTGAAAAGTCTTTCCTTCTCAGAATAAGGGTTCTCTGTTTTTATTATATTCCTTGATAGAATCATTTGACTTTTAAAAGTAACACACATGTATAATATTGATAAAAGTAGCATAAACAGTCACATATAGGTCTCTTACCTAACTCTAATTTTTAAGCTGATTGAGCAACATTTTACTGCTCTGTGACTCTAGGAAAGTGACTTAACTTTTGAACAGCCTTAGTATCATCACTTGCAAAATGAGGGTAATAATAGTAATTATAATAATAAAAATAACTTCACATGGATGTTATGATGAGAGAATACACAACATACTTGGTATATTGTTTTATGTTATAAATGTTCAACAGTATTCAAATAATAATACTATTTTAATATTTTACTACAAATGTATTTGGCTCTTTAATCCATTACATTTTTGATAGGCTTATGGGAAATAAGATTGTGTCTGATTTGACATTACTTAATTACTTTTAAATCCAGAAATGATCACATCTGAATATTTAATCAATTTCCAGCAAAATGTCATATCACTGATAAAGATGTTATTTCTGAGGCCAGTTAGAGTTATTTATTACAACTTTTTGCTTTAAGTCTTCCATTTTAAAGTATTAGCTTGTATACTCTATTTTAAAATGAGTATATTTTAACTTATTTCTACTGATAAAATGTTTTTAAATTCCAAGATGGATTGTCATGATTTTCAGTGTTTTGTATAATATAGTGATAACTTCCTTCTTGTCAAGTGCACAGCACACTGTCGGTGCTCATTTGATGGTCAAGAATACCAGCAAATAATGACTACAGCTTGCTGTAGGTGATTTTGAAAATTCTATTTTTACTGTAACATATATTTGGTAATGCACATTTTTGGATTTTATGGTTTTTTGGATTGTTCACATGTTTAAACTGCTTGTTAAAATCAGTCTCTGAATGCCTGTGGCAAATTTACTGAAGAAGACCACCTTCACGCTTAGTCCTTGGCACACGTATTTTCTGGACTACTTTTGTCACTGACACCCTGCCTTGCATTCCTGAGTTACCCCTTTATGTGGTGATGCTTTATCTCTTCAACTAGATTAAAAATACTTAGGGACAAAAATATTATATTTTTCAGACTATAAGAAACACGTTAGCCCCCCACTCCCCCAAATCTGGGAGGAATAATGGTTGTTAATGCTCCTGTTGAGTTCTATTTACATTTACATTGGTGAAATATTATGTTATTTATGTTATTAAATATTTTACCACATTGTTTGCTTCAAATTTTTGTTCCTATTTTCCTCTTCTAAAACCTGGGTATGTTTTATGGTCCGAAAAATATGGTATGTGCTTATTTTTGTGAAAAGAAACATAAGAAAGATAACAATGGAAACAGTGGAATGGTACCTGTAAAATGGGTAGGAATGGGGGGAAGTAGAGAAGGAATAAAAATACTAACTATAAACAATACTTTTCTATATAGTTTTGACTTTTGAACTGTATTAACATGTTACTTATCAAAAATAAAATTAAATCAAAAAGATTAAAAGGAAAGCAAGTCTGAATATAGAATATGAGCAAAAATAAAGGAACTAGGTTATCACATTGATTGTATAAAGACAAAGAAAAATTAATTCAGGCAACTTTAAACACATGCTTTGACCATGCTTAGCAAGATATGGCTAGAGTACAAAGAGAATTTCAGATATGTCTTGATCCTTATATAGTGGTTTGTTGTCACTGGTTTGTTGGTATAGCAATTAGGAAACTTTTACATATATATTGAAAAATAAAACAAATAGGTAAATATGTCAATAGCAGTTTTCTCACCCTGGGATAAAAGAGACATTAATATGGAGTGAAGGAATGTGAGAAAGAATCCTTGTTTATTAGCGTCGGGTTAGCACTGGAGGCATCAGTTTGAAATATCAGATTTAAAACAAAGGAAAAATATTTTAATATTTAAAAATAAATTTAATATGTATTAAATTTATATAACATAAATATAAAATTATACATGTGTGTGTTTAATAACTGTGATGACTGAAAGGCCTGGAGGCAATTAATACCCCTGTAGAAATAAGAGCATCTGAAGCCTGGATTTTGGTTTCAAAACATCATTCTCCACAAAAAGAAACTGGGTTCTTTGGAGAGTCAGCTGATTCCAGCTCTAAGAGAGAGAGACAGAGGCAGAGAAGGAGAGAATTTTTTTCAAAATTCGAAGGTGGAAAGAAATAAAGGATACAGATTACGCCATGCATTCTTTTATTTAAAAAAGGTACTTCAGCAAATTCTTTGCTTGTACAGAGACTTAGTAAAGACCTTGATTTTGCCAAAAAAATGGTGCAGAATTGAAGTCCATCAGCATGTTCCTAAAATGTGGGGTAGATCTTATTTAAATGTTTTGAAAATATGCAATCAAATAATAGACATTAAAATGAAAATCTCTAGATTGCTAATTCAGGTAGACACCCCTTTCTTTCCCTTTGAGAATTGCCTGTTGCCATCTGTTTATTGGGGAAACAAAAAGTCCTCGGCTAAAATAATATACATTAAAATGATCATATATTGCCAATATTGCATATCAAACTGAAGTCACAGATTGCCTCAGATCTCAGTCAATGTTATGAAAAACCTTACAGCAAACCTTGGCAAGACCACACTTGCTGTGAAGGCACTCCACCTGCCCCAGAAGCCCAGTACTCTTCCCTCTTTTTTGCTCTTCACATGGAGCATGGCCAGTGTGCTTCCTATGCCAGACTTCCCGCCATCAGCGGGACTTGACAGAGCTGTTTATTGTAATGATAAACAACTACCAGGGTAATTAAAAGGCACCCTCTGGCTTGGGCTCAGACATCTGCCAAGGTTTTAATTATTCTATTTCAGCAAACAAATACCAAGTGCTTACTGTATGCAAGGCAGGGTCCTGGTGATTTCCCAGGATACCAAGGTAAATGAAGTATGGCATGTGCCTACGAGAAGTGTGTAATCCAGGGAAAGAGGACTTGAGACAGTTACATCAATATCTGTTATTAAAAGGTAGAGAATGAGAAGTGATTGAAGAGTCAGACGAAGAGTACCCTATGAGCGTTTGGTATTCAGAGGTCCCCATCTTTCATACTATCATGAAGGTCTTTGTCAGAATGGAGGGTTGGAGCCCAGTGATCCAGATGGTTTGGAACATTTACAGAACCATGATTCATGGATGTGAAATCTGCTTGTATTTTTTTAATTGCCTTGCTTTCTGATGTTAATTATTGCAACTAGGCTGCCAAGCAAACATCTGTTCATCATTGGATTCTGGATACAGGCTTGTTGCTTTGGCTCAATTTGCTGGAAGCTATTCTGACTTCACATGGAATATTATATAATCTCCATGAATACTGCATAGTATACAGACAGCATCAAGCTATTACAGGTCAGCCCATGGCTAGAAGATTCACAGAAAAAAAGAGAAAACATCAAATAAATATGCTGATACATATTAAAGCTTATAATTAGTGAAAAAACTACAGCCATACTTTAAATTAATATTGCCATTTTGCTTATCCTATCAATGGTGAAAGTTTTGTAGGCTTTTGCATTGTTTCAGTTTGCATGTTTTTTTTTAATGATGGCACTCAGATAGAGCAAGGTGTGGTAAAGGGTTACTGTCATGGACTGTGAATAAATATGGCATTTGGAAAGCAGTGTGGCAAGATGTGTCAAGAGTTCAATAATATTCATGTTCTTTGACCCAATAATTCCAACTCTGGGAATCTATCCTAAGGAAATAATCTGAAATACAGAAAAAGCCTTATGCATGAAGTTATGCATAACCACATAATTTAATAGCACGAAACTGGAAACAGCCTTCACAGGTTAACTGTGGCTCATCTACTTTCTGAAACATTATACAATATTCAGAAATGATGATACAGATGGTAACATGAAAAATGCTAACATTAGGCTATAGAAAGGCAAGATACCAAATTAAATTTGGAAAGCACATAGAATAAATATAGTATATCCCTGGCTGGTGTGACTCAATGGATTAAGTGCCAGCCTATGAACCCAAAGGTCACTGGCTTGATTCCCAGTCAGAGCACATGCCTGGGTTGCACGCCAGGTCCCCAGCTAAGGGCATTAGAGAGGTAACCGATAGATGTACCTCTCACACATCAATGTTTCCTCCCTCTCTTTCTTCCTTTCCCCTTTCTCTAAAAATAAATAGATAAAATCTTGAAAATAAATAAATATAGTCTATTCTACAAAGTAATATACAAAAAATGTTAATATTGGTTACATTTGGATAATAAGACAAAGCCTAATTTTTCTTCTTCCTTAGTTGTCCAAATTGCCTTGAAAAACTCACTTGTCAGCTGAACTGACACAAGACATCCAAGACTGCCATCAAACAATTCCCCACACTCCGGGCCCCAGTGTGACTGGTACCTATTTTCCTACTAATTCTAGAAGGTGAGGCCCAAACTAGATCTTTTTGATTTAGGGAAGAAAAACGTGTTTCTTTTCTCCCTCAAAAATTATGAAATTATTGAAAAGTTAGATAAAATTTGTATAGTTTCATTGTGTACAATAGGGATCCAGTAGAATTTTGGTCAGCCTACACAACAGTTTTGGCAACTGGTGCATTGAAACAAAAGCCAAAATAAAAAGAAAGATAGGGAAAAGAAGGAATGCCCTTTCATTGGAGCAACCTGGGAACACTTTGAAGGAGTTGGACTGCAAGAATGGGCTGACCAACAGAGGCCAGAAGTGTTTCTTCTCCTACATCCCCGCCTTTTTCTTTCACTCTGTAGTTTGGGTGCAACAACTGAGCCTGGGGCCAGCCAGGGGTATGTCTTCCCCTTAAGAGAGGCTGGGCTTCTGGCCAGTGTGAGGTGTCTGCACTGGTGGTTATGACCGATCATTTTTATCATCTTAGAATTACTCGTCAAAGCCAATTTGACTCTCACCCCTTCCTTATGACTAGCACCCCTTAAAATAGTCCACAATAGAACATTAACGATTCTACCTACAAGATGGTATTATATGCTAGGCAAAACAAACAAATGAAATCACTTTTTCCTCCCCTACTACTGATGCTGCACTTGAACTAGTGGCCCCATGCTCCCCTTGATCGCCTGTGTCTCTGCTGCTTGACCCTTGGTTTTCTGTGGCTGGAGACCCATTACCTAGTCATTACCAAGAAACCAACACTAGCTATCTTAACCTCTTTTGGACTTTTAACCAATATTTATAGAAACCTGCTCGGCACCAAGTGGTGAGGGAGGTGCAGCTCAAGCTGCAAGAATAAACAAGGCACAGTTTCTGTGCTTGAAGAGTTTTTGAGATAATAGGAAAAACAAGCAATCTCTGCTGGGGTAGATTAAATGATAGGCAGAAGCAGAAGATGCTGCAGATGATTTAAGATTACCTAATGCAGTTTTGAAGGATTTAGAAAGTCTTCCAAAAGAATATGCCAAGTAAGCTAAGACCTGCAGGATTTACGAAAACAAACAAACAAACAGAACGGGTTTGAAGAATGTCCCAGGTAGAAGGAACAGCATATTCCTGAAGTGCATCAGTATTATGACTCAGGGCACAGCCTGTGATGAAAGGAATGGCCATAAGGAATTCAGAAAAGTAGTGAAATCATGAACCAGGCCTTTAATTCACATACTAGGGAGTTTTCACTTGATCCTGAGCATAAGGGTATTATTGAGGTACTTTAATTATTGCAGTATCATGATCATGTTTGTGTTGTAGCAGTGGAGATCAAAAGACATAAATGGTTCTTTGAAGCATGAATAAAGTAGAATTTTACTGATCGATCAGTTGAGAGAGAGATGAGGCAGAATAAAAGTTAGGAGGAGCTAATATTTTGGGTTTTTTTTGGTTTCTGTGCCACTCCCTATGGAAGGGAACATGAAGGAGAGTGGGTTGTCAGGGAGAGATGGGGAGGCAGTGAGTTGTGTTTTAGTCTGAGTTTGAAATATCTGGAGACACAGCGTAGGGAATTGCTTTTAATTTTCAGAAGCTCAGTAGAGAGATCTGGGCTGGAGGTCGACTTGGGGAAGCCCTCAGCATATGTGTGGAGTTGAAACCCTGGAAGTGGAGGGATAACACTCAGAGAGATTACTCAATGAGAGCAATTTGTCATATCGATAACTGGAACCTTGGAGACTTGGGAAGCGCTAAGGGATAGACATTAACAGAATCCACAAATGGGACGGAAGGAAGTTTCAAAAACCAAGAGAATGTGTTGACTTATGGGTCAAGAAAGAAGCAGAGGTCAGTGGTGTCCGTGCTGCAGAGGAGGCGTTTAGTAATGAGAATGTCATTCCTAATTTTGCAGCAAGTGACTTAAAGTGGAGGGGTGACACAGGCAGTAGTGGGTTTTTAAAAGTGAACATAGAGACAAGAACATTAAATAATATTTCAGTTAGCTTGGCTGAAAACAGAAGGAGAATAAGACATTGGGACTAAGGCACAGAGGGTCCTAATGAGTTATTTTGTTTTGTTTTTATGATGGGAGGAACTTGAGCCTGTTTATATGCTTAATTATCTGAAGTTCCCAGAGAGAGTTGAAAATTCCTGATGATGCAGGTAGAAAGAAATAGTCATCTTGGGAAGTCCTGCTTTCTGCTAAGAGGAAGAAAATGCACCCCTGTGTGCGTGGGGGGGGGGGACAGAAAGTTGAAGGGGTTCTCACCTGACCACCTTAGATTTTATCTTGACAAGTGGGAGGCAAGTTTGTTGTTTGCATGTGGATAAGTCAGCTGAAAGGGAAGGTTGGAGGTGAGGCATTGAAGAAGAAGGTGAAAATGAGGAATGGTTCACGAGTCAAGAAGGGGTGACTCAGACCCAGAGAAGAGCTGCTGCTAAATGATGACATCCAGATGAGCATGGAGAACATCTACTTGTCTGCAGGACAGTGCCTGCAGGAAACAGATGAAGGCCAGACTGCTTGTGGTTATGCAAGTGTCATGTTTAGAAGGGCATTTACTGCATTTGGTGAAGCATTTAAGAACTCACAGGGGCCAGTAGCCACATGGCATTATTGTTCCAAGTGGATAATTTTGCCAAGTGTAGGTAGGCATCCGCAGGAGCATAGTGATGTGGTCCAGCTTTGGTGGTAACTAGGTTTGCATTAAAGCCTCAGCACTTTCTTTCTGTGTGACGTTGAGCAAATTACTCACTCTCCCGTGCTTTGGGATCCTGGTAGGATCTTTATCAGGTAAAAATGTGGTGACTGACAGAAAGTACTTAGAACAGTGCTGGATATTAAACATTCAATAATATTAGCTGCTGCTATTCTCATTATTATTCATTTCATCTGATAATACCAGAAGTGTCTGGAAGGTTTAAACACTAAAGGTTTAAGCCTTTAGTGTTGCTTTCTGTGGTAGAAAGAATGCCAAGAGGCACTGTGTGTTCCTGTTTTGAGCGGTTAAAACTAAAACCAATATTAAAAACCTTTCTCCAAAAAAGAGTAGGGAATCAAAGTTTATCAAGTCACTCTTTATAGTAGGCAAGTTTCTATATTCAATCCCTAAACTCTCCAGGAATTGTACTGCTTTCCTGGGTGATGCTTGATTCCATGGAAACCAAGAGGGTATGTGATTGACATAACTGCCCAAATCTATTTCCCTGACTGGCTAAAAAAAGTCAAAGCAATTACAAAAGAACAGTGATGTACTAATAGTACAGTTAGCATTATTTTCACATGCAAAGAGTAACAGAGCCTGGGACATATGTTTATTAAATGAATTGTTGAGTGACCATGATATCACTTGTACTATTGTTAATACAATTTGCAGTTTCCTTATCTATCTTAATCCCCTTTTTTTGGGCTGGCACCCATTGAGATATTTGATAAAATCTAGGGGTCTCTGTCCGCAACAATACACAGGTAAGCAGAACACAAAGAAATAATTTTAGGACCCCAGGTTAGGATTCTCTGATATATAAAATTCCCTGGTATATTTAATATAATAATATATTAAATCCAAAAGGATTTAATTTATAGAGTACACATTATGGCACAATTTATTGTACTTCAATATAAAAAAGAGGTAAGAAATATTCAAAGTCGTGAAAGGCAAAGACCTGCATACAAGATTACTCTATCCAGCAAAGCTATCATTTAGAATGGAAGGGCAAATAAAGTACTTCGCAGATAAGGTCAAGTTAAAGGAGTTCATCATCACCAAGCCCTTATTACATGAAATGTTAAAGGGACTTATCTAAAAAAAAAGAAGATAAAAAATATGAACAGTAAAATGACAACAAACACATAACTATCAACAACTGAACCTAAAAACAAAAACAAACTAAGCAAACATCTAGAACAGGAACAGAATCACAGAAATGGAGATTACATGGAGGGTTAGCAACAGGGGAGGGGGAGGGAGGAGAGTGGGGGTAAAAGTACAGGGAATAAGAAGCATAAATTGTAGGTACAAAATAGACAAGGGGAGGTTAAGAATAGTATGGGAAATGGAGAAGCCAAAGAACTTATATGTACAAACCATGGACATGAACTAAGGTGGGGAAATGCTGGTGGGAGGGGGGGTGCAGGGCAGAGGATAATGAAGGGGAGAAAAAATGGGACAGCTGTAATAGCATAATCAATAAAATATATTTAAAAGATAAGAGCATATACTAAAACTGAAAAAATATTAATGCAAAATAGTATTCATAAATACAAAGTATGTACTATATGGTATGTGAAGTATATATAGTATTTATATATAGTACTTACATATGGTGTATATATAAATACATATGTAAATATATGTATAACATTTATATTGTTGTTATTCTCCCTTTGCATGTGTACCTATACTTGGCACACGAGTTTTTTTAAAAGCAACCTGATTTTTAGTTTTACCTAATGATTATTCACTCTGTTAAAAATTGTGATGTGTTCTATTTTTTTATAGTTCCCAGTCCTCTGATGTGGTCTCTATCTTACTGTCTTCCTAGATACTTTATCTTAACTAGTTTTCTTAAGTGAATATTTCATCCAAAAACTGTGCATTTGAACTACTTCAATGTTAACACATGAGCAACATTTACCTTATTGGCCAGTAGAAAACTCAAGAAATTTTTTCATTATTGTTTTAGTATCACTTTAAAAAACTCATTTGAGGCAGGGTAGGATTTTTTTAACATAGTTGTAGTAAACCAAGACATTTAACACTGAGCGTTCCAATCCTTTTTCAATCCAGTCACAGAACTTCTCAGTAAAAGTGTATCGTCTGTTATTCATTGACCATGCAAGCCTTTTTTGGACACTACTCTATCCAATTCATATTTTTAAAAGACATTGCTGTACTCCTAGGATAAGATTTCTCTCTACTTTGGAAATGCAAAATTCAAATGTCAAAAGAGAACACAATTTGAAGAATATCTTTTTCTCTTTTTATAATCAAGTGTACTTTAACTTTGTTCCTGGGAGATAGATATAAGGGAATATTTGGTCACTCCGCACTAAACAGTATTTTATATCAGGAAATACTGAATAGAAGCCAGAAAGGAGGGAATTATATTTTTCTTTATTGAATCTACAAACTCCAGGTAATGAACAGACTGTTCCTAGAACTGGGTGGATGGTACACAAAGATACTTTGTTTTGGCATGAAAGACTCTGTTGAAATTGCTCTTTTTACGTTAAAGAACTGTGTTAACTTGGTTGACGTTTAGGAAAGCTTTGAAGCTTGCCAATACTGAAAGACCAAAACCTGGAGGGGAAGAAAAAAACGATTTAAATGGTTGTAAGTGAAAATGCAGAACATGTGTTTTTTAAAAGTGTCAAACTTGGATTACCTTCAAGTTGACAAGTAGTATTGTAAGGAGTGATTTTTTTTTTTTTTTTTGTTCCATTTGTTAAGCAATCTTCCAGAACAAAGGTTTGGGATTTAAAAACATGCTGTTGGACGTCAGCTCCCTACAAGGGACACTGCTGCTCTGACGGCAGCAGTGTGCGGGATGGGACTCCCACAGCGTTGAGGTCCCTTAGGATGACGGGACTGCTTCTTCAGCGCGCATGGCAGTGTGAGGACAAAGCCCGGAATTCGTTAGGGCGATGATACGTGGTATAAACGGAGATTACCAAGTGTATTCAGAAACTTCGTGTTCGCGTTTCAGCTTTGATATGTACAAACCTGTGCCTGAGTTCTCAAGTGTCCTGTCTTACTTTCAAGACCAGTCCTAAGTCTCAGTCACAGGTTTTGCTAATGGTTCCGTATCTGTCATCTACCACAGTGCAGAAAACACTTAGGTAAAATTTAAAAATTACTGTATGAACCAACTTTTAACACAAATATTAGAACTCTGAATAGGAAAAGATAATTTTACAACCTGAAAAAATCAATTTTCAGTAATTTCTTTAAACCTCTCAGTTCATTTTTTTCATATGTGTGTATACTTGTACAGACTGATATAAATACAATGATTATTCTATTTTCTTATCTAACATTATCAGATGTGTCTTTTATATGATTTTTTTATATTAACAAATAAGACCTAGCCAAATCAGTTCATTATGATTCTCTTCATCCTTTGCTGTTTAACGAAAATACTTCCTTTTCCAGCCTGCACCAGCTCTCCTGCGTGCCTCTCTGCCGGGACTGCGGTTGTTTATGCTCTTGTCTGTCTCCACTGATAAACCGAAAATTACTTGAGGGCAGCAACTCATTCATCTTTAAATTCCCCCCCGTTGCTAGCCAAGGAACTTGCCCTGAATAAATACCTGGGTATTCTATAGAATCATTCACAGGAAAGTGATTTAAAAAGAAGTTGAGAAGAAAGGAGCAAAGTCAAAGGAGGGAAATGCCAATAAAAAGAAGGGAGAAGTGAAAGTATTAATTTCTGATGAAGTAGAGAGGGATTTACGTGTAAAAACACCAAAGAGGGTGAAGACTATTTATGAATATATGTCATAAGCCTGTTTATACCAGTAACACTGCAGTTAAATGTATAAACCGAGAATATATAAACTAGAAGCACAAAGATACTTTGAAAAAATTTTAGTAAGCAATTTCAGTACTCCTGTTTTTAGGAGCAGCAAAATAATTAATGAGCTCATAGAAAAATTGACTTAAAGCATCAAAGCTGTGATTTTATAGACATTTGTATAGAATCTTGTGTTTCTTGATTAGAGTAGAAAATTTAACATACATGAAACATTTTTAAAAGATTATTTAATGGGCTGGAAATAAAACCTTCCTATTTTTAAAGTTAAGATTTTACTCTCTACTTTATTCAGAGTCAAGTAAAATTGAATATAAATGTTAGAAAAATCATCAAAAAGTTTTAACTGTATAGAAATTAAGAAACACTAAAAGAGGAAGTGAAAACAACATAATTATGCCAAAATTGTACAACATAGCAAAACTGTATTCATAAAGAGTAAAAGCAGAAAACAAAGGAACTAAGGAATCATCTTAAGAAACTAGAAAAAGAATAACAAAATTAAACAAAAGCAAGAAAAGGAAAAGATTGAACATGAAAAACATGTGAGGAAAACAAAGATATAAGCAAGCCCTGAAACTAGTTATTTTAAGCAATAAAATAAAGATTAATTCTTTTAGCTTCCTCGATTTGAGGATCAGAGAAAGTAAAAGCAGACAAGATGAGGAAAAGGATAAAACTGCGGAGGGAAAGAGGGAGAACATAAGAGAACATTTCATTGCAGCAGGTGAAACCCCAGGGAATAGATGCTTTCCTAGAAGAAGGCATACCCTAATGTCTTCTATTGTCATTGGCCCATTCACGTTTTCCACTTCTTGAGTTAATGTAGTAACTTATAAGAGTTTTCCTTCCTTTCAGCTTTTACTGTGGTTGAGGATAACCCTGTTTTCCCAGTGGCCACACCATGCCTCATGATGGCTTTGGTTTGGGTGTCACACTTTGTTACAAACCAACAAAGCCAAGAAGAAGGAAAGACTTCAGACAGGATGTGAGGAATAATTTAAAATGTGGGGATGCTTTCCTGGGAAAAAAAGCTGGAGAGACATGATAGCTGTCATCATATTTTGAGATCCTTTACCAGTAAGAGTAGGTAAACACGTTCTGTGAGGCCCGAGAAAGGAGGGGGATGTAAGAAGGTTAAATGGTAATGGAAAAAATACAATAATTTTTAAAAAATACCTTGTTGTCTACAAGGAACAAATTTTGGGAGCAATTATATGACTCTTCTTGGCCAACACGTCTACTTTGCGATAGTTTTCCCTGATTCTGTTACCTTAAATGTGCCCCACCTTGAGTCAAAGGCACTGCCTACTCATAAACCTCAAAATCATGGGAATTTGCAGAATTTTTGCTTTCTTATTTCACTTTTCACAGTTGTTTAGAGAATCTGTTATAATTTGTGGAAGGGCAGAATAGTTTTCATAGTGAAACCAGCAATAGTTTTTGCTTGTCTTTGCTTTTGGAATTTTTTAGGATATCGAAGCATATTTTGGAGCCCAAGGGAAAGCAACTCAGTATAACTTACTGGAAAAAACACCCTCTCCACTACTCTGCTGTGTAAATGCCTCTAGTTCCCATATGTAAGCGGTTCTGTTCTGTACTCCTTTCTGTTCTGCTGTCTTGTTACGAGCCCTTATCTGTCCTTGGATCACCGTTACACTATTGTAACTACTGTAGCTTGATGCTTCATCTGGTATCTGGTAGGACAAGTCTTAGTACTTCCTTTTTCTAGATCAAGAGTATCGTGAATTTCCATACGTGTTTTAGAATCAGCTTCTAATTTGAGCCCACCTTCCCCTCAAAAAAATAAAAAAGAAGGGGGAGGAGGAGGAGAAAAAGAAGAAAAGAAAACTGGAAGAGATTTTATTGAAATGGCCTTGAACCAGTAGATCAGTAAGGATTAAATTTACATTTTTACTATATTGAAGCTTTCAATTAAAAAACCTGATATATCCCTTCATTTATTTGCTTCTTTTCATTTTCTGAAAAACATTTAGAATATTTCCCTGTGCAGGTATTATACCATTATTGTTAGATTTATTCATACCTGACGTTTTTAATGTTGGTATAATGATATTCTTTTAATATTCATGTATTTTCAATTATTCCATCTTTTTAAATTATACTTATTGGGGTGACATTGCTTAATAAGATTACATAGGTTTCAAGTGTACATTTTTATATTATTTTCAAATTGCTTGCTAATAGCATATAGAAATATATTTGATTTTTGTGTATTAACCTATTCGGCAAATTTGCTAAGTTCACTTATTAATTCTAATGGTGTATTTGTAGATTATTTTGCATTTTCTGTATATACTATTATGCATTCTGCAAGAAATGGGGGTTTTATATCTTCATTTCCAGTTGTTTTCTTTTCATTTTGCTTTTTCTTTTCTTGCATTGACTATGATCTCTAGTCAATGTTAAATAATGAAAGCAGTGCATATTTGCCCCATTTCTAATCTCAAGAAGAAAATTCTCACTATTTCATCATTGAATGTGATGTTTACTGTAGGTTTTCTTGTAGATACCCTATCAGATTAAGGAAGTTTATATTTCTTCCTACTTTGCTTAGGTTTTAGCATGAATGAATGTTGAATTTATTAAATACTTTTTCTGTTGAGATAATCTGTAATTTTTACCCTTATTTTATTATTGTGAAAGTTATATCAATATATTGTTTAATGTTAAACCAACCTCACTCACATTTTTGGAATAACCTTTGATTATGACATATTATCTTTTGCATGTATTGTTCAATTTGGTTTGCTAATATTTCGCTTAGAATTTTTTCATCTGTGTTTATGAGGAGATAGGTCAGTAATTTTCCTTTCTGACAATGTCCTTATCAGATTGGGGCATCGCAATTATGCTGGCCTCATAAAACAACTTGAGCAGTGATATCCCCCTTTGCCCTATGCTCCAAGAGAGAGTGGTTATATAATGTTGGTGTTTCATCCTTGAATTCTCAGTAGAATTTATCCACAATGTACCTGGGGCCAAGGTTTTCTATGTGGGGATGTCTTTTTCCTCCATTGCTTTTAAGATACTTTCTTTTTGTTTGGTACTTGGCACTTTAACCTCAGTCCCCTATGTGTCATTTTCTTTATATTTATCTTGTCTAGGATTGAGAAAACTTCTGGGATATTTGGTTTGATGTTTTCATTAATATTTTCAATAATTAAAGGCATCTAGCACAGTGCTGTGTAATAGCTGCTGAGTAAACAAAAAATCATATTTATCAGTAAAGCAACCACCTCCTATATTCACAGATGATAAACTTATGGGAAAATGCATGAACCTGAAAATGAATCTGCCTCTATCGTGTTCCACAAAGTCATCCATGCACAGAAAGTGCTTAGAACAGTGCTTGGCATGTGGGGGCACTTTACACATCTCGTTGTTACTATTACTGATGTTGTTGCGTTATACCCTTCTCCACCACCACATTAACTTCTTCCGTTTCCAAGGAAGTCTGAAATCCCCTGGTATTAAGTGAACAAAAGGCCGAGGCACCTTGTAAACTATCATGACCAACATTTAAAACCAAGACAAAAATCATAAACAACACTTTTGATAAATTGAGCTTCAAAGTTCAAGGTTTACACTTCCTCTGTTTTTTTTATCTGGATGACTTAATTAATTGACCTACCACTTTTCCGGAGCTCTCTTTCACCTGTGTCACTAAATTAATTTTGAGTTATCCCAGGTGGCAAATTAACTATCCAGCTTGAACATTAAGTGGAAAAAAGTGTCTCTTATACCCTTGGAGATTGTTTTAGATTTAAATAATTTTATCTTACAAGAATGGCATATTTTTTGTTCAGAAGAATTGGAGAATGTATTTTCCAGTGACATCAATGGTAGTATTAGCATTGAACACAACAAATTTAAAATACCTTGGTTTTAAGTATATTAAGTACGTAAGATCCTATAAAGGAATATAGATGATACATTATTTAAACTATTAAATTGATATTGAAGAATTATGGTCTTTTGGGGAGATATTTGATATCATGTTACTGATATCATGGTTTTATAAACCCATATTGCAATATTTATGAATGAAATCATAAGATTTCTGATCTTCAAAATAATATGGGAAGGGCCATATGGGTCAGGGCACAGGAAAAAATGAGATTGGCCATAAGCTGATTGTTGTTGAAGCTGGAGAATGAGTACTTAAGGGTTTATAATACCAGTCTGCCAACTTTTGCGTATGTTTATGATTATGCCTAATAAAAATTTAAAACATTGGGTAAAATATTAAATGAATTAGTACCATCAAACTCCAAGTTGCCAGAAGAGCCTGTCAGCACAAATTTAATCGCTGTATCTTCAAATTCCCTGAAAGCAAGATCCATGACTTCAATTACTTTACATCATTTACATCTAATATTGTAGGAACTCAGATGTTTTTTGAATGAATTAGCGATCTTTATTCTTGTTACTATACTAAGTTACAGTGGATCGTTTCCAGCAAATATCACATACCCACATAAACTATATTTTATTAAAAACTTCTCAGTAAGTAGCACCCTCCAGTCGTCAGGATATTTCAAGCAAAAACCTGGAATTATCCTTGATTTTTTTCCTTTCCTTCATCCTCCATATCTGATCCATCACCAAAATCTATTTGGGTTTACTTCCATAATGAACCTCACCTGCCTACCTCTGGCTACCTAATTCAGTCTCTGTCATCTACTGCCTGGACATCTACTGCCACAGCCAGATGCTACTGCTGGGAAGTACAGGGGCAATCCTGCTCTTCTCCCACTTTCCACTTTTGTTCTTCTACAGTCTATTCTCCAGGAAGAGTCTGAACGAGGTTTTTAATATAAGTCAGAGTATGTCACTCATCATAAAACCACTCAATGAATCACATTGAACTTAGAAAACAATTCACATTTCTTATCACAGCCAACAAGGCCTGTGTGTTCCGGGTCATGTAGGCTGTGTCTCAGTAACTCAATTCTGTTCTCTGAACAGAGGCACATCAGGCACACTAGGCACATTCTGCCCCGGGGCCCTTGTCCTTGTTTCCTTTGACAACAGTCTCTCCCGGCAGTTTTCAGCATTACAGGCCCTTTAGTTCTCAGTTCAAGTTGTTGCCCCTCAGCGATATCTTCCTTCATAACAACTGATTACAATCTGCTTGGTTTATTCACTTGTTTATTATGCATTTCTTCCAATAGAAGCCCTGTCTGTTTCCTCATCTCTCCATAGTCCATTACTCTGCCTAATCCATAAAAACCACATTTTATTGAAATCTAAGACATGATCAATTGTAGGTTGCAGTATTGAATTGTGAGCCACCAAGAAAATTAAAACACTGCAAATTAAACTATGGCACAATGCTAGAGATTATTTATTGTAAAATAATCTTGACTTTTGAGATATTAAAATATTGGAAAAATGCATGCTTAAATTGATGAAATACATATCTCTTTAATAAATAAATGAATGTACTTTGCTTAATCATAATGACTCTTTGCTGGTGATTTTTTCAGGAAATTATTCTGAAAAAGATAGACATGTTGAGGCCAAGAGATGTAGGCCACAGGTGACATTTTATTATGAAAAGGGAGTATTGCTAGTATGAAGAAGTGTGAGTAATTCAAAGGATTGTATGAGTAATTGTCTCAAACTGCCACTGACAGCTTATCAGCAGTGATTAAAATTTCATACATGCTGTGTGGGCCAGGAAACTTGAATTCTCAATGAACATGTCAGAAGACTCACACACTTGTCCTGGAAGCAGATTCGGGCCCTGTGCAATAAAAGGAAGGAAGGCATAACGGATGGGGGCAAACATGGATTGGGACAGTGGGCAGTGGGAAAATGAGGGAATATGATCATGGTGCTTCTGTTTAATAAAATATGAGATCATTTGTCTCAGGTTGGTGGGGCAGGGATTTTGGAGCTTTCAGAAAGAAGGAATGGAACAGGCAAAATGCAGAAAATATGAAGGCATAAGGCAATCATGTGTTGTATGGAAATGGAGTAGATTTGCAGCAGATTTGAGAAACACCAAAGGAGAAGAAGACAAGGTACTTGGTTGGGTGTTAGATGGTAGGCACCCTAATGTGATGAACACCCTAGTGATGAACACCCCTGCTGGAGGAGTGACAGGGGGACCTCCTCCTTTAAGCTGCCTTGCATTGTTCTGGCCCCTAAAGGGTGTTCCATTTCCATAAGACCTGACTGCTCCTGAGTGGCTGTGAAATTACTGCTTCTATTGTTCTCATCGACACAGTTAGAATAAATAAATTTATAGGTGAGGGAGGCCAGCTTAGAACATTGGACTGGGACTAAAAATTTCAGCTGTTACCCCCTAAAGTATTGCTTCCCAATAAATAAGAGTCACTTGAGATGACCCAAGTGAGCCCGTTCTGTGTGGAATGAAAAAGCAATCATCTTTCATACGCTAAAACTGAAGTTTTCTATTTTTATAGGAAAAGCATCCAGACTCATAAGCTGGCTTCATGCTCTGCCCTTGTGCTCTGGGACCAGTTCATCTGTACAGCCTTGTCTTTCTAAATTCTTACTTTGTACTTCACTCTTTACTGTTCGTCATTCATTCCCTCTAAGGCTGCCATCTTTAAGTTAGTTTGCCTATTCCTGAGGACAGTATGTATTTGATCGGTTGGGATGTGGGAAAGATGGGGGTATCCCTGCTGTGTTGTGCTGTGTTCCCTTTCCCTCCAGGCCTTTGCCCATGTTGTCTTCTGTCTGCTTGAAACCCCTTTAATCTTGTTCGACTAAATCCTACTAATCTTAAAATCTCTCTTGAAACCTCACTTCTTCCAAGAAGTCTGTTCTGAACTTCTCAAGTGTGAATTACCAAGCCTCCCCCATATCCTGTCAGGCACACTCACCACTTTGTATCACAGTTGCCTCCTTACTGAATAGACACTTGCAATGCTTCAGTCCCTGACGCAGTACCTGGCTCAGAAATGGACTTGATGAATGTTAAAAGAGGAAACATTTTGTTAATTTTTAAATGTCTTGTACATCTCCTTGAGCCAGTTTCTTATCACATATAGTTTTTGTCCATTTAAAAATTTTCAGAGGACCTCTGTTTTGAGCTATAAATGAAAATAACTTATGATAAAACATAATAACATTGTTGTAGCTCTGTAACAAGTGGAATAAAATCTGATTTTATCCAAAAAAGTAGAAAAAAATCCTTTGGGGCAAATATTTTGAAAACCTCTCTGGACCAGATTTTGTACAATAGTAGCATAAAATTGTGCAGTAATTTACACTTTCAAAAGATAGTTATAATTCAGGTTTATCCAAAGACAGACTCAGTTTATTTTCAGTCTGACTCGTGTCCTTTACTTGCATTAAATATATTGTCCCCACGCATCCTGCAGCCTGTGGCTTACCCACCTTTCCTCGTGTCTCTGCCAGATAAACAGTGAAGTTAAAGGACAAACTACAATAAGTTCAGAGTTGTTCTTGTTTTTATTGTTTTTGGTGGTGATGTTTTTCTTTCCCCTGACCATGTAGCTTTTCCCCAGTCCTCCCCCAGCCTTCACAGCAGCCATTGTTCATCAAGGTCGACGTGTTTCCCTTCTCACAATGTCAGGGTCACCCAGCTGAGAAAGAAGTGGTTTAGCACTGCTCGCCATTTGGCCTGTCACTGACCCCCTTGCTACATCACAATGAGCAAAAGAGATTATGATGCCAAGAATATAAAGAGCTCTTGTTCACCACTTACAGAGAACATTCTAGGTACTCCTTATTCCAAACTAGTTTATTTTCTTTATTGTTTAAACGTTCGTTATGTCCACAGTGTGCTTTGATCTTATATTGTAATCTTGAACTGTAGCTGTATCTGCATCCCACATGCAATTTGCAGCGTAGTGCTCCAGCGCATCCTCCTCCTCTCCTGATTGAACTCCGTCGTCATTTGAAGAAATTCATTGTATATATTACTGAAGTAGTAGCCAGATCCCATTAGGATTTTTTTTTTAACACTGTTGTGCTCGGTTTAGTTTTCTTACTCGTTCCTGTGATTCTGATAGGAACTCTTATTATATGTTCTTTACATGGAAGTGTCAGGGAAAATAAAGTTATTTTTGGCAATAATTTTTAAATTATTAAGTTTTATATATATATATTTTCTCTTGTTTGTTCTTTTAAAATAGGTAACTGTGCCTGTGGTTCAGTGGTGAGGTATTCTGTAGTAAGGTTGAAAAGTCTGAAACACCGTACCATCCCAGCTGACCATTTAATGGCCCTTTGTCTGATGCTGTCTCACCACGGGGTTTCCGGAGAGTGGGATAATAATTTGCTTCTTTGCGGAGCCTGTGGCTTGGGTCATTGAAGTTCATAAGTACTATAATGATATAGAATGCTTAAACATGCTGTAAATCTTTTGGGAAACACTTAGTGATTAACTATTTTGGTGCTGTTCACCATAGGTACCAAAGTGATCACCATTTGCTATGTGAGGAATCATAAAAATAACAGGGAATTCTTTACTATAATCATTAAATTAAAAATACTATATGAACAAAAAGAAGAGAGACATAGTAACCAGTGTCTTTCGCTTTCTCTCCCATCTGCTCTTTCCCACAGGTACAACTTGGCCAAGTAGAAATCAAATGCCCTATCACAGAATGCTTTGAATTCCTGGAGGAAACAACGGTTATCTATAACTTGACACATGAAGACTCCATCAAATATAAATACTTCTTGGAACTTGGCCGTATTGATTCCAGCACCAAGCCATGTCCACAATGCAAGCACTTTACAACCTTCAAGAAAAAAGGACATATTCCCACCCCTTCCAGATCAGAAAGCAAATACAAAGTAAGCATGTTCACCAGAATTGTGGGTTAGATGTCACATGATGGGAGCAGCCAAATTAGGCCAACTTGTGGTGGGCATTAAGTGGGCTTCCTTCCTTTACCGGAGTCTAAGGTGAGTATATGTTGGCTCTGATTCTGAAAACGTATGTTTTGGGGAGGCTGATGATAAGAGAGAACTCTTTAGAATTTAATTAAGGTTTTTCTTTGACTTTAACCATGTTTCACATTCATCTAGTAGCATAATTAAAAGGCTGATCTTTAAAGTAATTGTCCTTACTATTACTAAATATTAAATAAAGATTGAGATTCTTTTTAAGTTTAGTATAAGGTGACATGTTCAGTAGACCCAATGTGAATCCCCTTGGGCTCTGTCTGTACGTAATAAGTGAAAATAGTATAAAATGCTATTTATTCATTTATTCAGCAAATATAAAATATCAGCATATGTTAGGCATTGTGCTAAGTTAGATGGGGATATAGAGGCAAATGTGACATGGTTCTTGCTCCAAAAATTGTCTAATGATGGTGAGAGAGACACATGCTCTAAAATGACAGTTCAATATGATTAGTCAAAAAGCAAAATCAGACAAACCAAACATGAAACCCATCCCACTTGTGCTTTGAAAACACTAATAGAGAAGTGGGCTTAGGATGTCAGGAGAGGCTTCAGAGAGAAGGTGCAATCCCCAGGCAGGTAAACGGATAAGCAGTGGAGAGCATTTCAGAGCAAGAGATGAGTCCGTGCTGAGGCCTGGAGACTGAGGCAGGCATGTGGGAAACAAATGCTGGGTAGAGCTCGCTGACAGAGAGTGGGGGACAGGCAGCTGGTCAGGTATTTAAGAGCAGGTCCTGCAGAGTTTTGTCCCCTGTGTTTAGAAGTAAGTTTGAATGGAATTCGGTAGGCAGTACGGAAAGATCCCTCTGGCAGCAGTAATAGAGGATGTCACTGGAGGGCACACCAAAGGCAGGCAAACCTAGTGTAGCCACTGTGAGAGCATGTCAATGATTCACAGCCTTGTCTGCATGTTGGAATCACCTAGAGAGCCTTCAGACACACTAGGGCCCCAGGCCCACCCCAGAATAATTGTCTGGCAAATTTGCGAGCCTCACTAGGTGACTCTAATGTGCAGCAGAATTGGGAACGTTTGCAGTAAATGAAGTGGAAAAATGATGAGGCCCGTGGCAGTAGTTTTCATCATTGTCATTGCAGCAGAATGGCAGGATGAAGTGGTTTCAAAGGCTGTTTGAAGTCATCTCCTTTGAAGGTAAGTTTTCACCAGTGTTCCGTGGCTTAGAAGCAGTGGCTGCTACATTATTCGTTCTGCAGCTTTGAAGGGATTATGGCTTAGCAAGCAGTTTCCTCTACCATCTATCATTTGGGTTGTAGGTAAGAAGAGAAGCAGGGAGCAACTGATTCAAGATGTGAAGTCTAATAAACTCCGTGTTTTTTGTTTTGTTTTGTTTTTTACTTTTGATAAGCAGAGAAGAAGAGACGTTACTTTGGGGAGGGAAGAATTCAATACAAAATTTATTGATTATGAAGCAATTAAAATCCACGGGAATGGGTGAGGGATGAAAATCTCAATATGAAGTTTAAATATTAAGCAATTTTCAAGAAAAATAAAGCTGCCACAGAATGGAGGATGATTGTGGTTGCTAATCTTCTTTTATAGAAGATATGTAACAGAATATGTCAATAATCCCTGTGTTTTATATCATACAGAATCTCTGGGGCTAATTCAAACAATTTCTGAAGCAATGATTTGACAATTTAGTGTAATATTTACATAACAGTTTTCATCATTAAACTCCATGCTCTCACATTAACATGAACTACTTGATTTACTTGTCTATACCTGTCTGGATGTTATGAGTAGGGACACGGATACTCCAACAAACCAACTGTGACATTCATAATTCCAGCAGCACCGTAAACTGAGACTAAGATCTTTGTTCTTTGCAGTGAATCAATGACTGCTTTTTGGATTTTCTGTGTTTTTAATCCCATTTCCCCAAAACAAAGCCTACTTCCAAATTGATATAGTTTACCCAACTTTAAGAAAAGTGAATTCAAGTACTTGAATCCAGAATCAGGAAAAAAATAAGGTTTCACTAATGTGTAACATGTCTGAGCAATTTAAAATCTCTTTATTATGTTGTTTACAGCCTAAAGAAGGTTTTGTATCTATTGATAAAACCTTTGTAATGTATATTTCAATATTACTCTTTTTGAGTCATTGAGTTATAATATCTCGATCCAAAATATCATGCTTTGGGTGTTCATTATGGCTTCTGCTGTCAATTCAGATGCATTTAGCATAGAAGATTAAAGTTGGTTGGCCCTGGATGGTGTGACTCAGTTGATTGAGTGCTGGCCTGAGGACCAAAGGGTCACTGGTTTGATTCCATCAAGGCACATGCCTGGCTTGCGGGCAAGGTCCCTAGTCTGGGGCACACAAGAGACAACCACACATTAATGTTTCTGTCCCTCCCTTTCTCTCTCCCTCCCCCTCTCTCTAAAGCTAAATAAATAAAATCTTTAAAAAAATAAAGTTGCTTGAAAATATCACAACTATTTTAGAGCAAGAAACACCTTTAATTGTATCTCACATGAAATTTGCGACCTAAAATACCATATTTTGGATTTCATTTGAATAGTTTTTTTAGAACACCACTTGTTAAATTTTTTGTGCTGAGCAGATAGAAAAGGTGTAAAATGAATGTATCAACAAACAGTAACAAGAACTCTAGGTGCGAGTTTATGCTTCTAGGCTTTTAGTCAACATCTCTCTTCTGGCAAAAGTTTGAATAAATAGAGCTTTTCATTATGTTCTGAACTCCGTCAAACTCATACTATATCAAATATAACAAGTACATTCCTGAACTGAGAGCTTTCTATTGAGACAGCCTTGGCTTTAGTCAAATCCAGTCATTTTCATTCATAATATTTTTCTTCTTGTCCTGTCAACTCTTATCATGAGACCAAAAAGTTTTACCATTCCATTTCTGCAAGATTAATTTCATTTCCCAGTTAGAAATCTAATTTCTAACCTAAACAGTTCCTATAATTTATTAATTCAACTCCAACTGCGTATCAGTAGAAGGAACAAGTTAGTGGTGGGGAAATAAAAAAGTTGAGGTTGTGCCTTTAATGGCACTCATGTGATGCCTGGGGACAGACGCATCACCAGCACCTGCAGTTTTTCTTCATAGCAGTTATCGTTGGGATTTTGTGGTGTATTCGTACAGTTATTTGCTTAAAGTCTGTCTTTCCCACTAGTCTCTAGGAGGCCAGGCCCAAGCTTGCTTACTGCTGATAACCTGTATCATGCACTATGTCAGGTAGACTGTGCTCAAAATATGATTGTTGAAGGAACTAATAAATGAACAGATGCATAAATAACAATGTGTATTGTAATAAATGTGGATGGAAAATACTGGCAGCATAGAAAAACAAAGGATAGGAGAGATTAGGAAGGCTTCATTAAAGAATAAACACGTTAAACTAAGCCTTGAACATTTGAATTTGTCAAGCTGGAAAAAGTAGGCAGAGCACTAGGTTTAACCAAGATTGCAAGTACTCTCAGGCTAGTACCTGCCATGTACTAGCTCTGTAACCCTGAGTACAGTTTCTGCCTCATTTAGTGGTAGATGCCGTGAGTATGTAGTAAGCATTAAATGAGGTCACACATATAAAGTTCTTAGCTCCATCTCTGACGCATCCTAAGTGCTCTCGACACCTGCTAAAAGTTATTGTGCTTGTCCTCATTTTTGGCAATGGCAGCAGAATGAGCAACCCTAAGTGATTTGGAAGGGGATGGAGGAATCAAAGAGAATAGAAGTGGAATAAAAGATTGGGTGGCTGATGGATGCCAGGAGTAAAGGGAAGATGAAATTGTGTCTTGAGGAAGAAGAGTGGATTTGGGAGGTGGAAAACTAATTCAGTTTAAAATGTGTTAATCATGTTAAGTTTGAAGACCCTTTGGGGCACCAAAGAGATTTCCAGCAAAGCAGTAATATTTGGGGGAGGGAGGGGTGAGAGAATGATGATCATTGAATTCCCAGAAATGAAAAGAGTATCTTCGGGGAAGTAGGGAATATTATAGTTTTTCAAGGAAGAGAGAAGAGGATTGAGAATGATAAAATAGCAATATTTTACTGAAGTATGGACAGTTCTAGGTTCCCTTCTTATTTGCAAGTTTAAACCAATAAATGATTCCCCTTTTCATGTGGATTTGAAGCACATTGAAAGGCATACATAAGTCAACATAGGGAACACATTAGCAGTGATTCTCTTTATGGTTTCCTTGAGGCAAAATAAATAATAATCCCCACTATTCTTCCCACAAACATTAAACAGAACCTTGGTAACTCACAAAATGTTGTCTTGACTCATTGTAAGGTACAAGAAGAAAGCCAGTGTCCTGGCAAACTTGCTGTGTTCTTACTTTATGTTTAGCATTCTTGTTTCTCTCTTCTAAGTATAAACCTTCTGACTTGCAATTACATTTTACAGAACTGCACAAATACATTCCTTCCTCAAGTGGTAAAAAAAACTTTTCTAAGGTCTTTAAGAATATAATCAAATCAGTGGGTTTGTTATTCCTAATTGATATGCTTTAAATAACGCTGAAGTGAAAGGCTGAACTTCGGGTAATACTGATTTTACCCTCTCCCTGTGTCTATTACTGAACCTTCTCTGACTTCTCCTCCTGTACTCTAGAAAGTGCCCCTTTGGAATGGTTCTCCGGACTCCTTACCATCCTGACTTCTGTTTACATTTGGCCTAAGGTTGGCATTGGCAGAAGCTAGAAGGATAAGGAGAGAAGAGCAGATGCACTGCTTCCTCACTCCCTTCCTAAGTCAGTGTGAAGCTCTGGCAGTGCCTCTACGTGACCCTAGCTGTATCCTCCCCCATGTTTCTTATTCCCACTGGGCTCCAGAAACTTCTTTACTCCCTTCGCTTTTTGTCCCTAGGAAAGGCAATGGCCACTCACTTTTTCTGCTTCTGGGCCTGTCAATTTTTTTGTTTGTTCAAATCCCAGCTGTACCTCTTCAGTTGTACTTCGGATAAATAATTTGCATGTATGCATAAATTAAGTAGATGAATGGATGAATGAATGAACAGTGCTTAAGATTCCTTCTCATGAAGATGTTTGAGATTTTTTCAATATATAAAAATGTTGAAAGCTTTCCCATGGAAGTATAGGTAGTGCGATGCTCTGCTCTTCATTTTTTCCGATACCATCACTTTTAGTTGACAGTGTTTGCAAATTGAGAATTAGATTGTGCATCAGCCTTGCAAGATCAGTTTAGTTTATGATACACACTGTTTTCTTGGCATTAATGCATCATTGATGCCAGGAGCTGATAGAAAATAAATGTTTCTTAAATGATTGTTGCTAGCATAGATTTGTGAGGGAGTGAAAGGTGAAGTCATCTAGCACAGTTTAAAGAAGCCAACTTAAATAAATGGAGTGTTATATATGTTACCTTTGAAAAAATATTTATCACACAGCTGTGAGGTGGTGCTACTAAACTTTATTAGGATGCACTTCTCCCTGTAGTTACTAATGACACGCTTTGTTAAAGTTGTTCTTTGTTGCTTTCTTGATATACAAATTAGCCATAATATTTTACAGAGTCTTTACTTGTGCTTGAACTTCTAATAGCAAAAGCCAAATATTGCAATTCATTTGATATTTTAGCCTACCTCTCACAAGAAAAAAAATACAATAATTGTAATAATCAAGACTCACAACTACCCTCAATTGACCTGCAGTGGGCCTGAGAATTGTTTGTGTGTGTGTTTTCCTTCACTGTATCACATCATTCCCTTGGATCTGCAGCGCAAGAGACAAGTGAAGAATCATTTCTCTCTGATGGCCTGCTGAATAGTGGGTAGAAAATTAAGCCAGGTCTGGGGCTCGCTATAAAGTGGCCCAGACGATGTAAGGACTGTGCATTTTTCACCAGCCGCACTCTGTATTCTTACTCAGCCACAGTTACCCTCTTACGTCTGTAAGGGAACCTAACACTACAGTCGTTGCCGTGTGCATGAGTCCTCTCTACCGAGTGCCTCCTGGGTAGCCTGGGCGCTATTGAACACTTTTGTCCCTGTTGGGTCCCCAACCCTTAAGAAAGTTTCTGTTTCGTTTTCCAGCTTAGTTTCAGTGATGCTGTGAAAAATCAAGGGAAGGGTAACTTGGCCAAATTTGGACGGTGATCAGGGAGCAGTGCTTCATGAAGCCCATGTGTTACTGGCACTGCCGTCAGGGAGAAATCCCCAAGTAGGAGATAAAGCCTTAGGGGATAAGAATCAAGGCAAAAAAAAAAAAAAAAAAAAAAAAATCTCATAGATACAGAGAACACATTGGTGGTTACCCAAGGGAAAGTGGGTTGGGGTGGTAGGGAGTTCAAAATGTTGAGGGGTGTCACCTGGATGGTAAAGGATGGTAAGTAGATTTTGGTGGTGATCACTTTGGAGTGTATGTCAAACTACAGTGGTGTACACCTGAGACGTACAGGTAATCAGCAAGAAGTCAAACCGTGCTTTCCTATGTGGAGAAACTTCCTCCTCTGCCATCTTGCTTTAGGATTTGATCTCTTAGGGAAGGAGACAGTGCTTGCTTGAACATCAAAGACTTCTTTTCTCATCTTTCTAATACCGTGCATTTCTTCAGAATCTTCTCCTCTTCAAGAAAACCATCTTACATTGTTAAACACTTTTTATAACTACGAAACTTGCCTATTTATGTACCGGTCAGTCTCTTTAGGCAAACCCTAGTCTGAAAGCCGTAAGTTTTCCATGTTGCATGTGAGGAGTTTTGGGGACCACAGTATGTTTTGAGAGAAACAGCAAGAGGGGAGGTGCATTAATGTAAGATTAATTGGACCCAGTTTGGGGACACTTTGGCAAATCTCGGGGTCAAGCCAGCCGAAGTGACATCTCTGTCTGAGCTACACTAGCCCTCAGGCCTCTGTGGTAGGTCCTGACGTGTGACCCCATCACTCTTCCCAGGGACATTCCACTCATATTTCGAGGCCGTATTCTCTCTGAACACCACCCTGTAGCCTTCCTTGAAGCATCTTTCCCACGGCACCCACTTGTCTAAGCTTCTACTCTGGCAGGTGGTACATAGTCAGTTACCTCTCTGAGCTTATGTCTGTCTCCCTTCAGCAAATTCCTTAAGGAAAAGTATTTACATTCTTTTTTTTTATGGGCCTAAAACCAGGATACTTACTACCCATTGCTTGAAGTTGCTCAATAAGTATTTGTTGTATAAGCAAGTGAATTGATAATACATCTTATTATTGAGTATTTGTCTTAGCCTGAAGTTCTAAAAAAGGAAATTATTCTTAGAAACTGGGTTAGCTTACATTTGAAATGCTAAATTCACACGTGGATGTTGTCTAATGCTTTGAGTTTGATAGGCAATGATTTTGTGATTTAACATATGCTTGGGTTGGCCAAAACATTCATTTTTTTCCCCATAAGTTGTCTCTAGTAGTGCTTAGTTCTTTAACTTCACTTGAAACAATGTTGTTAGATTGTTATTGTGACAACTGTCATATCAGCATGCATTAAAAAACACATAAAAATTGGTGAATTTTTGTGTAGCTATTTTAATATTGAAGATAGAAGAAAATACAGAACATTTTTGGCATATTATGTTTTATTATTTTAAGAAGGTAAAAATGCAACTGAAATGCAAAAAGATTTGTCAATGTGTGGAGAAGGTGCTGTGACTGATCAAATGTGTCAAAAGTGATTTGTGAAGCTTCATGCTGGACATTTCTCGCTGGACAGTGCTCCACAGTCAGGTAGACCAGTTGAAACTGGTAGTGATCAAATCAAGACATTAACTGAGAACAATCAGTGCTATAGCACGTTGGGGATAGCCAACATACTCAAAATATCCAAATCAATAAAATTATTGGTGAAAATGAAGCATGTGTCTTTTATTTTACAGAAAAAAAAACCGCACAGACTTTTTGGCCAACCCAATGTATACATAAGCATGTATAGAATTTACACACAAAGATTTAATTGGAGTGCTCTTTGGCTGTGAATTCTTTTTATTTTGTGGGTTTTTTTTTATTTGGCATGATTAACTGTCAAGAGAAAATACCATTTGCTTAGGTAAAGTGAGTTGGTTTAACTTGTCATCTGAGTGTTATTATAGCCAAGATTTCCGGAAGAACTAAAGGAATTCAAAAGTTAAAAATATAATATAAAGCTATTTTACATTTCATGGATTCTGGGACAAGTTAAGATTCCTAACTCTGATAACTTTATTCTTGAGACATTTTCATCCCTGCCTCTTGTGGAAGGGTTTGCACATTAATCATGATGCTCAGTAAAATGTCATGTGGGTAAAATATTTAGTAAACATCATCTGCTAACCTAAGAAGTAATATCATCTCAGTTGCTGCTCATAAATTAGATGTTTTGGCTTTTCTTTGAATTTATTTGTTAACCAGTATAATTTACTAAGTACCTTCCATGTGCCAGAAGCTCTGTATTGCTTAATTCAGGAAATACAGGATGAATGGGGCGCAGCTTTGCCCTTAGTGAACTTGCAGGCCATTAGGGAGATTAGACATCTACACATTCTGTAAGCCAGATACCGAATCTGGTTGGTAAGAACAAGGAAGACATCTTGAAGCAAGCAGCATTTGATCTGGGTAAGATTTCAGTAGACAGATTGTGTTCATTGGACTTTCTCCGATTACAAGAAGCAGAGATGTACTCTCTCAAGCTATGTCAGTTAAGGAGGTTTACTGTAAGGCTCCACAGGAAGCCGAAAGGCAGGAAGGCTGTCTCAGCAACCACCCCAGCAGGCCTCACCTAGAATTGGACACTAGCACCCGTAGCATGAGGGCCCCTTTATTGTCTCACTAGCCATGACTGCTGTGTCCCTTTCTCCTGTGATCTGCACTATGGTCACTAAGCTGTCCTCTGTCTTTGCCTTCACAGTGAAGGTAGAGTGTGTCTGTATGACCATTTTACTCCTCAAGAAAGAATGTCTAACTTGGTTAACATCTATTCAACAATAGGCGCCCAACTACACCAAGCACATGCCAGCCACCTCGTAGGCTGCTTTCCAGCAACTGGACTCCTGTTTTTGGCATAGGGGCTCATTCTTGGTGTAGATCAGTTGTGGCCAGGGAGATGGGGTCACATGGTATAGAGCAGTGCTTCTCAAAATTCAGCATGTCTATCTGGGGACCTCATTAAATGCAGCTCTGAGTCAGTAGGTCTGGGATGTGGCGTGATTCTTTGTTTCCAGCAAGCTCCCAGGTGATGCCGATGGTGCTGCTCCTCTGACTAAACCTTGATAGCAAAGATAGACAGTGGTGACCTCTGTGTGAGTAGAAGTACTCAGGGGGGCAGGCGTTCTGTGTGGGAATTTGTAGTTGTGAGATGGCATTTCATGTGGAGGAAGAAGTGTAAAACAAGTAATGGAGGAAGATGCAGTGTTGATGTCTCCATGGGTGTTATGTAAGGCTGATTTTGAACATGGTTAAGGTCAGAGTGCATAAGGCATCTTCAGACCAAAAGTCGGTATTTAGACCATTCAGGTGCAGCCTCCAAATAACAAGGTGGTTGAAGTTGGCTATTAGTCCCTTCATTTCTTAACCAAAGCAAAGAAATAGTTTAATATTTGCAGTGAGAGACAGTAAGCAGTAGAGCCTGAGTCTGAATTACTCATCCTTACTTGAGAAATTGATGTAAAACTCCTTTCATGAGTTTGTCACCAAGTCTGTGTTGATCAGGCAAGGATTGGCAGTAGGATCTGCAGTAGCACTTAATAGCCAGAGTCCCTGGTATTGACACCAAGTGTCAGATTCTTTATCATTCTGGAACCTTAGGAGAATCATACATTTCTAATTATCTTCATCAGAGATTCGTAGATGTGATAGTTCAGCCCTTAGTCCCAAATATCCTTGGACCGTTATAATGTCTAACTTCCATGGAGTTAAATCCCAGTTTCAAAGTACCATTACATTCATTCTTCTATTCATTTCATAAATGTAATCTAAGACTGACATTTAAAACCAGTGAGTTATTTTTATTTGATGATGTTAGAGTCCAGTGATTTATAATTATGAGTAATGTCTAATGTAACAGAATTGAATTAAGTATTTAGACCCATCCGACATAATGGCAGATACTTGAAGAAAAGCAAAATCTCTCGGCATCTTCCTCGTTTCATTCATTACATTTGAAAATTACATTCATTTAGGCCTCTTATAATATTTAGATCTTTTCTTCATGGTTCAGTGACATAGGGGAATGATCATGTTATATTCTTTTATCATCTGGAGCTTACACATTTTAACTCAGTTTCTTGCTTTAAATAAGACTTATTTACAATTTAATGATCAGAAAAGTCAAAAGTGGTTAAGTAATTAACTAGTAACATCTTTTTCTAAAAATTCTAAGGGTTATCTTAACTTATGGGAGTAAAATCTTGAAAGATTTTCAAATTTCCCCTTCAGTTGGTAATCCTGGAAAATTCTGACTTACCGAATACTTTAATCACATGACCTTTGACTTCTACAGTTTGGTTTCCAGTCATCAAAGAAAGAATGCTATTTAGTGTGAGAAAGAGTTTTGGCACAGTGAAAAAAATTCTGCCTTGGAGCCAAACGTTTTGTTGAAATTTCTTTTTAGCACATACTTGCTATATTAATTGGGGCAAGCTATTTAATCTCTGAGCCTTGCATTCCCCCCTCTGTAAACTTGTGGTACTCTTACCTACTTTGCAGCATTATTTTGTGATAAGATTAAGTAATGTATGTATTGCAGCAGTATAAATGTTACCATATGACATAATGGGGAAAAATAAATAAAGCATGAAGATTTCAAACTTTTCTGACAAAAATTATTTTGTTTTGATATAAATTAAAAAGACAAGTACTTTTGTTACTTCGTATTTGCATGGGAAGAACATTATTCGTGACATAAGTGACAACTGCAGTGCTTTGAGTTATGAAAGAAAGAGTTGTGATTACAACTGTCCCCCAATTAATGTATATATTGGAACCACCATTGTCAAGAGTAGTTTTCAAAACAAAAGTAAGTAACGATTTTGTATAGTTTACCAAAAGAAATTCTAACCGATTTTCAAAATGTAGTCAGTAAATGCACCTGTGTTAGAGTGAAGTAATTCATATGCAGGAGCTCAGAGAAGACTAGTCAGTTATCAGTAGTGTTCATAATTAGACATTTTATTAAATCACTTTAATCAAACAGGTCTAGGAAAGCCAAGTTATGTTCATATTTTTTCAGAGGGTGAGGAGCAGAAACACTGTGT
Organism: Glossophaga mutica; assembly: GCA_039655065.1. NCBI lineage: Eukaryota > Metazoa > Chordata > Mammalia > Chiroptera > Phyllostomidae > Glossophaga > Glossophaga mutica. Next base: position 182,547,426 of record CM077306.1, read on the forward strand.
GAGAAGGAGATACCCACTGTCATTCAAAATAAAGGAAGTCAGATAAAGTCTTCCATGTCATGTGGAAGACAAATATTTTCAATGAACACACACACACTCTCACATGTACTGCCACACAATGAAAATACAAAGACATCTTTCTGATGGTTTCCTAGCTAACAGGCCACAGAACCCTCAAGACTGATGTATCTCTAATAAGATCCTTTGTATTACTGTTTATAATTAAAAAAGGACTGTCCATTATTTTAGGCGGAGCTTCATGGCAGATGGTGGTATAGCAGTTTACTTGCCAGTGTTTTTTTTTATTTGTTGAAGCATCTATGAAGTTTTGATTTTTACAAAAGTGAATGAAGCCATTGATAAGAGCAATGGAAATGCCTAGGAAATTGGGTCAAAAGAAAGGCAAATTTAAGGGCAGCCTGAGTGTGTGGATTTGGGGTATCATGAGCCTTCAGGTTTTATTCTGCATTTCAGTCTAGAGGAGAGCCTTAAGACCAAATTGATTTCCAGGATGTGCCAAGTGTTTAATTTTAGTATAGCATACAAGTATAGAATAATTTATAGCTAAGTATAGCAAAGTGTAGCATAGTATAGCATACTTAGTATAGCATAATTTACGTATCACATACAGCCAAATCATCTATGCCAAAGCACTTCTTTCCTCTTTCAATAATAAAATAGTCATATTTTACTGTCATTTACATCTTGTAAAAGGAAGATATTTTAAATCTGAACAAATGGTAACCTTTTAGCTACCGTAATTTCCCCAAGCATCACCATTTTTATCCTTTAGACACTTTTAGTGTTTCTACTAGTACTTAATCCTGCTTTTCCTTACACAGATCCAGTGCCCCACTTGCCAATTCGTCTGGTGTTTTAAGTGCCACTCTCCTTGGCATGAAGGTGTTAACTGCAAGGAGTACAAAAAGGGAGACAAACTGTTGCGTCACTGGGCCAGCGAAATTGAGCATGGGCAGAGGAATGCCCAGAAGTGTCCAAAGTGCAAGGTAAAGTAACCTGTAGGAGGAAAGGACAGAAATGTGTGCATCTGGATATCACTGAGTACTACCATTACAATATTGAAGTGAATTGTATGTGTAATTTTATTATTGCAGGTGTGGAGAAAAAGAATATTTGCTGTTTCATTTTAGAAGAACAATTATATTACATAACTAAATTGACATTTTTATGTATGAACAATATATATTCTTATTTGCATTGCATTTCACAATTGAGGAAGGCTGCATATGAATATTGATTTTAAACTTCAAAATTTGCACTGAAAAGTGGAGATGTGTGCACTGCATAAAGCTGTTACGAAAATAATATGAGAGTATTATTTCCAGTTTGCCTCATGTGTTGTAACCACTCCTCCATTAGGCAGGCTCTGAACCCTTGTAAGCCTTTGCTCGTCTTTCCTTCTGCCCTTGCTTGTCACTTCTGGATTACAGTGAACTGATTCTTTGCTTTTTGTAAATTTGGTGAGTTAGAAGCTAAGAGTTAAAATCAGTACTTAGGAATTTTACAAATTCCAGTTTTAAGATGCTAAGTTCCAACGTGCCTTCCAGATTTTAATTATTCAATACCTTTTGGTAAAACATAGTAATGCAGTATGTAAGTTACATTTGTTGTCTCATTTAATTTTCAAAAGAACGTTGTGAGGAAAGGGGAATGACTGTCATTTCAAGATATAGAAAGTTTCAGAAAAGTTAAGTAATAGGGGAAAGTGAACTATGTTCATCAATAATTTATTGTGATATTGGAATTAAGGAAATTTACTTATTATATTTCCCTTTAGATATTTTATTACCTTAAATCCTATAATAGGACGCTGTGGACAAGAATGTATTTTCAGAGAATGCTTAATTTGCTGCTTTTCACATAAAATTAGCACGAAAGCCACGTCTGTGGTCTCTTATAGCCGAGCTGTAGCTGTGCCGTCTGTGGTTGCTGAAGAACTTGGAGTAAATGTTAGATCTTAGAGATAATCCCGCAGTTCTCCGGCACCACACACATCACTGCCAAAGCATATGAGGGAGGTGGGGCCCATGACTGCTTTCAAATAGTGCCCGTTTAGAAAATAAAGTAACTTCTCCTTCACCACTAACTATCCATTTTCACTCTCCACACCGCTTGAAGTCACTGCTTTTGGAGTAGTGGTGGTCACCCCTACTGTTTTCTTAGCGTGCCAAAGTCTAGACCTTAGTTGTGGGGGAGAGCCTGATTATTTAATGGCAGATACTTTCTAAGACATAAACTGTGTTGCATCCATGCCCTATTTTTATGTAAAATAACTATAAAATTTGTTTACTATCCTGAGATTAAATTAAAATGTGACTACATATATCATTTTATTTACAAATTAATATATTGTCCTAAATATAACCCAAAATAGAAGTGAAACTATTATAATGAAATTACATGTGTTTCAACATATAAATGCTCAGGTACCAAGACATTAAAAGACATAAAGAAGTAGTCAGTTTTTTGCAGCTATTTATAATGCATAACTTTGGATTTAAGAAACCTTAAATGAAGCTGAAATGTTATCAATACCTGTCCTATATAATTGCCATTTTAAAGTGAGGACAAAATATCTGTACATATGCTTATGAATTTATGTAGTTACAGTCCTAGAAACCTCAATATATATATTAAAACCATGAAACTTATTTTGGGCTGATACACAAAATAAAGTTAAATTCTAAAGCAATTGACCTATTCTCATTTTACTCAGTAATTATATAACTAAAAATAATCCATTATCTATTAAAACTTTGCAAACATTACTTTGTATTTATTTGTAAAATGAACCTGAGTCCTATGTCCAGGTATTTATAAACAGATTTTCACCTACATGAATATCTAATGCATTAGAATACTATATGCAAGATGGCCCCAGCATTGCAGGCCAGCCATAAATGCCAGCATCAGCCACCTTTGTGACAACAGAACATCCCCACACCAAAAAAAAAAAAAAAAAAAATTCTGACTCACTTCCACGGGCTGAGAGTCCTTGCCGAGAGCCTCAGTTACGCAGGAAAGCTCCAAGAGGGCTGAAGTCTGGTGAGCAGTGTGGACAGGGGAATGTTTGCATATGAATACAAGTGGGACCAGTTTTGCTAAAGGATCTAAAGTGCTCTTATATGATCTATTTATTTTTATTTTCATTTCAGGTTTAAAGAGTTACTTTTTGTTCTGCAACAAACTCAACTTAAAACTCAAAACAGGGTGCAAGTTTTACTGGTGGTAGCAGTCAATAACAGAACAAAGGTCTGGGGTCCGTGAGGAAAGGTGTATTCCCAAATGCCTGCTTAGTGTCTTCATTTGCCTTAAAGACTTCTTCAAAACTGTGTATTCTCCTCTCCCCAGGAGGTTTTTCTCTTCATTTCCCCATCTCAGTAAATAGCAACTCCAGCGCTCTAGCTGCTCAAGTCCAGAATTTGTATCATCCCAGACACTTTTTCTTTCACACCCCACGTCCCTTAGTCATGAAGTTTACAGAGTGTACCGTGAGATGTATTCAGTATCTGACCACATCTCAGCACCCCTGTCATTAATCTGGTTACAGGTCAGCATCATCTTTCTCTCTCTAAGACTTTTGCAATGGCCTCCTGACTGTTTTCTTACTCTTCACAGTGCTCTTAACGTAGAAGTGAGGCTATTAAACATAAGGCAGATTCCACACCCTCTCTCAAAACCTTCCATGGCTCCCACCTCACACAAAGCTAAAGTTATTTTTTGTAATGACCCTATAAGGCAGGGATATCCAACATATAAGGCCCTCAGGCCACGTGTGGCTCAGGATGGCTATGAATGCGGCTCCACACAAAAGTGTAAATTTTCTTAAAACATTATAAGATTTTTGTGTGTGTGATTATGTGTCACAATATATTTAATATGTGGCCCAAGATAACTCTTCTTCCAGTGTGGCCAGAGGTGCCAAAAGTTTAGACAGTCCCACAAGGTCACACTGTGGACACACCTCAACACCATTATTTCTCTGACGTCACCTTCTGCTTCCTTCATCCTCCTCCAGTGACGCTGCCCTCCTTGCTGCACTTCAGAAACATCAGGCAGGTCCCCTTCTCAGAGTCTCTATACTTGCTCTTCCCTTTGCCTGGAATATTCTTTTCTCAGATGTCTCGATCGATGGCCAGCACCGCCCCCCTTCATGTCTTTGAACAAAATTCAGTGTCTCAGTAACCACCTTCCCCTACCTTAATTGATAATATGCCCCTTGTATGCTTTATTGTTTCTCCATGGTGCAGTATTACATATCATTGTTGGAAATAGTGGATATATTTTACAGCCCGAGAGCAAGGATTTTGACCTATCTCAGTCCTTAAAGTAGCTTAGAGCAGTGCTGGGTCCTGTGTATCACTAAACAGAAAATTCTTGAATGAATGAATGTCATTTTTCTCTCCTCCTGACGTGGACTTTTAGTGAGAATCCATTATGTGCTCTTTAAACGTAGTCTTTTTTCTCATGAATATCACAGAAGGGGAGACACAGTGGTTACACTCACAGTGATAAAACACTGTTGTACTTCAGTAGGGCTTTGCATAGAACAAGACGGTTCATGGTGAAAGGGACATCTCATTCATCTCCAGGAATACAGAAAGAGCTAGGTTATTAAAGATCATTGGACGGATTTTGGCATGATTGACACTATCCAGGAACAGGAGTATTACAGTGAAAAAGTACAAGGGCACAGAGCCAGGAAGTGTGTGCTGCAGAAAATAGCCACAAGTACTTTGTGGTTCCCTTAGAGTAAGGTTCACAGAGGGAAGTGGTGAAAGGTGGGGCTATACAAGAAAACAAGTCTGAGCTTTGCATGCAATGTTAAGAAACAAGGATTTTATCTTCCAGACTGAAAAGCTGTAAACAGGGGAATGGTGGTATAGATTTATATTTCAGGCTGGTTGTTGTTGATTATATGACGATAGTTGTAGACATCTAGAAGGAAATGATGACAGTACGAGCTAAGCTACTGGTCAAACAGCTGGAGAAGAGAAGGATTAGCTAAATATCTTGAGCCTAAAACTGTCTGACCTTGGATGTGGGAAATAAAAGGAGTATATCCACCAGATACCTAGCTTGGGTGTCTGAATGGATGGAGATACCATACACTGAGATAAGATATGGAGATGGACCTAGTTGTATGTTGTTGTTGTTGTTGTTGTTGGGTCTGGAGGACATGAAATGATGATGGATTTGGCTTTTCTTATTTGAGTTTGAAATGGCTTTAAGGCGTATAGGTGCAGACGGCCAGCAAACCATTGCTACATGAGTCTGCAGCTCAGGAGCCAGGTCCACAGTGGAAATGAAAAAGCGAGATCTTACTGATGAAAGTTGAAATCATCTGAGTATGGAAGAGATTACCTAAAGAGTATACATTCAAAGTGGTGAGCCATGGGTGGAATTAGGGATAGGTGACAAAATAGGGACCCAAGGGAGATAAGAGGAGTACCTGGAAAAGGGATGCTACTAAAGCCAGAGTATATGAAAGGTCAGAAGGAAGTGGTGGTCAACTGATTTAATGACACTGATAGGTATAATTAGATAAGAATTTAAAAATTGGATTTGATAATTAGAGGGTCATGGACAATTCTCCTTTGGTTTTTTAAATAAATATTTATTGAGATGCTACGTGACAGGACCTTTGCAAGTCTCTTTAATAAGAAAAACAATAACCAGAGGAACATGATCTGGGCCCTTTTAGACTGTACGGACTGGGAGAGTAGAGGGTTTGGGTGGAGGGATGTGGCTAACTGAAGAGTTTTGAACTGTTGGAGGGAGAAGCGCTGTGGCAGCGCTGACAGTGCAGGCTGCTTCCCGGTTCACGGATACAGGGCCGCGGCTGTGCTGTGTAGGGGGGGATGCTCTCCCTGCCTCTGAGTCTTCTTCACCAGTGAGCTGCTACTTGTCCTTCATTTTCCGGATCGAATGTCACTTGCTTAGAGAAGCCTCTTCTGACCCTTAGACCAAATCCAGCTCCTCCTATTAAGTACTGTCTTCACAACTTGTTCTTTTACTTCAGAGCATTTGTCCTAGCTTATGCATGCATGTTTATTTGTAAAATTGATTAATCTATTTCTACACTTTAGACTATAAGCTCTTTAAGGGCAGGTTCTTATCAGATTTTATCAATGGACAAATAAACATTTGTTCAATGCATGCATGAATTGTTTCTTGGAGAAAGATAGATGATCTCGATGTTTCAGTAACATGGGGCTGCAGCAATCTGAGAAGGTGAGTAAGAGAGGCAGTGAGTACAGAGTGTTCTTTTAAGAAGTTTGGTGAAAATGGAAGGGCGAGGGTAATTATCGGCTAGAAGGTCATGTGGAATTAAAGGAAGGATTTACTAGGATGTGGTGGTACCCAAACCTTTGGCAGGCTAAGCGATGTAGTCACACAGGGGAAGAGGGGAAGATGAATGTAAAGGAGGGAAAACTGGCATCCGAAGATTTCTGAGAACATGAGGCATGGGCTCAAGGGAAATATGACAAAGAAGAAAAAGAAAATTAGGGGCTACTTTTTAGTACAACTCTACCCTGGAGAATAAGAACAGGACAGTACTCGACACTGTTCTTGAAAGAATTTATGTCATAAATTAATCATAAGACTTAATTTGAAATATATATAAAATTTCCTGTAACAGAGAAAACCAGTACATTGAAGGACAATTAAAGTTATCAGAGTATTGGCTTTAAAAAGCTAACATGGCAGAAGGTACCAAATAATTTTGAAATTAACATTTTATCCCTTGCAGCGTAGTCTACTATAAATAGAGGCAACCACTTCTAGTGTGACATGACAGATGAGAATTCATATCTACCCATTCCCTTTCTTCTTCCAATTTGTTTTATTATTTTGATGCTTCTCTTGAGGATCTATACCTTTAAATAATGTACGAATTTTTCTGTTCAGCAGTCTTAACAATTTTAGATGGTAATGAGGATCTAGCCCTCCTACAATTCTACTTGCTTCCTCCCATTTCCCAGTCTTCAAGCTGTAACTTTGTTTAATTTAATGACATTCACATTCTATTCTAATGTAATATTTAACACTTCTGTTTTTTCTAAAGGACAATTCTGACATTTAAAAAGCCATTGGGTGTTTACATAATCAAGCACACATAATTATGGAACTCGGATTACATTTCCTTTACTATGAGATCACAGCATCTAGGAAACATATCCCTAGTACCCTTGCTCTGTATCAATTAATTTATACCATATTTTGTTATGCCTCCTATTTGGAACTTATGTGCCTTTTGTGTTGTTTTATTTTTCCTGAAAGTTCTCATTGCTTTTCTTTTTGCCTTATTGAGAGTAGAAATACCCACATTATTTATCATGTTATTTAATATTCAGTTGCTGAGGAATTTTATTGCTTAACATATATTCCATTGTTATTTTTTGAAGATGTTCTTGAAACCAACAAACATCCTTTACCTAATTGGGCTGATTGCTTTCCAGTGTTTTCTCTCAGATTTCTTAGCATCATTTTTGTTATGTGCTAATGTTCTCTTTTCTTGAATTTTACGTTCACCTATGAAGTGCTTCCTTGAGTCATGGCCCCAGAAAAGATTCATAGGAGCCTTAGCATATCTGGAACTGTTTTATTTTTGCCCCTATATATTAATTTTATAGTTAGACAAGAATTTTAGGTTCAAATATTTTTATTGTATCTTTGAAGGCTTTGTTTATACGTTTTCATTTTTAAAATGTCTATGTCATGAAGAATTGGTATAGTGAGCTAAGTGAAGAACTAAGCATTCTCATGGGATATTTTTTGACTTTTTGCATACTTGTTTCTGATCAATCTAAAAGCCACCAATGCAAACACATATATAAAAGTACATAGTAAATTTTTTGGTGTAATGTATAATATATTATTATATATAATATATTATGTATAGAGAGAGTAATATATAACATAATATATATAATAATATATAACAATTAGCTTATTTATTATTCCCTGCTTAAAAAATAAAATATGCTCTCATTTCCTGGTGAAGGAGATAAATTCTTGCAGGCAGATATGTACTGATTTAATTCTAAAACAGGTGGCATATTTAGCAGTTCATTTGTTCTTAACTCTTTCGCCTTATGATCAAGAAGAATTCGTATGAAAATAGAAGACTTAATTCTAGTTCTATTTTTAGAAATCTGTGGATATTTTATTAAATGTAACAATATAAAGAGGGCAGAAACTAAAATATATATAGTTTTATGAATAATCTCTCATTACAGGTGTTGGTATATCTGTGAAGAATAGCATAGGCTCAAAAATGGTCCATATTGTTATTTCTGTCTACTACAGTATAGACTTAATATCAAAAACTCTTATCAAAGAAATATCTAGCATATTTTGAACATTTACCTCATGACTCATGGTGTAAAGAGGTGTAAGCGATATTCAGTGATTAAATAGTGAACTTGAATATCAGCCATCCTTATTTGTTATAGATGGAAAAAGAAACTCTGTGAGTAATAACAACGCAAGTGACATTTGTGGTTTAGGAGTAGTCAGTTTAAACTAATGAATTAGGAATATCTCGTCTATCCTACTGTCTCCATCTCTTAAGTAAAAACAAAATTTTGATTCTAAATTACAGCCACTTGGGTGGTTCATTTTTTGTTTTAACAGAGCTAACTCGATGAAAGTTTTGAAGCTATAATAAAACAGCTTCACTGAGAAATAAAATGAAATTTATGTAAACGTAATTTAGGCCTACATATTTTTAAGACTCTATATTTTAAAAATAAAGATGACATTGTCAAAGTGTGATCTTTAACAAAATATACAGGGAACTCATTTAACATATGAAATTTACTATCCCCTGGGTATTAGGAATCCAAAATTGCAACTTACTTAGCAGATGTGAAAAATAATGTCTCCTGTTGCACATTAACTTATATCAATTTGTTTCTCTGTTAGTATCCTTATAATATATTCACATATAATCAAGATATATTCACAGTAGTACTAAAGGAAGTGCTGTATATTTAACAGTTGGTAAATTATCAAATCATTTTTCCATGATTAAATTATTGCCTTTTATGTGTATAAAGTATTCAGATTAATCTATAAAACCATACTACTAATGTTGCATATCCCAGAAAGTACAATGTTAATAGTATTGTGAGAGCTTGGAATTTTATCACTTCCTGTGCCAAAATATTATTGGACCAACAATATTTTAGTTGCCTGCCATTTTCAGAATATAATTTTAGAAATAAGACTGTTTGGGGAGACTGTAAACTGCCATCTTCATGATGTAAATGAAAAAATAAATTTATCTCAAAGGATTTTAAAACCCAATGAAACAATATTACACACAGATAGAAAATGACAGTGAAAATTGTAGGTGAAATTGAGGCAAATGAACCATCAGTGACAAGTTTAACTTATTAGAACAAATTTCCTGTTAGGAAAAAGTTTTGATACTGTTTTAAAGGAACAGATGAGTTGCTCCCCCTACCCCCACCAAAAAAAAGCTAAAATGAGGAAAGGCTCAGATTTGCCTCGAGTGGGAGAGCAAACATGTTTGTCTAGCTAATGCAAAGATTATGCTGTAATTTAAACAAAGAATATCATTGACCTCTGGTTTTGTAATAAACAGACACAGATCAAAATCCTTTTTCCATTCACTCTAGCAGATTACTTTTCTAAACTCTGTTGATCAGTAAGAATACCAATCTTGTGGTACAGTTATGAGGCTTAAAGGTGCTAATCTATTTACAATGCTTGGCACATAATGGGCTCTGAGCAAATATTAGTCCTTTTTTCTTTGTAAGTCAAATACTATGCGGTGTGACCAGGAAATATTAAGCTTTATTGTCTCCATTTTAAGATCAAATACAATATACAATTAAAACATTGAGTGTGTGACGAAGTAACCTTTATTTTGGCTGCTCAGCAGTTCTCTTTGGACATGTTCTCGCCTGGTGCTCAGGTGGTTTACAAAAGGATCAGAAATGGTGCCAGGGTCTGGCAGGACCTGTGGCCCACGTGACTCCTGAATGCCATTCCCTGTGCTGAGTGGGTGTGGGCACCGGGATCGTTCTTCAGAATCGCTCCCAGAAATGGGCACAGTAGAGAGGAAATGCTGATCTCAGAGTGGATTTGTCGGGAAGCTAAAAAGCTTAAGCTCCGTAGACCCTCACCTGAACAAGTTTCTTCTTAGGCCGTGTATCTAGTTTGTGTTTGTAATTTACATTCTTCTCTTTAAAGAGGGACCCTCAAATTAGTTCATTTCAGGCCCCATGAAACCTGGATCAACTCTGACTATACTGTTAGGTAAAAGAAAAAAAATTCAATACCATTTTAAAAGGATGGGGTGGCCAATAGCGTAAAAAAGTAAGTGTGCCTATAATAATGGGCAAAATAATGGGCATTAGTTAACCAAATAATGACTTGTTAGTAACCCTTAGATGCTCATATGCCTTTATCTATCTGAGAAGGTGTTTTCTAGTTCAGCATTCACCTAAGAATTACCCATCCGAAGAAGTGAGAAAGGGAACCACCTGGCGATCAGGAGGGATGCACTTGCGTTGCCCAGGTTTTTGGTTTCTCATGTTCTTAGGTGGGTAAAGGCAAAGAGATAGATAGAAACCAATGTCCTATTGATCTGACTCAGTATGTGCCGAACAATGGGTTAAGCACTGTACATGTATTGTCACATTTTTATTCTCATGTAAGTAATATCATTGAAATTGAGGCTTAGGAGAAGTCAAGTAAGCTTTATATGTTTTTATGCAGCTAATGGAGCCAAAATTTAGACAGAGGGCTTCTTAAAATGAAAACTTCAGTTCTTTCAACCTCCCCATGTAGGTGAGGATCACGTGCCAAGAATCAAGCAGCCACTGAGAGGGAATGGACATTTAACTTATAATCAGACCAACAATCTTGAATATCTAACATCCTGCTAGAAGCTTAGTACACTTTCTTTCTTGGTAACTTACCACGTCCTGAGTGCCTGCTGTGCGCTGCCTGTACCGTGCTGCCCTCTGCTTAGTTACTGTTTCTCCAATATCGTCACCATTACCTAGAAGCTTTCCAGATAGGGGGGTAGACAGGTAGGTAGATGAATAAGTAGGCAGGTTGGTACATTGGTAGGTAGGTAGGTAGGTAGGTAGATACACAGATACAAAAATACATATACTGCTCAAATGAAATTTTCACCATTACTATGATTACTCTCTTTTATTATTTTATTTTTTTTCTTGTATTATTTTAAAAGTAGTCTCAGAAGTCCTTTTAAAATTTGTATTGTTTCTTTACATCGGAGTTCAAAATTTTCGTTATTTAATCACTAAGACTGAAATACTGTATGTGATTGGGAATTAACAACTTTAAAATTTTTATTTGTAAAACCTATAAAATGGTTATATTTTGAAATGAATTATTTTCTTTATCTCTCAACCCTTTAATTTCTCTTTTTACATTAAAGATACTTTTTTCTTGGATGCTTTTATCCCATCTCCACAATTGTTGTCCAGTTGAAAAGTATAATTGTAACCGCACTGCTACAGAAGCTTAGGCGGCTGCACTGTGCATCCTGGGAAGAAGAGCATTATTTCACATGAAATGTGTGAAGTCGTGGGCTGTGGCCTAGACTTAGCTGCAGAGTCACACAGCCACAGGAGGGTTTAACTCACATGTTAATTGTGAAGTGCTCTGCATTAAAATATTCACCAAACACTAGTCCCAAAGTAAAGTCTTAGGTAGAAACTTTCAGTAGTCAAAATGGTATTGGGAACATTTTAAATGTATTTTCTAAACAAAGAGCGGTAGGTAGGTAGGTAGGTAGGTAGGTAGGTAGATGCCGTGGCAGGATAACTCAGTTGGTCAGAACTTTGTCCTGATATGCCAGGGATGCAGGTTCAATCCCCAGTCAGGGCACATACAAGAAGCGATGGATGAATGCATAAACCAAGTGGAACAACAAATCGAGGTCTCTCTCTTCTTTTCTCTAAAGTCGATTTAAAAAGTTTTCTAAAATACATGTGTGGCAAGAATAAGCGAGATGTGACTTGAATGCAAATGCCTACTCTGTAGTGAAATGGGAAGACTTTACCACTGTTTCTGTTTCAATTACATGATTGTTGGACAGTGTTATCAAACCTTCTTAAAATACTTAGTTCTTTTTCATGAACACTCAGCTAAGAAACTAAGTGTGCTCCTACTGGAATGAAAAATGGCTCACTTTATGAGCATCCATGAGGATTCTGTTTCGAGCATCCAATTATATCTCCAAGTAAAATCTTGATTATAACATGGCCTCAGTGCTTGAGACGGTGACTACCACATTGAGTATATGGTGGACTGCTCAAGAATAAAACCCTTGTTACATTAAGGATGAAACTGCATTTATACAATTGTATAAGTTGTATGCAACTGTATTATGTAAATTGATGGTAACAGTTGAGGAAGGTACTTAGTTGCACAGATAGAATTATGCACAGTTCTATAAACGTATTTGCAAATGATAGAGTTGGAAACTAAAATGGTATTGTGAGTAAACTATCATTTCCTTCCACAAAAGGAGCCTTCTCATTCTTGATGTTTGTTCACAAAAAGTTTTACATAATCCTTGCTTTTAAGGAAAACTCTTTATCTCCTCTTATTTCCTAAGTCACCTTATTCTTGCTGATCATAGAATAAGCAAAATCCACTTTCTTGGCATTTTAAAATACTCGGTCTAGAAAGATCTGTGAGTTGTCTTTGGAATGTTACTTTATGTATTAGTCATAATCAGCCAACAAGGATGAGTACCTGAAGTGTTGTTGAGCTTGGCACACATGAAGTATTTGATATGAATGGGATCTTCGAGAACGTGATTGATTATAAGCAAATCGTCAGTCTCAAGAATGCAATGTATGGCTTTTATATTGGAGAAATTTGTTGTTTTGTAACATTTGCCAGATTTAGTTCTTAAAATTTTTAATAGCCTTTCCTTCCCTTTCCCTGTTTTGCTGATACAGATCCACATCCAGAGAACTGAAGGGTGTGATCATATGACCTGTTCACAATGTAACACTAATTTTTGTTATCGATGTGGGGAGAGATACCGCCAGCTCCGTTTCTTTGGAGACCACACATCAAACCTCAGTATATTTGGATGCAAATATCGCTACCTCCCTGAGAGACCTCATCTAAGGAGATTAGTGAGAGGGTCTGTCTGTGGTGAGTATCCAACATGACTTTGAAGAATCTTCCCTTGGAAGTACTCAGGGATGCTAGTACTTAGAAATGCAATAGCCATAATAATGCTGACCATCTTCCACGTTTTATAGTGGGGCCTAAACCCTAAAACAGGAGAAAGATATCCTCTCTCCCTTTGAGTTTAAAATTAAAAACTTAAGTTTGTTAGCAGGACCTTACTTACATGAGCAAGCAGATTTTGTTCAAAAAACAAATTATTAATTACACTGCTGAAATGCAAAGTCATTAGTCTTTTAAATTTCTGAAACTCTATTGTAAGGCACTTGTTGAGAGAAACAATATCACGTTTATTTTTGTATTGACAATACCTAACAGCAAATCTTACACATACCCCCTGTTCATTCACGGACAATGTGCAATACAATAAAAAAACCTATGTGTTTCAGAGCCCTATAATGGAGTTCCATTGTGTCTGTATAGTTGATAAGTCCTTGTATTTATTTTCTATTGTATCAATAGTTAATATTCGTAGCTAACAGTAGTGTAATGAGTATTAAATGCCCTCATTGCATACAAACCCAAGTTTAGATATCCAAGCACAGATTTTTCTGGATTGACCTTATTCCTCCCCGTTCACCCTCAACACACAATATCATACACGAATGTGCAAACGTAAACACAGACCCCCGCTCTGGCCTAACGCCACCAGCTGTGTGTGAGGCAGTGTTCTTCGGACCCAGCAGCTGTTTCTCCCCACAGCGCCGTACTCCTCTGGAAGGCACCCGCTGTGGGATTTCTTCCTCTCTCTGCATCACAAAGAACTCCAGTATGTCTCTCTATGGTAGTCTTTCCTATTTCTGTGCAATACTTCTTGACGCCGTGTACATCTCGCCTTTTCTGCCTCCCTTTGCCTAGTCCCTTCACGACAGTGTCCTTACAGCTCTCTTTAACCCCACATCACTGCTGTTGCGAAGCACTCCCCTCTCCGGAATCCCACAGATGGTGGTTAATCAGACCCAAGATGACCTGATGGTATAGTTCCATCAGATAAAAGAGAGTACATGTATTTTAAAATTCGCTGTAACTTACGGAGACCAGTGCCATCATTTTATAAAATCTTGTCTGATTTCTATGAAAATGTCCTTCCTGAAATTTAAACATAATTTTCCGTAGCCAACAGAACTCAATATAGTCAAGATTGGTTTTAATAATTTTCAATGATTTTGTTTATTTACTTTTAATGGTATATACTATAATTCTATAACCAATATTTACTTATTAGTTAAGTGGATTTGGGAGGGATAGCCAGGGACTCTAACCCCTATCTGTAACAGTAATATCATGAGGAAACTAATTGCAAATTTAAGTGTTGAGCTGTAACCTTTTTGTAAGTCCATATATACACCGAATAACCTAAAAACACAAAATCTTCAATTTTCTGCGTTGCTGGTTCTTTTCTTTCCTACTTCAGTGCCATTTTGTGGCACGATGATTTCTTCCATTCACCAGAATCCTCTTCTCAGATCATACTAGAGTCGAGTTATTTAATAGCCTGTAGAACGGACAGCTTGTCGACACTGTCAGCAGGGAAATATTTTCTCTGTACCATTTTTTTCTGTTTTATTTAAAAGTTTTATGGTCGACTCTCTGTAAATGGTTTTCTGTGGGCCTATTTTGTATTCCATGCGTGTACACATGTGTCAGGACAAACCTGACAACGTAGGGGGCAGCCGGTGTTGAGATAAGCTCTCTCTCCCGCCTCCAGCACAGCTGCCTCTCACTCCTGTTGGGCGGAAACGTCCAGTGCAGTGCTGCCCACCTCTCCCATCTGCACAAAAGGCAGGAAAAGGGATTACTCTGAAGTCACAAACCTACCTTTTCCTGCCGTATAAGAAGGAAGATGGATTGATCATAGCAAAGCCTTCTCACCCTCTCTCCTTGCTCGATGTAACCCAGTTTGCTCCCTCAGTTTGGGACCACTGCCCCCGGGGGTTCTTGGACAGAGACAGAGAAGGGGCCTGCTCTTCTCTCACAGCTGGGGGATGGGAACCATGGTCTGCATTCCATGTGGCCTCATGCCAGCTGCAGATCAGAGGTTCTGCTCCTAGAGAGCAAGGAAGACCATAAACTGGAGGATGACTGGCCTCTGACATGGAAATGTCTCCCTGGTAAAAAGTAGGCAGATTATTCAATGAATGGCTTTAGGAATCAAAGTGACTGAGGAAAAACGCTTCATTCTCATATAATTCATGGAAATATTCAAAGTGTTAAAGCACATAAGGGCAAAAAATATATAAATCTTTAATTGACTTCTAGATTGTAAATAATTTACATAAATAAAAACGATAGTCTCCTCCAATTTAAATATATATTTATATACATATAAATATATGTATTTTATACACATATATGTATATATTATATATACAATTATATATATAAAATATATATATTTTAAAAAGGACAAAGAAATCTGAAACTAAAATTGAAGAAATAGAAATAGCCAACAAACATATTTAAAAATATTCAGTGTTAGTAGTAGAGACATGTAATTTAAAATAAAATGCATTCATGAACTATTGATTACCAAATATTTTGTCAAGTTAATACTCAGTGCTGGACTTTCACACTCTACTGAATGAATTGGAAATTTTGTGCAATTTTTTTGCAAATAAAAATAATAGTACTGGGAAGAACATTTTAAATGTTTTTTTTTTTGATAGGCCAACAATGGTTTATTTGCAAGTAAAATAAGTGTAAGAATAAATTAGATATGATGTTAATATGATGAACTATTTTAAATATTGAGAGTTGTATTTTAAAAGAATTGTTAATGATCTAAGAATAAAGAGTGTATGCTCAACCCCTCAAGACAGTTTCAAAAGTAGATTTAAACATATATTAAGCATTGACTGCATGATTGGAATAAGTTTATTACTTCCCAGAGAAAGAAAGCAACTAGCTGGGTCTTGGAGTTCTGTAATGTTTGAAAAAAAAATCAGTGCTATAGTAGTAATAGCAAAGCTATTTCATAGCTATTATGAAAATATACTGATAATTATGTTAAAAGGAAATATGAATGAACTTACTGAACTACATGTACAGGAAAAAAACAGACTTTTTAAAATACACAAGCCAATATATTCTAAACAGTTCAGCATAGCTTGTAGAATGTACAAAATATAATTGTTCAATGAGATTTAGTATTGCTTAATTGGATTCTGTCATGGTGAAAAATATAAACCCAGGGTTAAACATTGTGTCAGTTGAATGGCAATCTTTTTAAATCAGATGTCAAAAACTGTATTTTCTATCAGCTGATTATGGTTCCAACAGGTTCCAAGACCATTTCTCAATGAAAGTATGGACATTTTTGTCTTACTCCATTATGATTCTATTTTTTACATATAATTGGTTATTCTAAATCACTGTCTTTCACTTGTAGAATAGATTGCTGGTTTCTTCTTAAACAGCCACGCGATTCTCCTGCAAAACCCCTCCATTGCTCCCTCCTCTGTTCCTGCGCTGGGGCTCTGTAGCTACACTGCGGGCTCACATGCCTCAGGATCAAGGTTACTACACAGTGACAAGATATTACACATTAATAGGTTTTTATGTACGCGTGTGCTAGTGCCTTTCAAAGTTAGTGGGGTTCCAATTGTAAACTCCGCTGTGTTTGCATGTAAGTAGAGTTTATTATCATCGGTGCTCAATTATTAATTTAGGGAGGAAAAAGGCTGGTTGGTGCCATGTGGCCTCCTTGTCTGCATTTAGCCCTGGCACTGATTATAGAGCACTTCCTTTTTAAATTTGTTAAAATGATTCACTTCGATAACTTTCAGTGTACTGTACGTTAATTGGTAGTTTTCTCTAACAATAGTACTGAAACATTTCACTTGTAGTTGTTTATTAGGTGTTCATATCATTAGGTTTATTTGTACTTACGTAAATAAGTCACTTTTTCAGATGTGGGCTTCAGCAGAAGCCCTCCACGGCACCCACCAGCTTTCCATGTTCTGAGCCAATTCGATTTTTGAGACACAGCTCAGAATGTGCCGCTCCTTTCTTAATCTTCCAGAACCTTGAAAGTTGAAAATGGAAGAAATCTAAAGGAAAAGCACACGTGGCCCTGGTAGAATAAAGTGAGCCAGTAGCTTTGGATTTTTTTTTCTTATAAAGGATAAGTGATTTATGAAATGTGTGACCGATGTGCCCAGAACTTCAGTGAACTTACTAAACCTATATATGTATGTTTGTTCTACACCTGATGTATTTCCTTAGAAAAATATTGCCTTAATTATAACCACACTTCTTTAAAAGAAAATAACATACACTCTCTGATATTTAAAAAAACGCTGATTTTGCCTTTTGTTTTCCAGCTGGAAAATTATTTGTTGCACCTCTAATCCTGGTCCTGGGATTAGCACTAGGGGCCATAGCAGTTGTAATCGGTAAGAAACACTTAACATACCTGAGATGAGAATTCTCTGAGTGCCGTAGAGTATGAGTGTTAATGTTGTACTGCCAGTCTGTTGTTAAGTGGACATGGTATCTGTTCAATGCTTGCTTTGGGTAGGCAACTAATGTATGATTTACAGATTCAGAGACTCGTGTTCCATACAGGATGCATTTGTGTGACACTTGCTCAGTCTGTGGACACTTTGAACCATGTGAATTATGAAGCATTATTAACCTCCTTTTAACACCAGTATGAATGCAACTAGTATTTTAGTGAAAGTATTTTAGTATTTAGTTTAGTGGACTAGAACACAGATTTTCCAATTCTGAGTTCAAGTCGGAGCATCAAAGAAAGGAACCTCTGGTACTCCCTTGGGTGTTTGGTTTGTTCTAGTGAAAGAGTGCCCTAGATGGAAAAAGATACCTTTGATGTAATAAGAACATATACCCAACATATACTTGAGCAATGACAAACGGAAAGTGTATCATCGACTCGTATAGTTTATTCATACAAATGGATTAAAATATATGTTTAAAGCAGTGGATTCTCAGACTCTAGCATGCTTTAGAATAACCTGGAGGGCTGTTTAAAGCACAGGTTGCTGTGCCCTCCCCACAGCTTTTGGTTCAGTGTCCAGGAGCAGGGCCCATGGTTTCCTAGTTCTAAAAATTTCTCAGGTGTTGCTGATGCTGCTGGTCCAGAGACCACATGTGGAGAACCATTGCTTTAGAGAATACTCAATTAAATGCTATAGATGAAGGTGGCTCCGATGATTGTTTCAATTAGTAGATGGAATTTTCTTCTAAAAAAATAATTTTTCATATGTAAAGTTTTATTGAGCAAGTAATTTGCATGTATAAGAGAATTATAAAGTAACTAACATTTCAGTTATTACCATGAGTGGGACTTTATATAATAGATACTATTATTATCTGCATTTTACGGTTGAGGAAGTTAAGGCTTCCCAGGCCAATCGTAAGTGGTAGAGCTGGGAATGAAACCTGGCATTTGGCTCCACAGCCCGGTTGTTCAGGAATACGTTAGTGTGCCTGAAAATGAAGTGTGGGTATCATAGTGTGCAACTGGTGTGACCAGAATTAATGAAGAAGACTTAAACCTCAGGTTTGATTGTTTGAGAGAAAATATTCCATCTTCAAACCGGTGTCACTGAGGTTGTTAAAGCAGGGAGAGAGATAAAGAAAAGTAACAAAGAATGAAATCTTGTAGAAGTAAACACATGTAGTGTAGGCCTCTTCCCTGTTTTCATCTCCGAGTAATGCTGAATAGTGATTATTTATAAAGCATTCGCAAAATAGAAAATTGTCAATTCTGTAAGCCTAAATGCTTCTCTTCCTAATGAGCTTAATGTTTTTTAACCCCTAGGTTTATTTGTATTTCCTATCTATTGCCTTTGTAAAAAACAGAGAAAACGATCACGGACAGGTATGCACTGGTGAAATGCAGATGATTTCATCTAACTAAGCTGGCCCTGGTAGGAGCTATACAGAAGGGCACACCCAGCTGAGAGTTGCGTCCTGAAACATACCGAGAGGAACCTTCCGCCGTCTGGAGTCCCTGTGGTTCTCTGCGGTCCACAATGCCTCTAGCTCCGATGCACTCCCAACATGGTATCCTGTCCTTCCCTTATACTGATTGCTGCTTTTAAACAATGGTCACTTCCTTACACTATAAACATCTATACCATAATTCTGACCTTCTTAATGGGTCTTGGAAGAAATTATTTTAGATAAGAACCAGTTACCCTCAGAATTGTCTGAGAGTGCCTCGCCTGAGAATTGCTTGGACTGTCCTTGTACCTGAACCCTTCTCTGGGCCATCCTGTTAGACTTGGTGTGAACAGCTGAAGTCCCACCTGTACCCACAAACGAAGCCACTTCTCAGAAGATAAAGGCTTACCACATATCCCTGTTTTCATCTGTGGCCCAAGCAGTACAATTCCTTCATCCTTCAGATGACATACTTGTCAAAAATCTCAGTGCCCAAAAGGGAACTAAAGAAACTAAATTAATAAAAAGTCAATGAGTTACTGAACTGTATATGTGTAGGGATATGAATGTGTGTGTATCAATATCTGTGTTAAAACGAGGCCCAATAACCTTGTACTTGTCAAGTTCCATGCCTCTATACTATTTTTCCACATTTTCATAGATATATTTAAAGGTGATGGTTCCTTTGTGGGCATAATTTGGGAGTGTGCTGAATTAAAGTCAATATAGACAACAGGCTCTTTTGATGTTGACCCTTTCTATTTCTTGCTCTCTCTTCATCACACACATACACAGAAATGTGTGCCTCATCACCCCAAGGATTATCAAACTTTATAAACTGACAAAACTCATTGACTGATTTTTAGCAAATTTTTAAGACCTGAACATTCAGTCTTTTCCAATTTCATCTATTTTGGCATACATGCTTCACTATAAGAATAAATCCTTTAGGCAAAATTAGTTAATTTAAGTAGCATGTTTGTTCTAGAGAGAACTGCTGATGCCTTTAAATAATCTTTATTCTGCTAAATTATTACTGATAATTTTGCTTTGGGTAAAGGTGTAGCATTGTTAATTACCCTACCCTCTTTCTTACCTCTTTATTTCTCTCTCTTTTTAATTTTCATGAATTCCCCAAGTTTTTCATGAAAACAAATACTAGTTTTGAAGGATTTTCCTTATGTTTACTGCTCACATGCATAATAATATGTTGATATCTTCTTACAGAGGGATAATCTGAAAACCAAACTTTGTGTTTATAGGTCTATTTAAAATATAAACTGCTTTTGGAGAATGAAACCAAAAAATGAAGGAAACATTTTCAGGAAGTTTTACCAAGCTGAGATATCTTTAAATATAAGAAAAGGACAAGTAACTAAATTATGTTATTCCTTTGTTCTCATCACAAAAGTTCATCATCAGAAAGGAAGTAAAGACCCCTACGAAACTAGTTTTTATTTTTCCAATCCTTAAAATTACCTATCTGCATAGACATAGTGTTAATTTAACAGCAACCTTGTGTGAATTGAAATAGATTATGTGAGAAAACATGCATTAACATGGATAGGTTGTCTTGTTGGTCTCCAAGGTTTAAAAACATTTATGACTTTAATTTGACCTAAGAAGTTCATGATAATGAAGTTTACTTGCATGGATAACAAGCATATTTCCATTTTTTCTAAATGACACTCAGAACAGCTACACTATAGTTTCGGGACTAGACAGTTTCCAGTTAGAGGAGGGTGTACCATTTATGGTTCTGTAATGATGTATTACTGAAGCATAACATGATCCAAGAAAAAGTGATGCGCTTTAGTCTTACAAAATATATTTCCTTTCAGTCATCTGTCCATCCATTCATTTGACAAATATTCATTGAGCCTGTACTACATGCTCTAGTGTTAAACTGAGAGAAGGAGAATTTCCATCCTGAATCCATGTACTTGTGTCATAAAGTGCTAAATGTTTGTGAACTTGCCTTTCCCAGACTGAGGTGTTAGTTAGACAATATGTGAGTATGGTAATTCTAAATCTAGTGGATATGTTTATGTGTGATATATATGTATGTATATATAATATTTCCATAGAAATATATGGGTATATATATTACCCATGTATTTATGTATGATATATATGTATACATATATACTATTTCCATAGATGCATATAAATACAGATGCCACATACATATATACCAATGGCTAAATAATGTGTCCCCTGGTGTTAGATAATCTATCTCCTTAGGTCATTGTATCTGTTGTCTTTGGCCTACTCAGGGATTTTTCTTTCTTTCTTTGAATAACTTTATCTTAGGGAAATATTTTTATATTATTTGGAAACGTCCCAGTTTTCCAGTTACAAAGTGGCATCTGTTCAGTGTGGGCTGCCTCGTCACCACTGAGCAGGCGCACACCCCGTGGCACAGGGCTGTCCCTGTCCTAGAGCACAGACTTTTTAAAACTCACGCATGCGCAACTTCCAGGATGAACTCTAAACTACTTTAGAGAAAGAAACATACACACAAAAGAAATATCTTTCTATCCAAAGCTTGTCCTTTTATGTTTTTATTGTAAATTTAATATACAAAGGTGAGCAAAAGGAGAGCTACAGTTTTTCATATACAAAATAATACAATAATTAATAAATAATGATGCAAGAATAAACTGTTTTGTGTACTTGTAACTGTAAACCTTTTTCCCATCCCCATATACCTTTTGTAAAAAAATCAAAACCATGTAGAATTATAAAACACAAATTTATCTGTTTAACTGACCCCTTATTTTCTAGGGGTAGCCACTGTTAGTAATTTGGTTTCTGTCCTTCTGGACACTTTCTACAAATACACAAGTAAATGTCTGTGTGTGCTCATATCTGTGTGTATTAGTTTTGTTCAAATGGAATAATAACATTCTTACTGTCCTGTGACTATTTTTATTTTCGTATATATTGGTAGACACTTTTCCATAAGAGTTTAAATAGATTTGCCTCATTCTTTTGTAAATTACTACATATCCCACTATGAGGCTATACTTTAATTTATTTAATCGGTCCCCTATTGAACGGACAAGATTGTTTTACTTCTCTAATATAGAGCATCACTGAAGATCCTTTGCATAGATTGTTGTCACTCTGTGTTGACATTCCCATAATTTTTAAATTTGGGTTTTATAAGACATTTGAAATAAATTTTTAATGCATTTTCAGTGAATGAGGTCATAGACATCGTTAGTATATTTGATATTTTTTCTTAGATAAAAGACAACATAGAAGTACATAATTTTTAAAGAAAATACATCTTTTGCAGGATAATTTTACTCCTCCTTAATAGCCAAATAAAAATCTGGCCAAAACATATAAAAGAAAATGAATCTTATTCCAATTAAAATAACATGTAATGAGATATCTACAAGATATCCAAGAAAGATTCATTGCTAGTTGGATCGCCTAGTTGTAAAACTTGAGGGATTCAAATGAAATAACCAAATCAGTCACGTTTGTCACATTTTTTGTAAACACTACCCATGTTCATGCATGTTGCTGCACGAAGGAACTTAATTACGCCATTGTGAAAAGTAGGAAGCAGTATGTTGCCAATTATGAACGGCCACAATTATCCATAGAAAAATAAATAGATTGTATGTAATGTTCGGTGGTTTGTTGGGATGTTTAAAATTGTGGAATAACGTGAAACATTCCTCGTACAATGAATCCTAGCTGTTCCCTAAGAACCTCTGCCCGTGGAGGTAACGCAAGGGGTCAAACCCTTCGGGACAAACAACATCCTCTTGCCACCCCTTGGTTTTCTGATAGGTGCTATTATATCCTGGAAGTAAAAGAGACAGGAAAACAATCGAAGATCATCAAATACCAGTCAAGTCCAACCTGATATCCTTAATGGTACTTTCTCAGCAGTTGTGTCCGGAGTCAGTGGTGCCTGTCAGGAGGCGCCTGTCCTAACACCCTCCATGTCCTGAGTCCCAAAGCCCCAGTTGAGCCTTTATCTTTCAATCCTACCACCCAAATATATGGCTTATGGCTCCCCTAAAATACCTTCAAACCACCGTAACCTCTTCCAGTCCCCAGTGACTCTCCCCAACCTCATTTATCTCCACTCCTCTGCCACTCTAGCTCCTATTGACTAGAAGACAAGAGGAGAGACAGGAGGGGGTGAAAACTCACCGGCATGTGCAACGCATCGGCATTCCTTCCTGACCTTTGTCAGGTTACAGTGCATTTGTCAAGACATCCATCCAGCTTCTCGCTCTTTTTAATGTTTTTAACATTAGACTTTTGTGCTGCCTGCCCTGTTAAATTCCTAATTATTTTTCTAAAAAACTTAGTGGCCTAAATGATACTAATTGACGTACTTCATTAAGTAGTTCAAATTTTTTTTTAAAACTTTATGCCAAAAGCCATTTAGATTTTAATTTTATAAGTAAGCTGCACATATGCCTTAATGCGAGTCTTCCCATCGGGTTTGTATGCTTATCCTTTCCTATTTGTGGCTGAAATCTGTCCCAGCTGTTGGAAGTAGTTTTGTTTTGTTGTGTTTTGTTTTTGTGGTCAGCTTTATTTTTTGTGCTAATATCTATTAGTGATATAGCCTTAAATTCAATGCACTTTAAAATACTTGTGCCATTTAAATAATTTGACATATTTAAAGAAACTGATTACATATATTTGATGGAGGCAGTAGAATGACAATGTTAGCAAATATGTGTCACTTCTTTAAATTTGGGGTGCAATCTGAAGCTGAAAATTTAGAGCAAGTAAAATGTACCTAAAAACTGTAGCCAAGTTTCTGAAATTATAGTAATCTTAGAAATTGGTATTAGGAGCTCAAACGTAGCTAGCAATTAATAAATGTTACCCTATAACCTTGTTAAAATGTTTGTTAAAAATACCAAGTTAATTTCTACTGCAAGTTTTAGATGCATTTTCATATTTCATGAAATCTCTAAAACAAATTCCACTGACTAGAAATAAAAGTAAATGAAAACTATCACCAATAGTAAGTTTGAGATATTTGTTTTTCAAATCTTCACAACATAATTATGGCATTTTCCACCTCCTATAGAAAATAAGTTCCAAAATCCCATTTTTAATATGTACAACCACACTTACGACTTTAATACAACTGAAATAATTTTATAGAATTATTAAGATATGACTGAACAAAAACTGAGGCCCAGAAGTTGGGGAATATTCAAGATTGTAAAATATTATCTGTTGGATGTAAATCAGTGATGCAAACCTTTAAAAGAAAAATGCAGTGGAACTCTTTGCAACTGTGGTTCTAAGGACAGAATACTCATTTCACAGCCAGCGGTGTGGGGGCTTCTATTGTACATCACCATTGCGAGGCTGGAAGCTCAGTTGATAAAACCAAACCCAAGAAGCAGAGTCACGGTAGTGCAAGACTTGTAACTGTCCTTTAGGAGCATTACCTGAAGCTTCCGTGTTTCACATACATAGTGCCAATTTCAGAAGCATGTAATTATGCCTGTGACAAACTACACTTTTGTTTTGCCTAAAGAAGAGACTGTTTTGAGAATAACAAAATGGACGTAAAGGCAATAAATTATTTTTTAAAAAACACACAAAAGATTGCCAATGCTTTTTCTTCCACTTCCTTTTAGCCCATAAAAACAAATTTCATTAGGTGTATTTAACGCTATGTTACCTAAATTATGCAGACTTATTACATTCAAAATATTTTTTCAGATCTATCCCACATTTTAGTCACTCTGTTCCATCATTAATATAATTGTTTAAGATGAAACAGTTATTATTTTATTTTTCCTATTTAATCTTTATTGTATTTTTCCATTAATATGAAATGACTTTCTTCCCTGCTTGTGAAATGACACTCTTACACTTCAACATCACATTTCTATTTTCTTCTAGATTTCTTAGTTGTCTTACTTTTTCGCTCTGCAGTTCCCTTCCCACTTTGGCCAAATGTGGCCTAAGTTCTTCTCACTATCAATTCCTTTGACTCTAATGAAATGAAATTCAAACACTGAAAGGACTTCGTAATTTGGCAATGGTAGTGAACATAATTTATTTTGGATTATTTTATCTGTGAATTGAAATGTATCAGGAGTACCTTGGCAGAGTTGGAGAACCCTGCCCAGCCCTCTGACAAGAAGTAAAATGAATGAGAAGATGTCAGTTGGATAATAGAGCCTAAAGTACTCTACAACCAAGCCTCAGAAATTGCTTCATGAATATTGTAAGGTCAATATTGTGTTTGCATATTAGTTGAAAAGCAAGCGCGTGTGGACATGCATCCAAGCTTGACACCAAGTCATTCATGATTCATCCAAAATGGCTAAATGTATGGTTTATGGTCTTTGTTTTAGCCAAAGTCATACAGCTTGGACTGGGGGCTGCATATATATAGTGTAACATTTGTATATAAGACTTAAGCGTGAATTCATAATTAGGGCTTTTGAAAACATAAAATAGATCACATTGACTCCAACTGATATTAGCCCTATTCTGGAGAAATCATTTGTTATTCGCAAATGTTCAGCTTCTTCTTTGATATGATTTAGATGCAAGCCACATTCAAGATATATTCAGTATTGGTTTAGTACATGATGTGGGAAAGGCAATCAGGTATTAAAGAGCCCCAGAAATTGCAAAAATAGATTCTTCCTTGTAGCTGGCAAGCCACGCTTTCATCAGCTTCCTACAGAGTCATTTGGTGTTCACCTCATGCCCCACATAGGGAAATAGTCTCAATAATCTGGCAAATTCTTAAAAATAACATTTTTTTCATTAATGTATTATGTTCTCAGTTTGTCCAAATATACTTCCATTGTTCATTTCAAGTAAATACTACCTAATATTTGATATAAATATTATGCTTTATGTTCCTTTATAAAGAAAATTCTAGATAAAGTATATGATTTTTTAACAGCTAACTATAAACCCTTTTTCTAAGATGCATTTTTTATTAAAATTCCATATGGCAATAGCTTACTTTGGTACTTGATCATCGTCATGATAATTAAAACTCTGTAGATGGTATTGAAAAAGTAAACCAACCTTATAATTTATATGAAACCTAGAATAGTAATTGATATATATCTATATAGATATAGATACATAAATCCATTTACTTTGACAAGGACAATCTGTTACAGATTTTTAATATCAAAATTAATTGACAGTCTTGTTACTTATGAAAGCAATTGTTAAGTACTAAATTTTGAGGGATCACAGAAATAATTTTATGTAGAAAGAATACAAAAACAGTAGTATTAAAATGTTAGTACATTATTTATTAAGATGCCACAACAATTAGTTGTTTTACTTTTATTTTAAACAAAATTGCTTATAAGACATTCATGAAACAAATATATTTATATTTATGTATACCTGTTGTGAACTGGGACAATTAAATTATTCACATTCACCTTTTTCACAAAGAGTGTAAACTACTAAAATGGAAATGTTTGTATGTTTAATATATTATTATACAGAAATTGCAGTTCTAAGGAATAATTTCTGTGTCCTACTTGATAGCAGAATATATCCCACTTTAATTAAATTTTCATGAACAAATGAGAAGAAATTTTTAATTGTAAGGTGGATGATTTTCACTAGTAGTTTGTTCCAGATCTTGTTCATCATTTCTTTATATTATGTATTTTTCATTTTGTGTAAAATTTGTAGTTATTGTCCAAATAATGTGATAATATTTTTGTTTAAAATTAGACTAGTTGAACAGAGATTTTCTTTCCTACTTCAATGACATTGGAAAATATGTAATTTTATTGTAACTTTTTTTACATTTTATTAGTCAAATTATTTACTTAGGTATTAATAAAACTATGTGGAGGAAGTAATTGTGAATATTTTAAGAAAGAGGCAGGTAGAAATAAATAAAAAATAAATGATATTAATATCATGTAGAAATCCTTGAAATAAAATTGGAAAGGAAAAAGAAATTCTGTTGAAATGAAAATATTGAGAAATAAGGAGTATTTAGGACCTTAATTTCTTACTATTAGAGTAATGAGCTTCTTATTGCCAAATGATTATTTTGGTGTGTTGGTTCCATGAATTGCGCTTTCAATGTAATGTATAATTTTCCCTGTTTCACTGAAAAGAAAGAAATTGGTGAATAAAAGCTAGGGAAACTGGGTTCATTACCATTTTCCAATAGCACTAATGTATAGTTCCCTTTAACCTTTCATACGGTGCTTTGTGTGATGAGAGTATGTAACATTTATATATGTTATTGGTGCCTTATTTTTTCACTTGACTTTATTTCTTATCTAAAGAGCCATATATTTTTTGTGAGTATTCCTTAGTCCCTCTATTTAAAGCCCTGATGAGACAGTGTACCTTTAGGGATATATGTAGGCTGCGTATTGCTACCTTTCCACTGTATTATCTCTAGAACAGCAGGTTAGTCAATGTATTTTTCTTAAATTCATTGTTCATTGTTAAGGTGAAGTATTTAAAAGTATATTAAACACCATAAATTGAAACCATTATAACTGAAACATATTTTTAAATCACAAAAAAGAATGATGATTATTAGAGTTTAAAGCAGGAGGTAGAATGTCTATCAGTCTTTATCTATAGTTCTTACTAAGACACAGTTCCATTGCAAAAGAAAAGCATTAAAAAATAAAAGAATTTGACCAGTTCTCTACATTTCGTCTTTGGCAATATGTTATCTGTCATCGACATCCACACAGATGCTGAAAAACCATGGTGTTTGCAATTTATATGTAGTTATTCATTCACAGTGGGCTGTATGGACATCAAGACATTGTGTATAATATATTATTTTGCTCATGTTGGTCATGCTTTTTGTGTTAGCTTTATACAAAAAGCTAGTTTTGTTGTATTCTTTATGTACTATGGTATATAATTCAACTTTTCATGATGAATGTATAATGAATAATTAAAATAAATCATATGCTTAGAAAAGACAAAGACACAGGCTGTATATGCAAATATGTGTAAATATTTGACAAAAAAAAAGGAAAATAATCTTCCTGCCAACAGATATGTCCTGCTGGACAGGACCTGGAAATTAACAGATTTTTTTTAAGCAGTGGAATTTAAAAATCTATTACCTCAAGGATTTTCAGTGGCTATGTATCAGTGTACTGCTCCTCCTTAGTAAATGCAATCCCTCTTGCTGCTGGCAGTAAAAACACCCAATGTCAGATCACAGATTTTAGGGGCAAATCTTTCCAAATGAATACGTTGTGATATTTTAGAGTCTAATTTTAAACTTTCAAAGGTCCCTATCACCTTTTATTGTGGCTGGGCTTTCTTTTTATTGTTTTTGTTGGCTGTTTTAGAATGGAAGGGAGATCTTAATTATGAGGTCAGATCTCATGGAAAGATGTACCAATAATCTACTTGGACAAACCTGTAGTGGGCATCACCTGTTTTGATGGTCACCGTCTGGCTGTCGTATGGGTGGTGTGGAGCCCTGTGTACTCCTGTGGTGTGTGTAGTACGTCATGCTACATTGCCCCACCGTGCCTAATAAAGTTTTTAAAAGAGAAAAACCTTGTCTTTCTTCCAGTAGATTTGGAATTTAAGGAAATTCAAAGGTAACATTTGAAAGTGTCAAATATTACATGTACATAAGTGAATTTCAAGAGTGAAGCCATTTCTGCACTAGATTCTAAGAATGGAGAAGCAGAAACGAGCAGAAATTCATGGGTGTGCTGTCTGGAAGGTGGGCTGCGTTGGGTTCTGTGTCATGATTTGAGGAAAGCGCAGACAACAGTGGAGATCAGTCTGAACATCGCGCGTGGGGTGTGAAAAAGCAGCAAATGCTGTGGAAGTAAGCGTGTAGCTTAGGGTGGTGCTTGCTCCTTAGACAAAGCGGGCTAGACTGGGTGCCCTTGACATTAAACAGAACTTCCTTTCACATATTCCATAATCACCAACAAATTGGTGAATTATTTTTGTCTGTGTTATGTTTGAGACTTTCTAGCAAGAATATGAATCCCATGAGGTCAGCGATCATGTGTCCCCTGGACCTTCTATAGCAACTAGTAGGAACATCACAGTCATTGAAATGTTTGTAGAATAAAAACAAAACTCTTCAGAAAAATTAAGAGATTTTTCCAGGATTCCTCAACTCCAGAAATGATGAAGCCAGGGGTTCAAATTGGTGTTCCTCCTCCAAGTGGGTGAGTGCACTAGATTTGAATTAACAGAGCAGCAGGAGATGGAAAGAACACTAGAAATAAGGAAAGTTCGGTGATATTTTGGCAGTCATACAACAAAGGCTTAGTTCAAACTCAGCGCTGCTGCCAGCCAGTATGCCGTTTCTTCCCCTGGGCAAATTATGACATCCTCTGAGAAAACAATAATAATAATTCGAAAAAGGGAGATACCCTTTCACAATTTCAACATTCTTCACTCAAATCTCCAACTCCCAAACACCAACAAAATAAAACAAAAACAAGTCAGCATTGCCTTTGTGCAGAGCGGAGAAGGCCTGTCAGGGCAAGTGCCTGCACGAAGACACCCTGCACTGGTAGGGTGATGCTTTCTGGGTCATGGAGCAGGCCCGGGCCAAGGTGCACCGGGGTCCAAGGTAGGAACTCTGAGGACACTGCAGTCCTGGGATGGAGGGCTCCAAAAGCTTTCCTTCAGGGGAAGTGGGGGCTAGTGCACAAGAACATCTTTGTCCCCAGCAACCCTACCTGGCAGGAGATGGATGCAGGGGCAGAGGGCAGTGGGGGTAGGGGTGGGCGCAGTCTGCTTGAGTGTCCAATGAGAAGCAGGCTGCTCAGTGTGCCACTGCCTGGACCAAGGACCTGGGGGAGGGCGGGTCTCCTCCCAAAGAAGACAGCATCTGAGTACTTACTTGTGAGCGATATAAGACAATTGCGAGGTTGAGGTTGTCTCTTTACCGTGTGTTTAAGAGGAAAGCAGTTTGTTGTTTTTAACTGAAGAATCAGTTTTTAAATTAAATTAATTTTATGGGGAGGTTAGAAAACAGTTGCCTGAAGTATCCTGGTTGCATTTTCCATTTGCCAGGTCACTGTTCATAAACGTGGCTGATAGATTTTCTACATCTCACTGATACTGTAACCCAAAAGAAAAGAAAACGAGTATCAGATTGTTCAATTTTTTATTTATTTTGTTCCTTTATTTTTGTGTTTTTCCATTACTGTTTATCCTCCTTATACGCCCCCCCACAATCACCACACCATTGTCCATGTCCATGAGTCTTTTTTCCTTTTTGCTCCATCTCTCTACCACCTAACCCTGCCCCCCCCCACCTAAAGCTGTCAGCCTGCTCTCTGTCTTTGAGCCTGTCTCTATCCTGCTTGTTAGTTCAGTTTGTTCACTAGATTCCACATATTAGTGAAATCATATGGTATTTACCTTCCTCTGACTGGCTTATTTCACTTAAAATAATGTTCTTCAGATCTATTCATTCTGTCACAAAGGGTAATATTTTCTTCTTTTTTACAACTGAGTCGTATTCCATTGTGTAAATGTCCCATAGTCGTTTTATCCACTCATCTACTGGTGGACACTTGGGCTGCTTCCATATCTTGGTGATTGTAAATAATACTGCAATGAACATAGGGGTGCTTATGTTCTTTCAAATTAGTGTTTTGGGTTCTTTGGCTATATTCCCGGAAGAGAGATTGCTAGGTCAAAAGGCAGTTCTTTTTTAATTCTTTGAGGTATCTCCATACTGCTTTCCACAGTGGCTGCACCAGTCTGCATTCCCACCAACAGTGCATGGGGGGTCCCCTTTCTTAACATCCTCACCAGCACTTGTTATTTGTTGATTTATTGATGATAGCCATTCTGACTAGTGTGAGGTGATATCTCATTGTGGTTTTATTTGCATTTTTCTGATGGTTAGTGAGGCTGAGTATCCTTTCATATGCCTATTGACCATCTCTATGTCCTCTTTGGAGAAAATTAGTTCCAACTCTTCAGTTCTAGCATTTCTCTAA
Source organism: Glossophaga mutica (assembly GCA_039655065.1). Taxonomy (NCBI): domain Eukaryota; kingdom Metazoa; phylum Chordata; class Mammalia; order Chiroptera; family Phyllostomidae; genus Glossophaga; species Glossophaga mutica. The sequence continues at coordinate 182,578,550 of CM077306.1, forward strand.
CACAGACAGGCTATGGCAAGCCCCTGCATCTTTGCACAGACTGGTTCCTCGCCTCCTCCTGCTCTACCAAAACTGCTCCTCCTCCATGATTCTCAGTCCCAGCATCTTCTGCCAGATGCCAGCCTATCTGTACCACCTGGGATACATCACTGTGGCCTCCTCGGTTAAGTACTCCGCAGATCACTTCTGAGCAAGGCAGTGTATTCATTTCCTACAAGCTAGGTGAAAACAGAACTGTATTCTCTCTCAGTTCTAGAGACTACAGGTCCAAATTCAAAGAATCAGCAAGAGTGGTTCCTTCTGAACTTTCTGGAGAAGAACCTGCTTCATGCCTCTTTCCTAGCTAATAGTAGTTGCCAACAATCTTTGGCATTCTTTTACTTGCAGTATTGTTCTTCAACAAAAAGAGTTCATCTACCCAGCATTGGCCGAGTGAAACACTAGACACCAAGAATTGCAGTGAAGAACAGTTGCCTATTTTATTATGAATGGTGCTGCCCAAGAAAATGGGAGGCTAATGTTCGAAAGTCAAACACCTCAGTGGCATGTAGGTTATAGATGATATAGGGCAAAACCCCAAGACACCGTAGGTTAGGGAGTGCAGGGTTGTGCTGGGAACTGATTGGGTGCAGGTGAGGTAAGGGTAATCGATCATTTCTTCAGGTCTTGGGGACAGTTCTGAGGTCTGTTGCAGGATCCCTCTGCCTGGTCTCATGAGAAAGTAGCCAGGGGATTCCACTTTAGGGCTGAGGATCTGAAATAAAACAGGTTAAGATGTTATCTTTAGCCCTGGCTGGTGTAGGTCAGTGGATTGAGCATGGGTCTGTGAACCAAAGGGTTGCCAGTTTGATTCCCAGTCAGGGCACATTCCTGGGTTGCAGGCCAGGTCCTCAGTAGGGATGTAGGAGAGGCAACCACACATGGAGGTTTCTCTCCCTCTCCTCCTTCCCTTCTCCTCTCTCTAAAAATAAATAAATAAAATCTTTTAAAAAAAGATATTCTCTTTAGCCTGCCAGAGGTTTGGACAGTATAATCATTAGGTCTCAGCTTCTATCTTCTGCTGCCTCAGAGTTGTTGATTATCCAGGGAGAAAGGTTAGATCTCTGAGATATAGATACAAATATAGATACAGATACGGATGTAGATATAGATATAGGTATGGTCTGTCCAGGAAGTATCCAGCCGCATACCCTGAAAAATAGAGACATTTATTGAAAAAGGCACAAGATACAATAAACACTGTACGTAGGACAATGATACTTCAGTCCGCTTCAAAGTAGGAGCCTTGGGACCTCACACAGTTCTCCCAGCATCTCTTCTACTGTTCAAAACACTGCAAAATCCTTTGTTGGAATTGCCATCAGCTGCGAATTTGCTGCACCTTCAGGTATGCAGAACCAGACAACTCCCATTGGGACAACTGGGCCTTTGTTTTTGGATCATAGCCGTAGACCCATCATTCACCTCCAATTATGAATGTCTCTAGGAAGTCTGGTTCATTGGTAGCAATTTGAATCAAGTCATTAGCAACTGCAGCACGATGTTCCTTCTGCTCTGGTAGCAGAAGCCACAGAACGAATTTTGCCATGACATATTGCAGGCCAAGATCCTGTGTCAAAATCTTGGCCACTCTTTTTGGAATCCCCAGATCAGCTTCTAGTTCTCACACTGTCAGTTGCTGATCTTTGTTGACTGCAGCCCGAACACATTCAACATTCTCAGGTGTTCTGCTTGTTGCAGGCCTTCCAGAATGTGGAGCACTTTCAACAGATTCTCGACCACGTTTGAAGCATTTGTGCCACACTTTTATTTGCACTGCACTCATTGCATCATCCCCAAAAGCCTTCTGAATAATCCAAAAAGTTTCCACACAGGAATGTTCAACCTTAGTGCAAAATGTGATACAGATTATTTGCTCTACTCAGTCATTTTGAATGCAATAGCCACACAGTACACATGCTCACTCAATGGCATCTACCATGCCCACTGACTGGTACAACTAAGTCATCATTGTTCAGCATGTGCATGCCAGCCCACTCTCATCAATGATGTACAAACCGTTCTTGTTAAGTTAACAATGGCTGGACTTTTACTGGACACACCATGTACATGTGGGTGTGTGTGTAGTGAGGGATACAGAGAGAGATATAAGGAGATGATTTCTAGAACTAGAATTTAAAGCTAAATTTAATCAAAGTCTTACGGATCCTCAGTTTCAGTATCTTCAGTTATTGAATTTAGAGTGCACTCTCATCGAGTATGATCATGTTATGGGTTAAATTGCGTTCCTCCAAAATTCATAGAATTACCATCGGTATTTAGCTAATTATAGATGGGAAAGGGAAGCAAAGGGAACTAGATATTGAGGCTAATAAATTGGGAAGCATAAGCCTTCTCGTCAACCAGGAAGCTACAGCTTCACACCCCACTGGATTACGCACTGCTCCACCAAGGGGATTAACACTTCTCCCTTCCCCACTCTGGTACTGGATTGTTGGGTGGGTGCACAGGGAGGTGCTGGACCGTAGAGGCCTGTAGGTCTAACTAGGGGATATAAACCCATCCAAAGCTCATAAAATCTTGGAGAGTCGATTGATTCTTTTGATAAAGCACCCAGACAATCCCAAACATAAACTAATATAATCCCAGAGAAATAAAGAATCTCTCTGTCTCCCTTGCACACCAGTTGATGCACTTGCCCCATGCATTCAGGCACAAGCCCATCTGGGAGCATGTGACCATGTGGATCTAGCAGCTACCAGGGCCTACAGCAGATGGCATGGACTCCAAAAGGACTAATCTCTCTCTCTCTCTCTCTCTCTCTCTCTCTCTCTCTCTCTCTCTCTCTCTCTCTAAGTGACCCACACTTGCCCCATGCACTTGCACATTACTCTGTTCTTAGATACGTGGCCCTAGTCCTATCATGTCCCATGGCCTTGCGGGCTCCACAGTCAGTCTCCAGGAGGGAACCTGAATACCGCAGCCCAGCAATGGGCTGCAGCTGGAAACACTCTAAACCAGCCAGATGCTGGCCTGGACTGCACTTTAACATGAAGCAGAAATTCTGGACACTGGCTTTTGTGTTAACCCTACTGAAGACAAGCTTGGGCTTCATCCATGGTATGAGAGATGGAGATGAGACATTGGGAAGCAAGGAGGGGAACCCTCTTAATTTTACATTATCAATAAAGTCCACTCAGAGCCTCATCCTCTCGTGCCGGTCTCAGGAATTTGTTTTCCTTTAAATACCGCAAGAACTCATTTTCTGCCAATAACAAGATGTTTAAGTCCTAACCCCATAACCTTAGGACGTCACTCTGTTTGGAGATAGGGTCTTTAAAGAGGGAGTTCAGTAAAATGAGATACCATCTGTGGGTCCTGATCCAACGTAAGAAAAGATGAGAGCAACGTGATGATGTCCTGCTGCCTCTTTGCTGGCCGTGAGGAGACTACCCCTCGGGGTGACCAGAAGGAACACAGCACACTCAATCTCAGTTGAATTTAACTTCGGATTAACAACCAATAATTTTAGTATAACTGTGCCTCACATATTTTATTTATAGTAAATACATACATACATACACATACATACCAGGCATGATAAAAATGATAGAATTAACATGACATAGACAGACACTGGGCCCAGACAGACAAGACTACAAATCTAGGCTCTGCTATTTATCTCGAGGGACTGAGACAGGTCACTTACCCTCCCTGTGCTCCACTTTCTCATCTGTAAAACCAGAACCCGCTCCCCTGGAAGGGCTGTTGGGAGATTAAGTGCCTGCTCTGTTGTGGCTCAGTAACTAGAACACCGTCTGGCACATCACAGTCAGTGGTTTAACAAATACTGTTGAAGGAATGAGCACTCTTCTCTTCCCTGTATGGAATTCTCTGGAAGACTGGGACAGTTTCCAGCCATCCCAGAGACAGGCTAGAGCACAGTCTAGAGAACACCCTGGGCTTCCACTGGAAAGCTTACTCCACAGCTGCTGCTCCCCAGAATAAGCTCGTTCTAGGATGCAGGGACATAAAGCCCATTTGACACAAGCACTGTTTTGCTTCTAGAGAAATGAGTGACTGTTTGTTACGGTACAATGGTAGAAACATCTTACATTAAAATCGGAAAAGTCACCTACCTTTTCGGAGCCTGTTTCCACATATGTTGCATTGAAATTAAAAAGCATCCTCCCACTTGTGAAAGTGATCCCTAATTTAAATGAGTCTAAACAGTTATTAAATAGCAACATAGGCAGCTCCCATTTTGTTAGAAAATCATTTGGGCCGCTCATTTATTTCCTGGAGCTGGGATGAAATTTTTCTGTTTCCTTTTATAGTAGGCAGTTTTGTATAATCAATTAGTAATAGTGAAAAACATCTAAAAATGTATCACTTGTAGACATAAAGCGATTTCTGTTCAGAAATGAAAATCATTGTAAAACAGAGAGTTTTTTCTTAATTCTACCTTTGTACCCAGGAATTTTGTTCTTGACTTGCATTCCCAATCAATTCCACTGCCTGCTCACAGTTGCCGTGACCTTGGACCAGGTATTCAGTCTCTCTGAAGCCAAGTTTTCTCCCCTTGAATATGGGGAAGCCAGCTCTCTAACATACTGTAGCATGTCCAATCAACAGTAACATGTAACAAAATTAAACTGCAGCAATTAAAAACTTCTCTCACAATTTTATAAAGTTAAATTTTGTTTTAACAACTGCACAGTAGGAATACATATACTGTGGATACTGTTATCCAGGAGCCCCAACATGGTATTCAGTGAGTGGGAAATCCCTTCTCCCTTCCCTCAAGCAGGGAGCTCTAGACTCAGAGAATGTTATTATTGAAATAACAATTGCTGGGTTGTAACTGTGACCACCCCCCATTAATATGCTTCTTATTCTGGCCAGCAAACTTTGAATTAACACATAGTGTCTTTCTAAATTAGAATTTTGATTTTTCAAGTTAGACACAATTGCATCCTTTAAAAAGTTTTAATGTTTGTTTCTCTGAGAAAAGCCACTGTAGAACTTGGGCACAGGAAGTGCCAGCATCAGGATGACCGCCCCAAGAAATCACCCAGGCACCCCTTGAGGGAGGTTAGATGATTTCCCCCTCGACCAGCAGCACAGAGGCCCTTTCAACACCCAGAAATAGATCTCCCATTGAGCCTCTGTTTATCTCCTCTGACCATAAAAAGCAGCTGGCCCTGCAGGAAAGGCGGGCGGCTGCAATTAACTCCAGGAGGCCATAAGCCGGAATCCTGAGCAACGAGAATAAAGGCTGCTCCAAAAACTCTGGGAGTCGTGTTGCTGGCTCATCACGAGAACCAGTCAGTCCTGCGAGGAGTAAATCTGTGAACGAAATACCACACACATCACTGCCGAGTTTCCTGTAACCCCCCAGAGGCCCTCAGAATCATTTTATTATTCTCAGAGTTGCTTCACGATGATTATTTATCAAATATCTACTATATGGATAAATACTGGTGGTGTTTTGTTAAATGAAAGATATTTAGAAAGTTCCGATTGATACAACTGGTCTTACCTTGCACTACTTTGTATTCAGACTTCGTTCAGTATTAGACTAACAGTAATTATGAAATCAGATTATGTTTTAAGACTACCTCAGGCAATAAACTGTTTCTATTAGAACACTTTCAGTTGTTCTAATACTGTTGCTGAACAATTACCAGGTCATTAGGAAACAGCTTCAAACATCTGTCATATTCTTGCTAAGAGCCCTTAAAAACACTATTCTTGCCGCTTATCTTCTATACAAACACATTAATGAAAGCCTGGAAAATCTCAATAATTTAATTCATTAGGCATGTATCCAGGAGCAGAAGTAGGAAGTATCAAATGTAACCAGACGACCCTCTGGAACCTGTTCCCAGATGGTTCTCTCAGCTCAAACCGCTGTTACTCTTAAATAAACCAAAATGAGGCCCCAGGTCTTTAACCCCAAACTTCTTTGAGGCTGAACAAATGTGTTTAAAGCTATTGGCAGACGATTTCATTATAAAATTCAAGCTCTTTGCATAGTACTTTTATTTTATCTAAAAATTGTTTTATAAAACAAAAATAAATGCTCCTGAAGAGGATGGGTTCTGATACAGTGATGCAATCCCCCAATAGCTGATCTCACCCTGCTGCAGACACCAAAAATAAAACCTTGCTACCGGAAAAGGCTGAGGATAAACAAGACCAGGCGGAGTGTGGTGGGGAGTCCAGACGTGCAAACGGTACTACCCCTAGGTGGTGAGGGTCTTAGGTTCCCGTGGACAATTTTGTCCCACAGGCAGTGTCAGAGGGCACAGCCCCTAGAACTCTGCAGAAACCTCTGCCAGCTGACCTGCCTTCAGAACCACAGAAAGAAGACAGGACAAGAGGGGCCTCGTGGAGGGGAGAAAGCTGAAAAAGGGAAAATGCGTGGAAATAGAAAGCTCCGCAAAGACATAGAAACTATTAAAAAAAGAACCAAACAATACATTAGAATCAAACAATATAATATATGGAAAGCTTCACTGGATGAGTTCAAAAGTATAATGGAGATAACACACTAAAGAGTCAGTAAATGTGAAGACAGATCAATAAACGTTATTGTTATCTGAAGAACAAAAAGAAAAAGATTGAAGAGAAATATGTAGAACCGTAGAATCTGCGGATGAGGATCAAAAGTTCTGATGTATGTGCCCTTGGAGTCCCAGGCGGAAAGAAGAAAGGTTGGAGGATGGATGCCAAAGAGACCTGGGGAAGCTTTGGAAAATGCCCATTAACTTAATCGTGTCATCATTTACATATACAGTATGTGGAAATGCATTTAATTGTGTACTTTAAATTTAAGAGTTTAATGTCATTTGTACTTGAATGAAATTGTTTAAAAGTTGTAAAATTTGCATATACACACAAAAAAGGAAAAAAAATGTTTTTACACCTGAAACTGAGGGTCCTTACAACTTGGATTAAATTAAGTTTTAAACACTAGCTCTAGAAATCATTTCTCTCTGTATATATGTAGATATATAGAGTAAGGATATATACAGAGAGGTACATCTAGATCTAGATATATAGATGTATGGATATAGATATATACTCTATTCTCTCTCTCTGTATAGATAGATATAGATATAGATATAGATGATATAGATATAGATATAGATATAGATATAGATATAGATATAGATATAGATATAGATAGATATATCCCTTAGAGACCTAGCCTTTCTCTAGGACAATCAGCAACCCCAAGGCAACAGAAGACAGTAGCCGGGGACCTGAATAATAGTTACAAGGCAGGGCCTCTGGCAGGCTGGAGATGACAGCTTGACCAAAGTTGTGTTTCAGCTCCTGAGGCCTAAGGTGGAGCGACCGTTAGGCTACGTGTTCATGATGCCAGACAGAGGGACACCAGACCAGCCCTCTGAACTGCCCTTAAAACCTGAAGAAATGATCAGCTGGGGCCTCCAACCAATCAGCTCCCAGCACAACCTGAACCCCCTAACGCATGGTACCTTGTGATTTTTCCGTATGTAATCTGTAACTGCCATTGGGGAGTACAGTTTTCAGCATTAGCTTCCTGTCTCCAGACTGGTCAATTCAATATGAAACTATTTTTTCTTTTTATACTGCAAACTTTCCACATTTATTTGGGCCAATGCACACAGGCAGATGGAATTAAAAACACTGGGGTTCCAGTGTCCCACCGCAATAATATTGGAGTTGGTTTTTGTTCTCTTCTATTTTTGTATGTTCTAAATTCTCATTATGTGCATGTCTTTGTTTTGTGTTCAAATGTTATGTTTTAAAATTGGGAAAAATTAAAATTATTTTTAAATAAGCAACTTAGATTAAATATAGTATTATTCATCTGGTTATGTATTTGACTATTTCCCATTAAAGTTTTCAAGAATATTTAAATTTTATATTTGTCTTATCTATCTGATGTGTTGTGTGCTTAAAGTGTTTCCTGTTTTATTTTATTTGAATTAGCTGACCTCAATATTAAGTTTTTGATTTCTGGCTATCTGAAAGAGAAGAAAAACACAAAAATACATGAATCATAATAGCTGTCTTACCACACTTAAATAGTTTAAACTTAAGCCAAAAATAATATAAACCAAGCTAAAACTCAGAATGATTATGGGTTAAAACTACCTTCTGGGCCCATTATTAATATTTTCTCTTTACTTAGGGATGTGAAAATTAACTTAATCACAATGTTCTGCTATTTTAATGTTATGACAATTGTTTCCATAACCATTTTAAATTCCTACACTACATAAGAATTCTGTGTCCTCTTAAACATATACTTCTAGTATGTCATTATAAGAATTATTTTTTTCATAGACGTGGGCAGGAAAAACAGATAGCTTACCGAGTAATGTATATTTATTTGTCTTTGATAATTTGTTGGTATGTATACCTTAAATAGAACATGCTCAAGGCAATCGATATTATAGACCATTGCATTGCAAGTATTTCTCATTTTTATAGGGACCATTTAGATTTTATTACATAGCTATCTTTTCTTTATTAAAAGTAACATCTAAGCCAAATGGACTTAATTTCCAGTTAAACTAAAAAGAACTCAAGTATTTTGTAGACAAACATTGACTAGTAACCTACTTGGTGGTGTTGGTGGTGATTATATTTCATCAAATTGCTGTCATTATACAGCCTTGGAAATAGGCCTAGAATCTCAGGCTGCACCCACCAAAAAAGGAGAGCCCAAGATGAGATCTCACTTGAAGGTAGTAGTTTATCTTGGGATGTGAATTCACGAAACAGAAGGGAGCCACTGGAAGATGAACCAGGGAAGGAAGGAGAGCGTACCTGAGGATGCATTATCCAGGCTCTGTGCTCCCTCTTACAGGAGCCTCTGAAGAGCCATGCAGACTGTGTGTCGCAATTTCCCGCCCCAAACACAGCAGCAGAGATGTTCATCCACCTGCTCTGATCCCCATGAGTCAAGGATTGCTCTGCGAGACAGTAACTCACTCGTACTTCCATGCTTGCACCTGAATCTCAAGGGCACCCTACGAAGTAGAGGCAGAGAGCTCCCAAGTCTGAGGAAGGTGCTGCCAGGTCTCACTTCCTGGCAACTGATGACTCTCACATGACTAAAGTTGAAGGATACACTGAGGAGATGTGAGAGCACAGAAGTGTCAAGACAGCATTGTGGGTCTAAATATACCCCCCCACACACACACACACAACCTTTTATGTGTGAGTGTGCATGTCCTGAGGCTGGCCTCCATCAGCTTTGGAGAATCAATTATGTTCATCTCTTCCAGAATCCTTGTTCAGTGACATCAAGTAGGTAGTTTCAAATTGGCAAAGATGGGGGCGTTTACACTGCAGAAATTGGCAAGCCTTTGGGGTAGGGGGCTGGGAGTGAGGGTGGAGCAGAGAGGTGGTTTACCAGCACACCACTAGCATGGATGTGTGTGTGCATGTGCATATGCACAGACACGTATGATAAAGGTGTCACTAATTTGCAAATTGTATTTTTGTAAAACAATAAAAATCAATTAAAATTTTAAAAATAATAATTTATTGGTTCCAAAATGACTATCCATAGGAGCCTTTCTGTGAAGAAATAGACTTGAAAATTTAAGGAAAATGTTCCTGCCACCACCTGCCAACCCAAAGATTAGATAGGAAAGCAAAGAGGATGTTAGCTCAGGTATTAGTGATGACAATCTGTCAAGGTCTCGCTGGTGTAACCATGAAATTGTCCAGATTCAAGGACGGAGCCATGCAGTACAAGTAGCCTTCCCATCCTTTCAAAGTTCCCCATTAAAAAACAAGTGTGTTTTACAATTCAAACGTTGTCATTTTGGGCCTAGATTCAAACTATTGAAGTCATAATATCGCTTATAACTTCTTGCAATTTGCAAGATCTTACTTATAACAGCATCCAAAAGCTTCAACCAATTTAGAGAACAATCTGGTCACCAAATATAGAAAGGCTTGTCAGAGAGGAGTGTTTGTTCAAAGGGCCAAAACACATGAGCGGGAGCAACCTCTGCAAAGGCCGGTTTTTTTTTTTTTTTTGTTTTGTTTTTTAATTGTTGTTCAAGTACAGTTAAAGGCTGGTTCTTTAATCGATAATCTTCTTTGCTGTCAGGACCCAGGGCTATTCTATTTATATCCTTCCCATGTGATTTATTAGTAAAGAAAATAGTCTAATGTGGGGCTACAATCACATTTTAAAATTCACAGTTTAAATTTTTTTCATGATACGTCTACTTAGTGGAAACTAAAAGAAAAGTTTCTTGTAGTGAACACTCTAGGTTCTAGTGAAATGTACTTGGCAGCATAAATGTTAGCTGAATCAAGTGATGGTAATTAAAGCCATAAAAATTATGATGATTACCCTAGAATTCCTCTTTGTGCCTCTCTCTTTTTAAGTCACATGCTCTCTTGGTATTTAGTTCTTGCCTTTCTAAAATGACCCATAGTGCTGTAGCCAAATATGGTTTCAGGTTCGAATTTACTTTTTACCTTGTAACAAATTACTTTATTACATCAGGAAATGCATCTAGAGTCCAGTGGTGAATTTATTTCAGTCTAGTGGCTCATTCTTGTGCCTCTTTTTTCCTGATAAATATACATGATAATATTGTAATAAACTTCCAACAGTCGTATCAACATTGTCGTGGCTTGTATGATGATTGCTGTTACATTTTAAACCCACCATCACGCTGCAATATGCCATTGTAATTAGTAGGGTCAGTGTTATGTGTTTAATGCACTTGAAGAGAAGCAGGAAGAGATTGAGAGAAAGGATTTACTGTGAGATCCTTGAGAAGCTGTTTGACTTAGAAAAATCCAAAGCTTTAACTTTAAACAGACTTGCTTTCACCAATAACTGGTAATCTTGGGCAAAGTCATTAATCTCTCTAAACCGCAGTTCTTTCTTCTACGAAAAAAAAAATGCAATATAATCTAACCCACAAAATTCTTGAAAATTGTAATTTATATAATCTACATCAAAGCCTTAGCACCATGCATGCGTGGAACAATATCACATTCAAAAGATCAAGTTGAAACAAAACAATAACATTTTATTATCTTGTCTAGAAAATTGAGATAATAATTACTAATTTTAACAGATACTGTGAGAAATAAATGAGTTTACATATGTAAATTGCCCATCAAAATGCTTAAAACAAAATAGATAATCAAGAAGTGATAGCTATTATCATCACTGGATTTGTTATCATTGAAATCAGATTATCTTTTACAAGACATACTTATGTTTTAAAGTGCTTATGATTTGGCACCCTCTGGTGTTCATCTTGGGCACTGCAATTTTGAATCTGTTCGTTCAGATCACTGATTCTTCTGGTATTACCATTTACAATCATTTTGCCATATCCAAATGAGCTGTTACTCATTTAATATTTTTATTTAAACTAACTTATTTCTTAAAATAAATATAAATAAATATATTTCCAAGCCCAGTTTTCTATCATTATGATAAATGGAAAACCATATTTCTCAGTGTGTCTAATCTTGGAGTCACTTATTTTTTAAAGTGTTGCCTTACTTGTTTTTATTTTAGGAAAACATATATAAAATACCAGACAAAATAAATTTTGATCGATGCCCCTGGGTTATGGACAGTTTTTTATAGTCAAAATGATTAGCGCATTGGTAACAATATGGTGACTGATTTGAAGGAAAAAAACAAAATAAAAAAAAATTAGAGGCAGCCAAATGAGTTCGATTATGCCTGAATCACCCAGAGTTCGCATAAAGGAAGATAAAAAAAACCATTGCATTTGTCATAAGTGTGAAAGCATGAGAGCTAAAAATAGTTTTAGGGCATTACAAATAAGAAGGTAGCAATTTATACTCCTTTTTTTAAAAAAAAGACGCATAAATTAAGTAAGGGAGCTTATTGGAAGAAGTGAAACGATCTAAGAGACAAAAAGTACTGAAGGAAGAATAGGTTTCTTACAATGATGTGAGGATATCACGGGCCAAGCAGAAGTGAGTACAATGGCAAGCAAGTCTGGGGAACAGCAAACAGAACCATGATGTTAGAATGAAAGGTGGAATAAACGCTCAAGAGCAACATATAAATTATAGAAACAACTTCCTTTAACTTAAATAATTACATTGTGTACTTCAGATGTCATACAGCTCTTATTGAAAATGACAGACCCGGGCGGAGCATTTGAGCTTGTGAAGTGGTGGAAATCGATGGCGAGTCTTCTCACCGTGAGCGGTCCTCACCAGAGTGAGCCTGTGCATCTACGTGAGCGCAGCGTGCTGTTTCAGCGAGAGCGGTTTGGAGATAGACATAGAACTTTTTTAAAAACAAAATTAAGGTAGAAAGCAAAACTCCTTGATATGCAAGAGGAGTTAAAAGGGTAGGAAAATCTTTTTTAACAAGACATTGAATTATTCAAGCAGTTTGATGGATCCTGTTTGCTCTCAGATTGATTCTATTCACCAGCAGTTATGCGGCTGCTACGCTCCTTTGACAGGTATGGGGGATAATTAAGCATTTGCCGCTCTGAACTGGTTTGAAATCTCACACTGCTTGAGAGTGCCTGTGGTTTGTCAGGTTGTGTTCATTTTCTTCATTTGCCTGGTGAATGCTTTCAACTGCTGGCCCAGCTCATTCATAGAGCAGCCCTTTTCTGCTTCCCCTGGAAAGACAAGGGGCTGGTTCATGGTGCCATTAGATGCACAGAAAGTGGAGCGTCCTGACGCAGAGGTAAGTCGACATTTCTCAGAGAAAGCCAGGGTGCTTTTCTCTTCTCCCCCCCACCTCAAATTTTTCCATTAATACTATACAACACTTATTTTAGGTGAATTTAGTCCATTAAACTTGGTTTTTAGTTTATAGTTTCACTGACTATTCTCTGATATTATTACTGTACGAGCTGTGACAGTAATTGTTCCCAAGAGTGGAGGGAAAGGAAATTAGAAATTGGAGGCAGACTGCTATTTGTGTTACAACATAGGTTGAGGAATTTAGTCTGGGATCATATCCCAGCTGTACTGTTATTCACTGTCTGACCTAAGTCACAAATAATCTCAGTTAAGTAAGACTTGGTTTCTTTGTCTGTAAAATGGGGATAAAACTGCCTACTTCCAAGGAGATATATGCACACACACACAGGAGCAGCGTGGTGGTTAGTGGGAGGAGGCCTTTCTAAGGAGAAGACAAAAGCATGGGGACAGGTAAGGATGTTCAGGTGAAGGAAGGCTGGTCAATAAACTCCCCCAAAATGAAGGGTTAAATCTGGGAATTAGTTATAGATAAGGTTAGACAAGTAAGTGAAAGCCAAAGAAAATGCCATGTGTTTCATTTTACTGTTAGAGATCATATTTTCATCTTTATTGTAATAAAAAACCCAAACTAATAATATTGACTTAAGTATATATTAACAATTTTATTTTGGACTGTGTCAAATAATAACCTCTCTCTCTCACACACACACACACCCTAACTTTAAACATTCTAAATATGTATGTGAAACTATTAAGAAAATCAATTAAAGAATAGAATTATTGTGCATATACTGAAACAATTACAGGGAAATAGTGAAACAAGATAAATGACAGGGTTCAAAATAAAAAATATGTACAGTAAGATGGAAGGGATAAATGACTCTATGTGAAGTAATTACACACAATGTTAAAGAAATAAATTGGCAGACTACATAAAACAAACAAACAAAAACCCCACAGCATGTTTTTCACGAGAGACAACAGAGAAAGACTGAAGCTAAAAGTTGGAAAAAGTTCTATCAAGTAAATACAAACCCAAAGAAATATACCATAGTTAATATTTGCTTAAGCAGTATTTCAAGGCAAAATAAAGACAGTCAATATACAAAGATTAAAAATTAACTTCACTGGAAGGATATAATGTCTTCTAAATAGGAGACATTAACTACACCATTCTAATGGAAACCTTTCACACACAACTTTTAATAATTGATTGAATGTGCAGAAAAAGTCAATAAGAATATACAAGATCACCACAACATAATAAACAAGTTTGATCTAAATGGAATGTAGATATTTATGAATGGGAGCATATACATTCCTTTAAACATAAATGAAAAATTTAAACTTTGACTACATATTAGACAATATAGTATGTGTCAACAAATTTCAAAGAGGTGACATCAAAAAGACACTTGTTGAACACATGTAATTAAATTGAGAATAAAAAACAAAAAGACATCTCATCAAGTTAGACACTAAAAACATAATTTTAACAGTATTCTTAGGTCCAAAAAATAAAAATAAAATGTAAAATTATTTAGAGTTAAATACTAAAAGCACTACATGGCAAAATTTGAGCTCTTAGTATAGTGACACTCAGAAGGAAATCTAAACCTTACCTGTATTAGAGGAAAGAAAGGCAGACATGAAGAGCTAGTCATTCCACTTAAAAAGTCACTCACAAATACAGATTCAAACATTCTAAACAAAATATTAGCAAGCTAAGCTGGGTTTATCCTAAGGATCCAGAGCAGATTTATGTTAGAGAATGCATTAATATAATTCCCTATAATAAAAGACTCAAGAAAAACTATATTTAATTCATTAGATTAAAAAATCATTTGCAAAAAATTTAACATCTACTTAAGGTGAAAACCTAAGAAAACATGAAACTGAAAGGAATTGCTACCAAAAAAAATCTATTATATTATCCTAAATGATTACAAATTAGAAATTTTCCTTTAAAATTTGTAATTTTAAAGAAGACAAAATGTTTACACTTTTGTAATGTTTACACATTTTTCACAAAATGTGTATAGAAAGAAGACAAAAATGTTTACACTTGCTACTTCTGTTTAGTTCTTGTACTGGGAAGGGGTAGATAAATACATATAGATGAGTGATAGTTAATTAGATATATAGACAGTTGTTTTTGAAGATTACCTATCTACCTAGATAACCCAAAAGTATCTACAAAAAAATGAGAATTTAACAAGTTTAGTGAATGAAAAATCAATATTAAAAATTTTATTATATTTCTAAACATCAGAAAGCTAGAAATTATAATTATAAAGGTACTCTTTTAGTAGTAACAAAATACAAAGAACTTGGGAATGAATCTAACAAAAGAGGTTCAAGTTCTCTATTAAGAGATTAAAACTTTATTGAAAGAAATATATTAAGGAAAATTTAAATGAATGGAATTAGTTGCTATAATCATGGGTGAGAGAATGGAAGAAATTATTATTTAAATATGGAAGACAAAATATTAAATCCTTTAGAAGAAAGTACATAAAAATATATTTATAACTCCAGGATAATGATCATCACTTTTCTGTTTAGAAAAGCACAACAGTGTTTATGACCATGGACAATAGATGCGTGTGCCAGTATGGATCGGTTTGATGAAAAAGGAGAACGAACTTCTGGTACTGCCCTCATGCAGAGGCAGAGGGCGACAGCCAGACTGATGGCGCCGCCTTCTCCGGCTCTTCCCCTCTCTCTCTGAAAATGAGGTAAAGCCCCTCGGAGTTCTTTCTTGGACAATGGCATCTGTTGGGGCAGCAGATGAAGAATGACTGACAATGATAGAAACAGGAAAACTCTAAGAGCAGATCTACGTGGAAAAAATGTGCAAAAGTCCCCTCTCTAGGTAGGTCCAAAGGATCTCCCTGTATTGCAGTCCTCCCTGGATTATGCAAGATAATCAGTTTTATTCATAAGGATTCTGGATCTTCAAGAAAAAGTTAAAGCTCTGGTTCTCACCTGGGGGTAACTTTGCTCTCCAGGAGACATTTGACAATGTCTGAATTTGTAATTGTCACAACTAAAGAGTTTCTACCGGCATTTAATGAGGAGAGGCCAGGGATGGTCCTATATGTCATATAACACAACAAAGACTTAGCTAGTAAAAATGCCAATAGTGCGAAGTTGTGATGCCCTTCGTTAACACCTTGGAAAACAAATACATTTAGATGTTTTTAAAGATTGCTCTTTACATAGACCTGCCATCAGCACCAAGCAGGAAAGAGCTGACCCTTTTACACAGATTGGCCCCTTACATGAAACAGACAGCTAATTTATCAGAAACTACACATTATTGGAAATAATCTGGGACAGACCAAGATGTGTGGCTCTGGGGTGGAGGAACACACCTACCATCTTCCCTGAGGACTGAACAGTGCCTCCCAGGAGAGAACCAGGAATTACACCGGCCTGATCACACCAGAAGCCTCCTCTAGAGGCAGGTGGAGTTGGTACATGTGGTGCTGCCGAGGTGAGGTGAACCACCCGGGGCCTCCAGCTGATAAAGAGACAGCAGGGCAGTACAGTGAGGATCAGCCAAGCCTGAAGGAGACAGCCACAGACTATGGATTGTTTGTAGCCTCAGAAAGGCTGCCTAAAGCTAGACTGGGACACCAGCTGACAATGCCAGGGACAGGTTCTGAAGGAGAAGACAATAGGCAAACATACACTAGACTCTGCTGAGATGAATCCCAAGTTATTCCTTTTTCTTTATTTTTGTAATGTTTTCTCCTGCATAGCTTTTTAACATTGTTTCTTTTTCAATTTTTTTCCTATTACTTCATCGTTTTTAAAATTTTATTTATATATTTTTTATTTTTATTTTATTTCAAATCTCATATTTTACTCTTTTCCTCACTTACTCCATTTTATCTTCATCCTTTCTTATTTTTGTTTTAAATTTTATCTTTTCCCTTTCAATGCCTTGTTTCCATTCCTAACTCTTACTATTTCTCCTCCCTCCATCCTCTCAAAACCATTTTTTCCATTAGTCATCTCACATTATTTCCCCCTTTCTTATAATATCCTATTCTTGTTCCATCTTTATTAATATTTGCTCAGTTGTCATTGATATTGGAGTCGTTGCATTTCTTCAATTTTATTCCTAGTTTTTCATTTTTTTTTAATTTTAGATCTCATATTTTAGTGTTCCCCTGTCCTACTCCATTTTGCATTTCTCCTGCCCTGTCTTATTTTCATTTTAAATTTTGTTTTTTCCCTTTCTTAGCCTGGTTTCTAACCCTTCTGTTTATTATTTCTTCACCCTCTAACCTCTCAAAATCATTTTTCTATCCTTTAGAAATCTCACAATCTTTTCTTTCTTTATTCTTTTTCATAATATTCTTATTCTCTTTCCACCTTTATTAATTTTTGCTCACGTGCTGTGGATATCACCGTGGTGGTTGTTTTTCTTCAATTTGGTTCCCATTTTTTCACTATTTTTTTCAAATCTCATATTGTATGCTTCCCTTTTCTTACTCCATTTTGCACTATTCACTCCCTATTTTATTTACACTGTAAATTTTATTTTATCCTTTTCTTCACTTTGTTTCCATTCTATACTCATTATTTCTTCTCTCTCTACCTTCTCAAAATCATTTTTCTTTCCATTGGTCACCTCATATTCTTTTTTCCTTTCATATAATATTCTTATTCTCTTTCCATCTTTATTAATCTTAGTGCATTTGTTGTTAACATCATGGCAGTGGTTGGTGATCACTTTTGCTGGTGTGGGTTTTGTTTGCTGGGTAGTTTTGTTTTGTTCTGGCAGCTCCTGTACAACAACATACAAGATTTAGTGGGGCTGTGACTCTCATCAGCCAGTCAGAGGGGAGAATCCACCAATGAACAAGCCAATAACAACAAAAACCCAATTACAACAAGAGAGTCCACATAAATTGCATAAAGGGCATCCCTAGAGCATCCAGCTCAGAAGATCAAGGAAACTATACCACCAAGTCCCACAGCTCTCTTACCATATAAGGCCACCCCACAAATATAGAGAATCAAAGCACATCAATGTAATATGCAGAAACAAATAAAAATAGTCACCAACATGGGGAGACAAAGAAACAACCCCTAATCAAAAGGAAAGGAGGAATCCTCAAAAGAGTGCTAAATAAAATGAAGTCAAGCAATTTATCAGACGTAGAGTTAAAAATAATGGTTATACAGATGATAAAGGAACTCAGTGAGAACTACAAGGAACTTAGTGGGAACTACATAAGCATGAAAAAGGACATAGAAACTATGAATAAGAGTCAGGAGGAAATGAAGGATACAATAGCTGAAATGAAGAACACACTAGAAGGAAATAGAAACAGGCTAGATGAAGTAGAGGATTGAATCAGCAAGTTAGAAGACAAGATAGAAGAAAATACCTAGTCAGAGCAACAAAATGGGAAAAAAAGACTCAAAAAGAAAGAAGATAGTTTAAGGGAGCTGCAGGACAACATGAAACATAACAATATTTGCATCATAGTGATACTAGAAGGAAAAGAAAAGGAGCAAAGGAGAGAAAACCTGTTTGAAAAAAATAATAACAGAATTTCCCTAACTTGATGAGGGAAAAACTCATGCAAGTTCAGAAAGCACAGAAGGCCCCAATCAAGATGAACCCAAGGAGGCCCAATCCAAGACACATTATAATCAAAATGGCAAAATTTAAAGACAAGGACAGAACCTTAAAGGTAGCAAGGGAAAAACAGCTAGTAACATACAAGGGAGCTTCAATAAGGCTATCAGCTGATTTCTCAGAAGAAACACTACAAGCTAGAAGGGAACGGCATGGAATATTCCAAGTAATAAAAACTAAAGACCTGCAACCAAGACTACTCTACCCAGCAAGACTCTCATTTACAATGGAAAGTGAAATAAGAGTTTCCCAGACTAAAAAAAAAAATGCTAAAAGAGTACATACATCTCCACCAAAGCATCATTGCAAGAGATGCTAAAGGGACTGCTTTAAGAAGATGAAGAGAGAGAGAGAGAGAGAGAGAGAGAGAGAGAGAGAGAGAGAGAGGAACACAGGCACAAAAGAAAAAATTGCAGTGAATAAATACCTATCGATAATAATCTTAAATGTAAATGGATTAAATGCCCCAATGAAAAGACATAGGATAGCTGAATGGTTGAGAAAACATGATCCACATATATGCTGTTTACAAGAAACCCACCTCAGATCAAAATATCTACACAGGCTGAAAGTCAAGGGATAAAAAAAATATTCCGAGCAACTGGACATTTTTAAAAAGCTGGGATAGCAATATTTACATCAGACAAAATTGACTTCAAAACAAAGTCCATAACAAGAGACAAAGACGGTCACTACATAATACTTAAAGGAGATATCCAACAAGAGGATATAACCCTTGTAATCATATATGCACCCAATGTAGTCATTCCTAAATATATAAGACAAATCTTGGAGAACTTTAAGAAGGAGATTGACAGCAATGCACCCATCATAGGGGATTTCAACACCCCAATATCAACAATGGATAGATTGTCCAAACGAAAAGTCAACAAGGATATCATGGCATTGAATGATACCCTAAATAGAATGGATTTAATTGATATTTACAGAGCATTTCACCCCAAAGAAGCAAAACATACTTTTCTTTCAAATGCACGTGGATCATTTTCAAAGATAAACCACATTGTACAGCACAAACCTTGACAAATTCAAGAAAACTGAAATCATACTAACCATCTTCTCAAATAACAGTAGGTTGAAGCTAGAAATCAACGTGAAAGAAAAGCTCAAAAACATTCAAATACATGGAGACTGAATAACATATTATTAAATAATAAATAGGTTAACAATGATGTCAAGGAAGAAATCAAAAAGTAGTTGGAAACAAATGTAAATGAACACAAAACAACCCAAAACCTATGAGGTACAGTGGAGGCAGTCCTGAGAGGGAAATTCATAGCAATATAAGTTTACCTAAAGACAATAGAAGAATCTCAAATAAACAACCTAACCCTTTATCCAAAAGAACTAGAGGAACAACAAAAAACAAAGTCCAGAGAGTGTGGAAAGAAATAATCAAGATCAGACCATAAATGAATGACATAGAAACTAAAAAAAAAAAAAAAAAGCAGTTCAAAGGATCAATGAATTCAGGATCTGGCTCTTTAAAAAGTTAAACAAAATTAACAAACCATTAACCACACTACCAAGAAAAAAAGAGAGAGGACTCAAACAAATAAAACCAGAAACAAAAGAGGACAAGTAAAAACTGACACCACAGAAATACAAAGTATTGTAAGAAATTATGATGAACACCTATATGCCAAGAAATTGGACAACCTGGGAGCAATGGATAAATTTCTAGAAACATTCAATCTTTCAAAACTGAACCAAGAAGAAGCAGAAAGCTTGAAGAGACCAATAACAACTAGTGAAATCAAAGCAGTAAGCAAAAAACTCCTGGCACACAAAAAGCCTGGAGCAGATGCTTCACAGGCAAATTTTACCAAACATTTAACAAAGAACTAACTCCTATCCTTCTCAAACTAATACAAAAAAAATTCAAGAGGAGGAGTCTTTGAGAAGACTCCAAAACTCTTTTTATAAAGCCAATATTACCCTAATTCCAAAACAGGTAAAGATACAACAAAGAAAGGAAATTACAGACCAATATGTCTGATGACCATAGATGCTAAAAATCCTTAAGAAAATATTGGCAATCCAGATACAGCAATACATTAAAAAGGCCATACATCATAATCAAGTGTGATTTATCCCAGGGATACAAGAATGGTACAATATTTGCAAATCAATAAACATGATACCACATAAAACAAAATGAAGGATAAAAACCTTGTGATCACATCAATGGACAGTGAAAAAGCACTTAATAAAATCCAGCACCCATTTATGATAAAAACACTCAGGTAAGTGGGAATAGAGGGAGCATACCTCAACATAATAAGGGTCATATACAAGGAACCTACTACCAACATCATACTCAATGAGCAAAAACTAAAAGCTTTTCCCTTAACAGCAGGAACAAAACAAGTGTGTCCACTTTCATTGCTCTTATTCAACATAGTACTGGAAGTTCTAGCCACGGAGATCAGAGAAGAAAAAGAAATAAAAGGCATCCAAGTTGAGGAGGAAGTAAAATTGTCATTATTTGCAGATGACATGACAGTATACATAGAAAACCCCATAGTCTTCATCAAAACAGTACTTGAACTAATAAGTAAATTTGGCTAAGTACTAGAATACAAAGTCAATATTCAGAAATTGATGGTATTTTTGTACACCAACAATTAACTATCAGAAAAAGAAACTAGGGAAAAAATCGCACTTACTGTAGCTACAAGAAAAATAAAGTACCTAGCAATAAATTTAACCAAGGAGGTAAGAGACCTATACTCAAAAAGCTATGAAACACTTAATAAAGAAATTGAGGAAGACACAAATAAACGGAAGCATATACTTTGTTCACAGATTGGATAAATTAACATCATTAAAATGTCCATACTACCAAAACAATCTATAGATTCAATGTAATCTCTATTAAAATACCAATGGCATATTTCACTCATCTAAAACAAATATCCCAAAAATTTCTATGGAACCAAAGAAGACCTCAAATAGCCTAAGCAATCTTGAGAAAGAAGAATAAACTTGGAGGAATCACAATACCTGATATAAAACTATACTACAAAACCACTGTAATCAAAACAGCCTGGTATTGACGTAAGAACAGACACATAGATTAATGGAACAGAATAGAGAACTCAGAAATTAACCCATGTCTCTGTGGCCAATTAACATTTAACAAAAGGGGCATGAGCATACAATGAGGTAAAAATAGTCTCTTCAATAAGCAGTGTTAGAAGAACTGTACTGGTACATTAAAAAAAATGAAACTATACCCCCAACTTGCACTATACACCAGAATAAACTCAAAATGGATAAAAGACTTAAATATAAGTCATGATGCCATAAAAGTCTTAGTGGAAAATTTCAGATATCCCACATAACAATATTTTTGCCAATATATCTCCTAGGGAAAGGGAAATAAAGGAGAAAATAAACAAATGGGCTGACATCAAATTAAAAAGCGTCTTTACAGCTAAAGAAACCATCTAAATAAAAATGGGAACCAACCATGTGGAAGAACATATTTGCCAATGATACATTGGACAAGGGTTTAATCTCCAAAATATATAAAGAACTCATATGACTCAACACCAGGAAGACAAGCAATCCAATTTTAAAAAATGGGCAAAGGACCTGAATAGACGCTTCTCCAAGAACAAACAGATGGCCCACAGACATTTGGAAAGATGCTCAACATCACTAGCCATCGGAAGGATGAAAATTAAAACCACAATGGGATATCACCGCATACCTGTCAGAATGGCCATCATTAATAAATCAACAAACAACAAATGCTGATAAGGCTGTGGAGAAAAGGGAACCCTGGTGCACTGTTGGTGGGAATGCAGACTGGTGCAGCCACTTTGGAAAACACTATGGAACTTCCTCAAAAAACTAAAAAATGGAACTGCCTTTCGACCTAGCAATTCCACTGCTGGGAACATACCCTAAGAATAGAAATAAAACACTAATTCAAAAGAACTTACGCACTCGTTTGTTCTTAGCAGTGCTATTTACAATAGCCAAGTGTTGGAAACAGCCTAAATGCCCATCAGTAGATGGTGGATCAAAAAGCTCTGGTACATTTACACAATGGAATACTATGAAGCAAAAAGAAAGAAGGAGCTCCTATCTTTTGGGACAGCATGATGGAATACTATGTTAAGTGAAATAAGCCAATCAGTGAAAGACCAACACAGTATGTGTTGCGGACCGTTCAGCCTGGTTTCAGGAGTTGTAACCCTCACCCCATGGTGGGCTGTGTAAGAGCCCAAGGGACCCACTTCATCTGGGTCTGTTCTGTCACAAGGATGTGACCTACTAAGGAGACAAAGCTTATCTCCCTGGCAGGAGCACTGCTTCTGCCTTACCCATCTCTGGCCCCATAGCTTGGTTGGCAGTCAATGACGGGTAAGACTCCTCATGGGAGGGGCAACCTATGCCAGAGGCAACCACTTGGAAGGCCTCATGGAAGGACTCAGGGAGTTGCAGCAAAGAGGATGTGATGGACCCTCGCCGCCCCCTCCCCCCGGCTATTCTGACATAGCCCGAGTCCTCACTTCCATCTGGGAGATGTCTCCTGCTTCCTAATTGCCTTAAAGCCTGAAACTGTGGGGGTGAGCGGTGCAGCCCTGTGCTGGGCAGGACGGCTCCCTGGGTGATCCAGACATAAGAAAGAATTCCTAAAGTCCTGTGAAACCTGCTTTGCTAAGAGTGCTCTTCCTGAGGTGACAAGTGTCCCAGGAGGAAATGAGTATGTCTTCCAAAGTCTGGCAACCCCCCTTCCTGACAAACACTGGCTCGGATTTAAGCCCTCAGATTTCCTTGACATGTTAAACCTGTATTCCGTGTATTTGAGCCCAATAAAAGCCTAGTGAGGATGGGGCTCTAGGTCATTCTCCTCTGAGAGTTTGACCCCTTTCCTCCCCAAGCAGAAGATGTCTTGGTAGTTTTTACTTTCATCCGTGACGGAGGGATGGGGCTCTGCGGGCGGAGCCCCCCCCCCCCACATCTGGCACCCAGGACAGGGTCCCCCGCAAGTATGGTCTCACTTATAAGAGGAATCTAATGAACAAAATAAACTAATAAGCAAAATAGAATCGAGATATAGATACATGGAACAGACTGACAGCAGCCAGAGGGGAGGGAGGAGGGAGGAGGGAGACAAAGGTGGAATAAAGGGGAAGGGGCCAGTGAAGGAACATGTATGCATGACCCATGGACATGGACAACAGTGTGGGGGTTGACTGTGGGACTGGGGGTAGGATGGGTGGAGGAGGGCAAAGGGGGAAAATTGAGACAACTGTAATAGAATAACAATAAAAAAAGAGAGAAGGGGTAAAAAAATAAAGTTGTCCAGTTTCAAAAAATGTTTTACTAAATTTAACTGATTTTATAGTAAATATTTACTGAATCAAATTGAATTGAAGATTGAAGGCAAATGATTGTTTTGAACAGTCTTTTTTTTTAAAAAAAGTAATAAACATCATTAAAAAACTTTTTAAAAAGATTAGTCTTAAAAATAAATAAATATATTGCATAGAAAAAAGATTAGTCTTTAAAAGTGATTTTTTACTATTTTTTTCTTTATTTTAATTGTTGTTCTTATACAGTTTTCTGTCTTTTACTCCCCTCCTGGCCCACCGCCCCAGCCCTCCCCATGATTTTCTATTTTAGAGATATAAAGTATAAAGAAGTAAGCATTAACATTCATGTACATAGGCATGCCAGGGTTCATTTAAATAATGTCTCTTTATAATGAGCAAAAAGGGACCCTTATCCTCTAAATTCTCTGAATCTTCATGCATCCTTGATGGATCCAGGAAATAAGTCTAGAAATGTTTGAGGAACTTTGAAAAAACAAAATGTGTATACTAGGTTTTCTGTAAAGGATTTCATATAGTGTAACCAATTTATTGAGAAGTCACAAGTTTTGAGTGATAAATATAAAATATGTGCTCCCCCAACTAGCTTGAAAATGGCTCTTTTGCGGGCAGCTGGTTCAGCTTCATTGGGTTTAGTTAGTTTTCGGTTAGTACAACAGTCTTGCACTGGTATGTGACCTAGTCTTGTCTCAGCCTCAGAGTAAATCTTTTCTCCCCTCCCTCAGCACTGCTTGGAAAATCTCTCTCTTTCTCCCTCTACAGCCCCGTCTAGCTCTCTTCCCATCTCTCTCTCCCTCCACATGTGCATGTGTGTGCTTGTGCATGTGTGTTGGAGAATTACAAAGGAAAAACTAGTAGGACTTTTTGCCCCTCTCTCTTCTAGGCACTAGTCCCTCTCGGTGGAGTATGGGGTGGGAGTTGAGAGGAAGGGATGAGACCAAATGACTCCCTATTTAAGTGGGTGAGGTTGACAGACATTCAGGTGCCCCTAAGTCCTGGTGGACCCTAGCTGATGGCCTTGCGGAGAAAGGGGGAGATTTTCTCTGGTTCTCATGACAAATTGAATAATCAAATCGACATGAAACAGACTGATGAGAGAAAATCAAATTTAATTTGTACACACAGGAACCCCACATGTGTGACAGAGTAAGAGACCCTGCACACATAAGAGGTTCAGAGACAAAAAGGGACATTTGGTATGCATGACATTCCGAGCTAAGGATGAGGTAAGGCACCTTGGGGCTCTCGAGTTTCATTTCAGGATAATAAAAAGAGATGATGTTCAGTAATTCATACTTTGTCCACCACGTCAAAAGGATAAGTCAAAAGGATCTCTTATTATGGGTAAACCCCTTAGCTAAAATTCTAAGTAGTTGGAGAGTGGGGGGTAGAAGTTTCTCTTGAGGCCACAGGGACTCTGTTGCCTTTGGCTCAAAATAATCCACACAACACAGAGACATGTGTTGGAGTGACTCGTTCTGAACCCTACAACCTCAAGCTACACTCGTCTGTTGTGCACCTCTTGACTCTCTACCTCAGTGGTCCTGGTAAGACTGCAGCCTACCAATCTCCTCTGGCCTCCGTGGCCACCCTCTGGCTGGTGGACTTGAACAGGAGACAGGTTCTAAGTCCTCCTGAGGACTGGGGAGTTTGTGGGGGTGGGGAGAAGGCAGTCTGGGTCTCCTATGGGAGCAATACCTCACCAGAGTCTCCCCTCTTCCTTTTCCCCTGCTCTGCAGCATGCTGTGGGTGGTACCAGCAGGCCGGCTGGCTAGGCAGGGGTCCCTGCAGACACAAGCTGCTCTCCCTTCTTTCAGCCCCTCTTAACTTCCTGAGGGACTCTACTGCGCCCCTTCCTTCCCTGGTCTCTCTGCAGCCTCCTGTGAATGATGGCTCACTAGCTGGTTCTCTCCTAACTTCACCCACATGGGGCTCAAGGAAACATCTAGATGTTTTCCTACACCACTTAAAAGTGTGGGAAATACAAAGTTACAGTCATTTTCTCCTTAACAGTCCTCAAAGCAATCAGGCTGTCAGAGTTACTGATGGGACTGTCGTGGTCAGGTCCTCTTTGCTCTGAAGAAGGCAGGAGAAGAAAGGATGAGAGATACAGGCAGATGCACATGTAAGCTCTCCTTGGAACTTCTCTTCCCTCCCCAGCTGCCCTGGACACAGGGGTGGGGCAGGGGCGTGGGAAGGCCTTGCTCCTCCTGCTCTTATTTCTTTTTTTTAAACAGTTTGGCAGTTTCTTTTTTTTTTTAACATTTATTTATTTATTTATTTATCTTTGGAGGGGAAGGGTAGGAGAGAGGGAGTAGGAGAGAAATATCAATGTACGGTTGCCTCTTATGTGTCCCATGCTGGGAACTGGCCTGCAACCCTGGCATGTGCCCTGACTGGGAATCGAACCGCGATCCTTTGGTTCACAGGCCCGTGCTCAATCCACTGAGCTACACCAGCCAGGGCCTGCTCTTATTTCTTTTCATTATTTTCTGTTTACCCGAGTGGAAACTTTCTTAATTTTAAAAAAAGCAAATCAGAATATCTGGAGAGTGGGGCAAGTATCAGAAAAGTTTTAAAGCCCCTTGGGTGCTGTTGATGCAGGAGAGGGCTGGGGACCACCTGGCCTAGAAATCCAGGCACCCAGTGGGCTGGGAGGGAAAGAATTCATCCATTAACACCTCATATAGCCACGAAATGCAGAAGTCCAGGCATGGAAAGACTAAGAAACTTGCTTTAGCTTACACAGTCATATTCAGTGTGAGAATTTAATGGACCCCAAAGTCCATGTTCTCCTTCACTGTGTTTGTAATGTTTGTAAGCCAGAGCTACATACTTTATTTGTACTTTCCTACTGCTTCCTGTCATTTCTGTGCCCCGCCTACCTCCCAAGAGCAACTTCAGTGTGTTATGTTACGAATGACCTGGAACTTGGTTAGACAAGAAATGCTGAATACACTTTGGACATTTATGATTTCTGCTGCATCCCCACCTCTGCAGAAGATCAATTCTGCAGGACTGAACACTTACTGCATACACTAAAACACTTACCCCTTTTTCTTCCCCTGCGAAGTAGCTGCAAAGATGAAGAACAAGAGGAGGTAGATGGCTGTTTACTAAGCTTTAAGGAAGCTGAGAAAATTCACCATCCTGAGTGACAAGGAAAAAAGAAGGACATAACAATTGTCTTCCTTGGCTAAACCATCATCTGGGGGCTAACAAAACATACCTGGTTAACTCCTTCATCTTTTAGGACTCAGCTGAGGCAAACATCTTTAAAGAAATGTTCCCTGATCTCTCCAGCAATCTGAGTTAGGAGACCTCCCTCACTGCTGACACGCACACTAGGCTCACCTCCGGCACAGCACTTATCATATTGCACGGCTTTATAAAGCATCCGTTTATCCCTCCTTCTCCCCAGATGGCGAGCTCCCTGGGTAAAAAGGAACAGGCCTTTCACTTGTATCCTTACATCTACCACAGTCCCTGGCATAGAGAATATTCAATAAATATTTCTAATGAATATCAATATTTTATTATTATAAACAATGATATTAAAGGGGTAGTAGTTTAAAATTTTATGAATCAGAAAAATGAGTCAGAGTTTAGGTGAAGGTTAAATGACTCAAGCTGGAAAGTCACTGACTATTTTTAACTTCTTTTAACAGCTGGGAGTCAAGCCTAACCTGGTGTTTAATTTCCAGGGTGGAGAGGACCAGAACCACTGAACAGAATCTAAAACTGATTTAATCACTGATTGTGTTTTTTAAAAGCACTGATTCTAACTTATCACTTGGTGCATCCATGGTCACTATCACCAAAAGCCATTTAAAAAGTCCTGTGTTTGGTGTTCTAAAGAGCAATTTTAATGTCACTGACTACGGATCAAGGATATCTTGAACATAACCAAAAAACGCTGATATGGTTTTACATGTGCCAGGAAGTCATGAGTGTTCCTTCTCTCAAGCAAAAATTTAAAAGTACATTGTGTTTATTAACTCCATACTTCGAAATAACTTGGGCGCAGATAAAATAGAACCTACTGTTCCGTTAGTTGTTTATTCACTAAGTCTTTTTTTGAGCTACAAATTTGTATAAGGCTCTTTGATAGGAAATATGGGGGGCTCAATATGGGACTGACACTTGACCCCGACAGACTTTACCACCTAGTTTAAGAGAAAAAGAAAACTGAAACAAAGAAAAGAAAACCAAGACCAAGTGTAAATAAACACTACATTTCCTTTTCCAAATGCAGATTGTGTAGATGGGAAGAAAAAGCGGGCATCTGTGACAGCTAAAGATCTGAGCAGGTGAGACAGGAGCTGATGATTCTTAGTGCCCGCTATGCTTTCTAGTCCAGTCGCCAGGCTAGGCTTGGAATAGAGCTGCACATTTCTAGTTTTTTCTTGAAAATGTGACTGCTCCATCAACCTATAGACATGGCCTATAGTTTTTTAAAAATATGTTTATTGATTTTAGAGAGAGAGAGGAAGTGAGACAGAGAGAGAGAGAGAGAGAGAAACATCAGTATGAGAGAGAAACATTGATCAATTGCCTCCCATATGTGCCCCAACCAGGGATTGAACCCACAACCTAGGTATGTGCCCTGACGGCAAGGAACTAGAGATCTTTGAGTTACGGGACAATGCTCCAACTAACTGAGCCACACTGGCCAGGGCAGGGTTTTGGATTAGAAAACATATACACAGTTGATTTACTATTTGCAAGTTCCATATTTGTGAACTTCCCTCATCACTAAAATTTATTTATGAGACCCAAATCAATATAGCACTTTCATGGCCATTCCCAGGCATTGGCAGAGCCATGAAAAATTTGGGTGGACAGTCATACACATTCCCAGCTGAGGTTAAACAAGGCTAAGCTCTACCTTCTTTTTTCAGCTCTCATACTAAACAAGTACCCTCTTCACTGACTACAATTAAATCATTTTTGTGCACTTGGTTGGGGAGAGAGCTGGAAGTTGCTATTTAAAATGGCCCCCAAGCACAGTACCGAACTGCTGTCTAGTGTCGTAGGGACAAAATACATAAGTTGAAAAGGTTAATGAGTTAACCAACAATATATGTTAACATATCTTTAAACAGAAACTCACAGAAAACAAGGTTATATATTGGTTAGTTGATAAAAATGTTGAGTCCAGAGGGTAACAAAAACCAAACAGAATTTCCCCCAGGAGCAATAATCGTTTAGTATTGTAAATCCTCCCTCTTTCCTCTCTCCCAAGGTATTGTCCCTGGTACAACCGAGTTCAGGGCCTACTTGAGCTCGGTGAGGCATTTATTTGGCCTGAGCACGGGGCCTGAGCCAGGAGGGGGCGCCCTCCACCCAATGCGCAGAGTGGTCGGCAGGTGGCGCCCACCATTGGCCTTTTTTTTTTTTTTTTTTTAACCCCCCAAGGCGGTCTAGGCCAGGTGGACTGGGAGCCGAGGTAACCAGAAGCTGCTGCCGGAGGCTCTTCTTCCCCTGCACTCAGAGCTCGAGACGCGCGTGCAGAGAGAGGGCGCCAGCGGCTGGGCCAGCTGCGTTCTGAACTCGGGCACGGCTGTCTGATTTCTGAGAGCACTCTCCTGCCAACCTCAGCCCGAAGTCTGCCACCATGGAGGCGCAGGCACAAGGTGAGTGGTCGCCGATCGCCCTGAGGGTCAGCCCCGCCTCGCGCATCAAGGCGCTTTTCTTGCATCACCTAACTTCTCGGATAGAGCGGACCGGTGCCATCTTCACAGGTCCGCAACTCTGCTCCTACCAGCGCCCGCGGGATGGTTCCTGCTCCCCAACCTCAGGGTTTGCTGTGGGGCTGGAGACCAGCGAAGGAGACGTTAAGTGGAGAGGTTCCTCCGTGGGGAATACGTTCACGGAATACTCTCGCCTCTTTTTCCCAGTTCGTCGCCTCCCCTCCTTCCTGAACCTCCCAAGTGCCCAAAGGACCTGTTGTGCAGGGTTAGGGATCCGCGTTTTGTTCCTTTTCCCGCGGGGAGTCGGAGAGGGATGGCGACTTCTCTTGCCCCGAGCTGCAGCTTGCGTCCTGCACTTCCCAAATAACAGGCTGAGCACGGGGCGCCCAGATGTGGTGGTTCCGGGGAGACCCGGGTCTCCCGGATACGCTATAGGCTGGCAACGCAGGGACCGGCCTTCCCCGGCGAGGAAAGCGTTGCTCGCCCGCTGATCTGCAACGGACCAGCACGTTGTGTCCTGGTTTCCCGCGGTGCTGGAGCACCCTGTGCCTCCCCAGATGCACGGGGAGGAGGGGTCCAGTCTCCCAGCTCCCCACTCCTGGGGCCGCCCGCTGGAGGAGCCCGCGGTGGCTTCTCGAAAGGCATCCTTATATCTGGGATCACACTGGGACCCGGGTTAGGGAAGCCCGATGGAACCTTGCAGGAACGGGAGTAAAGCGGCTGTGGGAAGGAACGGAGAAGGGAGAATGTGGGGCACGAGACGGGGAGGAAGAACGCTGATTCTGGGTTCTATCTCGGGAGCAACTCCGGGAAGAGATGGGTTGAGTTCTGCTTTCTTCAGCCTGGAAAAACAAACACCACACGTTTCTTACACAGCGTAGGGAATTCTGTGGTGACTTTTAAGGTAAGTAGGAAAAGAGGAGGTTCCTATGCGCTTTTTCTCAGGGGCAGGAGCGTCCCGAATGAGAGCAGTTTGGGGTGCAGCGGCCTGGAGCCATCCAACAGGTTTGCTGCCAGGATCACAGCTGTCTGAACAATGCGAACCATCCTTGTTTGTTCCGTGGGCCAAGATCCTGCCCATAAAGCTGCCCATTATATAAATAAGAAAAAATTTATAACCCCCCTGAGGTTGGTCAAATTCAAAAGCAGAGGTCGGCTGGGAGGCCTTCCCTCCCGAATTGAAACAGATGGGAACAGCACTGGGGCTTTCCAACCTGACTTGCAAATTAGGATTATGTGGAGAGTTCTCAATACTGGCTGTGGCTAATCCCAGACCAATCAAACTGGCATCCCTGGGGTCTGGGCATGGGTATATGTCTGAAAGTTTTCCAGGTCATTCTGTTACTTAGTGAGTTGGAGAAAAACTAATTCTGAAGACATTTGAAACTACAGATTGGAAACTCAGGTGTCGTTGGTTTGCCTTACTTGAGAGATTTACTTAACAAACATTCTAGTGCTTTTCTTTGCCCAACACTGTGGTAGGAGAAGCAAACATATGATTTCTGCTTCCTGAAGCTGACACAGTAGAGGAAGAGACAGACATTAATTTGAGAGTTACTTGATAAAATGTGAAATTGCAGCTGCGATTATGATATGAAAAGAGGCCCTAGTACTTCAGGGCAAGCCTGAAAAATGGTAGGTCAGGTAGGTGATGATAAAAATGGTGAGGTTTGTTTACTGTGCACCTGTTTCTGTTCTTTGTGCTTTGCACGTGTTGACTTGTTTCTTCTGCACAATAGTCCCATGAGGCAGGCAGTGTTCTCGTTCCCATTTTATAGAGAGAACATAGGCACCGGATGTAAAGAAATTCCTTGTAAACAAAGTAGGGAATGAGTGGCAGAGCTGGCACTTGGGTGCCCCATTACTGCTCAAAGCCTACCCCTTTTCCAGGAAAGATGAAACCTGGGTCCCCACTTCTCCCCTGCCTCTCTGCCACTCTTCCCCTCCCCTCATAAATGGGTGGAACCTGAGTGGTTGAAACGACAAGTTAAAAGGCAACTGGAATAGTCATAGGGAGACCTGGATTAGGGTGGTGGTCAGCCACAAGGAGAAAAGTGAACAGGTTGTAAAAACACTTAGGAAGAAAATCAACATTACTTTGATTGGAAATGAAGGAGGGTGTTGTCAAAGATGACCCCAACTTTATACTTTTACAACCAGATGGATATTTGCCTCTTAAATCTGTACTTTCTCAGTACCTTAAGTTTTTCATTTTAAGACCTACTTTTTATTATTTAAGGTTTTTTGTGCTAAATAAAGCAGTTTTTATTACATGTTTTAAGGGGAAGAATACTCTCTTTTTTGTGTGATTGTTGGAAGGTGGCATAAAATCGAGGATGGGGTTTTAAAGCTGGAAGGCCCTTTGCAGCTCTTGCTGGATGAACCCCCCCACCCCCCCGCCGGGTTTGCAGGTGAGGAGACCATGGCCCAGAGCCCTGAAACGACTGGTGCTGTGGTCTCGCCATAACAAGTGGAACAATGCACTTTTCGTATCAGATTTCAAAACACATTTCCTCCACATCAGACTTTTCACAGTTTTAGAGTCAAAACTTTTGTTCTATTTCTCTTTTTTTAATTTAGGTAAAACAAGGCACTGATTTCTGATGATTAAAGCCTCCTAACCCTTGACATACTTTCCTGGGTGCAAATCATTTGTATTAATTATAGAAAAAGTGCTAGTTTTTTTTGTTTTTGTTTTTTAATGCTTGCACAGGCTTGGGCTTAATTTTCCATCTGCCTTCCAACTAGTGCCTTTTTTTATTGTTCAGTTACAGTTGTCCCCATTTCCCCCTCATTATTCCCCGCCGCCCTACCCACTCCCATCTCCCATATTCAATCCTCCCCCCATCGTTGTCTTCATTTAAGTTTTTTTTAAATAAAACTATTCACAAAGTATTGATAGCTTACATTAAAGATTAAATCTTCTTTCCACTTGGCATATTTTTCTGGTTGCATGGAATTGACTCTTAGATTCTAAGAGAGTCTTGTGAAAGTCTATATCATCAACACAACTTATTTTAGAACTGTCTAGAGTGGTAATGGCTTATCTTCCTTACTCTTGATCTGGAGAGAACAAAGATGAGTTAGCTTGATTAGGCAGCTGCGGCTTTGTCCCCTGTACTTTGCAGGAACCAACCAGGTGATATAGACACCATTTACACACAAACACGGCAGCCAGTCCTAGAAACTTCCATAAGTGAAATTCATCAAATGTGTCCTTTGACTTTGTAAAAGTAAAGATTACTTTCAGCAAAACAAGGACACATCTGGGAGGTTTGTAGAACAAAAAATTCAGAAGAGGGATTAAGAGCCAAGCGACTCAGTGAGAAAAGGCTGGAGAAGAGTATGGAATGGGGGCCCACCTGATGCCAGGAGTCCCAGTGGCTTCCTGGCACTAGAGAATTTTGCTGTGATCTAATGACACATTAGAGAGCGAATTTGGTTAAGAATGTAGCATTTTCCTGAAGCATGTGGTAGTCCTTTAAAATAACAAGTCCCTGGTCTTTTTAAACTGCCTTACAATAGTTTATTTTTCTAGGTAATAACTTTGTTTTTATCTCTCCCAATGTCTTTAATGTTGAAAGAAAAATTGTCTTGTCACTTAACCTTGGTTTGCATTCAGATTAATAGCTGCTTTAGTTTCCTATGACTGCTGTAATAAATTGTTACATATTTGTTGGCTTAAAGCAACAGAAATGTATTCTCTCACTGTTTTGGAGCTAGAGATCAAAAATCCCTACCCCTGGACCGAAGTCAGGGTGTCAGCGGGGCTTCACTTCCTCTGGATGCTCTGAGAAAGAGTCCACGTCTTGCCTGTCGCAGCTTCTGGTGGCCGTGGGCCAGTGCACTGGCAGCATCACTGTCTCCGAGGTCCCATTGCCTCCTCTGCTGTCTGTTTCAGGTTTACCTCTGCCCCCAGTTTCTAAGAACACTTGTGATTCCCTTTAGAGCCCACCTGGATAACCCAAGATCATCTCCCCATCTCAAGATTCTTAACTTAATCACATGTAGGTAAGGACCTTGGTGTGTTTGGGGGCATATTACACTATTTTTTATATCGAGACATTCTAGTCAGAGGGCTCTCGGAAGTCCGTGAATGACATGAAGTAATTAATACGAGTTAGATTGCTCCCACCTGATGGTAAATTCCATCGACGTGAAAACACCGTATGTATCTTGCATTATACGCTGCTCACAGGACATTTCTTTACCCTCATCTTGTTCCAGAAAGAACTTAGGGTGGTTCATAGAGATATATGGAACACAGCAAGAAAATATAAATTAGAAATAGAAGAAATGAGGTAAACAAGGATAAAAAGAGAAAATAAAGCAAGGAATGAAGCTCTAGAACAATAAATACAATTATATCATTGTAATTAATACTGCATGGAAAACAAATTCTTGCTTTGTGAACAAAGTATGTTAGTTTGTTTCAAAACAATGAAGTTATCCCGCCTTCCCCTGCCAAATAGCAACTGGCCAAATCTCTTATACTGTAGAGATTAATTACTCAATGAAAAATTTTCTTGAACAAATTTCAGCCAATATAATTGTAAACCTCAAACAATGGGAGCTAAGTGTTAGACATTTTGAATCATGATTTTTAAAAGGAGTATTAAGAACATTCTTACTGTCTTGAGAGCTACCTCCTATTGTTTTAATATTCCTCTAAGTAGAAGTTGCAAAGTAGGTATTGATGTGTACATAAGATGAAGTCAGTCATTTGCAACACATCATATAGTATAGTTGCAATTAAAATTCTTATAAAATCTAATAATGCAAATGATAGATATTATAGTATATGGCAGCAATTTTCAATCTTTTTCTCATGGCACACATAAAACTAATTACTGAAGTTCTATGGCACACAAAAATACTATAATTTTGATTTCTTCACAGTGGACAGCTATTGTTGTATTGGCTATTGTTATTTTTTAAATTTGATAATCTAAGAGAAAAGAGGTCAGTGCCCCTGACTAAATAGTCAGGTATTGCCTGTTTTAAAAATTATTGTGGCACACCAGTATTGAAAATCGCTGGTATATGGGGACCTATTTTTAATTGCCTTCCCTAACATACACCTTGTTTTCTTAATACTCTCAGTAGGCAGGATCTGAGAAGTTGCTTTATCAAACTTAGCAGCAAGAGGGTGCATTTTTGGCACTTAGAGAGCTATATAGTAAATAATAAATAAGTACTTCACAAGTATTGATTTGTCAAATAAATATTTCAACAACTATTTATTGATTAGTATAGGAAGAGCAAATATCTGGCAAGCACTTATTATTGAGAGACAGTGGGGGTAGTGGTTACAATTGCAGAATCAAGGCAAACTGCCTGGATTTTCATCCTTCCAGGGTCACCTTGACATGACCCTGAGCAAGTTACTTCATTTCTCTGGGCCCTGGTTTCAAATATGTAAAGTGAAGGTAATAATAGTGCCAATGTCACAGGATTGTAATGAGGATTTAACAAGTGAGTACAAGCAGTGTTCTTAAAACAGCACCGGCACATGGTAAGTATTTTCTAAATGTTTGCTGTGACTCTTAGTAGCATATGCCAAGAACATGACATGCATGATTTTATTGAATCCTTATATGAACACCTTGGGGTAGATACCGTTACTTTTAACTCAATTATAAGTGGGGAAATGGCAGATCAGAAAAATTAAGTGAGGCAGGCAGGATTCAATGCTAGGTTTATCCAAGCCCAGAGGATGACCTCCAGCACTCTCCTACACTGTCCCTCCGTCTGCACAGGGCAGCACCTGCCAACGGGAAACAAAGATGAATTTGACGTGGGTCGTCTTCTCGGGGAGGGCAGCCAAGAAGAGTCGTCCCTGTGGGTCATGGCACAGAGAACTGTTACGATGACCCATTTCCATCCCGATGGGATTTTTAGAGTACTACAGTGCTAATTAGAACTGATTCACATTGAGGGTGAGAACAACAATAATATTTCAGTGTTGAGTATTTTTCGAAAATGCCAGGTACCGTGCAATGAAATTAAAAAATCATGTTAATAAACACAACAGTCATTGGGAAGGTAATGTCCTCCTCTCACAGACGAGGAAACCGAAGGACAAAGCAGCACCACCACTCGCTCCTACTCGTACAGCTTAGACATGCCGGATGTGCGGAGTGGTTCTTACTCGGGTCCCCTGTGGCCGGGATGCAGGTGAGGGCAGTGCAGCCCTGCGGAAGGCCTGCAAAGCCCGTGGAGAAAGACTCGGGCTCTGGAGGGCAGAGCTTTGAAGATTCCGGTGTCAGTTGCTTTGCAGCACGCTAAAGATTTTTGAGTATTCTGAAAAGCTTCTAATGACAAATACAGATTTCTGCTCTTGCTGTTTTAGATGTTTTAAAAATAAGACACAAATAAAAGCTTTTAGTACATTGTGTATATACACTTATATAAATTGCATGTAGATGTGACGCCATCACCGTCTATCCCCTTTACCTTCTTTTTCTTCAGAGAACTGTGTCCTTTCATATTGTGCATAATGACTTGTTTCTGTCTCCCAGTGAGCATTTAAATTCCTTGAAGGCAGGCACTTTGACTGTTTTCTTCATTGCCAATATGCCCAGTGACTAGAAATGACTGGTTCACGGAAAGTATTCTGTAAATACTTGTGGGGAAAACGGTGAATGACAGAATGAATAGTACTGAGTCACTAATATCATAGATGACCATGGAGTAGGGCTATGTCAACATTAAGATAGAGCTAAGTTGCTCTTCTGAAGAAAATGACAGTGAAGGTATATGGAAAAGGTAAGGGGGGAATTTGGGATGGGGAGGAAAGGGCCCACAAAGACTGAGTCCTGGAGAGACAAAGAATAGATAGACTGGAAGAGAGAACAAGATACCAGGAAGCTGAGGAGAGAAACTTAGGACAAGAGATGCTTCTAATGATGTTTTCCCAAGAAATGCTACAAATGATTTCTAATTTCCCTTACAACATCTTTAATATAAATTCTGCAGTGCATATCAAAATTTTTGTGCAAACAGAGTTCTGATGTGGGTCAGCTCAAAGGAAAAGTGGTGACTGACTGGAGAGCCAATGTGGATTTTACAAACAAAGAAATAAGTACTTAATTCCTCCCCACCACCATTAAGCAAATACTGAGCACACACTTAGACTCCCAGTGGGAGACGTGCAAATAACTGTGTGCTCTGGGTTCCATGGTTTGCTCGCTCTCCTGGTGTGAAGGTTCCAACGTGGCAGAGGAGGGGTGAGGAGGAGAGAGCTGCTGCCCACTGCCTTGGGAAATGGTTTGCCTGGGCAGCTCGTTTGCAGGCAGTTGAAAACCTTGGGTCAGTGACACCTGTTAAATTATTGTAACTGGACAGATGAAAGTCTCATTTATAGAAACAAAACCCACAATCATTTGGTGGCATTTTCTTCTGTCGCAGGCATGTGGCCTGCTCTGATTAGCTAGTTTATTGACATGTATGAGAAAATATGTCCATATTCTTGTGTTGCTTAAAACCATTATTATGTGTGTTGCAAGTAATTACTGAATTAAACCTGAGAAAAACATTTCTTTCCTTGAATGTGCTACTTCCTTCGAGTTCTCACTGATGGCCTGCTAGCGTTTGAAATATTGATGAAAATGAATCCATTCATCTCCGTATTTCACTGACCTTTCCAGGGAGAGTATTTTTGGCTTTGTTGAGAATTTCGGGCAGAGGAAATCTTTTATGGAAATATCACATTATGTGGGGATTCTCTCAGTTTTGTGGAGCTCAAGATGGGCTCTGTAACACGATATTTGAGTCCTCGTTAGCCTTATTCTATAAAGTAGTATAAGCTTAGTTTTAAGTAAACATCCAAAAAAATCACTGTGTAATTTAAAGCATATTCCTCTTGTAAAATCTAATCTTAATATAAATAGATATAATAATTTTGATAATCAATTATGCATTTAGGTCCTAACTAAATGCTATCACTGTGCTATGAAACTATGTCTGGCATTCTAGCAGATAGGGTAGCAACCCCTCATACATTCGTTTCTGAGCTACAACACAGGTTCCTCAGCACAGTGGTGAAGTGCTCCTGTGGCCAGACTGGATGGCTGGCCCACCAGCGGATGTTTTCTCTGACTCCCCATTTTCCAAACCCGCTTTCTGCTTCCCCATGTTTGCTCAGGTGGTTTCATCCGCTTCAAATGCTGTTTCCCCGCATTTCAACTAGTCAGGTGCCACTAATGAGCTCCTAATTTTCCCACTGGAAGTAATCCTCCTCTCTTCTCCACTCCCACAGCATTTTGGAACTGTTTTATTGTCCTTAAGAAGTAGCATCATAATTTAGAATCGGGAGGGACTTAATTAATGACTTCGTACAGTCTCCTCATTTTGCAGATGAAAGCACTTCAAAACAGCAGGGGATTTGCGTGGGCTAGTTTCCCATCCGCAGGGGACCTGGATCAGGAGCTTGGTGTTGGGCCCCGCAGCCCCTCACCTGCAGTGCGTGTTGTGGTGATTGGGACCCCTACCCCTGTCCTCCTGAAAGGCCTGTCTGGGGGTTTATTTGTAATTTAAAAGTTAACATTTTATTCATGAAAGTCAGATGCAGAAAACTTATACTTTGAAGTTCGGCCTCCAAATCTTACTCTATTTATAAAATTAGAAAATGTTAATAATTCCTTTTAAAAGAACTTGGAATAGTGTGATATTTAAACAGTAGGATATCAACTGGCATGCAAATGTAGCTGATATACTCAATTTCATATTTAAGAACTTCAAGTTTCTGATTGACTAACATCCCCAAGAACTTAAATCTAAAAATTAAATATGTAAATACAGTAAAATCCAAAATTCTCTTAAATGTTATAATATTAGTTGCAAATTTTGTAGGATTTCCCCTTAAAAATCACATTTAAATCAATTACCAAATTAAACAAATTGTAATTATAAGCCTGATAGTCTGTCAAGAGACCAAATTCTCTCAAACATAAAATAAAATACCAAACATTCAGATGCCTTCCCACAAATATACTAGCTCTATAGCTTTGGTTTTATTTCTTAATTCAATAATTATTTAAAATATCTATGTGTCAGGCACTATTCTAGGTTCCAGAAAAACACAAACAACTAAAATAAAAATGTTTGCCCTCAGGAGGTTCATATGCTAGGGAAGAGGTAAGAA
Source organism: Glossophaga mutica (assembly GCA_039655065.1). NCBI lineage: Eukaryota > Metazoa > Chordata > Mammalia > Chiroptera > Phyllostomidae > Glossophaga > Glossophaga mutica. The sequence goes on from CM077306.1 coordinate 182,617,172, forward strand.
GTATGTAACAAATTAAACAAAGGACATAGTATACTAGATGTTGGTAAATGCTAAGGAGAACAACAAACTGAAGAGGGTTGTGAAATGTGTGGATGGGCAGAGTGGTTGTGGAGGATTCTGACGCTCTCTGGGGTTGATACTCTGCACAGAGAAGTGGTCAGTTACCCATCAAGTTACTTTCCAGCAGACTGGGGGCTGCACAAGCACCCAAGATTTAGGTTGGGACCAGACTCCCAGTGGTGAAGCTGGTGAACACTTTGAACTTACAGTGGCCACAGCCACCACTCCAAATGGAAACCCACGACGCCCACATCTCTTGATTGGATTTTATATTTCTTTGGCTCTTACAAAATGTAAGCATACTTTCCACCCAACTGTAAAGACCTTTGAGGGAATCCTGGATTCCTTCGTATTCTTCAGACCACTCAATTTTAACAGACACAGCTAACTGAGTTCCAGGCATCCCTCGTGGTTTTGTCTTGCCGTTTGGACACAACTGCCCTGGTCACTTTCCTGATCAATTTTAGCTCTCCAGGAGACGGTGAGATTCGGGAGGGAAAACACCATGGATTAGCTCTGTTCTGTTTCTCATTTATCACTGCGTAGTGTGGAGCGCACTGGGCTGGTAACCCAAGTAGACCCTCGGTACATGCTGGCTAAGGTGGGAGAGTGAGGGCAGCCCAGAGACAGAGTCACCCTCGCAGGCTCCTGACTGCAGGCGCCTGCCCAGCGACGGTGTCTCTCAAGTGTGAATAGGAGTTGTAAAAGCACTTTGTAAACTAAGAATCACTATACGAACACGTTTTCCTTAGTATTAGTAGCTGAATGTTTACTTTAAAAATCGCTTAAAGCATTTCGCAGGCAGAACATTCTTTCCCTTTCCATGTAGGATTTACAATAATGTGAGTTGCACCACCGTTTTGTTTTTACAGTGTTGTACCTGATATGTATTTAACACACATATTCTTTATCATGGGATCGCTTCAGTGTAGCAGAATGATCTCTCATTTCTTTCTTTTCACTCTATGGTACTAACTCACTTTTTTTTCTTATTCCTTCACTTCACTTACTCGGAATACCAGGGATCTTTTTATGCACCAAAATGCCAAGAAGGCAGCTCTTCTTTAAAGTAAGTCTTCTCTCTCATGCATGAGACCATTGTTTGAGCATTCTGAGAAAAATTCGGAGATGGTTTTAAGAGTGCTGTGTTGCTCTGGGGAACAGCATCCGAGGGGAATATGGTCAAGGGAGGGTGTTTGAAAGCCATGTCAACAAGGAAAGTCACTTTCTCCCTGGAGTCTGAGCTCCCCTGCACCTGCCGCCAGACTGAACTCTGATACCGTCCTGACGCCACGTGCTCATCACCTTGAGCTCTGGTCATTGCTGTTCTTCAGTTTGCGCTGTCTCGTGGGTAACTGTTATACTCAGAGTCTTTGGGAATCTGCACATGTCTCAGTTTCCCTCTGTCCTTTGAAATAGCTCCTGCACAAGCCCTACTTTATATTTATGTAATTATTAGTTCATCATATATGACGTTGTGAACCAATTCAACTTCAAGGAGAGAAGATGGAAGGGAGGGAAGGAAGGAAGGAAAAGAAAGACAAGCTTGTATTACTACATTTTCAAAGACAGATGTATTTGAAAGAGTGTTTTCCCCATAATTATAAATTACCTGCTTTGGTTAATTGGGCACAGTTAGGGCCAAGCATGGTTTATAATGTTTTTTAATTGAGTGAAAGTTTACTTTAACCTGGAAGGTCCTGAAATTACTGAGTTACTAAATTACATAGTAGAGTCTGCAAATTAAATACGCTGCCTGCATTTAAAATACATAAATATTTTGGTGTGTATTGGTGTGTGTGTGCACCGGTATAGCCGTTTCTTGATCGGAGAACGTGAAGGAGAGTGTTCATCCTACCACATTGCTTCATTCTGGGGAACTCAACTTAGAGTTGAAAACATGAAGTGGGAATATTTAACATCAGTATAAAACAGTTTCCTGGTCCTTCTAGTGATACATTCAGGTATCAAGAATATTTTCTATTTGCTTTCTTGGAGTTCTTTAAATATAGAAACAGAGTCACACCAGCTTCCTTCTCTGGGGCTCACAGAATCACAGCCAAGTGATTTGCTGTTACCCCAGCTCTTTATTTTTTTAAGTTATTTTATTGTTGTTCAATTATAGTTGTCTGTATTTTCTCCTTACCCCTCCTCCCTATCCCCTCCAAACCCACCTCCTTCCCTTGCTTTTCCCTACATCTAATTGTGAGTATTCACAGTGATGTGAAGGAGGCTGGTGCAGCTCTTGTGTAGATTACGTGGCTAGAACCAGAAAAGGGGGGGAAATAATGGTTTAAAATAATCCTAGACATTGGGTTCAAGACTATAGTTTGTTTTCTCTTTAAGATCCAGGAAGGTGAAAAATTGGATGGCAGTGAACCAAGTAGTGAATGTGGTATCATAATTAGTTAATTTATTTATACCTGGTAGTAATTAATTTGTAGAAATTAATTAATGAATCTGATAATATGTTCTATATGATTGGTACAAGTAACAATACCAGGACCAAAATTCAGGAAGACTAAGAGGTGAGAATATAATAAGATACATCTTCTGGAGGACCTAGGAATAACCAAAAGAATTAAGTAACAGACCTGTCTAGGAGACTCAAAAAACATTTCAGTGGTAGTGTTGAGGCAAACTAGCTGTATCACCTTATTATGTACATGTTGTCAGTTTTCTGTGGAATAAAGAGAGAGCAGAAACCGAACTGAGACTTAACTAGCACTATGGGATTTAAATATCAGATGAGGAACAGCTCAGAATTTGGGTGTTTCATATTAGCACCGAAGACAGACCTACACAGAAGCATTTGTCATTTTATGATAATATTCATTTACTGACAAACATTTGGTGAACTCTTCTGTGTGCTGGGCAATGTGTAGATTCTGGGGATACAATGACAAACTAGAACAGATGCTGAACTGTGTCAGCACAGATACTATGAACATCCAGGCCTTCTCCATTTCTCCTGGATGGTGTGAGCCGTAGGTCTTTGGGCAATTTCTCTCTTCTCCCAAGTTGTCAAAGGCAGGATTTTCCAGGAGAATCGGAGTGAGTCAGTATTAGATGGTGCACTGATTGTAGGATCTAAGGAGACTCTGGGACATTAGGGAGATTCTTGGGCAGTTGCATTTCATTTGGAAAGTTGGCTTTGGACCACCTCTGTCTGGTAGCTTTTGTCTAAATCACACCTTCAGGACAGTCCTTATAGGCAGAGCTACCCCTAGGACACTTCTGGCTTTTGAAAGGCATTACTATGCTCCTTTGCAGCTGTACTTTGCAGAAACCACAGTTAAATATGGTGACCAAAAGTCCCTGAGAAGGTGAGTAGGCATAGATGCTGAGTCACTCTGCCTGGTACCTTTATTAAACCAGTGTTTGCCAAGTGTTAGTTGGCTGGGCATTATACAAACCAATGTAAACAGCACTGTGCCTTCTCCAAGGCAAATGTGCAAACATCAAATGCACATAGGGGGCCCAGGGAAAGGATGTAAACCCTGAACAGCTGCACAGTGTTGTGTCACTTTTGATCATATATAAGCACAAGCCACCTTTTTCAGGAGTCGTGAGCTAAAGTCGTGAGCAAAGGGTTGTAGGAGTTGCATTTCTGGAGAGAACAAGGTAGAGAGAAAAGGCTCCCTTTGTCATAGTCGGGAGACGATTGTTGAGGGGGTGGTTTTTGAGAGTTGTTTGAAAGTAGAAAGGGAGGGAACCTGCCATCTGCATGTTGATGACATTCCAGGCCTTGGGCACAGCACCCTACAGTACTCTGGCTTTCGGAGTACATTCAGAGAACGCTACATTACTTTGGCTACTAGCTGAGGGAGTCAGGATGTCAAGAGCACTGGCTTGGCTGTCAGACATCATTCCCACAATTTCCTTACATGAGACCCTGGACAACTGCTAAGCAGGCATTGCCATTCAGGGTCCCAGGTTTTATTCTCCAAAACACAGCCATGCGGGAGGTGACAATGTCTCCATTTCATAGATGAGTAATTGGAGGCTTAGGTAATTTAAGTAACTTGTGCACCAAAACTCAAAACTGTGTGCGTGTATGTATGTTTATATACCACATATGACCACGCACAAACTGTGGGGATTAAGAAAACAAGGAACGATGTTTTTGAGACTTTATGCCAATTACTGTGTTATAAACTATGAGGATAGCCAAAAAGACAAACTCCCCCTTTTTGAGGAATTTCATTAGAATTTTCAATAGAATCAGCCATTATACAATAAAAAATATAGAAATGAAGAAGAGGAATGAATGCCAAATTTGGAAAGCAGCACTGAAGGTGCATTAGAGCACTGAAGCATCCAGAAAGTTCAGGGCAGCCAGCCGGAGTCAGAACTGGAGGAGAACCTCTTGGAGGAGTGAGCTTGGAGCCACGTTTCGTGGTTAGAGATGGTAGGATGTAAATGATAGGAAAGAAACATGGGGAGGTGAAGAGGGCCTAGTAAAGGGCCTTTATTAGAAGCACGTGTGGAAGTCACTGATCTTTCTCTATATAAATCTACTGGAAGATTGTAAGGGGAGTACTTTTAATCACAGTGAACAAAGCATCACTGGATTATATGAGAATAAAACTGCAAAACATCTGTAAAATCTGTGAAGGTGACTATAGAACAATAAGACAAGGATCAAGCTGTAACCATCTTTTCCCCCAACAAAGCCAATCTCTAACAACTTGGTTGAAACTCCAGTGCTGGTTAAATGTAAGGAAATGATGACAATAATTGGGAATGTATAATATAAGAGCTATATAAAGGTTCTAGATACAGAAAAGACATATTGAAAGAGAAACTTTGTCTAAAACTGAAAGTACTAAATTATTATTTCAGTAAAATCTGTGAGTTTTATGGGGAGAAAGGGAGAGTATGGTTTGGGGTCCAATTGCAGAGGACAGAATCCACCCACCTACTTTAAACAGGAAGAATCTGTTACAGAACCGTGTTAAATGGCCACACAGGATGCTGTGTGGCTGGAGTGTAGACTCTAGACTAAGATTTCAGGAACAACTCTCCAGACCTGGGCCCCCAATGTTGCTGTTGTCATGGCCACTATTAAGAAGCATTTGGTATCAAGAAGCCACTGCGGTTCGGATCTACCTTGTCACCAAGCTGCTGCTTCTGCCATTGGCTGCAGAACTGTGCTCCACCTGCTCCTGATTGCAGCAGCTAAATGAATGAGTCACACCATGAACTGGCGTGAGAGGGAATGGGGACCTCCCCCCCAGAAAGCCAATAGCTTCAAGACTGTGCCTGGCTGCGGGGACAGCAGCGGTGGATGAAGAGCAGCCTGAAGCTCTATTCTCACAAATCTCCTGTGAAGGCTTCTGACCAGAGTCACATGAGGGCCTCTGGCTCCAAGGAGACGAGCTTCTGGGGCTTTGCAGTGGAAGCGGGTGTATCCACTCACAGAGAGAATTTACGTCTTGTCTTATAGGGGCAAGGGGGAGGCTAGTAAGAGTAACATATCTGGAAGGAAGAAATAGTTGGTGATTTGTTTGTATAAGGTAGCACACATTTGATTTTTGTCTGATAACTAACATTAAGCATTTGTTTTCAGAAGATTTTAATATAAGTATTTGTAAAGGCAACAACTTACAGAATTGAAAAGAGTGGTGGAACTTTTAAATTAACTTAAAAAAAAGAAAAAGGAATGAATAGCAACTTCACCAAGCCAACAAAATAGTAAAGAGAAAAAGAGGAGGAAAAACAAAGTAAACTGTAAATGGAAAATTAAAAAATTGAGTATACCTTTGTTACATAAAATATAAAAGATATCGATACCCCTACCTAAAAGAAGAGACTTGAGGCACAAAAATAAAAATACACATGAGAATTGCTATAACAAACATATTTAATCCATATCTTTTTAGGGTTGAGGGAAGCCAGAGATAGGCAAAAATATTCAAGTCAAAGAGCAAATGTAGTGAAAAATGAAGGACAATAATTAAATTAGTAGGAAAGTACAAAACCATAGAAAGAGGCACAATTTGTGAAGTCATAAAAGTCTAAGCCCAGTTGGCATTTAGCTACGAATGCATAATCGAAAGCTATCACGGTTGCAGGGAGAACTGTTCAATGATTCAGTTTTGTGCTGGTGTATTTTAATGAGTAAAACAGTAGGTAACAGGTAAAGACAGAAGGGCCTTGAATGATCCAACTAAATTGAATTCATAGAATATACCATAAAACTTTATGTAGAACTTCATGTTCTTTCCCTAACTCCCTTGCTGCCATAAAACACTTAGAAAAATTAGTGAACCGATTGAAAGAATAGCTGAAAAATCAGAAGAGCTTTTATAGACCACATTCTTTAATTATTGTGCAATATTAGAAATAAATATTAAAATGTAACTCAAAATATTTAACAGCTTGGAAAGTTAGAAACATGTTTGCACCAAAGGTAAAACCAGAGTGAAATTGTGAAATATCTAGAAAATAATGAAAGAGAGAACCCTCCAAAATCTGAGACACAGAGTATCTACAAATAGTACAAGTTAATACTAAGATATTAGAAAAAAAGTACACTAAAAAAAGAGAATTAAAAGGTGAAAGCAGAAATTTATAAAATCAGAAACAGCAACAATGAAAGTAGCAGAAAGGACAGAGAAATTCAAAAGTTAATTTTTGAAAAGATATAAATCATTTGTGAACCTATTTCCTGGATTAAAAAAAAAGCAAAGTTAGAAATGAAAAAGAAAATGTAGCTAAAATATTGAAGAAATTTTAGAAGCTGAAGAATACTATGTGTAGTATTTTTTTTCCAAAAAGTATTTGTATTATTTTCCAAAAAGTTATACATAGTAATTTTTTGGAAAATAAATTTAAAACAGCAGGAATCTGCATACTTTTTCTGTGAAGGACCATACAGTAAATATTCTAGGCTTTGCAGGGCAAACAGTCTCTGTCACACTCTATTCTGTCACTGTAGCCCAGAGGACCCATAGAAATCATAACAACCAAAGCGCATATCTACGGTCCAATAAAACTTTATTTTCAAAAATAGATGGGACCAAATTTGGCCTGTAGGCCAAGTTTTCTGATGCCTAAACCAGAAAAAGTATAGCAAAATATGAACTACCAAAATTGATACAAGGAGAATATAAAACTTCAATCGATAAATTAGTAACTATATGTAATGTCCTTCCATTTAAAGTCCCAGCAAAAGTATTTTGAAATTGGATAAAATGCATTTAGGGTCCCTACAGAAGAATAAACATGTGAGACTACACAAGATATCTGGATAAAGGCAACTGGGCGGGGGAAGGAGCTGCCTTATGGAATTCGAACATACACCATGAACTCACTTTCATCAGAACAGCATGGTATTAGCATAAGTACCACACAATGGAGACAGAATGGGTCTTAAAATATTCTGCCAATTCAATGAGAAATAGGCTTTATTTATTCACAAGTGCTAGTACATTTGACTATCTGAATAAAGTTTGATTATTATTATTTTGTGCCTTACAAAATGAATTTTATGTAGATTAAAACCTTTACAATAATAAATGCAAATATTTTTAAAAAATGAGATGACTATGTACAGTGGGAAAACTGGGGGGGATTGATTCAGCCAAGAGCGGAAACACAGAAGGTACAAAAGAAACACAGCAGACATTCTATCATATATGAAATTTTAAAATATTTACATGACAAAATGTATTATGAGTTTCAATAAACCAACAATACCTGGGAGAAAATTTCCTCATATATAGCAGTTAATGGATTAATATCAATAAAATAGAAAAAAAATCTAGTAATTTGGAATACCAAGAAAATAGGCAAATATTTCAAGTGGACAGTTTACAGAAGAGTGAATCCAACTGTCCAACAGCATATGAAAAGATTCTTAAATTAGGTACTTTTGAAAAAGGCAGATTTCAGTAACAGCATGATATTGTGTTCTATACCTTGGACAGGCAAAAAGATAGAGAAGTATGATGACTCTAATGGCTGAGAAGGAGGGAGGAAGAGAAAACTCACGTGTTGCTGGTGGAATGTGAATTACTCCAGTCTGTTTGGAAAACAACTGGGCAACATCTATTAAAACTGAAATTCTCTTGGAATGTTTTGGAACTAAAATTACTTTATGTAATGACATGCACCAAGATGGCCATTGCAACACTAATTACAGTGTCTGTCCACCCAGAAAAAGCCAAAATGAGATAATGTCCATAAGTGTTTGAATGCACACACCGCTTACTTCTCATGAAATATTCAGCAGTCGTTGAAAGAATGAGTTACAACTGTACTATTTGGCATATGTATTTAGCATGAATTCTGAAGTAAGAGTAGCAAGATACAGAGTATATAAATATGCCATTTTTGTCAAACAGTGGCAAAAAGAGCATGTGCATAGATATTTATATATGTAAATGCACACACACACATTGTCAAAAAATAAACAAAGTCTTATATCATCTTAAATCCACAAGCTGTCAAACACACTTTTATTTTTATACCTCCTCACGTACCGAGGTTTATTAGTGAAGGTTTATGGTGTTGAAGAATAAAGAGTTTTTTTAGCTGGGGGTTAGAGGGAGGAGTAAGGGGAACATTTTGCATTTAAGAATAATTGTTGGAGATACTGTTTTGGAGGTTGCTGTTGAGAAGGTGTCTGGGTTTTGTGGCATCACCTGTTGGATAAGGTATCCCAGTTATCCACGCATATTGTGCCTTTCACCAAAGCCTTCACAGCTGGTTAGGTTTGGGAGCAAGTTACCATAGTTGAGAAAGCCAGTGGCCCCAGTGGAAACTTTGCCTTTCTCCTCTGTTAAAATAGCTACTTCTTCAACTTGTTATTTAAGTAGAAAGGCACATTTATATTTCTTAGTGGATCTGTCTTTGTGTGTCATTGGCTCTTCTTCTCCCAGCTGTGTTCCAAGTGTAGCTAAAAGTGGCTTTGTCCCGTTTATATATACATATAAAATTATGACTATACCGGAAACAAAAATTCACGAACCATTGCTTGTCCTTATTGTGTGCATTTCAAATAATTTCTACTCTATTCTAGTCTACTTTATTTTATTTCCTTTAAAAAATGCTCATCACAGTCCATTAAGTGGATTTAATGACCCATTCAATGGGGTAGTAACCTGCAGTTTGAAAAAACACTCCATTGGAGGAGTCCTATCAAATCTGTGTGCATGGCATTGTGTTGGCAGAAGATTTCCACTGGCTGGCAAGGCAGTTACTCTGGAAGGTCAGGTCCAGACATAGGCATGTTTTGTTTCATTTAGTCCATGCCAATAAAGCCAGCTTATATAGAAGACATCCTGACAGCAGATTCCTTAAGATAGTTTTAAGTCTTAAGTGAAGCACTGTGATACTTTTGGACAATTAGCTTAAAATGGGGCAAATACTTTCTTACGGCTGTGGTTGATGCCTTATGTTAACAATTTTTCCCCAGCAGTTGTGGTTGTCATGAGAAGGCTGACCATTTTGGTATAAACAGAAGGCACCTCAGTTGAATTGCACCTCTGCCCCAAGCATTCTTGGATTATCTTTTCCACTTGAAAATTATATACTCAAGTTGGAGGAAAGAATTTCTATACTAAACTAAAGATCAATTAAGTATATACTTTTACAGTAATTACCCCAGTTGGGAAAACTGCTAATTTTCCTTAAGATCAGTAAGATTAGCCCTGACAGGTGTGTCTCAGTTACTGCAGTGTCGTCCGCAAAGCCAAAGGTCACAGGTCCCATTCCCGGTCAGGGCACATGCCTGAGTTGAGGGTTTGCTCCTTGGTCGGGGCGCATACAAGAGGCAACCACACATTGATGTTTCTCTGTCAGATCATTGTTTCTCTCCCTCTCTTTCTCCCTCCTTTCCCCTCTCTCTAAAAATACATACATAAAATCTTTTCAAAAAATTAGACTGGTAAGATCAGTTGTGCATTCCGTTCCACTACAGGGTTTGTGTGAGTCGTAAGCACAGAGGCGGCTGATGTGTAGAAGTGGAAGTGTTTGACAACCTGACCTCTAGTTTGGCCACAAGAGAAAATGATCTGTGTCATATCTAACTGAATTTGGGAGCACAGAAACAACACAGAAAATGGACTCTGCCTGTGGCATTCTTTATGGTATTCCTAATTTAAGATGTGTATTAAAAGCATTTAAAAATATTCATTAGGAAAGAAAGGCTCTTACATCCTGCCATGAACTTTATTTCCAATCTAACCTTTTCCCCTAGTGATTAACATCGATGCCTTTGATGTTGTGGGTGTTGTCAAAGTTAGTTCACCGCACGGGGAAAGAGCAGAGGAGGAGGGCTGGCGGCTCTGCTCTTCTCGGTGTTTTTCCATAAGCCTCTGCTCACCAACCTCGCTGTTATTTCCTTTTTAATCTGAAGCACTTCCAAATCCGATATTGTAGGAACTTGATTTTATTTCCTGACTACATGAGCATTTCAAAGAAATGGAAACTTTTTTCAAGGTCTTTAATAAGCAGCCCAGAAAGAAGGATGTAAAGTAAAAGCAAGGTATAGTAACAATAACCGCAATTGACAAAATACCTAACAAACGGGGAGAAAGAGGCTGAGAGGTATAGAAAGTCAAATTAAAGGTACTCCAGAAACTCACCTTTCCATTTTCCTTCCCTTACGGGAATTCTCTGCCAACATTACAGTATTGGGAGTTAGGATAGGAAGGGTAGGTAGAGCTTTCTGCTCTTACAACATTTGCCCCTTCTTTCTGTAGCTGAGGACAGTTCACCTCAAAGCAACCGAAAGTGCCGGTTGGAAGTAGTTTCTGTGAACTAGAGTGTCCATAACTTGATCTCTTTCTATCAGCTGTGACTTTGTGACTGGCAAGAAATAATATGTCTCTTGGTTTGTAGGGCTGTCAAAAAAATAAGACACCAAATTTGTGACTAGTCCCAAATGAAGCAGACTACAGCCTCTGGTGCTCCATTTTCAGAATAAGTCCTGGGTCTTCCGTTCTCTCTGAAAATAGTACTAAAGTAGGTGGCGTGTGGGAGTCACCGCCACAGCCAAACTGATGACAGGAAATCAGTGAGACGGGGAGCCATCATCATTACATCAGCATGCTTTAGATTTTTAAGAAGTACTCGATGTATTCTCTTGTTCTGTACCAAGTGATTAACATGGAATCATCCATTTTTTTTTGTCTCTACATCTGACTACTGGGATTTGTATTACATAGCATAAGATGTTATGTGGAATCTTAAATTCATCTCTTTTCCAAGGGGTAACTAGCATTTTCTTTTAAATTGAATAATTCCTTGCTGACCTTAGAGTTTTGTTTTGTGGTTGGTGTATGTGCACATGTGTGTGTTTGGTTGCCTGTTCAGATGATACCTTGTCCATTTCTTTGCGTCAGTGACCTTCCTGTACCTTGTTTTCTAGTGGACAGTTTGCAGAAGAACAAACAAACTGTCCTTAGACGCTTGCTTCTTGCCCATTGTCCACTTGCTCACTGTGTTCCCATGAACACAAGCAGCACGATTTCGACACTTTCTAAGTGAAGAAGAGAGAGACCAAATGTCCTTTTCTAGGTTCCATGAAAATGTGGATATTTTTCCTTCATTTAGGAACAGGCATGATGATGCATTCAAAACGGGGAAAGGCTGTTCGTTCCCGGAACTGAAACGGGGCGGAGGAGCCCACCCCTGTCAGGTCTCACTGCAGCCGCACTGTAGACAGATGCCCGAGGAGGGTGGTTTTTCTCTCTGGCTGGCTCTTCTCCCATGTTGTTGGGGAAAATAGAGACACAGGGCACACACTCTGAGGATAAGACCAAACGTACCCCGAGTGTGTCGCTCTCCCTGCCATCTGAGGAGAGAGAACTCTGAGCAAAGAAAGGAACAAACAACTGTGGGACGTCTCAGTCTTCCGTGCCTTCAGACACCTTTGTTTTTGCTCCCTGTTCTGTTCATTGGACCATAACATACCTTGTCACAATGAACGATTAGTTTTTAAACAAGGTAAGTTCAAGAAAAAGGAAAGAGGACCAAATGTGCATGGTGTGACAGCATGGAACCTGCCGTTCTAAGGCAGAATCGAAGTAAAACTATAAACGATGTGAACGACATTTTCAGTGAAGGACTCTCCTGTGCGGCTGGAGGGGAAAACTGTCCTGCCATCATTGTTCCCTGGGAAATAGTGGGAGGAGCTGAGGCGGCTTTGATTCCAAGCGGAAATTTTTGTTTTCCTGATGAACCTGACTAGCCCTTGGGACACCAACCATTTAGCTCTGGGCATATGACTGTCACCCAACCGTGTTGTCACCTGCCCTTAATGCCGCAGGCTTCAAACCCAGCTGATCCTAGCTCATGAAGTTCTTTTGGCTTCGTCTGTAGAAATCAAACCGTGTTTCTCCATCCAAAAATGTACTTGCTGGCAACTTGAAACGTAGTCTGTTCAGAGGAGGAGAAACGGACATGTAGATGTGATGTGACTCATTCAGACTTAGCCCCTTTAATGGAAAAAAACCTGCTGTGGCATTACCTAGTCCCCAGGGGACGTGCAGTTGCCAGAGAGCCCTTGTTTCGTCTATTAGCACCTCCTGGGGAACAAAGAAAGGCCTGGGTTTTTATGTAGGAGCACCTTACAGAGAATCCAGCAGTCCAGCTTCATTGCTAAGAAAATAAGCATTGATTCCCCCCCACACACACTTTGTTAGCTTGCTGAATCCACTTTTCTGCGTGTTAATAGAGGCCAGAGAGAAAAGAGAGTATTACCAGCGGTTGCAAACACCAACCAAGCACTTTGCTGCGGTCTGCTCTGGCGTTCACGGTGGGGAGGGGTCGGGGGGGGGGGGTGGGGGGGGAGGGAAGGGGAGGGGCGGGGCGGGGCGGGGAGGGGCAGAGAGGGGCGGGGGAGGCTGCGTCTGCTTGGACCCAGCACTGTGTCTCCCTCGCGCTCTGCATCTGACTCCCGCACGTGCCTTACTGATGAAGCTGGCCCTTGTATGGCTGATACAGTGGGGGCCGGGTCTGTACCAAGTGTCCCACCAGATTTCTCGGAAAACTGTATTAGCTAGCACCCATGCTCTCCGTGGTAAGCATTTCATTGTAATGGCACCGACAGTGCAGCTCAGCTCTCCCTGGCGGGTTGCTTATTTCAGTCACTGCTGCCATCTGTTCATTATCCTTATGTGTCAGACACTGTACCCAACAGTTTATGTCATTTTATCTCATTTAATCCTCCAAACAACTGTTGGAGATAGTTACTATTATTTTTTCTATTTTACGGGTGAGGAAAGTGGAACTTACAGAAGCTAAGTGAGATGGCCAGGATTTTGCAGCTAACAGTTGTGTTGCTAGCACTAGACTTGGGCCCATCTTACTCAAAAGGCCATATTCCCAAGTTACGCTGCAGGGTGGGAGGGGGTTGGGGCGAGTGTGGTAGAAGGCCTTAGGGAATTTTTCCCACTGCCATGTTTCTATTCCCCTTTTCCATTTTCCACCTCCCTTCCTTTCCCCTATTCTGTCTGATTTGCTTTCCTGGATAGCTGGGTTTGGGGGAGTGCCTGTCCCAGCCATTGAGGGTCACTGCTACACTGAGTCACTCTTTCTGAGGGGGTGTGCCATAGCCCTCAGGAGGACTGTAATAGAAAGACAGCTGAGAACCAGTGGGCTGAAGGAGGGCTGACAAATCCTAAAGCAAATTTTCCGTGACTTCCTGTGTGTGGAGTTTTCTCTTTGGTGGCACAGTTTCAGGTGGCATACCCAGTGGCAGACGGCTGAAGAAGGATGCAAAATGACTTCTATATGTATGAAAAACACGTATTAAAAAATAGGAAACATGTAAAATGCATGTATACATGGAAAATACGCCTAGGCAAAACTCATATACATGAAAACATATATTCACGCTTATGTGAGAACAGACTGTCGGCACGGACGTCCCCTCCCCCACCAGACCCAGCATCCACATTGGTGCGGGTGCACAGCTGCTGTGCCTGTGCCATGCAGTGACTCCGCCTTGAGCCTCTGGGAGTGCGCTGGGGCCTTGGCAGGGACACAGGCTGGGCCGGGCATTCAAGGAGCCTGCAACCCGAAGGGCTCCTGTTTTCCTGGAGGACGGTACAGACAGTTCAATTTATAGATCATCTGTCTTACATTGTCATGATCTGTATAGTCAGAGAATTCTGTGAAAAATTTTCCTGAAAAGCAAATGAAACAAATAAACAGCTAATACAAGGCCCCATGCCTTTTTGTCCCTAAAAGCTGACTGGGACACCTTTGGATTTCAAGCTTATTTACTCAATTATATTATAGGATTAAGTGTGACTTGTTAGTTTCCTTTGGCAACTTCTGGTTTATAATCAATTAGGAATGGCAGTTGACAGCAGGGAAAGATCTGGAAGAAACGTCAACTCCCCGTTCTCAGCATTTCTGAGCTTTTTATTTAAAGCTGTTTGAAGTCCCGGCAGTCATCCGTGAAGTGTGCTGTCGTGTCAGGAGAGCGATGTTTTCTTCCTTAAGAACACCTCTTATCCGACCATTACTCTGCTCAGAAGCCTTCCGAAGCTCAGAAGCTTCTCTCCTGCCTCCTTCCCTTCGCATCTCCTTTCCAGCTGCAGGCCTTCCCTAAAAGCCTCACCCCAGGTAATAACCAACTCTGCTTCTGACAGTTTGCCAAAACTCTTCCCTACACGATCTCCTTCCCTGTCTCTACCTGCCAAAAATCTCCTAGTTCGCAAGCCCAAAATCAAAACTTATCTCTATGAAGACCTTCAGGATTCATTATTGGAATTAAGCCTCCCTTATCTGTGCCACTAGTACATGGTTTAGATCTTGGGTAAAGTGTTTAACAATATTCTTTCTTGATTTTTAGTTAGCTGGGTACATTGAAGACCTCTGTTCTCTGGGGATCAGATGCCCTGCATTTTTTTATCACCCTTCAACGAGAGAAAGAGTTTGTATAAAATGTGTCATTTTTAAATAGTTTAAGTAAACTTTAGGTCTATGGGAAAGGCACTTGTATGGGATTCCCTGATAATACCGGACACGCAGCATCATCATCTTGGGCTGCTCTGGTCAACAAGTGCATCTTGTCTTGATGTACAAGACAAGTTTTAACATGGGACTTTCAAACTAGCTATTTCCTCTCCTTCCAAGGAGAGGAATCTCTTTTCTTTTGGAGTTTAACACACAAATCCTTCTCGGGGCCAGCACAACTGACCCACATTAGAGAGTCTGTCTCTGAACTCTCAAACTATTGAAGCTGTGTCTACAGTCACTGTGTCACTGTGTACCATAGCACTATCACGACCAGGCAAGTTTTTGTTTGTCTGCTCAGTATGTCTCTTAAGCATCAGTGAGAGCAGAGGCTGTGTCTACTCTACAAATCATTGTATTTTCAGGACCTGTAACAAGTCCTCCAATAGCTAGTTCCCAGTAAAAGGCACTGGTGATATCTGCTGATGCTGCTGTAGTAAGGGTGCCTGTGTCACTCCAGGTTTTTCCTAGAGGCTGTCTGGCCAAGTGGCACAAATCTGCTTCTTGCAATTGCAGGCACAGTACAGAAGAAGCAGGTGTCACTGTGGGATGTCACTGTTGCTGACCTTTCTTGGAAAGGCTGGTGACCATGGTGTGGAGGGTCAACCTCTTCTTGTACCCATGTGGCATTGGGCTTAAGCTCACACTGGTGTCCTTGACTCTGGCTACCATTGTCTTAGGTGTTACCAGGAAGGAGGCATTGGGCTGCTTCCCACCCTGTGGTGTGCCCTGTGTCTGCTTCCCAATTTATAAAAAGAAAGTGAAATATATATGATTTCATACATATATAAAATGTGTTGTAAATGGCTGACAGTGATGCCATTTATATTATAGGATACTATTTAAAATCAGTGGTTTCAACATCAGTGGCCCATCAGTTCACTGTGGGGCTTTGAAAAACATAGATGTGCAAGGCTGACCTCAAATATTCCTACTCAGTTGACCTGGAATGATGCTCTTAAACTTGGCTCTGTGAATCATCAAAGGCTCAGGAAAACAAGGAAAGGTAAGTTTTCTTTTCCATAGCTTCCAAAGTTCTGCTTGTGTTTAAGACTTTCTGTGTTCTATTTTAAGTCCTCATCTTGTATCCTTAATCCCGTGACTGCCCACAGAGAGGTGACAGTGAAGATTGAACATGAACTCAGATTAGCCGCAGGAATATCTGGGACAGCTCCAAAGTTTTAATTACAGTTTCAGTTGTGTCAGAGCTTAATTACAGTTTTAACGTATAAACAAGTTTTGGTATGTTGCCCTACAAATAAAGGAAATGTAAACAATTATCAACCAGGCTTCTATCTCAATGGAAGATGAACAATCACCAAATTATTTCTAAGAAATATACTACCAAAAAGTGATGAGCTACATATTAAATGGTTATTTTTCTGCTAGCTTAAAGTACATGGTAGTGAATAACTTGAAATGATGCTTTTTTGATCCATAATATGTCTTTGATGTTTATCTGATTCCACTTAAATCATACAACAGATTTCCATGAAAATAGAGTTTTCCTTTTTTTCATATTTGTGTATCTGATAACAGACTTTATTCTAAGCTCATCACCTCTTTCATGAGCACCATAGTATTGAAACAGGTTTCTAAGAGTGACATGATGTCCCCCTTACTTTATGTGTGAGGCGCAGAGGTGAGTGAGAATGAGTGAGAATCCTGCAGAGAGCCACTTACCCAGTTGGTGGCAGAACCAGCATTAGAATTCATTCCCTTTGATATCAAAGGTGTAGTCATATTTCTAAATTGTTAAATAAGAAAACAAAACCCAGAAACCTTAAAACTATTCCTCAGTGATATCTGGCCAAGTCTGTGCTTTTAATTAGAATAATCATGGGATGAATCTCCCACTGGGGATCTCCAGAAAAGATTTCACTTTTTCTGGACCATAAAGAACTGCATTAAATTTATCATCTGAAAATATTTCCTAAACCGGACTCAAAATGTTGCTTCCTGAAATGTTGCATCCTTCTTACTGCTTGCTGAGAGAAGAGTCGGCACCCTTTTCCTTTTAACACGCCCTGCCGACGTGAAGTCTCTAGAGATGGCCTTTTCCAAAATAAATCTGTTTTTAAGATGTTACCACTTTGATATTCCAAACCCAGCAATCATTTCAGTTTTTCATCTTGGTAGATCTGCTCCCTTCATAATCTCTAATTAAATAGTTCTAAACCACACATGGTCACGAACCAATCCCATTCAGTCTAGAGTGGGTATGAATCAAGTTCATAGGCCAAGAAATACATGAAATGTAACTTTCCTTGTCTTCTGCAACTCATTCTCATATCCATCTTTGAGCTCTTTTTCTACCAGGGAGAATTTTAAGGAAATGTTTGTCCCTCAAAGCAGGAGACACTCCTGTCTTACTCCCTGAGAGTCCCCAAAGGAAAGACTTTTTAATGTTAAGTATAAGGTTCAGAATTCTCAAGAGGCAGAATACCTGAAAGGATTTTTTTTAAAGCAAAGTCTATTTTCTACCCAAAATAGAACATAATTAAAGTACTCATCAAGTATTTAGTACTTTAAATTTGCTGTTTCTAAAATAACATATAATTTAATGTTTTCTTAAAGTTAGGTGACACTTCAGAAACAAGAGCTCTTCTGAAATACGATGCACTCCAAAAGATTAGAACTACTTGCCATGTTACTTGCTTTGTCTTTCTTTTAAGTGCTGAGTATTCAGATGAATGGCAGGAACTGAGCAAGCAAAAGTATACATATTGAAAGTAGAATAATCCAAAGGGAATTGAAGCTTACTACACCTCAGAGGGGAGGGCTTGCATCATCTATTTTCAGAGTCTAAAGAAGGCATTTGGATGCCCATACCTGAAATAGCAGAGTCACTACTGACTCCAGAAACAAGGAAATAAAAGGAGGAGGTAAGGGATGTCACAACAGGGTGTGGTTGACAGCATCTCATTTCTGAGTCCACGTGAGTATGGCTGGGCCAGCACCTCTGGTCAAAGTGATCAGCTAGCCCGGGACCTCTGAGCGAGCCTGGGGCTCCAATTAAAGCAGAGGCGAGGACCTGAAATGGCCAACACTGTCAAAGCCTTACCAGGAACTAGGATTATACCCTGGACTTTAAGCCAAGACCCTGGTTCTCTGACTAATATGAGTGTGATCCTGAACTCTGTTTGGCGCTTTGAGAAGAAAAGGAGACCCAGGTCTGTCTGTCTTCAAGGATAGAAGATCTGCGGCTGGTTTCCAGTGGATCCTGATTAGAGCTGGGGTAACTCAGAAGGCTTTCAGACACTGGGAGACTCTCACAGTGCTTTAAACCCGGAAAGGCAATTTGAGTCTTCTGTGCCTACTATATTCCCAGTTGTCTTGTGGAGTATTTAAAACGTATAGTAGCGGGGTTAAGCGATTTTTCGCCTACTAACTGGAGATGGAAAAATTGAGAAGTTCCCCTGCTTTGCTTTCCATCTCTGTTCACTTGCAGTGGCTGCTTCAACTCTGTCTTTGCACCCTCATGCTTGGGTACATGGGGTAAGGGGAATTTGTTTACAAACACACGACCAAATTCCGAAGCTGGGAGGTCCAGGGACGTGCTGAGCTCCCCTGAATAGAAAAAGCAGGAGAGCCCAGCTTCACCACTTTTTCTCCATGAAAGTCAACGTTCTCATCCATAAATTAGGAATAATAATACCTACCCATATGAATTTATGTGTGTTAAACTCCTGGCCTAATGCCTGACACACTGAAGACGAGAGTCAGCTCATGCCCAGAGCCATGGTTGTGCGTGTGGAGCTTGTTGTCTCTGTGAGGGATCAAAGCTTCCTCAACAGTTCTCAGCTGGGTGTCATTTTGTCCTACAGGGGACCTTGGACAGTGTCTGGAGGCATTTTTAATAGTCACAATGGGAGGGAAAGGTACTGCTGGTGTCCAGCTGTTAGAAGCTATGTGTACAACTGAACATCCTAAAATACCTAGGACAAAACAAAGAATTCTCCTGCCCAAAATGTCCATAGTGCTCAGGCTGAGAAACACATCCAGCCAAATAGTCATAGGAAAAAGGGACAAGGCTGATTTTTCTTCATCCTTAGGTAAAAGAACGTGTCAGAATACTGTTAACATACTACGATTACTGACCTCATGCGGCACCAAAGGAGACAGAGACAGTAGAATCTAGATACTGCTCTGAAACGAAATCCAATTCTGGCGAAAGAGAACTTTCCCTTGATTCTAAAAAGAAAGTAAATGATTTTTTAAATTTAAATAGGCAATTCTAACTAAACTAGTTTATTACACTATGGATTATAAGATCTAAGGTTGGATTTTGTTTATTTTAATTTTTACCTGCAATACAGCTTGAAATTTTTGATAGATTTGTATGATTTATTAAGTAATTTCTGCTATTTGCATGGCATCACAAAAAGGCCACTTGTTAAATTCTGCACATAGAGCTTTATTTCAAGTCCAATGAAACTATAAAGAAAAAAATATTTGTTTATCTTGCCTTTAATAGAAGTGAATAGTTATATCACAAAATAGTGGAAATCAGATGTTGATAAAAATTTTTAAATGATCTAATGCATAAAAGCACTTTATAGTCAGAAGGCACTTTTTAAGGCTCAACTTTCATTGCATTTCCACATTGTTTCATTGTGAGGTGAAGTCTCCTCAGTAACTGCATGGGCTGGGTTCCCTGGGACACAGGAGACAGCCAGCAGTCATCCCCTTGTTCTGCTGTTGCTACTCCACCTCTGACACCTCTTTAAGAGGAGCAAACCCTTTTAAAACCAATGGTTAGTATTGAAAGCTTTCCTTCAGTCATCTCCTTCACATATTTTCATTTTGTTTGCCAACTAAAAAGAATTTTAAAAGAGAACTTGGGTGTTGTCCTGATTCTCAGATATGTTTAGCATGGAATAAATTCCATTAATAAATTCTTAAGGTAGTTTGAGCTTCATTTTTTGCAAAACAGCTCTAGATTTCAGTCATTTGTTGAAAATTGACTAGCTGCAGATTTAAATACTTATTTTTTTGAAAAAATTTCCACCCAAAATATCAGAAATATATTGAGAAAATAGAGATAAAGATGTACATGGCTTCTCAATGATTCAAATGACCTAATTTTTTCCCACATGACCTAGTATTTGAATGTTCCTCAGTAATCATTTATCTCCAGAGTGAGCAAAGACTGTGTGTCTGCAAGTGTGGGGCACTCCAGCAGCTCCTTAGTCATAAGGATGACAGGTTTATGGAAGGCCATCTTTTTACTGTGTCCTCACAGGTGGAAAGGGCCAAAGAGCTCTCTGGGGCCTTTTTTATAAGGGCACTAATCCCATTCATGAGGGCTACACCCTCATAACCTAATCACTTCCCAAGGCCCCACCTCCTAATAGCATCACATTAAAGATTATAATTTCAACATATGTATCTTCGGGGAGACACAAAGATGCAGTCCATTGCACATGTTTATTGTAACCAGCCAAGTACTATAGGGGTATGTGAAGGAGAGTCAGTCTTCTTTTCCTTATTTAATCTCACCCTTTTGCAGTAACCAGCATACAATTTGCTATGTATCTTTTCTCACCCTTCTCAGTGCTCATACAAACACATGGACATTTGCATTCACATTTAAGGTGTTTTTGTTAAGCAGAGTACTGTGTACTGGTTATTAATCGCAAGAGAGCAGAACTCAGTGCACCAGTCCCAGGTGAGGAATCCAAACACTGCTGTTGGTTACATCTTAGAGCTGGAGTTGCCAAAGAAAACAGTCATGCAAAATAGTGGAAATCAGATGTTAATTTAAACTGGGTGGAACAGCCTCTTACTTGCATAGAGAAGAAATAGAACAAGTTAGGCTTCAATAATATGCATCAGTCTGTTGTAGCTAGCAGGTCCCCCCTATATCCCTAGCCACTGATTGGGCAATTGGCCTATGTACACCCCTCTCCTTTCTACCACTATCAAGATTGGACTCCAACCCTCCCCCTCCCCGAAGGAGTCTGAAATACTGAAAGCTGGGGGTATGCCTGAGAGTCATTGACATGCTTAAGGAGAACAAGAGAGCACATACTGAGCCTGAGATGGGGAAAGATACTCCCAACCTGGTCCCAGGCTCCATGGCTCTGTGTCTCTGGTAAGAAGTGCCACAGGCCCAGGCCCTTTCTTGTTTAGTGAAGTGGGGGTCCAAAGGCTGCATGCATGAGACTAACATTCCCAACCATTTTTATTCCTCTCCCTAAATGGATTATGTGCAAACATGACTCAGCAATTTGCTTTTCACATTTGACAAAATACACTGAACATTCCTTTCTAGTCATTATTTCTAATAACTCGACAGTAGTATAGTGGGTGCACTGTACTTGTCTCATTTATTCCCCTACTGCTGGGCATCCAAGTTTTTATCATTTTCTACAACTACCAGCAATGCTGCAGTAAATATCTAAAACCTATCTTCTTAGCCAGTCTTTTTTTTTTTTATTTTATAAGATTGATTCTCAAGAATGGGATAGCAGGGTCAAAGTCTCTGAATCAGCTGTCCTAGCCCAGAGGCCAGTGATATATGAAAGGACCTATTTCTCCACAACATTGCCAACACAGGCTGTTATCCAACTTTTGCGTTTTTGCTGCTCTCTTGGATGAAAAAGGGGTATATATTTGTGATTCAAATTTGCATTTCCTTTATTACTAATAAGGTTGCCTTTTCACATTTTACTTGGCTGTTGCATTTTCTTGTGTATGACTTAAACTTCTCTAATTCTTCCATATTTTGCTAAATTTTTAATGGCTCAGAAACACATAGTTTTATCTCTTTTAGCATTTATTCTTCTATCCAGATTTTAAGAGAAAAACAGTTTCTCCTAGACATTGTCAAGAGCATCTGTTTGAAATGCAAAAGGTTTGTAAGTGAAACTGAAGAAATGTATTACTGAACTGATGGCTTAAAGGACAGGGAAAACTGCTTATACCTCTGATCAGTGTTCTTTAAATGATCAGGCCTCTGAGTCTGGCTGCAGGACCAAAACACCATGGGTCCAGGCTTTCCACGTTGCCCTCATGACATCATCTTTACCATAACCTTGATGTTGTGTAAGGACTAGAGGACTTGGACATGTACCAGCCTGTCTGAAGAGGTCTTCTGGACTCTGTTCTTTAAATGCCTTGGAGGGAGGGAGTTATATTGTGTCCTGCTTCCTGTTCACAGTGGAGGTCTTCTGTTGCAAAAGGAATGGTTTTACTGTTTTCTTGAACTTGCCCTGAAGGATGGCCCAGCATGCTATAAAGCCCAGTGAGCATTCAAGGGATGACAGAGGAGGTCCAGTAGCCTGTCCAGTGAAGGTGATCACAGACACAGATTTGTCTGTCTCACTCCCTCAGGACTTGGAGGAGGTAGACACTGGTCCCTGGGACAACCCACCAAATGAGTGAATGGAAAATCCAGTTCTCAAGTCTTACAGTGTATGGAGGAGGATGGGAGGAGGAGACAGAGAAACAGAAGGGATTTCTTTTTCTTTAAATGTTACTTTTTGTTAACAAATTTGAATTTAGAATAATTTATTACCCTAGAGTTAGTTTTCTTAGTAAAATAAATGAGACCGTCTTCCTTCTTGCTGAAGGCAAAAATCTGAGGCAGGGTGTTAAATTATGAGATTTATATTTTGTCATATTTGACTTCTTTCCCCAGTTCTAGGAGAAGTAAATTTGAATATATGTGCGGATATTGCTGTGTGAGGGGGCAGAAATGCAGAAAATAGGGTGGTTTGAAGGTTGAAATAGTCTACATATATATGGTTTGTCTATACACATTCCTGTAACATTTTTATTTTTTTCTCTTGCAATGTAGGTGTTTATTCAGAAAAGGAAGTTCCTAGAGTCTATCCACCAGGAACATGAGCTATTTTTGGCTTTCCATAACTATTTGTTTGGCTTTCTTTATTCACAGATTTGTGGCTGCTGTGTTTTTGTGTCTGTTCTTGTGTTATTTTGGTCTGAGTTGCTATTCTATATAGTATGCATCTACTTTGTGTGTGTGTGTGTGTGTGTGTGTGTGTGTGTGTCAAAGCATGCCTTTCAAGAGCAGCAAAGAGTGATTTGAAATGGAAAGAATATCCCAATTGCCTACATCTTATATTTGAAGCCGAGGCTATTTGTCATAAATATTGTACATCTTCTAATTGAAAATTGACTTCCATAGTTTTGAGTGTAGTCACTGAGATGCTAGTAACCAGGAGAAGCCATTGGTGTGGATGAGGTCATGTGACCTCGTGTGAGGAATAAAAGTGCAGGTCTGTGCAGCTCCCTCTTTGGTTGTGATTGAAGTCGGTTCCACTGGAGTGAAGTTCAGAAGCAGCCCCTGGAGGAACACATTTACCACCTCATCTGTAAGGAACTTAAGCTTCTGTGTTTCTGGCTTTCATTTCAAAAAACCTGTGCCTTCTATACTTGCTCCCTTGACCTACTTATAAAGCAATTTTTTTCAAAATTTTCTACAGCATTGACAGTTAAGTAAAGTTTTCTTTTACGGTTATATCCTAAACATGAATCACCATGGAGGTTGGGAAGTATAGCACAGCTGTGTCCTGGTGACATGAAGAGGCACCTTTCCACAAACAGTCCTGGGTATATGCTCGTTTTCAACTTACCAGAATGTTGCTGGCAATCCTGCTTGTAGGTGTTTTTATTACCAAAAGCAGTTAACATTCTCGGGTCACCCTCCATGTCATGAAGATCCTAATTCATCTTAATCTTTTTTATTTTACTTACTTGTAGCCTTTTCAAGGAAATAGAGGCTTAGCAGTTGTTTTATCTGGGAATGTAAAGGTGTAAACTCAGGCAGAACATCGATAGGATGAAAGCTAGCCTCTGGCTTCACGTAGCTTTGGAAGGGAGTAGATGCAGTAACAATAACAGACTGTTGCTACCGGTACAGCTGACATACTGATGTGTGTGACTGTTCCCCCTCTGTCACATAGTATTTGCTATTTCTTTCAATGGCCATAGCATGGGTTGTAAGTCTTAGTTATTTTATCTTTAACACTACAAAAAAGAGAGGTGCCCCCTCGACTGTATCAAATTTAATTTATAGGCATTTGAATATTGCATATGTAAGGTCATGATAACTAATTAAATTATTTGACAATTACTTGTTGAGCAACTAGTGCTAACAGTGAATGAAGTACTTTATAATCTAAAAGAGAAAGACAACAAATACAGTTAAAATACATTATAAGTGCTACAATATCTTGAAGTCATCTAACTCCTTTCAGTTGTCCCAATACTTACCAATAATGTTTTGCTATTCATTTGGTTTCTCAAGTAGATTTTATTCTGTGGATGTAAAGATTACAGGCTGTGCCATAAGATATTTGGTCTTCTTGGCAAATCAGTCTCCCAGGAGATTTGCTAGTAGAAACTGTCACCTAAGAGGCTCATCACTGCAGTGTGAACTGGTGAAATAAAACTTCTGGACCTTAAAAACCACAGAGAATGATATGAACTTAAGCTTCATATTTGATATCTTGAAATATGATATTTCTCTAATATGCAGCCAACTTGGGATGCCAGCCTGAATGGCCAGCTGGTCTTACGCAGTAATCAAAGCTGTGTATTAATGCAATGTTAGTTTCTGTAGTTAGCCCAGTAAAATGATGTCATGAAGCAAGCCACTCCCATGGCTCTGGGCAGTGTCACTGTAGCCTTCAGGTGAGCTGTCCTGACCATCACCCTAAACTCCTACAGTGCTCAGTGCCTGTAGGAGCACCCAAAAGCAATGGGTTGGCATGAGACCAGGGAAGCCTTGGGTACTAGGGCCTGTTGAATCTCTTTGGGATTATTATTCCTGGAGCTCAGTTGGCATTCTGGTCAGATCTTAGCCACAAAAATGATCATTTAGGTTTTTGTGCATCCCTGTTTGGTTCAACCTTCTTGAAGCTTGCTCACCCTTTAGAGCCACGTGCTACACATTTAACTATTGTGTACCATATATTTATCTTTAGCATTAGATATCTTTATCTTTAGCGTTGTGCTGAATATTGGTGATTTCAACATTACACAGTTAACCTGAGAATTTTATGTCAAAGTTATGTTTCTTCTTGGTGTCAGAAGACCTTGTACATATGGATGAATGAGAAATGGAAGGGCATATTTCAATATATTTGTTGATCGCTACCTCATAGGATGTCACTTCCATCATTAGCCAAAATTTGGTTTTGGCCAGTCGCAAAATTTTTATGTAGACATTAGAGTCAGTTTTAATCAGCCTGCATTTGGATTGCCACCTAACACCACATTTTTTTAATAGCTGAAAGATAGATTATAAGAATTTAATCTAACATACTACAATCTGAGAAGCAGGTTCTGATGAAATATTTAATAAAAAACATAAAATCTTTTTTTATTCTCCTGATTAGTACACAGTCAAGGTGAGTATTACAAATGTAACTTCTTTTTTAAGCTGCATTATTAAATGAAACCAACGCTTTAGAAAACAATGCTATTAATAGTGGTGACTCATGTATTTATATTTTAAGAAAAACAATAAACTTCTATAAGACAGCGCTGAAAATAATTTTTCATAAAGTTGTTTAACTATAATTATAGTAATATATATTATTATTTGTCTTAATGCAATTTATAATGCAAGTTGTATTGTAGCTCATACTACATACAGTGTTTAGGAGTAATATATAATAATGTATAGAGTAAGATGGATAGAAAACAAAAAAGTCAACACTTTAGATCAATTTAAAGCACATAACATGTTACTTGTTATTCTAATGTTGTTGGCCACTTGGTAGGATTTTTAGAAGTGAGGCTGAGGAGGAAGAGGAAAGAGGCTTTTGAGAGCCAAGAGGCACAAAAGCATGGGACCGGATAGAGCGTGACGAGGGGACACTGCATCCAGCAGCCTGGCTGGTTTGAAGGCTTGGTGGGGAAATCCTGGGCAGGCCAGTTGGAATCATCACTTAAATGTTAGTATAACGATTTTCAAATTTAGGCTGGAAGCGATTCCATCCATGGAATGTTTTCTGAATTGAGTTTTGACATGATGAAAGTAATGTGTTCAAAATATTGATTTGAGTGTTGTGTGGGCCGGGTGGTGGGGAGATTGCTAAGATTTCAGTAGTCTCCGTGTGTAGGGATAAAGCCTGAATCACTGTCATAGTAATTAAAATGAAAAGGTGTAGACAAATATGACAGATAGCAAAAAGACATGGAAAGGGCATCAAGAAGACTCAATAGTTTGATTTTCTATCCTAGGGAATTAAGTCAGTAAACATTACTGAGCAACTGCTATTTCAGAGGATTTAGGAGACATAAGCCCACCCTAAACTCTTCACAATGCTCGGTAGTGGGGAAGCTACAGATGCCAAAGTGACAGAACTTGACCTTCAATAAGCCTGTCTTGCTGAGCAGAGGGTTTTCTGGGGTGAAATAAAGAAACAGACATTTTAGTTCCTGTTCCATGTCTACATGAGATATTGTGATCAAGCTGAAACATACATGAACTCTGCAACCTGATAGCCGTGCAGTCAACACTTAAGTCTGTCATTCACCAACCATGTGAGTTGGGTAAGTTATTTCACATTTTGAGCCATTGTTTCTTCATTTGCAAAATGAGAAACCACCTGTACACAACAATTCTAAGTGGACCTCTTGAATTTCTGCCCACTTTGCAAGAAGATACATTGACAGCCTTTTTTTCTGGTCTATCGTTTCATGGATGTTTACAGGGAACAGTCTTGGAAGATAGAGATCGTGTCTATCTGTAGAGCAGGAGTCAGGCTGACTCGCTGTCCAGTAGAATAAAAATGATGTCTCTCTCCAGGGTAAAGGTCTGGCAGGTTTGCTTGCTACCAATTAAATGCATTCAGATTCCTTAAGCTCGAGGTTCTTCAGTTACGATGCAAACACACTGTGTGAGCATTTTCCATCTAGGTCCTTCCTTATCATTCCCCCGCCCGCTGGAACTTGGTGGCAAGGGAAAGCTGAATGTGATGTTCATTCTGCTCGCTGTGCCGTGAGTATCTGATCCAGGAGCCCTAGGTCTGCTGCCAGCATCCACGAAACCATGGCAGTCTAACTTGTTAGCTCGCAAATTGGGTAAAATCTGAAATCCTTTACCTTGATGCTACTGGCCTAATGTGTTTCTGGGGGGGACACGTCATGGGATGAATTGGGGACCTTTGACATGGTCTTATTTTGGATGAGATGAAAAAGGATGAGTGGAGAAAGTTGTCTGAAAAAAAGATCAGGTTACAAAACAGTCTGATCTTATTTATAAATATAGATATAAGGGTATATCTAAGTATTTGTATGTTACATATATCAGATTTTAAATACATTTATGTCAACATCAGGTTTTTAAAAGCTAAGATGCCAGAGACACCCCTTGTTTTATATACCACTAAGAAGGAAATAAATGGTGTCAAGTAATTGTAAGACAATATTGAATGTATGAGGCATCCTGATTTCAGAAATGTGAAGTGAAAAAAATATGTGTACAGTACATAGGAAAAGATTTGGAGAGATGGACGAGAAGGTTATATAATGGTGAGCTCTGGGAGGTAAGACTATGATCTGTCTTTCATTATTGCTTATCCAAATATGCAAATTTATCACATCGCCGCTGCTCTCATCCTACTTCACTCTTTGCCCCACTCTCAAAGTCCAGAGGTAGGTTACCCTAGGCCCCGCAGAACCTGGTTTCAAATCTTTCAGTGTGTCTTGAATTAGGGGTCAAGCCTTGGTTCAAGCCTTGCCTCAAGAGTATAGAAGTGGTTAAGCTCCCTCTGTATTGTTCTTAGCACTTGATGCTGCTGCCAAAATGCCAGGGAAGCGGGGGAGACATGTTAAAAGCCCTATGTACTATGCGCATATTCAACAATAGACCAGATAAAAGGTATCGGTAAATGAATGAAAAGCGGTTCAATAGTGGAGGTCCATAAGAAATAATATGTTAAGTTTTTGTGATAAGATTAGCAAATGTGTAGAAAGGATTCTGACAAAGAAATTTGTTTTATATCTTTAATTTTCACCCTCCTGGAATAAACATACACAAAACTTTTGTGCACTTAAAGATAATCATAAATCCAACATTAATGAGATAAGCTCAATAGTTTTTCCCTTGAGGAGTAAATGGAGATATTTTGAAATTTTATGCTTGCCCGAGGTTATTTTTACCAAACATCATGAAGAAAATATAATTAAGTAATAAATATTTAAGTCTTAAATTTATTATTTAAAACATGGTAAATTTTCATTTAAGCTACTTTAATTCATCTTTTATGAAGTTCTGGGTTAATTTTGTATTCTTTTTGAAAGCACAAGCTTTTCTTCCTTTGCTTGGTTATATAGATGGATTTGTTAATTCCATAATATGGTTTTCATATACATACATGCAAGATTATTTTGCTATTTAACAGAATTTCTGATAATGTAGCATAGAAATGTATACTTGAAACCTATAAGATCTTATTAACCAATGTCACCCCAATAAATTTAATAAAAATAAAATGAAATGAAAAATAAAGACACAAGTGATACATACATTCTTTTTTAAAAAAGTAAATATTTTTCAAATTAAAGAACTCAAACAAAAACTAAGATAAAAGATACCAAAAGAAAGAAATTCTGGAACTTTGATATATTTTTTAGCAATGCAGAATATCGCCACTCATCCGAAATCATAGTCTGTAATCATTTTAACTTACATACAGCTGTCTCTGCTGTTTCAGTCACGGAGATGGAGCCATGACCTAACCCATCGGAGTGCTTGACAGCGTGCGTTAAAAGTGTGTTGGTGCCGGTGGATGATTTTGTTTCAAAGTTGAAAGAGGCACTTTAATCCAAAACTCACCTTTTGATTTGTGCTTTCCACCCTTTTGTTTACTATTCTTCAAATGGCTGTAAGACAGGAAAGAGTAAAAGCCTTGGAGTCAGATGGTCCTGAGTCCGAGCCCAACAACTTGAGACTGAGCCAGACCCTGGACCCAGGCCCACCGAGTGAGGGTCCTCATCAGCAAGGCTGGGACGAGCCACAGTGACTTCTCAGTTGGATCTGGTTTGGCTTGTGGTGTCATTTAGCTCCACATGTGGGACTTCAGTGAGTCATCACTGGCCAATAGTAGTATAGTGAACGCAAGAATATGGTAGCACTTGACAAGTACTCTAAGACAGACGTGCTTCCAAAAGATGTCCCCTGGCTAATGGAGAAGCACAATTCCTGCATTAGAGTCAGACCTGTAGATACTTGTTCCCTTTATTAAAACAAGTCTATATCTTTTACTGCATGTAAATGAATGTAAAATGGCTGCCTTTGAGTGTAAAATACACCTACGGCGGGACTGCAAAATTTATTTACATTACATCTCAATGTACATACGTGTGCTCCACGTTTGTAAAACTGGTACCTGATCTGGGGATGAGCCTTTGGGCTCTGGGTAGTGGGGAAGAAAAAATATGTTTAGTGTATTCTGATGCAATAATTTTTAAATAAGATCCATTTTCTCAGTAAAAGTACCACTTAGCTCAGACTTCTTTTTTGTCTGCTCCCTCTTTGCCTTGCCCTGGCTAAGGCAGTATCTGGTATATGGAAGCAGGAAGGGCCCATGTAGTGCCTTCTATTTTCCACTGGGTCTTTAGGCATCTGGGATCATGATATCTTCTGAGGCTGACATTTCTGCTGATATTACTCGCAAGCCTATCTTCCTGTGCTGAATTTGAGCCCAGTAGCCCTCCCAAGCTGATTCAGCCTCACCTTGGCCCTCTTTGAGAAATTTTTCTCACCTCTTCCATTCACACCTCTGGCCAGGGCCCATAACCTCAGTGCCGGCTACAGGGGCACCAACCCCTTGTCAAGGTGGCGAGGTTCTTCCTAAGTACTGTGGGGAGTTCTGGACTCCATGTGTGGTTAACTGACTGCAGAAGTGTCCACTGGGGAACTAAAGACCAAGGACCGATCTTTGCCACCCCCCAGCACCTGCCCCATGTATAGGCATGTGTCTGTCTGTGCACCAGGTTGGTTGTGTGGGACAACCTGAAACATATTTTTTCTACAGTTCAGAAAGGAAATTGGTGTAGCCTTCCTGTACCAGTCAGGGACCAGACAAGAAACAGATGGCATTTTCAAAAGGGGTGCCTGATTCAAGAGAGTTTAATGAAGGGACTATGACAAAGATGGGAAGAGTAAGGGAAACCAACAGAGGATATTGAAGCTCTTTACAACCATAGCAGCAGGAAGTCAATACAGTCCCTAGCCTGGACAAGAGGGTAGGGTTCTTGAACTTGACAAGAGCAGAGCTGTAGAAGAGGGCTTCCAAATAGTTACTGTGGCCTTTGGTAGTGAAAAGCTGAGCCATGCATGGCTCAGCCTGGCAGGGAGGGAGGCAGTATGCTATGAACATTGCCCACCTCTCTCTTCTGCCCTCTTGCATCACACTGGGGCCTCTCATTGGCCAGAAACACAAGCACCAAGGAATCACTGCAATCTTTGCATCAGTCTCCCAAGACACAAAGCAGGGTGGAGGCAGGCAGACGGTGTGTCTGCAGGAGCAAACCCTCTTTCGCAGGTTCCTCTACAAATCTTTTTGGGTCCAGGCCAAAGAGAAAGATTTGGCACACACATATCCCAGCTTCTCTCTCCTTTCTCCCTTCCCTCATCCCACTGCCTCCCAGGGATAGAGCAGGAGGCACATCCATCCAGGGTCAGTCCTGGTACACCGTGTATGGAAGGGGGACTTCCTTGACTGGATGTCTTGGGTTGGCTTTTGATGTACAAGGAGGAAAATAAAAATTGGAGAACATGCTTTTCTAAG
The DNA here is from genome assembly GCA_039655065.1 of Glossophaga mutica. Classification (NCBI taxonomy): domain Eukaryota; kingdom Metazoa; phylum Chordata; class Mammalia; order Chiroptera; family Phyllostomidae; genus Glossophaga; species Glossophaga mutica. Next base: position 182,647,987 of record CM077306.1, read on the forward strand.
CAAACTACTTATTTTGCAAGGCTGTTCATCTTTCTGGCAAATCCAATTTCAAATGCCAAAAATCTGAATATTAATTTTTTTCTTTGTGTTTCTTTTGCTTCTTGGCCCTTCAGACAGATGGGTACCTAACATCAGCTAGGAAAATAACACATTACTGGGGAGGCAAAAGAGAATATAGCTAATTAATATTCCTAAAAACCATTACCCTCAGTTTCAGCAATATGTTGTTATAGTTTGTATGGAAATTGAAAATTTTAAAACATCTTCTCATATCTGCTTAAATGTCATTTAATTTTAAAATCCTGGCAAAGTCTCCATTTCATAGATGAGGTCATTGAGGTCAGTGTACTCTGCTAGTTGGCAGCAAACCCCCAGGTGGAATTTCTGATCTCCTGCCGTCCCATGTCGTGCTTTTTTCTGTGCCAGACAAAAGGGCCATGGTTTGAGCATTTGGGAAAGAGAACCAAATTCATGAAGGTGCCTCATAATGTACTGTACCTACTAAAAACTGTTTTCTGAGTGGTTTTCCCTGTTATTTTTGTTAAAAATATGTTTTCAGTCTTTTCTACTCTCCGCTTCCGTAGTAACTAGGTCATTTTATACTCATTTTACGGCTCTTCTCTCATTATCATCTGCCACTGGATATCTCTTACTATTTGCTTTTGGTTCTTCTGGTTCTGATTTAGTTTCACCGGTTAATTACCTTTTTAACCAACTCCACTTTTCACCTGTTCTGATTCTGGAATTCTCAGTTGACCCCATGATTTGAGTGCTGCTTCACTAGCCCTGTGAGTGGAGCATATTCTGGTGAGAACAGCAGGCCTTGGTTTCCTTTCGTCTGTGGGTGCATGGCTGCCTGTGCTGAACTCCCTGTGCTGAACTGAGGGACTCAGAGAACACCCACTGGAAAAGGATGTAGCGGGGACATAAATACGTAAGTAGAAAAAGAGAATGGGGAGTCATCATTTAACTTCAAAGATGAGAATGAACAAAGTAACTGGTCTAATTAGACATGAACTAACTAGCACCTTGGCCTCCAGGCAGATTTCCTGAATGGCTGGCTTCTGGGACTGAGATTTTGAAAAATCTGTGGCATCTTTGAGAAGTGGGACGCACACCAGATCAGAGCCGAAGGCCAGTGCAGAATATCTCACTTTATAAGATGCATGTACCTGGCCCGTGGAAGGTGCTGAAGAGAAGCTTCCTGCTGCGTGTGGAAGTCTATCTTTCCCTGAATGCACTAGAAGTTTCCCGATTCATGTTTTATCAGTTAAGGTGGATTTCAGATTTTCTTCCTAGAATATATGAAGATAGTAAAGGTGTTTGATGTCTTGAAAAGTCTAGAAACCTGGAACTATTTTCTATGCTTTTACCTGGCTGATGCCCTCTTACGCTGTCAAGAGAGAAATTTGAGAATCTGGGTTCTAACTAAACTTGAGCAATGTCCCTAAGTCCCAGGGCCAGGCGGAGTTGGGGAGCAAACCAGAGTATCCATAGGTACCTACCACACTGTTTCCTAACCTACCATACTGTTACCCTCCCAGCCCACCCCTTAAACCTGTGCTTGGAATTGCTGCTGATTCCCAATTTAGACATTTGTCCTAGAACACTGACTAAAAATACATTGGCCACATGTAAACATAAATATTTACAAGCAGAAATAAATGACCATGGTTTTTCCCCTTTAAATGAGTTATTTATGTTGTTGTACTGAAGGTCTAGAGATACTCTCCTAGGCTGCTGATGTTTACATGAACTTGACACAGCCTCTCTGCCCAGTGATTAGGCAGCGGGGTTTCAAGTCCGCTTTGACTCAGTAGCACAGTCTATATACTACATCATCAAGATTTTGCCTAATGACTTGGCTAGGAGATATTCACTGCAGCTTCCCAATGAAAAATAAAAATTACCATTCATGCATGAGACAAAATACTGTACAACCATCAAAAATGTACGCGAGTAGATTAGTTTTAAATGTGAAGGATTTTCGTGATATCCTATTGAATGAGTAAATAAATCAAGTTCACAACAGTAAATACATATGAAATATATAAAAAGCATGCACAAATGAGTAGAAGAAACATTAGCAAGGAGGGACCAAAAGGGTAATTATTTCTGGGAAGTGCAAATAATAGTGATTTTAATTAGAAATGGACAATTTTATTTTCCCATCTTCTGTAATAAACAAGTATCACTAGTCAAAAAGAACATTACTAAGCACTGAAACTGGCCTCGGGAGTCCACAGAGGGGGCAAGGACCAGATGAACTTGGATCAGCAAGATGCCATGTTCGCTGACATGTGTTAGGGCATCAGCAGTAATACAAGGTGCTGATGGTACACTGTTGATTGAGACAAAAAGGTGTGGGCGCAGTGGGCTCCACAGTGAGGCCAGCTTCAGAAAAGCTTTGAAGGTTGGGCCATATTTTTACTCTCTTTAACTAGAAGGCTCTGATTTTGTAGGATAGTTATTGACCTTCCTCTTTCGACTTCTGACAAACTATATTTTTAATTGAATAATAATACTAAACATATAAAAGAATATTTACAAAATACATTTAAAGTACAGAGGATACTCATGCGCAGAAATTCAGTGTCCCAGAAATGGAGCCCTGCCATTAACCCTGCAGGGAGGTCCTGTGGGTTCCCCCATTACCACTTTCCTCTCCCCCGCACCCAGAGCACGGTCCTGGCTGTTTCATCATTGCCTTGCGTTCCTTCGTAAGTCTATTCTCAAACCATATTTTATTTAGTGCTGCATGTTTTGGAGACTTCACACACGTGGGATCGTACTATGTATGCTCCTGCACCTTTCACTCAGCGTCTAGCTCCCAGGTCTCACCCATGCAGAGCATGTGGCTGTAGTTCACTCGTTTCACGATTGCCCAGCCTTCCTTGTGTGATGCACCAGGGTGTGCTGATGGGTTCTCCTGTGTGTAGACTTCTGCGTGACATACGGTGTTTTCTTACCATGAAAGTTCTTATTAATAACCTCTGATATTCACACATAAGTGTGTCAGGTACATACTGATACATGGGTGTGGAATTGCTGGATTGTAGGGTGTTTAAATGCTCAACTTTATCACATAATGTTAATTATTTTCCATATCTTTCTATTTCTATTCTTGCCAGCAGTTTTGAGGCTTTGCATCCTCCACAGAGTCACCAACTTTCACTAATGTCAGACTTTTAATTTGTTGCTAATCAAGTGGGTGCGAAATTGTTCCATGTGCATTTCCCCAAACATCAGTGAGGTCCAGCTTGTTTTCTTGGGTTTATTAACCATTTGTGATTTCTCTCTAAAAAGAATCTATTGAGTCTTTTGGACCATTTTTCTATTGGGTTATTAACTTTTTAAAAATTGGTTTGTAGGAATTCTTTATGTTCTGGGGCTAATTTTTTGATAGTTGTACATGTGAAAGATATCTTCTTCCAATTAGTGGCTTGTCTTTTCATCTTTCACATAGTGTGTTTGATGAAGAGATATTTTTAATCTTACTTATTTTTTCTTTCCTAGTTGCCATTTTTTGTGTCTTAAGAAATCCCTTCCCACCTAGAGATTCATAAATGTAAATTCATATCTTGTCTTCTATAATGTTTACAGTTTGATTTTTCTGAATGGTAAAGGTATTCAAAATTTACTTCTTCCCTATGGATAACTGTTTGTTCCGAGAAAACTTATTACAAAACCTTCCTTTCCATAGCAGTGTACAGATGCCAGCTGTGTCGTAACTCATATCATAATGAAGCTTCCACGTGTGAGTGGGCCCGCTCCCTGGGCCCTCCAGGGAGCATATGCATTTGAGTTGGCCAGGTGCTGAGGGACTCTGCTAGGAAGCTTGTTCATTTTTTAATAATAAGGCATTTTTCTCACATAACAAGTTAGAAGTTGAACTCTTCTGGTCTGTGGCACGATGATGTCATAAAGAACCCAGGCGCTTCCCATTTCCCCTCTGCCAGAATTCGTATGCCTGTGATGTTTCCTCACAGCTGCAGCTGCTCCAGATTCCGTATCAGCATGCTACCACATCGGAAATGCAAAAAGGGCTTCATGCCCTGAATTCTTATCCCATGGTTGATTTGGACCACCCAGGTAGGAGCGTTCAAGTTGCAAGTGCACATGCAGTCCCATTCAGGGTTATGAATTCTCAGGGGATGATCTTTGGGTCTCTCCATTCAGTGCTGTGTATCACGGCGGGGAGTCTGCCTTGCAGGTGGCTGTGTAGACCTCCAGTATTTATCTGCTGTTCACCTCGTTCTTAGAGGATAGCACTGGGAGACAGATTGATGTAGGGGTCTCACCTAAAACTCCTCTCCTTAGGTGGGCCTGAACTTTATTCTCTGCCCCCTGAACCCCAAGAGATAGTGAAAACTAAAGCTGGAATTCATCTTGGTAGCAAATGGAGAGCTAATGAAAACTTACTTTGTTTACATCTCTGGCTTCCCACTTAGCTTTTTGACTTTTTAGTATTGTCTACCTTCTTGGAAGCTCATGACACCTTTAGAATGATGTTTATCTGAAATGTTTAGAATTTTTCAGTGGGAGGGTCAATATATGTAGTCTTTCAAACTATGGATATACAAGTTGGCTAAATTCATTTTATAAATTTTTAATTCTTTTTCAATTACAGTTGACATGGTAGTTTCAGGTGTACAGCGTAGTGGTTACACAGTTATAGAGTGTACAAAGTGATCCTGCAACAGATAATTCTAGTACCCACCTGACACCATACATAGTTATTACAATATTATTGCCTATGCTGTACTTCAAAATTTTTTAATTTAAGTATAGTCGATATACAATGTTATATCACTTTTATTAGTTTTAGGTGTACAACATAGTGATGGGACATTTTCATCCCTTACAATGTGATCCCACCACCAAACTTACTATAATATTATGACTGCATTCCCCTTCACCTTTTTTACCCATCGTCCCCTCCTGCTGGCAACCATCTCTTTGGTCTCTGTTTCTATGAGTCCACTTTTGTTTTGTTTTATTTGTTCGTTCACTTAAAATATTGCATTATGTTTTATCGGTATTGCCTAAAGGTTTGCTGGAGACTGAACCATTGCAAGGAAGAGATGAAGACGCAGTAGCCAGCGCCGACTTCTCTAGCATGCTCTCTGAGGAGGAAAAGCAAGAGTTAAAGGCAGAATTAGTTCAGGTATGTTTAGTAATTCTATTGTTGCTATGTCTGTCTCTGGATCTTGAGAGTTACTATTTCTTTGATATAAGTCCCATATTACAGTGGTTACAATTCATTCAATAAAATTTAATAAATCATATGTTGCAAGATGATATATATTGGGGAGGTATTTTGTGATGCTAATTGTCCATTATTTGTTGGTTACAGTACAAAAATAAATGGCTATGCTGCCTAAGCAACAATAACAATAGTTGTAAAAATGCATCTCTTCTTTTTCGTATAACAATATTGTGGGAAAGATAAGTCGCTTACAAACCTGGTGGAATTCCTTCAAGACCTTGATGCAAATACAAACTGCTATTTAAGAGTAGTTCTTGTTTTAGGTCAGCAACTGAGCTCAACAAATACTTTTAAATGATTTAGTTTTGTAATGAAAAGTCAATCATAAAGCAACTGAATTAATTGAGCTGTGTGCGCTTTTGCAGAAGAATAAAGCTCTGGGGATAAAGAGAAAAGCTGAGATGAATGTGGGCTTCATTCGCTCTTAGGTCGTTGTTGGGGCATCTGGACTTAGAGGCAAGGTGGATGCCTGGCTCATCGTGAATACAAGTCTTTGTTCAAGCCTTTTGTTTGCAAAACCCTTATACCCTTTGCTAAGGAGTGGTTGGTTACGTTACAGGAAGGAAGAGCCAGACACAGGGACTTTGCCAAGTAGAATAAGCTTCAGGGCAAGAGGGATGAAGCCAGCATCCCCTCCCCATTCTGAATCCCTGGCTCAGAGGGCAGGAAGCTCTTGGTCCAACTGGAAGAAACCGTCTGTCCCCTTCTGGCTCTGGCCTCTTCTGCAGGCTGGGGACAGAGCTTTGAAATCCACCTTACCTTCACCCTTCGTCCACTCTACACTCCTCAAGTTCTAATATTCTGATTGCATGTGTTCATGATTGTACATATTCATAATGAAGATTTTTCAGGAGCTTTTACAAGACACGCCCTAAAATAATTTCATTATAAAATAAAAGAGCAGCTTATTCCTCTGGTACAGCAGAAATTAATTTACTAAGCACAATACCTAAAATCAAATAGCCTGTTTCTTTAGCTGGGTTTGTCTGTGGCCACTGATCCAGAACTACTCAGTTTACCTCAGTTTGGCCACACATTCCAGAGTACACAGACCAAAGCTAGCCTTATCTGAAAATGTGCCAGTTCCCTGTTTTTTTAAAGCCTGGAATTCTGGTTCATGACCTGTTCATGTCGATTGAGCTGTCCAAAAGTTATATTCTGTAGATCAGTGTAAATAAACTGATTCTGTGCTAAAATTTAGCTCCTTCATATAATAGTCCAAGTTTAAGTTCAGGTGTAACCTTTGTAACAGACCAGCTTTTATAAAATGACTTGATTTTTCTGAGTTCTGGGATTACTGGGTTATGCATACATACATCATATACCAGTGTATTTTTGTGCATTCCATATTTTCTAAGTGCTCAGTAGAGAGCATGTATTGTTTTTATAATCAAGAGAAAGTAAGCCTGGGTCCTAACTGGAAACCCCATGGATATAAATAACCAGCAGTGTTCTCAGGAATCACTGTCTTACGTGGCCACATTAATAAGCTTCCAGTGCATCTCATTGCTCACACTTCTTGAGCCTGACTTCTGAAAATAACACGGACTCCTGTTACTTGTTCAAGTTACCAGGATTTGTGTTTTCATCCCTCGGCATGTGTTAGCCTCCATGCTTGCTGCCTCTTATTTGCGGATTTCTCAGGGATGGGGAAGCATTGCCTCTTGCCCAAGTAGCGCTGTGACTTCTGTGGGCACAGTTGTAGGACCCCCAGGCCCGGTGAAAAGCAAAAGAAGAATATCTTTGCTGTTTTCCCTCTTCACATTTCATGTCTTCTCCCTCTCTCTCAGGTCACCTCTGCTTTGCTCATTCTTTTCTTAAATCTGTTTTTGGGTCCCTTCTACAAGTACTGGTGAGCATGCCTGTGCATGTGCGCGCACCCACAAATCAGGTTCTTTCCGAACACACGTGCACCCAGGGGCTAGGATTTAATTATGATGAGGACACCCAGAGAACTGCCTCAACAGTCCCACCACTGGCCCGATGAGGAGCTGAGACACCTTTTAAATGCTCAGCTTCTCTGCTTTGACTCTCCAGATATTCCTTCTGGGGCCCCCGGTCTCAAGCAACCCCTCTCTGTGTCTGAGGGATGATCCTACTGGGCCTGTTAGCCAAGAGGGTAACAGAACACCTCACAGGCCTGCCTATTAGATGCCTTTGAGTCAGCCAGTCGGTTATGGCCATGATCTCACCCCAGAACTTTGTGTACAAGGACGCCTTGTCTGTGACTGCCTTGCTTAAAAGGGGTCGTGGGGTGTGCCTGTCTCCTCTTAGTGCACTCCTGTCCCTGGTTTCCTGAGGTTCTCCTGCTGCCTCCTGGCTCTGCCATCTCCCTCCCTGCTGCTTTATCCTCAGTCCTTTGTTTATATTCCTTTGAGGGTCCCTGCAGACTTCAGGGAAAGTCCTAATTTCGTTTGCCCACACTACCACTAACACACTGTTGTTTGCTTACCAAGTGTTGGTGATAGGAAGACCTGTCCTTGTGGTGAGAGACATAGAACAAGTCGATAATGTCCCAAATTTGTCAACATCTTAGATAAATCGGCATTCTGAAAGAGGAATCCATTGTGAACACAATTAAGTCTTTAGTTTCTGATTGTAGCCATAGAATATGTGTGTTTTTAAAAGTTCCTTCAGTGTGCGGCCAGTATCACCTCTGATCTGGTGCAGTGGTTTGTGCACATAGCAGATGCACCATAGGATGTATAATTAACTTGACTTATTCTATAGTTTCAATGAATATTCATATATGTAAATATCAGAAGTAGATTATGTTTTTTATAAGCTTACCAATATATTAAAAATATTGCTTTGTGTCAGACATTTGTTCTCATTCATCTTATTACCAGTTGTCCCTGACATCTCTGAGGAGTCTGCACGTCCGTTCTGTGGGTTTTTTCCTCTGTCTCCCTTTTTCAATAAGCTTGCTCAATATTTCTGTGCTCCTAACATCTTGCTCCCACTTTCATTTCACTAAGCTTTATTTCATGCTTTGTATTCCATAATGTGACTTGGCTTTTGATAAAATGATGAAGTGTTGGCATTAGTACTGTAAATCCGTGTTATGTAACAATCGAAAACTGCCAATGTCCCCTTGATAAAATGACTCAAGAAAATGGGCATTAATAGGATTAGGAAAATGCCAGGCAGCATTATGAGGTAGGCGGCACCTGCTTTCAGGCTCCCTTTGTATCCTCTCTCGTTGCTTCTCTCTTTCTTGGCTGGGTGGCTCCCTGGGAAGAACACACAGTGCCCTCAAGCTCCTGCCTCTTGGACTTACAGACTCCATCCGTTCCTTCCCTCAAAACCTTTCTTCTTCCTGCATTAAGCTAGTGTTTATAACCAATAATGTCTTAGTGTAACATTCTTCTGTGTTAGTCAGAGTTCTCCAGAGAAAGAGAAGCAATAAAACATTAAGCAAATGGAAATAGATTTGTTACAGGGAATTGGCTGCTGCGATGATGGAGGCCAACAGGTTCCAAGATCTACAGTCAGCAAGCTGGAGGTGCAGGGGAACTGTTGGCACAGCTCCATTCCGAAAGCCGACAGACTCAAGGCCCAGGAAGAGCTGATGTTACAGTTTGAACACAAGGGCAGAAAAAAAAATGCCACACTGTCTCAGCTCAAATGCAGTCAGGCAGAAAGAATTCCCTGACTTGAGGAAGGGTCACCTTTTTAGTTCCATTTAGGCCATCAGCTGAATGGATGAGGCTCACCAACATTGAGAGGGCCATCTGCTCGACTAATTTTGCCAGTTCAAATGTTAATCTCATGCAGGAACACTGTCACAGACATGCCCAGAGTGCTGAAAGAGGAAGCATGTGCATACAAAGCCTTGTTCATGAATGTTCATAGCAGCTCTATTTGCATTAGCCATACCTAAATGTTCTGCAGTGGGTGAGTGGATTAAAACAAAACAGTAGCACGTCAATATGATAGAATACTATTCTGCCATAAAAAGGGAAGAACCATTGATAATGCAGCATCATGGATGGACCTCAAGTAACGTGAAGAAATTAGGTTGAGTGAAAAAAGCCAGGCAAGCATAATTATATACTATGTGATTCAATTTATATAAAATTGTAGAAAATGCAAAATAAACGCTAGTGAAAGAGAGATCGGTGGCTGCTTAGGGGTAGGGGGAGAAGGAAGGAGGAATGACAGAGGACCTAAAAAACTTTTGAAGGTGACGAATTGATATGTTCACTATCTTGAGTGCGATGACTTTACAGGAGTGTACCTATGTCACAACCTACATTTTTGTACATTTTAAATGTGTACAGCTTGTTATGTGTCAATAAAAATTGTTAAAAAGAAAAAGCAACACAAATCTGTCCCTTATGTACATTCTCTCCTCCCTGTTCCGCCCTGCCTAACATACTAGCTTGGCAAAATCAAGGTGTCTGGACTAATGTTTGGAAGGTTAGAAACTAGAAAAGTAAGTGATGGCTATTTTCCAGTATATTACAGGTGATTTTATTTCCTCGTTTGTATTTTGCTGTACAAATGAGTGTCTCACAAGCAGCAGTGATTGCTTTTATAATCATCGAAACTGAAAAGTCCATTTCAAACTATCGAACTATCGGTGCTACAGGATGTCCGCCGTAGCCTGGAGTGGGCTGTGGGAACGGAAGGTGCGAAGGCCGCTTCAGAGCAGGGAGCCTTGCAGGGTGTGTCTCAGCCGGTCTGACTTCTTTCCCCACCATTCTCCTTCCTACTTGCAGCTAGAGGACGAAATTACAACATTACGACAAGTTTTATCAGCGAAAGAAAGGCATCTGGTTGAGATAAAACAAAAACTGGGCATGAACCTGATGAATGAATTAAAACAGAACTTCAGCAAAAGCTGGCATGACATGCAGACTACTACTGCGTAAGTATAGTAGCAGAATATTAACGAATTATGGTTAACTTGCTGCCTCCCCATTCTTCTGTATTTTTTTCTCCAAGGCTGACTTGGTACTATGGCTAGGGGAAAAAAAAACTTTTTCTAAAAGTGGAGAAAAAATTATAATCATTAAATATGTTGCATGTGAGCAGACTCTATAAAGTAGCTTCATAAAATTAAACTTTGTTCACTGAAATTCCATTGTCACTCAGACCACCTTTATGGAATTGTATGGTTAAGACTTTTTTCTCTTTATTATGTGTTTTTAAGCATATGTTTATTTTTTGTTTATGTTTTCTCAAGAAAATTGTAAGCAGACATGGACAGGTCTGGTAGTAGGAAGAGGTACCAGTGATGGATAGCAATTATTTGTTTTGCTGGGGGCTAACTTTGCCTACTGGCACCTGAGAGCTAAAGTCTGTGACCTTTTGCTCCTGTATTAAGGTGCCCTTTGTTTGAGGAGCTGCCTCTACAAGGAGTTTGCTCTTTCCCCACTGTGGTTCCTTAAGTTTCCACCTGGAAGGAGAATGCTCTCTCCTACTCTAATAGCCTAGCCACCCTATAGGCCTTTGTGCTGGTGCTTCCGAAGGGCTCACCCAGACGGAGGCACAGCCCAGAGTAGGGCAGCATGGAGCCAGGGAGCCCAGCAGTTTATCTGCAGAGGCTAATAACCAACCTTCCCAAACCTGATGAGGACAATTTTAGAAGCAGATAAGACACCACACACTGATGTTCATAACTTTGAAATACATATCGCAACACCTTATGACCAGTCTCCTGAAAAGCATAGCTGGATTTTAGGCACTAAATGAGCTGATCTGTCAGTAGTTTGGCCTATGTCTTTGTACACTGATGGCCTTTACCAATTAGTGGCCCTAACAGTGTGAGGTGGGACAATCTCCAATTCCTTGGGTCTGGCCACCTCTGTATTTAGTCCAGGTCTGGAGGCTTCATGTCACACTGACCTGAACTTCCACCTGGGTGTGAGAGTCAGGCTGGCTCTTTCTGCTTGGCCCACACTGCTGGGATAAGCTGACCTACTGGAGGGCCCAGAATTCTGGCTGTCCTGTTGCTGAAGGGAGGGAAGGTGGGAGCAGGGAGATGGGCAGAGGGTGCCTTAGGTTTGCTCTAGGTGTGATGGGGCAGGGTGGGCTGTGGGGCAGGGAGGGGAGAGATTCATAGTCCTCCTGGGACCTGAAATTGGAGCAGGCACGTTCCAGGAAGGCGTTTAGCTTCTTCACACAGGGGAGAATATGTAGTTTGTATTTTTCCTATGTTTGAAAAACAAATTGGTTTCATAATCAGGCACCCTACTTAGTATCAAGTTTTTGTTGAACGAATAGAATAGATTTATTCTCTGGGGTATGGAGTTATAGTCTAGTCAAGGAAACAGTTTTGTGTTTGTTTTTGTTTTTGTTTATCTTATCTTATAGGTTATTACAAATTACCAGGTATACGTTAAGAGTGAAGTATGGGGTATTGTCGGGCTGAAATGCAGGAGGTTGAACTTTGCTAGGCTTCCTGAGCAAGAGATGTCTCAGCAGAACTCTGCAGATGAGTCAGAATTTTGAAGCCATGGTGCAGGAGGTGCCTCCTTGGGGAGGCCCAGCCTGGTGAAGGCCTGCAAGCGAGGGGGCTTCTCGCAAGGGAAAGTTGTCCAGTTATTCAGTGTTGTGGAGGATGCAGGGAGAAGTGGCCTTGTGGCACCTGTTAATAGAGTTATTTTTTATCCACAGGCAATAAAAAGCCATAAAAGGGGTCATGACAATTCATTTATCCAACAACTTTAATGAGGATCTACTCTCAGGCATTATTAGCCAGAGGCTCATCTAAACCCACAGATAGAGGCTTCAACAAGATGGACAAAGTGCCTGCTCTCCCTGTGTGCTGAAAGGGAAACAGATAAGGAAATACGGTACCACGAAGTGCTGTGTTGTAAATAGTATAGGGTGATGTTCTAGAGAGGGACACTGCCGTAATTGGCTCCCAGTCAGGGAAATCGTACCCTGGGAGATCACTATGGGCTGAGACCTGAATGATGAGGAGGAGCCTCCTGTGATGATCTGAGTAAGAGCTTTCAGGCAGAGGCAAAAGTTTCTGCAAAGACCCAGAGGCCAGAACTAGCTTTACAGGTGGGTTTCAGGAGCCAAAGAAAGTTCTGTGTCTAGAGTGCAGTGAGAGGAGAGGAGGTCAGAGCCTCTGGGGCATCCCAGACCGTGGGGTCAAGTGCAGATTAACTTCCAAGGGATCAGATCCTATTGGAGAGTTTGAAGCAGGAAGGGACCTGTTCTGATTCATCTTTCAGAAAGAGTGGAGGGGCAGGAGTGGAAATGGGAACATCGTTTATGAAGCTACTGCAGTATTCAAGGTGGTGATCATGGTGAGGGAGAGTCGTGGACAGGAGGGGGACAGGATTTGGAGGTGAGGCCAGTGGCACTTCCCAGTGGTTGGGAGGTAGGGGGTGCGGGAAATAGGAGTATCAGCTCTGACTCAGGTCTTTGCCTTGGGCTACTGGCTGACTATGGGCACTGTTTACCACAATAGGAGTTTAGCATTGTGGTTAAACCCATGGGCTATGGGCTCCAATGTCTTGGGTTGAAATCTAGATCTCCCTGAGTCTGTGGGAAGAGATCAGATTAGTAGCTATTTCATAGGAAGTGAGGATTCAATGAGTTAATGCTCATGCAGCATGTAGGACCACGTGTGACACTTTCTAGGCACGTTCACTGTTCCAGGAAAGACTGAGACAGATCTGGTGGGGAGACCCAAGAATTGTTTTGGCTGTGTGAAGTCTGAAATGCCCAGTAGACAAACAAGCTTATAAACTGAGAGGGCAACTCAGAGGAAAAGTAAAAGACAGAGGTGGACATTTGGGAGTCATCTACATACTAACTGATGTCTTGAAAGCTGTAGGACCTGGTGAGATTTCCTCAGAGATTATTTAATAAATACAGGTAAGTGTGGATTCACTAACCTTTAGAGATGACATGAACTTTCCTTTGTAGGAAAGAATCCCTTTCTTAATTTTCCTCCCACACTTTTTTCTTGGCTGCTGAAAGAAGGGAAAAATTCTTAATCATATATTGGGGTCGGGGGGCGGATAACAAATCTATTTTCTCCATTAATTAATTAAATCCCTGCTGTTAGTGTCCATGATGCCCATTCCAGGACAAACTCTACACCTCATACAATAAAAATTTCGGTGGGAGGGAATTGGAGTGGGATTAGGTTGGGAAGAATTAGATTTTAAAGCACTAAAAAGAATTTTAGCTGTCAGAGAATTGCCTGTGGTTCCTAGAGACAATCCTTTGCGTACTGATTAGGCAATCATGACCTATTTAGTCTGATTTATAATAAAAAAATTGGTGGTATGGTAATGAAAGATCTTAGCATATTTTAGTCTTTTTGTCAATTTGTCTTAGTTAATTTGAATCCTTTCGGTAGGATTCAGATTGGAGTAGGACTGGGTGAGTAGGAATAACTACACAGCAGACTGAAATTACCTCCTTTCTAGAAAGATAGCCACACAACAGCAGGTCCTAAGAGATCACCGGTGTCCAGGGTTTGCTGTTGCTGTTGATTTTGTCCGTTTTTTACATGCTTTGATTGAGAGAACCTAAGAACAGACACAAAATATTTCCCCACGCTTTTCTTTTTTTTAATGATCTCTGCTGCTTTTTTTATGTTATCTTTAGGCTTCAAGGAGGTACAGGGGATGGGTGTGGTTTTGGGGTCTAGCTGTGGGGAAACCACTGGAGGAGATATTGAATCTCTCTGTAGGCAGAAGGAGTACAGATTCAGAGATGCAGCATTGCTGTGAACCATTTAATCTGATGATGCTTCATTTTAATAAGTGTCCAGCCTTTGCTAACTCATGAGATTCTCCTACTGATAAACTCTTTTGAGTTGTACCACAAGCCAAATGGGAGGTCTACAAAAGGAAGAAGGTTTTAGAATGGAATTCAAACGATGCCATTTTTTTGGAAAGTTAGTAACTTTAGCCTTTATAAATAGAAACAGAACTGTTACATTCAGCATTTTTAAAAAATGCACAGTGCTTAAAAATTAAAGTCTACCTTATGCCTTTGATTTTGTGCTTCTAAGACTTCCAGGCCATTGTGGTCAGTAATGATTATTGTTTTTTTATGGGAGTCTGTTGGAACACCACTGAGTTCAGAAGTGCCAGTAAAGATCAAAGACCTAATTTTAAAAGGTGCACGTAGCCAGTCTCTCACAATTGTTCATTCTTCTTACCTTTCGGCTTTCATCTTACTGTGCAAGGCAAGAAATAGATTCTGTCTTCTAGATTCAAAATGCAAATTTATGTTTTAATAACACTTTTAGAAAACCTTTGGAAAATGTTCCTCAATTTTTTTTTAATTTTTGGTGAAATGATGCAGATGCAACCATTAAAGTAATGCCCTCTTTCTTTTAAATTCTATAATACAAAATATACTTGTGCTATAAAATACCTTCTTGCAAAGAGATTGTTGAACCTTTATTTTCCATTTTTGTGCAGAAAAGGCAAAACATTTTAGAAGACATGCTTTTCCCTTTTGATTATGTTTTATAACACTGACTTTCAAATTAGGAAGACATGATACGAGGAATCTACGTGAAAAGTCAGTAGGATACCTTTCATTTGACCTGCAGAGAACCCTAACCCACATGCTGAAGATCCCCTTGTCGGAGTGCTGGCCATTAAATGCTGCTCATTCCTTAAAGAAAGTGTGGTACATATGAGCAATGGAATATTATTCAGCCATGAGAAAGAAGGAAGTCCTGTCATTTTTGACAACATGGATAAACCTTGAAGGCATTGTGCTAAGTGAGATAAGTTAGAGAGGAAGATGGATACTGCATGGTATCATTTATGTGTGGAATCTACAAAAAGAGGGCCCCTTATACCTGCCTCCACCCTCCCCCACCCCACAGTCCCTACACTGTTGTCAGTGTCCATGAGTCCTTTTTCTTTTTGCTGCATCCCTCCTTTTAAAGACCATTTCCAAGCCCAGCTAATCCAAGTGTTCAGGACACTGCTTTAGGAACCTATTTGGTAACATGTTTCTTCTGAAGAATTCAGCAATGTCATTTCAAGATCACACTTCATGAAAACTTTGTAATAATGACTAATGTTTTTATTTCTGATCATTAACATTTAGTACTATTTTAGCTGCCTTATCACTAAGATCATGACTTAGATGTTAATATTTTATTTCATATGTTAACTGCCTGAAATTCCATGGTTTTATGTAATCATAAGTTTTTTTCCCAAAATTAAACCCCAAAGTTATTTAGTAAAATGTAAAAATAAAATTATACTTTGAATAAGCTGGTATTTTTTGTACCTTCATAGAAAACAACATAGGGAGACATCCCAAAAGCTACTCCTGTCTTCCATTTTCTCCCATCTCATTTGCCGCTTGACCCCAGAGCCATCGGGGGTCCCCTGTCCCCCTCCTCCTCACATGGCTCTCTCTCTCTGGGTACAGATTCCCTCCTACTCACCAGATTCTTCTTTGACCCTTATTTTCCTTGGTCTTTTACATATTCACTAGGAAACGTCTGTTTGAAAAGTGAATAACTTGGTTTGGTTTTCTGATCTAGATCAGCTTTTTTCAACCTCTTGCATCCCGGGGCACACATAAACTAATTACTAAAATTCTGCGGCACACCAAAAAATATATAGTTTTGCCAATATGACAAGAAATAGGTATGATTTTGATTCATTCACACTAGGTAGCTATTGTTGTGTTGGCTATTGTCATTTTTTTATTTGACAGTCTAAGGGATGGAGGTCAGTGCCCCTGACTAAATAGCCAGGTATTACATGTTTTAAAAACTCTTGCCACACACCAGTTGAAAATCACTTGTCTGGATAGGAGGATATTTATACTTCCTGAAAAAGAGGCATTGTGTAAATAAATATCATACAGTGCTGTAATATTGTAAATTTATTCCTTCCTGCTAAAAAAAAAAAAAGACAGTAATAGAATACCACATTAATAAAGTAATTTCAGTCCTGGAGAAGACCAAGGGGCATGTTTAAAGCATTTCCTTAAAGCACGATAGTACAGTTAGGACTGCAAGACTCGTGAGAGAAGGAGAGGGTGGAAGGATAAGGGACATTCCTACACAACTGTTTTCATACAATGTAAAGTCTGCTCAGAGGTACCAAATAATACAAGTGTCCTAGACCAAGCAGACAGCTTTGGGGGAATTTACTTGGGACCAGCATATATTGGAAGAAGACGTTATGTGCATATAAGAATTAGTTTTTAAAAAATCTATACAAAACATTTTTGTTTTCCGTTTCATTGGAATGTAATTGACATACCGTACTGTGTACGTTTAAAGTGTGTGGCATAATGACTTACATTGGTGAAGTGATACACAAAACATTTTGTTGATTTCTATTAATTTCCTCAGGTTAGGTGTCTTTTGTTTCCCACTTTAATAACTCTGAGAAATTTCTCAGACTTATGGATACAGTGTTCTTCTTGGCTTTATGCTCAAAACCCCAGGCTGATCTTCTCATCTTGTTCTATTTGTCACTTACCATCTCCTGTCAAATCCATGCACTGTGTCTCTGACCCACCCCACTCCTCTCTGTTCTGACTGCCATGCCTCCCAGGTCAGAGCCACAGAGGAGCACCTTCCGATCATCCATTCATTCATCCAGTATTTACTGAGTCTCTCCAGACACTGGGAACACAAAGACAGTCTAGTGGGGATCTAGACCACATAAACAGGTAGATCACTGAAGTACTAAATTCCTAAAAATGTTTTGAAAAAGCCACTGTTACCTTAAATTATGTGCTTTTTGTATTCTCAGATATAAGTATTTTAAAAGTGAGATAAATACTAGTTATATTTTGCCTTGTTAGGGTTAGTTTTACCCACGGTAACAGTAAAAGCTTCAATTGCCCTTTGAAATATGCATTTTAAAATTTCCATGCAACCTCTGATGGCTAGAGCTTTCATTGACAAGTGTCTCTTTGTAAAGTTCATACACTTCTTTAAGAATGGTTGTTTACTCTCAGAATAGTTCCACTCTGTGGTTAACGATCTGTACATTCAGACCCATACTTGTGTACGTGTGTTCTTCCTGAACTCAGATTCAACGGTCTGACTTTCCCTCTGACGAGTGGTAGCCAACCCATCATTCCCAAACAATGACTAGAAACAATCACTTCTGTGGATCATCTTCTTCCTAAAGCTGTTTAGGAAAGGGAATTTTCAAAGTAAGGAGAGAAGGACGATGACTGTTTTGTGGGCAATCATGGTATATAAACTATTGTTCTGTTTTACTTCTAGCTACAAGAAGACACATGAAACCCTGAGTCACGCAGGGCAGAAGGCAACTGCTGCATTCAGCAATGTTGGGACAGCCATCAGCAAGAAGTTTGGAGACATGAGGTATTGTGGGAGAAAACTGTGGCTTCCCGAGGGTGGAGGGCACTACCTATTGGCTGGTCTGCCCAACATATTCTTTTTTTAATTGGATTAAAATGCTATGTGGCAGTAATTGGTGATTGAGATAAATTATTATATTAGGACATTTTCTGACTGAAGGTCAGCTGACTGGGAGGCCCGGTCCCAAAGATGCCTGTTCCCCTGGGATCCAACCTGGTGTGACTAGAAGATAGAGGATGCCTTTAATCACTGGTGCTGAGGGGGGATTTCAAAAGAATGGCACACATGAAATTTTAATTATTGTAATTTAAACAATAAGTTAAAACATGCACTCAGTGGAATATGCTCTGATAAACTACTCTAGTTACAGTTTTGTATAGTATAAGTATTATTTTATTCCAAAAAGGTACCTTATGGTACGTATATTGCTGGTAGTTTTCGTTCTTCACTTTGGCAATGTTATGAACATGTCAATAACTGTCTGTTACAGCTTCGTTTTTAATGACTGCATTAGCTTCCAGTGCATAGCTGTGGCGAAACTTCTGATCAAGTCCCCTTGCACATTTTAGTCATTTTCATATTTCACTATTATTTAAAATTAGGGTGAACTTCAAGATTTTGAACTGACAACCAAATGTCCTCACTGTAGTCACCAGAAAAACATTGTAGTATTGACCATTATTTTTTTATAGTATGTGCTAAGGAATTATATAGAATTGTTACTCTTATGTTTTTTGCTCAAATACCTATCATAGTTTATTTTGAATTTAGCTCTTACGCTTATAAGATTTTTCTTTATAATAAATCAAATTCAATTTTCTTTAGAAATCAAATTATTCTCTAAAATCTTTCAAAATACATTTTAAATTTCTTTTAAAAGGATCTGTGTGTATTTTATTGGATTTGTAAACTATTAGTTTTTAATTACTTCACCGCTTTGATACATAGACACAAATATTTATATCTTTGTGTTGAAGTTATTTTGGCTTTAAATATTGCTAGATTGTGTGTCCAATATTAATGCACCATCTTAACAATTTGGCATTCATAAGGCTAGAGTTCAGTAAGTGCATGTACATTAATCTGAGTATTTTTACTAATAATGCAATAACAAAAGCCACTGACATTCTTCAGAGGCAGCATGTGGTTAACAGGTAAACGTTCCGGATTATCAATTAACCTTAATTTTATTACAAATAAAATCTTCAATCATTTCAATGGCATTAAAACATTTATGTAAACCAAATAAATAATTTCTTAAATAGGGAAAACTCTATTATCTGTTATATATAAGGAAATAAATTTAGCTGTGTTTATAAAATTCATTCTCCACATACTTGAAACCTTTCACTTGAACACTAAGACTTCAGTGTTTCTACATCCTTAGGGGACCTTATAAACACCTCTTGTTTAAAATACATATTTATAGACTGCACCTCTCACAGATTGTGCCTCAATAGGCCTTGGGAGGAGTCTAGGAATCTACATTAGTAACAGCCTCACAAGCAATTGGACTCCAAGGGGTCAGATTATGAGAAAGCCAGAGGTAACTCAGTTCGAGTGTACCTGGGGCTTTTGTCAGCTAGGAAATGGGTATAAGGGTAATTGTGTCATCAAGTTATTTTAAAAGTAGCAGAAGAGAACCTGTCATGTATCCAGCACTCCATAAATGTTGATAACTGTCTTTACAAAGTGGCCATCTCAGTTACAAGGTGGCCCCATGTGACAGAAATGAGAAGGGATCCATTAACAGGAGCACACTGTATTTCATAAAAGCTTTGCTCTTTGTTTTTCTGAGTAAGAACTGAATTTTCCATATGCAATATGTTGACATACTCGTGTTCATGCACTAACTGGGTACAGTATTAAGGATGTGTAGATTGCCTTTCCTTCTGCTTCTGTGCAGCTTTGTTTTAGTGTAGTGGATAACCTATTTCCCAGGAGTTCTAAACGTTTTGTTCATTGTTGCCCTATATGGAGGATACAACATTTTCATTATGAACTGTGGCTAAACATATTGGGAAATGTAGCCTATGTTACTGGATATTCAGGCAATGGCCCCATAATATTTTGTAGGCCTTTATTTTAGAGCTATAGTTTTCTCCAAGTATAATATATAACATTTTATATAAATGAGGATAAACCCTTATAAAAACAACAAGTTTTGCAAAGAATTTTTAGTTTTAAATTATGCTAAAAGAATAAAAAACCTACTTGAAAACTGCTTAAATTTACTCCAATAAAAGTCTTAAATGAAAAAAATTAATGTTTTTTGTTCAAATTAATTTTATAAAATGATAGTGAGGAAGTTTAAAAATTGTATCATAAACACTTTGCTTTGCACCCCTTTTGGTTTAAAAATGTATTATTCTATAGTTACATGGTAAAATTCATTTGTGCATTCTGAGAACAAATTTCTGAATTCATTCGAAAAGACTCAGATACCTGTGAAGAAAAACAGTACCTCCAGTTTTTCTTTAAAATAATTCCAAGTTGATAAGTATAGATTTTGAAGACGTATTATTTGGGCCTTTTAATAATTGAATGCAAAGCCCTATGTTATAATTTAATTTGAACATTTTGTAAGAATAAGTAATATTTCCCCAACTAAGATTCTCATCCTCACCTGACTGCCGTTAAGTGAGGTCCCCTTAGTCCAGTCATGGAGTTGCTTAGTTGCTCAGTCTTCCATCCATGAAATAACATTGTTAAAAGCTCCCTAAGACTACCAGGACGTCCAGGAAGCTCAGAGAGTCCCAAAGAAGTTGGACCCAAGGAGGAACACACCAAGGCACATCATAATTACATTACCCAAGATTAAAATGAAGGAGAGAATTCTAGAAACAGCAAGGAATAAGGGGACAGTCACCTACAAGGGAGTTCCCATCAGACTGTCAGCTGATTTCTCAAAAGAGACCTTGCAGGCAAGAAGGGGCTGGAAAGAAATATTTGAAATCTTGAAAAGCAGGGACCTACATCCAAAATTGCTCTATCCAGCAAAGCTGTCATTTAGAATGGATGGACAGATAAAGTGCTTCTCAGATAAGGTCAAGTTGAAGGAGTTCATCATCACCCAGCTTTTATTATATGAAATGTTAAAGGGACTTATCTAAGAAAAAGAAGATAAAAATATGAGAGTGAAAAGACAGCAAACTCACAGCTATTAAGAACCACACCTAAAACAAAAGCAAACTAAGCCAACAGCTAGAACAGGAACAGAACCACAGAAATGGAGATCATATGGAGGGTTAGCAACAGGGGCGGGGGAGGAGGAGAGAGGGGGAAAGGTAAAGAGAATAAGTAGCATAGATGGTGGGTAGAAAATAGACAGGGGGAGGGCAAGAATAGTGTGGGAAATGTAGAAGCTAAAGAACTTACAACACATGGACATGAACTAAAGGGGGGAATGTGGGTGGGAGAGGGTGTGCAGGGTGGGGGGGAATCATGGGGGAGAAATGGGACAACTGTAATAGCATAATCAATAAAATATATTAAAAAAAAAAAAAAAAAAAAAAAAAAAAAAGCTCCCTAACTCAAATGTTCCATGTGGAGTTAAAATGAAGTCACATTTATGAAAGTTCTCTGAAGAAATGCAAGCTATTGGAATAATTTTTATAATATTGGCATCTTCCTGGAATTTCTCATTGAATTTGTTCAAATTGCATGTGATCTAATGCAGATGGAATCTTTGGAGGAGACACATAATTTTATTAGAGAGTTTCACCATCATTACATATCCATGAGAATAATAGCTAGAAGCACAACTTGTAACAGGCTGGTAAAACAAGACACATTAAAAAGTCAGCAGACTCAAAAAGTGTAGTGAATTGCCGTTTGCGCTGGGGCTCTCGAGAAAGGGGACGACGGTCAGCGTGGTGGTTTCTGGGCATCCGGATGTGCTGCTAACTCTGCTTCTGCTCTTCTCTCCTGTGCCACCCCGGCTGCAGGTCTCACTCCATCGGGTAAGCACTGCCTCTGGGGCCCTGCCGCTCCCCTGCCGCTCCCCTGCCCAGCCGTCGCGTCCCTTCCTTCCCAGAGCTCACTGTTTCTTTCACACTGTGGGTGTGCCTCTTTCCTGAGAGTGTCGGTGACCAGGGAGTTCGAGTAAAGGGCACCAGAAGCATGTGGATTTATTTCAGCACACATTTATCTCATTTCTCGACCATGTACACCTGTGTCACTTGCTGAGCAATCTCTTACGAATCTCTTTTTCTGCGTCATTCTTCCTGTGTTAGCAGACGTTGTCCACCTGAGAGAAGAAGAAAAGGAATGTGGATATTGAGAGTTGTGTATTTTTAGAAAACTTCTAGAAAGTAATGTCAAGAAGCAGAAAGTTATTTGTCATGTTTTTTGAACATCTTGTAACTGTTTCTCATGGGGATGGTTCATCTTGGACTAGATTCTGGACCTTCTGAGGTTGAAGAGGGAGAAAAAGTTCCTGGAGAAGCACACGTGTTAGGACGTGTGCAGACGTCAGGCCAGGCCTCTGAATTAATGTTTTAATTTTTTTAGCTGGAATCTCATTATATATTTTTTAAAAACTTGTATTTAAAGCGATTAATAGATTAATAATGCTGATTAATGCATTTAGTAATTCTTTTTTAACGTAATTTCTGAGGCAATATTTTGCCTATCATTTCCAAACTGAGTGTCTAAGGTAGGACCATAAGAATCCCCTGAATTTCTTTGTCATTTTTTGTTTGACTTCTAGTCCAGGGCCACCCATGCTCATGACCTCAGTGGATATTGATGGGGAAGGGTAATGAGTTGGATCCCTTCCCAGTTCGCTTCTTGGGAGGAGAGAAAGCAGGGATGGTGTTCGAACGTGTAACAAACGGGGTAGCGCCAGCCCAGGAAAATGGACTTAGTTTTGCTTCCTTCCTCCGCCCGGCCTGATTACTGAGTGGAACTCATGTAGAAACAGCAGGCAATTAATTTCAGGGAAAGTGAGTCAGCTACGGTTGGATTAAGGCGAGAAGGCTGAAAGTCTTCAAGTTCTCGGAAGTGTTGCTATGAGTACCGATGTTATAGAATGGACTGGATGCAGGAGTCCCTGCTCCCCTGACTGTGTGAATTGTGTTTGCCTGGTGTGTGTTTCCTTGGTTGTCTTGGAATGTTAGCTAGATATTCCTCTGGAGAGTTTCTCTACAATGCAGCGATTAGCTGCCCAGTTCTACTTCTCGGATAAGCCTTCCCTCTCTTCTTGACCAGAAGGAAGTAAAGAAGGAGCTGGACCTTAAGAGGTTGTCCAGGGGCTACTGGGCTGACCTGGAGGAAACCAAACATCCTCCTCAGATTTCCTGGCCTACAGGGAACCTACAGGAAATAAAATAATATACAACTACGGACCACCTACTCTTCCTTTAGACCCTTGCAATCAACAGGGGCCCATGCTACCCAATGAAAACAAATATCATCTGGGTGGGGTGGGCAGCAGATACTTCAGAGGATTGAGATTGCTGTTTTAGAACTGTGAATAGGGAGTTTCTCACGTACTTATATTGTGCTATCTTTTTTCTTTCTTTTCTTCCCTTTAATCTGCTTTTGCCCTGAAGCTACTCCATCCGCCATTCCATAAGTATGCCTGCTATGAGGTAATGTGTGTAAATTACTTTACATAATTTTAATGCCAAATATATAGGCAGTGTTATTTTATTGATATTTACTTTGTGATTTTTTTCTCCTTTGTATGAAAGGAAGTGCCATGTGTTTTTTTCCTCCTCCTTTATGTGAAAGGAAGTGCCATGACCTACTTTATTCTCATTTCTGATGGTCCTCAGGAGAAAAGGCTGACAACTCTGCACAAGTATTAAAGGTGCTTTGAGCTTGGGCTTTTGACCAGACTAGCCTGAATCCAGCCGCTCCTGGTGTGTGAGAGCTGAGACAAGTTGTTTAGCTCACCTCAATCTTCAGTCTCTTTCCGGACACTGACTGTGTGGGAGAAACAAGACTTCCTTCATGCAGTTGTGAGATGTAAACCAAGTAACCTGTGTTGTAAAGCACTTAGGACAGGGCCTAGAATATTCTGAACACACTTGCAAAGGTGGAAATATGTTTCTTACACCCCCAGAATTAAATACAAGCCTGGAAGAAAATTTAAATGAAAGGGTAGGAGATTAAGAGCACTACGATTTTAGAAAAGATATCACTAGGATTTTTTAAGTACGTATTAAGGTGAGGTATCCATTGAACAATAAGATTGTTGGCTAGTTGAAAACTGAGAAAGATTTTTTCTGCTTCCAGTTTGCTCAACTTGGTGATACAGCAGATAAAATCAAGCTGATAGTAATAGAGTCTATGAAAGTTAGACTGGGAATCAGAGGATACAGGTTGCAGGCCAACTCTGCCAAGAGTGAACTTTGCAGCCTTGAAAAACTCACCTCAGCCATATCGGTTTCATCATGTTTTCAACAAGATGGGCTAGAACCAGATTTACTGCTCTTCCTATGGTGCTTGCCTTGGGTTGCCATGGTGATGGTGTTGCAGGGGTGGGGGGTAGGAATCAAGCCCCTGGGATCCTCCCCCACTTCAGTTCAATCTGTGCCACTTCTACCTGCTTTGTATCATATATCATGGTGTGGATACATTACAGAGGGGGGTCACTTACTCTAAAGAGTTTGAAAGCATTGAAGCCGAATTCTTTCTGGGGTTATTTGCAGTGCTAAAAGTAGCTAGTTGTATATGACATAATTAAATCTGAGTAAACAGTTTCTCCCTGTTCTGCAGCATGTATTCTACTGTAATTTAATTAGAAGAATGTCTGTTTTATTCTGTCCAGTGAAGTCTCTTCCACACTGGAGTTATTTGGGTACATTGAGAATTTAATCACAGTATTCACTCTGCCCAATTCGGTGGTCGAGAACATAGATTCAGGAGTGCTTTGTCTTTGTTTGAGTAACTCACTCCCTCTGGCATAAGAACGTCCAGACTGGGTAGTATAACCTGAGGCTCCGAGCTCTTTACTTGTCAAAGTTTAATTCTGGAGCTTGCAAAAAAATTAAAATGATTTTGCTCTGGGAACCAGGAATTTGTCTAGTGGTTTATGAGTCAAATTCAGTCCCCATAAAGTTGCCTGAAAGTAACTTTTAAGAAAATGATTTTACTCACCTCATATACCCATGAACTATTAGGTAAACTGTCTGCCCAGGTGTGGTCTAATGTAACTGATGATGACCGCAGTCATGTGAGCAGCTTGGCCAAACAGCTTGCAGTGGAAGTCAGATGCCAGTAAGTGTCTACTTTTGAGACATTCAAGTGTAATTTCTTTAATATTTCCTGATGAAACAGAGGTATTATGGAGGATCACTCATGGGAATGTGACTCATGTTTGAATCAATTACAACATGTGATGCCACGCTCAGGCCCTCTGATCTCACCATTGTGAATTCATGCAGGCAGAACACAAGCACATTACTGATCATCTAGAGCAGCAGGGTCTTGGGAGACATCCCTAACAAAGCCAAATGCACTCAAAAACATACCCTCGACATTCTCTTCCTATTGATAGTATTAGAGCTGTGCTTCATCCCACACCGCACAATGAAGCCTGTGTTTCATAGCCATTCTCCTTTCTGAAGTTTCTCCAGGCCATTCTTCTTATTTAATATTTTCTGCACTCGAGAGAATCCTAAGTGACTTATCAATTGAATTACTTTGTCTGAAAACAATGACAATCGTTGCTGAAAGCTGACATGGATACAAGATTGAAGACACATTTTTGTCCTGGCTGGTGTGGCTCAGTGGACTGAGCACTGGCCTGTGAACCTAAATGTCGCCAGTTTGATTTCAGGTCAGGGAGCATGTGTGGGTTGTGGCCAGGTCCCCAGTTGGGAGCATGTGAGAGACAGCTGATCGATGTTCCTCTCCCTCCCTTCCCCTTCCTCTAAAAATAAATAAATAAAGCCTTTAAAAAGATTTGCATTAGATAATTAACTTATTTTAAAAAACACACATTTTTAGTTCAGTTCTCACTTCTTTAGTTGGACTTGGTGATACCAATTTTAATGGTAATGTCATTAAATCACATCATATGGCCAAATCCAGTATAGGAAACCAAAAAGCACCAAATGAAGTATTTAACACTTATTGTTACAAATGGTATAGAGATTATGTAACACAATGATGAGTCACAAATAAAATGTCAATAGACTGTGAAGATTCTCTCTGGTAAGTGAACAAATAGGTACATCCTCTTCAGAAAGAAAAACACCATATGCAAATAATACCATTTTGACAAGTAACATTCAACTTATAATAATCAAAGCACTGACTTTCAGAAACACTACTTTATGGAAGTTGACCAAGTGATTATTTTGAAGGCATTGAAAAGAAAAAATACTTACAAATCTTTTATTTCTTGAGCTACTTCTGTCTTGTCTCGCATTCACTGAAATAAATGACTTTAACGTTTCAGGTGGGAAAACTCAGTCACTCTTTAGATAGACTTTGCATGCTAACAAAAAATAAGTAAGAACTGGGCAAAGAGTGTTGTGATAGCAACAATTAGTAAATGAAAAATTAAGCTATGACTCCTTTGACTCACTGATCATGCCTCACGCTGCACCATGGAATTTTCACATATGTACCAGTGACAAATGGTATATTATTCTACAGTTGAGTATCTATTTTACTTAGAAAAATTCCACGTCAAGTCATGGTTTCTGGATTGAACCTAGCAGAAGTGAAATGTATGTTAAAACATGGTTGGTGTAGGTGGCAAACTGACAGCTAGCTCTGGTGCGGAAGTGATGTTTACGAGAGCGGAAGTCAGACAGCATAGTTACTAGGACAGGTAGGTCTTTGGAGCTGACATCTCTTTTTTTGTTATTTTAGGAATTCTCCTACTTTCAAATCATTTGAGGAGAGGGTTGAGACAACTGTCACAAGTCTTAAGGTACAGATGAAGTGAATTTTATGTCGTTGGGGCCATTGAATCAGGACAGCGGTTAGTCCCAAAGAGGAGGCTGCCCACATGTGGTGCTGTGAAGAAGACAGCCTTGCACACAGTCAGTCTTCGCATAAAATCTATAAATAAAACCAGGATTAAATAGTATTTCTGTGCCCTTACAAAGCTGTTCATATAAACCACTAGGAATGACTCGTTCATTAAAATGCTCTCATTGGTCTCATTTTCCGGCAGTTTCTAGTGCTGCAGTTTCATGCTTCTGCTTGTTGGCATCATCACTTGAGTGATCAGTAGAAGCCGTTAAATTGCCCCCATTTATAGGGAAAACTTTTGATAGGGAGGACGTACAATATCTCTGACGTTTCTACTGTTAGAATATCTAGTTTCAGAACAAAAGGCTCAGAAAATCTTAGGAGTCAATTTCTCAACATTTGACTCTCAGCCTAAGACTTTCCAAAGAGGATGGATTCTGTTGCTTTGTAGACAAGTTCTGACATAGGAGAAGTTGTGCCTTTTAGGTTTTCTTTAGAAGGAGCTATGAAGAAGCAAAAGAAGAATAAAGAGCAACCTATTTTCATTTGCTTTTAGGAAACTGGTAAGCTCACAGCTCACATATGATTTTATGATTTAAGTGCTTGGCCCACACGCTCAGCTTCTCACTTTCTCACCTCATTGGAATGGGAGGTGTAGAGCCCATGTGTTCCTCCAAACATGCACAAAACTAACTCAGCCAACTGGATACAGCCTGCGTCAAGACTTCCTCAAAGCGGGTAATTGTCCATGGGTTTAATAAGACACATCCCACCTGCTTCCTAAGTCACGGTCAATGCCTAGTTCGTTTTTCTGCCCACCCAGGCAATGGAGAATAGCTAATGACCATGCTTGGTGTAAAACCTCCCACTTCCTCAGTAACAACAAATTTCTCATTCCTTTCTTCCTCCGGATGAAATAATGGATGTCTGACCTTTCTTTATATAGCTTATTTTCTGCGTAGTTTACTTTTCTGTCCTAAATCTTTTACAAAATTTCTGCGGTTTTCTTCCATTGTGGATCCCGAGGCTGTTTCCTGCTGAGGAAATGACTCGAAAATCAGTAAGGATGAGCGAGATTCCTTGCAGGTCCATATGCTGCATGTCCTTTCTCACACACTGCTTTCAGCTTGATTTTTAAACAAAAAGGCAAGGTCCGTATCGTTTCTTTGCGTCCTTTCAACCAGTTATTTTATCATGAGAGGTTACGAAGCCCAATTCATTAATCAAATAAAATTTTTTGCAAAGAACAATTATAATTTGGGGGACAAAGTGTCACATTCTTGGGTGAAAAACTGTTAACGAAGGGAAGGGTCCAGGAGGGGGTTATTGTTCACACCTGTGCTTACGCAGGTCCACGCCTAAAGCATTGCAGTGTGCACTCGTTAACCCCACATGGTTAGGAAACTCCGTTATTTCACTCCTCTTCGCCACACTGCTTTATTCCAAAGTGGTTCCCTCCTTCTTTATTTTTCTATTTTGATAGGAGAAAATCAAAAACTAAGTAGGAGAGAAGAATGAAACAAAGCCCAGAAAAAAAAATCAGTAATTTCTATTGATCTGATTCAGTACTGTGTGGAACTTCTATTGCAAAAAAAGAATGCAAGTTAAACAGAGAAGAATGGGAACTATTAATAGAGTAAATTACATTGGGTTAATCTTGTTCCTCTCAGGAAAGAAATAAGCATGGTTTTAAAAAATCACATAATTGAAAGCCACCTACATCCTTCCTCCCAGTGCTAAAATAACACCGATTAGAGCAGAAATCAACGCTCTGTGCCAGAGGTCTGTAAACCTCGGCATGTTGGTCAAATCCAGCTGGTCACTGACTTTTGAATGGCCTGTAAGCTAAGAATGATTTTTATACTTCTTTAATGGCTGGGGGGGGGGGAAATAATATTTGTGAAAATCAAATTACAAGATATTCACACTTTGGTGTTCATTCAGTCTTTTTGAAAGCCATGTTCATTCACCGATGCTGTTTTTTGCTGCTTTCAACAATGCCTAATTTGAGTATTTGTTGATTCCCAAGCCTAAAATACTTGTCACTTTCCAGAACAAATTTCTCAACCTCTAGCTGATGGAAAAAAATCAACTTATTAATTGAATTTTAAAAAGTAGAGAGGGATTTTGGTGACAATTGGAGAAGAGTATGTGATTATTTTGTAATGACTGAACTAATTCTAAACTTGGTTAAGATTTAAAAGGGCAGATCACGCAGCAGGCGGGTACCTTCACTCCCCAGTGTGGTTTATGTCCTTGTGAGGGATCATTTTGGTGACAGTGAAGTGCAGGCAGCAGTTTGAGAATAGCAATATTATGTGTTCTTTACCTTTCTTTTCCTCGGAGTGTTTTTTCATATGGTTAATAAAGAAAGGCCAGTGTGACTATTAATAAGACTTTCATTAAGCATTCTGGGTAATTAAGTATTCTTTTGAAGACCTTTTAATATGGAACTTTTCAAAATAATATTTCACTTTAATAAAAGACTGTAGACCATATTTCTTAATTATAAATTGACTTCTTCCTGAGTCCATTCTTATTAGCCAATAACATCAAAAAAGGAAACTTGTAAAACATTGTAACTTTGCATTTTAAGGGATATACCTCCTATAAAAGCAACTGCCTAAAAGAGATAGGAAGTGACCAGTGCTTAAGACTAGATTCATCTTTAACTCTCAGAGACCAGAAATCATGTTCAGTTGAAACACTCTGCCTTTTCAGGAGACATTTGTCAGAACTGCAGTTGCCTTGTTAAACCTCAAGTAGAAAACCTAAGCTGAAGTCACTTAAAAATGTCCACACATTTGTAATATTGAAGGAATATATATAAATCCAGGTGTTTTTGTTAATTAAAACCTTTCTCTGGGTGAGTGACGAGATGGTGCCAATCCACAGATCTGATTATGCTCCTGAAGGGACTGAGAATCTTAAATGTACAAGAGACAAAGAGAGGGTTCATAAAATTGTACAAAATGAGTTTCTATTCCAATCCCAGAACCCAAGTATGAATGACATCCTAGCCCTCTGCTAAACCAAACTAACTTGTTTACATCCTTTACAAATCCTCTCAAGGAAAGAAAAAAAAGGTATTGCTGAACTTGAAAATAATCAATGCTATAAAAACAAGACAGAAATGAACTACACGTTTGTGTCTCTGCCCTTTCAGACGAAAGTAGGCGGGACGAACCACGGCGGAGGCAGCTTTGAGGAGGTACTCAGCTCCACGGCACATGCCAGCGCGCAGAGCTCGGCGAGCGGCCCCCGGCGGGCAGAAGAGGAACTGCAGTGCTAGGGCTGCCAGCCTGCCCCAGTCTGCAGCGGCCATTGCCCCCGTGTACACCGGGTATGAAGACCAAAATCCCACTGAGAAAACCCAGGCCTTGACCTTCAAATAGGCTCTCCACAAAGTTTAATAAAATAATTTCCATTTGTATGGATAATGGACCACTTGACTACGCTCTTCAGTATTCACAGATCATCCATCATCTTTTAAAATGTCCTGATTTGAGCAGGTAGACATATTTGGTCATGACCCTTCTCTGTGTAATTTGAATTTATTTTCCAGACATGAGCTATTAATTACTTGCTGTGATTTTTTGCTTGGATGCCGTTACCATGTGCATGTCTTTGAAGGCTGAGTGAGCACCCCTTTTCTGTTCAGTCAGTCCACCTGAGTCAGTCTGTCCTCCAGCAACGGGACATTTGGATTTCACCAAACTGCTTGTGGTCCCCTTCAC
Organism: Glossophaga mutica; assembly: GCA_039655065.1. Lineage (NCBI taxonomy): Eukaryota > Metazoa > Chordata > Mammalia > Chiroptera > Phyllostomidae > Glossophaga > Glossophaga mutica. The sequence goes on from CM077306.1 coordinate 182,678,234, forward strand.
CTACATCAGTTATATCTGTTATTTAAGCAATTAAAATAATTGATTTTAATGATGACTTTAAGTTCTTAATTTCTTTAAGTCTTCAGGGGTATTTATGATCTTAAAAGGCAGTAGCTATAATTCTGCAGAAACTATTTTAAATGAACTTCTACTGCTAATCTGGTGAACATGAAAGAGGATATGTATAACCTCAGCTACTTTAGGATGCTAAAACAATCTTCAATTCTAAAATTCTCTCTAATCCACATACAGTAGTAGTTAACTCAGGTTAACTACTAAACATGTAAGGGATATCAGCAAAGGGAATATAGTAGCTAGAAAATGGGAGAATCCAAAGTTTGGAACCCTTTACAGTTTGCAAAATCGCTCACATGAATGAAAAAGGCATCATGTTAATATAATTTCTTCTTCCACATTACATGCTTCTCTTTTCTTCTAAATGGGTAACAAATATATACATCCTATACATTCATTTTTAAAATGTACACAGACTAGATATTCTAACAAAAAAATCACAATTTAGGTTTCTATTTAAATATATATAACATATAATCCATGTAATACACATGTAGCATATATACAGTATGTTTACTGTTCATTTATTTTTTAAAAATTAAGTAGATATGGACAAAGTGAAATAAAGCCAATCTGAAAAATTCTATTCTAATTAATGGAGCAGGACAATCTGTATACCTGATGGGAAATCAAGTTGGTTCAGGGCCACATAATCTCTCGGGCCAGGACTCTTAGCAGATACAGGTGTGGGTCTGTAAACTTGAACCAGAGTGGAAAATTGTGAACAGAGAAGCCCTGCCAGTAGGATCACTGGTGTTTTCTCCCTGATTTATCCTTCTAGTCTGTTGGTGGAAGCCAAACCCCATCCCACTGGCTTATGACCATGTTGCTCATCCCCTGGGGCATGTGAGTACTCCTCTCTCTGCCCATCTGCAGTTGCCTAGTGTGTTTGAAACCGTCATCTTTTATAAATTCACCATCACCTTTAATTTTTTTACCACATTCAGGATACTGCATTGTCTTGTAGAAAAAGCGGAATTATGGCACTCTAAGCAAATACCTTCACTCACCAACTGATTTCTGCGCGCAGTGGTTTCAGACTCGCAATTGGAAAACACAAAATTGGATAAGAAAACAATCAAGAAAGTTAGTGTTGATGACTCAGAGCTGTAAATATATTTAGCAATTTATTTAAACCACATTCTTTATTACTTTTGTACAAGCTATATTCATGTCACCCCTATTCATTGAAAAGTTTTTAATTATTCACACTGTTGTCAGTAGAAATTGGACTCTTACACAAGATTGCAAGGAAAGCATCCCAAGGACCCACGCACGGGAGGTTGTGGTGTGGCAAAATTTGAATGGAACTAGAAGCTGCCCCCTGGGTTTCCGATGTCCCATCTCCTTCTATCCCAGCATGGAAAAGTCCAAAAGTGTCTTCAGCAAGGCCAAAACAAAAGCCAAAGCCCAGAGTTTCTGTTTCATATTAAAGCTCAGTCCTTTGGAGCCCACACATTCTGCCACCGCCACAGTAGCTGCTAGATCAGAATGGTTGTGTGCTCCCAGGCAAGAGAAAACGTGTGAATGTGTTACAGAGAGGGAAAACTGTTTCCCTGGTATTCTATTTGCTTGAGTTTGGGGTGGACCAGGTGCTTCTTCAAAATAACCAATGAATTTTCCAAGCTTTCGTGTGCTTTTTGATGGGTCCACGTCCCAACCAATCCCTTTTTTCTCCCGGGGCTAGACTGACAGGCCTCTTTGGTCAAGCACCTTCCTCTAAGCCCTCCAACAAAGGGTACCAGAGCAGGGCAAAGGGATGGGTGTTAATCCCCTTGGTGGAGCAATGCTATGATCCCAGGGGTGTGAAGTTGTAGCTTCCTGGTAAATCAAACAGGCTTGTGCTCCCAGTTTATAAAGCTCAATATCTAATTCCCTTTGCTGTCTTTCCTTTATTAACATCTAGCTAACTACATACAGTAATAACTCTGATCTGGGAACACTATAACATCTATGACATGAGTAGTCTTTTTTCACTTTGTGTATGAATGAGCCACATCACTGATTAGAAAAATCAAATCACTTGCTGGTAGGTAGGTAGTGTTAGGATAGAGGTTTCATCTCCTCACTGCCTTATCACTCAAAAGCTGCCTGTTTCTCCTTCACTTTGCATGTACAAGTTCACATACAGTAAGTTAAAGTGTTCCTCAGGTGATAAAGCATTTGCACACAATAGACATAGCCTTTTACTAGCAAATCAAAATTTCTGGTCAGGACCATGTATGCAAAATGATACCACAACAAAACATGTACACCAGTCTCCTTATTCACAGTTTCTCTTTCTGCAGGTTCAGTTACCTGCAATCAACCTTGGTCCAAAAATATTAAATGCAAAATTCCAGAAATAAACAATTCATAAGTTTTAAATTGTCTATCATTCTAAGTAGCTAATGAAATCTCGAGCCATTGCTCTTCTCCGGGCCAGACACTTGAATCATCCCTTTGGCCACATCTCCACGCTGTGTTTGCTCCACGCCTACCAGTCACTAGTAGTTGTCTATCAGACAGACTGCCTTGGTATCACAGCCGTTGTGTTTAACCTTTATTTTACCTAATACGGGCCCCAATGGGCAAGAATGATGATGTTGGCAATTTGGATATGCCACAGAGAAGCCATAAACTCTATATATACATAAGAAAAAACAATATATATAAGGATATTATCCAGTTTCAAATATCCAGTAGGGGTCTGAGAACATACGAGGGGGGACTACAGTATCTCAATAATCAAAAATTCCAATGTGAACTGTGTTTACAAGTAAGCTTTTTTTAAAAGCAAGCCATCTGTAAATTAAACATTTTCTACTTTTTAAATGCAATTGCTCTGATGGAAAATATAATAAATTTATGCTGCAACTTTATTTTAAACTCACATCTCATAAAAACTACAACTGTTGGTAGGTCATGTCAGCAAAGAAATCTGCGTGTTACCCTAAATCACACAAATTCTCATAAGTCTGCTCTTGAACCATAGAAAACAGAACTGTGTGCTTCACTGAGGAATGTCTTGCCATGCCAGCCTTTCAGTGGCCGAAATGAGGACACCAGACTATAAGCTGCTCTTCTGCCACTGTGTATCGTTCCAGAGCTACTGGTCAGCTTGAAATTTGTTGAACTTTACTATAAAATGGTGCAGAAGGTTGCAAACGTCAGTCTCAACACTCTCCTCTTATTATCAAATTGGAGTGCGGGTAGATGTAATAAAGGAAGATGGTAATAAAATTAACAAGTGATTTAAATATAAAATGTAAAGCAACTTCAAACCTGGTGTTCAAATATACTTCCAAACTATTATCTGGCAAAATCTTATAGTTACTTCTGATAATCTCTAAGAATGGTGCAATCCTTCACATTTTTACTTGACTTATTATAAAGAATATGCGTTACAGCGAAGCAGAAATTATCACAAATCTCCCACAGAAATCATCCTCAATCTCACTTTGAACATGAAGACTAGCTAATTAAATTAAAATGCTGGATACTGAGGATGCTTTTTCACAACACATTTCATCAGTCATTTATCCCAGAGCCTGTATTACAGACTTTCAGATAAACAGGTTAGACGTTCTGTTAGGGTCAACATTTTTTCAAATACAAGGGCACTGGGAATTACGTAACAGACAATGAAAGGCTAGCCTACAAGGGAAAAACAAGGAATCATTTTGGGGAGAGTCCCCTCCCCCCAGTCAGCCCCAGGGATTGGGCAGGGAGCACTGGCCTGAGCTGTCCCCGCTGCGGCCCTACCCTTCTGCCCTCTTCCTTTTGAGTGAGATAGTTTTTCTTCCTCGCTACAAGGAAGTAACAAAGAATATTTTTTGAGTTCATGTTGGAGGAGGTCATTGAGAGGACGTTAACTCCTGGCTGAGTTGCAAGCTGGACCTGGGCAATCAGAGGCTCCTCACTCACACCTGTCCTGGGAATGTTGGTTCTGGCCACTGTTCCCATACTAGGAGTTCTTTCAAGGACACAGCCTTGAGAGTAATGCCTCACTGAGACCATCTGGATGGTATACATGACTGAACCCAAATAGAAGCTTCTAGTATATAAGCTTCAAAGATTCTGGCGTGCAGGTGCAGAGATTTACTCATCTTGTGACCACCCCAGATGAGCCCGTATGCAAGTTCCACTGCTTATTAAACCTGCCACCTGCCAGTCTGGAGTGGTCTGCGTCCTTCTCTGGCCCCTCCTTGCTCTCCATGTATAGCAGCCAGTTTGTGAATCAAGAGTTCAACCCAGGAATAATTATTTACTTTGCATCACAATGACAGGGCTTGATATTCAGAAAACCAATTCCAGGCAAGTAGCATGACTCTTCCAAAAAAAATACCTTTTTCAAGTGATAAAGCTCATACATTTGTAGACATTAACTGATGAATTCAATAGCTATTTTCATTGATCTTCATTTAGCTCTTATGATATTTGATCTATAGCACCATTACATTTTTATTGTTTTTAAACATATCACTTCAGCAAGGAAGGTTTGGGCCTGTGTGAACCCCCACTTTGTTGGTAAATGAAAACCTAGATAATGATTAAGTGACCAGTGTTAAATCTGACCCAGTAAAAGGGCTCCAAAGTTTCTCTGTAAATTTATGAAAAATACAGAAGGAAAAATATTGCAAATAAAACTCCAGGGCCACAGGCAATCTTTCAATTGTAAATATTTGAACCTTATCTTGAGTTATTTTGTGCGCATGTTTTCATGGCAGAAGAAAAACTCCAAGACTGATGGATATAGTTCTATTTTCCTACCAACTGTATCTCCAATAATAACCACACTTTTCAACCACTGATCACCTTTTAAATACTGTTTCTATGATGTGGGCAGTATTTGGATGCAAAGCAGCATTGCTCTTTTCAACATAGAGCAACTAACTGTATGTACACAAGTGTGCTGCTTCTGAAGAGATCATGCACTTTGCTTCCTGCAGATTGGGTATCCATGGAGACTGCAGAGAGTTTCCAAAGAAACGCTGCCTAGAATTCTCACCATGCCAGCCTGAAGGCTTTCTTCAAATGGAAACTGACATTTGAATTAAAGGGACAGGCATCATTTTCTACACGAAAATGTATCAGTGCAAAATAGTGAGCAGGTCTGCACCAACAGCCTTCCCTTCCTTGCCATTCAATGGCTGAGCATCATTTAAAGGCCAGTGGGCAAATTACTTATCCTATGAAGGGGAAACGAGGGGAAGAAACCAGGTCTGATGTGCTCCCTACATAAGGTCTAGTGACCCCACCAATACTCTTATATATATTTCTCACCTGGTGATAAACATTCCTATAGTCAAGGTCTAAACATCTGTAAATCAGACAGGGGAAAAAAAAACAGAGAAAAACAAATAGCAGTTGAAATCACATGCCCCAATTTATACCTCCAAATGACAAATAGAATTGGAAGAAGGAGCTGAATCTGTTGCCAGGTTTACAAGTCCATGATCAAAGGCCTAAAACAGGTCGCAGTGAAATTAAAAATCTGGCTCTAGAGAGTGATCATATGAATAAAGCAGCATTTCATCTAAAAAGATAATGTATTCATTTTCCTGGATCCTTACCAGTAAGTCAGCTGAAAAATCTGCTCTTAAAAGCAATCATAATTAAACTTTCCACTGTTCAATAAATCTTGCCCTTGGGGATGTAGGACACAAATTCAGTAGATTAAAAATCTCCAATAAATATGCCAAAGTTTAAGGTTTTCAAAATGTATGTATTTAGTTCATAAAAAGACACCGGCCCCCAAGTCCTCACCCATGCATTTTCATGACCACATTCTGTTCTGCGGCTTCTTTTGTGGCCCAATTGTACACGTTTCTTGCTGCTGGAGTCCAGGCAATTGAAAATAAACAAACTCACATCTGGGGAAATCAACAGACCAACAGGCAACACAACAGCATCCAATGGAAAAACAGAATGTTCGTTACGGGCGTGCAGCAGCACGGAGAACGTCTCAGGAGCGTGGCTCACTAGCGGCCACAGTGATGCTAGCATTTCTTTCTGCCTCAAGTTCAGAGACAAGCTGGACTATCTCAGGGTGACTGAATTTTCCTGCAAGCCAAGAAGACAGAAAAAGGGAAGGACAAGAGAATACATCAGTAAGGACAAGAGAATACCTCAATTTTTCCATGTTGATCATAGGCCTCATCAGGGACTCCATCCTGTGACCTGCCCTACGCTTTACTCCAACGCAAAACATGGTTCCCAGGCCGTCCTTCCGATCTGGAGAGGGGCCAAAGGGGACCACCTGGAGCTTATTCTCCATCACCCCTGCTGCCTCCGCACATAAAAATGAGAACCTGGCAAAGAACCATCGATGAGACATAGCTGGGAGGAACTTGGCCAGGCAGCCTCCGGAAGCAGGCGCTACCGGGAAACTTCACTCAGCGCAGTGCATCTTAATCCCAGCCCCGCTGTGGGCAGTCACCCTCTTTCCAAGCTCAAGTTTCTTCCGCAATAAAATGTGGAGTTTAAACTAGAGGACCCTTCAAGTGCCCACATTTTTTAATTTACTAGTATTTACATGTTTCGTTGTTGTTTTGTTTTGAGAATGTGTCAAAATAGAAGATAATGTTAAAGTTGTACTTTAGTTACATTATTAACAAAATATACTATCTTAGAACCTCATCATTGCTAATAACAGAGTTGGCAAATCTTCTCTGTAAAGAGTCAGAAAGTAAATATTTTAGGCTTTGTGAACTTATATATCTCTGTTGCAAATTACTCGACTGTCCGGTTGTAGCCCAAAAGTAGTAGAGCCAACATGTAATGAAGGAGAGTGGCAGTTTCAATAAAACCTAACACAAGCAGGCACAGCAGGCCAGTGTGGCCCCTGGGCCATAGTTTGCTGACCCCAGGTTTGCACTTTTATGCTATTTAAAAGAAGGCAAACATTTTTGAACACCATTTATATCAAAGACAGATGAGACAAAGCTGGTCTTGGCCCTCAAACAGCTTATTATAGGATGGGGTAAACAAGTGGGGGTTCGGGAAGAGACCCAAGGCAAAGCATCATTAAGAAGGATGCAAGTCAGAATGTGCAATACTCTGGGAAGCTCTAGACCAAGTGCGGTCCAAGCAAGAAGAAGGGAACATAATTTTGACAGGGAGAGTCAGGGAAGGAAACCTGAGAGGCAAGTGAACTCAGGCTGCACAGCTTTATAGGCCACTCAAAAGTGCCAGGATTTTATTTTTTAGGAAGAGGCAAGCCACATGAGTTCTAAAAACAAACAAGTGATGATACCTACAACTACAGGAGGAAAACACTGAATGAACACACAGAACGCAGAACGAACTAGCGAGCCTGGAGGGCTAAGCTGGGCGGTTACAACAGCCCAACACAGAGCTTACGAGAGCCATGCCTAGTGCAGAGGTAGTGGGGCTGGAAAAGAGGAAAGGAAAATCAAATCAACTGCATTACAATGCAAATCTGTAACCTGGGACCTTCCTATATTGTTGGGCCGCTTGAGGGTCCTGAGAGGTCCCAGCAAGGCTATCTCTAACTCCTCTCAGAGAAGATAGAGGTGGAGCTGGGTGTGAACTGCCCCCAGGGAAGAGAGGTGGGGTTTCACTCCAGGGCAGGACAGGAACTCCAGCCATCCCTAGTACAAAGTACTTAGCTCCTCACTCATCAAAACTGTATCAAGACGAAGATAGCTAAGGCTTATATATTGCCAGGTATTATTCTAAGTACTTCATATGAATTAACTCACTATAACCTCAAACAACCCTACAAAGTAGATTCTGTAATTATCTGCATTTTCAAAGTAAGGAAACTAAGACCCAGAACTAGGTTAAATAATTTACTAGAGGTTACAGAGATTTTTGAGGCAGAACCAGGATTCAAACCAGGCAATGTGACTCCAGGTCTGTGTTCTAACGACTCTGGTACTCTAATGATACCGGTATGCTGACTTCAGCCATTTGGGGTTTTCTTGTTTTCCATCTCTGTTTCTACCTCCATCTCACATGACCTTACACCTATAAAGCAACTACAGATAATGCCCTTTCATGTAAATTCTCTCTTGAATCTCAAAAACAACCTATGACTTAAGTAGGGTATTATGATTTTTATTTTTCAGAGGACATAGGCCAAGAGGCTGCCCAGGGACACACAGCTAGTAGGCGTGACCTCGAGCCTGGCGCTCAGACTCCAGGGTGGCAGTGCTCTCCTGCGCCAGCCCTCCTTCCCGGATGAAACCCGCCTTTTCCTTTTTACCTGCTCCAAAGCAAAGGTCGGAAGAGGGCAACCACAGTGGATTCACTAACATAATGTATTTGCTGCACAAGGAGTAAGCCAGACCACAATGACCCCCCTTGCACACAGCACTGAGCACCTGCTGTGGAGTCATAGAAGTCCTGCAGTCTCCCAGGTCTGTTCTCAAGGTCTTCGTACTCAGATGCCTGAAGGATCATCTCACATTGGTCCAGCTGCTTCACAAATTTGGCTTCTGCACTAGATTGGGTCTCATATTCCTAAGTGAAGGGACAATTAGAGCAGCATGATTAGGGCTTGCATGATAGGGTCATCCAGGAAAATTCTGATGCTGGCACCTGGAATCAGGGTCACAGCTAAAAAGCACATTCTGAATTGCCCACATTCCTCCACGGTATGCAACCCTTCACAGAGACTCGTCACCTGCACTTGCACAGCTAACATCATCACTCCAAGAAAGGAGCACGTGCTCACAATGGCATGTGTTCCACCGGATGCCTCCAAGGCTCATTTGTTCACATGGACGCCGGCAAGCATTTTCCTTCCTCTCAAGTATCTTGTCTTCACTTCCAAATCATTATTCTTCAATCTACCTGGTTTAGGTCTTTTTTAACTCCAAGCTAATATTCCATCTCATGCTTCTCAAATTACTTCCCTCTCTATTTAATGTTAGTTTTCAAGTGAATTTCCGGCTTTCTCATTTAATTTTGGTTACCACTTTTTGCTTGGAATCTCTGACCTCACTTTCTAAATAGGGAGGACTTAAGTCTCTCTGGGTTAAGCCTCTGGAGGATACAGTCAGGATCCGTGAACTCTTCACACAGTGCTGTGGGCATGTGTTGGTGGCAGGGAGGTGGTGATGTAATGGACAGGGGGTCTACCTTTCCTCTTCCCACTGGTCCCTCCCTCCTCAGTGCAAACCCCAAACAAGAAGCTGCAGGTCTGTTTCTTAGAGCATGACCCATGTCACACAACCACAGGTCCCAATTAATGCTATATAAAAGTATTCTTCTATTAAAACCAAAGTGTTCCCAATTGTTCTCCCTGCAAAGTTTTTATTTGTAACTCCACCCCAGATGTGTTCAGATAATGTACCTGTCATACTTTCTTGGCAGGATAATGTAATATGAATTGCCGAAGGTTTCTTGGTTTTTACTAAATGCCTTATTCTTATAAGGGCAGCTATTTGAATTTTGATTGAGCTCAAAATTGTAGAGGCAAATCATTTTAATATAAAATCAAATACATTCTGCTTAATTTCAAAGGCACTTATAATTACTATTAATTGAAATGTTTAATTGTATTTATACTTATATATTTATATTTAATAAATTTAAGTTCATTACTTAACAAAAATAAATACAGTACTCTAAGCATAGCAGTCCAGAATTTTTCTCTGTTGAAAGTGAGAAAAAAAGATTATAAGACCGTTAGGGAATAACACATTTTATAATAAATTCTGGTGAAATTACACACTTCTCTTAAATATACATCACCAGATTTCCTCTCAAAAAGTAATGGTACTGGCATTCTTTGACTTCACTTTCCAACCAGGAGGCAGGGCAGGGAGAAAAGTACTGCAGAGAAAGGTTAATCCAGAGTTAAGAAGGAGCCATGGCATATTTGGGGAACTTCTGCAAATAGTTCCTAACGGCAGGATGGAGAATGGAAGGCAAGAAGGTGAGAGGGAAGAGGCTGAAGGTGGAGGAAGAGCCAGCTCCTGAAAGGCCTTGCAGTTTAGGCCTTTATGTCGTGGAGTCTTGGCTTATCCTGCAGCTACTGGATCACTGAAGGGCTTCCAGTAGGAAGTGTCATGATCAGATGTGCATTTTAGAAACACCATTCTAGTTTCAGTGTGGAAAATGGCTAGATTGAAAGCAGAGGTGTCAGGCTTTGAAACTTTGTAGGACTAGCAGAGAAGTTATGAGAACGTGGCAATGAAGATGGGGAAAAGTGGGCAGATTTGAGAAAAGGTAAGGAAAAAGAAGTAAATTAAAATGTGAAAGAAAGGGAAAAGGAGAGTCATAAATGATTTCCTAGATTCTAGCTTAGGAAACTAAATAGGGGGCAAAACAGAAGAAACAGAAAGACAAAAAACCCTACAGAGCAAAGAAACAGCAAAACCAAAAACCTCATGGATAACAATAACAAAGCTGAAGTTCCTAACGTTACCCGCAAAATACACATGAGTGGGGACAAACCACCTCCACCCCCGCATGCACTCGGTGTCTGTCCGGGAGGAATTAGAGATTATGGGCATCAGGGCATCCGTTGGACCTAAGAATGAGAGAATCTCTAAACAGATGATGAGTGTTCATAGTAGTATCACAATGTGAGAACAGAGACCAACACTGAAGGAAACTTGCCCACTCCAACTGCAGCTGATGTAAGCCCAGTCCTGGTGAACTGGCCAACCTGACCTGCAGGGCCCCTTCCAGGTCACGAGGCAAAGAGCTGAAGTCAAAATTGAACGGGATAAGCATAACAGAGATGAAGGAAAAGTCCACATAAGAGTTCGGAAGGGGAACAAAGCCAGGAAATCTCTGAAAGTAAACCACCACATTTTTACACTAGACTAAAAAGAAACAACAAACCAAAAAAAAAAAAAAAAAAAAAAGGAAGAGGAAGCTCTGTGAAGTTAAAAAAGCTATTTGAACCAAGTTTCTTTCCAGAAGTCCAGGAAAACTACCATAACTGTATAGCAAAATAAATACCACCCACAAAAAGCAGATGCTGTGGTAAGTTTGGATGGTCGGATTCCACACAACCTGACCATGAGATAAAGAGAATAAAAAGTAAAATAACATCTCTACGGACAATTCACATCAGAACGACATCCTCATTTTTAAAAACAATCTAATATATAACAAACTATTTCAAAAAGAAGTAAAAGATATTAAGAAAATGATAAGACATGAAAGAGCAACGTAAAAGTAATTAGAGATAAAAGTAAAAGTCATTTTAGAAATAAAGACTAAGCAACAAGGAACACAAGAATAATCAAACATGATAAATGATGCCTTAAGAGAAACAGAAATCAAAAAGGAGGTGAGGTTTAAAAGTGAAAGAAATGAAAATGATATAAAAATAGAGAGAAGGCAATAAATATTGAAGATAAGCAAAGAAGAACCAACATACAAATATATAGGAGTCTTGGGGGGAAAGAAAACCAAAGCAAAAGGAAAAATTACACTGAAAAATTTTTTTAAATAAGAAATATTTGAAAGCATATATTGAAAATGCACACTAAGTTCTTCAGGATATTAACCCAGAATAGCCAACACCACCAAAACATATTCTAAAAAAATTGCCATATATTAAAAAAAATCCTTTGGACAAATACAAAAAGTACATCTGACATAAAAGAAAAATATAATCACCTTGACAGCAATGTTTTATGACAAAAGAAAACAGAAGTAATATATTTAAGACACTCCAGGAAAGAAACTGGGAGCCACAGTTCTCATTTCAGGTGTAACTGACCTTCAGGCCTAAAGAACACAGAGGAACTATAAAGACATGTAACACTGAGGGAACGCCGTTCCTGGGGGCCCTTCTCGAAGAACCTGCTAGAGAACCGGTTTTAGACAACCAGAATGACTGGGGTGAGACTGACATTAGGACGGGTGGTAAGCACCAACCACATGGTTACTTATAGAACTGAGGTTAAATGAGGTTCAAAAAGAGAGGGGTCATAGTATGTAATGGTTAAATGTTTTGACCATGTGGATATATTGTACAACTATAAAAATAGGGGGAGAATAGAGACAGCAAAGGCAAACAATTTTTAAAACTGTTCTCAACAATCAGAACTGATGATGGTGACGTGTACAACTGTTATTCTGAAATGGGTACATATGTAATGAAGGGTAAAGGTCAAAGGGTCATGTGTAATGAAGGAATCCTGGTTATATAACCAGGTGTAGAAAGACATGCAACACAGCATGCAAGAGATTAAGTACAAACTGAATTGGAAATATCACTATGAATTCACAAGGTATTTTATATATATATATAAAAAATATATATATATATATACAGCTCCGTCCATTAAAAAGTACAGAAATAATAATGAACTCAGTAGCAATGAGCATCCTTAGTGCCCATACTGTGGTCTTAAAATAACAGTTCCTATTTAAAAATAAACTGAAAAGAAAACAGGTGGTTTGGCCAGGGCTTATTCAAGATGAATGAGGCTGAATCACTCTGCCATTCCTGCTATCAAGGAAGCCATCAAAGTCAAGTGCTTTTACCACACCTTTCTCATATGACCTTAACCAGAGAGTAGATAAAGGAGAAGCATCTAGTAACAAAGTTATTTCCACGACAAAATGAAAATGAAATAAAAACATCAGAATATCATTCTGAAACACCAAGGGATTGAGGGATATAAGCACCAAGAAAACCCAGACACATGTGTTGCATGATGAAAGAATCCACCACAACCTACAGTTCTGCTAAAAGGATCCAACCTGAGTCTGATCCAGCCTCTGGATGCAGCTGCCAGTCTGCAGAAAATGAGAAAATTTTCTGAATTTTCTCATGAAAATGAGAAAATTTTCAACCACAGGCCAAATGGACTCGATTCTTCAATGATAATGTGTAAGAAAAAGAAAGGGGGAGGGAGAACTGTAGATTAAAGGATATATAGAAAATGTTCATCCTAAAAGACATAGGCACTATTAAACTAAAATATCTAGGGATGAACACTTGGGTGATAAAACCATAAAGAAATTCAGTGACCACCATGAAAAATACGGGCTGTGCTGGGGCAGGGTACAAAAAGGGGCTTCTAGGGAGAATGGCGAAGTTCCAACTCTTGATGCAGATGGTAGTTACAAGGAAGTTACTCTTCTAATAACTCACTATGCTATACATTGGTTTCTGTGTAGTTTTCTATATTTTTCAATAAAAAGTTTTTAAACAATAAAAATGGCCACAGATGGTGAGGGCCATGCTGAGTTGACGTTCCTATGGGTATTTAGGTGGAGCTGTCCATTATGCTGTTGGATTCATGAGTCTGGAATAGGCAGGCGTTTGTTTTGTCTCCTCTTCACAAATGAGAAGCAGCACGAGGAGGGGGCAATGGCAGCACAGTGGCTGCCTGTGCCCTTTCCCTCCAGCCACGCTGCCTCTGCAGTCCTGACCTTCAGCAGCACTGGGAGGGAGCCAGCCCTGACAAAGCCCCAGTTCTGTGCTGGGCATCATGGCGGCACTTCATCTTGACCTCTGTCAGCCTTAGCAACCCTTCAAAGTTCACAGGTAGGCAACATACCAAGAGGGAAGCGTGCCCAAGGTCACTGAGCCAGGAAGCAGTGAGGTGGGAATCAAACCCAGCACTGAACCACCAAAGCCCATGTTGTTTTTGAGGACCAGAAATGGGTTGTGAACGTGGGGCTGGAGGAAGTAGCAGGGCTGGGGGTGACAGCAATGCATCAGGAAATCCAGGGGCCATGAGTCCGGTTGTGCACCAGGCTTTATAGTGACAAGGGAAATGGGGAAATTGAGGAAGAAAAAATGTTAGCCATAAGAAATTCCTGCAGCAGCTGAGAGGTGAAAAACAGACATAAACCAGAGAGTAGTAAGTTAGAGACAGCTTGTTACAATAATCTAAGTTAACTAAAACATTGATGAGGCATATAAATGCAGTCTCAATGAATAAAAAGCAACCCATCGTATATACTTACTTCCCAAAGTTCATAGAGCTCCTTTCCGAGATCATTTGAGAGAAGTTGGGTTAACTGCTTCATAGCTGCCTAAAATATCAAACCATTATTTTAATCACATTCACATTTAAACTCATCTACAAAAGCCAAGTGTTGGGCTCAAATCCTTAAAATAACTTCCAAAGGGGCAGAATACTGGAAATATTTATGGCTTACAAGGAGGACAGTTATGTACATTAAATAAGAACATGTATATTCACATGGGCGTCACTAACCACTTATTTTGTGGCCTGCAGCACACCACACATAAAAAAGAACAATGAGGAGGGTGTGCGACAATCTGACATATCAGAAGTGAGACCAAAGATTTTATACCTTCTGAATGAATCACAGATGCCCACATAAATTTCAGTCATAAGCATACTACAGTTCAACACAAACCATGAGTGGAAAGAACAGGAAAGTAACAATGAATTACAAAGCTCACTGAGCTGTTTTGTACACTATTACATCCACTTTCTGTTGTTAATCTTTCTATTGCAAAATGTAAACCACCACACAAATGGGCAGTTACTGTCATTAACATAAAGGAAATTTATAATAGCATCTTGTAGGCTAACAGACTCCGAGGCTGAAAAAGGGATATTGAAGGATAACCGGCCAAACTATCCATGACAAGTATGTGAACACTTCAACAGCGTCACTGAACACTTCTTGTCCTCCCTCCGTAAACCTGTGCAGTAATGGGGACCTGGCACCTCAAGAGGCTGCCCAAATGGCCTGTAAGCAGCACCGACAGAAGCACTTCCTCGTTCCCAGCTGCAACTGTCCCTCTAGTTCTTCCTCTGTGCCTAACCCCTCCTCCTCCCCTCCCGCCTCTCACAAACACAATGGCCAACAGGTGGGCAGCGACCCAGCTGTGCCAGAATTTCTGCCGCCATAGTGACTGGTCCAAGGAATGACCATGCAAGTCAAATCAGTCACTTGGGGGTCACCTGTGTGATCTGTCCAGCAGAAGCTGGGAGACAGAAGCCACAAACAAGCCTGAGAGAGTCAAAACCCAAAGACAAGTAGAGATAAGAGAATGAGAGGGCAGGGAGCGTTCAGTGCTTATCTTTAGTCTCTGAAGTCCCAGGAGCCTCATTCCCCTTGCTGCCTTGATTTCTGCGTTGCTCCAGTGTCCTTCTAAAGTATCGCATTTTGGGGCATGGGGTCTGCAAGTTACCCTCAAATGGCTTCAGATTTCTTGACCATCATCATCCTACACCTCTTAATCTATTTCAGTTCTAACCAGAGGTTAGGTTCCTTGAAAAGAATATGGTTGTAAGAACCACTTTTGGCAAATGGTTCTCGGTATAAAAGTGGGAACAGTCTTACATAAAATCAAAAAGGGAATTGGGGAAAAGCAATGAAAATGAATATGGATATCTGTGTGTACATTTATTACTGGGAGGAAAAATATTTAAAATATTTAAAATACAATCTCTTCTAGAGCAAAACATATTTGTCAGCGTCAACAATCTGTTCTCGTATTCAGTAATATCACCATCTTGAATGGCTTGTGGCATCATACCACCCCTAGGGGTATAAAATTTAGATTATTTTGTACCTGCATTCTCCCTTGCTTCTTTTTCATAAATCTCATCAAGATAGTTGAAAAAATACTTTGCATTTTCAAAAATTAAAGGTCTCTTTATAAATAGTGTATCGTTCCACTATTCCAGACACACAAGTTTGCCTATTGCTCTTGTTTAAACTGAGTAACATATATGTGCAGGTATATTCAAAATCTAAACTTTGAGAATACAAACAGAAAAGACTATTTTCTTCCACTGAAGGTTGTGCACCCGGCACCGAATGCAGTTACTGATGTGTGGTATGACCAGGGTGGAACAGAAGGGACCACAGCCTTCTCAAGCTAGACATTCTATTTCTATAAATGCCGTCTAGGACTGAATTGGCCTTTTGGAGATCATATCCAATTGCTGACTAATTAGCTTCCTGTTGACTAAAATCACAACGTCCATTACAAAACATAAAAGATAAGCACGTATATTGTTGCTCTCTTCCTGAAATTGAGCAACGATTTTCCGGATCTAAACTCATGGATATCATTTGTTATTATACAATGAGAATTGCATTTTGTGGCCTCTTAGGTGGCTGATATTCCTTGTTTGGCAGCATATGCTACAGAATCGTGCCTACATTTTTTAAATGAACCCTCAGAAATCGACTCCACAGAAGTGTAGGGTACATGGCTATGGGTGCCAGACCTTCCCTTCCTGACGGTGAACCCTGCCACACCCACTTCCCTACTTTTTTTGCCTTGTTCACACATAGATTTAGAGAGGAAATTTCCCTTGATTCTTCCTGTTAGCCAAGCATGTCAACAATCTGCTTGAAGTTCTGGGCTGAATGAAGCTTTCAGCAAACATCCTGTGTCAGTTTTGTGACAAGCACCCAGGAAATATTATTCATGTTCACACATCACTGGGGAGGCTGAATAGTGCTGCGGTGAACTAAACTACCGACTCACGGGGGTTGAAAGCAGCTGTCCCTTTACTAGCTGAGGCACTCCGAGCAAGTTACTTAACCTCTTAGTCCTTCAGGTTTCTCAACTCTGAAATGAGGTTAATAATGGTACCTACTTGAAAGGATTGCTGCGTGGATTAAACAGTTTATGGACAAAGTGTTTATTACCTGGCACATAAGCAGCACTCTATCAAATGTTCACGACATTTCTCATTTTCTCCATTTTGCCAAGTTGACTCGAATAATAAAGTTTGGTTCTCCTTCCAACCTCTCAGTTCTTTGGCAACTTCGACCTTCGCAGATCCATATGTAACCATGACTCTTCTTCTGTCTCAGTAAGTTTTTCCCTTTACGAAGGAATATAACCTGCCCTCGCTGTCCTCTAGCCTCAAGTTCCTTCCCACTAATTCTTGATGATCCCAACCAGGAGCCCTCGACCAACTTGGGTTATAATGTCAAGTATACAGGGTCCAGCAGAAGTGTGGTTGGTGGGTTTTGGGAATGTCTCTCATGAAATGGACAGCAATTTGAACATTTCACCTAAAATGTCATATGGCGTGCTTGAGTATGATATTGTTATGTTACAGAATTACATGCTTATGATTTTGTAATTTAAAAAGGGCATTATTTGTGCCAGACCCTGTATTTTATCCTGCTTAGGAAGGGGTCAGACCACAAGTATTGCTTTTTGGCCCCCAAATACTCTCTTCTACTTCCTCATCCTCATTTCATGCAAATATTTGCTCTCCTCCAAAACAATCAACGTTCCAGGCTTATCAAGTATTTTTCCTCCCTCCTCCTTTGGTTTAAAGCCTTCTGGATGCAGTCGGCTATCCTCTGGGCAAACAATGCTCCCTGCTGCTCATTATGTGCATTCCACCTCGAGCCAAGAAACCCTCATTTAATTATCAGAATGCATGGTTCGGATGTCCACATCTCATTCATAAACACCATCTGCATAGAGAATGGTTCAACTCTCAGATCCTCCTCTCTGTTCTCAAATCCTAGCCAGCAGCAGGAAGAGGCAACGGAATATCAATGCTGTCCAAGCCTTTGGTTTCTGTCCAAGAACTTGCAGTTCTCTAAGATGTTTCCCTTGTCCCTTCTGATTATGGTATTTACTCTCCTGTGAATTGAAGGAGTGGGCAGCAAGCAGGTAGTTTAGTGAGGCCACAGAGGTTTTTCATCATTGCCAGGATACAGAGTCCAGCAAGACAGCAACACTCTGATGGTTTGGGTCCACACTATGCCCCTCCATGGAGGCCAGGTCTCAGCTGTTGTCAGGACAGCAGTGGGTCCTCGTTCATCTCCAGTCATTGGAGGCCCTTCCTCTGGGCTGTGCTTCTTCCTCAAATACTCCTCAAATGGAGTAAGCCTCAAACTCACACTGTACCTGTCTTTTCTTCCTCTGTGTCACTTTAAAATCTTTGGTTACCCTCTGGTATTTCAGTATATTATTTCTCATCCACAATGTCCAGATGTACCCTTGAATAAGACTATCACGTATCCTAAAATGAGCTGTATAATGAGGAGGTTTTCCCCCTTTTTTCCTCTCTGTCCTAAATCATTAACTAACACCCTCTGGATCAGAGCTAATTCCTTCTGTAACTCAGTTGGTTTCTTTTTAAATTAACTGTTAACCTAGAAATTTTTTAATGCCTTTTCATCTTTTTCAGATGATTTTTTAAACCTATTTTTTTCAGTTATAGCTCACATACAATGTTGTATTTTTTCAGGTGCACAACGCATCGATTAGACATTGTACACCTTACCAAGTGGTCGCCCCACAATGACAGTCTACACTCTCCATGGAGAAAGACTTTCTTAGCTTCCTCCCCTTTTATAGGCTGTCACGAGGCTGAGTCTACATTCTAGACCTATATCTTGGCAGGAAAAACTACATTCCTTACAATATTTCTCTTGTATCCGTAATTTTGGATGTTTTAGAACTAAATTGGGATTCCTTGTGGATTCTCGTGTGTGTAGGGAGGTAAAAATGCTGCTGGCTGATAAGTTCATCTCCCCTCAGCTCTGAGAACAGCTATTTAAGGCCACAGCCCTGTTAAACCGTCTGAGACAAAGGATCTGTCCATTTAGCAACTTAGGATCTGTGGCCTATAATAAAAGTAGCTTACAAAGATCCCTGAATTGAGAACCAACCATTCAGCATTATCAGAAAAGCCTTCATGAATTTTGCAGCCTCTGCCTTAAATATAAATATGTCCCCCTCTTTGGCCTTGGCCTCTGGGGTTAGAGCCCAAAATGATATTGATTTCACATTTTATTGGTGTTGTTCATTTCTTACTAATACAAATATTTTTCTTTACCTCTAAACACTAAATTAAAGAACTCATTTAAAATCCAGGAACAATTATAAAGGACACATGGACAAAACCAAGGTGGGTGGTGGAACCAGGGAGAGACGTGGGAATGGCTGGGGTGGGGTGGGGAGTGGAGGGAAAAGGCAGACAACTGTACTTGAACAACAATAAAATTTAAAAAATGGAAAAAATACATAAAATGATATTAGAGAAGAGAATATTAAGAACTATTAGTAAAAACTATAAATTATGCCAACCATCATAGTTCTTGAAAAATAGTTGCAATAAAAATATTTGCTGAAAAAAATCCAATAATAATTATAAAAATAATTATACTTGTAAGTTATAGAACTTTTCTCCAAAGAGCGTAACTCACATGGAGAACTCCTTCAAGTTCTAGTTATGTCCACTGTTCTAATGAAAGCCATGTTATCTGCGTCCACCTTCTAATGAAAACTAAAACCAACATAGTTTGCTGTCCCTTTGTTAAACAAGGCTGGGAGCAGGCACACTTTCCTACCTGATGTGGACACCAGCTAGCAGTGTCCACATCATTATGGATGAAATAAAACATACACACAGACTACCGAGTCCAGTGGAGGAAAAAGGAGAGCATGGCTTTTCCCTCAAGGAGAGCAAAAAGCCGTGGCCTCCACCATGACAGGCCTTTATTTTATTTCTCCTCACATTACAAGATGGTCCTCACTCACTCTGCACAAGTTACAGCCAAGGAGCCAATGCCCCTAATCACATCACAGAAGGAGGATATTAGCAAATGAAAAGGCAAAAATGGTTTAGCACTTGCAGGGTGAGGGAGTTTTCAGCAAAAAGCAAGACTCAAAGGAGCCTAGGTATATTGCAAATCTGATTACCCAAGAGAGAACCTATCTGTGGGTGTGGGTCCTGTGCATCTCCAAGTGGGAGCCAGGCCCACGCCACGCAGAAGGGTCTGCCACAACTATCCTTGTGTTACACAAGATTAAGAACCAGCAAAAACCATTCCGGTCTTACTCCAGGGAAATCCTTGCCTCTGAAAGCTAAGAATGTAAACCCCACACTATAGTAAACACAAGCAGCTTACGCTTCAAGATTTTGCCTCACCAATCCCACCAACCCAAGGCTCTTACATCCTAAACTCTGTGCAGTCTCAGCCAGCTGCCCATCTTGTAAGATCCATTTAAACATCCTCCAGCCCAGGCTCTCAAACTCGATAAATATGCTCCCCTGATGCTCCCCTCCTCTTAGTGAAACACTAAGACTCTATCAGGGTGGGGCACTCCCTTACTCCAACAGGTCGAATAAACTTAGCTTTGATTCAGCAACAGTTTTTCTGGTGGTGTCTTGCGGAGTCAATAGTCAACACTCACCTCTTCTCGCCTATGTTTTTCTTCTTTGGGGACGTTATCTGCTGGTGCTATGTCCCCAACGATGCACTCTGCCATATCGTGAACCAGGGCTAGGCGCACACATCTGACCAGGCAAGAAATGGTGAATAATTACATGGAATTATATTCATTACAAATTCCTCCTCTACTCATTTTTGAAGTTATGTAATATATCATTTTTTTCTACCCTCACAGAGTATTTTAATAAAGTATTTTCTAAAGTAACTATATTCTGCCAAATTTCAACAGTTCAAAATCAAAACTGCTCCTTAATATTCAACACAAAATATGAGAATGCAAAGAAAATTGTTAGCCTATATTCTTTTAGAAATGGCTGGCTTCTCAAATACCACTTTAAAAGATAAGGTATAAGGAGACTCAATGATAATAGAAAACAATATATAATAAAGATAATAAGAGACGGACTTGCAACAGAGCAGGCTGAAAAGAAAAGACAAGTCAAGATTAATAAATCTTGAATAAATAATACTTGTGAATATATAATTAAGTCAATAAAATAATTAATACAAATAAAAAATAAAAGATAACTTCAGATTACAAAGCCAGGAGGTGATCTGGGGGTTATAGCATTTAGTTACTAATACAAAATTCAGAAACTCATTTCCCTAATATACTAGTTAGATGTCAAAATGAGGCCCTTTATAGAAAAATGAAAACAGTTGGATGGACCTAGGTTCAAATCTAGCAACAAACATTTATTAGCTGTGTGACCTTTGCCAAATTACTAAATTTCTTTATATGTTAAGTGTTGTGAGCCTTCATTTTATCTTCTGAATAAAAAGATACTACTTCATAAGGTTGGTATGAAAATTAAATTTGGTCATTTATGTTCCTGGCACATGTTGTTCACACAACAAATGACTACGATTATTAGTGATAATGAGGAGTGATTAGGATAATCACTGTAAAAAAAAAATGAAGGCAGGTCATGAGACAAATGTCCCAGAGGGCCAGTCTGATTCAGGTTCCCACTATTACCAAAGCAGGACAAGGCCTAACCAACTCCTTGGACGTATCCCCTCCCCACCTGCTGGTTCTCCCTGATTCACTTAAAATCTCACACTACTCTAAGGTTTATCTCCATTCAACACTAAGTTCATCTTATACTGTTTGACAAAAATGTAAGTTCCACACTACCTCACAGTAACAGGGCTCCTCAGACTCCCTAATGAAACTTCGCTGCAATGAAATTGACTTACTTACCATTTCCAGAGCATACCTTCATCTTCCCGCCATCAGGTTTTTGGTTTCTACGCCCTTCCCTCATTATGCTGTGCCTTCTACTTCTCCACTTAGTTGACCCTTCAGGGCTCACCTCAGAGTCCCAAAAACAGGTGCTCTCTCCTGTCGGAGTGTGGTGCTCATTTTCTAACACTGCTTATTTTTGAAACCACTTTGGGCCTGGGTAATTCATTTGGTACTTACCTAATGTCTTATTTTGCTAGGAACTTTGTCCTACACTCAGAAAAGTATTCTACACTGTTGCTTGACTGAAGGAAGAGAGAACATCTCTTTCTCAGTTATATCTTGCACATAACACTCCAAAGTCACGCCACTAATAGGGACTAGATAAAAAGTACATGTGTGCTGATACAATGATAAAATGTAAGACATAACACACTCGCTTCAAAGGCCCTGGAAACCCTAATACCACACGTATGTTTTCTTGAGACCAAGGCAGGCTCTTTCCCTTGCCAATTAACAGAGAAAGCCCAGAGTGCAATTAACGACTGCAGCAATTTACACATAGTTCCCATTCCCACATTTTGAATCTGTAAGGTTTGCCTCAAAAAATTTCTTCTTGATTTATAAACTAACCTGTCATAAGAATTTGACATACACCTCAGTCATGAAAAGCAGTGCATAATCATGGAGCGGACACCCCACACGACAAGCACTCGAATTCACAGCTTACCGGTCTTTGTTAAGGTGATCGTCTTCAGTCACCAGAGCCATAACTGCCATCCTGTACATGTGATCCGATACACTCTCTGGCTGCTTGACATTTCTGTACACCCAGCCAGTCCGTGGGACTCTCTGATGAAAATGAAGAAGAAAAAGACGTTTATAAAAATAAATATTTTGCCTATCCGCTATGCTCTTCAAGAGAAGTCCAGGAAATGGGACACTGAAATAGAGTTAATGGTTTCAGAACAAATGAAAAAATACCTAACTAACTGAAATGACCGACATCCGGAATCCAATAAACCAGTGAGGTCATAGAATGACACAGGGGTGGCGGGATAACTCACATGTATACAATAATGCAAAGGTCTATAGTCAAGTTACTCTGTGCTTCCGATGTACACATTTCTGAACACATACAGTCCTTTAAACATAAAACAAAAGTGTAAAGAAGCCTATTTTTCGTAACTACAAGACTTGGGAAGTTTTGCCTTCCAACAACCCCATTAGACAGACACGAGTAGCAAACACTGGTGAAAGCTCTGAGCTTGAATAAGTGATGGACTTCCAAATTCTTAAGCAGAAGGGATAACGGCATTTCTAATGATGCTTCCTTTTATTCACATCATGCGATCCCGTGAGAATGCATTTCCTCCTTAGAAGTCTACATTTCTCAAGAACTTTATAAACTATAATAACAGTGATAGGGAAAAGATAATCTCCGAGGTTAAACTTTGGAGAAATTCAGCAAAATCACTAACGGAGAGGCGACGGCGGCGTGGGCGGGGTGGGGGGCGGGGGGAGTGCATGAACGTGATGTCACTCCTGTGTACTATCTAAAGTCCTCAGTGAAAAAAGACAGGCTTGTTAATTCTGTAATTGTGGGGGCGGATTTTTTGAACATTCAGCTTAAAATCTGCGGGACCGATGTCCGAGCTCGGAATCCGACTGCACCTCCCAGTCGCGCCCCCAGCGTGCAGGTACTCCGCGCAGACGCGGGCCGGGGCGGCGGGCCAGCCCGTCGCTGCGCCGGTGGCGCCCCAGAAACCTCCGCGGCGGCCGCCCGGGCGAAGACTCCGCGGTTCGTTCTCCACCCGGCCTGGGGCGTCTCCAGGCCGCAGGCACAGCGGCACCCGAGGGGGTGCCCTGCCCCCGCCCACGGGTGGCGGAAGGTGGAGCGAGCCGGAGGCCCGGGCTCGGCGGGCTGTCTCCCGGTCCGTGGCCGCCCGGGCCTCTCCCCACGCGGCCTGCCACGGCCCCGGAAAGCCCGCTGGCGCCCGCTCACCTTGAGCTGCCCCACCAGCCGCAGGAACTGCAGCAGGTTCCGGGCCCCGTGGTCCGAGCCGGCCACGGAGGAAGCCAGAGCCATGTGGCCACCCGGTCCAGACAGGGGCGCTTGGGCCCGGAGCTCGCCAACTGAAGCCCCGCCCCTTTCCCCCGCCTTCCCCTTCTTCCCCCGCTTCCTCCCCCTTCCTCCTCCCCGCCCTTCTTCCTCTTCCCTCTCTGATAATCTTCCTCCTCCTCCATTTCCTCACCTGGTTTCCCCAGACCCATCTGTCCTGTCTTCCACATCCCTGTCTTGGGTGGCTGCCCCCAGGAGCAGACACAGTCCTTGGCACATACCTGCACTCATTACTTGCTAAACTCTATTTAAGGAACAACATCAAACTTGTACAAGGATCGCCACAGTTCCACAGTTCCAGGGGTGGGGTGGGGTTTGGAGGAGGAAGAGGAGGAAGACTAAGCCGTATTTCACCAAACGCTTGCCTTTTAGTAACACTGAGTCTAGTTGGGGAAAAGACAAGGAACTCTACTTAAAGATGGACAAACTATAGAACCAAAGTCATAGAAACATAGAAAAGAATGAAAATGACCAGTAGGAATGGGAGAAGGGGAAGGAGCATAAGGTGGAAAGCGGGGAATGGACTAGACAAAGAACATTCGTGAATGGCCTACAGACATGAACAACATTGTGGAAATTAACAATAGGAGTTGGGAATGGGATGGGTGGAAGATGGTAAATGGGGAAATATTGGGACAACTCTAATAGAATAACAATAAAAATGATTTAAAAAATGAAAAAATAAAATAAAAAAATAAAGATGGACAAACTATAAACATTTGGACAGAGGCGCAAGGAAAGTACTTCGAAGGGGAGTCACTAATTAGGAATGATCCAAGTCCCGGTAGGACTTGGGAGATAAACACAAATGGGCTGGAGAGAGAAGACAATCCCAGGATGTAATCACAGCTTCCCTTAACACCTCAAGTGCTGGAGAATCTCCTAACACCATGGTCTGCCTTGACCATGTGTCTTAATTCTATCAACAATCAGTAGTAAAAATTTTTAAAGGTATTTAGTGGACAAGCATACAGAAGTATTCAGGGGAAGAGAGTAATGTTGAAAATAGACCATATGGGGCAGGGATGAAGTAAGGAGGTCAATCAGAGACTATTGAAACAGTACTGTGGAGAGATGGTTTCCGTTTAGTCCAGTGATAGCGGTGGGGGTTCTGAGATGTTGTTGAATTTTGGATAGGACTGGAAGGTAGGATTAACAGGGTTTGTAACAGATTGGACATAGGGAGTGAGAGAAAAAGAAGAGTCAAGGATGACTCCACAAATTTTGGCCTGACCAACTGGATAGATGGAGTTGCTATTTACTGAACTGGAGAAAAGGGCAAGAAGAGTAGGTTGTGGGGAAAGGTAGGAACCAGAAGTTTAGTTCAGGACATATTGAGATGCCTATTACAGATCCTAATAAAGATATAATCTGGAGGTCAGGAGAAAGGTAAGAATTTTGTGTCATTAGCATGTGAGATGGGTAGATCAGTTGGTTAGAATGCCATTCCCGTATTCCAAGGTTGCAGATTCAATCCCCAGTCAGGGAATGTAGAAGAATCAACCAATGAATATAAAGATAAGTGGAGGGGAAAAAAGAAAGACGATTTGTAAAACCATGAACCTGAATGAGGCCACCAGGTGAGAAAGTATGGATGAAGAAGAAAATATATCTAAGGCCTAAGTAAGCCCTGGGGCAACCCAACATTCAGGGTGTGGGAGACCAAAAATAAGCAGCCAGTGAGGTAGGAAGAGGACTAAGAGATAGTTGTGTC
Organism: Glossophaga mutica; assembly: GCA_039655065.1. Taxonomy (NCBI): domain Eukaryota; kingdom Metazoa; phylum Chordata; class Mammalia; order Chiroptera; family Phyllostomidae; genus Glossophaga; species Glossophaga mutica. Next base: position 182,703,464 of record CM077306.1, read on the forward strand.
CTAGAAGTCAAATGAAGAAAACATTTCAAGAAGGAAGGAATGTGGTCAACTAAGTTACATCAGATAAAGATTGAGATTAGACTACCAAAGTTAGCAAATTCAATGTCATTGGTGACCTTGACAAGAGAAGATTCAGTTTTAGTGGGGCAAGCGGAACCCCAAATGGTTCCAGAGAGAATGAGAATAAGTATTGCAACTCATTTTAAATGGGTGGAGGAAAGAATTTTTTTAAGACAGAAGATAGCATAGTATATTTATTAACTGATAGAATGATCTAGTTAAGAGGGAAGAATTGATGATTAAGAGACAGAAGAGAAAAATGCTGGAATGATGACTTTTAGTAGATAAAAGAAGATACTATCTAGTGTACAAGATGGAAGATTGGCCTTAGGAACATAGAGAATTCAGCCATAATACAAAAGGAAGGAAAAGTATATGGTGACTAATTAATGGTAGATGTCGTTGTTGGAGATTGTAGATTTCTCTTCTGATTGCTTCTATTTTCTCACTGAAGAAAAAGCCAAGTTTAGACTAAGTTGTGTTGTAGTAACAAGCAACCTCTGTATCTCAGTGGTTTAGCCCACTGAAGGTTAAATGTCTATTGCTGGTCAGCTGAGGATGCTTCTCTAACCTCATCCAGGGAGCTAGGTGACTCTTTGTGCTCCTCTGTTGATAAGACTGAAAAAAAAGAAAGAAAACTGGCCCCCTGCCTTCTGAAACCTGTCCCTGGAAGTGCTGTATAGCCCTTCTACATGTCATTGGCCAGTGTAAGTAATCCTGCCACAGGTAACTTCGAAAGGGGGCTGTGGCATACAAGCTGACTATCCTCCTAGGAGGGGAGGAGACCAGAGTATTTGTGAGTGGGGGAGGAGACATTGAAGAATTAAGCAGAAAGGAGAAAGCATAGAATAATTGTTTTGGAGAGTGGTACAGCAACAGGATTAAATATTACTAAACACCAAAGGAATGCCAAGGACAGTGGGGCATGTATTAAAAACTGTTAGGATAATGGACTGGAAGTTATTTTTATGGTGGTAGGTGGTGCTAAGTAAAGGAAAAATCAGAGGTAAGTAGTCAGGTCCCCTGGAGGGAAACAAACAAAAGATTCAGTAGAATAAGAAAGATGAGGATATTTGACTTCAAGGGAATAGAATGCGGAACATTCTAGAGATGGTGCCATGGAGCGATGGGACTGCAAGCCAGATGGTCAACATGTGGTGCGACCTGTTATGTGTTCTGAGTGGCTTTGTCCCCCTTTTTTTTTGCCAACAGTGCCTTGATTTTCTTTAAGCCCTTTCTCAATCATGGGAGCTTTATTTAGTCTTCAGGGGTATCTCTACTTGTTATTTGCAACTTTCTTTACAAAATACATGTGAGTTCTCTTAACTTTGAATAATGAACTGTAAGGAATTTCTTCAGGTGCCTAAGTTATCAGGAGTTTGAAGACATTAAGTTGCTGAGAAAAATATGAATTGGGTATATGTCACTTTTGAGGGGTCCTATTTTAAAGATAGGGATTTTTGAGGGGATGTTATTCAAAAAGTACATGGGTATAATGACAATTCAAAAATTACTGCCAACTTGTTGCTTTTCTTAACTGTAAATGTTCATCAAGGCTTGTAACAGGGCTTATTCCTCCCTCGTCATCAAAAATACCAAGAAGAAGTTAGCTGTAGTACACAGAATGATGGTCTCCCAAGAATGCCCTATGCGCCAATCTTCGGAGCCTGTGAGTATGTTACATTACAAGGCAAAGGGGAGTGGTAACAGATGGGATTAAATTTGCTAATCAACTAAATTTAAGAGGATTGTTTTGGATTACTCAAATGAGCCAAAAGTAATCACAAAGGGCTTGGGAGGTAGCGGAGGGGGACAGAAGAGTTGGTGTGAGTGATGCCACGTGAGAAAGATTCACCTGGCCATCGCTGGCTTTGGAGATGGAAGGGGGTCATGAGCCAAGGAGTGCAGGAAGTCTCCCTGAAGTAGGGAAGGCGGGAAAATTAGATGCCCCCTCTCGGTTTGGCCCAGTGAGACCCATGTTAGATGCCTGACCTCCAGAACTGGACAACAATAAACTTGTGCTATGTGAAGCTACTAAGGTTGAGGTCATGTGTTACAGAAGCCATAGGAAACGAACGCAGTGACTAATCATATTGGACCACTTGGCCCCTTTTTACAAGCTACTCTTCTTCACCTTTTTCTTTCCTGAAAAACTGAAACTGGGCAGGCCCTTTGCCCTCCAAACCAATGATTTATTTCCAGGACCTGTTGGCCGACCACTACCATCAGGGGAAATAGGAATCCATTTCTTCCCACAGAAGGGGGTGCCAGTTCAGAGCAATGCACAGGGAAAACAATTTGGCACCACTTGCATCCAGTGGAAGAAAAGATGAAATGAGAAGGCTCTCATTGGAAAGATCATTCACTTGGGCTTAAGATATATTTTAGGGGTGTCTGTGAGTATTCTAAAAGTGTCTACAAATTGTGTTAGTCATGAGGATTTCTCTGTTTATTAGATCCTTAAAGAGGTCTCCGACCAGAAAAGGAGCAAACCCTCCCGCTGCTGAAGAAGCTGCTTCAACGTGCAGCTGTAGCAGAGCTCACAGAGCTTCGGCCTTGGTGTTGGAAACAAACAAGACTGTCGCTGAGTGAGCCTCTGTTGGGGGGACATATTGTTACCATCTCACCTCATTTTAATTCTCCCAACATCCCTCTAAAATCTTAACAACCCCACATTTCAGATGAGAAAACTGTGTTGCCCAAAAGCTGAGGAACTGGCCTAAGTCTCCATAGAAATGAAGCTCTGGTCAGTGTGCATGCAAATCTTTCTTCCTATGACACCCTGTTGCCTTCCAGCCCACTGTCTATTAGTACTCATGTCTTATCATCATGAAATTAAAGTGATTGCATGAAATAGATTGTGTAAAGTTATATGCAAAGAATTGGGCAAGAGAATAGAAAACAATGGATTGATCTGAGACAATATTCCCAGAAAACATTTATGCAAATACTTAAGGAACTAACTAAACAGTAAGCCCCTTAAGACATCTCAGGAAGAAATAGTGCTTCTGCCTGCTGTATCTTCATAGATGAAAAGGTTAGCAATTGGTCTGCATCAATGGTTCTCAAGCTCAGGGTGATTTTGCCCTAAGGGAAAATTTAGCAATGTTTGGGGACGTTTTTGTTGTCACAAAGTGTACGTGTGTGTGTGTGTGTGCGTGCGTGTGCATGCGCATCTAGTGGACAGGGGCCAGGGCTGCTTCTGGAAGTCCCACAAATCCCAAGACAACCCCACACGACAAAGAATTATCTGGTGTGAAAGTTCACTAGTGCTGAGTGTGATAAGCCACATCTATTTGTCCAAAAAGGGAATGTTTACAATTAAATTCCTTACAATGTTGATGAATTATAATCAGCAGAGAAGTGATGTTATGTTTATATTAAAATGAGAGAGGTAGTAAAGTAAACTAGCAATTCTCATATGCTAACCCATCTTTTAAAAAAAAAAAAAAAAAGGTCCCTGGGCTTGACTCTGACGGAAATTCTGGAAAGATGAGGGGAACTTGAAGAGGGCTTTGATCATTTATGTAACTGGGTTAAAGTGCAGCACTTCAGCTCAGAGAAGACAAATGTAAGATAGTAAGTCTGGGAACAAAAGAACATTACAAAAGGAATGTGTGTCCAGGGAAAGTGATTGGGCTTTGTTCTATTTTGCCACTTTCTTGCCTGAGATGCAGTATTGCAGGGCAGCAGAAAAGTCAGAGTGTGCACCACTCTTCCCATAAAGCCAGCCATTAAGTAAAGAGCTACGGGAGGCCTTTCTGCTGAAAAGAGCAGCAGCAGAGCAAACAAAGCCAGTGCTGGCTCAGGGCGATGCCAAAGGCATTGCCCAGAAAGATGTGCCTTCTTTCTAGTTAACCTGTGGTGGAGGGGGACAGTAGTTTGGCTCCATGCCAATTGCCATTAATAGGTGGTTAAAGTCACCTCTGGCATAGCCAGATTACAGAGTGGAAGTCTCTTCCTGTATAAAGACAATGTCGTGTTCTGTTTTAAATTATTATCTGAGTGAATACAGTTGACCCTTGAACAACATGGGTTTGAATGGCACATGCCCACTTGTACACCGATTTTTTCAGTAACTGCAGTGAAAATATTTTTTCTTTCTCATGATTTCTTAATAACATTTTCTTTTTTCTATCTTTATTGTAAAAATGTATATAATACACATAACATACAAAATAGGTGTTTATTGACTGTTATTGACTGTTATATAGGTGTTTATTGTTATGTTGTTGATAAGGTTTCTGATGAACAGTAGGCTGTTAACAGTTAAGTTTTGGGGGAGTCAAAATTCAAACTCAGATTTTCACCTGAGCCGGCAGGAAGGAGGGGGTTGTTGGTGCCCTCACCCCTGCATTGTTCAAGGATCAATTGTAATCCCTTCCACAAGTTTTTGGCTAAGCCCTCAAATAGTCTCCACAGATGACCATCTCCAATACTAAAGATTTTCTTAATTGTACAAGAATTTTTAGCTACTTATCACCCCATCCTTGTCATATAGGATAGATGTGAGCTTTTATCTCTCTAGTGTGACCAAAGATATGGCTTGGCCCTCTTCAGAATGCACCAGGAACAGGACAGGGATTGCAGGGGGATTTCACAAAGGACCTTGACACCTGCCACTGGGAGCCACTACCTGGTCACCCATCGGGTACCTTAGACCTGGTGGCATAGACCTTCTCCAAACACAGAAAAAGAAATGAAACTATGGCACAAACTCAACGGTAGCATTTTTCTTTAAAACAAAGAAAAATAGTTACTCTTGTTAAACAGCAGCCAAGTTAACTAATATACATGTAGAATGGTATATGTAAAAGAGAACTAGGAAAAATATGGGTAATATGCAGCTTCTAATCATTGGGACTGTTTTTCTTCACTTCTAACTAAAGGAAGTGCTATTGCTAAGCCAGTGTTTCCTTAACCATTACAGAGTAAACCCATAGGTTTTGCAGCAACACCAGTCACCCCAGAGCCCACACTTGCAGTAATCTCCTACATCGGGAATGATACGGCACTCGGAGGATTAGAGAATCAAAGGGAGGAAGAAAAGTAAAAGTGTGTCCAATAGGAAAGAAACAGTGCCAGCCTAGAGCATCCAGCATTAAAGCCACCAGACCAAAACACTGACTGGACTTGGTCCAGGATGTCACTGGACGATTAATAGTCTCTTAGTTTGATGTAGAGAAGAAATAGAGCCTTTTCAGTGTCTTATAAAAGTCATGAAAGGCAGAGCACATCAGCATTCAAGCCAGGAGTTGTAGAAGAAGTTTGAAGGAAGAGAGAAAACAAACAGAAGAGAGGAATGGCAACAGACAAAGGCAGCAAGTGATGGGTATTTCAAGTGGTAGCAACAGACATGAACACTAGGAAAAAATAGACATAAGGGCAGATAATAAAACTGCAGAGCTTGGCTGCACAAAAAGCACAGGACAGCTGGCCGCAGCAGGGAGGGCTTGTTAAAAGGTATTAAGGAATTAGATGGCAACGATAATGCCTTTCTTTAAAGAACACATCACTGGTGCCAGGCACTCTACCAGGACCTCTACCATGTTATTCTAATTTGTGCAACTTTCTGAATATTATTATCTGCTTTTTGCAGGTGAGAAAAGGGGCTCAGAAAAGGTCAATAAGTTGCCCAAGGTTGTACACCTATTCAGTTGCTGTGTCAGAATGTAAACTTTGTAACTCCCTGGCTTATGTATTTGCCAGTAGCAATACTACCATAATGGGGGTTCAGAGAATAAACCGTCACAGCCCATGGTTGGGGGAATGAGGGAAGCAGATGATATGGCTTAAGATATTTTGCATACCCATGGCAAGCTGGTAGCTAGTTTAATAGCTATGATAATAGTTTGTGGTGCTACCCTGGGTGAAAAGGTTTGACTTTCAGGATATATCCTGACGTGTGAAGTTGCCAGGGAGACGATTCCCACCCCCTCCATCACTGAGTCACTCTTGCCTTGACTGGGGATGGCAGCCAAATAAATGTATAACAATACAGGACGACTGGAAAATGTAGCTCCTTGTGGGAGGAGTTGGAGGTGAGGTCACACAGGAGGTGTGGGGTCAGGATTTAAAACTAAGGCCTGACAGCCACGAGGTATTCAGCCATGTGACTTGGAAGGGTGTAGAAGGAGCTGTGCTGGTAGTGAAGTAGCAGCTATGCAGTTTGTAGGGATTCCTCTGTGGGGCTTGGAAGGGAGTAGAAGAGCCATGTGAGAGGGGGAACTAAGCAAGCAGCTACGTAGTTGGTACTCAGCATCCAGCCATGCGCCCTGGTGCAGTAAGGAATGAGACACATTGCTGCTTTGATCATGTCTGGTCTAGCTGACTCCAAAGACCCTCCCTTACAAGACGCTGACCTGCTGCCTTGCTAACCCGGACTTTATCTGGACTCTTGAGACTTATGTCTTTCCTGGACTTGACTATGCTCCAGTGCTCCACGGCGCATGTATTCCTGGACTACCACACAGAGGCTGATGACTCTGCACCCCAGATCCTGAGGGACAGAGTAGCTGCATGAGCATGGCAATTTTGGTACCTTCCAGAGGGACTGAAGAACTATTTGTGCAGTTGGCTTAAAACAAGAATATGGACAACTTTTTGGTTTGCTTTTGGCTTATAGCCTTTTGAAGAACAAGGGAAGTGCTGAGCCTCGTGGGAAAAGAGGGCTCTGCGTTAAAGTGCTCCCAGAACCCGCAAGGGTGGAATACTGTAAATAAAGACATTTTTCTTCCAATACTGATTGTTGGATCAGGCACCAAGGTGTCACATGAACGGGCCCTTGTTACATTACCTCTCAGGACTTTCCAGAGTGGCAATGTGGGAATCACGGCAGTCATTAAGGTCTCTGTGTGGGGAGCACTTCATGCAGAGAGAAAGCGGTATCATGGTTTACAAGAAATATCCATCTGATCATTCAGATGACTAAAATATATCTCTCATATATATTGGGTGTTGGTCCACAGTTTCTGGCTCACAGCTCCTAAACTGGAATTTCTTAACTGAAGAGAGTGGTAAAGGTTTCTTTGTGATGTTAATGAGGTGATCTTTGGATAGAACCAAAGGATGGGGGCTGCTGTAGCTGGGGCCAACAATGTGATTACAGGGTTGGACCTTTCAGTCCTCCCCCTTCCTGATGTCTAGGGAGAGAAGAAGGCCTGGATGTCAATCATTCGCCAATGGCCAATGATTTAATCTCTGAGCCCTGAGTGGGGAATACCTGGAGATGTGGGGAAGGTGGCAGTTTTGGAGAGGACATGGAAGTGCCACACCCTTTCCCCCCACACCTTGCCTTGTGCTAATCTTCCGTCTGGCTGTTCCTGAGTTATATATCCTTTTATAATAAACCAGGGGTCTAGAAAGTAGATTGTTTCCCTGAGTTCTATGAGCCACTCTAACAAATTAATCCAACTCCCAAAGGAGGGATTTGTGGGAACCTCTGATTACAGCTAGTTGGTCAGAAGTACGAGTAACAACCCAGGCTTGCAACTGGGCAACGGAAGTGGGCCGTGGGGTGGGGTATGGGTGAGTCATGTAGAACTGAGTCCTTAACCTGTGGAAATGTGTGCTCTCTCTGGTTAGGAAGTGTCGGAATTGAATAGAATTCTGGGACACCATGCTGGTATTTGAGAATTGTTTGTTGGCTGCATGCGGAACATTCTCCTGACATTGGAAATTGAGTCTCAGAACACCAGCTGAAAGAGGCTATGTCAGACTCTGGCATTGCTGTGTAAATACAGAGTGAATCTGACGTGGCTCTGTGGCCAAGGAATCATATTTCTTATAGCTTGGAAGAGAATAAATGAGCAGAAACCTTCTATAGAAAGTGCATCTTACTTTACATAGAATATATATATTGTAAAATAGTATATAAATTATTCTTTAGGGATACTTGAGCTTCTTCACGTGTCTTTGGTTTGTCCTAAGTGAAGGAGCACTTGAGTTAGGTCAAGTTTCCTTCCTGATGGCTGTTCCTGAGTTTTCACAGTGGACTTGACCTCAGAAGGTGAAAAACACAAATGGCCAAACATGAAGCTGCAGAAGCATTCGCTAATTTTTTGGAAGTATGTTTCTGAGCCCCTGGAATATTTCTCAGGCAGTTTTATTGCAACAGTGACAATAGATAGAATGATTCCTGGGAGTAGATGCTGTGTCTGCTCCATCTTCTCTCCGCAGAACCCAGAACCTTGCATGACATTCCCCTGAGGATGGTGATGAGAAAACACTGAAAGGATGGGGAGGCAGGGGGTGGAGAGGTAGAAAGGAGACCCATTTTAGAGACAGAGCCACCTCGCTCAAAGCAAAGAGGTGTGAGCCATCAGGATGTTTGGCACAAATCAGAAGCTCAAAAAATTAATTTAATGAACAAAAGCAGTTTATTTGGAAGATGTTTCCCATCTTCCACTGAAGAGACACTGTTGGCCCAAGGGCCATGGCATTTCTGTAAAGCAAAGATGCTCAGGATTGGGTTGCACCTGTTCCTCTCATCTCCTGTGCCTGGGTGAGGCCAAGGCCACAGGGAGTTGAGGACCCTGTGTGTTCAACTGCCAGGTCGGCCCTCCCTGTCTCTGAGGCTGGGGCCCCTCCACCACCAGAGTCACAGCAGCCGCCTCTGTTCTGTCCTAACTTTCTCTTTTTTTCCCCTTCATCTGAGCTTCATCAAACTACCTCTCAAACAGGATCAGCAGCGAGCCTGGATGTGCCTTCAGCTGTCTCTAATTCTCTCCCAGGCCTACTCTCTCCCACTAAATGACACATTGTAGAAGGTGTTTTACAGCCTAACTTGTCCATTGAGCCAGACCATTCTACAACGAAACCTAACATGGCCATCAAGGTTAAAACACAAATATCACAAAAATATGAGTTAGGTAAATGTAGCGTCATTGATAAAAGCAGGAGCTGGGCCATCTAATTTTTAAAGTCCCTTCTAATTCTAAAATTCTAACCTTCAAAACAAGATTTCCTTACAGGTGAAGGAGACACTGCCTTGTACTTGGATATTAGATTTTCCCCTGTTGGCAACATTCTTTTTTCATAGATTCTACCATAATGAGTGAATGAATAACATAAGAGCAATCAAATCTGCTCATTTTCTCTTTCTGGGGGCTCAGGACTGAACAGGGGCAGACAGAGCTCTGTAGGATGCCTCACTTACTCACATTGCTGTGATGAAGGTGACTGTCAGTCAGTAACTGCAGGGGGCACTATCATTAGACATTCTTCTTTAACTTCCCTAATTAAAGGTGAGCGTTGTCTCCCTTCTCTCAGGTGGGGAGAGGATTCTGAATGTAGATTAAGGCCAAAGTTTAACCTGCAAATGTCAAGAAGGATCTTTTGTTACTTTGTGATTGATATTTTAGTTGATTCCCTACTCTTTGCTAACGATCTAAGTTATGAGAACAGACAGACTGTAACTACTCGTATGGAACTTACAAACTAGTAAAGGGATGTTGAACAGAGACGAGTGTGCTGTCCACAGCGCTGCTGGGGATGGGGAGAGAGAAAGGTGTGGGAACTAGCAGCGCCTTCCCACCTTCTCAGTGAAGACCAGAACTGAAGGCTCCTCTGGTGATTATTTTCCCACCACTTACGAAGTTGCTGCCTGTAGTGCTGGGAGACTACCACTAAGTGGCACCATCTCACAAAGGTTCTGTTTCATCAGCTTGATAAAGCCTGTTGGGCGTCAGCTTCTGGCCAGGAGACAGGTTTTGCTGATTAAAGCTTAGCAGGTTTGCTGATTTGAGCTTAGCAAAAGCTTTCCGCTCTCACCACGCTTCCCAGGATTTTTGTTTCTTTTTGCAGGTGTTTTGTTTAGTTCTGGGAATCTGGGCCAATACTTAAGGATAGGCATACAGACGACGGCTATCGTGGTGGTAATAATTGCAAGAGATAACCTAAAGGAGAGAACTACTGATTTTAACAAATACCTATTATGTGTCAAGAGCTTTCCAGGTATAACTTCCAAGACCCATGGGAATTCTGCAAGTTGGCCTTCATTTTATGAGCAAAAAAATGGAACTTCGGAGAACTGAAGCTGCTTTCCCAAGGATACTCAACAGGTAGGTAATAGAGGCAAGTCATGAATCCAAGGCCTTAATGATCTTTGGATCATTCATGGAACTTGAATATTGGGCATTGTGAGAAAAAAACCAAAAAGTTTATCCTTTGTGAAGGCTGCAATCTAAAAGAGAAAGTAGAATAAAATGGAGGAATTAGAGTACAAATTATTTGTAAATAAAGGAAAGATACATATGAGGTCTGTCCAGAAGGTATCCAGCCATGTAATATGAAAAATAGAGGCATTGACAAAAGAAGATACAAGATACAAGAAACACTATACATAGGACAATGACACCTGAGTCCCCTTTAAAGTAGGCGCCTTGGGACCTCACACAGTTCTCCCAATCACCATCAGCTGCCCTATGGTATTTCCCTGAATCTCACTGATGGGCTTATATCTCTTCCCTTTCAAAGGCGATTTTAGTTTTGGGAAAAGCCAGAAGTCACAGGGAGCCAAATCTGGGCTGTGGGGAGGGGGGAGGGTGACTCACCTGGGTGACTTGATGTTTCACCAAAAAACTGCACAAAATGTGATGCATGACTGTGTGCATTGTCGTGATAAAGCTGTCAGTAACCAGTTGCCCATAGCTGCGGCCTTCTGAATCATCTGACTATTTTCCGCAGAGGAATGTTCAAGGTCAATGCAAAATCTGATGCAGATCCATTGCTCTACTTGCTCAGTCACTTTGAATGCAACAGACACACAGTACACCTGCTCACTAAGCTGCATCTACCACCCTCACTGACTAGTACAGTGACGTCGTCATTGTTACCCATGTGCATTCCAGTCCACCCTCCTTGGCTGTCAGGGTTACACTGATGTCGTGCAAACCATTCTCATCATACTAACAATGGCTGGACTTTTTTCAGATAAACCTCATATATATGACTTATTTATAAGTCCATAAAATTTATAAAGGGTTTGAGATCATTGGGAACACTAGTTTAGTAGTCAGTTCTTTTCTTGGAGTAGAATTCTTCTGTATGACACATGGTTCTAGTTCTGAAGAGGAAAGTAAGGAGGGCAGAATAAAAAGCAGGTATTCTTGGGTTTACCCTCATACTCGTGACTCCTCACTGTCAATGATTTTGTTTTATGACACTTGAATTTGTTCTATGTCCTTTGAAGTGACATCTCAGCTAGAGCTTTATACTACATAATCCAAGTAAAATATTTTAAGGGCTAAGAAACTCAATTTCCCAGGTTATTTACCCCCACAGAACCATATGAACAGCAGGAATCTCATAATACTAAGACAAACTAATGTGTCTATGTGTGCATTTGCTGTGGGCTGGACATCCCAGTGGGTGCCTTGCATTTATTGCTGTACTTAATCTTGACACAACCCCATAAAATGTGTACTAAATTGGTACCCCCTCAGGATGGCAAAGTTAGACAGGTTCAGTAACTCTCCAGAGGGCACACAGCTAGTAAGTGGTGAAGCTGGGATTCCATCCAAGTTGGCAGATCAAAGAGCCCAGCTTTTAACCTTTAAACACACTGTGTCCATTTAACATGCTTCAGGGCAGTGAGCAAATGCCCTGGCCTTTGTAATACTAACTTAAATTTGATTATAAGTTTCAAAGAACTTACAAGGATATTGTTGGATTTGATACCAGCAACAATCCCATGAGAAAGGCAGTTTAGCTTTCCTTACTACTCCTTCTCCTACCCCCTCCCCGATCTCTTTCTCTCTCTCTCTCTCTCTCTCTCTCTCTCTCTCTCTCTCTCTCTCTCTCTCTCACACACACACACACACACACACACCCCTCCACCAGGAGAGCTTGGTGACTTGGGTTAAGTCAGAGAACTACTAAGTGGCAGACACTGTGCTTGAATCCAAAATTCTCGTTCTTAGCCCATCGGCTTTCTCCTGCAATAAAAACATCACTTTATAGCAGATAATATATTTTTAGGTAAAATTTCCTCCATTGGCACTCAGAATACATTATCTCCAAAAGTGTCTGTTAAAAATCAAGCATGCTATTTAGGAAAAGCTGCGCGATCAAATAATACATACAAGTGTATATTTCAAATCACTTAAAACTCCCTATAAGGGAAGAAGAATATACACATCAAATACTTTTTAAAAAAAATTTACATGAGGACTTTTAGAGACATGTAGTGAATTATATAACTCTATTTAGAATCAACATCTGTTTTATGTATTATGAATACAGATATTTAAGTTTTATCAGAACAAAGCATAATAAAAATATAAAGATAAAAGTTCTATTCGGACACAGCCTAAGATCTCACAATGAGTTTTCTTACAGTCCCAATCTTTCCAGTGCCATCTATGCTGCAAAAGTTGGGGGAGGTTGTCCAAAGGATGGGTCCTGAGGGCAGTAGTTGGTGGGTGTAGAGTCTGCAGGGGTGGGAATATGACATCACTCTGGACCCCGGGTTCCTCACCTGTAACAGGAAGAGACTCGAAGACTTCCAACATCCCTAAAATGCTAGAGAACAATGCTTAATTTGAATGAGTTCAGAGATATGTTTTCTTCAGTAGAAGATCCAAAAATGTTAAGAATGCTTCAGGCTAAGAAAATTAAGGATTTTCCATCACTCTCTTTTAAAATTAATTTCTTACTGAAAAAAATGTCGACATAGAATACTTGGGTTTCATTTTCAGAACCCAGAGTGACCCACCTGTGGGTGCTCTCACTGGAACAAGCATGCTGGACAGGCTCAGGTACTCTGCCGTTGTGGGTCATTGCCGTGCAAGTTACAAATGCCGGCGATGGGTCATTCTCCCAGCCTCCGCCACGTCTGGCCCATAGAGGCCACGCTGGCTTCCTGACGAGAGGTGGCGCTCTTTGCCAAAAGATCATCATAGCAAACGCCACGGTTGGGTCTGGGGCTTACCACTTTACTACTTCCCTTCCTGGGCCACATATGTTCAGTGTAAATGAATGTGGAATAAATGGGTAGCAAAGACGTGATTATGGAGTACCACATTCGCTTGGATGAGAAACTTCATTCAGAATTAAAAGAAGGAGAATGAGGAAGAGAAGGAGAAGGAAAGGGGGAAGGAGAAGAGGGAGCAGCAGGAGGAGGAGAATATGCTAGATTTCCCGAAATGTTGGAGTTCTCTTACGGACCACTCTTCGGGCTCCAAATCAGTGTGGCAAAGAGGGAGGCGTAGACTTTAGTCCTGCAGGTGAAACAAATCGGCTTTCAGGACGTAGAAGCCGCAGCTCTGGACTAAGGTGCATCGGCATTCCATGGAGAAGACGACGTGTTGTGGTAGGCTTCCAGATACAAACGTCATCTTCAATAAAAAAAAAAAAAAATTAAAGAATTATAAACGGAAAACAAAAACCTGAGATTTAATAAGTGGTGGTTCAAATTTAACACACAACTTCCAGAAAGCAAGGCTTAAACTGATGATATTACAGGATGTATCTTTTTACACCCTTTTCAGTAATGAATCCCTTCATGGTCATGAAGTAGAAAATGTTGGAATTTTTCCTGGACCTGGAGCCAAGTTGGCTGCCTCTCTGACAACCTCATAGATCTGGTCCAGTCTCCAGCGTGTACAGCAGGGCCCCAGTTTATGCTTGAACTCCTCCAAGGACGGAGAGCTCACTGTTTCTCATGGCAGCCCACCTTGGACAGAGTTTCCTATTGGATCATTGTACTTAAATTAAAATGAAATTTGCTTCCCTGAAGTTTTTTCTGTAATTCATCCACAAAACAATACTTAAGGAAGGAAATTTTAGCATCTGCCCCATGTCAGGCCCTGTTAGGCCTTAGGAATAAAAAGGTGAGGGAATTACATGTGCACGGTTGATCTCATGGAATTTATAGTCCGATTTGATGGACTTCTCAGTGTTTTCCGTTCTAACGTGCTTAAGAAATAGACACACCCCCACGGATAGCTATGGCACTCTGCTGTGGGCACATTAGCATCTCAGCGGAGAAAGAGGTGTACCCTGAAATTCCCAAGTGGCACTGCATACCGCCACTCCCCCTTTTAGAAAGCACTGCTCTAATGATTCTGTATTTCTGTAGAAGTCCAATCCCACTTCAACAGGACGAGAGGTCAAATATCTAAAGACAACTGTCACAGTCCCTTTGGCCCACCTCAACCATTTGTTCTTTAGGCTAAACATGCCTAAATTCAGCATTCCAACTGTGGTTACCGCAGTTTCGAGGAAAAGATTGGCTCTGAAAAAGCTCTTGCCAGCAGCTGTAAACTCATTTCCATCTGTGGAAGTGGAACTCATTCCATCGGGCTAAAGCAGTCGCAGAAGAGGAGCAGGGAGAAGCCTGAGCTTCACGCAGCGCCCCAGGGATGTGACCTTTCCACCAGAGCACAGTCTGCGAAGATCAACCCGAAGCGTGAGGAGCATGGCCGAGGGAAGGGAGTGGGGGCTGTACTCACTGCCCCGTTTTCTTGTCTTCCTTCTAAGGCACAACCGATTGTTTCTTGGTTGGGATTAGAAAGGAGGTATAAGAAAGCATATTCTGTACAGACTGGCAAAAGTTAAGATTTAAAGAGGGGTGAGGGGTGAACGAAGAGAGAGAGAGGAAGAAGAAAAGACAAGCTGAGATAAAAATCACTCCAGTTTATATAGCTGCAATGTTTATGATGTAAAGAGACAGCTGCATTAAAGGATTAGGCCCCACTGCCTGATTAACATCATTTGATCTTTTGCTATTGAAAAGACCCTGTGTGTTTTCAAAGGCAATGGGCTTCTTAAATAAAACCAGGAGTCTGGGTTAGAAGAAAGCTGTTAGAAAACAACACAATGTTTGTTTAACAATCTTTTGTCCTACTTGCTTCACAATCTTCAGTTTCCTTCTCTCTGTTATTGGGGGCTGCATCTAAATCTGAAAATTGAAGTTCTGGCAGATTTGATGTGACAAAAAACAAATATAAAAAAATAATTTTGACCCACATTGCTCAGATCAGACTTTCCCCATAGATGTCATCATGGAGGAGCCTCTTTTTCTGTTTTGTTCTGAGTTTATTTTTTAATCCTTTACTCTCACCCCTAACAACCACCATGTAATCTCAGTAGAGAGATTAACACATCATCACACTTTCATGATTTACTTTCTCTCTTGTTTATCTTTTTTCTTTTTCCGCAAGTTTCAAGTGAGATTGGTACTCCTACTGAGTTAGATTGATCACCAGAAAGTCAAAATTTTCCGTTAGCCAACTGGGTGCAGCACGTTGGTGGGAGGACTCTGAGCACCTCCACTTCCATGCTGTCATCCCAAGGGTGGCTGGCAGTGAGGAGGTGGGGGCGGGCTTCTGGTGGTTCAAGAGGACCCAGCGGTCGTCATAACTAGTTCAGTCTCTATGGCCCATTCAGCTCTTGGCATCGCTGCCAAGCCAACCAACAAAGGGGTATTATAATCCTGACAGTTTCCCAGCATTGGCTGGACGGGCACAGACCACCAACCAGCTCCTTTTGCTTCTACTGTTCACAAGTGAGACCATGAATGGAAAAAAGTCAGTGGCAGAAATCCCACATCCTGCTGAAGTTGGTGTATGGATGTTGTTCTAGCAAGTTAGTCTCCCTTTAAACTGGTAATCCTCCTACCTGTTTTCTTTTTCTTTTTTTTTTTTTTGTTTGTTTGTTTTTAAGTACAGCAAGCCTGAATGGTAATGCGAAATCTTCATTGAGGTCTGCCAAAATATTAGATTTGAGTTTTGAAAAACAAGCATATGGCATGCAGTACTTTAGGGAATGAAAAATGTAATAAAAAAGAAATGTCATAAATTTAAAAAGATAAATTGAGATAAGCTTCTAAGAGAAGAGGCAATAATTCCAGCTAGTACTGGCAGCCACTGTGGTTCTTAAGAGATTGAATTTGTGGTATAAAAATAGCGTTTACAGGTATAAAATGAAATCATTTGAAGTCAATTTTAAATTTTGATTATGCAACCAAAAGTCTGCCCTTTCTGTGGACCAAGTGAAGGACATTTCCAACTCTGATTTTAAAAATAGTAAGTAAAAGAAAATGTTTAAGGACCAGTAACCTCAAAGATTTAACAACTAGATAAAATGATCTTTTAATACATTGGAATGAGAAATGTGGCATAATTCCATTTATTCAGAATGCTTTCCATATAAGTATGAATAACAATAGCAAGATGCCATATTTATGCATCAGACACCAAATTCTCAAAACAGCCGTAGCACTCCATGCTGCTCGGGTAAGAATATGATGTTCAAACTAGAACCAGTTTCAGAAAGCAATTTAGAACCTTAGTAATAGTTTGCTACTTTGACCCAGTTATCCTACTTATTTTTATTTTATTTTATTTTTAAACATTTTTTAGAGAAAGGGGAAGGAAGAAGAAAGGGAGAGAAACATCAGTGTGAGAGAGAAACATTGATTGCTTGCCTCTCGTACCAGGGACCAAACCCATGACCCAGGCAGGTGTCCTAGCCGGAACCCACCTGGACCTTTCAGTTTGCTGGATGATGCCCCCCTGAGCCACACCAGTCAGAGTCCTATTTCTTAAAATATATTTTATGTGTGCATGTATTCTAATATTTTAATATTATATTAAAGGCAAAATAGGAAAATAAACACAATGTTATGCATCAAGGCAAATATAAAAGCAAAAACAAACAACAGGAAAAAAAGCCACCCCCTCCCCAAATGAGAACAATAGTATTGATCAGTAAGTAAATTGTTAACCCAAAGTAAATCTGCATAATGGGATACCATGTAACTATCAAAATTGATGAATGTATCCAGAGAGTCTTAATAATTTGAGAGAATGCTTATTTAAGTGTTAAGTGAAAAGAGGACTGCAATTGAGTAGCTGGCAATGATTTCAGCCTGCAAACGTTCAGTAAATGCTGATTGCCATTGTCTTGGGAGGTGGTGTTATGGTTGATTTTTCAGTATACAGTCCCACATTTTCAAAATTATTCCCCAAGGGCAGATGTGATTTTTCGTAATTAGAAAAGAGAAAATTTATTTTAAAAAAAAAAACCTTCTTTCTGTTGTAAAAAGACTCAAATTTCCACCTCCCTTACTCTAAAGGTTACTTTACTTAAGGACAATACAAAGGGATGAACACCTTAACTTGTTACCAGAAGGTTCTACTGGGACAAATTTTGATGCTGATTAGATTGACTTTTAGTTCCTTTATTTTCTTCTTGATCTGTCCCTACAAGTGTACAATAGGCTGAGCAACATAACCTGGGATTATTTCTCTCCTGTTACCCAAGTATTACCTCCGGCTTGTTTGAAATGTATTAGCATGTGCAGAATGCCGAGTCCTGAACCACTGCAGAGAATCCAGCAAGCTGGATCCTGTGCATTGGGAAACAAGGGCCTTGACTGACAGCTAAGCCACAGGGGGTTCCTCAGGGAAAGCCAAACCAAATGTTGCAGCTACGAAAACCGGTGATGCTCAGAGCTCTGATGCTCCTGTAGCTCCAGCATTTTCTCAATTTTATTCCAGAGATAATATGCAAATCTTTTTCTGTAAAACTCTAAGAGGTCAGATACTGAATCTCCCATGCAATCACTCATGCAGCTAGCAATTGTTGAATGCTCACTGTGTTGTTCTATGGAGCTGTTTCGTTTAGTCAAGAGCATAAGCAGAGTTAACCCAGGTTGACGGCACTAGCCTCAGACAAAGGCAGGAGGTGGACAGGTGCGTGGGGATCCCCTGGGCTCCACATTTTAGAAGTCCCTGCCCTGGCCTCTGGGCCGAGCACTGGAGAATGCACATTCAAGGGACGCACTTCCCCGGAGCCTGTGGTCCCTGACCCATTCATCCAGCTATCAGGGACCCTGGCTTTTCCTGCTCAATAGCCCACCTTTTCCAATCTGCTCAGGCCCTTACCCAAGCCTGTTCTGAAAATGCCAGCCCTGGAGATCACTCACAGGCCCAAGAGGGGGTTGGGGCAGGCCTTTTGAGGGGTGCGGAGAGAGTTTGGCTGTACAGACTGGCATGGAAGCATTGTAAAGAGTGATAGTATTTAACACCGTGCATAGTGTGCAGTGGATGCTTGACAAATGTTATTTTTGATATATTCCCTTAGTATCTCATCACATATTTTCTGCTTTGAGAGAGAGAAAGAGATAACAACCATGAGAATTCACGCTTTCACTGGGGGACACTATTTTAATTTTTGGTATTCAAAATGGAATTTTTCTTTCCTGTAACTTGGCTATTGTCCTTCCAATACTCTGTATTCAAGCTAATTACATTCCTCCCCCACTAGATAAATTATTCTACACTTCCCCCATAAAAACCATCATGTTATACTTGTGGAACAAAATGCTTCTGTGTTCTACCACGCATGCAAAAATTGGTTGTATTTCAATACATAGCGAATTTCTCTGTGTGTGATTTAAGAGGTGCAGTGGGATTTATGACAGTGAGATGTAAATTTCACTCAATGATGCATCTGAATTATGATAGATTCCCTATTAAGTGGGCGCTATCACAACGTATCACAAGATACATTCTCCTGATGATATAATGTGAGAATCTTTTAAACATTCTATGAGTGGAGACTAAGCAGATATACACTATTGAGCTGACTTCTAAGTTACTACCTCCCCAAGTAAGTTATTTACCTCATCACTTTCAATATTTTCAATGTTAGGGGTCTGAGCATTCATGAAATGGTATTCTGCATTCTTCCCTAAAACTAAGAGATGTGATTGCAAGATAAAGCTGATAAAGCTGGAAAGAAAAATGTGGAGGATTTTAAGAAATCACTTTCTCTCTCTTTTTTTTTCTCCCTTTCTTGGAGCTTAGCAGTGCTTAGGTCTAAAATCCCTTTTTGGAATGTGAGTTTCACTTCTTGAGATCACAGAGCATGGAATAATAGTGGCAAAAAAAAATAGTGGCTAAATAACAGTGGCAGATTTTCAAGAGGGACAAACAGCTTAGGGCCAAGGCAGGGCCCAGAACACAATGGGCTCCCCTTTGAGAAATATTCCAAGAAATGGTATCTCTAAATCTAAACTATTGTAAATCCGTACGTTGTAAAGACTTTATACAAGAGACGACCTTCACCAAGAGGTACCCTTTCCTGCGTTGCACTTGTTGGAAAGGGACCTGGTGACTGTGAATCAGGAGTTCCTTCCCTGAGCCTGGATTTGTGCTGCCCCTGTGCGCCAGGGCCCCGCTGCCTCTTCCACTGAGCTCCCCGTGAGTGGAAAACAGTGGCCACCCGCTGCTGCTCCACATGAGGACTTATTGCATTATAGTAAATCCTTACTTAATGATGCGGAGAGGTTCTTGGAAACTGCTGCTTCTTGTGAAGTGACATACAACAAAACCCATATTACCATAGGCTAATTGATATAAACAAGAGTTAGGTTCTTGCAGCTTATTTCCAGTCACAAAAACGTCATCAAACTTCTGAATCAAGACCCAAAACACTTCTAATATTAAACATTGAAATGAATGTGCACTATAACACATTTAAGAAAAGTTAATAAAAACAAGTAAGATCATTATTTTCCAGCCTCTTCATTCTAGTTCAGGATCACAGGTGGCTGGAATCCATGCCAGCAGCTCAGGGGGCAAGGTGGTACCCAAACCTGGACAGAATGCCCTTCTGTTGCAGGGTGCACTCACACACACACACCCACTCACTCAGAGTGGGACAATGGAAACATACTAATTCACCTCATGTGTACATCTTTGGGATGTGGGAGAAACCAAAGGTCCTGGAACAAAACCAACACAGACGTGGGGAGAACATGCCAACTCCATACAGACAGTGGCCCCAGCCAGGAATCAATTTTTTTTTTTTTTTTTTTGCATCAAATTGTAACAATGACATTGAACAAAACAGCATTATTCTAGGACCTGCTGTGTTTTGTTCCATGTTCAGGCTGAGGTTACCCAGGTCTTGAATTTTCAGATTTCAGTCTGAACTGTTTTTCTCATTCTAATTTTCTACTGCTAAAGCAAAGTAGACAATTGACGCAATGCTACCAGTAGTTCAGGCCCAGATAACTATTTGGGAAAGGAAATAACTGAATGAGTCAATGAAATATAGTTGTTTTATCTGATCAATTCTGAAAAAGACTCTCAATTATTTGCCTTTTGCAGTGGGAAGAATTTACATTAGATTATCGTCCCAGTTTTTGTTATCGTTTTGGGTGCTCGTTGTAGCCTTTTCTCCAATCTGGACTCAAGTTGGGAACCTACAGAACAGAATTTTTGCTGTAATAAGGGTCTAACTGGCATTCTGTATAATGATGTTCTTGTGTGATTTTGGAATGCTATACTTTATTTCTCAAGGTGTGCTTCTCCACAGATGAAGAACTGTGGACGTAGGAAGCCCCTGTTTTTTATTTTATTTTTGATTTAATCTTTACTGTATTTCTTTTCCATTACCATTTAGTCCCCTTATACCCTTTTCCTCCCAGCAAAGTCCCGCTTTTTAGTTTCTTTAGCAGAGTGATGTGCTTGACACATGATAGGTGTTCAATTGGCTTCATGATTTAAAAAAGAAGGACTTAAGAGCACTGACTAAACTGATTGATTAGCAATTCAGTTAAGCAACCAGTGTTAGGATCTACATGAAAGGATGTCCGTTAATCTCGTAGTGATCATCTTAGCAACCCTTGTGGGTAAAAGCAGGAGAATGATAGATACCAGAAAAATGAAATCAAAGGTGGGAGGAGCACCATTTGTAACCATGGATAAGACATGTGAAAGTGAGACCTGTGTTTGAAGTGGGATTGGCCATTTGCTAGCTGTGTATTTTGGGATAAGTTTTTAAACCTTTTAACTCCTCGGTGTCCACATGTCATCATTAACAAAATGAGGACAATAATACTCTTCACTGTGCTATTGTGAGCATTCATTGCACTAGTGTGTACGAAGTGCTTAGCATAAAGTTTGGAACACGACAAGTACTTAGGAAATAGAAACTATCATTTTTATTAAGAAACCCTTATAATTTCCTGTTATACTTTCTAAAAAAGAATATGAATAGATTATATGTACATCCACTTCAGAAAAATCTCTCTAAGGAAAAGAAACATGAACTTGTAGGGAAAGTTGCATATTGAGTTATTTGCCTGACTGAAGCCTTCAGGGCAGTGCAGCAGGAATTTGGCATTTTATTTATGTTTTCTGAGCTTTGCTAGACTGTGATGTCTAAAAAGAAGTGAGCATAGTAGTCAACTCAGAGCAATCATTCCTTTCTAGTTCCCACAGTTCTCTCAGTACCATTATTCTCACTCTCTTGGCTCAAAGCTCTCCTTTTTTGAGGGTTTCTCTCCTTCACCTCATAAGCAGTCATCGTGATCTCATGTCAAGGCCTTCCTTTCTGCTCCTGTGTCCACCACCATCGTTTGCCCTGTGATCGCCTGAGCTTTGACCATTGCAACAGCACTGACTGCCTGTAGCTGCCGCTGGTAGCTCTTCTCTCCCCAACTCCTGTCCACAAGGAGAGGCACGACCTGGTGGTCCCCGGGGTGGCTTTGTAGCAGCAAGGCATATGTTAAACCCATTTCTAAAGATATTATTCCGGGGCTTCTGCTGGCAAAGCAGCTTGCCCTCACCTGTCTGGGCTGCCCTTCTCAGGTGGCACCATAAGGACCGTCGGTTATGAAGGGTTAAGAGTTATGAGTTTTCTTGACAGTTTTTGTTTGAACTCTGGTCCTGACTCTACTCAGGTAGACAGAATTCTTCACCTAATCCATCCACCTTCAGACAGCAGATCTCATGCATTAGCAATCAAGACTCCATCGTATTAAAGGACTTGCTTTTGGGGGGCCTGGTTCTCTGTGCGCAAATTCCCCTGGGAACTGCTCAGCATTGTGATCAAAAATAGCACTTGATCACAATGCAATATACAGATTATGTATCATAGAAATGTATACTTAAAACCTGTATAATCTCATTAACAAATGTCACCTCAATAAATGTAATTTAAAAAAAGAAAAGAAAAGAATAGTATTTGAGGGTTCTGGCTCCTGATTCAAAGTCATCTCTTTTAAATTCATTGACTTCCCCTCAAAGTCTCCAAATTGACCTTCTGCCTTCATTTAGTTCTTTACCCAGTTTTCCGGCCCAGTTTATTATTATCATTTCATAAACATGACTTTCTGCTTATTACTTGTTTGCTCAGCTCACTAGCCTTTCAACTAATCCCAAAGGTTGACTGACCTTCCCCCTATTGTCCTTGTGAATAGCTGGCATGGCTCCCACCTTTCTTACATCACCTCACCACCACCCCTGCCTGAGCAAATCCACAGAGAGCGAAGCATTATTAATTAAGGGCATGGACTCTAAAGCCAGGCTGCCTGGATTAAAATTCCGGCTCTGTCACCAACTCACTGTGCAAACCTTAGATAAGTTACTTGTACCTTGGGTTCGTCATCTACCAAATGGGGGAAAATATTGATAATAGTCTCTACCTCAAAGGGTTGACCAGAGGGTCAAATTAACTAACGAATGTAAAGCACTTTAGATAGTGCCTGTTGTATATAAGAGCTCAACACTTGGTAGATATTACTATGTGACTCAGCTTAACAGCTCACACACTCATCACAGAGTAATTCTTCCCCACTTTGTCTAGGTGCTTTATTAGGCACTTATTAGATGCTGCATTACAGTACCAGTCAATTTAATTGCTTTTAGTAAATATTGAACACACAATAGAATATTTCTACTATATTTGAAGGGCATAAGGATGAACGACAGTACACATACCTGTATTTCCATGACCAAACTTTGGAGATAGGACATTACTAACCTCTAAGGAGGCCCTTGCACGTTCCTTCTAAATATCATCTACTGTCATCTTCATTTCCATAGGTGACCTGGATTCAGACATTTTCCTTTAAGTCCATAATAATTATCAATGCTGGTGACTCAATACACAGTTTCAAGTTTCTTTTTCTCAGGAAAGTTTTCTTGAATTACAAATTTTAGCCTTTGTCTCGTGCTGTTACTTTTGATTCCGTTTTCCCTTTGAGCTCCTACCTGCTTGCCCTTCACTTCTATCACTTTGAGTCTGTTTTTATGTCTTCATTTCATTTTGAATTTTAAAATTCCTTTTTAAAAATCTAATTCTTTTAAAAATACATTTTATACTAGCATTATTAAAATATAATTCATATGCCATACAATTCATTGAGTTAAAGTGTACAATTGAAGGTTTGTAACATAGTTACAGAGTCCTGTGATCACCGTCACAATCAATTTTGAAACATTTTATCATCCCCAGAAGAAACCTCTTACTGATTAGTCATCAATCCCCATTTTTCTTATGCCCCCAACCATTAGGCAACTACTGATCTACTCTCTGTTTCTACAGATTTGCTTATTGTGGACATTTTATGTCAATGGAATCACAAAATAGGTGGTCCTTTGATTTTGGTTTCTTTCACACAGCATAACATTTTCAAGGTTCATTCATGTTGTAGTGTGTATCAGCACTCCGTTTTGTTGTTGTTGTTGTTGCCGAATAATATTCCATCGCAAGGATATATCACATTTTATTAATCCATTCCTTCATCAATTGAATGACATTTGGATTGATTTCATGTTTGTCTGTTATGCACAATGCTGCTATAAACATTTGTATAGCAGTTTTGTGTAGACATACAATTTTGTTATTCTGGCAGGCATGCCTAGGAGTAGAATTGCTGGTTCACTTGATAAACCAGTGAAACCTTTTGAGAAGCCATCAGACTGCATTCAAAAGTGGCTGCACCATTTTACATTCCTATGAGTGTATGTGGTTCCAATTTCTCCACATCCTCACTAACACTTGTTATTATCTGTCTTTCTGATGATCTCAGTCTTAGTAAAGTGGTATACCATTGTGGTTTTGACTTTTATTTCCCTGATGGCTACTGATGTTGTGCAACTTTTCTTGTGTTTATTGGCCATTTGTATATCTTCTTTGGAAAAATGTTTATTCAGATCTTTTACCCCTTTTTAATTGGGTTGCCTTTCTGTATTGAGCTGGAAAAATTCTTTATATATTTTAGATACAAGTTACATATGAGATATGTGATTTGTAAATATTTTCTTTTATCTGTGGGTTGTCTTCACTTTTTCGATAGTATCATTTGGAGTACAAATGGTTTAATTTTGATGAAGTCCAATTTATCTTTTTATTTTGATGCTTGTGCCTTTGGCATCATATCTAAGAAACCATTGCTTAATCCAAGGTCTTCAAGATTTATGCCTGTTTTCTTCTAAGAGTTTATACTTTTAACTATTATAAATTGGTCTTTGATCAATATTGAGTTAAATTCTCTCTATTGGGTGAGAGAAATGTTCAACTTCATTCTTTTGCAATGTGGATATCTAGTTATCTAATTGTCCCAGAATCACTTGTTAAAAGCCTATTCTTTCCCCTGTTGAATTGTCTTGATAACTTTTTGAAAGTCAATTAACTGTGAGTGCAAGGGTTTATTACTGGACTCTTTATTCTGTTGATTTATATGATGACTGTTTATATACTCATATACCATTATTGTGCTATCATGATTACTATCGTTTTCTGTTAAGTTGTGAAATCAGGAAGTGTGTCTTCCATATTTGTTTTTTTCCATATTTGTTCTTTTTCCATATTTGTTCTTTTTCAAGGTGTTTCTTCAACCCCATTCTGAGTTACTTGAACTGCCATGTGGATTTCAGAATCAGCTCGTCAATTTCTGCAAAGAAGCCAGCTAGGGTTTTGATTTATATATTCTTTAATTTCTTTTTTTTTTTTTTTTTTTTTTTTTTAAGATTTTTATTTATTTATCTTTAGAGGGGAAGGGTAGGAGAGGGGGAGAGGGAGAGAAATATCAATGTACGGTTGCCTCTTGTGTGTCCCATGCTGGGAACTGGCCTGCAACCCAGGCATGTGCCCTGACTGGGAATCGAACCGCGATCCTTTGCTTCGCAGGCCCGTGCTCAATCCACTGAGCTACACCAGCCAGGGCTATATTCTTTAATTTCTTTTATCAATGTTTAGAAGTTTTCAGAGTATACAATTTGAACTACTTTTGTTAAATTTATTCCTAAGTATAATGTTGTTTTCATTCTATTGTAAATTGAGTTTTCTTAATTTCATTTTCACTTACATTGTCCATTGCACATGTACTATATAGAAATAAAATTTGTTTTTGTGTGTTGGTTTGTATTATACAACTTTGCTATACTTGTTTATTAATGCTAATGTTGTTTACATTGATTCCTTATGGTTTTTTATACACAAGATCATGTCATTTGCAAATAGAGATAGTTTTACTTCATTTCCAGTCTAGCATCTTTTAGTTCATTTTGTTGCCTAATTGCCCTGTCTAGACCTTCCAATTCAATGTTGAGTAGAAGTAATGAAAGTGGATAGCCTTGTCTTGTTTTTCATTTTAGGGGAAAACCTTTCAGTCTTTTGCCATAACTGTGATATTAGTTGTAGATTTTTCACAGATCCCTTTCATCAGATTGAGGAAGTTCTTTTCTATTTCTAGTTCATTGAGTCATCTAATTCTTGAAAGATATTAACTGGTGTGTTTACTTGCTCTTGCATTCCTTCTATTTAGTCTTACAATTGCATCATTTTTTCTTTTCTAATTCTTTTTTTAATATATTTTATTGATTACACTATTACAGTTGTCCCATTTCTCCCCCATCATTCCCCTCCACCCTACACACCCCCTCCCACCTACATTCCCCCCCTTTAGTTCATGTCCATGTGTCATAAGTTCTTTAGCTTCTACATTCCCCACACTATTCTTGCCCTCCCCTTTCTGTTTTCTAGCTACCAGTCTATGCTACTTATTCTCTGTACCTTTTCCCCCTCTCTCCTCCTCCCCCTCCCCTGTTGCTAACCCTCCATGTGATCTCCATTTCTGTGTTTCTGTTCCTATTCTAGATGTTTGCTTAGTTTGCTTTTGTTTTAGGTGTGGTTGTTAATATCTGTGAGTTTGCTGTCTTTTTACTGTCATATTTTTTATCTTCTTTTCCTTAGATAAGTTCCTTTAACATTTCATATAATAAGGGCTTGGTGATGATGAACTCCTTGAACTTGACCTTATCTGAGAAGCACTTTATCTGCCCTTCCATTCTAAATGACAGCTTTGCTGGATAGAGCAATCTTGGATTTCAAGACTTCAAATACTTCTTTCCAGCCCCTTCTTGCCTGTAAGGTCTCTTTTGAGAAATCAGCTGACAGTCTGATGGGAACTCCTTTGTAGGTGACTGTGCCCTTATCCCTTGCTGCTTCTAGAATTCTCTCCTTCATTTGAATCTTAGCTAATGTAATTATGATGTGCCTTGGTGTGTTCCTCCTTGGGTCCAACTTCTTTGGGACTCTCTGAGTTTCCTGGACTTCCTGATAGTCTATTTCCTTTGCCAGATTGGGGAAGTTCTCCTTTATTATTTGTTCAAATAAGTTTTCCACTTGTTGCTCTTCTTCTTCCCTTTCTGGTACCCCTATAATTCAGATGTTGGGACGTTTAAAGATGTCCCAAAGGTTCCTAAGCCTCTCCTCATTTTTTTGAATTCTTATTTCTTCCTTGTTTTCTGTTTGTTTGTTTGTTTCTTCCTTCTGGTCCACTCCATTGATTTGAGTCCCAGTTTTCCTCCCATCTCTATTGGTTCCCCATGCGTTTTCCTTCATTTCACGTATTGTAGCCCACATTTTTTCATCTAATTTGTGAGCAAAATCAACCAATTCTGTGAGCATCCTGATCACCAGGGCTTTGAACTGTGCATCTGATAGGTTGGCTAGCTCTTGGTCACTTAGAGGAATCGGCTCTGGGGCTTTGATTTGTTCTCCGGTTTGAGCCATTTTGGGTGAGTTTTTTTTTGTTTTTGTTTTTGTTTTTGGTCTGGTCACAGCTGTTATGTAGTGAGGAGTGGAGTCTTAGGTGTTCCCCTGTGTGGGGCAGCCCAGTCGCTGAGTTGTGACACTTATGTGCGGGCGGGGTCCAAGAGGGAACAATGGCGCTTGCTCCCCTCTCTCTTGGATTCCAGTCCCTTTTGCCGCTTCCCCTCCACCTGTATTATCTGTGCATGAATGTGGGACCACCTGGTCAGCCAGCCACCTTGTGTGGCCTCACTGGGTCTGCACAGTTGCCACCCTGGGCCCTGGGTCTGCTAGCTGCCACCTGTGCACATGGGGTCTGCTAGCCGCCGCCTGCATGCCTGGGAACTGCCAGCTGCTGCTGCCTGGGTGCCCGGGTCCACACCTCCACTTTTTCCTACCACAACTCCGCCCCTCTCACCAGTCTGGATGAGTGGTTGTTGGACTTCCATACAGTTCAACTTCCTATAAGTTCTTGTTGTTTTCTTGTTTCTAAATCTTTGTTGTCCTTAATTTTGGTTGTGAGAGGAGGTACAGTGTGTCTAACTATGCCTCCATCCTGGCCGGAAGTCTCTTTTCTAATTCTTATATATGTTGTCACCTTTCTTTTCAAATTTTTCTTTTCTTCAATCACCTCATTTGTGAGTTTGTCCTAATTCCATTTTTTATTCTCTATATGTTCTATTACTTTTTCACTTTATTTGGGTTACTTTTAAATATTAGATTATACTTTTAATCTTTTTTGTGTTTTTTGACATTTTTATTGTTTGTAGGGATATTATTTTTGCATCCCTCTCTTTCCTTCTCTCTCTCATTTTATTTATTTGTATAGGATTCAACTCTTGATGTTTTTTTGAAGATAATTTTTAAGGAAAACGAGTTTTCCAGTATTTTTGGAATGGTGGTGGTAATTTTGGATATCTTTTCTACTTTGATGACTCTTGTACTCCCTCTTCTCTTATTTTCATGACACTTAATCTGGACTTTGTTTTCTCATTTGTGTTGCTCCTGCCTGACCAAATTAGATTCCAGCCCAGCCATTTCTTCTCATAGTGGTATATACTCTTATACCCTTGTTGTGCTGTCATGATTACTATCATCTTCTGTTAAGTTGTGAAATCAGGAAGTGTGTCTTCCATATTTGTTCTTTGTCCTGGAGAGGAGTTTTGGTGAAACCCTCTAACCTAAGCCATTCTCTCAGATGACTAGAGAACCTCCTTTGAGAGCTTGTTGGGGTTCTCCTGTTTGTCAGGGCTGCCAGATGCCCTGCTGACTTCTCTCTGCTTCCTCCTGTGCTAAGGATAATTGCACTTGAGACTTCTAATTGTGAATCCTCTGGTTCCTCATTTTTGGGGCTTTACCGGGGATACCTTGTTGCCTAGTTTGCTGCATGTGTTGCCTGTGAGTTTTTGGGTTTGCTCTCATAGCTGCCCTGCCTGTTCTTTAAGAGATAATTCAAGAACATTTAAATAGTGTGTTTCTACCACTGCCATCTTCCCAGAATTCTTGTAAGCCACTTAAAATCCTTTCTGATGTAAGGCAGATTACAAAACATGTGAATACATAAAAGAAAGTTCTCCTTTATATGCTTTATAAGCCTCTATATTATCTGTAAATAAGTCATATATACTGGTACTTTCTAGTCAAAAGAGAAATATAGTATGCTTTTGCAGTTCCCGAGAAGCCGCCTGCTTGTTAATTAGATTTTAAAGCCAGTGTTTTGGTTTTTGTTCCTCCCTATTTCTAGGAAGGACTGCACTGCCAACATTTTAGAAGGCTGAGAATATGATATCATCTCAAACTGTAGATGCAGCTTTCATTTCTTTCTGTTTCCTTCACCCATTTGCTTTCCCCACTAGTTTGTCCCTTGAGTTCATTCTCACTGGAAGTGGAAAATGATGTTTGGAGTCATGCTATGAATACAACTAGGGACCCCTTGACAGTCTTTTCCAAGAGACTTAATAATTTTAATATGACAAATGCAAACATACCTATGACTTTTCTATAAGCTTCAATGGTTCTTTCAATGGGTGTATCCCTGCTGAGTGGTGTACTTTGGTGATACTGTGTGTGAGTGTTAAGGAAGAATTAAACTTTGGTTTCCTACAGCCTATTCTGCTTGCCCTGATAAATCATTATTTTACATTGCCATAACCATCATTTTATTTCCCTTTTAGTCCAAAACTAGGTGATATTTTTCTGTCATTCTTTCCCATCTAAAATCATTCTCAATACTTTTATTTGTATAATGTATTTTTCCATTTCTAAATTAGCATGTAATTTTTTCTCATTACTCCCATTCACTTTCCATCTGAACATATTTTCAATTTATGATAATCACTTGGAGTTCAAAACATATCCTCAAAGACAGAGGACAAGTTTTGGCCCTCAGGTATTGATTACTAGGCTTACAGTTATTCATTCTGCTGAAGTTATTAAATAATTCTGGATCAAAAGTGTTCAATTTTCTGAACTTAACCATGTATATTCGCCATCTGCTACCACACTGTTTTATGAAACCCTTTAATGGAATAATTGTGATGTAATTGTTAAGTCTGCTTTGGAATTATCTGTGTAGATCGCACCATGGCAAACATATAATTATTCTTGGTCAATATGGTTGAAGGAAGAGATAGACATAAGAGGGAAGGGAGGAAGGAAGGAAGGAAGGACAGAAGGAAAGAAGGAAAGGGGGGAAGAAGGAAGGGAGGGAAGGAGGAAGGAAGGAAAGAAGGAACTGTTATTTCCTGGTATGTAGATGAATGCTTAAGTGGTAATGTACTGGAATTCTTGCAAAATGGCCTTAAGAAAGAAAATTAAGACTTTATTTTTTTTTTATTCCATTGCAAGAAAATGCTAAGTGAAGGTACACAATATTTCACTAACCAAACTACTTAAGAACGCTTCATGGTATGAAAACAAATGCAAAATCAGCAAATACCTCTATACCGTAGGGAGTAGACCTGAGAAAAACAGATTTTTTTCAAACAGAAATTTCAAGGGTATAAATTGTGCTTTTATAGACTATTATGTTTTTAGATTAAAAGTAAACATTGATGGAAATATTTTATGAAGTGATTCTTTACACCACATCATTTACTACTTCCTTTTAAGTGGATTATACAGATGTTCTTAAAGCTAACACATCATCAATTTTTATAAGTTCCCTGTTTTTTTTTTACTTTATAAATTCTCTAGGATTCTTTTACTTATTGCTCATCTTTGATGCTAAATTAAACTGCAATTGCTGTGTCTCAAAAAAATTTACCTCTGTCAAAAAAAAATCAAAGGTAATGTAATTTTCAATGACTTTTGTTTATTAAGATTATAGCAATATAGTCAAACTTCATGATATAATGATTTATTATTACACGGATGTGGATGCACTGGGGATCAAAGAAAAATTTTGTGTGATAAACTGATTTCACAAATTAGAAAATTTGTGTTTGTTTCTATCCCTGACATGAGCATAATTATAAGGTTTCCATATAAATATATATGAATGTCTTTAGGCTTATCAAAATGAAGAGCTTAAATATAATCTTGTAGATTTTTAACCTGATATTTATCATTTATTCCCAATTTTCTTGACTTAATCATCAAGGTTTCAGTAGTGATTAGCACACTAAATATTCAGCTCTATGTGCTTCCTTGCCACATGTGGTGACTCTACAAGTATTTTAGACACTCCCAAGTACTGTTTGTGACCCTTATCTAATTTTTCAGTGCAACTTGTATGTCTTTCCATCATAGTGTCTCTTACACTGTGCTGTAAATGTGCTTACTGGTTTGTCTCTTGCCGCTTTGGGGCCAGTGACCAATTTGTCCATTTCTGTGTCTTTTATGTCTAGGAATTTTCCTGGCCAATAAATGTTTATCAAATAAAAATTTACACTTTATGGGTCAGGCTAGATTTTTCTTCACTAGTGACCTTGGTTCTCATTATCTTATAAAGTATGAATAGTATTCCCTTTCTCCTGAATGATTGAAGACATTAAATTGTAATAAAAATACATAGATGAGAGAAAACATTAATGACTATTGGTGGACACATTAGTTGATAGTCTTTGACCAAGGTGATTTTTTGCAAATTGGCATGAAGCGTTTTTCATCAGTGTGCATCTTATGTACTGACAGGTCACTGTGATGACATTAGGAAGGTGAAAGGTGTATAAAAATGACTCAACAATGAAACACAGACATTGCTCTGATGGGTATTTATTGACTGACTCTAGACAATGTCACAAATGGATGCAGTTATTGCTTTTTCAGGTGGAGTTTACAATGTTTAATAATAAGTTAGACTTGAATTATTATATACCATGTGGTCATAAAATAAGATGATCAAATTCATGTCTTATCTCCTGGGTATTTTTTGTTTGGTTCTATCTGATAGTATAAGTATAGTAGTTTTTTCAAGGTTATTTTCATTTTGAAACTTGGTGAGAAGTAATTTAAGTTGACAGCCTTAACAAGTGTAGCTGCCTGTATTGCAATGGATTTGTTGTGCGATATGAACATATTCTCACCAAACGTTAAACAATAATGCATCTAGTTTTCTCTGATCAGGGGCATGGGAGACACAGATTGTTTTTTTGTTTGTTTCTATCAATTGAATTTTAGTAATGAAATTCTTTGCATTTCTCCACATCCCAGAAGTAATAAGAAGCATAATACTACATATTTTGACCCAGAATTTCCACCATCAGGACTCTCTTCTCAGATATAGATGTGCCTGCGCATAAAGGCTCACAGTTAAGGAAGTCTCCTGGAGCATTTCTTGTAGAAGCAGCAAACTGCAAATATCTTGACTTTCCATCTGTAAAGCAGTGTTTGAATAAAACATAGCAAATCATGGTATAGATCTATATGTTTATAGACAAAATTAAAAATAGCACTAGGATCATACTCTTTTATTTAAACTATACCTTGAGCATCCCCTCAGGTTAGTACATATAGCCATTTATTATTCTCTTTTATAGATGTACCACATTTTATTAGTTCATGAGGTTAAAATTAGAGGGAAAGAAGAGGATGGGAATTTTTTTCTTATAAACTTCTTTGACTTGTTATAATAATCATGTATTACTGTTTTTGCTGGTTTTTTATTTTAATTTTCAATTACAATTGACATTCAATATTAGTCTGTATTAGTTTCAGGTGTACAGCATAGTAGTTAGACAGTCACATACTTTTCAAAGTGATGCCCCTGTAATTTCAAGTACCCACCTGGCACATATCACTTCTGTTATTAAGAATATCTAAAAAGTTAAAAATGTGATAGCAAATGTTCATTCAAAGAGGCTGGCTTAAAGACAAAGATACTTAGAATGAACTCTTTGAATATGATGAGTATTCAAGATGAGTAAACAGTTTGATGACAAATTTAAGATGTCAATACAAAGTAATGAGTATGCTTTTTGTTTTTAGTTTTCACAAACTAGATTCAAAGGTTTTTCTTGAGAGGGGAGGGAATTTCAGGGGGAAAGGTGAAGGGTTTGCAGGAACAAGTATAAAGGACACTTGGACAATAACAAGGGGGTGTGCAAAGGGGAGGGAGGTAAGGAGGGTTGGGGGTGGACTGGGATTGGGGGGAAGGCAGAAAACTATACTTTAACAACAATTAAAATACATAAATTTTTTTAAAAAAGGACTTTCCTAAAAAAAAAAAAAAAAGCAGTTCCACGGATTTTTAGATAAATCCAGTAGCATTGGAATAATCACATACTTCCAAGATGGAGGAAAATAATATTTTGCATGTTTAAGTGCTGGCATTTAAGAAAAGCTAGTCTCAAAAACTTATGGTCACATTTACGATGTATTTGTATATTATACAGAGGTATATAGAGAGTGGTCTTAGTATTCATGAACTGAACAGCAGAAAAAGGAGAATGAACCCAAGCATGGCATCCTGACCAATCACACCCACCATTGAACAGCTAAAATTCATTCTAACTTACACTATTCCCTTCCATCCTTTATCCATTATATTAATACCCCCTTTTCACCATCATTGTTATTTATCACTTTGGCTGGATAGTCTTATGATTTTTTTCACCATTCAGATGTCATCTAAAAAAATCATATTGACATACTTTCCCCTGTCATGCTGCCCTTGTGAGACAAGCATTTTAAGTGTTACAAGGAGGTGCTGTTACTACTACAAAGGTTATTATAGGAAGGATGAAAGAACTTCATTGGGAACAGTAGCCCCGTACATGACAAAAAAAAATGTTACACAGTTCCAGATGCATTGTAACAAGAGTGGAGGGAACATAAATGATCTTAGGTCACCAGATTAGTGTAGATAATAGAAGGAAGCATGTGAACCCAAGTTCTCTCTATGGATATAAACTGGGAAATGCAGAGGAATCCGCAGCATGGTGTACTAGGAGTAGAACAGTGTGCAAATGTATCCTGTGACCTGGTTATCTACAGAACATTGGGACTCAGGCCAACTACTTTGATCCTCTAGAGAAGCAAGACGGCTTCCTCATGTAAAGCTAATTTAGTAGAGTTCATTGGGAGTACAGAGTTGGGACCTAAAGCAGGCTGTCCAAGTGACCTCATTGCAGGGCACACAAGGGCGTGGGTGTCTGCCACTCTCCTAATCAGAAATCCTTGATATTGCTTGTATGGTGGTGTTTCTTCCTGAGATGCAATTTCGTCACTCCCAGAACAATGCTAAGGCTAATAGCACTAATAATACACCATGTTCTGATAATTTAGGGGGTTCTGTTGCTTTTCCTGATTTTGGGATGTAAGCTATAGTCCTTATTCAAACAGTAGTTCTCTGTCCCTCCCAGCAGATGGTACTGTGGTTGGAGATCTTTACAGAATTCCTGTGGAGCCATTGTGCCTTTGATACATCATCATGCCAAGGCCCAGGAGCTATGGAACATATTACCTTACCAAGAAAAACCAGCCTTATACTGGTTTGGCACTTGCAAATATGGTCTTCATACTGAGTCCCAGAGGGTGCCTTATAGAGTAATAAATGTCTTTACCAACAGCCACTGTGACCTCAGAGATGCACGCAGCCAAGAGCAGCTACATGTTACTGACAGTTAATTAGTGTTGGTATTCATTAGATGTGGGAGTAAGGGCCTGAACATGATCCATTACTCATTGTGAGTGGAGTCAAGGGACAGAGGAAAAGCTATCCAAGCAGCCTAAAGGCAAGAACCAGAAAGCAGAATAGAGCACAATGAATGAACAGGGTACTTGGTTATAGTTCTTTACTGCACGAGCACACACTCACACAAACACACACTCTCGTATACTGAGCCCTCACACATTCAGACATGCATCTCATTCAGCTCCCATGGTTCATGCTATAGATTGAATTGTGTTCTCCCCTAAAAAAAGATACGTGGAAATCTTAACTCCCAATATTTGTGAATGTGAACTTGTTTGGATATAGGGTCTTTGAAGGTATAATAAGTTAGAATGAGATCATACTCGATTTGAGTGGGCTCTAATCCAATATGACTGGTGTCCTCAGGAAGAGAGAACAGGCAACAGGGAGGAAAATTTCACATGAAGACGCAGAGACAAACAGATGGGACAGAAAATGGCCATGTGATGTCAGAGGCAGAGATTGGAGTTGTGCTGTCGCGAAGAAGGAATGAATGTCTGGGGCTACAAGAGACAAGAAAAGAGCCTCCCCTTAGAAATGCGAAGAGAGTGCGGCTCTGCAAACACCTTGATTTCAGGCTTCTAGCCTCAAGAAGTGTGAGACAGTAAGCCTCTGTTGTGTCAAGCTCTCGGTTGGTGGGATTTTGTTATGTCAAACCTAAAAAGCTGATATTGTTCACTTTTGTGAAATGGACACCCTCACATTTATTGGTACTTCTTGGTGTATCTGGCACATTTTCACACTCTTGTAATGTCTCACTTAAAACAATTACAATTTGAATCCAATAAGCTCATGCAGTCCTACTCTGATCAATTTATATCAGGCTGTTCTATTTTGAATAAAAAGGAAGATGAATCAGATTTGCAAGGTGAGCATCTTGGTACACTGCTTTGGAAGTAAGGAGAAATGTACCCCTTTCATTATGATTCTTCATCCTGGAAAACTGGATAGAAATATAGTACAAACCTTTATTTAGAATATACTTGTCTATTACTAACTTAGTTTTGGAACTTCAGTAAACTTGCCCATAAAGAAAATAGTCATTTGGGGACTTGTTGATGTGGCAATTTTTAACCAACTTGAAATTTTGGTGGAAAAAGAAGTTGTGAGTGTTCATAGCAAACTTACAATATATGATTTTCTTGTCATTAACTGCTTTCTAACCATGTCTTTTAAAACTTTCAAAATAAACATTTATTTTGCTTCTATAAAATAATCTGTAAAACTGGTCTTCAAACCATAGTTACTCCTTGCAATGGTCATGGCAGCTTATGTTTGTGTGTTAGACTCCATGGCAAGCAAGAAGGATACAAAGTGATCCTTGTCCTCAAAGTGTTCATAGGCTGTAACCAGTGCTCTCCTATTTATACCCCTGCCCACCATACCTTTTCCCTGAGCTCCCTACTCTTGAGCACTCTAAATAGAACAGTGATTCTATTTACAAAAAAAATCACTGTGGCTGCCATGTGTAGGAGGATTTTAGGTCTGCCAGTATTTAAGTAGAGTTATTGGATGGGGCTATTGCAATGGTCCAAGCAAAAGAGAATGGTGGCTTGGACTAGAATAGTAGCCATGGGATTGCAGAAAGATAGACAGACAAATAGAGGATGCTAGTTGGAAGTAGAAAAAATAAGGGCAATTGCTGGCATTTTGGGTATAAGAAATATGGGAAAAAGGAATCAGGGACAATTTCCTGATACAGCAAGTAGGTGAATGTGGTAGCAAAAATTGAGATACAGATGCTGAGTAGGAGGTTTGGGGATAAGGAAGTGAGTTCTGTTTTTGGCATACAAAATTTAAGATGTGTATTAGATGGCCCAGGGAATGTGCCAGGCAGGCTGTAGCATTTATAAATCTGAAATTCAGGGAACAGATGATACCTGGAAACCCAGCATGTAGGTATTATTAAAGCCATGGGCCTAGATGAAACATGAAAAAGGACCAGGGTTGAGCTTTGGGACATCCTAGCATTTGGAGGTGGGTTTGACGACAAGGGGCTAGCAAAGGATGCTAAAAGGAGAGGCCAGCGAAAGAGGACAATCAAAGGGCATGCTTTCAAAATAGACAAAAGTAAAAATGATCCCATTAACCTAATTCAGCTTAGGGTGTTCTATTGTTGTTGCACATTCAACAAAGAACTCTAAACAACCCGTTCTTAATTTATTTGATATACATATGAACACTACTTCAACAATCAAATTTAAGTTTGCTTCTCCTACCAGTAGGAGCTAATCACTCCTCTGAATAACACATCTCATTCTCGTTGTAAGTAGACACAGTACTAGATCTCCCTCTGGCTCCTGACCCAATAGTCCTGGTTAGTTCCTTCTTCCTTTCTTTTAGATATCAAACACCAATCATGCAAAAGATGAATTTAAAACACCTACAAATAACACATTCATGTCTGAGGTTCATGGGATCATGGTCAAATATATTTTCCAAAAACAGGTGGACACAGCATCAAATGTTGAAAGTAGAAGGCAACATACCCAGTGTAGTCAGTAATTTTATAGCTTTTCATCGAATACAAGTATGTATATATCTTTATATAGTTTTAAAAACAAAGGAATCTTCAAAAGAAATGAAGTTTGGGAGAACAGGGGACAAGAGGAGATAGTTAAAAAATAAATAAAAATAATTCGAGTTACCAAGGCATTTTCAAACTTGGGGGCATGTGTTTGCATATAAACTGGTGTGTGTGCCCCTGCACTTAAGGTCAAGCTCCGGCATGCTCATTTGAGGTAGCAGAGGCTTGCATCAAAACACTCATCAAAACACAGGCTGCATTCCATTTACACAGCCCAATATCAAGATTGCCCAGAATTACATCTTTATGCCATTAGACATCTAATGCAAAGCCATCAGGTCTTTCAGCTTTCCCCAGGGATCCCTCAGGAGGAATTTCTGCCGAGAGCTGGGCAACTCAGACCCGATGCCTGTCAGGAATGAACCGTGTTACAAGTTTCAGGGAGGGCTTCCGTTGTCAAAACAATCATAGCTGTAATTTTCTCTCCCTCTATTTACAGGAAACAAACTCTTCCTTCCTGTCCTCTGCTTGTAGCAGAAAATAGACAAGCCAAGCAGATGTCCAGGGATGGCGGAGGAGTACCTCAGGCTGCAGCTTCCTTGGAGAGAAAACAAGCTCCAAGAGAGCCTTGGGGGTGGGATGGAGGTGGGGAGATGGGGGGAAGGAAGGCAGTGCCGTATTGCATCCTGATTCTGAAAGCGGACCCTTGCCTTCTTTCAGTCCCTGCAGCTCCTTTTGTCTCTTTCCAGCTTTTTCCTACCACAGTGAGCTCTGTGAACTAAATGTGGCCAGGGAAATCTCCAGCAGACACGGTATTTTTAAACTCTATGGCCTCCTGTTTGCACACTCATGTGACGTAGATAAACTAGATCCAGAGAGTTTCTCATGGGAATCCAGGGTGCTTAGCCGTGACTGCTTGCCCTTGTAATGCTGCCCTTGGGGTTTCATTTCACATCTTCAAGACTTGGGAAGCAGCAGACCCTGTGAATGCACCAGGAATGTACCAGGGAGGCTCTGTTCACCGGGCTTCGCAAGGATGGCTTCCGTGGGCCTATGAAAACTTGCAGGCTTGGCAGCTGGAACCCAGCTCAGGCTGAAGGGCAAATGTAATGCAAATTTGGTCACTGGCAAGATAGAATTAGTTCTCTCAACCTTCCAAGTGCCCTTCATGTTGAAGTCCTTGTTGTCGTGTGTTGTTTTGTTTTGCGCTCCTTGCGTATCATTCAACTTTAGCTACAGTATTCTAAAAGTACATGTCCTTATCTCTTTCCTTTAGCATTACTGCTTCCAGCGACTGTTATTTCTTTCTCTGATGCTCTTGCATAATGTCTTGGAATAACAAATATTTTACTTTTTTAATTTAAATAGTGTCTTTACTTTGCATAAATGGAAGGTACAAAATAGGGGAGGTTAAGAATAGTATAGGAAATGGAGAAGCTTATATGAAATATACGAAAATATATAGGAAATATAGAAACTTATATGTATGACCCATGGACATGAACTAAAGGGGGTGAATGCAGGTGGAAGGGGGGCAGTGCAGGGTGGAGGGGGATAAAAAGGAGAAAAATGGGACAACTGTAATAGCATAATCGATAAAATATATTTTTTAAAAAGTATCTTTATTTTGAAGCAATTTCTTCATAGAAATTAAAGTATATTTCAGGATAAAATGATGGTGGGGAAACCAATCACATACTTACTGAGAAAAATTACCTGTGAATCAATGATTGAAAAAATAAAATATTATCATATTATGGATTTAATTAAATATGATGATTTCCAGGCAGATGCCACTGAAGCATCTTGAAGAAGGGGTACCTTCTTCTCTTTTGTGCAAAGGGACTGTTCAGACTAGCAGTATGCACCTTTTTCCTCTATTGCACTTTACCATTTACAATAACTACCATTACCGATGCCTAATTTGTGTCAAGCACTAGTATAAGCGGTATAGTACTGGTAATCGAGCTTTGAAAAACAAACAAACAACCCTGAATTGCAGTGTTCGCAGATTTCTGTAGTGATGGATTCCAGCTACCAAGGTTCTTGAAAGTGAATATGAAATTGAGAAGAGATGATCACAATGGGCATTTTTGAGCCAGTATGAGTTGGCTCCAGCATACCAGGGGTAATATGTGTTGTTGTATTATTGGACATCGCTACACAGTTCACACAGCCTTTCACATTGATTACCCCATTTGATCTTCACCACCACCCAGTGAGGTAAAACACCTTCCTTTCAAATGAGGCTGCTGATGTTCAGAGAGGTTAGGCAACTTACTCGAGGTCACAGAGTCAGAAAACAGTAGGGCTAAAGCCAAAGCCAGCTGTACTGATTCTGAGTCCAGTGCTCTTTCCAAAACTGGAAGTTTTGTTTTATTATTTCCTTTTTTTACATTGTGAGTTTCCCTGAAAAGTTCAAAGTACATATTGGATGGAACTGTCTCATTTCAGGCTGATTAGTAAATACATATCTTCTAAGCTGAGTTCTGTGAAGTTGCATTAAAATGAAGGACTTCCTGATCCCCAAGGTACACATTCAGTTTCTAAAAAAAGAATTATTGTATTGATAAGTGTTTTTACTCTACAAAGTGATACTACTATTATTATTATTCACTCTTACACAGATAAGGAAACTGAGGCATGGGGAAGTCATGTTACTTTGACAGAAAATCAGCAAGCGAAGCCAGGCTTCCAGCCCAAGCAGCCTGACTCCAGAGCCCACACACTTAACCCCTACACTGCCATGCGAATAGTAGTGCAGGTGCTCAGCAAATGATTTCCGACGGAGGCAACATTGATTCCAACAAATATATACTGCTTTAGGTATTGTGGCAGTTAGGGTTCCACCAGAGAAAGAACCCGGAATTTGTACTTATGCATGTTAAGAGATTTATTGCAAGGAATTGCTTATGTGATTGTGAGGACTGGCTAGGCAAATCAGAAAATTCTGTAGGGCAGCCGTCAGGAAGAGCAGGCTGGGGACTCTTGAGCAGGAACTGACACTGAGGTTTCCAGGTATGGTATTAGCCAAACAGTTTGTTTAGTTTTTTTCCTTAAAATAAAAGACACATTTTTCATTTCCACCAAGAACTTTATTGATTTGGATATTTTGACTATGTCGACTATCTCCCACATGGTATAATGTTGATGGCTCTCAAGGTCTCAATTTGATCTCTACCAACTTCAACTGGTCTACCAGACCATGGAGCATCATCCAATGAGAAATCTCCAGCATGAAACTTCGCAAACCTCTTGACACATTCGATTAGTCACAGCACATTCTCAATACACTGCGCAAATCTTTTTTTTTTTTTTTTGCTTTTCAATTGTATTTTTACCTTTCTTGAAATAATAAAACATACTATGCCAAAATGTGACATATTTCCTCCATCTTTAATATCAAAATGGCTCCACAAAAGTTGACCAATTTTGGTAAGTTTTTATTTAAATCCATGCTCATATGATAGCTGTCACAATACAATCCAACAAAATTGTTCCAAAGTTAAAGACAACTAAACATGACTAGAGTCATCTTACAGAAAAACCAAATGAACTTTTGGCCAACCCAACAGAATATTTTTCCTTAGGAAACTGATGGTTCTGCAATGAAGATCTTTCAACTGCTTGAATCAGGACCTCTCAGATTATCTGGGATCATTCTCCTTACATAAAGAAAACTGATTACAGGCTTTACACCTACAAAATACCTTCACAGCAGCATCTATACAGGTACACCCTGTTTTATTCCACTTGGCTTTATTGTGCTTCACTGATGTGTTTTTTATCAATTGAAGGCAAGGCACTTCATGAAGAAAGAGATTATGGTTCACTTTACGGCAGTGGTCTGGAACTGAACCCTCAGTATTGAGGTTTGCCTATATTAGTGTTTGATTGAATAACTGGGGACAATAGCCTAACGAAATTAACACATACAGGGTTAAGAGTCAAATTGTGTTTTCCCAAAGTAATGTTGGAGTCCTAACCTGTGGTAACTGGAGTGTGTGACCTTATTTGGAAACACGGTCTTTGCAGAGGTGATCAAGTTAAGATAAAGTCATATAAGGGTAAGGTGGTTGAGTATGACTAGTGGTCTTATTAAAAAAGGATGGAAAAGTGGACACAGATATACAGAGAGAATGCCATGTGACAATGGAAGCAGACATCAGAGCAATGTATCTACAAATAACAAATGCTGAGGATTGCCAGAAACCACTAGAAGGTAGGAAGAGGCAAAGAAGAATTCTTCCTTAGAGCCTTTAGCGAGAGCATGGCCCTGCCAACCCACTGATTTTGAATTTCTAGCCTCTGGAACTGTGAGATAATACATTGCTGTAGTTTTAAACCAGTTTGTGGTTTATTTTTATGGCAACCCTAGGAAACTAATCCAACAAGAATCTTAAAAATAACATTAAATGACAATAGCTTCTTAAAGGTAAATAACTGCAGTTTTATTTTATGTTTTTGTTTTTTAAATTTTATTTTTTTATTGTTGTTCAATTACAGTTGTCCTACCTTTTTCCTCATTGCTCTCCCCTGCGCTGCCCCCAGCCACAGTCAATCCCCACCCCATTGTCCATGCCTGTGAGTCCTCTATTCATTTTCCTTGACTTGCTCTTTCCCCTTTTCCACCCCCGAGAGTGGTATGCTCCTCCCTTCTTCTCTGGTCACTGTCAGCTTGTTCCTTATTTCCATGTCTCTGGTTCTATTTTATTCATTTGTTTGTTTTGTTGACTAGATTCCACTTTAAATAATGTCTACTTCACTAATATCTAAAACTTCACCTCAATTAAAAAAGTATTGTGTTTATCATGACTTTCTTGTGGCATCCTTAACAGTGGCATTTTGGTGAATCCTTTCACATTTGTCTATAAACTAATATGAATAGCTTTAATTAAATACATGCTGGAATTTATACACATTCCTATCAAAATAATTACTTGAGAAAATATTTCAATTAAGGCAGTGGGATTGGTATTGTAAAAGGACCTTTAGTATTTCATTGAAGTAAATATTTATGGGTGAGTAAGGAATACATTTATTCATTCATTTCATGGACAGTTATTCGTTCTTTGAACTTTTATTAGTGTTCTTTTTAAGGCTAAAAAATCTTTTAAAAGCAATAGTCACAATGTGTCAGATGTAATTGGGAAACTAAAATGGACTTGATTAATAGTAACTTATATACTATTTCTGAGGGTCTTTCCCAAACTAAAGAACCCAGAACATTTTCATCAATAATAGCAGCGCTAGAATAAATGTAAAGAAACATCTTACAAGGGAACAGCTTTGAACTGTTACACATCCAACAGTCCTTTGGATGTGTAAATTTTGGTATAGCAGTTTATATTTTTTAGTCCATCTTGCCATTTTATAATCACATC
This sequence comes from Glossophaga mutica, assembly GCA_039655065.1. NCBI lineage: Eukaryota > Metazoa > Chordata > Mammalia > Chiroptera > Phyllostomidae > Glossophaga > Glossophaga mutica. The sequence continues at coordinate 182,745,408 of CM077306.1, forward strand.
TATAATGTCATTGCAGCAGGTCCATGAATTACCAGACAATTGCATGTAACCCACTTAAAGACATTTTACTTAGAAAGCTAGATGGTTATGCAAGACTGAATTAGACTGATTTCAGAGCCCAAGGCTCATCACACACAGTCCTTAATTGTAATGTTGGAATTCTTTCCACTGTATAGCAACTGACTTTTCATTCTGCATATTTGATGCTTCTGCTATATATAATCAAGTTCGAGTGGTTGCTATTTGTTGATAGGTACTATTATATTCATCCCCATTTATTACATAGGAGGAATCAAGTACAACTGGGCGAAGTAGCATTCCCTGATTAAACAGCTAGTAGGTGGCAGTTTTAGGGTTCGGTCTTTGGCAGTCTGACTACAGAGCCTGTTCTTTTAGCCTTTTAGGCATGTGCATAGCATGGAAATCACATTGAGCAAAATTAAAAACACTTCATGTATTCATTTAAAAATAGTTTTCAGTCATTAGCATTAAATCAATAATGGTTAAAGAGACCTTAATTGATGAGCATATGACTTGATTATTAAATGCAAAGTGAAAACTAAAAAGGATTTTATCCAGTTAATTTACTGATGAAGAATTAATTACAAACTAATTAAAACTAAAACCTTCACATACCCTTCAATGTTTTGTTTTAACTGAGTGCCAACTCTGTCCTGTCCCCAATTACAGTAACACACTGGATCAAGCCAAGAGCAGCGGCAAATTGGTAGGCCATTCTGAGGAGGCATCACCTCCTACTGAGTCTCCTGGATGGAATGATTTCAGGAACTCAGCACGATGACTTTACAGATTCCAGTGCAGGGCCCTGCAGGCTTAGTCTGTGTGGATGCTGAACTGAGTTTCCTTTCCCCAACTAAGACCTTTTGGGCTTATGACTCATTCACTGTGCCTGTAAGGAAGTATAGCCCAAAACTAGTGAAGAAATGGCTACTTTATATGTAGAGATACATTGAAGTTACAGACATGACTGGTAACCATTTCTGTTTGTATGTTTCTTTGATTCAGTTATGCTGAGCTTTACAGTGACAAGTTTTATAAATGGCCATCTTTTAGGACATTAGACATTCAGCTGACTTTCTCTGTATTTGATTCCTTACCATCTTATTTATTTCAGAAATATGCCACAGTAATAGGATGATACTAGAAACACTTGGCCATATTTCAAATTGAATCATCCTAATTCCTTTTTATTTGAATACACCATGAGAAAATTGAGTTCCAAAATACTCCTCCTGGGTATGCCTTGACAAAGAGCATTCTTGTTTCCCTGCAGCCAAGGGGACTGTGAGAAAGGGCAAGAAGCGCCTGCTCTATTTTCAGGAGGAGCAGTCCAGTGCAAGAGTGGGTTTTCTCATGGCTGTCAGTTGACAAGGGAATTCCATGGGTCAAGCTTATAGTTAAATCAATTGCATGCCTATATGGGAAAAATGTCGCTTATCAAACTTCCCAGTGCAAATACGTGGGTCTGGACTCTTTCACATACATTCAGGTATTCAAGTTATTTTAAAACATATTTTAAGATTATGGCCAGTGAATATTTTGAACACTGCTAGGGATAAATCAATTGCATGCCTTTCTAAGACACTGAAGAATTAGTTACCACCCAGACTGCATCTCTACTGGTTGTGGTCCATGCCTTTCAGATTCGCAATGCTTTTCCAGCCTTGCTTTTAGCTCCCATACTTAGAACTAATAATGCTCCCTGGACCCTAGAGGCATGCTCCTGTGATGTTTACACATCCTGTTCGGTGACCAAATTTCAATTTGGTCTTAGAATTATCAACTTACCAAAAATCTAACTTAAAAATTATTTGAAAGAAGATAACTACTTAGACTGAAATAACTGGCCTTTAAATCCAATAACTCTTTTGAATAGTACAGATTTAATCCAATTGCCCCTCAAAAATTCACACCTGAATAACAATAACATCCCTTAGTCTGCTAAACTTTCACTCTTACCTTTTTCCAGACAACTCCATTAAGCCACAGGCACCAAACATGTTATTGTTCATCTGGCCATTGTACCTTACCCAGACCTTGGCTGCTGCCCTTCATTTCCCCTGTGGAGTAAGTGAATTATAGAATCATAGTCTCAAACTCTCCAGCACGCAGGTGTGTCAATCTATGTTATATATTTTTATTTTAAGATGTGTGTAAGTTAGGATTGAGTTCTATTTCTAGTAACAGATCCACCTAGATGGAATTAAACAGTTTAAGTGTCCATTATCTTACATTAAAAAGTCCAGAGGTCTTTGGAACAAGGCTGGTGTGGTAACCCAATCAAGATATCAAGGACCCAGGTTCCTTTTCTCCTGCTGCTCCGCCATCTACTTTCAGGTTGTGAGGGGGCTAATAGAGCTACAGCCATTCACTTCCCATTAGAGAAAATAATAAAGAGAGAAGGGGTTGTCCTTCCCATCCAAAAGAGCCTTCTGTAAGTACTACACAGTGTTTCTACCTCTATCTCATTACCCTGAGTATGACCACATGGCCACCTCAGGGAGGCTGGGAAGTGCAGTTTTTCAACTGAAGACATACAATGTTCTGTTACAAACAAAAAAGGGGGTGGGGGAAGCAGATGTTAGAGGCAATGAGCAGTTCTTGCCACAGATAGTATTAAAACTAAAGTTATAGAAGAAAAATTTCTCACTCATTTATGAGGCAATAAACAAATATTTATTGATTTAGACACTAACCCAGGCACTGAGAATTTAAAAATCAAAATAACATAGTTCTTGACCTCAAGGATACTGTAGTTTAATGGAGAAGATATTCCTGTTTATCTCCACAGATGCTCACATGATAGTGTGCATAGAATTCTATAAGGACAACTAGGACAAACTCTTTACTCAGGCAAGTGTGCAGAAAAGGATAAAGGCTTTATGGAAACCATAAAAGAAAATGTTTGGAAAGATGGAAGCAGTCTTCAGTGACGATATATTGGGCAAAATTCAGATAAAATAAAGACAGAAAATATGTTCATCAAGCTCACTAACAAAAGAAGTCTTTGCTGAGCTTGGAAAACATGTTTCAGAGGAGTGGAAGAAAGAAAATCCATTGGAATGGGTGTGAATGGTTAATGATAAACTAGAAAGGGAAAACTTAAAAAAACTTAGCTATAAAGCAGGAAAGAGGGGAAATTTCAGTAAAGAGGTCTATGGTAAAGAGACTTTTTTAAAGGGCAAGAAAAAGGCATTTCAGAGTATTTAAATACCACCAAGAAAGTGCAAAGAGAGAGAGGTAGAGAGGGAGAAAGAGAGAGAATGAAAGAGGGAAAAGGGATCTTATTCATTGTTATGGTAGAATTATAAGTAAAGTCTAATGCCAAGGCAGGTGCTATATAAGAAATGGTCAGAAAACTGAGGAACACATCTAGAAGTGATCTCAATAGTTTCATGAAGTAAAATTCTCAGTGCTGAGATACAGAATGCGAAACATGGAGAGGAGTGATACCTTTTAAAACTGGTATTCCTGGCAATGAGAACAACAAGAATGGGTGAGGGGAGAAAAGGAAAAGTACAGAAGTGGGAACTACAGAAGCACAAACTGTGGAAGTCCCTTCTCCCACCTCATGCCCAGCCATCCAAATCCCATCACAGAGACAATTACTGTCATTGGTTCCTTGTGTATTGTGTTGAAGTTCATTTAGCTTTTCCACACGATGGCTCTAGTAGTGCTTAGTTCTCTTTAATTTCATTCAGAAAAATTTTGTTAGATTGTATCGTGACAGCTGCTATATCTGTGTGCATTTAAAAAAACATCAAAAGTGGTGAATTTTTGTGTAGCCATCGAAACATTGAAGATGGAAAAAAATATATGACATTTTTGGCATATTATGTTTTACAATTTCAAGAAAGGTAAAAGCTCAACTGAAATGCAAAAGAAAAGATCTGTGCAGTGTATGGAGAAGGTGCTGTGACTGATTGAATGCGTCAAAAGTGGTTTGTGAAGTTTCATGGTACTATTGACATTTTGAGCAAGTAATTCTTTGCTATGGGGCTTTCTTATGCACTGGAAGCTATTTAGCAGCACCCCTGGCCTCTACCTACTAGAAGCCATTAGCAGGAAATAGCCAACATACTCAAAATATCCAAATCAATAAAGTTATTGGTGAAAATGAAAAATGTGTCTTTTATTTTATGGAAAGAACTAAATGAACATTTTGGCCAACCTAATATTTTTCCAGAGTATTCCAAAGCAATACAAGCAAATACCTATAATTATCCCTTCCTCCCTTTAAAAAAAGAAAAAGAAAAAGAAAACATAGTACATAATATTCACCTTGCTTTGGATGACTTAAACATTCATAGATGTCCTCTTGCTCCTCAAATCTCTGAGTACCATCATTAACTCCTCTCTGTCTATTTACAAACAAGGTGACCACATTTCAGAGATGTTAACTGTCTTGATCAAGATCCATAGCTGATAAGTAGCAAAACAGGAAAAATAGATTTTAGGATCCAATACAGATTAAATTTGCAACTGTTCTCCCAATGGAAAATTAAATCCAGGAGAAAAATGTGCTTGAAAATTTAACATAAAAATGAGTGAGATAAAAACCCCAGCTCTGCTATAATCATCATGAAATGTCCTAGTGCCATTTCTACTTTAAAATTATACCAAAGACCAGTTGATAGCACAATAAGAAGATTCCAGTTCTTTATTGTTAAAAGCCACTTAGCTTTAGGAAGTTCTCTTATGCTTCTTTCAGAATTTCCCCCAATTTAGCCTGAGGCACAATGGCCCTACCTGCTCATTTTAAGTTACTCTTCCTCTCCAGTTTACATTTCAATCTTTCTTACCTACCCTAACAGAACAATGATCTTTCTCAAACAACCGTGAGCTCCATCCCCTGTTTCTGCACTTGCCTTTTTCACTTGTAATTGCCACTTTTTGTTTGTATAACTTCTTCGTCTTTCAAAACTCAGATCTAAAGTTCAGGTTTATTAATAAATGCATTCAACAAATACATATCAAGTGCTTGTTCTGACCCAGAAGCAGCCCAGGAGATATAATAGAACATAAGATGAACAAAGGATCTGCTCTTGGGAACTTACAATCCAGTGTAGAAAACAGATGATAAACAAATAAATATATTAACTAGGGATTGTTTTGGGTTCTCTGAAATAAATAAACGAAGTTCTTCAATGCCATATTACAGGAGTGATCCATTTTGGACTGTTAGAGAGATACATTTATGTTGAATCCTCAAGGTGAGAAGGAGACAACCTTGTAAAGATGTCCTGATAGAGGTAAAGTAACTATTATAGCCCTGAAACAGGAAAAAGGCTTAGCTTTTCTGGGAACTAATGAAAGGTCATTGCTGCTGGTCCATGATGAGCAATGCATCAGGTGAGGGGCATAAAGGGAAGAGGTTAGAGAGATGAGGAAGGCCATAGAAGGCTTTAGGGATGGTGTTAATTGAGCTAAATTTTAAGAATAATTGGGAATGATTAAAAGGTTTTATGCAGAATAAAAGGGAGATGTTTTTAAACAACTGATTTTGTTTTTAAACAATAAACTTGGCTACTCTGCAAAAATGAAATCAGAAGAAATAAGTATGAAAGTGGGGAATCTGATAGAGGTGTGTGTGGTAGTCTGTATGATAGCTGATGGTGGCATGAACTAGGGTAGTGGCCATGGACATGAGCTGGAATCAGTAGGACTTGCTGGTGAATTTTGTAGGTGCCAAGGATGACCCTGGTTTTCCATCCTTGGTAACTGGGTCAATGGCAAGTCTGTAGCTCACCTACACAGATCCTTTGTAGGGATAAAAATTATGCCTCTTTAGGGCACACACAATACATTGGGTGCCTGGCTGGTTTGAAAGATATCCCCTATGACAAAGAAAGAGGCCTTCCTTTATTCAGGCAGATGTAACCTTCTCCAGGGCATATAATCCATTTAGGGACATGCAGGCTAGATTTCAGACCCTGTACCCCTCCACATGGCACATTTGTAGACTGAACACTAGAAACTGCCCTGCAGAGGATCATAGATATGAGACACTAGCTGAAAAAAATATGTGCTCCCAATACAACTTAAGCATATCGCCCTCTAGGACACACCACACTTGATTGTTTTGAATGTACCAGCATTCACAGGCATCTGACTCACTCAGAAGTGTCTTCCCCCGGGATTGGGCAGCAGGTTAAGTTCCCACTTACTACTGAGTTCATCATATTCACAGAATGTCAGTGTATACATCTTTAAAGAAATCTCTATATTTGGTTCAAAAGATAAGAAAGCAAACAGTCATTTATTTAGAAATAGACTGACGCCCTTCCCACTCAGTCCCCCTTCTCCAACCTAAACATACTCAGTCTGATATTTGACTTGCTGCAAAAAAGGAAAAACATCCTCTTGGAAATTGTTCTTCAGAATAGAAAACATTGCTCTGACTGGAAGGTGACATTGTTGGCCCATCCACTGCATTGCATTCTACTGGAGGTTTTCAATGTGCACAGGATGTAGTTACGAAGAGTGAGCTTGTCATTGCATAGACCTGAACAGGTGTGTGTATTTTAACTCCAAGGACACCCAGACACGTTATTTCTTTACTGATTTTGTTGGCTCTGAGTATGGTGCAAGCCCTGACCTTTCACGTGCTTAGTGGTACATTCTCCTTTTTCTTTCTCCAAGCTGAAGCAGAAGCAGCATTTTGGCATGGCTCTGTGAGGGTCACCCTGCTGGGAAAGAGCACCCACACAACTCTTGGTGTGTTTCTAGGACAACATGTAGTAAGTACACAGGTCAGGTCTGGCCTCCTTTCAACTATGCACACTGGATGTCAGAATATGCTGGTGGCCAGGGAGTGGCGTCAGAAGGAAGGGCTGCCTGTCAGTTCTGAGGAAACGGTATCAAATAAATAAACTGCTCTCAGACCCCTGGGTCAACCCATTGTGTCGGGTCACCAGTCCAACAGCTAATTCTTCTGTCCTCTCCTGTCATTTACTGGCAAGATTAACACCAGAAGCAGGTGAGAGAAGATGTGGCAACAGAAGGGGCAGCGTGCTGACAAGGAGAGTATGGGAGAGCTACAAGTGCCTCTCCATCTTTATGGCTCAAATGAAATGACTTCCTTCTCTGGGGCTAAAGACAGGTCACGAGGGATAAAATTATCAGCCCAGGAAAGAGGAGATAGCTTCTGCTACTTTTACAAAAATAGATGAAAGATTGTTTTTTCGCCCTTTGCAGACTGTGAACTTCCTTAGCACTATGTGAAACTTGCTTCGTCTTCCAGAAATCAGAGAGCAGTGGGACACTGTTGTTCAGTGCATTGTATACAATGCTAACAAGGCAAAGCTCTCCAGCTTAGAGAGTGGTTTCACTGCAGCACCTCCCTCCCTTCCACCTTCCTTTCCTTCTTCCTTCACTTCCTCCCTCCCTCCCTCCCTCCCTTCCTTCCTCCTTTACTTCCTCCTTTCCTCCATTTCATCTTTCTCTCCCCCTTTTCTTTCAGCTTTAGGAACTACAATTTACATACCATAGATTCACTTGTTTTAAATACAATTTACAGGGTTGTACAATCATCACTACAATCCAGTTTTGTATTATTTCCAACACCTGCCTTCAAATAGCACTCCTGTCTATAAACAACCACTCCCCATTCCCAACTCCAGGCAACCACTAATCTACTTTCTGTCTGTATGAATTTGCCTTTACCGAACATTCATGTAAATGAAATCATACATACACACATGTTATTTCTGCCTGGGTTCTTTCACTCAAGGTAATGTTTTCAACTTCTATCTATATTGTAGTATGTATAAGCACTTTGTCTTTTTTATTGCTGAATAGTATTCCATTGTATGGACATACCACTTTTGTTTATCCATTCATCAGTTAGTTGACATTAGATGATTCCACTTTTTGATTCATATGAATGAATAGTGCTGCTATGAACATTAATGTACAACTATTAGTGGACATATGTTTTCATTTTGGGGGGTTGGGATATATGAGTGAAATTACTGGGTAATATGGTAAATTTGCATTTAACTTTTAGAAACCACCATTTTGTTTTCCAAAGTGTCTGTGCAAATTTACATTTCCATCAGCAGTGGATGAGACTTACAGTTTCTGCACATGCTCACCACTACTTGTTATTGTCTGTCTTTCCAATTATAGCCACTCTGATGGGTGTGAAGTAGTACTACAGCCTTTGTTGTAGGAGCTGGATTTTGGATGCTGTTTTTCTGGTTGCCAAGGTATTATCCAGTTCTGCTAGCCTGGTGGGAGACATTCTGAAACAAAGAAAACAAACAGAATGAGGAGAAAATGATGATTAAAAATGACACTGTGGCTTTAGTTTTAAAAGAGAAATGTTGTAACAGGAGTTACTCCTTTTGCGGATCATAGTAACAACAATTCATTATATAGTGTTCTAATTCTTAAGAAAAAGGAGGAGAAGAATAGGTCTATCATGTGTATGTTCTTACTCCTATGCAATAAACATTCCTTATCTCCCTTTCAAGCAGGACACATTGTACATCTGTGTCTTTCAGGACATCTGTCTGTCGAGCTGGGGTGCAGACTATGCCCAATGTCTAGTTTGTAATCCCAGCACACTGGTGAGTGGAGTGTGTGTCAGCGTTTCTCTGTACTAGTTGCAGAGCGTATGGTAACAACAACGAGCTGTTATGATCTGAGTAACCACTTCAGAGATCCTCCCTCTCTCCTCCCAGAGAGGTGGGAGATGAGGTTCTGGAGAACTGCATCAAAAGCAAAAATATTTTAAGCTGGTTGTAAAAAAACTGATAAGCTGGTCAAACTGGATAATTCTAATTTCCACTTTTTCACAAACTTAAAATTTTCCCCAGTGAATATTATATGCATTTTGGGTCATTAATAAAAATTTTAGGATGTTACCCTGCCAAAATGGCCATCATTAATAAAGCAACAAACAAGTGCTGGTGAGGATGTGGAGAAAAGGGACCCCCCATGTACTGCTGGTGGGAAGGCAGACTGGTGCAGTCACTGTGGGAACAGTATGGAATTTCTTCAAAAAAGTAAAAATGGAACTGTCTTTTGATCCAGCAATTCCACTGCTGGGAATATACCGTAGGAATCCTGAAACACCAATTCAGAAGAACTTAATGTACCCCAGTGTTCACAGTAATGCTACTTAAAGTAGCTGAGTGCTGGAAATAGCTTAAGTGCCCATCACTAAATGAGTGGATCAAAAATCTGTGGGACATTTACACAATGGGATACTACACAGCAGAAAGAAAGAAAGGACTCCTACTTTTTGTGACAGCATAGATAAAACTGTAGCTAATCTACAGATTATCATGTTAAGTGAAATAAGTCAGTTGGTGAAAGACAAATACTATATGATCTCACTTATAAGAGGAATCTAATGAACAAAATAAACTAATAAACAAAATAGAACATGAAGCATAGAATCACAGAATAGACTGACAGTGGCAAGAGAGGAAGAGGTGGGGAGATTCTTTGAAAGAAGGTGAAGAGATCAGTCAAAGAACATATAGGAAGGACCCATGGACTGGGACAAGGGGTTAGGGATTGATTATGGAAGTTGGAGTGGGGCAGGCTGGGTGGAGGAGGGCAAAGAGGGAAATAATTGGAACAACAGCATAAACAATAAAACATAACAAAAACAATGACACCCAGCCTCAAAAAGATAAAAATAAAAATTTTAGGGTGTTTTGGTCATTTTTGTGACTCCTGAGGAAATTCTTAATCTTCCAATCTCTCTTTAGAAGTTATTTTTTGACTGCTTCTGGCAGCTTTATTTATAATAGCTTGGAACTAAGAAAGCCCAAATGTCTTTTAATGGGTGAATGGTTAAATCAACGGAGGTACGTCTATACCACGGAGTACTGCTCAGCAATAAAGAGGAACAAACTAGTGATGTATGCAACAGCTGGGGTGGGCCTCAAGGGAGTCATGCTGGGTACAAAAAACCCAATGACTCCAATAATTTTTTAAAATTTTTAATAAAAAAGAAGAAAACCCTAATGTTAGTTACCACATAATGATATAGCTGTCAGGTGTCAGGGCAGAAGGTAAGGAAGGACTACTTGTAATTAGAAAATGATAACACAGGAGATTTTAAAGAAGTTCATTAAGCAAAGCACTACTAATTTCCAGCCAGCAACATTTGCTTGGCTCAGTACTTAGGTTTTTATGAAGTTTTTTATAAGTTAGTCTGTGGCTGTAAGTAAATTGTTTGAAAACACACTGGTTAAACATAAATATTTCTCAACATAACTTTAGATATCTTTGAATGTTTGTTTATCTTGGAGTGATTTTACCACTTTTTAACCAACTTTTCCCAAGCAAATTAGCTTTAAAAAATATAGATTTTTAAAAAACTATAGGGATTGAGAAGTACAGATTGGTAGTTACAAAACAGATGGAGATATAAACTATAGTATGGAAATTATAATCAGTAATATTTTAATAACTGTGTCTCGTGCCCACTGGTTACTGTAAATGTCAGGAGGAGCACTTTGAAAAGTATCTGATTGTCTCACCACTCTGCTATACACCTGAAATTAATACAAAACAACACTGAAAGTAAACTCTAATTAAAAATAAATTAAACATTAAAAATTAATTATATATTTATTTATGCCTATTAATGTTTACCTTTTAAACCATACTCTCAACTGTTCTCCAAATGTATGTACTTTTATTATTTTATTCATGAAATAAAAAACAAAATCTCTAATAAAGATACAAACCTGACTACTTTTATTATGATTATTTATTACTGAAAAGAGCTTATGTATTTTATACTTTTTTTAATGTTGAAAAGAAAGCAACACCTATAAAAGTATTATCTCAATGTGCAATTAAATGAATTATGGTATATTCATTCAACAGAATGCCATTCCTTCATTATTTTTATGACAACAAAATCTTTATTTATAAACATACAAAACTGTCCCTAATATTTTAAAAGTGTAAAAACAAGTTGCAGAGTAAGATGCATAGTACAATTCTATTTCATGCAAATTATATACATCTATTATATACAATATATTTATATTAGGCAGAAAACACATGAGGCATTTTTCAGGATATTTTTGGTGCAATATTTGAACTGAGGCAAAGAGTTTGAATATATATATATATTCAAATATATGAATATACATATATATTTATGCAGAGGAACTATTTGGAAATGTACCCACCTGTTGGCAGCAGCAACCTTGGAACACAGAATGAGTTATTTCATACAACACACTGCTACTTGATTTTACTAAAATGAGACTCTAATAGAATCAAAGCTTCAAACAAAATCTCATGTTTCAGAAGGGCTGGGGTGTCATCTTAAATTTTGGCATCGGTTTAGTTCATGTCTCTCTTCATACACTTTTGTTAATGATCATCAGGACACGGGCCTGAGCTGCATTTGTGACCATGTCTCCCCATAAAGCTCATTATTGCTTATTGCTCAATGAAATTAAAATGATCTAGTGTCCATTCCAATGTTTTTTTGACTTGACTCTATTTAGTTTTTCTTACCTTTTTTTAACCCCAGGCCATGCCCTCTTCTCTAGCAATGCAAACCTACTTGGTGTGCCATCTGAGCATATTTCTCTATTTTATTTGGTCAGAACTAGTTCCACCTTTCCTTCAGTCCCTTGCTTATAGCTTATCCCCTCTGTGAATCAGCCGTGCAGCAGTTGGCTCTGAGACCACGGTCATCACTATGGTGCATTGGGTTGCCTTGGTTCTTTTTCCTTCAAACTTTGCTCATCTTTGACCTTCCACTCCATGTGGCCTAAAGGCATGCTGACAATCTAAACTCAGAAATAATACTATTTAGTGTCAGTGTTATTGTGACTTATAATATATAATTCTTATATCTATTTGGTTTTCATCCACAGTGCCTCACTCACAGCTTCCCAAATCCTTGGAATTCCCTAAGTGATGAGAACTTAAAGGTATTTCTTACATTATATTAATAAGGTCACCTTTGAAACCCACCTAAAGATGGAAGTTTGTTGCCAGGAGAACCAACCATGTGATTAGAATGTTGGAAATTTCAGTCCCACCCAGGCTTCTTGGGAGGGGAGAGGGGTCGGAATTTGAATCAATCACCAAAGGCCAGTGATTCAATGAATCCTGCCTATGTAACGACACCTGCTTAAAAACCCGAAAGGATGGGGCTCAGAGGGCTTCCAGGCTGGAGAACCAGAATGCTTTCACATGATACCATGTGGAATCCCAAACCACACGAGGATAGAAGCTCTTTTGTTCAGGATCTCACCCTATGTATCTTTTCATCTCTCTATCAGTACATATCCTCTGATATCTTTTGTAATAAATTGTAATACAGTGAGTAAATGGATCTTCTAAGTTCTGTGAGCCACTCTAGCAAATTAATCAAATTCAAAAAGAGCATTATGGGAAGCTCTGATTCGTATCCAGTTAGTCAGAAGTATGGATAACAACCTGGACTTGCATCTGAAGTGCCGGGGGCTTCTTCTGAAATTGAGCCCTTAGCCTGTGGAATCTGATGCTATCGTGGAGTAGACAGTGCTAGAACTGAGTTGAACTGTAGCACATCCAGCTAGTGTCTGGAGCGTCGCTCAGTCAGGGAAGTCCACATTTCCTCAGAATCCATTCCAGAATCCTTTTTAAGGTCACTCAGATTTGCAGCATCTTCTGGCTATTGATACCTTTTGAAGAAAGATGTTGAGATTTTGCCTTAGTCAGACTTTAGGTGAGTAAATTTAGCCATAAAGAGCATTTCTAAAAGAACTTCATAGTTTGGAAATGTTGTTTGACAAGTTCATATGGAGGCATGTGTTTTTATGGCTTGTACTAAATAAAATGTAATAGCTGAAAAGATTTGTAAATATCCTTAAATTATCCTTACTTTGGGATTTAAGTAGATGTTTTTGCTTATAGACCATATCACATATCTTTGCTACTTGGGCTTGGTTAGTTCATGTGGCTTCTGCATAGCACTACTAAGTCCAATATTCTGATATCAGCTGATCTCCTAAGGCCTTCCACCGCTACAGACGCACAAGTGTGTGCCCTTGGCCAGAAGCAGGGGTGGTAGGTTGCATGGTAAGGTCAGCACTGGAAGGAGCTTGGGAAATGGATGTGGCTGTTCCTTTGGCACTTTAAAATGCCCTTCATTTTACTCTAAGTAGATCATTAATAAATGAATAGTGTCAAAACACTATTGGATATTCCATGGGCACCTAAAGGGTATCTTCAAGGCTGCCCATCTAATCATTTTGCCCATCTCTCCCAGCTTATGTCAGAGGAGATACAGGGACGCAACACAAACTCCTGGCAAGGTGCAACAACTGCCCAAGACTAACTAGTGCAAACAAGACACTTATCTGGTGTCTTGAGAAGGGAACATTTTTTTCTCTAAAAAACTAGGACGTATTCATAGTAAAAATGATACTTCATCTAGATTTTGAATGCGCCATGATACAGGTGAAAGGTGTCTTGGACACAATACAGAGGCAGAAAAGCATGAAGCATTTTCAAGGAAGGTTTGCTAGATTATTTTGACTGAAACAAGGAGTTTGAACAGAGAGGGAGCAAATAATGTTGACAAATACAGGTCGTGCACAGCCTTGAGTGTCAAACCAAGGCACTGCACATATTGCTGTAGAGAATAGGGAGTCAGTTAATGCCTTTGCGGTGACCAGCGGATGACAGTAAGGTAGCACTGGGTAGCACTGGGTTCCCTGGATGAAGGGCGGGGAAGTGAGAGACTACAGACCATGGCTGTGGTGCAGGAGGGAAGGAGAGATCATTGCTTGAGCTAAGACGGCAGTGTCCCTGAAAACACCAAGGAAAAGACGTTTGCAAAAAATGGCGTAAAGGAAGAAGGGGCAGGATTTCCTAGCAGATGGGATACGGCAGAGGAGGTAGAGGGCAAAGTCCAGAGAACCTCAGGTCTGCAAACCAGGATGACTGTGGTGATACTTTGTTGAATACAATAAGTTGAGCCATGAAACCAAGTTCAGTGTTTGACATTTTATTTTAAATGACTGGAAGAGGAAATTTCAGCAGGCATTTGGAAATGTATTTGCGTAATACAAATTAAGCATCTATTTTTTAAACGTTAATTAAATTTCGTTCATTCAGGGGCTTTTTCCCTTCCCGCCCAGGAAAAGTGAGTCACACTCTGAAAAGCTCCTGCCAGGAGGAAACTGCAGATTCCACTACGGTGGGGCCAATTGTTCCCTTGCAGTATGACAAACGAGGTGATGTGGAAGTTCCAAAAACAATCCGGTCGTCTTCATTCCCCTCCCCACCCCCCTCCACGTCAGGGAGGAGGCAGAGGGCAAGTCCCTCAGCCCCTTGAAACTTCTCAGGCGCCCGAGCTTTATCTGCTGCCGCACTGGCTTTCTCAGTCCCTCCCACAACCCTGGTCTTTGCGTCCCTAGGGACAGCTCAAGCCTTCCCGCTCACGGCAATAAATATAAAAGCCCCCCTGCACGGACACTCAGCTTCATGCCACCACCAGACACTCTCCTGGTTGTGCAGGGTGGGCCGCTGCGCTGTGCTCTCCGCTTGCGGTGCAGGGAAGGGGCGTGCGGAGGGAGGGGGCGTGCGGGGTGGGGGTGCGGTCCAGCTGCCGCCTCTCTCGAGAACAATGCATCTATCAGCCAGTGAATGATGGGGCAGCGAGGGCTGAAAAGGAGGCGCATGTCTGTCCGGTCTTCCCACCAGGCTGACTGGTACACCTCCCACCGCTTCTGGGCAAAGAGCCAGCAGCAGGGCCGTCGGAAGGTTCTTCACAAGGGCGAACCCTGTCAAGGACAAACAGAAGCCAGAGGAACAGCCAGGGCTGAATTCTGCCCTGATGAGAGTGCAGCCACTGCCTTCACCCCTGCAGGCCTTAGGTCGCCTGCCTTCCTCCAGCTGCCCACAGCACCTCTTTCGGGAGAGGATGGAGGGCCTGAGGACTGATAAGACCTGCCGCTATCGGAAAGCTCGCTTGGGTCACGCCGCCTGATTATCTATCGCTCAGGAATCCTGCTGAGGGCTATTCCTGTCTCTGGCCCTACAGGCTCCCTAACCTCGGGCAGTCCCGTTTTGATTGGCCGGTTGCTCAATTTCCCCTTTTCATCAATACTCACAGGCCCTCCAGGACATAAACCAGAGGGGAGGCAGCAAAATATCAGTGACTCCCATTACCTGGGAGAAGGCTACTGTTCTGAATGACCCATTTTAAAGAACGAAATCCTGTTAATTACTTTCAAATGTGGAAATAGCATACACACAATACGCACGTTCATATATATGTATTTTAATATGATTATTTCACATAATACATACAGGAGGAGGCAAATATAGGTTCACTGTTGTTCATATGGAAAAATAATACAATACTCATAATAACACAAGAATAAACTGTTTTACATACAACTGTAACCCTACTGTATATTTACGAATAAGCAGTAGTAAATGGTCCTTCAGGATCTTGATAAAATGAATAAACAAGGTACATAATTAAATCAAGCAGGAACAATTCATTTACTGATGGTCTTAAGATTATTTATACTTTAAAACACAGGTCCCTCTAATCTTATCTCCACTTTTATTCTGTTTAACAATCTGCAGGTGCAGTGCAATTCTCTAGAGCCCAGGTGGGCCTCACAGATCCTTTGCTCCCGGGGTGGTGATTAGGCTGCACAGAAATAAGTTATCAGGGCCTCCACTCTGAGCTGGAGACAGAACTAGAATGAACCCCAGGGCATCTGGATTCCAATTCCGTATCCTACTTAGTACATTACCTGACTGATTCGGGACCTGATTCCACAACTAGAAGGCAGGGCTATGCCTTACATTTCTACTTCTTCTCAACACTGAGAACTATGCCTTGTACACAGTAGGAGCCGATTAACTGCTGTTACTGAACAAGTTGATTTCTCTAAAATCCCAGAAGAAAACAAGGAGAAAGAAAGACCTATTTAATGTTACAAAGGGAGAAAGAAACTCCATTGCTCTATAAAATACAAGTGAAGCTGAAAAGAGAGGCAGGCAACACCTACACCAAGACAATAATGTAGGAACTTGGGTTGTACTGGCACCTGATGTCATTTCAAAAAACCTTCCTATGGCCAGAGAAAGGTTGTGAGTGAGCGCATATGAGGTAAGTTTTAAGAGAAGGGTAACAGATGATGATTTTGGACAACATTTCTGGAAAAGAAAGAACTTCTGATTTGATTTGTAGCACTGTTGTTATAAGTAGGACACAGATAAAAATGTCCAATGCCCAGAGTACTCAGGAATCAACCAGTTGCCAGAAAGGGCTAAAGGAACGCAGCAACGCTGCAAATCAGAGGAGTGAGACTCTCGTTAGTTTTAGTCAGGAAAATATAACTGTGGAGAAGACGTGCATTAGTAGAGGCCAGAGAAAGTGCCTTGCCAAAGACATTTTTGGAGTGGGGAGGGCAAATATATCCAATTTCTGTGGACATAAAAGAAGCAAGTATCTTGGTATGACGTGAATAGTCACCAAAAAACACATCCTCTCCAGCAAGGAATGGCTGAGTCAGTAGGGAGAACCAGAGAATAAAGAAGGGGCTAAAAGGACAACCACATCAAAGTTCTCCAAGAACAAACACTGTAGGTACTAGAGAGAAGGACCCCAAGGTAGAAGACGGTGATGACGGAGAGAGGGTAGAAGTTGGAGGATGAAGAAATTCAAAGAAGCATAGAATTCAACCACTGCATTCTACTCACGTGTCTCTCCTGAAGTTTCTTTTGCACTGGGACTCCCCATGTACAGCCTCATAATCGGAAGGAGAGACTGAACTTAGGATATGTGACTAACTTCTTCCTTTTCTTTTCTTTGTTCTAGAGAAGAGAAGGAATTGAATGGGATTCTGGACCAGGGAATTCTTTTCTAATATAAGCATGAATTAAAATGATGTTACTGGGACCTCCCAGCTACGTACCCATCCCAACTGGAAAGAGGCGGAGCTCCCAGCCTTTTGATGAACCTGGATCTCTTAATTCAGGGAGTGTGTCTAAAGCAGGAGCCGTGGGCTGTGGAGGGGTCCTGTGCAAAACTACAGAATATGCAGAAGTGGTCTTTATGCCCCTTTCACCTCATTTTTTAATCTCTCTCCCATCTCCTGCGCCTTCCCTCACCTCCCAGGCGCTCAGCATCCCATGTAGCTCTCAGAAACTTGTATCTTCAGCTCACCTCATGAAGCCTCACAAAGCCTATCCACATCAGTTAGCTTGATTGAACCGCATTATAAAAAAGGAACTTAAAATGTTTGTTTTGAGCACTCCGCAAGAAGGTTATTTGGAGCAAGATCATTCAGGAAGGGATTGTCAGAGTTGTCACTGGAACTCAAGCTCCCAGAAGTTTGTGTCCCTGGGTGCACTTTCCGTGGGGAATTCTCTTCCTTACTTTAAACGACTCTGCCTTGCCAAGGTGACCAGATAGTAAAGACTGATCAGCATCGTCCTGATACCTACTTTCCCCTTTGCTCAAATTGGCAAGCTGCTCTCCATCTCTCCGGGGCTCAGTGCAAACACTTCTTTAGGCAAAAAGGTGACTTGGCATGACAAGATAGGAGTATTGAAAACTGTGAATCACAAATTGGACGTGGAAAACATCCTGAAGTGGGAATGGGGAAGATAGTCCGAGGAGGGAGAAGACAATGACAGCAATTGTGTTCATTTCCTGGAGAGACGGATTCTGCTTAAGCGTGAATTTAAGGGGACCCATCAAGCTTTAGAAAGGGAAGGATGGTGAGATGAAATTCAGGCTCAGACACCCCAGGACCTGGGGAAAATGAGAGAGGAAGGCAGAGCTCATGTGATGCAAACCTGAATGGTGGTCTCTTGGTTTGAAGGGAAGAATGATTCCTGGCTCAAATAGGCAGCCTTGGGTACCTAGCACATCATCTGATGCAGCAGATGATAAGTATTTGTGGGTATATGAGGAGGACCCTTCAAAACCGGAATTATCTTCTGGAGGGAGGGCACCTTTGTAGTACAGGCTTCCCCCACTAGGTGAGTGTTCTAGAAACCCATCTGTATCAGTCTACTAGCTGACATTGTTGTGAGAGGCTGCATGCGGCTTCAGGAAATTTTTTTACAGACTCTTAACACATTTGCCCATTTCATGATGGGTGATTTAGGAGTGCACCTACCTACATCTCACTGAGTATTCAGCAGTTTTTGACCAAAAGCAGTATGACTCCTCTGCCCTACCCTCCCTATTCACCCAATCTCATCCCAAGTGACTTTTTTTAGTTTTCCTGGATGAAAAAAGTCCTCAAAAGGCAATATTTTGCTGATGTGGAAGAAATAAAACAAAAACAGCAAAAGCACTAAAAAGTATCAAAATCAACAAGTTCAAACACTGTTTTGAGCAGTAGAAAAAGGTCTCAATAGGCGAACTGCATCAAATGGAGAGTACTTTGAAGGTGACTGAAGTTTAAACATGTGAGAATAAATACACAATTTTTATAAATAAATTTCTGTTTTATTGGGTCCTCTACCTTGTAAACCTTAACACCTTTCCCAAGCAAAAACTGAAGCCAAGAATGAAGTAAAATGGAGTCTATAGTATGGGTTAAGGATGAGTAATTAATGAAGAAAGCATAACTCAGTCCAGTGGCAAAAATTATTGGTATTAAGAGGCAGACTACCAGTGGTGTTGCATTTGAGACTGCAAAAGCCAAAGAAAATGGAGAAACTCCTGAGAAACACCTGCTAATTTTATGAGGGAAGAAAGTGAAATACAGAGAGTATGTGTTCTTCCAAAACATAAATAGTTGGTTAGTGACAAAGAAAGGGTTTCTGTCTGGGAATCTTGACTTAAACTTGAACATGATCTAAAAGGCCAGCATCCTACACTAGTTCCGAGAGTGGAGAGAGCTGTGGCTTTGTTTGTTGCAGACAATGCTTCAACTCTGGCTTTGGCACCTCTTTTGTGACACTGAACAAGTCACATAAGATCTGAGCTTCTTGCACTGTTTAAAACATTGGGAGTTAGTAATAACTGCTTCTCGTCCATCACACAATTGTTGTGACAACCTATAAGATAGTATGTCAAAGGACTGTATAAAATAAAACATTTGTAAAGGTAGATTATTTTGAATGTTTTCTAGTATTTGGGCAAAACCCCCTCAATATATAGTGTAACTTTATTTATGACACAAAATCTGTATCAAAATATGGAAACTTTTTTGTTAAGATGTATAATATTAAATCTCAAGTGATAAAGAAAACACATGTGGCCTACATACATTCATGCTTAAAAAAAACTCATGGAAGAAATATTCTGCCTGCCAACCACATGGAATTGTGTCTTATTTAGATGGAATTGTAATTTTCTTTCTTTCTTTTTCCACCTATTTCACATTTATCTATCAATATAGTTATGGATACAAATTCATCTTTAGTTTCAAGTAACTAGGTGTGTAGCATCTTAAGTTTTACTGTCTTCTGGAAGTAAATATGGTGTGGTGAATAGATTTTTAAAGCTCCTAGTAAATAGATTTTAATGGCCCTCTCTGGAAAGCAATAGACTGGGGGTAATGAGTTCAGAGCTTCGCTTTTCAGTGACTGTTATTTATTGTATTGCTTGCATTTGAATAGGGAGGGGGGAAGAGCATGGTACAAAGAAGTATTTCTACTTTCCCACTCAAAATTATGATGGGAGTGTTGACTCTTCTCCAAGAAAAAGAAGTGGGAAAGGTGCATGATAGTAAAATAACCTTGGCAGGTAAGAAGTAGATGGCAAATGCATCCTAAAAATGAAAAATCACCCATGCAGCTACTTTGAAGGAATCCAGCAAATATGCCCGAATTTGCAAGAGAGCAATGCAAATACATGTTAAGAAATTCTAAGAGGATAGAAATATAGGAAGAAATGGGTTACATATAGTTGGAAATGACTAGTTAAGAGCTAAGAAAGGAAAAGAGGTATTGGTTGTTGATTTACTCTATTTTTCTAAGGGAAAGAATGCCAAGTGATTACAAGTAGAAGAATACAGTACATAGCCCCTGAGAATAGCAGGGTGATGGTAAGAGTCTGGTGATCCAAATACAGGAATACAGATATATCGGAATGGAATGGTCATAGGTTATGTGAAATGTAGTGGAGAGCTGCTAGTACTGACTGCCAGAAAATGCTGGCTTACCCACAGATGGTAATGGTTTAGGAAGATGATTGACACTATAGACATTATTAGAACAAAATATAATGGAATCAAACCAATATTATTAAAAGAATACAGCTAATAAGTAAGAGGAGTCATGTAAACCAGAGAGTGGAGAAATGATAGAAGAAATTACTTAAGGAAAACTACCCATGACGGATTTTTATTTGGCTTAGTTCATTTTGGCAGTATGTTTGCAGGTTTGCCATTTCATATATATATATACATATATATATATATATATATATTTATATATTTAAAAAGTGGGTAGCTAAGTACAAAAGAGATGAGAGGAAAGGACAACAACAAGACACAATATAATTTAAAGATTTAAAAGAATTTTAAAAATGGATCTCAGTAATATCAAAGAAGTTTCTATAAAACCTAAGAGGAGACACTCTTTGTATTTCCATACTGTACACATCTGTGAAAAAAGGGGAGGGGCCACTTTGTAAAAAGTGTGAGCATTTTTTTGTTTAAACCTAAAAGCAGATTTAGATGAGCACAAACTCTAAGTTTTAAAAATGGCCAGGATGTGGAAGGAGGAGCACTAAAGCAACTCATGAGTGATGGTTTTAATATCTAATATTCACCACATGTTTAGTGCATCTCTGCTCCAAAGAGTTTTGAAAGTATTCAAATATTTCATATCATATAAAAATTCTGTTTCATGATCTGTGTTTCTACTTAAATAATTTTGTTTCTGTAAATATTGATACTGAAGCTAGCAAATACTGACTTTTTATATCATGGGGAAAATGTCATAGGGAACTTAGGAAGTAGTTTTCTGAAACTTCCTGTAACTTTGTCAAGTTATCAAAGGAAATAATGGTAAATAAAAAAATTTTTGTGCCTGGTTTTCATTTGTGCTTCAATTTCCTGACCAAAAGGTCAATTGATGCATGCCTATCAGATTATTTACTTCACAGATCAATAATTTGTTGATACAATTTGTTGACTCAAAACGTATTTGAGTCCCATTTTTCTAAGATTTTTTTTGGAAATGGATGTGTTAAGCTTCTAGGTGTCCCTTCCTGGTGCTCTGAAAACATGACCCATCTCCCTGTGTGACAGGCTCACACCACAGCTTGTAGCCACTCTGAAGTAATCTGCAGATGATAATGACTTTACAGGCCGACCCACACGTGCACTTGCAGAAAAGTCTCTGTCAGACACAGCAGGTGCCCGTGACATTCGAGAGTGGATCAGCATGGCTGACATGTCCAGCAGCTCAGGAAGCCAGTTTATAGATGCAGAAGCAAGGTCCTCTGTGTGTGACTCCCATGGGACAGTGACCCTCCAGGCTTCCCCAAAGTAATGGCATTGGATGAACGAGAATGCCACTTACCTATGAAACTGCTAAGTGGCTGTAAGAAGAAGAGAAATGCCAAGGGTGAAACTATAACCCCAATATAACAGTAATTCTTAGGCAAAAAGCAAAGAATTTCAGACGCACCAGGGAAAGAACTTTGAGGCCACCCACAAATGTGTCAACTGGTGATAAAACAAGAGTGAATTGGGGAAGTAAGCGTGGGGTGTGGAGCATTCACCTCTTTTCTTGAGCTAGAATTCTTAAAGCCTCGTACACATGCGTTGCCTTCTGAACATTGAACAAATGGGAAGGACTCTTAGTTGTAATAAACAGCACTGGTCTTTACAAAATGAAAAGTTAAAGCCTGAGATTTCTTTTGGATGAATCATTAAATAAATACTGATGTAAACCTGGCCTTGGCCATTCATATGATAAATAATGTTTCTCATTATGAACCCTTAATTTTAAAGTGGGAAATAGAGAGAGACTGAGGAGCAAACCTCAGAAAGGCTTAATACCACAATCAAGATACAGACCTTGAATCCAAATGCCCTGATTCCCAGGAAACTTAGGATTTCATAGATGCATTTTCTTAAATTGTTACATTAAAAAAAGGGAGCTAATATAACACTATATGTTTGATTAAAATGAAATAAATACAATACATATATATTTAACACTTTGAATCTAAGGGGTTAATTTTTTAAATAAAAAAGATGAAATATTCCAGAAAACTAGCACCACTAATTTGGAGAGTTGATTTATTTTAATCAAGTACAAAACGAGAGGGTATTGTCATAGGTTTTATTATTGTTTTTTTGTGATTATTTGGTTATTTTTGTAATTCTTATAACTAAATTAATTCTTCTCAGTTATTAGTTTTTTTTTCTGAATAAGTTGGGGTCTATGTAAAAATCTCAATAACATTTAAAATTTGTCTGTCATCATTAAGAACATTGAAATAGGAGGCTTTAGGAAATAAATGAGAGGGAGGGAAAAATAACAGATGGGCAACAAGAGCAACAATATTGGTAGAAACTTAACATAAGAGTTACTTCAGAGTTAAACCTAGTCACTATTCACATAACCACATATAAATGAATACATGTTTGGCTGTAAATGACCTTAGAATCAAGAGATGCGAATCAGTCCTTATTCTTCATGGTCTACACTCCAGTCGCCTATCCGGCTCCTTGCCAGTGCTCCATCCCAAAGATAAGTCATTACTCAAGCTGAGGACAACATGAATAATAACCATAGCTAATATTTATTGGGTACTTATTCCATTCTACGCTGTGCTAACCATTTACGTGCATTCATTCATCTAATTCTCCCAATTCTACGAGATAAATATATTTACTGCATTTCAAGAATTCTAATATGTACTCTCCCCACCTCTCCCAACATTTGACCATTTCTGAAGTTAGGGTGCATCTTACAATGACAGGTTATTGAGTGGTGCTTTCTTAGCTGTATATAAGTTAAAACTAAGAAAGCACCACTCAATAGTGCATCATCTTACAACTGATGATGTCTTAGAATTGAAGGCACATAGCACCTTCCTCATTTTACAGAGTTTCAGATTAAGGTTAGAGAGGTTGTGAGACTTGTCCAGGGTCACACCACCAGAGGAATCCAGGCAGTCCGTCTCAGAGTGCGCACTGGAAGTCATTCTTGTTTCCCAGACCCTCAGTTGCCACTCATCTTCGTGGACCTTTCTAAGGGGTTTCTCACAGAATCCTAGCTCTCCCTTGGGAATGCGGAAGATCCTATATTCTGCATTTAAACTCACCTTTGAATTTAATGAAACCCCCAACTCTAAAAATCCAAAATTAAGAAGAAAGAAAAATTAAAACCATTTTGTTTAAGTAAAGACAAAAAAGATGGGGAAAGACCCCATGGTCAAACCATCACTCTTGATTTTATATTATTTCTCTCTACTTCAAAATTTTAAGTTGAAGAACTAAACTCTGAGACTAGAAAAGTTTTGCTAACCAGTAAAAAGACACTCATTTATTTAATCAAGATTTAAATGTTAATTTGTGTTTGAGATTGTACCCCAAAACCAAAACCAGCAGAGTATGGATTGGTTTTGTTTTGTTCTTTACATTTCTTCCTCCTTCAAGCATAAATTGAGTAGATCAGAGAGAATTTTCTGTGGTTTTGAGTTCAATTTAGAATACAAAGCTTTGAGAACATGATCACTATATTGTGGAAAAAGTGTGACTAGTAGCATAATCTCTGCAGACCCTCTCTCTATTTTTATTATTGTAAAATTACTCCATTAAGTGTCTCAAATATTTTGTAAAGTGACATCACTAACAAATAAATGACAACATGTTCACATTTAATATTCATGAAATTTAAAATGAAGAACTCATTGAGTCACTATTATTTTTTACTGGTTTTCCTTAAAACAGTTTACAGAGTGTTATTTGTATTTTGTATTCTATAACAAACATGCTTCAAAGTGCACTAAGAAACCTTGCTACAGTTTTAGACAACATTTTTACATCTAAGAATTTGACAGTGCCTTGGTAAAAGGAATTAGGAAGGAAATAAACACACACTTATTCTGGCATCTTTGTGTTAAAGAACATCTCTTTATCAATAATACACTTACAATATTGTGTTGGGGCTTACAGTTCTGCAGGAACTACTCCTTTATTAACCTCCTGCTATGCCTCAGAGCCTGAGCTGGGCGCCAATACCCACAGTGACTACAGCAGAGATGGTGTCTTCCCTGGGCTCACAGTGCAGGAAATGGGAATACAGTCATACACCACTGAACAACAGGGAGGCCTTCTAAGAAACACACTGTTAGGTGATTTCATCACTGTGCAAACATCACAGAGTGCACGTACACAAGCCTGATGCTATAGCGTACTACATACCTAGGCTATATGGTATCGTCTATTGCTCCTAGGTTATAAACCTGTATAGTGTGTTACTATACTAAATACTGTAAGCAATTGTAACACATGGCTTTTGCATATATAAACATACATAAACATAAAAAGATATGTTAAAAATAGGGTAGAAAAATAAAAATGGTACACTTGTACAGGGCACTTAACCATGAATGGCGTCTTTAGGACTGGAAGTTGCTACGGATAATTCATTAAGAGAGTAGTGAGTAAATGTGAAGGCCTAGGTAGATAGTAATGTATGTTTTATAAACACTGTGTGCTTAGTCTACACTAACCTTGTAAAAAATATTTTCTTTCTTCAATAATAAATTAATCTCAGCTTAGTGTAACTTTTTTACTTTATGAACTTTTTAATTTTTTAACTTTTTGACTAACAGCTTAAAACACTCACTGTACAGCTATACAAAAATTTCTTTCTTTAAATCCTTGTATTTGTAGCTGTGAGGAATGCATTGCAATATGACATCCCTATGGCTACAAACTCACCAGGTGATAGGATTTTTTCAGTTCCATGATAATCTTATGGAATCACCATCACATATGAGGTTCATCATTGACTAAAGTGTCGTTATGCAGCACATGACTGTATTCACTTAGTTTTAAAAACTCAAAAGGTAAAAAATGTTTCAAAATATTCAAAAGGTACAAAAATACCTGCTCCAGCTACCAATTGCTATTCCCAGGAGATGAGGTTTTCAGAGATATTTTATGTATATACAGGTAAATGTCCTTTCCCTCTTTGTTCTCCCTTCCTTCCTTCCTTTCTCTCCCTCCCTTTTTTGCCTTTTCTTTTCCTTTTCTCCTCCTTCCTTTTCCCTCTATCTCTCTTCCTTCTTCCTTCTCTTATTTTAAACACATTCATCCAAATAAAACTATACTCACTGTTTTTTCCCTTGATTTTTTTTTCATTTAACAATATGACTTGGAGCTTCTTCTACACCAATACATGATTAATTTCCCCACCCCCACCTTTTACAGTTGTGTGCTATTCCCTTGAGTGGATGCGTCAGCATATATTTAGTAGTCCTAACTTATGAGTGATCTTGAACATATGTCAGTTCACTAATGAACAAGTGTGCCTATGAGGCAAATTCTTAAAGGTGGAAATGATGGATTGAAGGATATATTCAACTGGAACTATAATAGATGTGGCTAAAAAACCAAAGACTGTGTACTTGTTTTTGAATACTGTGTACTTGATAATTGAAGAGTGCCTTCAAAGTCTAGTTAAAATATCCAACAACGACAATATCTGAACGATTTCTATAGAAATGAGAGCATTCATATTTTGGTCTCTTTCCTGTGCAGACAAAAATCAAAGTTTATCTGCTTAGTACCAAAGCAAAATGAAATCAGGGAATATATTAAACTATTATTAATCATTTAATCTTGAAGACATACAACTTATAGGTAAAAATTTCTATTGTATTTCACCTCTTCTAGATCATTTTGGCCACTGATGTTCAAAGCAAATCTGTCTTTAATATACTTACTAAACTCTGTAGGATTTGGATAATATTTTTTGCATGTTTTAGTGTAAGGTGGGATTAGAGACAGCAACACACTTCTGTCCCTTTCTGTGGAAACCACAGACTTCTAAAGGGCATCCTGCCTGGACATCACCTCATAGAGGATAAGCTCCGTCCCTAGAAGACTGCCTGCATGACTTGTTATATTATGTGACTTTTGGCAGTAAACTTAAATTTAAACCAGAGACAAAACAGGGTATTTTGACTTTAATCATCGGAATCCCTCCAATTTCTGTGACAGTGCTCTTCCCATTACATGTACTCTCTGCCCCGGTTTACAATCTGAGCATTTCCTGGTTTGAAACCTATGTGAAAAGGGTCAATGTACCTCAGAAGACCATTCATCATGGGCCTTAAGGAAGTAGATGGAAAGAAAGAATATGGGTTGGCTCTTCATCTTCAAATTCTACCCAAAATGCAAGGATCATGGAAATGTGCCTGTTCAACTTGCCATGACCAATAGGCAAGAGAATCCCCAAATTAAGATGGTTTTGTGGTGTTATGTGGTGTGGTGAAACATTGTGTTGTACGGTGAAAATGTTGCCCAGTATTTTCAAGAGTTGCCTTGAGAGAGCTGGAGAATGAGTGAGTTTATGAAGTCAACTGATTGTTGTTTTACCTTTGGTTAGTTGGACATGAAAGAATTTCTTCATCAAATGAAACCAATCCTTGAAGTTTCTTCAGCAATATTCTTGTGTCTCTAACATGGCAGTGCACTCAATGACTCGTTGAGAAGTAGAATTAGTAAATTAATTTTTACTCTCCTTCTCACAGCACATGGCTTTATTTCTTGACCTCTCAGGGAAGACCTCATTCAGGGATACAGCTAATCTGGAAGTAATAAGACAGTAAAATAGTAGAAAAGTCAAGTTGCTTTAAATAAAAGATGATACACCACAAAGGCATATTGCCTAGCCAAGGTTTTATTAGCCAGATCTTGTAGCAACTGTGGCCTTGGAAGTATGAGAGTGAGAATCAGTCCAGACCTCGAATACCATGTGTGCTAAAGGAGCCAGAGCCCCTTTGAATGGTCCAAGACTGCAAGGGCCATAAAAAAGGTTGAAGACCATCATCTTTAATCAGTGCTGACCTATGCCGAGCAAGAGGAGAGGTGAGTAATGAATGTGAGCATGGGAACCATTGTAAATGAAGCAAAACATCATTCCAAAGCACAGTGGAAATGAAAGCAATGGGAAAACACAAAGAAGGGATGATGAATCTGAAACACTTGAACAGGAGAAAGAATAGAAGGAAGTGGCTTTGATCTGACCAGGTGGTGAGACTAGTGATAGGTGGTCCCTTGTGAGTAGCTAAAAGCATAAAGGAGCTTTGTTCTAATGAGGCTGAGACAGGAGGTTATTCTTTTTTTTTAAGTTAAAAATAAGTAGCGGGTGAAGTGACTTGGCATGAAAGTTTTTAAGAGTAAGGAAATAAATGGAAGTATATGGGCCTTACTGTACCCCAGATCTCAGTATCTCATGGGCGGGTGTCAACAGAGCCCTATAACTGACCAGGTTAAATGGCAACAATACAGCAAACAAATTAGATTACTGGCCCAGAGGAAGTGGGATACCCTGGAGGGGAAAGATTTTGCCACCTCACAAAATGTGGCTGTACTCTTTTCCTTCTTTTGAGGGAAGGCAAAAGAGGTACTGAATTTTATCTTGTGTTTTTTTTCTCATGGGGCTACCTGGGCCCATGATGTTCATTCAGACTAACTTCTCATATAAGAGGGGCTGACTCCGAATCATTAGAAAACCGCATATGGTTTCACTTCCAATGGCATCTGGGAAGCAAGGGGCAACTATCATCTCGTAGAGATGTTCTGATGAACACAGGAAGAAGCTGACTCTTTGCTTGTTGGGAGATTAGTAAGGACTGAAATAATCAGGGCTTAATATGAATGGAGTTTTAGTGAGGAATTAGAATAATGTTTCTTTTCCTTTACTTCCCTTCTTAAATTATCTCAAAAAGGAGAAGTAAGGACAGAGGAAAAATGGAAAAGGAAGGCCAAAGGAGCTACTGGAGCAATCACCAAAATTTAAATAAAATCACCATCCTCCAAAGAGAAGTGCAAGTACTTTCAACCTTATTTAACTGCTTGCCTCATGTCTTGGCACTGAGTGGATTCTAATTAATATTTTATATTTAGAGAATTTATAAATCACTTCTATACATTCACAGCATTTTATTTCTCAAGGTATAATAATATTCATTTAATTTTACATGATACATTAGCATAAGCCTTTTCACATTTACACAAATAAAAACCAAACTGGTAATGAAGAAAACGTATTCTTGTTATAACAGAAGTAATTTATGACCAATTCCTACACTCCCCAGAACTGGCACTGAGAAATGTGATAGCACAATAGAAAGAAGAAGCAGAATGCGTACCCTCCCCCTCTCCAAACATGTAACAAGTTCTCTCAAGTCTAATCCCCCCAGTGAGTGATCCCACATTTTTCATTAATATAATACAAAAACATATGGTTAAGGAAAGAAAAAGAACATAAAGAAATGAGTAGAAGAGCTACAGAATTCAAAGAAAACACATTCCCTAGTTGATACCCACATCTAACTGCCTAAGAAATTTCAATGAAAGTCAGATGTGATTTTCAACATGTATTCTGTTTAAATAAAATATGAGTGAAATACAAGGACTTCTCTACGTGGTGGTAACATAATTTTCTTTCCTTGTATTGAGTTATAATTGTATAGGGTTACTGTGATGATTAAAATTAGATAGCATTTGTAAACTGCTAGAGAGCTATTAAGTTTATGTTTTAAAACTTTGAAAGCTAATTTCTACAGTTCAGAAATGTAGTTATAGGTATGGAAGAGAAGACACTTTTTTTTTTTTTTTTTGCCTAAATGTGTACCAACCTCAAGATATAAATTGGAAGTTGTTTTGAAGAGAAAAAAAATCCTATCAGCCTTTTTAGAAAAACAGTTTGTTCTTTTTTCCTAAAAGTAAGTTGCAGAAAAAAGTAACCCAGTCCCTGTTTCATGTGTGTCACAGAGGGTCACAAGTGCAAAGACACAGGAAGAAGGAAGAAGGGCTCTGTCCATCAGGTCCCAAGTGTCTTAGAAAACCTTGAAATCAAGAAAAAAGAATAAAATAAAGGGAGAGATGAAGGAAAGAAAGGAGAAAGAAAGGGAGAAAATGGAGGGGAGGAGAGGAAAGGAACAAAGAAGGAAAGAAAGCCAAGGTAAGACCCAACAAGCCAATGAATCTTAGTTCATTACAAGCAACTCCCTATGCTGCTTGTACACACTGCTGGCCAGTGCCACTATTTTCAAATTAGCTGATTTTTAAATCTGAGGCTTTGACTTCCTTTCATCCTTCTGAATCTGATCTAGTTCATCTTTAGAAGGTGCTTAAAGGCTGAGGACTGCAAAGACTCACTCTAAAGAAGATTAAGATAAATAACATGTTCAGGGAAGTTTTTACCACCCCCTGTATTTTGACTTCAGGCCTTTGTTTCAGAACATTTTCACATTTATTTCCATTTAAAGCAAAATATAATTCCTCTACTGGAGTTAAAAGCCAGACTCATAATATCAGAAGGAAAGAATCTCTATTTCCCGTTCATTTACATGCAATGGCAGGATGCATGAGAGCAGCAACGCCAGCAAAACCCCAACTCTGTTCTTCCAGAGTCGACAGTCATTGCTTTGATCAATACATATCCACTGAGCACCTACAATATGTAGTGCGTGCACTGTCTCGGGCACTGGGATTGAAGCAAAGAGATACAAATCCCTGCTCTCAAACAACTGGCATGGGATGGGAGGTCAGGTAGCAAATTGAAGATGCCCTAAAACACCATTTATTTGTCAGAGATTATCTGTTTTAAATACTCTCATAAATACTTATATGGAGTAAGTCTAAGAGTAAAATATAAGATTTTTTAAAATTCTAGACCTATAAAACAAATGTTTTTAAAATTCTTGAACATTTGAGAAAATTGAAATATATACACAGCATGTTTTAGTAGTTAAAACAAATCTAAAATGATTTTGTTAGTTTGAAGAACAAAAATGTTATATATAATCTGTTTTTTTTTGAACATTTTTAATTTTTTATATTCGGTGATTGAAGTCTCAAGTGAAATATAAGTAAGGAGGAAAAAATGTTTTTCCAACCTATTTCATGAGAGGGCTGGGGAATTGGAGGGAAAAGTTCTTAAAAATTCTCCCAACTTTTCTAGTTTCATTTTTGTTATGTTCCTATAAAGCCTAGCCCAGCATCTTGCTTTTCATAGCTTTTCATTGAATATATGTTGCATAATTATTTTGTGAGTATAAGACAAATTCTTGATTTAGAGGGCACTTCAAATTCATTTTAGAAGAAAACATTTTACTGGTTTGAAGTTGAAATTAACCGTATCATTATTGATTTTACAATAAATTCTAACCTGTTAATTTTCAAGAACCCAAAGTTTTCTTTAGAAAATTGGCAGTGCACATAGCCTATTTTTCACAATTTATTGGAAACGATAATATTGTTTTATTTTACAACCCATTAAAAAGATAGTTATTATAAAATTACCTCATTATTTTAGAACTCCAGGAATTCAACATTATTAAGTTACTTGTGATATAACTCGTTCTTACTTAGTATGAGAAATAAATAGTTCTTGTCACCCTTAGGTATAGAGAGAGAATGCTCTTGAAGGCATGATAAAAGTCTGCCCAGATCCAAAACCAGGGAGTAAGCAGTCTCAAAAGAAGCTTTGATTGGAGAATTGGGTTGATTTTGTGGTCCAGGAAGTGGAGTGTTTGGGGTTAGGCAAGGTCGATTACTAGGAGCCGAGTGGGAAAAATAGAAGAGATGTGGATGAAAAATGGAGCTGAAAATCTGTAACCTGTAAGTCTAACTCAGGAATTGAAGGAAGGAACTGGGAAGCCAAAGAAGTCAGAGGACTCTTCTTTAGTCCGACAATGCTTTTCAGCACCTTTCCATGTTCTTCTATGCATCATCTGAAAGGCACTGCCCGACTCCTGACTAGTACCATCAGTGGATTTCAGTTTGCAGAGGAAGTGGACATTTCTTGAAACAATTGTTAATGGATTCAGTGATATCAATGACGATACTGATATTGTTATTTGTTGTTGTGTGACAAGTAACTCAAAACGTAGCTCCTTAAAACAGCACACACTTATTATTTCACAGCTTCTGCGGGTCAGGAATCCAAAAGCAGTGTAGCTGGGTGACTCTGGCTCAGGCTCTTTCACTAGGCTGCAAAGTGGAAGCTGCGGCTGTACTCATTTCAAGAAGGAGAGTAGGAGAAGATCCATGCCCAAGATCACACTCCAGGTAGAGCACAGGCCTCATGTCTTCTGGCCGTTGGCCGAATGTATGAGTTCCTGGCCCCATGGGCTTTTCAATGGGGCAGCCAGGCTTCCCTCAAAGCAAGTGAGTTAGAGAGTGAAAAAGAGAAAGAGGGACATAGTGAGTAAGATGGAAGACAAAGTCTCTCTAACCTAGTCCCAGAAGTGACATCGCATCACATTTGCACTATCCTATGTGTCAGAAGTAAATCACTACATCCAGGTCACACTCGAGAGCAGGGGATCATACAAGGGCACGAATATTAGGAGGCAAGACTCACTAGGGCCTTCTTGGAGGCTGTCTACCACTGTCCCTCACAAAGAAATCTGTATCATTAGATATTTTTAGAATAGAAGAGATGACAACTGGTCATGCAGTGAATGTATATTCACCTGCCTGAAGCTAGAAACTGATTTTGTCTTAAAAGTTCCTTTAACTCCTATGATTATATTGGCTTTAATTTTTAAAAATTGAATTCATGCTTGTTGGATATGGAGATTGAAGAGATTGATACCTGAGAAATAATTTCTGAAATACATTTTAGTGGATGAAGGCTTGATATAGCCTCAGAATATGACAGAAATATGATAGAATTTCTATCATATGATAGAAATATGATGTAGCGTCAGAATATGATAGAAAACTGAAATTTCCACCTCCCTGGCTGGCTATATACTCGCGTATGTTGTCTTGCTGCTGTGCTGAGATGTCTGAGTCACAGCCATTAGAGGTTTGATTAAACCAATGATGACTCACTTTAGGAAATAAGAAAGAGAAAGAGACTTGTGTGGCTGACGTATAGGAAATCATGTGAAAAAATGTTAACTTCCTTTTCCCCCAAAAGTTGTCAATAAAGGACAGATTGAATTTCTGTAGTTAGGTCCCATTCATTAATCATGTAATATGTACCTGAGCCTGTACTAAGGACTAACTCATTTAATCATTTCAAAAACCCTATAAGGCAGGTAAAAATATTATTCCTATTTTTCAGATAATAAAACTGAGACAAACATCAAGCACCTAGTCAGTCAAGAGCTGGGATTCAAAGCCCGGTAGTCTATCTCTTCATAGAGACTGACTGCTGGGCTTGGTTGCACTGCTTGGAGAAAGTTTCCACAGACTTTGGCCCCTATGTGGCAATAGAGATAATGGTTGAACCACCACAGTGTCAAGAAACTCCGATGAGAAAACAGTATCAGGGATAACCACCTACTAAAGGGCGGAGCCAGAGTTTGATTCAAAGCCTGCCTGACCCCATAGCCTGGGCTCTTACCCAACACCTAAAAGTCTTTTTTACCCCACGTGTACCATGCTTTTTGTCACTTCCATTGGTAACGATGAAAGCCTGAACCAACAGTCCTATAAAAACCTGACTGATAGATTTGCAGAAAAATAAATGGGCAAGGCCATTAAAATAGCCTGCACTGTTGCACACCAGCTCCTGACCCCAGGAAATGCAACGCTGGTGAAAACAATATAGGTTTTGCTCCTTGGTGGCCCTCCAACCAACCCCATACTTCCTCTTTCTCAGGCCACCCTGCCTTTAAAATTCACACATCTGGGGTACTCACACTCTCCATAAACCAAATTTAAATCTTCTCTCATTCATAAATGGACTCCCACAAGACCAGTGTCTTTCCAATTGAGGATCCACCATGAAATTAATTCAGTGGGTCTTAACTAATGTATTTTTAATTAAATAAAAGAGTGCATTCTCTGCTGTACCATTTGAACCCCACTAATATTTTAGGTTTGAAGGGAATTTCTTTGATTCATATTGGGTAGTCTTGGATAGAGGCCGTTTCTTTTCATTTTGATTTTGCTTGAGTTAATATTCATTCCACATTTAGTTTACTGGAAGCAGCATAAATCCTGACCAAGAAAAGTCCCTTGCAGAGGGCCCTTAAAAGAAGATCCCCTGCTTCTCTGTGAGCTGTTTATATAATAATTAACTCAGGGTGTTGTAGTCTTTCCAACTTTCTCCTTGCCAGGGGGCCTAGGAGCTATGGACTTCTCAGGTTAATTGCATCCAGTCTAATTCCTGCCTCCCCTGTGCAAGTCCCAGTCCGAGAGTCTCCTCAGAGCCCTGAGGGCTCTTTGAAGCTTCAGCTGCTGCCTAACGTGGGGCTGAGAGGATGAGAATCAGCTGGAGTTCAAGTGTTAGCCCCACTCCCTCCCAAATGGAAAACCACATTGAAATATTTGTCCTCTGTGCTTTGTTCCTAAAGCAAACAGTATTTAGCAGAGTGTGGTGTAAAGGGTTACCATTTGCCACAACTGATAAATAAACTGGTAACCATAATGATGAGGAAGAAGTGGGGGTATTTTGTGGACTTAGGGGGAATTGAAAGCTTTCTTTCAGTGGAGACAGGCTACAAACGACAAAACTCATCAAAACAAGGAAGTCAATATTTTTCTTAGAACAGAAGCTTTGCTGGCAACAGTGGGGGAGCGTGTTTTTATTTGGGGTGGATTGCTCATTAACAAGTGAAAGAACACGTCAAATTATTTTTCTGATAGAGAGATTACGGGCAGAGGGAGAACTCAAATTTCAGTTTTTCTACTTTTCATTAAAAAATACTATTTTGGGACCCTAACAAAAACTGAAAAATTAGATGACTAGATTTTTCTCATCAAAGCAAATTTAATGGGGACAAAATTTTAAGTCAAAATACTAAATAAGTGATGCTGTTGGTTCAGAGAAATATAAAAGTTCAGCTATGTGTAATAGTTCAAGTTAGTCCAGAATAATCCATTGTTATAATCTCATATTGCAATCTTTTGTCTTTATGTAGGCTTTGGGTTTCATGGGGATTTGATTAAATTTACTTTATTTAGATCTAGCAACATACAGATTAGTTCTAAAAAATTATACCAAATAATTTTTCAGAGTATTTACTAATCAGCGGCATGTCTAGATTTACATTTAGTTGTCTACAAAAGAAAAATGAAATCTTGCGATATTTTTTACATTTTATCCATGTGTGTCAGATGTGTTTGAAAAATGAACCAAGGAAGAAAAAAACTCTTAAAGTTTTATTTATAATGAAACCTTTTGGAATCATCTGCAATTAAAATACGATTGCAAACTACTTGTGATTGTGGTTATACAGAATAACATACTTATCCAAAATAACGAGAGGCCATCTACAATACCTATAATTTAGAAGTCTTGATTTTTTTCTACATATAAAATGTTCAAAGTTCACAGAGAAAAAGATAGTGTTGCATTTGTCCATATATATTTTCCAAGTAATTCTAAAGTTTTATGTATTTTCTCCTTCCTGTCCTTCTTAATTGACAGACTTAAATATTTCATATTTTTCCATTTATAAAAATGTATATATAATATTTTGGCACATATCCTTTCAGTCTTTTATACATATAACACTTGCATGTTGCATATAGATTTATGATCATACTGGATTCATAATTTCTTAAAACTATAGCATATTTACCCACATCAGTGAAAACTGTCAAAAATGTAATTTTAAGGGTTGTATAATATTTTATCATATGGATCTGCATAGTTTACTTAACCATTCTGCTGTGTTACAGAAGTAACACAGTTAGTTGTTTCCAACTTCTTGTGATGTTAAATAATTTGTGATGAATGTGTTTTTCTGGAATTCTTGGTTTTCTCTCATTAATTCTTTGGAATGAATTTCAAACAGTGAAAGTACTTTATGCATTCCACTGATCAGTCATGAGTACAAGTATGGATGCTTTCTTCTAATCGGTCAACTAAATATCGTTCAGTTTCCAGTGACTATGAATTGTTTTCTTCCATGAGATAAGCAATGCTTTTTTCTCCTTAAGATGGTCTTTTCTCCAATTACAAGCCATTCAACTGTATACATGCTATCAGTTTCCATATTTCCTATATTATCCCCTGACATATGGGGGAAAAAAACCAGTAAGGAGTGAGAAAATTGAAGCTCTTCCTTATACTTCATTCTCAGAGTGTATTATTTTTAAAAATAATGAAAGCACATTTTTCACCCTAACTATAAGTATTTCAATAAGCAAAAATTTTCCCTTTCATTTTTCAGTCTTTGTGGTATGGTCTGTGGTTTGTCATAGACTAGAGGCATTCCTGTGCCAGACACCATTTTCATAAACATGGTCTTCAGCTGTCAACCTGTCCACTAGGTGATCCAGGTGCTCTTTACCCCCATTCCAGTCTGGGTGTTACACCAGCAGTGTCTCCTTATGGAGAGCAAGCTTGGATAAAGTACCAGTCCTAAGCATGAGTCTTAAACTCAGTCACGTGAGATGTAGAATAGGTTTGACACTCATAGTTTCCTCTTTTCCAGCTCAAGACATTCAGACAGTAATTCCCACTTCAACATGTGCACATTACACACAGTGAAGACACACATACATTCTCAGGTATATGTTATTATATTTCACATTCTTTAACTTGGTAAGAATATGTATAAAACAGTTGTAAAACACATAAAAATAAAATCAGGCATCAGGCTTTCTAAAGCTGCTGGAACTTCAGAAAAATCACTCTTTTATCACTATTTCCAGAAAGAACTGATATTTTTTTAATTAAAAGAACTTACAGTATAGTTTCATTATTTCAGTCCTACTAATGGGAAGGTCTCATGGAAAAGAAATTAAGTGAGGAGGAACACATTGTGTTTAACCCTTTTAATTCAAATCAAATCTATCCTCTGAGAATTACATTATTATTATTATTATTATTATTATTATTATTATTATTATTATTATTTTGGCCACATTACTCTCTATAATTACTCTCCCTCCTGTCATATGTGTCTTTAACCTACATCTTTATTGCATTGTTTCTCATGTGTATATTCCATCTAGTTCATAATCCAGTATAACAGGAACAATATCTAATTCTTCAGTTTTTTGACTCCCTACAGGTCCAAGAGATAACTGGCTCACCATATGCACTCAGAAATAGTTTTGGAATTAAAATTTTTAATTTTGGGAGAATTACAAAACAGAATGATAAAGCCGGAAAGAGTTCTGGACACAGACCTAAAAAGGCTGAATTATTTGCCTAGAATCACACAAGTCTCTATGCGTTCATTGCAAAAGTGTTTCTCTCCAGTCCCATTTGCAGCAGTGTCTTTGTTAGATCTCCAAGATTGGTCTAAAATCTTTGTATGGGTTGCTTAAAAGACAGCAAAGCCTATTATGATTGTTTGGCTTGCTGGAATTAGTTTACATATAAGAAAGGTACACTTTGATCTCAGAGTCCGGATAATTCCTTCTAAGACCATGCGCTGGCTCTTACATAGATACAGACATAAACACATTTATCCCAGAGAGTCAATGGAAGCTTTTCTTAGATACTGATGTATATTTAGGAACTGATAGTATATATTTAGAAGGTCTCTTTCCTAATTCTTTATATTAGCAATTGGGATAGTTCCAAAAATCATGAACTTAAAGTCATCGTTTCATTAAAATAATTTAGAGAGCAAGTCAAATTTTTCTGTAGTCCCAGGAAGGGATAGCTGTGATATACCTATAAGCAGAGTTAACCAGAAAGGCCAGTGTCTTTGATGATGGCACTGCTCTGAGCTCTCCAGTATGGCCCATGGAAACACCCAGTGCTTGTGGTCACAACTTCACCAGCTGCACTTGAAAATCTCAAGGATCTTATATGTCAGCCAGGCTGCAATCTTTCCCTTTAATGATCATCGAGACCCGGTGCCTTATACATGCACCTCTTATCTGTTTTTTTCTTTAAAAGTCATTCTTTATAAATCACTAGGGTGTTTTTATTAGTTTGTGTATTTTTAGAAATTTGGGGTGGGGTGGGGAGAAGAAACACATTCTATTAGAAATTCTGGAAGTACATTATTGAAGACCCTTTAATACCTCTTTTCTTGTTTACTACCCCAATTTTTAATTCATAAGAGGTATTCTGGATGACTTGTAGGTACAAGAACACAGAGCCTACACTTTAGCAGGAACTTTGTAATGGGATATAGTATCGAGAAAAACATTCAAGCATCTCGGGTTAGTTCTGTAACTTTTCTCTCTTGAAAATCTCTGGGTAGTCCTTTCTAGATATTTTCCTACTTGCAGACTTAATTTTGCCATCTATCTTTCCAAGAGCTATACAAACAAGAATTTAAAAAATATATTTGAGCTCTTTGGAGGAAATGATGTTGTACAAATATGTCATTTTGGAATTGACTTTTTTCCTCACAGGAGGAAGGGAGAAACTGAGAAATTTATAGTACTTGAAAAAAATAAGTGGAGCAAGGGGAGTGTCTGAAAGAGAGAGAGCAAGAGAGAGCTCAACAGTGTCCTTATTTCATGGACAGAAGTCCCTCTTTCTTGGGCCATATAAACCCTAGAACACCTGGACCTCAGGCAGGTTGGAAAGTTGGGGGTGTCATTGAGTGAGTACTGCTCACTGCCTTCCACTGGCCCCGGGGCCAGCATCTCCATGCAGGGGTCCAAAAGGTTGTGTTCTGGCTGTTGCATCTGGAAATCTAGTTACTGCAGTCATCAAATCATTCTTTAGGGCATCCCAGATAGAGAGGAAAAAAATGAACTCCATTTAATTTTTGTTATCATAGAACTTCTGTTTTCTCAGGTTTTGATAAGGAGCTAACTATACCTTATTTAAACTATAAGAAAACATCCAGTTTCACAAGATGAGCTTTTATAGTCTAAGACAGAGCCTGGCATCCATCTTTTAAAGCATGCCTCAAGATCTAGACTTTCAAGTTCATAATGACAATGAAACTGAAGAAGCTGGCAGGCACCTGAAAAATAACACAGCAGTAAATATTCACGTATAGGGTTTAATGGGATAAAATCAGAAAACATTTATCAACTGAACTGTGTTTTTTTTTTAATCTTGGAAAATTCTCTTCTATCTACCCTTTATGAGTTTTCTCAACATTTATTTATGTAATTTTCTGATCTTTAAAGTATTGCATTGGAAGGAAAGCCATTTAGCTTTTAATGACTATTTCCATCATTTGAAGTATTATCCCCTGGGTCCTTTGCCCCATGCTGACAAGAAATATTGTACTTCAGAGGCCTATCATAGGACAAAGTATAAATATCCCTCAATTCATTATTCTGAAGCTAGGCAGGTTCTATGCTTCATATGTCAAGTCAATAGCAGCAACAATGTAAAGAGGCATTCTCCTCTAGCTAAAACATCCCATAAAAACTCCTTCACCAAGCCTGTCCCTACCCTGTTAACTGCTCTGGGTAACTTTTAATCCAATAACTAAATGCAAGTGCATATATTCACTAATGCTAATTATCTCTAAATTTTACTCATACTTAGCTATTGTGTTATTTTTATGTATAAACTTCTTTCACTTGCAAATTTAAATTGAACCCCATAAAATCCCTCTGAAATAAATTATCTTAATCCATATATATTAGTCTGCTTGGGCTATCATAATAAAATACCACAGACTTGGTGGCTTAAACAACAGAAATTTATTATTTCAAAGTCCTTGAGACTAGAAGTCCAAGATCAAGTTCCCAGTAGAGTTGGCTCCTGGTAAGACCTATCTTCTGGCTTGCAGATGGCTGGCTGCCTTCTCGCTATGGTCTCACATGGACTGCTTAGTGTGCGCAGGAAAGGAGAGATCTCTCTAGTGTCTCTTTCTCTTCTTATAAGGACAGCAGGCCTATCACATTAAGGCTCCACCTAATGACCTTATTTAACCTTGATTGCTTCCTTAAAGATTCTATCTTCAAATATAGTCTCACTGGGGATTAGGGCTTCAATATACATGAATTTAGGGGAAACACAATTCATTCAATGACAACAGGTTAAAAATTAGAGGTAGAAGAAGAACCAGTAGTACCTGCTTCTCAATTTTTGACTATTACTTGCTTTTGTTACCTTTCACTTGTGATGAGACACATAATTTAATGTGTGTTTGTAAAGAACCCATGGCTTTTCAAATACCGCAGGGATTTAACCATAAGAAACTGAAATCATAGAAGCACTGCACTTTTAAGAAATAAATATAAAATGGAGAAAAATTTTCTAAAGATGCCATAAAACCAAGATTCCAAAATGGAAAAAAGTCTGACTGGATAAAAACATGAAAGGTCTGTAAGGCATTAAAAAAATAAGAAATCTGAATATGATTAAAACACAGGAAAGACTACAGAAATATTTTAGATACATATAAGAGATAAAGGGCCAAGTTTCTTAATATACAAAGAATTTCTATAAATCAACGGCAAAAAGATAACACTTCAAAAAATTAGCCAAGGACATGAATAGGCAGTTCACAGAAAAAGACACCGATGAACAAGAAACATCTAAAAAATAACCATACCTTGTCTTGTAATGAAAGAAACGCAGATTAAAATGATAACATGACACCATTTTCTATCTATGAGAATGTTAGAGATGAAGATTGTTATTAGTAATGGTGTGGAAATCAGGTTATTACCAGTTGTGTATTCTTTTGTTACACAACTGGTGAAAATATAACTTAGTGCAATCTCACAAAAGCTAAATTGGCAGTATTTGTCAAAATAAAATAGGCAAAAACCCTTTAACCCAGCATTTCCACACCTGAGAATTGAAGCTCCATAAATAATCACACACATAAGGGAAGTTGTATGTAAAAAAGTATTCAGTGTAACATTGGGTAGTTTTGCTAGTGCTGCCATAACATAATGCCACTCATTGGCTGGTTAAAAAAAAGAGAAATTTATTTTCTCACTGTTCTGGAGGCTAGAAGTCTGAGATGAAGATGCTGACGGGTTTGGTTATTTATGAGACCTCTCTTTTTGGCTTGAGAATGGCCACCTTCTCACTGTGTCCTCACATGGTTTTTCCTCTGTGCTGATCCCTCGTGTCTCTGAGTGTCCTAATCTCATTTTCTTACCAGGACACCAGTCAGACTGGGTTAGGACCCACCCTAAGGTCCTCATTTTGCCTCATTTACCTCTTTGAAGGCCTTATCTTCAGATACAGTCACATTCTGAGGTACTGGGGTAACAGACTTCAACATATGAACTTGGGAGGGGGTACAATTCAATACATAAGTTTTTAAGATAAAAGAAAAATCTATTAACAATAGAATCTGGTTATTACAGAACATTTATATAATGTAATAGTACATTGTCATTAAAAGAGCATTAGTTAGAACTATATGCAATATTAGGAAAAAACACTCCAGATGAACTGTTGAGTAAAAACCAAATTCAGAGGAATACGTACAATAATATTTAATTTGTGAGAGGGAAAAAAGGTATAAATATATGAGGAGGACCCCACAAAATGAAGAATGTTCTGGAGGGCAGGACCCTTGTAGTACTGGCTTCCTTGACTAGGTAAGTGTTCTAGGAACCCATCTATATCCTTGTGCCAGCTGGTATTGTTGTGAGAGGCTGTGTTCAACTTCAGTGAACTTTTTTGAAGACTCTTTCAACATGTTTGCCCATTTCATGATGGGTGATTTACAAGTACACCTGCCCACACCGTGCTGAGTGTTCAGCAGTTGACCAAAACAAAAATGGCATGATTCCCATGCTCTACCCTCCCTATCCATCCTATCTCACTCCGAGCAACACTTTTTTGTTTCTCCAGATGAAAAGAATCCTCAGAGAGAAACGTTTTGCCCATGTGGAAGAGGAGAAACAAACAAAAACTGCCAGGAATATAAGGCATCAAAATCAGTGAGTTCAAAACTGTTTTGAACGGTGGAAAAATGTTTCAATAGGTGTGTTGCATGAAATGGAGAGTACTTTGAATGTGACTGAAGTTTAAACATATAAGAATAAATACACAATTTTTTTGCAAATAAATTCTGAGGTTTTTTTGGGTCTTCCTCATATATATAATTATTTCTGGAATTATATATAAGAAGGTACCATGTAAAGCTGGGATAACAGAAGATAGATACCCTTCTAAACTATTTGAAACTTTTGTCATGAATATGTATTATTAACAATGTATTTTAATTTAAAAACAATTTATCAATTATTCACAATTATTCCCATCCCCATATGCAAGCACTTTCACGATATGATTTTATAGCTCCTCTCATTAAGAAGTGTCTGTTTCTTCACCCCTTCAATTTGGTTGCCATGCCATTTCACCTGACCAATAAACATAGTGAAAGTAAGGTTGAATGACTCTGAGACTTGCCACTGTCCCCCTTTCCCCAGACAGCATGGCAGCTTTCCACAAATATATGAAGGAGCCCAACTGAGACCAGAAACACCACTAGCTGAATCCAGCCCAAATTGCCAACTTACAGAATTGGGAGTTAAAAAGTGGTTGTTATGTTAAGCCCTGGAGTTGTGAGGTTGTTTGCTATGCAATCAGAGGTAACTGAGGTCCTAACTAATCAAACAGAGTTAAAAACAAAAGTACAAAGCAGTCAATGGCTATCTTAACATTTTGAGTCTCCATGTTTATGTTTGAATGCTACTATGTTTAATATTTGGGCACTTGATAAATATTTGTTTTAAAAACAAATGAATAAGTGGGATGAAAACTGGTAGCTTTGTCTTCAAAACACATATCCCCTGATGTGTAAATAAGACATGGCAACCATGTGAGTCAGACTCTCTTTTCAGAGTCAAAGTGACAGCCATATACCCAGAGCACTTTCATTATCTCCCCAAGGAATTCTGTGAGACTGAAAGATGTATGATTTAGTCAGTAACATTTATTGAAAACCACAAATCATAGAGTAATCCACGGGAGGAGAGAAAATACTTTAGACATAAAAGTTGACCTCAAGAAATACCTAAACCAACTCTGAAACCTATATATAAATAGATGGATACATAAGAATATATATAGCTATGTTTAACAAAATTAAAGTTCATGGAGCCCTGTGTGTGAGGGTTGTGGCGGGGGAAGACCACATGGCCGTACTTTCTGACCACAGCGGTGTTCTAACTGGACCTGGCAGCCTGCCCACATAGCTCCTCTATACATAGCTCCTCTACCTGCTCCCCCTCCTCACAATCATATTCCCCCACACTTTCTGAGTCCCGGATTGCTTGATTAAAACGATGCAAGTATTTCCATGTAGCAAACACATGGAGATTTCTCCCACAGGCAAAAAGATACTGGGATGTAATTCACATCTTTTCAGGCTCTTGTTTGTATTTCAGATTTCTCCCACAGGCAAAAAGATACTGGGATGTAATTCACATCTTTTCAGGCTCTTGTTTGTATTTCAGAGTCCTCTGCCGGTTTGCCCTGTTAGAGATTGGGCCTGAGTTTGTATTCTTGGCTGCCACAAAAAAAAAAAAAAAAAAAAAAAAAAATTCTCTCTGTGTCCTTTTTATGAACCATCACATTTTTCCATGATGGTGGGCATTCTGGTCAGTGTAGCATACTGGAAAGATTATTGTTAATTGCAAGCACTGCATTCTGGCCTTGTCTTATAGAAAAGAAATGGCAAGAGGACCATGATAAGT
The DNA here is from genome assembly GCA_039655065.1 of Glossophaga mutica. Taxonomy (NCBI): domain Eukaryota; kingdom Metazoa; phylum Chordata; class Mammalia; order Chiroptera; family Phyllostomidae; genus Glossophaga; species Glossophaga mutica. The sequence goes on from CM077306.1 coordinate 182,788,112, forward strand.
AGGTCTTGGCTAGATCTTAAGGCTGTGCCCTGAAAGGTTTTATGGATGCCCTTGTGGAAAGTAGTTGCTTTCTGGAAAAAAAAAATTGTGTGAGATCTGTGAGCTGATTTTTTTTCAGTGTCAATCCAGGGTTGAGGTGGTCATCACTGGGACCTCAGAGCCCTGATTTAAAGTGGTTGTGGGAATGGTGTGCCAGCTGAGAAGGGATCTTATAAGCGTCATGCCGGCCTTTTGCAGGGGATGAGTTCACACGCAAAACTAGTTGACATTACAATGTTTTCAATCTATGGCTGGGGCGTGTGAGTTTGCCCTGGGAAGAAGTTAGATTTCCAAAAATCTTCCCATCCTTTACCTTCCTTTACCTCACCCATTTCCCATATACTTATAATGATAAAATAAAATAGACACCTAAAAAAGTCAGTCTTAACATCTTATTTTGTTGCAATTAAAACAATCACTCTGGATTTTCTTCGAAACTCGAAAATGCAATCCTGTATTCTAGGATAAACTTTAGAGAATGCTAATCATACTAGAGTTTCCCCAAGGATATAGTTTCTTTATTCTTCTCTCAAAATTTTGTTTATATTGAATCATTTTCTTTTACATTTTTTTCACATGAAGTTGTTTGTTGTTTGCCACTAAGGTCCTTCTAACTATTCCTATCCTAGTTTACTTCTACAAACTCATTTTCTTAAAAACTGTTCTTTCTTTCTGGAAGTGGATTATCAGAGAAAGCACTCATACATTCTTAAGCACAGTATGGGGACTTGAGGTGGGTATTCTGAGCTCACGGTTCTAAGAGGCTTTATGAGGGATGTTTGAAACATGGGACCATCTAGCTGGCTTACAGCTTGAGAAAAATGGTACCTGAAGAGTTTAAGTGGCTTTTCCAAAGTCACAAGTCAGACACTAAAAGATCTAAAGTAGAAACCCAAGTCCTCTTGGCTTTGAATTTCCTGTTCAGGAACACTGAATCTAATTCAGCAATTAATTGATGTGTATTCATTCATTCATTCATTCATTATTCATTCACCTTTCCTGAGTGCCTGCTATGTGCTAGACAGTATTCTGAGTATAAGGGATAATATAGCATGGAAATAAAAATATTATCCCTCATACTCAGCATACTCATCTAAATGAGAACCATCAGAGGCTACTTATTAAAAACAAAAGGAGTCAGCCACCATCATTTGTATTTAGTAAAGACTTCAAAGCCTGCAAGGGAGTGGGAAAGCACTATAGTGGCGGGGGTGGGGAGAAGAAGGCTTCCAGTAAGCTCCGAGGCTGTTGGTATGAGTAAGCTGGAGGTAGGCTAACTGGGAGTGGAGCAAGTGATGGGTCTGGGGAACGTATTTTGCTTTATCTGGTGGGTCCTGAGTTGGAAATGGATACAAAATTAGAGAAACTGGCAGTCATTGACCAAGCTCTGACAATCCTGCTGACCACCTAGACCAAAAAACTATAGTTTCACTTTCTGAACTTGCTGCTACAGAGGCTGAGAGCAAGAATCTGTTGTCATAAATGGCATGGCCATAGTTTGTTTATATATTTAGTCCCCTTGGTGGAGAACCAGGGAATCTGTGCCTCCTCTCATGGAGCTTACTGTCTAGTACAGATGGGAGATGATGAAGAATGTTTCATCAGTCCTTAGAAAATGCTAGAAAAAAAGCACCCCTGGGCTCAGAAGGAGATCAATCCTTAATAGCAGACCTGGCATGTTGGGGAGTCAAGGAGTTTTCCTGAGCAACTAACTTGAAGCTGGGCCCCAAATAGAAAGTAGAAGTTGCTTAGAGCTAAAACCAAAATTTTATCACTGAGAGTGTTTGTGAGCTTTTTCAACTACAGCTGTCAACACTAAAGTATGTTCTCACAAAAAGGGTATTAGTTCTCCATCTCTCATCAGAATCAAGCAACTCAACAGTTTACGCTGATTTTTTTCCCCTCACACCATAGCAACAAAATCAGAGGGGCACTCATTGTGAGTCCTCCTATTGTGTCTTTAAACAAAACAAAAGGGTTCCAGAAAGAGCAGCATTTAACATGAAAATAGTATCCTGACCTCCTTGGACTAAATGTTGTTAATCAAGTTTAAATTTAGCTCCCACACAGTCTCAAAAGAAAAGGAGACAGCCAGGCCCAGAGAGGAAAAACTTGGGAGCGCCTCACAGGCCAGGAAAACAAGCGTCAAGTCCACAAGGGCCGCCTGTAAAAACAAATGGTGCTGATGAGAAGGTTCGGCCACCAGAAAGCTCATTAGCAATCAGACGCAGCCACAGGGGCTGTCTCCCACGGGTCGAGGCCAGCGTCACCACAGACAGAGGCTGTGACTCAGTGGCCAGCCTGCTGCCACACTCGGAGACTGCTCTCCTGTTCAGAGGACACCCTCCAGGGGCTTGGACGGGGAAGGGGAGAGGGCAGGAAGCCAGGAAACACCACAGGCGAAGTGAAGAAAAGGAAAGCTATTGTCCTTATCTACCCACTGATAACCAATAATGAGGGATGGGGAGAGGCATCCCAGGGAAGGGACTGAAAGTCAACAGGATTTAAAATGAGGGCCAGAGCAGCTGCTGCACTTTTGTTTCAGTTTTATAACTCCCAAAGCTGTTCCCACTCTTTGGAAGTTGAAGAACCCCTTAGTATCAACCTATTTTGTGGTCTTTTACATAAGTAGGGAAATACACACACACACACACACACACACACACACACACTACCTTGCCTTTGGTAATCAATTTAAAAAATTTGTATTTTCTTTGCTCAACGGCAGCTACATACATGGGAAAACATTGGGTATGCATAGTTTATAATTAGTGGCACAGCCCTCCCGCATCTCTTCCCCCATCCCTGAAAGCTCTCAGATGAAAAATGCTGTGATACTCAATTGAAAAAAAGTGAAAGGGGGAAACTAGCATTTATTGAGAACCAGTCCATGTCATTCTTGGATAAGCAGGGCATTAGTTATGGAGTAGAAAATAGCTAACCTGGAGAAACTAGGACAACTACATCAGATCACACATGTTCTTGGTACATATGAACAAGAATTTTTTTATTAAATGTTGCACTCCACACTTTCCCATGTTCCTACTTATTAGATTAATTAAACAAGAAGGCCTTTAGGCTGAGGTGGTTCTAATGTCTTAGTGGCCTAAGTAAGCAAAGCAAGCTTAAGCTTGTAAATGTGTCAAGGTTAAGAAATCAAAACCTAAGGGCAGAAAAACCACAAAGAGCCAACTGGCTTTTCCAAGCAAAGTAAAGTTTTAAGCTATAGCCAATCAAATAATTTTCCTGCTTTGTTTCCACCTCTTCTCTATAAATTTTTTTCTCCTAGCTCCTGTTGGTGTGGCACTCTTAGCAACTTCTGGTTTGGCACTGCCCATTTCAAATAGAGTTTTGCTCAAATAGACTGTTAAAATTTTAATATGTCTCAGCTTATTTTTCAGCATATTTAAATCAATCCAACTTCACTAGGAGCTGGTTGACCACCCATCACACACATTTATGAAGTAGGCTTGCATCATGCCCCTGGTGGGACTTTGGGTCCTTTATGTCCTACATGCTAATGATGGGGTACAGTAGTGATGAGAGGTTGAAGAGGGATTGGGGCTTCTTGGAAATGGAAGGTTCATGAGCAGCATATTGTAAGAACTTAGACTAAAGAGTTAAATGTTAAGACTATAAAAAACTTGAAATGAGGAGTGAGCACTTGGGCCATTGTCCTCAAGCACTTTTTATGCTCTATCAGTTTCTGAGGACTGTTGAATCTTTTCTCCCAGGGCGCTGGTTTTCCAAGGTGCTCCAATTCCTCCACACCCTTCAGAAATCCCCTTGGAACACAAAGGCCAATGTGAGAGGCCCATCGCAGGCCTGAACCCCATCCTTGCTTCCACCAAAGTTGCTTCATGTTGGATTGCCTTGATTAATTTTGTTTGAAGAAAGTTGTCTTTGCTTTAAAAAAGAAAAAGTTTAAAGCCCATATACTAAATACATTTGGAGCCTGGTTGGTAATGGGCCCTCAAAAAAATATTTGTTGGCCAAGGATAGACTACTTGAACCACAAATGATTTTTCTGGAACAGTCATATCTTATTCTAAATAACAACATGATCTCACTTATATGTGGAATCTAATGAACAAAATAAACTAACAAACAAAATAGAAACAGAAGCACAGATACATGGAACAGACTGAGAGCTGTCAAAGGGGAAGGGGGAATGGTATGAAAGAACTTTAGGGAGTAGCCAAAGAACACATATGCATGACCCATGGACATGGACAATGATATGGGGATTGCCTGGGGGGAGGGCGGGGTTGGGGAAGGTGGTCAAAATAAGAAAAAGCAGGGACTACTATAATAGCATAAATAATAAAATACTATATTAATAACTGAATACACAAAATATAAGCTAGTGTTAGAAACATTCATGTGTTTTCATAGGAAATGAAACCGCATTGGTTTGGTTGAGGTTGGAAGATTAGGGAAGTCAGGCTGCTGTTGCCTGACCCACATGTGAGGTTAAGGAGATCGCTTGGGAGTCAGGGAGGTATATGAGCTCTTGTCCTATCCAAGATACTTAGCCAATTCACATGTTCAACTCTGGACTATTGGACCCTTAGTTCTTTATTTGGAAACTTATCATCCTTGTAGTCCCTTCCACTCTGTGAGAACAGGGACACTATGCAGCCTCTGGGAAGCCATCTTTACCTCGCACACATTCTCCAGGAGCTTCCCATACCACACATAGCAACCTAAGTAACTTTCTCAGATGTGTTCATTGATGGTGTGATGAGATACAGGACAGGTACGATGCCCTGTGGGGGTAACATTGCGTTAATGAGCAAAGAATGGTGAGGTGAGCAGCCTATCTCTCATCTAGGAAAGAGTAGCAACAGCTGCCATTTACTGAACCCTTACTGAGAACCAAGCACTCTGTGATTCACCCGTCTCAAGCAGTTACCACAACCATGTTACAATGAGAGGCTGTGGCTTGCTTCAAGTGCTCGAATGGCTCTCCACTCTAATTGGAAATGAATCTAAGTACTTTATCATCATTCCAAGACCCTGGGTAATCTAGCTCATCCTTTCCTATGACCAGATTGTCTTTTTTCACTCCCTCTTTTGCTAGCCCTGCTCCCATCTTACAGTCTTCTTCCTGGCCCTTGGCAGTGAAAGCTTATCTGGGGTCATGCAGTCCTGCTGCCCTTCCCCCACAGCTCAGTATGGCTGGAGCCTTCACACCATTTGGGCCTCTGCTCAGCTGTACAAGACCTCATCTGTCCATCCAATAAAGTAGCCTGTCCCTCCCTGACCCCTGGGTCATTCCATCTCATTATCCTGTTTCATTTTTTAACTCTTGTTCACCAATCTCAGAAATTTACTTATTTGTTTCTTTGCTTATATGTTTGTTTGCCTCCTCCACCTAAGGTATCCTATATGAGGATTTGTTATGATTTTATTCCTAGGAACTTCATGCATGTTTGTTGAATGAATAAGTGAAGGATTGAGTGTCAAGGTGTTTGTGCTAGATCACAAGCTAGTGCAGGCTGAGCCAGCCATAAACCCGGGTGTGTCTGTCTCTATTCTTAAGAAACAACACTCATAGACAGGGGCTGCCAGAAGTGTTGGGATCCAAGACAGGATGATGCCAAGTGGCACAACATTTTTTATTCCATAATTTAGCTGGGGCTAGAGCTGCCCATGTTCTAAAGTAGGGGTTCTCAAAGAGAGAGAGACTCACCTCACTGTATCAGATCACCGGAGTAGCTATTAAAACTGTGGCGTATCGGCCCCCACACTACATCTACTGAGTGAGACTCTAGCGGTGCTATCACAGTGGCTGGCATTTTCAACAAGAGCCTCACCGTTTCCTCACAGACTACAGGCTTAAAAGAAATTTGCTCTTGGCTGTATTAGTTTACTTCTTTAAACAGCTGACGTGTGTGAAGATATACATCACTGGTATATATTGGTTATTTGGCCAAGACAGGCGCCTATTTCTCAGGACAACTCTCATTTGGAGCAGAAACAAGACAACTGTCTCCTGGGCTGGGACTCAGAGCCCCTCATCTGTGAGGCAGCCTCCTCCTCCACAGCCTCTGCCCCGCAGCTTTTTCAATCAGAGATAAAGATGTTGACCTCTCTCTTCTGCAGATCATCATGGGACTCAGTCCTCTTACAACTATGAATCTGGTTGATGAGAGAGTAATTTCAACCTGGCCTGTGTGGCTCAGTTGGTTAGATATTGTCCCACAAACTGAATGGTTGCTCGTTCTGTTCCTGGTTGGGTCACAGACCTGAGTTACAGGTTCGGTGCCCGTTTGTGGAAGGCAGCCAATCAACGTTTCTCTCTTTGTCCCTCCCTTCCTCTCTCTCTAAATTCAAACATTTTTAAAAAGAGTAATTTCAATTCGGAGACTTTAAAGGCTTAGGAGAACTTTTAGAAAAAATGTTATTTGAGATTCCTTTATTATACTTGAGAGCATGTTGGAAGCTAGTAAGTCAAATAAAAGGCTTGGACCATTTTATTCCTTGATAGACCAACTAAGAAGTAGACAAACTTTAAATAATAATTGTGTTTAAACCATCTTAAATGAGCACCCTAAAGGCTTGCTTTGATGATTTGATCTTGAGATTCTTTTGCCTTAAACTTTCTTAGCTTTGGATGAATTACCTGCTCTAATTTGTTACTTTAAAGTTTAGTTTACAAACAAAAATCTAAGCAAAGCCCTTTTTCCAGATTACCAAATAGAATGATCTGAATAATAGAGTTTTTTGGGTTTTTTTTCTTCATAGCTTGATGTTTAGACCACAGGGATGGAAACTCTTTTACCTGAATTCTTGTCAGTTGACCTCAACACCTTTCACTTTTCATGGACTTAAAACGTTGATTTTTGCCTGACTTGAAACCAAGGGAAAAACAAAGTTTTACCTGCAACTTTGCCCAGAATTCTCCTTTGTGGTTTTAAGTCACGATTTTAGGTTTCAAAAATGAGTTTACAGTTCTGACCGATTCCCTGTGTGTTATAGATATCAGAATGCACTCCTGAACGTTTGCATGAATATTTTAGGGCAGAATTTCAGAGAGAAATCTTAGATGGCTCATCTGAATGTATTACATTTGTTTCAGGGGTTATGATAGTGACCTTTTAAAGGAGTTTATCAAAAATGCAGTGCTCTAAATTGTGCTTTGCTATCAACTACATAGTTTTAACATCTCTCCTTGACATCACATTTTGGAAGGGGTGTTTTGTGTCTTTGCCAATGTCCCAGTCCCAATCCTTCCTGTGATATTCTGGTGACATAGGACCAGCCCTTTAAATGATGTATGCATTAGACTATTTGGGTTGCAAGTAAGAAAATGCAAGCTAAATTGGCTTAAAAAATAAAATATCTCTATTTCTTTGACATCCTCTCACTTGTGCCCTTGTTCGACTTAGTTCTCACACCAGCTTTCCTGATGATGAAATGTCTCCCCATGGTACTGGGATTATGTCCTCCCTGATTTATGACCAGAGTCAATGACAGGTAGATACATCGTTTTCCTCCTGCTTTTTTCAACTAATGTTGTGCTTGGAGATCATTCCTAATTTTATATCTAATGCTACCAGTTTTAAAATGACTCCATGGTACTCCAATGTAATTATGTAAGCAGTCCCATGATGAATATTAAGACACTTTCTAATCTTTTGATATTGTAACATTGCTGCAGTGAATATTCACATAGATATGCAGACATATCTCTAGGATATATTCCTAGAAATACAATTGCTAAATGAAAGAGTACAGGCAATTAACAACATTTTCTTAATATGCCTGGCCAGTGTCATTCAGGTGGTTGAGCATTGTACTGCAGACCAAAAAAGGTCAGAGGTTCAATTCCCAGTCAGGCCCCAGTTCCTCCATCAATATAACAAAGAGATTGGGATAAAGTTCTCTAATGTCCCTTTCAAATTTTAGAATGTGTCGGTTCCATGATGTATGTGTGTAAAGGGTGGGATGGTAGATACAAAACTCCTGCTTGTCTAGAAGGAAAGTATTTTAGTAAAATATCCACATTTCAGTGATGTCTGCCTTCTCCCCACCGTGGCAGGTAAGACTGGGTTTCTGAAGATTTTCTTTCTCTTCTCTTCCCCTGTTCCTTTACACAGCTGCTTCCTGCCCCCCTCCAGAAGTCACTGATTCCTTTTGTGTTCAGGTTTCTCCATCTGTGAAATGTGAGGTTGAGTGCCCACCTGCCTCCCAGGGGTATTCTGTGTCTGACTCCATTACAGAGCATTCACTATGCTGAGCATTATCTACAAGCTAAGTTTGGCATTTCCTTCCTTTCCTTTCTTGATCATAATTTGATCCTAACTTCCTTGGGAGCCTCTTGTCTTTACAATTTGTCAGTAGTTCTAATCCTGTTTTAACATAATTTAGAGCTATGGTGATGCTAATGATGTCATTGATAACAAACTGAGGATTGGCAGAGAGCCTTTTAAAAACAGTGTTCTAAAAGTGAAGAAAGGAGTCTAAAAACAAATAAAGAACCAAAACAACCCTCTCCCAAAAAAACCCCTTAGGGATAACATAGAAAAATGACCCATCTAAATAAAATAATTTGCACAAGATAGGGTGACCAGATAAAATACAGGACATACAGTTAAATTTGAAGTTGAGATAAATGGAGAATAAATTTTCAGTGTAAGTATGCCTCATGCAAGGGCACACCCCATGTCCATACTGAAAAACTGTTTGTTGTTTAACCGATGTTCAAATGTAACTGGGTGTCTTGTACTTGTTAAATCTGGCAACCTGCACAAGACATGTAAGAGCAAGCTTTCTGTCCAGTACTTCTGCCTGAGATAAACTGAGGTCCCAGCATGTGGCTGGGCTGTTTTTAGTTCTTCAAATGGTAAACAGAGAAATACTCCAAAGCTGACAAGGGGAAAGGTTGAAACTTCTCTCTGGTTTTAATGTTAAAAAGTATGTGGGAAAACAGTAGATACTGTTGCACTAAACTCTTAGAGTCCATGGATATTTGGTCCTAGAAAAAACAAATAGTTGGCAATTCCATGAGAAGTTGCAGTTCTCGTATGTTTAATGGAGACAGTACAAGAATTTTCTAAAGGTTTTATAAATTATAGTATGTAAGAAGTTCTGCTGACAGTACTGATAAACAATGGGAAGATACAGGTATTTTCAGCAGTGTTGAACTGTGAGCGATGTTCAGTTCATAGACCGGTGTGACAATTAAACAATCAGCTCCTTACTTGCTTTGCAAAAAACAAAAAGGACTTTTATCAAACATTCTTCAGCAAATGAAATAATCAGAAAAAAGATGCAAAAAAAAAAAAATTAAGAGGCGTGACTAGCTCTGTCATCCCATCCAGCGCTACTCCTAGTGTGGTGTGCTATCTAGTCAGGGCCAGGAAAAACACGGGAATTGGGGGGTCATCATTTAGAAACTTTATATCATTCCACAGAGTAATACCAAAGCTGCTGAACCCAGTGTTGAAAAATCGGGGCTTGTATTTTTGGATGTCTTTCTTGTTGCTGCTGGCTTTATTTTCCTAGTAATTTATTTTTATTGTCTTTCACAAAAGTAGCAGTCATGAAAGGACCATCCTATTGTAAAGGATGAAAGGCACACTAACTTGGATGCCCTTCTCAACAAATACCTCTTACAATGGCTTAAATTAAAATAAGAAAACTGATTGATTCAGACCAAATAGTAATTATAAACCAAGCACTTTTGGTGAGTACTGGGGATAAAGTGGTGAATAAGGCACGCATAATTTGGGGATCCTACCCTCACAGAGCACATTCCAGGGGGAAAATACAGATAACACAGTCACCAAAGAAGTAGGTCTATGGAACACCCACAGAGGGCACCGCAGTGGCTATGGTCATTCTAGGGACCTGGGGAGTAAAAATGTACAGTGGAGGAGTTCTTATCTCCCATGTGGTTCTGCGTACTCGTCCCTGAAGCCCCGCATTAGCCTTCCCCTCAGCTATCTCTGCCAGGGCCGAGTCATGTGCCCATACCTACACTGATGTGGAATGAGCCCACCATGGCTGGTTTAGACAATTCTCGAAGTACCACTTCCAGTCTAGCAGCATTAGCGTCACCTAGAAACTTGTTAGAAATGCAAATTCTCAAGCCACACCCAAACCCTAGTGAATGAGAAATTCCAGGAATGGAGTCCAGCAATCCATGTTTTCATAAGCCCTCCAGGTGACTCTGATACGCACTGCACTGAAGTCTGAGAACTGTTGTGATGTGATCCCTAGGGCTGAGGAAGGGCTCACCCTTGCTGCTGACTATATGAACAACAAAGATCTGACTAAAACAAGTCTCTGTTCAAGGGAAAGAAGGACCAGAGAAGTATGTGGTTATTGAGGAAGCCCCAGCTATGGTTTCTACAATATCTCATTGCTCTTTATTTTGGGTTTTTCTGCATCATTTCACAACTTCCTGTATCTCCCCCCATTTCAGTCTCATACTGCTGGTGCACCAGATGCTCACTTGCGTTATCGGGACTTCAGTTCCTATGGCCATTCTTTTTCTCTGTTGGTCTCCTACTGATCAATTCCTAATGAGGCTACCTCCATTTTAATCACTTCACCTACCTTCACCAGAAACCCCCCCCCCCGCCGTCTCTAAATTATTCATCACCCTCCACATACATGCCTTCAATCTTGCCTCAATCTGACAATTTGCCTTTTGTGCAACTATTGAGAAATGCTGAAGGAAACTACTCAAACAGCAAGAGTATTATAACTTCCTTCAAACTCACCTGTTATCTCAAATGCTGTTTGGAAATCTTCCCACCTCACCTCTCTCTAATTTCCTGTAGTGAGTATCCCAATTCCTCATTACCTGCATCTCAAATCCTGCCATATTACTGCTTTCTCTCTCTCAGAAAATAACCTTACTCTTTCATTGAGAAACTAGCCATACTATGTCACACCACTTCCTTTAAAAAACTCATTTTTCCTTCCTCCAACTCTGCCCTGCTCTATGTAAAACACACATAGGTACACGTATACCATGCACCTGTAAACATATCTATACCCCATCTATCTTTACTTTATTCCTCCTTTCTCTGTGGAAGCTGTTTCTTCTCCTGCCTTCTAGAGCTTATCCCTACATTTTTTTAAATTCAACTATCATTGCCTGTATTAGTTTCCTACTGCTGTTGTAACAAATTACCACAAACTTAGGACCCTAAAACAACAAATTTATTCTCTTACAGTGGTGGAGACAAAGGTCCAAAATCAGGAAAGGTCCAAAATTAGGTTCACTGGGTAAAGCCAGGGTGTTGGCAGGCCTAGTTCCTTCTGAGGTTCTGAGGGAAGAATCTAGTTCCTTCCTTTTTCAACTAGGTTTGTGGGTCCTTCTTTGCATTAGTGCAAACTTTTTCCATTGTAACATCTATTATTTACTCTGAGCCTCCTGCCTCCATTTTACAAGAATCTTTGGGATTGCATTGGGCCACCTCAGAATCCAGAACAATCTCTGTGTCAAGATCTTTAATCACATCTGCAAAGTCCCTTTTGCCATGTGAGGCAACACGTTCACAGGTTTCAGAGATTAGGACGTGGACGTCTGTGTATTATTCTGTCTACCACACTGTCTCTTCCAGAACTTTGCTCTCATGAGTCCCCTTCAGTTCCCTGCATCCTCAATTTTTCCCTCCTTGCTGGATCCATCCTATCAGCTTTAAACCTACTTAAATTGCTCCTATCTTAAAAGATATTCTCCAATCCAGTTTCCTACTCTCTGCCTTATTGCTCTCTTGTCTCTCCTAGTCAAACTGCTTGGAATCAGACCTGTATGTTTATCTCTACCTCTTCACCTCCAGTTCATCCCTCACGTCACTGCAGTACAATTTCCCTTCCTAACATTCACCAAAATCACAAACATCTTTATAATTGTCATACTCAAGCAACTTTTTTTTCAGCCTTTATCTTATGTGACTTCTTTGCATTGTTATTGGACATAATCGACTTTATTCCTGCTCTTTCCAAACTTAGTGTAAGGAATAACACTCTTAATTGTTTTGTCCCCTATAATCATATTCTTACTTGCACTGTGGACTTCTTCATACTCTGCCCAAATATTAGTGTCCCTTAGATACTGTCATTGACCCTCTTTCCTGTTTACTATGATGATCCAGTTGCATCATCTTATTTACTCCCTAGTTCTATCTATTGACTATGAAAAGATGATCTCCAAATTTTTAATTTTTGAGGAATGTCTATCCAAATGTCTCCTAGGAGTCCATCTTGTGGCCTAAAGATCTCTTAAACCCAACCTGTCCCAAACTGAACATCAAAGCTGCTTCTCTCCTCCCTTTATTTCCTGGCGCAGATATTGGTGTCTGGTAAAAACAGAAATAGCCCCTACTCTTAAACACTGAGAGTCTCATCTACCTCAGAAATGTATCTTTTGCATCTCCGGCCTTTCTCTCCTTCTCCACTCCCTCGTCTGTTTTCATTGCTCATCTGGAACAGCTTCCTCTGGCTGCCCTGAGCCTGAAGTCGTATCTCAACTTCCTTTCTAACACTTTGTACAATGGATCTTATTTTATTTTTAAAGTCTGTTTCCCCATCTAAACTATAAGCTCTTTGAGGTAAAAGATACAGTTTTGCTCACCTTTTCAGTACTTGATACAATGCCTAGACGGTAATAGTTGCACAATAATTTTTTTTTTTCAATGAATATCGCTTTAGCTCAAACTTTCTAAACTCCTGTTACATATTTGAAACATCTATGAGTCATCTTTTTGGCTGTTGGAAAAACTGAAGTTCTAAGAACAGAAGTATAGTAATCATTAGCAGTTATACAGTCCTTGTCCTTTCAAAGCTCTTTTATATGATAGAGAATTTTGTAAACCGTAAACAACAATATCTATGTAAATGACTATCATTTTTGTATTATCCCTGAGAAATAGCTGCAGAATAACTTAGGTCTGAGTATCCCCACTTCACAAATGCAGACACAGAAGATATGTGGAATTAATGAATGGTTTAGGGTCTACCAGCCACTTAAGACCAGGGCTCAGTTCTTCACGTGCAAGCAAGCACAGTGAGAACTTAGTGACTTTTTTTGAATTGCCAATAGGTTTCCCTAGGCTCCCTACCAATGTCCAGAAAAGCACAAGAGGAAGAAGCAAATGATTTGGGTGTAAGATTTGACCCTGCTTCTGACTGGCTCTGGATTAACATGAAGTCCCAAAGTCATATCTTTATTCAGCTTCTTGGATCAAGTGAAACAATATGTGGCTAAATTCTCCAGTCTGTGAGACCTCTGTGTGTGGCACCATTGCTGTTTTCTCCTTAGACATTATAGGTCACTTGTGACAGCTATTGTGCCTTGCATTACCAAATTGGAATGATTAATTTAGTGCAAGACACTAAATGAGTGCTAAATTCATTTTTAAAATATATATTCATATAAAAGAATGTGGCATAGTAAAATAAAAATAAAATGAACAAGTGTTTGAAACTAGAATAAAAATACAACATAGGGACAAGTGATTCATCTAATCCAACTCTCCTAATAGCAGAAAAAGAACCCAGCATTTTGGTAACTTCCATTTTTTTTACCACTCCAAACACAGAAAGCAAATATGGAGATCTAAATACCTGGCCAAAGAAGGCCATTAAAATGGACTCAAATGCATTCGTACCCCAAATAACCAAACCTTTCGATTTTCAGTTGTGTGGCTGCAATACTGTAAGCCCTTTCCTAAAATAAGATCTATGCCTCAAGTTACTGACATTTGAGTGGTAGGTGGAGTCAATTTTGAATTTCACTTCATACGATGATGCTTAATTATGACTTAATAAATTGACAACAGCAAACTCATACTTTCTTGAAGATTTGAAGAATCCCGGACACCCCAGTCTTTAAGAAAAATTCTTTTAACCTTGTACATTATTTCTGGTCCATTCAGTGATGTTGAAAGTCCGGACCTAACTCAGAACCTCCTCTCTATAGCTGCCTACAGAGGAGACTGCATTGCCGACAAATCTTTAAGCCAAATGCTTCTGGGTATATTTGGGAAAAAAACCCAAATAACTTTTTCCACAAGTTGAGTTACCCATTCTGCCCTCCTGTTTGCCAACGTGATAGCTCAAAACCCAGTGAGTTTCTCAAGCTGAAGGACCCACTACGCCTTCTCTGTGAGGCGAAGAGTCCCTCTGCCTGCCATGCCAGCAAACTCAAAGGCATGCCCTGAGGCAACGTCTGTGTCCTTTCAGGCTGAAAGCTTTATTTGTCTTCAGTTCCCCTGAGACCCCAGAGACAAGAGCTGCTTTTGACAACAGCCCACTCTCGGAGGGGGTCACCTGTTGCTTCGCCCAGGTCAAGAGAGGTCAGCTTCTCAACAGGAATTTTTTAAAAAGAGGCAGGGCACGGGTCTATCCATAAAAGGATCTCTTTGAGGTTGGTGGGAAAAAAAAAAAAACCCTAGCATTTTTTGTTCCCTGTTAGACCCTCTGGAATGAGTTGGCCTGAGAACAGGCTCGGGAGCAGTTCTTGCTGGAGGATGGCCAGCGGAGGCAGTCCAGATGATTTTCACAGGACCTCTTGCTGCCACTGCTCACCCAGCAACGGCCTGACTTGGAGTCAGGGCGGCCACCTCCTGGCCCTGCACTCCCACCCCAACCCCAGGCATCTGCTGAGCAGCACAGGGCTTTATGAGAGCAGCCACCTCCTGACAGGATCAAGTAATTCAGGGTCAAGGACAGGAAACCCGATTTACACAGAAAAGCAAGATGAAAAATGGACATTTGCTGAAGGCCATATGGAGCCTTCACTCTTCTTTGCCTCCTTTCCTTGTTCTGAAAATGTCAAGAAGCTATCCTCTCCACCACCTGCTCAAAACCCTTTCCCTCACTACATCTGTTAACTCAGTATACCTGCTGACTGAGGATTCAGCCTCATTTTGACACAAGTAGCTTGGTCTGGGTGCAGTTCCTAGGACTGCTATTTCTTTCGCTTTGCCCGTTCCCTTTCCTCTGGAGATCTCAGTCACGTTGAAGAGAATAGCCCGATGTGCTGGGCTTGCACAGCATGGGAAACCAGGGGCAAGGGGCAGCCGTGGGTAGCACTCAGATGGACTGTGGGAAGGAGCTGTGGCGGTTGCTGCAGTCTCATTCCTAAAGAAGAGAAAAGAAGCCGCCCTTCTCCTGCCTTCCTTGCTCCCCCAACCAAGACTCAAAGGGCTGCCCTCCCAGAGGAGACCTGCCTTATTGCTCCCTTGGACCTGAGTGCCTTCCCTCTCCTCTCCTACCCCCACTCCACTATGACAACTGTGCATTGTAAAAAATAGAACTCAGGAGAATCTAAGAGTTCAGAATGCAAAAAAATTAAAAAATGTGAAATCAGAAAAATCTTCAAGCCAGATTCTCCTGTGTTGCTCCCAAACAGCTAAACTTTTCCTCTCTTCCCAATGTTGCCTGTAAGAGAACACCTTTTTCTTTTTAAAAGATTTTATTTATTTATTTTTAGAGAGAGGGGAAGGGAGGGAGAAAGAGAGGAAGAGAAACATCAGTGTGTGGTTGCCTCCCACATGCCCCCTACCGGGGACCTGGCATGCAACCCAGGCATGTGCCCTGACTGGGAATCGAACCGGCAACCCTTTGGTTCGCAGGCTGGAGCTCAATCCACTGAGCCACACCAGCCAGGGTGAGAACACTTTTCTTTATTGCACTGTCTGCAATTTGTCAAGTTTGCACTTACCTCTAGAAAACCTGACTGCCCCACAAAATTTTATGCCCCGCCCAATCTTTGGGCTCATGCTCCATTCCTGTCTCCTCCCGGCAACGAGGATGTCTCACTTTTCTCTGGACTCAGGTCAAATATCTCTTCCCCTGTGAAGCCTTTCAGAAGCCCACTTCTCCAGACTGTCAGTACAATCACTACTTAGTTTTCATGAAGTTATTTAGCTACTACCAGTGAAACAGTGATTTTAAGCTTCTCTTACAGGCAACCTGGAAACTTCACCCATGCCCTTAACCCAATGCCCCTGTGGTCCAGCCCACCCAGGCATTTGCAATGTGAGGAGGCTGGGAGACATTGAACCTGACAACTGCTTCCGCTGAAGCTCCCAGGTTTGGCTCTATGCCAACAGGACCTAACAGGCCCCTCAGTCACCCTGCGCCAGCTCTAAATTACCAAGAGGAAGCATGATCAAAGCTGAATTAACTCACTATCACAGAAAGAATAGATTTGGAACAATGACTTCTAGAGACAAACCTATACAAGACAATCCAGGAGAAAAAAACTAAAGAAGTCCAGCATCATCCACTCACGCAACCTTTGGTGGCACCAAGTCTTTATTAGATTTGGTGTGTGTTCTTTGGGAATCTGCGCATGTTCTTATTGTTGTTTGTTTTAGCCTGAAGTGGTCTCATCTCTCATTGCTCACTTGTTCCTTAGAGGCTGATGGATGCCAGTTACTGTTTAGTTGCTGGTAAGATGCTATTTGAATGAACCACATCTGAGGACTCTGGTGCTGGTAAAGCATCTTTTTAGTTGAATAATGCAAGACAGTACATTTGGGGAGGCGGAAGGTATGCAGTGGTAGTTCAGAAGGAAGACAAAGAGGAAACAGACTGCTAATGCTGGTGGGAACCAGGGTGGTATGTGGTGTCCCTCACATAGAGACGAAGATGCCAGCAAATTACCACAATGCCAAACAGAAGGGGCCCTGACAGACATAATGGAACCACATCCCTTCTTTATCCAATAATTAACAGAAAAATCACAGAATATGCTTTTGTTGTTTTCAGCCAAGAGAATTAAAAGGCATGTTTAGTTTCCCTTTGAAATGCATTTCAAAAATTCCTCAGGTGAAGAAATGGAAGATACATACTTCCATAGGTCTGCAGCCACTCTCTCAAGCTGTTGCGATATCGCCCTTCTGAACTTAATTATTTCCATAGCACTGTTGCTGGTTAATTCCTGCAGCATCCTGAAGGCTACCAGGAAGTCTCCAAGTGGCTCATTCACTTCTTCCCCCCCGGAGGCCCCAGTTTCTTCTCAGCAAGCCAACCTCCAGCACGAGGGGCTCCATGCAGCTCTTTAGAGCTTGCCTTCTTTACTTCTGGGTAGCTGCTGCAGGGATGGATTATGACCCTCCCTCCTTGCTGATTCATTTGGTCATGCGTAGTTTCATGACACCACCAAAGGAAGTGAACACTTTATGTATGTGGCTTGGTGCAAATTTACTCATCAGTTGCTTGTTGTTGTTTTAATGGAAAAATAGGAAAGGAAGGGTTAGGCACACCTGGACTATTTTATGCCGAAATCTCCAGATATTTTACAAAAACATATTGCAGATGCCAAGGACATTTCAGGCTACTGAGAAAATTGTAAGAATCTCCTGATCTTATTCTAAGCCACACTTCCCTCAGGTCTTCTCCCTGAGCTACCTCAGTCCTGAACTTGAGATCAAGTTCAAGAGAGATCAGGCAGCTGCAAAGGTTGCCGAGACAAAATATATACAAGGTACTTAGACTCTGCTGTAGGAAACTGTGTTCTTTCAAACTTACAAATAAAAAGCTCATAAAAGCTTTTCGTGATGGGAAGATATTACTGTCTTATAATAATGTAGACACATTAGAAAGCACTGTGCTGTAGCAGAACAGGAACTTAGGGGTTCACGAAACTGGACTAGAATGGTGAAATCACTAATGGCTTGAGAGGTGGTTTAAGAGGGAGGTGAGATTTGACTTAGGCCTTCAAGGATCAGTACGACTTTATAACTGTATCATTATCTCAAATCAAACCTAAATTAAATTGGAACAACTTGTGATTGTCCTGTTCTTCCTCATGCCCTGTCATGGAGTTGTTTTATAGCTCATCACTACCCTTCACCAAGTCTTTGGCCAAAATATTTTAAAACACTTCTGAATTCATCTCCTCTTCTGTTCATACAACTGCCAAATTGATTCAAGACCTGGTGAACGCTTCTCTGGCATGCGTCTGCATTAGAATGCTGCCTGTTCCTCTCTAGTGCTTCTCACTGCTGGGGCAAGGGTGGCGTGGCCTGGGACCTGCCTTCCTGCTCACCACTGGGCTCTAAGGTTTTGAACAGTACCTGCCAAGGTCAATAAACATCAAGTTCATGTGATGTTCCAGGCACATAGGTTGTGGGAACATACTAGAACCTGTTGCATGATTTTACCTGGATAAGTGATGGGAATAATAGCAGCAGGCTGGGTCGTTGACCCTTAAGCTAATGTTTTTAGCCTCAGAAGTATACAGAGCAGAAAAAGACACAGTTTATAAGGTTTGTCCAGAAGATATCCAGCCATGTGATATGAACAACAGAGACATTTAATGAAGAAGGTACAAGATACAAGAAACATTGTTCATAGGACAGTGATGCCTCAGTCCCCTTCAAAGTAGGTACCTTGGGACCTCCCAAGGTTCTCACAATCACCATCAACTGCCCCACTGTATTTTCCTGAATCTTATCAATGGTCTGAAATCTCTTCCTTTAAAAGTGATTTTAGTTTTGGGAAAAGTCAGAAGGTGTAAGATCCCAAATCTGGGCTCTAGGGGGGCCAAGTCATCCAGATTTTGTATTGCAAAAAAACTCTACATAAGACGTGATGCATGAGCAGGTGCATTGTTGTGACGAAGTTGCCAGTCACCAGTTGCCCACACCTGTGGCCTTCTGTAGAAGAATGTTCAAGCTTAATGCAAAATTTGATGCAGATTCTTTGCTCTACTTCCTCACTCATTTTGAATGTGATGACTACACAGTACACAGTACACATGCTCACTCAATGGTGAACTACTGCCCCCACTGACTAATACAGTGAAGTCATCACTGTTCATGCATGAACATTCCAGTCCACTCTCCTTGACTGCCAGCTTACATCAATGTCCATAAACCATTCTCAGTCTTGTTAAATTAATAATGGCTGGATTTTTTCCAGATAAGCCTTGCACATCTTCAAATAATTGCATTCTTGTTATGAGCCAAAGCATAGACACATGATGAAACAATGGCATAAGGACTGTAGAAGCTGAATGAGTGACACATGTTACAACTGGAATAGTTGTTGTGAAGAGAGGTGCCACTCACAACTCAGGTAGCCCATTCCCAGGAATTTGGGTTTGAGCAAGAACTCAAACATGATCAAAATTTAAACAGGTAAAAAGAAATACAACTGTATTTCAAAGAAAAGAATAACATATTTATTCCAGCATTTCTCAAGATGATGTCAATAGTTGTAGCATTAAAAAAGAGGGAGAAAAAATTTAAGTGTTCAAGGGACTAAACAGAAAAAATATGGACTAACATCTTCCCCACAGGACCTCTTAGAAATACTAAATGATAACGTGTTCTGTGAAGGGGAAATACAGTGTGCAATGCTTCTGCATCATGGACACTGGTACTAAACAAATTTGTTTCATATTATGTATATATTTCACATATAACCTCCAGTCCAGAGGGAGACAGACTTTAGCACTGGTTGAATCAGTGACTCAGCAATACCACTTAAGACCCGGGCTCCTTTGATATCCCCACTCTGGTACCCATAGCACTGAGGCTGACTTTCCTCGAGATCATGAGATGGCTATCAGCCAGCACTGGGGCCACAACTTCCCTGTTCATGCTCAGCAGAACAGAAAAACTTATTTTTCCTAAAAGATTCAAATACATCTCACCTTGAGTCTCACTGGTCCAAATAGATCTATCCTCAGACTGATCCCTGGCAAAGGGATAGGTAACTAGAACTGACGAGACAGTGTCCACTAAACACAATTTGGAAACAAGGGCCTTCATTTTTTTAATCTTTCACCTCTCCCTCCTGAATATATTTACTGAGCACCAATTATGTTCTCAGATTACCAGTCACTTCCCTTCAGAAGCTCACCATCCGGCAAGAGAGAAAGAAAACACTGCACAGTGATTAGTGTGCAGAAGGCACTGCGGAATCCGAATGAGCGGACTTCACAGGGTGGGTGCCCAGGTCTGCCGGGGAGAGGGTGCAAAAGCAAAGTCTTGCAAGTAGAAGTTGTACTTTAGCAGTCTTGGGGAAAACACACAATTCGACGAAGGGAGATATTTTAAAAAATACATTGTGAAGAACCACTACAGGAGAAGGAATAAAAAGAAGATAGTGTAGTACTGAGGAGAGCAAAAGGAAGACCATTTCAAGAACGAAGTGCTGTATAGTGTCTAAAATCACAGAAACGTACATGAGAACAGCAGAGACAATTTATGAAATGTCTAGCACAGTGAATTTTATTTTATTTTTTAATTGAATTTATTGGGGTGACATTAGTTAATAAAACTATATAGGTTCCAGGTGTACAACTCTATAATACATCATCTGTACATTGCATTGTGTGTTCACCACCCCAAGTCAAGCACAGTACATTTTAAATCTCTGAACAGATGAGGAACCTTAGTCCCAGGGCAGGGTAACCAGTAAAGGACTGTTATGGACTGCATGCTTGTGTTCCCCCAAAACTCATACACTGAAACCCTAAAAATTCTTACCTTGAAATCTCCTTGGGATGTGATGGTATTTGGAGATGAGGCCTGTGGAAGTAATTAGTCCATGAGGGTGGAGCCATCATGAAGAAATTGATGCCTTAACAAGAAGAGACAGGAGAGAGTTTACGCTCTCTCTCTCTCTCCCCCTTTCTCTCTGCTCTGTGCCATGTGAGGATGCAACAAGAAGATAGCCATCGGCAAACCAGTTAAGAGAGCTTTCAATAGGACTCGACCCTGTTGGCACCCTGATCTTGGACTTTTGAGCCTGGTCCACACTGTGAGAAATAAGTTTCTCTACTTGAAGCCATCCAGTCTATGGAATCTTGTTATACAGCAGCTCAAACTGACTGAGAAGGTAACTGAATGAGGATTTGAACCAGAAAAGACTAGCTCCAAAACACACAGTCTTTTTAACAGATTACTCTATCTTCCAATGAAAATGCTGAAGGGCTTTTGAAAATAGGAAATGCAGTGTCAGTAGAGAAGGAGATGAAAGGTGAGGTGGGAAGTGGTGAGTGGTGATATGCGGAGCTGTAACTGTAGACACCTGGGCCGAGGAGCTGGAAGCGTGATGAAGAAAGTGACAGATGACTCAGCTGCATAAGCTCTAGAACCATTCTGTCTTTCACCAATCAATATCTTTAAAATTTTGTTTGCAGCTGTTTCTGGGGGTATTGTTTTCTTTCCTGATGCAAGTTTCACATTTTTCTTGCAACTTGTCAGCTAACCCTAGGCTTGCTTACTGGTTCCTATTTCTTCTTTACCTTCTTTAAACAGTCCACCGTGCTCCAACTATAAACACACACACATTCACACACCTACGCGTTACGCTTTTTGCTCCATATTGTTTCATTCTGTGGACATTTTGAGACTGAGCCAACAAACCAGCAGGAGGCATATGTCACTGAGCTCAGAATTTGTAGCCTATGGCCCAGTTGGTGGTAATTCTGGCTGCACATTTGAATCAATCAGGAGCACTTTTTTGAAAGGCAGATTCCTTGTTCCCACCTCAGACTGCCCAAATGGGAATCTCTGGATTTGGAGTCCAGCTATTCTTATTCTTTTAAAAATTCCCCAGGTAAACCCCTGCAACAACCCCTGTGTTCAGGGCCAGCTATTGGCAGCCATAGTTCTAGCTTCTAAGTTACTCAATTATTTAGACTCCGCTGTTTCCTGAACTTTGAAAACAAAGCAGAATTTCCGTTGGCCACAGATGTTTTATTACTGTATCTCTCTTGCTTACAGAGTTACCTCTTGTGGCTTGAGAACACTGTGGGAAATCATCCTAGGTTGACCCTGCAATTTAAAAATCATATCATAATTATATCCTATCTGTCTCCTACACTTCCCTTGTCTGGAGCCCAGATCTCTAAACTGTTCATGTCTTAATCCAGAAAGAAGCATTGTTCTGTACTGGTCTATTCTTGCAGTAATTTAAAACCAAAGTTAGCTATCTTTGCCTTTACTCCTTTACTCTTTACCATCCTTCTTGTATTCCAAACTCACATTCTTGACCCAGATGGTTTTCATGGCCCACTGTTTGTCTCGAAATTCATGTTTCTTCCTCTGAGCTGCGTAGGGCTTATACCATTTACCAAGGATATAGCTGTGTGTCTACAGGATACGGGTACCATAGTGAACACTGGAATGGTGGAGTTTCTGGGGAGTCTAGAACCTTTAATTACTTTCTAGTGAGAGTTCTTAGGTTCATATAATGACGCTTTGAGGATGAGGAGCTGGGTCCTTCCTTGCAGAGCTCTAGGTGGAGTTCAGAGCCTGAGGTCGTTTCCTAAAGATGTAAGGGGCTGAACTGGAGCCTTGGAAGCCTCGTTGGGCTGGTGTTCCTTTGAAATGAGGCAGACTGAATTCTGTGACTTCTGGGTCTCGGAGAGCACTCTGGGAGACAATTGGAACAGGGAGTGCTGAGAAATGCGGGAACGGCATTGTGAGGCAGAGCTGGGCTGCTGGAAATCAGGGATCCAGGTAAAAGTCCAGAGGACATTGGCACTTCCCAAAACCCGAAATTCAAATTCCCTGTGAATGCGGCACTAGAGGAGTTTAGCATTTATGTAGCTTTGTGTGTTCAGGGGGTATGACAGGGGGAAGGAGCAGGGACAGAGAGAAGCAAAGGCAGGGACCAACGGGAACAGGGTGGACATTCTAGGGAGGAGCCTGCAGAACCTGAAGGGAGGAGCCAGGAAGGCTCCAAGGACCCCGACGCTCTTCAGTTCTTGGAGCGCTCACTAGTTTGTGCTTAGTGCTCAGGCAAACAATGGCCAATTGGGCCTTACTCAGTTACCCTATTAATAACTCCCAACCAAGAACATCTCCTTTAACAGTTGTGGTCTCCGTTTGCCTTTTTTAAAGTTACATGGGACTCATACAAGCCCTTCTGGGTCTGGAAACCATAGGACACTTGCCTTTTCCATGTTTGCATTTTATGTTTTATCCCTTTGTGGAAACTCCTTGGTGACCATTCCACAACAGATATCACTTGAGCTTCATTTTCACTTTTACTGGAATTATTTTTTCACTCTCACTGATTCAATATAATACTAATTTCAAGGTATGAGATATATAGTGTCATCCAACCAAAAGAATATGAATAAAAAGTAATGGTATTTACCTGATAATGCAAAAATGATTATCATGTGTTAGATCAAAGTTTATGCCCAAATAAAGTATCTTTAACAATGTATTCACAAATTCCCACCTCCAAACTCATGAGACCAGACTGTAGAAATGATGCTTGGTTTCAGCACATCAGTTGTCCTAAGATCAAATAAATGTGGCTTGATAATTGAAAAAATAAACATCTAAAATGAAAATGTTTCCTTTTTCTCTTTTAAGAAAGTGCTTTGTTTAATTCATCAAATGGGTCAGGGAATGTCTATACTTAACTACCGCAAGGCTCCTAATTTGTTAAAGATGTTTCCTCTCATGATGGGGAATCATCGGATCTGAGAAAGTCAAAGCTAACCTAGGGTCTCTTACAAAAATAAGAATTGCCCAATGACCTCCCACTTCCTCTCCTTTTGGTTTCTTTATGAATGAATTCTTTGGGGAGGAACGTTGCAGTGATGCTCTCGGATCTCTTGGTAATATGGAACCAAACCACAGAATTAAAGTGGTTTCCAGTCTGTAGTCATTTATCTCTTGGTATCTTAAAACTTAAGATCAAACCAGTGGATCTTTTTTGCACTTAATAAAGGATGAAAGAGTCTTAACAGTTTGCAATTTATTAGCAGATTTTAAATTTTACAAAAGACCTTTATTTTAAAACGATGGCAAAAGTTAATCATTTTCAATTAAGGAAAAATGCAGATTCAACACATCTTTACACACATTCAGCAATTTTGGCAGCTCAGTTGTTCAATCACCATGTAAATCCATGCAGCTGAAGGCGAAACATTTCTGGAATATTCAATGGTAAAGTCAAGGTTATTATCACAAGCACTATTTCTGATGAGATAAATATCTGTGGACATAAAATGAATTTCAAGACATTCAACACCCCCACCACCCCAACACCATCACCAGAACCAAGTCAAATTCCAGCATGTTAGCAACCTTATACCACTAGCAAGGAACTCACAGAAGTGAATGATAGTAGTTGTTTTGCTCAACAATGTGTTCAGAAACTTGAATATAGGTGTTTAAATCAAATAATGAAATCATATAACTAATTAAGTATAATCAGTAGATGGTTTAATTACTATTGGTTCAATTACATTTAGTGTCTAAGAATATCAGATAAAATTAGTTTGTTTTAGGCTACGTGTAAAAAATAGGACACGAGCATCCACATCATCACTAATATCCATCAATGCAGCAAACTTCCATGTGTGGATTATTCTGTGCCAACAGGAAGCTTTACGTTGAAAGAACTGGCTCTTGCTAATTGTCATTTGCTCCAGTGTCTTGCAGAAGTTCCTCAGTTTTGACAGAGAATTTTATGCCTCTTTGTTTCTGGGACTACAGTAAGTTGATATTTGGGGGATAGATATAGATATAAATATAGATATAGATATTTGAGAATATATTATATATAATAATATATGTTATATATATATTCTTTTTTATTTTAACCCTACCTGAGGACATGCCCACTGATCCTAAAGAGAGGAGAAGGGATGTGAGAGAGAAACATTAACCGGTTGCCTCTCATGCGTGCCCTGACCAGGGATTGAACCTGCAGACCTAGGCATATACCCTGATCTGGAATGGACCCTGCGACCTTTGGGTTTATGGGGCAACACTCCAACCAACTAAACCACACTGTCCAGGGCTATTTGGGAGACATATTTAACAGCTATGATTATTCCACTCCTTACATAGGCATGGTAATTTCCCCTTCTTCAGCACTCCATCTTCTCATTATGTTTGCATTAGAGAAGCATCTATGCATATGATGGGATAATCTCCCCTAGCCTGCTGGTAATTGAGAGCAACAAATGATGTTATGAAAAGGTTTAAGTTTTAAAAAGAAGCTGAATTTTATTCTACGAGGGTATTAAGAATGCACTACACGTCAAGCACTAATAAAGATGTTGAGGAAACAAAAATGAGAAGACAGAGCTCCCTGTCCTTACATAGTTTTTATCAAGTGAAAGTGCAGATTCTTATAAAATCATGTGAGAAACACTAAAATAGTTCCAACGTCCTAGTTTTATGAAAAGATAATGGAAAGTACTATTTATTCCATCTGGCAAAAGCAATAAAAGTATTTGGATACACAAAGGAGAGGACATCTAGCATATCAAGATTAAAAGGAAGGTCCATTAAGTCTAGGGGTTTCCATGATCCCAACCTCACAGAACCAAAGAGTTGCTGTGTTTTTAAATCAAGGAACATTTATCAGGTTATCCATTTTTATTTTACCAACAATGGACATTAAAACAAATAATCAGGTAGTAGGCTAGGACCTATTGTTACCACCCAATTTCATTCTTTATTGCTACCTAACAGACTACGCCAAAACTTAATATCTCACAACAACAGCAATTTATTATTTCCCACAATTCTTTAGGTTGGCCAAGAATGCGTATCTCACGTGGTGTCAGCTAAGATGGTTGGAAGAGCAAAGGGATCCTCACATGTCAGCTTGGCAATGAGCTGGGGCTGTCAGCCTGGGCCATTGTTTCTCCTCCATGTGGATCTCTCTACGTGGCTATTTGGGTTTCCTCACCAGATGGTAGCTGGGTTCCAAGAGGAAACATCCCATGAAATGAGAGTGGAAGCTACAGATCTCATAAGTTTCAGCCTTGGAAATTAAGCAGCATTCCTTTGGCTCTGTTCTATTACTGAATACAGGTCATAGGGCCAGCCCAGATCCAAGGGGATGGAAAATAGAGTCCACCTTTTGATAATAGAGTGACACAGTCACATTGCAAAATGCTGTGTGGGGTGGGCAATATTATTGTGGTCATGTTTGGAAATACTATCTACTGTCCTTCATTTAAAAAAAAATACAGGATATTTAAACACTGACACATTTAGAAGGATACAATCTCAAACTAAAGGATGATCATTTAAAATAAATAAATCTAGATTAATGAAAAACACTATATTTATATTTTTCTCTATTCACTAAATACCAGAACAGTTTTATCAAGGGCTAGCACTGGTTCAAAACCCAGACAAGGTTTGGGAACCAATTACTTAAGCCAGCAGCTTTCACATCTACTTAATGACTCACAGCAAACACATTTTAACAACCCAATGAGCCTGTACGTACACACAGAACACATCAAAATTTGCACAAATGTTGCACTTCAAATAATTCCTCTTCTACTTTTTCTATTTCTTTAAAAAAAATAATGTATTACTATCCCAGTAAATTTATTTCACAATGTAATAATTGGGAAATAGCCACTGTTTAAAATTAAAAGGTTCTAAATCATTATCTCCATATTCTCTCTACACAGAACACCTTAAAATGGTGATAAGACTACCAAGAGAGTCCTTATTAGCTTAAACAGTTTTGTTGTTGTTGTTGTTGTTGTTGTTGTTAGAAAATCATCCTTTTAATTTGGGTGAAATTTGCTTTGTTATGACTTTTACACATTCCTCTGTGGGCCCAGTTTAATCCCTCTTCTACTAGACAGACCTCCCAGTATTTGGTGACACTTACTGTATCCTTCGAGTCAGCCAGTCCTCCCTGAACTAGTCACTCCCTGATCCTTCATCTGACCTGCAGAGGATTGCACCCTAAGTTTTACAGAGGAGAGGATAAGAGAGCAGGCCCCAAGGTCAACCTGCCTGTATTCAAATCGTGGCTCCATCTTTTACTAGTTGTGTAGCTTTGTATAAGGCACTGAACCTTCCAGAGCCTGGGTCTTCTTCTGTGTAAGCTGAAGGATAATTATAATGCCTTCATCATAAGTGACTAGGAAGGTTAACCAAGAGAATGTAAGTAAAGTGCTTAGCATGATCCTTGCAAGTATTGAATGATCAAAATTATTAGATGTTCTTTTTATATGTATCAGGAAAGCAGATGCTCATTTTATAATCCCTGTTGTACTTCCATATTGCTGTGTGGCCATTCTCCTCTATATCATGTTAGTGGAAATGAGGTGTATCTCTTATTGGCCAAGGCATTTAAGGAATAGATATACCTTCTCCATGCAGAGCATACCGATGTACCAGGGAATGGTGAGCTACAAGCAGTAATGATCTCAGTTTCCTGAAACACCACATGGGAGAATGTTCCCCCAGTAACCTGGGATCACGTGTATTCAACCACTACATAAACCAGCCATAAAATCCTCTTGCATTAAGCTGTTGATGTTTTGGTTTTCTTCTTCTCTGCTTCCTCTGTCTCCGTCTCCTAGGATTAATCTAATGAATACAGAACTAAAATTAACTTAATACAGAGATATAAATATTGAGATGCTTACTAAACACAAGGGTGGAGGTGTCAAGTTGACATTTAGATACATGTTAGGTGATCAATGAATAGTCACCGAACCATGGAACTAGATTGGACTTTATTCAAAGTTTTAGGCCAGGAGATGACAGAACTACATCTTCCAGTTCCACTAAAGATACTTCTGTTTCTTTTTTGATGGGGTTATTACCAAACTTATTTTAGGGAAATGCAGAGGACATAGTATAATTGAGCTCTAAAAAAATCCATATAACAAGCTCTTTCATTAGAGCTTATCAAATGAGAGAGAAAAAAGATATGTGGTTTGGTCACCAGGCCATTCAGATAGTATCAATTGGTCAAAATAATGGATAAAGAACCCTGACTGACCATTTGGTGTCTTGATGGGTGCTTCTGGTGCCATGTGGCTGGGGGGTCTGGCTAGATCCTGTTTGTCTTAACATATTTATGTCTTGGACGGAGATACACAGGGTAACCTCATGGTTTCTACAAATGACAAAGAAAAAAGGTTTTGTAATTCTGTGCACAGCAAGATTAGAATAGAACATTAACAAATTTTAGCAGGAGTCTGAATCTAACTAGATAACAATAAACAGAAACCAAGATTTGTGTGGGGTTTTGCTCATTGATACTGAGATATAACTCTTTCTAGCTCCTCTTAGCAGACAGATCTGGGAAATACATGTATGTGTGTTAACCATGTACACACATATGTATAATTATTTCTATATGGATCCACCGGTATCCATAACAATGAGTTCATAATTATTTCTCCAATTCTAATCCAGTACCACATGGTTCATTCCAGCCTTGAATATGGTATTTTTAAAGCTTAAATTATTATAACTGCATGAGATTTACTGAAAAGAAAACAAACTAGAGGCCAGTTAGGGGCCTCACTGCTCCCCAGTGAGAGACTATGGAGTACTGTTCTGAGCAACCTGTGGAAATGCAATGAAGTTCTGCGTAGGCAAGAGTGGGATGACTCACTGACTACATCTAACACACATTGGCAGGCTTAAACTAATGCCCACTGTATGCACTGGCATTAAACAGAGAACTAGTATAGATCCAAAATTATAGGCCTTACCTTTTC
Source organism: Glossophaga mutica (assembly GCA_039655065.1). Taxonomy (NCBI): domain Eukaryota; kingdom Metazoa; phylum Chordata; class Mammalia; order Chiroptera; family Phyllostomidae; genus Glossophaga; species Glossophaga mutica. Next base: position 182,816,607 of record CM077306.1, read on the forward strand.
TCCAATTTATTTATTGAACAAATATCTGTTGGCAGCCCACTGTGGAGCAGGCACAGAACTGGGCTCTGGGTGTACAAAGGCAAACAAAACAGACATACTCCTTGTCCTTCGGGCAGTAGACCATCAATAAGGGGAGGGAGAGACACACACAGTAAACAAATAAATACACACATAAGATATGATTGTGAACCACGGTATAGGCTGTGAAGAAAGAGAAATATGAGAGAGATTTAAGGTGGAACCTAATTTAGACTTGCAGCCTACTTTTGTATTTTTTGTTTCCCCTGAGATCATGGAAGAGGTTTCATTTTTAGAGAAAGATTTAGATATGAACACTTCTAACAATAAAGAATGCTAAATGTTTCAGTTCTTTACCAAACAGAAATAGGGTGCACTCCGTTCTGCCTTCCTGGGGGCGGGGGTACTGCTAATTCATAGAAATGTGGTCCTTTATTAATCATTTTAATGCCAGTCATTTTCAGTTCTGCATTTCCAGGATGGGAGAGGGGGCCAGATGCCACTCTGGTGCCTGGGTTCTTCATGTGGTTTGTCTCAAGAAAACTAAAAAACAAGCTCTTTCTCCCCAGTGTTTACAGGAATCTCAAACTGGGTTACATAAAAGGAGCAATTTATTTACATGCAGCAACACAGCAATAGAAATGGCAGTCCTACTTGCTGACAGGAAAACTTTGCCTAATGTCACTTATTACAAAGAAAATGCCTTTTGTAAACTCCCCAGAACACTTATTAAATATATACCTCTGTGTTTTGAGAAAGCCTGGGAAGCGGTTTGGTAATTACAGCTCAAAGTTAACCCAGTTCACCCCAGTTATTCAGCGCCGGCTTTCAGATTCCCACTGCTTCACTCAGACCCCTGTGGACCATCCTGACCACATCTTTGCCTTCTTGATACTTATCTTTCAGACCTAGCAATTATCAGCCAAGTCTTCACGACCACCGCGGTGGTCAGAACCTCCTGACCTCACAGACTTGCCAGGACTCAGCATTAAATAGACTCTGGTTCTTCTTACTGTGCTGCCGACAGCTGTGTCTCCATGTCAAGGCTGTGCAAACCACATCGCACAGAATGCTCTCTTCCGCGCTGTACCTTGCATGTACTTATTCGTAATCTATTTAATGTCTGTGTCCCCCATATTTTTCTTTTCTCCCTTGTCCTGTATCGAACTCAACATTTTAACTCACTCTGGCCTTCTGAAGCACCTTTCACTCTGCACTCTGTTTCTAACCAGATTTGGGGTGCCATTCCCTCCCTTGCTTGTGCCATTTCTCAATACATCATGTTATTTCTACCCTGGTTTCACTGGGAGGAAGTTTGGTGTGGTAGTTAAGGTCTGGGTCATGGAAACAGAACTCCTTAGATGAAATCCTGACCATACTGGGCAGCTGTAAAACTTGAGGCAAGTTCCACCTTTTTTGAGCCTCAGTGTTTTCATCTGTGTAATAGCAATAACTATAGGACCTACTTCAAGGTCGTTGTGAGGATTTGATAAGCTGGTCTATGGAAAATGATTAGAACCATATCAGGCACATAGTAAAACCCTGTAGAGATGGTAGCTACCATTAATATCATAACCAAGCACTCCCCCAGCGGCCATGTGACTTAGTAACTATGAAAGTTTATTTTGAGCCAGGCTTCCTGGATTTAAATTCCAGTATCACCAGCTCCTTGCTATGAGACAGTGTGCATTTTTATCTCTTTCTGAGCCTCTGTTTTACTCTTTGAAGATATAGATACTAATAGTACTTCCTTAGCGTGTATTTATGCAGATTCAAATGAGAGAATATAAAGCATGTAGCATGGAGCCTGACACCTGGTAAAAAGAAAATGCTACAGCTGAACAATAAAACTTCAAAAACAAAGTACTGGCTAGGTGGGTTTAGTAGAAGATTCCATATAAGAGAGAACTTTTGAACTGGAAAGAAAGAAAAAAACGTACAGAAAAGAGCATTAAGGGCAGATTAGGACACGGAGAAAAGGTCAAACATATGTATATTTGGACTTCCCAACCTGAAGAGAAAGAAGCTAAGGTAGACACATATCTGAACATTCATCAAATACTGCATATTTAAATATCCATCACTTAAATATTATATATTTATCCAAAACTGATGAAAGGCCTCGAACCATTTTAGGAAGCTCCAGAAATTTCAAGAAAAGTAGTTAAGAACCATTTATACCTGGGCAACCGGGTAAAACTGTGGAATATCAAAGACTTAGAGAAACTTCAGTAAATAGCCAGAGAAAAGAGACATATTTCCTCTGAAAAAGCAACAATGAAAAATTCTAATTGACTTTACAACAGAAATTATAGAAGCAAAGATAAAATAATTGCATCTTTAAAGTGAATTACCAATCTGGAATTCTACATTTGGAAAAAATATTCATCAAAAATGAAGGGAAAATAAAGTTGTTTTCTGACAAACAAAAACAGAGTATTTGTTACCAGCATAGTCACACTAAAAATATAGTAATGGGAATTCTTCAGGTAGAAACAAAATTACCCCACATAGGAAGTTCAAGATGCTAATTATAATGAAATTGGAGAACTTATACTATTAGGATATGGAGATTTATTTTATTTATTTTTTTATTTTTATTTATTTTTAGAGAGAGAGGAAGGCAAGGAGAAAGAGAGGGAGGGAAACATCAATGTGTGGTTGCCTCTTGCGTGTTCCCCACTGGGGGACCTGGTCTGCAACCCAGGCATGTGCCCCGACCAGGAATCGAGCTGGTGACCCTTTTGTTCACAGGCCGGCACTCAATCCACTGAGCCACACCAGACAGGGCTGGGGATTTATTTTAAAGTTACAGTAATTCAAACATTGTAGTTAGGACATAAGAATAGAAAAATAGTCCAATAAAAAATAGACCAGTAATAGAGTAGAAAGTCCCCAAACAGGTCCACACATATATAAACACCTGATTTTGACAAATCTGCCTATGATGAGTTGAATTTTGTCTCCCCAAAATATGTGTTAAGGCCCAACTCCTGGTCCCTCAGAGTGTGACCTGAATTGGGAAGGGGGAGGTAATTAGTTAGGATGAGGTTTTACAAAAGTAGGGTGAGCCCTTAATCCAGTATTACTGATGTCATAAGAAGAGGGACATTTGAGCACAGACATAGAGACAAGGTGGGACAAAACCATGGGATGAGGGAGGCAGAGACTGAAGTGCTGCGGCTACAAGCTAAGGAACATCAAATATTACCAGCAAACTATCAGCAGCTAGCAAGAGGCAAGGAAGGATTCTTTGCTACAGCTTTCAGAGGCAATGTGGTTCAGCTGACAATTTGATTTTGGACTTTCAGTCAGCAGAACTGTGAGACAATAAATTTCTGTTGTTGCAAGCCACAGAGTTGCAATATTTCATTAGGCCAGCCTTAGGAAACTCATACAATGCCACTGCAACGAAACAGAAACAATGATCTTTTAACAAATTGTGCTAAATAAGTTGAATATTTGTATTTTAAATGTTTTAATATTAATCTCAATATGATGAACACTTTACTAAAAAGGATAAAAGTATACCTTGATATGAATGAAAATATTTGAATATCAATCAACACATGAAAAGTGCTTAATGTCATTAATTTTTAGAAAAATACAAATGAAGCTGCAGTGAGACTCCCCTATATATTCTCCAAATTGGCTAAAATTCAAAATACACTTGACAATACCATATGTGAATGAGGATGAGAGGTAGATGCAACTCTCATATACTGCTGATAGAATTGTAATTGATATATTCACATTGGAAAACAAATAACATCTACTAAAGCAGAACAAATACATATCCATTGATCCACAAATTTCATTCCCCCCCAAAATGCAAAGTGTATGTATAAAAGATACATATAAAAATGTTTGTAGCAGCACTACTTCTGTCCATCAACAGCAGAGTGGATTAAAGCATTGTATGGAATATGGCAGTAAATATAAATGAAATACGACTTACCACCTGAAGCACCAAGGATGACTATCAGAAACAGAATGCTTAGAGGGAAAAAAAGGCAAATACAAAGGAGTAGTCTTGATTCCAAATACAGAAAGCCCAAGAAGAGGCAAATTAATGACAGCAATTAAAATAACGATTACCTGAGAAGAGGGTTAATGATCTGAGGGGTACAAAGAGACTTCTGGGACACTGGCAAGGTTCTACTTTTTGATCTGGATGGTCATTACACGTGTGTGCTTCCTTTATGAAAATTCATTGAATGGTGCCCTTATGATTTGTATATTTTTCTATATGTGTACATTCAAAGACAATATTTACAAAAACAATGCATGTATATGTGATCTGTTGCTCTGTGACAAATCATCTTAAAAGAACAGCTTAAAACTACTTGTTATCTCACAGTTTCCATGGGTCAAGAGTGCAGGCATGGCCTACCTCGGGTCCACTGGCTGTCTACAGGTCTCTCACAGGCTACAGTCACCTCCAGGTTCAGCTAGGAAGGATCTGCATCCTTGTTCACTCCTGGGGCTGACAGCAGGATACAGTTTCTTACAAATTCTTGGCTGGACACACTCACTACCCTGAGCTGCTGGCTGGAGACCTCCTTCTGTTTTTTGCCCAGTGACCCTCCCATAGTGCCTCTCATAACATGGCAACAGAATATGCCCACAAGATACAGAGCTAGAACAGTGGAAGTCACAGTCCTTGTAGCCTCACTGTGGAAATGACACCCCATCACTTTTGCCACGTTCTATTCATTAGAAGCAAGTCGTTTGGTCCAGCTTGCCCACTAGGGGTGATGATTTCACAAGGGCATGAATGCTAAAAGCCAGGAACCATTGGCAGCCATTTTAGAAGTCTACTTACCACAGCATGTTACCAGTCAGGGCAAAAAACACAACCAAATACATACGAATATTTATGCATCACTACATTTCCCTTTGCATATCCTAGTACATGGGACAGAGTTAATCAAACAGAATTCTCTGCACAATGGTAAAGTTTCTATTCGTTTCACTTTTGTTGTGACAATGGAGTAATTGTAACTCTTAACTGACCACTGGTCTTCTCCCAAAAGAAATTAAATTAAATTACACAGAGAAAAAAATATCCCCACAAAAAGAAAAGGCAGAATATCTGGTGTTTATGGATTTTGAAGAGACTGAACCCAAGTACAAATGTTCTTAGTTATCTCACCACCCACTTGAAAAGCAACTGCGTTAGCAGGGAGAACAGAGTTGTCTGGCCTATTGCATGAAGCCTCATTTTCTTGGAATGCAAGCGGTACTGTGAAGTAGAGAAGAAGAGAAAGAAAAGGGGCAAGCAGCCTTCAACAACTGCTCTCAATGGAAATGAATGATGTCCCTCACCCTCTTCTTCATGGCTTTAAGTCAGCAATCCCCAGAGAGCACATCTGAGGCTGTAATGGAAAAACTTCATTTGAGACCAACTGTACGCGCCATCCCTCTTCTTTGATGCTCAGTGAGAGGGTGGGTTTCCACTGTGTGTGGGTTTGTGATATGCAGCTTTGAAAAGAATACTAAGTTCTTCCATGAAAAGCTTGAATACTGTACTCTTTGCCGAGTAAAAAGAGTTGTTGTGTTCGACTAAGACTGAAATCCCACTTAAAGTTTCACCTTGTTCATGATCTGCTCTTTCCTCCAGAGGCACAAAAACGCACCCTTTGGTTTATTTATTTATTTGTGCTTGTCATCCTATTCTTTAATTGGAACAGGAACATCAGACAGAAGGAGGAAGAAAACATGGAAATGGGGGTGACATTTTTTAAGGTTGAGTCAGTGATGTGTCCTCTCACTAGACTAGTGGCATGTCATACTGAAGTTGCAGATGTCAGAGGCTGGAGCCCGCAAAGACACTCCTAGAATCTGGAGCCTGCAAATCCTCCCACTAGGAGAGCAAAACAATCCAAGGGCAAGTACAGCACGGTGCAGACGGACAGAAATCCAGGTAACTGGACCTTGCAAATAACTGGAATTCTGTGGTGCCTGGCACTGCTAGGGAAACAGTAACAAAGCAAATCATAGATGGAATGTGTTTAACCGCACGCTGAATACCACACACTAGGAGGACAGTGTGGTTTTGTGCTCCCCAGAGTTAGCTGAAAATCAAAATTAACCCTGCAAGTGGTTTCAAGCTTAGATTTCTCCAGCCTCATCCAAATCTACTAAATCGGAATCTCTAGGGATAAGGTGTGAGTGTCTTTCTTTTGGAAAGAAAAAAATCATTCAGACAAAGACTAGACCAAAAGTTCTTTTACAGGGAGTATAAACACACTATGGTTATAGTTACCCATGGAGACTTTCAGTTTTAGTGATAATCTAGGATCAGAAACCTTCCACCCAAGAGCACCAGTAATTGAGGAAAAGTAGAAAATTTTAATTGTGCAGATAATTTCCTGAATCCTTCCCTTCATTTTGTGTACATGAGGTCCAGAGGAAACAGGACACTCCTCATTTCCAAACTTTTGCTGGTAATTCCTTTCACAAATATTTCTATGCCATTGAATAATATTTTGTTATGTCAAAAGCTCCCTGCGTTCTACTACTTTTATGGAATATACATTAGTATTTAAACTACTGGTGAGAACAAATAACCCTCCCTAATTATAGTTCCCATACTATTGTCATCTCTCATTCTCTAAGCGATGACAATCTGTCCCTCTCAGTTGTCCTCATGTGCCAGGCAATTGGATGCAGGGTCAATGTTAACTTTTCCACCTTCAGACTTCAATCACTAGCTATTGGAGTAGTAATAACAGTTTGCTGTATCCAGGCTTGTGTCTGCAGGGCTGGTCTGGAGGAGACCCACTCCTTTCTTTTCTCTCTCTTAGGGGCTCAAGAAGCACAGATACCCTGGAAAACCTGTTTAGGAGGTCCTCCTTCACACTCATCAGAAGGCCTTCCTTCCATCTAACCTACATCACAACTGCATTAAGAAAGACCATCCCTCCTGGTTCTACCAAATTAACATATATATAAAATTATGGTATGGTGATAAATACAAATAAGGAGAGAAAGAGTGTCCAGTGTTATTTTATGTAGAGCAATTATGAAGTCCTCTCTGATAATGTGGTAGCTGAACAGATTACTAAAGAAAAGCGAGTGGGAGAGCCACAAAAACATCAGCTGGAAGAATGTTTAAAGCAGAGAACAACAAGTGCAAATGTCTAAAGCAGAAGTGTGCTTGGGATGTTTGAACAATAGTGAGGATGCCTGAGGATGGAGCACAATGAGCAAAAGGAAGAGGAGTAGGAGGGGAAGTAAGAGAAGTAGCTGGGATCAAATTGTGCAGGGCCAAATAGAACCTTGTAAGGACTTCTGTTTTTACTCTGATGAGATGAGAACCCATTGCAGGATTTTGAGCAGAGGAGTGACATAATCTGACTCAATTTGTTGTAGAAACACTCTGGTCACTAGGTGAAAACATGGAAGCTGCAAAAATAATTAGGAGCTATGTAGTAATCTAGGCAATGGGGGGCAGGCTTAGAATGGGGAGGCAGTGGAGGAGTTGATGAGAAGGCATCAGGCTCTAGATGTCTTTTGAAGAATTCACAGGATTTGCTGACAGTCAGTGTGGAGAGAGAGAGAGAGAGAGAGAGAGAGAGAGAGAGAGAGAGAGAGAGAGAGGAATCAGGGATAACACCACCATGGAAACAGAAACTGAGGGTTCTGTTTTGGACATGTTTAGTGTGAGATGCCTGTCAACACCCACCCCATGTAAAGTAGACAGCTAGACATATAAGTTCAGGGTTCAGACGAGGGGTCTGAGTTAGATATAGGAATGTGGGGTCTTTAAAGCCATAGAAGTTAGAGGAGGTCAACTGGGGAGAGAGTACAGATGGAGAAGAGAAGATGCCCAAGCATTTTTCCATTTCTCTATCTAAAATTCCACTTAGTTTTAAATCAAAACCTTCATGGAACCACTGCCATGTACTTAGAGACTCCTCCCTCCTGCACAAGATTTCATCACATTGGCACTACCCAAGTTCCCAACCGTATGAATCCTTCTTCCTTACATGTTCAAATACTCTCCAAATGACTCTCTCAATTTAACATACATGTTCCTCCCTCTGCACCTTGTTTGTCTTATTTTTACCACTGTGGCCGGCCACCTCGTTTGTACTTATTAGATACCACCATTCTCCCGAGGCCCAGTTCAAACCCTACGTCCATGAGGGATGGGATGGTCCCTATTGTCCCACAACCAAATCTGACCTATGACTCTTTCTTAGCAGCCACTGTGTTCGTTTGGACCTGTGGCGGATATGGCGGACTAGCTCACGTGGCACTCACCCCAACCACTTTTTGGATTTCCTTTTTGTATTAAGAAGCTAAAAAACTAAAACAACAACAACAAAAACCCACTAATCTCAGACTCCTTCTCATTAGGATTTCTACCTATGATCTAGGTTCCTCAAGTAAATGTCTAGGCTCCTAGGAGACTTGGGAAGCAGAGGTGGCCATTGTGAAGCTATTGCAAGGTAAGTGCTACACGAAGTAGGTTTGTCATCCTTCTGAGGCAGTTGTGTAGGATGTGTACGTGCTGAGTGAGTGGACGAGGGCAAAGGCTACTACGGTGAGATTTTCACTAAACAGTTTTGCAGTATGTTGGAAAATTCTCTCGGCTATCTAGCATCCAATGCTGCTTCCTTGGACTTTCTAGAGTTTCTATAAGCAACCTAATAGTCTTTAATAAACTCTTTCTTCTCAAAGTAAGTTGAGTGGGTCCTGTTTGCTGCAATTAAGCATCCTGACCAATAAAGTACCTTTCTTATTATAGTATCCTATCTTTGGGACACTTTGCTATATAACATGTTTTACTGTACTTTTATTATTTCCTCTACTAGCTTGTTTAGCCCAGGGGTGTCAAACTCATTTTCACTGGGGGATACATCAGCCTCATGGTTGCCTTCAAAGAGCCAATGTAATTTCAGCTCCTTAACAGTTAAGGAGTAGTTGCATTTATACAGTCCTAACATTACATTTGGCCCTTTGAAGGTAACTGCGAGGCTGATGTGGCCCCCAGTGAAAATGAGTTTGACACCCTGGTTTAGCCCCGTTAAGACAGGAGGTAACTATGTCAAGCCCTCCTTATGTACAACTATGGTACATAGTACAACACTCAACTATGGTATGTGGGGCCCCTGGGTGCCACAGCAAGCTCACAGGGTAGTGCACGTATTTTAACACAGTGACATGCCCATTTTGGATGCTGAGCAACCTACTACTATTAAGTTGTTTGCATCTCCTACTTAGTAAATAGCTTTTTTTTTTCATATCATAAAAAATGACTGGGCTAAAAAGGGGAGTCACAGACCAAGAAAGTCTGCTAACCTCAGCACTGGGTGCTGAATAGAAGTACATGTGTGTCTCATCTATGCTGAGACGAGACTGCAGGGGTACAGTCCTTCTCTGTTCAGGAATGACGGGAGATCTGGCCCGTACGGGGACCAGTCAAAGCATGGAGGATTGAAAAGTAGGCCAGAACTTGGTTTAAAATGGGGATCAGCCCAAATATAGTTCTTTCATTTTGGTCAGAAATCACAGAAAATGTCCCAGTGCCTGCAGCAGGCAGAAGAGCCCTCGGTCGTCCGTGCAGCCCTGGAGCTGCGATGGCAGCTCTGCTGAGTCCTCGCGTGAGCGCCCTCTTTACTTTCAATGCCGCTGCCTGGTAACACTTTAGTGGTTAAAATGAAACAAATGAGCCTCAAAAGAAGGTCAAATATAGGCAGACAGCCTAGCTGAGGCTATGATGGAGATGAAAGGCTGCACTCTGATTGTTGGCACGCCAGCTCATAGCTTTTGCCAAATGATATTTATACAGCTGAGAGGAGTATGCTAGTTTCACGTTCCTTCTGCACAGGAGTCGGAGCTGTTCTCCAGAGAAGGGCCCTAAATGGAAGGCGTATGTCCCACAATATCCAAACGAGCGTCTTATCCTCAGATCCTTGAGCCCTAAATACCATGACTGGGGCTAAGCTGGCAGGCTCCTTTCTGGCCACAACTCTGATTAGAATCTAAATTTTACATGATTATACTCCAGAATCAGACTTGAACCATGTTGGGGTTTTTCAGCGTGTGAATTCAATTCATTATGGTTGCTGAGGTTTAGGGTTCATCTGAAGGAGCTAGAATTAGTGTGAGGAGACATTTTATCAGACAGTTTCAACTCAGCCAAATTTTCCTCAGAGCTCAGAAAACTGTGGTCCAAAACTGGGACCTCATCTACCCAAAGCAGCAATTAGGTGGTTGAAAGGCAACCTACCAAGTCAACCTGGATTTGCCTAATGGAAATGTGAGTCAGCGTTCTTCGGGGAAGCCGTAGCCAGGCCTCTGGGCCAAGGAGTGTAGAGACTGAGAATGTAAGCCATTGACAAGCAATTTCCATTTTAAGGAAAGAAATAAAGTTACAAGTAAGTTGTTCTGTGTGTGTGTATGTGTTTAAATATTTCACATAGCATCAGTTGAAAATTGAGAGGACGGACTGGGACCAGAGCTGCAGAAAAGAGAAGAGGGTGGGGAACACTGGAAACAGATATTTAGTCAGGTAGAAAAAATACGTGTAATCTTACAGTCACTCTGTCTTCAACTTCACAGAGCCGTGTAGAGCGGAGGATGGCAAAGAACACTGTAGACGGTAAAGGGAATGTTGGCTTGTGGTTTTCCCCTGTGAGAGCCAAATCAGGGGGTTCTCTTTGGGCAATAAAATGTTCTGCTTACAAGCATGCTTTTGTGTGGGAGAGGAAGAACATCGGTGACTCCTGATAATCTATCAGCTAAGAATGTGACTAGGACAGAATCCCAAACAGAAGCAGCACCAAAACATGCAAATATTCACTTGGCAATCTTTTTGCCAAGACAGAGATGTATTTGTGTTTCCGATGTTTGCTGCTTCACAATGAGAGTTTTTCTTTGCCTTGAAACACTGAAAGCAGCCTGACCTAAAACCATAAATTCAAAATTGGACATTCCCCCAAGCCCTTTAAAAGTTGGAGATGTCACTAACTTAACAGTTGTTATAATGTAGGGCCTTTCTGTCAGGCCCTCATTTTCTCTCCTAGGAGATCACCTGTTTGTTGGAGCAGGCTGTTTGAGGGTAGAGAGGATTCTAAATGAGTAGTCACCGGACAGTGACTACTGTGGCCCATCTGGCACGGTCATTAATCGGGGTGTGCCCATGGGCAGCTCAGGTCAACTCTCTAGGACATGGTTTGCTCATCAGTGATGGGACAGGGCAGACTAGAAATGTTTTCTAAGGTCTTTGATAACTTGAGCAATCTCTGGCTTTGAGAATTTAAGAAGTCACTCTGTGACTAGCCTCCTTTCATCTGTCCTCCTCCTCTTGCCCTGCTCCCCAACACACAGCCACAGGTCGGGGTCTGTGTGTTCCTATTTAAACACCAAGCCACACTCTCCAATGTGGTGCCCGTAAATAATTCACTTCATTGCCAACCGAACCTGAGAGATAGATGTCTTTGGATTTTTCTATAAGACTCCCAAAACAACGTCCAATTTTGCAAAGTAAACCAAAGATCTCGACTGAATGAGCTCATCAGTTAAATCACTGAAGGGACTGATTATTTGACTGATCTGATTAATCAGTGTACTGGCTCCCTGTGCAGTTGCGTTGCATCACAGTGGAAGGAGGGGCTCAGGCATGAACCTCTGTTGCACTGGTTAGTAGATGTACGGCCTTGTGGAAGCTTTACAATATCACCTAGTTGCAGTTTCTTTCTATGTAAACCGAAGATGATGTTATACAACTTACAGGGCTGTTTAAATGAAATGATGTGTAAGAAGTACCTGGCACAACACCAACTCATTTCCTTTCTCCCGATTACCTTCTAACAGGCTAAGAATTCCTTTACAGCACCCCTGACAAATGGGTGTGGGTGGAACTTTTGGGAAAATTCTCCAGTGCAGGGGAACTCATTACCAGAGAGCCATGCAGACAGCCAGATGAAGCTGAACGCAGTAAAAAGGCAAAGGTCTTTATTTGGGTTCAAAACAGTAATTATAAAAATTTCAAGATAAAAAGATGTCCATAATGATTAAAAAAAAATAAGATTTCATCTTACTTTAAAGATGAAATTTTAGAATTGGATGTATATGCCCCTGAAAAGCACTCCTGTCTTCAGTGTTCGTGAAAACTGTCTATCATCATGCTTCTTCCCAAAGCAGAGAACTCACTGCTTTCAGATGCTGCGGCTCCACATTGAGACACCTTTATTCAACATTAGATTTCCACCTGGTGCCCTCACTCCTCTTCAGAGCAGCTTAGAGCGTTTATTCCTCAGCCACATGCATCCTATCACATACTGGAGGAAGAATCTCATAGCTTCCAAAATCTACTCTTTCCCCCATAAAAATCACCTAACTTATTCCTAGAAAACATTAAAATCTATTCCTCTTCACTGGGAGAGTGAAGGGTCTATGAATAAATGGGAGGCATTTGTGTAAAGGAAAAAAGTCGATGTTTATTCAAATCAAGTGGTGAGATTCTGGGAAAATTTTCATATGTATTACAGTATGGCTCCTCTAGGTTTAAAAACATTTAGGTTTAAAAAAAAGTACAATATTTGAATCCTCCCTTAATTCATTCATATCCAAATCTGACAATGGATTTTTAAGTATATCTTTAATTTTATGGCACATATATGTGCAAACACACATGTACAATTAAATATTAAAAACTGGTGGATCTTTTTGCAGGGCACAAAACACTTAAACTCTTTTAGACCAAAATAGTACCCACAGCTAAATGTCCACTGTAATAATTTCTCTTGCAACTGATTTTAAGTGGCACTCAAAGATGAGTTATAAAGAAGAGAAAACAGCACCTCTTGGCAAAGCACAGGCCAGTTACACAAACCTATGAGTGCTGCAGGGTTGCGGAAAGCTTTCGGAAGACATGTGGCCTAAAACCCAAAGTCCAAATGTGTGAGTAGCATGATCAGTGAGCGGAGACTCAACAGTGGTTCTGGTTACACGCTCAGCAGAAAACCTGGAGTGTGGATGGGTACACAGTCTCCTTGTCAAGTCAGGAGGCCTCTGTGGCTCTAGACACTGTGTGCTGCCTGGTGATATGTCCAGAGGCAGAGCAGCAAATTCCCTTAGGCTTCAGGTTCCCCAGACACCCTTGGGAAACATCCCTGAGGGTGTGAGGAGCAGCGATGCCCCTGGCCTAAGCAGGGGGCCCAGTGCCCCTCAGCGCTCCCACCACCTCAACCGCAGGGGTCCGTTCGCCCCTCCCAGCAGGGGCTCTCCGCCTCTGCAGAGACACCTCCCTTGGAGTTCTGATTCCGTGTCTCTACCATTTTGTGGCTACATTTACTAATGCTCAAATATTTTGCTTTTTTCCCCAAATACAGATTTAAATATAGCATTTCACTTTGAGGAAATCTAAAAAATAAATAAAAATTAGTGTAGCCTCTGTCTTGGAATCTATGGTCCTTGATGCTGACACTGTGGCATCGAATTTTCTTCCATTCCCCTTAAGATCCATCGAGGGATCTGACTAGATGGCTTTCTTGGAGAACAGAAGCAAGAATATATCAGCTAAGAAAAACCACCTAAGGTTACAAACTGCAATCAAGAAATACAATCTTTTTCCTCTCCCTTTCTTTCTCCCACCCACAGACTATAATAAACTTTCAAAGTCTTCTGCTGAACACCATGTTCTGAATCTCAGCCAAAAGAAAAAGTATACTTCTTTTGGTCTGAAAATAATGATTTAAAATATCCAACATTAATTCAACAAATCTAGATTGAGCAAACATCTAGATTATGTACCAGACATAAGAGTGCCAGGGATACAGCTGTGAACAGAACAGAGAACAATCTGTATATTGGGTAGTAAGCACTGCGGCGGAAAGGGAAGAGAGAGAGGAAGCGCCAATGGCAGGGGCGCACTTCTCTCAGATGGAAAGCTGTGAGCAAGGCGTGTATCTGTCAGCACATCTACAAACCTACAAACTAGTCCACAGGAGTGTGGCATAGGGGGCGGAGATAGGGAAAAGGTGGAAGACAAGGCTGGCTCTCCAAGGGCCTGGTTTGAAGGTAGTTTGATTTCTCCTATGTGCAAAGGGAGACCACTAAGAAGAGACTGGAATGATTAGATTTGTTTTTTAGAGAAATCATTCTGGAGAAGAAAATGCACAGGAATATGCACTGAATATGTACAAAACCTTTAGGCCTTTAGGAATGATTACACAAATCCTAAAGCAAAATAATTTTGAGGGTTTTTTTTTTTTTTTTGGACACATGTACCATATGATAATTCAAATAGTTCTCCCTAGCAAATTGACCCATGTGGACACTTACAGAGTTGCATTGGCCTAATGGTGCTTGTCTGTTGTCTGTTTTCACTGTCACTGACCCAAACGGGAATGAAGCCTTTTTTACATGTTTGTCTGTGCCCTAAGTAAAATAATATGAAGGACAAAAAAATATTTTGTAAGTCCAGTCTATCAGAATGCTTTTTTGATTATGGAAGCTATTCAGTATAATTCATCAACTTCATTGCCTAAATTCATTTCAAGGAATTTATATTTAGAAAAGGTTTATATTAGTAATAAAAACAAAAATAAAGGGAAATTCAAGTTCTCAATATCACGCATATATTTGAGGTATAGAAAAATCATTAAGAAGCCTTTGTGTTAGGATAACTGGTTTGAAAAATACTAGGTAAATGTATAGAACAACATTTCAAAGAAATGAAAAAACAAAAACTTCACCTATCCTACAGATAACTGAAATATTTAAAATATGTCAGAAACTTTGTTAAAAATAATAATAAACGTTCAGTGATTGTCCCGGAGTAGATGTAAACAAACAAGCCAAGCTGTTTAGATACAGGAGACCTTCCAGAGTCCCTGAATTAATGATGTGCTCAAAAATGAAGCTTCCAGCCTGCAAAGATGCCACGTGCTAAGCTCTGCAGTCGGTGAGTCCCACCACCCACCAGTCGTGGGATTCAGATAGTTATAAGAAAGTTGCTGCTCTGGAGAGATGAGGAGCTAATCCAGTCATCAGGTCATTTCTCTTTTATTGATTAGTAATGAAAACAGTTTGTTCTCCTAACTATTATATCCTAAACCCTTTGAAATAACATTTCTAACCTCTTACTAAGGTAGAAGTGCCTGTAAAATCCTCAGGTATCTTACAGACTGTTTTCACAGATTTCTATCAAAAAAAAAAAAAAAGAAAGAAAAAAAGAAAAAAACAAAACACTTATGACAAAAGACCCAACATTATTGCAGTATGGTCTCTTCTCCGATAAACTGCTCATTTGCATTTAGTTTTACACTATTGGCCTGAGAATGTCTTCTGAGCCAATGAGGTCCCTCCATGGTGCTATCATTTTTGCTTGGACAAGAATTCTGAGACAGCTTGTGGGCTAACTGGGAATAGAAGAGGAAAGAGGGACTCTAGGCCGGCAGGCCTTGGTTCTGCATGTCACCATAGAGTGTAGACCACGAGTACCTCCTGCCTCTGTCCTCTGCTCACACAAGACAGCTTTTAGGAGCTGTGGGGCTGAGCAAGCAGCACAGGAAAAGTTATCTTATTCTTATTCCACCTTCCTCACATGAATTTAAATCTCCTAAAAAGTATTAATCCTTCAGGCACAGAACTGAAGAACCATGAAGAGTTTGCTGGGCAAATTACAAATGTAATTAAGATTATAGGAAGAAAGACATTAAGTGCTTCTGAAGCATTTTTTTCAAAAACCAAGTAAAAATATTAATAATAGCTAAAAGTTTTTGGATGCTAATTGTTTGCTCAATATATACATGTTATGTGTTTTATTTATAGTTTATCGCTGAATATTCAATACTGATTTAGGAGAAGAAATGCACAGTCTGAAAGGTGGAGGACTTTTCCAGGAACATAAAGTTTTTACATGCAAAATTAGCATTCAAATGTGGTCTTTCAGTGTGCAATACAATGCATGGCCTCCTGACTCTTATGCTAATATTACAGATCTCCTTGGATGAATGTTGTTAATACTTTGTAAATGATTCATGTCACTATATATTCCTGAAAGTGATGCAACTGTTTTCATTTTAAAATGAACACAATCTGGAATTTTCACCACTTCAGACTATTCTATTCAATTATTTAAAATTCGTATGGCTCTATCATAAAACTCACATGTACTAACCAAAACCCAGAAAGAAAAATAAATGAATTCCATGAAGGCAGTTCAAAATTAGTATTATCTTGTTTTTCTTTAAATTGCATTCCATTGCTTCTAATAGCCCAATAAAATTCAGGTGCCCGAATACACAGAGTTCAGCTCAAAATATTTTAACAAGAAGTAAAGTAGACAGGGTTCCTGCTCCCTAGAAGTTTAAAATCTAAAATATGGGCACATAACAATGTAAGGAACATAACCACACACCCCACTGCATGAGAAGAAAGAGCAGGGAATGATAAATATGCCAGTAAGCACACAAATGATCACTAAGTTTAACATCTTCTCTGAGATTTCCATGATCAGGGGCATTGTGGACAAAATAAATAAATAATTATCAGTGAAAACAGGGAGAATTTAAGAAGAAATGAAAGCGAAGGAAGGACTTTTCCCAGTGGAGAGACTGTGGATGAAGCCTAGGAATGGTTCAGATGAAAGAGTGGGGCCTGTTCGGTGGAAAAAGATGAATCGAATGCCGAGGAGATAGGTTTGGGCCAAGTAAAAGAGAGTATGAAGGAAGGAGAGAGATTCATTACAGACCCCAGGGAGCAGATAAAGAGCCCATCAAAGGGCCTGAGCAGCCTGGCCTACATAGAGGGAACACAAATGAAAGCACAACAGACTTCAAAAGGGTAAGATAACCTGGTGCAGGTGGCAAAGGCAGTGGCCTCACTTTATCACCCAAATCTCAGGGTCTAAGGTGGAGGAAAGTGGGCCACAAAGAAGTACATGGCTGTGGTCAAGTTTGGAAGCTGGTTATTCCAAAGTAAATCCCTTTATCCACACAATGACATTTATTCAAGGAAAAGGACAGAATTCAAACCTATGTTAAGACCCCTTTCCCATTTATTGTGCAGGTTTTTAGGCAGTTAACTCCTAGCATAGAGCAGGGCAAAGTAGGGAGGCACAGGACGATGTGATTAAGGAGACAGGAAGTCCAGATTATCAAGGGGATGAACTTTTGTTGTAGAAAGTGGTATAAAATACACTTACAACTATATTTTAGTCTCCTCACTATGTTCCTTGGTAATATTCTATGTCCATTCTGATCAATGAAAATACGGAAACTTCATCTCCGAAACATTACTATTAATAAACTCTGTTTCTTCATAAAAGCTCATCAACTCAGTCTGCACCACATTTGCATTTGCTTCCATATTACTTGGTAGAGAGTTTTAACACCATTTGCAGTGGTTATGAGGTAGTAAGGATGTGAGGCCAGACAAACCAACCTCAGTTCAAATTCCACCTCTGCTGGCTTACCAGCTGGGATACTGGAAGGTACTTAATGTCTGTAGGCCTCAACTTCCTCAACTGCTAAAGGGGATAGTGACAATATCTATCTATATGGTTGTTTTAAGGATTAAATAAAACAGTAACATGTAGAGCACTTAATATAGTGTTGGTTAACAGCAAATGCTCAGAGAATATTTAAGATGGTAGTAATTTTTCCATATTCTTTCTCTCCAGATAAATTGCAAGCTCCTTAAAAGTAAGCTCAAAGTTTATGCTATATCACATACCCCAGCAAAATACTAAGACCTGTTTTCCACAAACCGCATGGTTGAGAAATAAAAAACAGTGTGACTATGACCTATAACTAAGTTTATGTGTCCCCACAGTATCCAGGGAGCAAATGAATAATTCTGTACAGCAACAAACACCCAGTTATATTTTTGACTGGATGGATTATTGGCTTCTGAAAGAAGAGATTTCAAAACCACTATAGGTCAGTAAGTTTACAGGAACTGGGACTCTGGTGAGGTTTGTTGAGGTATGATGGTGTTTGATATTTAGTTATTCATCTCTGATGATTTTTCCTTCCTTTTATGCTTCATTGTAGCCATTGTCTATTTTAGATAGCTTTTCGTCTTGACTGCATGACCTGCTATACATGCAAGCATTTTCATCTCAACCAACTCAATTGTTAATGACAGTGTCCTGTTTTGAATATACACCGTTGGAATCTCACTCTTGGCGCCTAATGAATCATTCTCTGTGGCCTGCCTAGGACTCTATTAAATCTTTGTGAGCCTGACCACAATGGTTTGGTTCAGCATCCCTCCACCATCGAATACATTAAAACCAAAACAAAACGCTGTCATACATGGAAGAGTTCATAAAATCCAGCCTGTGAAAGACAGTCAGAAATCTGTCCAAGTCACGTCCTGGACTTTTTGTTGCACAAACTTTCCCAGAATATTGGCTCAATGTTAATAGAGAAATTGTACATAAAATTTAAAAAAGAAAGGGGCAAGTTGATCTATGGGAGACAAGAACCTGAATGCTGCCCACACCTCTATGAAACACCAAGTTTGCTGAATCTGCTATTGTCAGCTAGGATCACATGGCTGATAAAAATCATGGAGCTCCAAACTATGCATATTCTGCCTTTTGGGGTTATAGCCAAATAGGCCTATAAAGGTATTTGTTTTTTGTATAAACTGCAAATACAAGGCACTAAAAAGCAATCGTTTGCAAGCACATATTCTTTTTTCTTGTAGGCTGTGCATTGTTGTTTTCTTTAATCAAAATGAAAGCATTTGAAATTCTATGTATGAATAGTTATTCACACTTGCCGGCTTTTACTTAGAGAATTATCATTTCATATTTTTATCCGGTATTGTAAATATAGTTTCGAAGTAAAATCATATAGCTTTAGAACTAAAAAAGTTTTTAAATAAAGGAGATTGATGCTCAGAGAATTTAAAATGATCTGCTCAAAGTTTCACAGCCAATAAGCGGTAGACCTGGGCTTAGGATCCTGTTTTCCCACTTCAAAATGCAGTGTTTATACCCTGCCAAGCAGCCCAACTTCAAAGATCAGAAGTATAGAGTCCTCATAAGTGCTGGACTCCCAAACACACCAAACATGTATAAACCTCCTTGCCCTTCCTTCTTTCAGTAATTTCTTACCTTTATCCTGAACATATCATGTTCTAATGTAATCAGATGGAATCAAGCAGATGGAATTCAAGCAGTTTAAAGACATTTCATCAATACAGCTAAAAGATGACTTTGTATACAATTGCAGTTTAAACCGAAGATGTCCCAAAGGCAAAAATGTTGATAATATGTCATGAACCCCCACCCCCATCTTCATAAATACCATTTTCAAAACAGGCCTAAGCCAGAACAAAACCTTGCAGTGCAATGGGGTAGAGAAGGCTATGGGAGAACAAAAGAGGTCCTGGATTGGAGTCAGAAAGCTTCTTGCACCAGATGACCCTGAACTAAAGGATCAGTAAGCGTTCGCCAGGGCAAGGGTCACAATGACCAGAATTGACTTGTATTCTAACACTAACTCACTATCAGCCCTGGAGGAAAATAGACAATCCCCTGAGTTTCAGTATTTATCTAAAAATGGAGATAGTAATAGTAACTACCCGAAAAGTTTTGTGAGGTTTAAATAAACACATAGATGTAATGTTCTTACGAAAACATCAAGAGCATAGTAGATATTCCACAAATTTTAGTTCTAATGTTGCTGTTTATGACAGAGCAGTGTGTTGAAAGAATCAAAGGTAAAAGAACATAGCATGTTCCTGAATGTTCCAGGGAAAGCACAGAATTCTGACTGGCGGGAGCAAAGAGAATGAAGGTAACTAAACTGAACTGTACCCACCTGTCCCAGCTGTGGTGTAGGCAAGAAATTGCACATCACTCGAACTAATACAGCAGAATACTGCTGGTAGCCTATTTTCCCTTCAAAGGGCTGATGGCGGTTCAGGGCATCCTCCTTTAGAAGGCATGTAGTAGGGTTGCCAGCCTTAGAAAAGAAAAAAAAAGTGTTCAGAGAAAGGCAAAGTGGAACCCAGGAAGCAAGTAGATAGCACTGGGCAAAAGCTGGCAGATTCGGATTGTTTGGAGAGTTCTAGGACCACTGGCCGCCAGAACTCCTTGACGGCCACCATTTAAGTAATCTGAAGTTGGAGCGCTCAGAAAACTACCTGCAGCCTTAGTCTGCGGGTGACGCTAGTAGATGCAATGGCCCTCACCTCGGTGCACTGAGTGAGTGAAACTTATGACCCCACCTGTGCCTCAGGGCACCCATAAGAAGGAACTTTGGTCTATTTGGGGCTTTAAGTGCTGGAATGCCAATAAATGGATTGTTACTTGGAACTGATAATATTATAATCACCTGTGGCACAGGTGTAGCAGTTTATTAACAAGAATTGGTTTTGTTTCTAATGCTGAGAGAAATAGGTAGCTTATAAATAGGAGAAATAACATTTTCTAGGTGTTACAGAGAACCTCAGCCAAAATTTGACCTAGAGGGCAAACATTTTATCCTCAAAGATCTCAGAGATATGTAGGTTGTCCTCTGGCAGAGAGAATGACGAGTCCGAATTACTTAAATAAGCATCTTCCTATAGATTGCATGTCCTGAAAGTTGCTATCTCCTCAAAATCTCTGTGATGAAACCAAATCTTCAATGGTATTTGAAGATGCGTCCTTTGGGAAGTGATTAGGCTGTGCAGGTTGAGCCCTCATGAATGGGATTAGTTCTCTTCTAAAAGACACCAGAGAGCTCTCTAGCCCTCTTCTTGCCATGTGAGGATACAGCGAGATGAGGGTGTGTAATGAGCAGGAAGAAGGCTCTCACCAAACGCCCTGCTGGGTGCATTCAAACAAATTGTGACTGAGTGCTCTTGCACCATTTCGAACCTTGTGCACGGAAGATGCCCTAACCACTCAGGAATCTGTAGCTGGCAGGCTAGGCACATCTACTGAGAGTCCACTTCTGCTCTCAGGCAGACAGGGACTTTAGAAGCAACCGTCCCTCTTCTGCTTCCTCCCAATCCTCATCCTTCCCACATCTCTTCTAAGGTTGTCTGGACTTCCCATCCTGCTTTATATTAAACTTAAACAGACTCTTCTGCTTAGCCTCAGAAAAATTTCATAATGGCTCACCTGCAGGTATTGAATTGAGCCACTTCCATTTAATGCACAGGATGTGTTCACATAGTGATCCAATGCATTATAATAAAGCCTTTGCTAATGACTCTACGGTGCCATAAAATGACAGGCATTTGGTTCCCGAAAGCAAGTACTGCAAACCAAGAACCTTAATATGGAGGTGGATATAAAATTACAATAGCCAAGTGGCAAGTCCTT
Source organism: Glossophaga mutica (assembly GCA_039655065.1). Classification (NCBI taxonomy): domain Eukaryota; kingdom Metazoa; phylum Chordata; class Mammalia; order Chiroptera; family Phyllostomidae; genus Glossophaga; species Glossophaga mutica. The sequence continues at coordinate 182,837,917 of CM077306.1, forward strand.
GGTGCATTTAATTGCATGAGGATAAAATGAACTTTTTGTGATGCCCTAATTGTTTTTAAATTTTTATTTATGGTCATATTAAGCAGTTCCCTGAGAGCTCAAGCCATTTACATTATGGCGATTTTTTTTTTCTGAAGGCTTTTAACTGTAAGGAATTGGGAGTTAGTCCCTTTTCTGAGGAGACACAAGTGTCTGAGTGTTTCTTAAGAGACAGTGTTCTTTCCCACTCGCTGAGTGAGTAAGTCACCAGTGGTTCACAACCTTTAATGTGTGCTTCAGAATCTCCTGAAGAATTCAATAAGCTCAGACTGTTGGGCCCCGTACCTAGCATTTCTAATTCAATAGGTCTGGGCAGAGGCTGAGAATCAGCACTTCTAACACGTTCCCAGGTGATGCTGATGTTGTTGACTGGGGACAAGACTTTGAGAACCGCTAGTATAGAATACACTTTGGTCTAAAGGTACCAGATCCAAATACCGTATGATTTCACTCATATGTGGAATCTAATGAACAAACTGAACTAACAAGCAACATAGAGACGAATCATAGACAGAGAGCAGGATGACAACGAAGCAGGGGAGACCTGGGGAGTGGAAGGATTGAGCAAAAAGGAAAAAAGGACTCATGGATATGGACAAATATGTCGTGATTGCAGGGGGTGAGGGGAGATAAGGGGTCTAAATGATAATCGAAAAAATACAATAAAAATGTTAAATAATAAATAAATAAATAAATAAATAACAGTGCCAGGCCATCTGTCATTGTTGGGTAGGGTTTAAAAAATGTGGGCCCCCCAGGAAGCACCCAAGTCCTTTCATTCGAGTAAGCAGGGAGCACTCCTATCCTCACATTACACTCTTCCAGTTGTCTACAGATTAGATAATGCTTCAGATGAAAAAATACAGAGTGTTTGTTTCCAGTTATTACCAAGGAGTAAGACTTAATGCAGTCATAAGGCTGGGCCAAGTAATTTCATGATGATGCAAATCTAGCAACATTTTCCCTGGATCACTGAGGAAAATTAGAAAATAATTACATTTAATTTTCAAGCAAGTCCAGGAATGTTTTTCTCCAATAAGTCCACACCTCAGTATGTTTCATTTTAGAACGAGGATGGAATAACCATCTACAACTTCAGCAATGAAGTTATAGTAAAGGAGGTTTACTTTATGCCTGCACTGTTACATCTCCTGATTTGATCTCAGCCTATTGCTATTTGTGTAGATTATGATTCTTTCGAAAGAATCTTTATTCTATGCAATTATTTCCAATATACTACACCTGAAGTTGTTCTCCCAGGATATTTCTTTTACAGTTGTTAATTCTCATTAATCAATTTAAGTTAATTTCTTATATTGTTTGCACTGAAATTCCTTAATGTTTTAACCTTTTATTTTGAAATAATTTCAAAAATACACAAAGGTTGCAAGAATGATGTGAAGAACTCTCATATTACCTACATGCAGGTTAGCCAATTGTTCACATTTAGCACATTTTCTCTCATATATGTATATATGTGTGTGTACATTCACATATGTATGTAAAAGATGTCTAATATTACATAATTACTCCATATAGTATACATATTTTTTCTGAACCCTCCAGAAGTAAGTAGCAGAAATAATACTTCATTAACACTCAAAATTTTAGTATGTGTTTCCAAAAAAGAAGGACACTCTCCTACATAGGCACAGAACACTTGCATTAGAAAATTAACACTGATAAATTACAATCAACAAACTCACAGGCTCCATTCAAATGTCACTGATTGTTCCAATAAGATCGTTATAAATTGAGGAGCCAGTCAAGGATTACTTGTGTTTAGTTGCCATATCCCTTTAATTCCTTCAACTTGGAACAGTTCTTCGGTCTCTCCTTGTGTTCAATGTCCTCCTTATTTTTTAAGAGGTCAGAACTGTTATTTCATGGAGTGTGCTTCCACCTGGGGTTTTTTTTATTTTTCCGCATGATCAGATCCAGAGAATGCTCTATGACAGGAAGCACAGCAGTGATGCCGCGCTCTCCTCCGAGCGCTGCATGAGGAAGCGCTGAACGTCGGTGTGCCCCACTGTGGGTGTTATTAACTTTTACCGCTGACTTACGATGATGTCTGCCATTGTTTATACTATTTATTATAAGTTATTAATAAGTATTTTGTTAGGACATACATCGACAATGTAAGTATTCTGATCTTCATCGAAGTGTCATGAGCTAGCCAACACCAATGATTTCTTTTTGCTTGAATTGATCATTGTAATTGTACTTGTAAAGTGGTAATTTCCCAATTCCATTATTCTTTCTACTTTAAGGTAGAGCTTTCTCGCTGGTCCTTTTCTTTATTAACCCCTATCTATAGAGTTACTAATAGATTGATAGTTTTCTATTTTATTAAATGAGTTATAATCCATCATTTCATTTTGATGCTTAAATGACCCCAGACTTGGCAAGAGGGAGGTCACTCAATGTGCTTTATGTGTCATCATTTGAACACTTCCTTACTATCTGGCTCAATAAGATATTCTAGACTCACCTTGAGTTTTCTTTGCCCTAGCCCTGAAATCAGCCGTTTCTCTAAAAAGTCTTTGCTCCTTTTAGTGAACCAAGATCTGGATACCAGGTGTCTTCATTGACATATATTGGTGTTGTAGACTGACCATCAGTGACCCCCTAAATTCACATGTTAAATCTCTAACTGCCAGTGTGGCTGTATTTGGAGACAGGGCCTATAAGAAGGTAACTATTAAATGAATTCATAAGGGTGGGGCCCTGATTCAATTTGACTAGTGTCCTTATAAGAAGAACCATCTGACAGCACTCTCTATCTCCATATGCATGCATCAGGGAGAGGCCATGTGAGGCCATATTGAGAAGACAGCTGTCTGCAAGCCAAGAAGAGAGCTCTTGCCACATCCAACCATTCTGGCACCATGATCTCAGATTTCCAACCTCCAGAACTGTGAGAAAATTAATTTCTGTTTTTTAAGGTATTCAGTCTGTGGTATTTTGTTATGGCTGCCCAAACAAACTAATGCAATTGGAATCTTACTTATATCTATCTATATCTACATCTATATCTATATCTATATCCGTATCCGTATCCGTATCCGTATCTGTATCCATATCAAATCTACAGCATCCAGCAGAAGTAATGCCTGCTTGAGTGTGGATGGTAGGACAGTAATATGGGTGTAATAATTTATAGTTTTAATTCGAACATTTCACCTAAAATGGCATATGGTATGCTTGAGTATGATTTTGTTATATTACAGAATTACATGCTTCTGACTCTGTAATAAAAAATTTTATAATAAAAAGGGGCATTATTTGTGCCAGACCCTGTATATCTATATTTTATCTGTATCGAAGAAAACAACTCATGCATTTCCATCAATACCACAAATTCCAACCCAATGTTTATTCTGACCATCTCTATTTTTATATTTGTATCATTAATCTCTAACAGTGAGAAGTCTGGCTCCCATCATCCTCCATATACAGTATTCAGTTATTTGTTCAATCCCCTGTTTATAAACAATCCACCAACCACATGGGGTACGTCCACAGTGCTGGCTCTTCTAACCATAACTAAGTAGGTTAACTCCTTGTACCTTGTCTAGCTATGCATGTCAGCTGAATCCTCAGTTCCAGAAAAAGCTTTTATTAAATATTTTAAATTCTAAATTCTACTTCTACACTTTAATTTCAGGTTTTCTAATCCTCACAACTTAGTATAGTACACACATTTTAGTAGTCATGCTTTTTGTCCAACAATGAGATGATTCATCATTGTATTTTTCATTGTGAAGAATTATGCTAATAAGGTCAGTCTGAAGAAATGACAGTGATGATGGAAAATATTTGTACACTGAAAAGATGTTTAACCTCCTGTAAAATATCTACACTTAATATTCATTGAACACTGATTTTTAAAATCAGGTAAAAACTAAAAATGGGAAGCTTAAATATATAAAAATAGAAGAGTGTTCATCATTAAAAGAAATAGCAAATGGTGAAAGAAATAGTAAATCAAGTAATGAGAAAATAACAATGTCTTCTTTCCAGGCAGTTACCAAAACTCTCTTCCCATGCACAGAAAAATTATGCCTTCTTGTGAACAGTGGAGCAATTGTGAATTCTGATAAAATCTTACTCTGAACAAGTAGCATATTAGGTCAGCAGGGCTATAGAAAACCCACTTCACACAAAACAATGATATATTTAGTTGATTCTATGTACCTGAGAGTATATTGTTAATAAGATAGTGTGAATTTAAACCCCATGGGCTTGGAGAAGCTGGACTTGTCCTAATGGTGATTTTTGTCCATCTCCAAGATTTGCTAAGCTATATGTGTAAGTGAACGTGTGAATGCCATTATACAGACTGTCATATTCAGCTTGGCCCCATGATCTAACATGCATAATATAAATATACATATTATAATTAAGCTTGGCATTCTAACCAAACTTCCGTTTCTTTTAAATGTTTGTCCCCTTATGAGTCAAATCACTTAATCTACTTTCTACGGATACATATTTTTTAAAAATCCTTCATCTCGGAGAGCCAAGGTATTCTCAAAAGCATAAGATTTGAATATATGTATGTATGACAATCCAATTTATGTAATTAAAATTTGTAGGTTATATAGAAAATAAGGTCCAGCAAATGAATCTGAACAATGGTCAGCCCTTGAGTTCACAGTCTAGTTGGGAAATTAAGAAATAGATACAAAGTGGAAAATGAGCTATATGATGAAGTACCAGCTGGTGGTGAATTGAAGTCCTACAGGTGTTGAGAGAAGTATGACATGAACGGGTAATTCCTCCAGGTCAGCGTCTTGGGTTTCAAGCTGGCTGAGATGTGAGGATTTAGTCTTGAGAGGAGAGAGGGGTGCAGAGGCTAAAGCAGAGCTGTAGAAACAAGAATGCGATACTGTCAGCACAGAGATTTTTGTAAGGGAATCTGAGGAAAAAGAATCAAGAGCAAAAAATTCCTAAAACTGAAAACCCAGTTCGTTGATATTTAGAAACTTGTGCTTTTATATATGATTAAATTCATCAAATAATCAAATAGGAAAGCATATTGGAAAATATAAAGTCCTACAGTAGTTTCCAGCCTTTTGATAGCCAGGTTATTTCTTTTGTGAATTCCTACAATGTTATGGTTGATTATAATTTCCCATCTACCTGAAAAGCAATGTTACCATTTGAAAGTGAATTTTTAAAAATTCTGTGAAACAAAGAAGTGCATTGCTCCTAAACAACAGAGGCAGCACTAACAGCTTTGCAGACATTGTTCATTTAACCCTAACAACTTTATGAGACGGTGTTATCAGCCTCACTTTACAGGATATGAGCCTTGTGAAGGTTAAGTAACTTGCCTAAAGTCACACAGTTAGCAAAAAAATAGAACATGGGTTTAACCCCAGGTCTGGACTTCTCCAAAGCCTTTGTTCTGTCTTCTCAGCTAAGTGGCCTCTGAGGGTAGTCACTGAACAATTTCTACATTCCCTAATTTAGCCAGAAGGCAGAGTCCGATGACTTTTATTTAAGGTCCCTTACAATGCCTGGCTTTTAGAAGAAAGACATGATAAGAAGAAAAAAAGAAGGCATTTGTTTTTGAAAATCAATAAGGTACCTAACTTTATCAGAGTGAACCTATGAATGTCTCCTCCTTTTGTTACAAGGCAGTTGCAAACATATTGAATCAGAAAACCTTCACATTGCATCATTTTATTGTTCATTTCTTATCAATCTTGTCCTTTGCAAGCAACGTTTCCTGCAGCAGTAATCACTTGGAATTCTTCTGTTCATCTGCAAAGCTTAAAAGGCAATATTGGGCATCTTTAATAAAGATGTCACTTCTCTTGAGGTTTTGAATGGTCACCAGTGAGGAACAAGGGGGCCAGGGCTGGAGCCTGTGAAACCACAGGAGGAGGAAAAATCCTGTTTGCCCCTTACTTACTCTAAGGCAGCTGTGTAACCCTGGTTGTCACTGAGATGTTAGCAAAAGTCAGATTTGAGAGAAGGGGTGACACCAAAGCTGTGTGGAAAGAAAAGAAAGCCATTTGCAGGATTTGCAGGATTGTTTGACCGGAGGAACGCCAATTGAGAAGTGAATGCTGCCCGCATGTATTTAATTGAAACCAGGGAATTTAATCCTGAGACATCTTGAGCTGGAGCTCAGTCTCCTGTTTCCTGTCGGATTTGGCAGTGGCCTGTTCTATTATTGAGAGATGCCCCAAGAATGGAGGTGCTTCAAGGGAGAGGGGGCACTTTGCCCCTCACTTTGCCCTTGAAGTTGCCATTAGTGCTCAAGGCCAGACCCACAGTTCCCAAGACCAATCACTGATGCATCCTCTGAAGCAGGCTTTTCACTTTCTCTCTCTCTTTTTTTTTTTTGTTCCTGTTGTTTGTAATGTTTGCTTTAGATACACAGTACTGTATGTGTAGTGGTTTTAACCCCATGAATGCATTAAATCCCTCTTCTGTAGTGTTGGACATCTTTAACCATGTGAGTGTATTATTTTTAAAAAGTCACTCCATGGCCTGGAAATTTTAATTTAATTGGTCTGGAATCCTGAGCACCAGTATTTTTAAGCTTCCTAGTTGGTCCCAATGTGTACCCTAATGTGATTCTCAACCTGGGACCCCCAGGGGGCTGCAGAAACTACTCTGAATATTTCAGAACCTAAGGAGAGTCACATTTTTACCCATGATAAACTTCCTCAGTTAATGATGAGTCTCTTTGCTCTGGGCTGAACTAAATGACATCCTGTGGTAATAGCTTACCATTTTCTGATGAGAAACTGATGAACCAATTGCTAAAATAAAATTAAAATAAATATTATTAGTTTATAAATGTAGTTTTTAAATAAATAAAATCAAAACCTAGTCAATCATGAGAGAAAAATAAAAGGATATTTTCAGGTGAAAAGGCGATAAGGTCATCTTTTAAACTGGTATAAAATTAGCCTTCCAACATACAACAACAAATAAATGAAAGATGCTAGGAAGGCGCTGGGTAGCAGGGGAAAGCAGTTAGGGAGCTTTGCGGTCGTCCTAGATAATGTACAGTCAGATACGCACAGGATGATGACGTGGGCGATCTTTGCCTCTGAGTTCCCGTGCGTTCTCGTGCTGTAAGCAGTAGCACAGCATCTCTCCATCACCCCATCTTGCTTCTATCAATCCCATTAGGACCTGTCTGAGAAAAATCACAGAGGGAAGTACTAGAGATTATTTCTATTGTCTACCAAGTTGGTCTCTTGCTATCATCCGGAAATGTTTAACATAAGTGAATCTTTAATTAACTTCAAAAAGTGCCTGTGCTTGGTCTAAGGTATGTAAACATGGCAGGACAAAAGTCACTAACGTTTGGCAAGGGGAATTTTCAAAACATCAATTAGAAAGAGTTGGTATGCCCGATGAACACCCACCTTGACGGTAAGAAAGAAATTAGTGCTAATTATGAGTATCCCTCTTACTTCACCAAGCATTCACTCATGATTATACACTCAGGAGGTGAATCAAGCACTTTTTTTGCTATATTTTATTCATTCATAAATTCAATAAACGTTTAAAGGAAATATACCATGTGTCACACACTGCTCCAGGCATTAGAAATGAAGCAGTGAACAAAATAAATAAAACATCTTATTCCCATGTAGCTTAGGTCCCGAAGGGACTGTAGCATTTGAAAGTCACTACTAGTCAAGAAGAGTCCATAGCAATGCAGCTGTCACTTGAAACTCTGCATTAAAATGTTTGTAGTTTGGATTTCTAAAAAGCATGCCTCCTTTGGAAACAGAAAACTAAGGTATTCCTCTCAACTCTACAGAAGAATATCTTTAATTCACAGCTTCTGATTATGTGAATTAAAGCAAAACCTAACTAAAAGAGGAAAACATAATTTTATGTTCTTATGTTCCCCATCTCTGACAACTTATAACTCAGCAGTTACCAGCCAGGAACTTGGGACATTCAAGTAGAGCCTACCCCTTTAGAGATGATAAGCGAGACAATGCACTGTGTTTATGAACTTAGAGGTGAGAAGGGAAAGGAAAGCAATCTTAGGAAATCTGAAAAGGAGTAAAGTAATTTAGAGAACACTGACATTCAAATCAGATACTTCCATGTAATAAATATTTGTCGAATATTTCACTGGGCAGCTAGATTCCATAGATAAGGTGACACTGTGTTTCTTTAGACGTTAGTGCTTTGTATGCACAATCATACTGTATAGGATACATTTCAGCTCTCATTTCCAACTGGTAATCCCTTGAAAAAAATCGTATAATGTGTCTATGGCTGAGTGTAAAATTATCTTGGGTAGCGTTTCTGTGACAGTATTGAGGTAAATGCTAATTGTGCCACCTTCTTGGCTTGAGTGTTTTTCAAGGAACGGTTATAAAGCCCCTAAGGCAGAGAAAGTAGTTGAGAGTCACAAAGTATTCTAGCAGCTGAAACCCTACTCTTGAGATAAGAGTTGCCTTGCCTAAAATACAGTGAATGGCAGCCTTGGGACAAAGAATTAATGCGAGGAGGTGCAACCAACGTGTCATCTAAAAGCCCTACACCATTGCCACCGTGTTCTAAGTATTTATAAAAAGTAGTTTTCCAGAAGTACAGATTTTTCAAGAGAAGTTAAATATTCACTTTATAATAAAGAGTCCATGAAGAATTGATAAGAAATTGAGAATGATTTTTTAAACAAGACTCTCTCTGCTTAAAGTTTTATTTTAAAGTGAAGAAAAATATATAATATATATGTTTTGATGTTTTAGGAACCAATGTAGTATAAATAATAAAAAAAATTAGTCAAATAATAGCAGAGCTTACAAATTTAGAAAAAATACAGGAGAAATATTATTTTTTAAGTGTCTACCCACAGAAATGTTAAGATGAAAGTTGCAATACCTTATCCCTGGACACTTCAAAAATACTTAATCTTACTGTTCACATGTTAATGTAAGAAACAAATATCTAAGCTAGGTGTCCTGCAGAGTAACAAATATATGGGATATGATATAATCTCTTACATGGACTTAAAAAAAAAGTAGCATTGATCGTGTTAAAGCATGAAAAGAAGGATTGATTGACAGGGAAATTACAGGGCACCAACTATTGTTTGGGGCATACTTATACCAAAAATATTTTTTCTATTTATCTGAAATTGAAATGTAATGGGCATTCTGTATCTTTATTAAATTTGGCAACCTTAAAAGAGTACATTTAAATTAAAAATAAAATTATTAAAACCCTCATGTTTTTAAACATTTAAAGAAAATATTCAACTAGAATCTCTTCTTAAATCCTCCCAAGGTGGTATGGACTACACTTACCCTCCCCACAATTCGTATGTTGAAGCCCTAATCTCCAATGGGACTGCCTTTAAAGATCAGGCTTTAAGGACACAATTAAGGTTCAATTATGACATAAGGATGGGGGTCCTAATATAATAGAATTGGGGGAAGAAACATCTCTCTCCAAGCATATGAACTGACGAAAGGTTATGTGAGCACTCAGTAAGAAGGTGCTCATCTGCAAGCCAGGCAGGGAGCCCTGACCAGAAGAATCCAATCATGGTGGAACCCTGATCTCAGACTCCTGGCCTTCAGACTGGGAAGATAAATTTCTGTTGGTCAAGCCACCCAGTCTGTGGTATTTTGTTATGACGGGCTGAAATGAGTAAGACACACAGGGCCCACTGCACTCCTTCTTTGTAATAGGCATTACACTCATAACTGCAGTATTTTCAGGATGTTCTTTCCTGGCAGATCATAACCGCCGTGATGGCAGGGAGGGCAGAGAGTGGCCTGGTTCATCTTTTGCTGTATGCTGAGCTGATTGCACAGTGCCTCTGGCTTATCATGGGGGCTAAGTACATATCGGTTAACTAAAGGAATACTGAATGAAGTGACCGGAAAGGTACACAAAAAGTGTGCTCACTGCAGTGTTATTCATAATAGTAGTACAACATTAAGAAAAATCTAACTGTCCAAAAATTAGGGAATGCTTAAATAAAGGAATGCTAGTATTGATACAATCATATGACAATATATCATGTAGTCAGTCACTAAAAGCAATCTTACAAATATTATTTAATGGCATGATAAAATTCACACAAACTCATGTTAAGTAAAAAATAGGATATATATGCATCTGTATATATACACACACAAAGAGAGAAACATTTGGAAGTAAATGCAATTGTTAACAGTGGTTTTCTTTAAATGGCAGGATTAAATTGTTTTCCTTTATGTTTTTCTTCTCAAATTTGCTATGCGAATCATGGGTGCTTTTTAATCTGAAAGATAAATAGTAATAATTTGGTATGAATTATATGGACTGAAAAGATGGTCTCTACAGAATTCATATAGTACAGAAAACAGAGCTAAGTTGGCCAAACTCATTATTAGTGCAGGGCTCAGAAAAAACAGGTAGAGTCCGCAGGAAAAAATACCTCAGTATGGAGATCTATCTCACCCACACCCTGCAGAAAACCTTGAACACTTACAGGAATTTCATTTCTGAAGTCCCAAGTCTCCTGAGGTCCTTTTTCAGCATCAGACATGTACACTAGAACCTACTTTGTTCTTGAGTTAATTCACAACCCCTTCACTCTTGAGCTAAGCAATTCATCTATGTTTCAAAAGAATAATTTATAGATTCTGTGGCCTGAGGGGGACTTCCCTGAAGATTAAATCCTAATGGTACCCTAGACTTAGGGCATTTCTGATTTTACTTCCAAGAATGTTAATACTTTGAGAGACTTGGAGAGAATCAAGAGACATTGGCAAGCTACCGATGAACTTCTATTGTATCATAGATATTTAAAGTACATTAATTGACAAAAGATCTAGAATTGTACTTGTACTTACTGGAGTGAAAGGATTTATAAATATGAAAAGAATATATTCTATAACAGACATAAATTTGCACCTTAGTTTTGTGCATATTTTGTTCTTTTTTTGTGTTGGGAGTTATTGTTTTATAGCCACTTTTCCATCTTTCAGACGAAAGTACTTCAAAAAGATGAAGTACTATACACATGCATTATATTTTTACTTAATTAATTTATTGCTTTATTATTCGTGATGAGAGTTTAAATAAACAAGCATTTATTGAACACCTATATCTGTCCTTCCTTTGGGAGATACAAAGACAAATGGAGATGACTCTCTTTAGCTACTCTGGACAGATCTTTGCCTTAGTGAGAAATGTAAACAGATAATGTCACTACAGGTAAGGACTGAGACAAAGCCGTGTAGAAGGGCTCTGGGTTAGAAAGGAAAGACCATGTAGTGGACACTTTTGCTGCCCTGTCAGGATTCCCTTCTTCAGCCTGATACACCCGAGTCAGCACTGCTATGAATGTGGGCTGCTAAAAGCACATAGCTGCACCCTTCTCTAAAGAATTTTTTTTTTTTTACAAAATGTCGATTTTCTCTCCTGGGTGAGAGGGGCACCAGTATTGTTGAAAGGCTCAATTGTGGCTGTCCTGTGCAGATTAGGATTCATAATGGGACATTCTGTTATAGAATTATGTTCCTTGCTAGCAATGGGGATGATAGAATCTCAGAATAGCAGAGTCCTGATGGCAGCAAGGTGGGCATGATTATTAAAACATACAGTAGGTTGATTAGCAGGCTTTGCTCACTAGGGATTTATGGAGCTAGTTAATAAAACAGTGTTTCTAGGATTAGGTTCATAGCAAGCAATGAGTCTTGCTTAATATCCATAACCAATGAAAATATATCATGAACAGTTGAGAAGACCAAGGTCGGTCACCTCAATAGAAAATCATGATCCTTTGTTCAGTTTACAGACTTAAGTTAGTCTTCAGACTCATAATCTTTTGCTCAAAGTGGTGGCCAAGTTGCCATGAGAAAGGATCTTGCAACCCGTGGAAAGTTTACATAGTATCTATTCCTCCAGTCTTTCTACAAAGGGATCAATGGTCCTTTACTCAGGTAAACACATGGAGGAAAATGAGGTCTTGAATCAGAGATCTGAGCTGACTGCGATACCTCAGGACCCAAAGTACCATCATGGATCCTCCGTTAGACAACGACTATATGTGGTTGTCCATTCTAGCCCACATCCATGTCAAAGCAACTCTGCAGGGTCCATGTACCTACCTGGTGGCTATTTCCTGACCAGCTAAATTTATGATCAGAATCGATGTACTTAACATTTGGAAGGAACGTCACAATGACTAGTAAAGACAAAGCTATTACAGTGAGAAAAAATTAAGTAAGCATCCCTGAAATTTCCAAGATAATGCACTAGAAATTATTATGTCCCATGTAGGAAGGCAGAAATTGGTACTGTTCTCAAGGACCTAAGGGGTGAATATATCATGTTCTCCATCAGCACCATTTACTTTACCAGGCATGAAGTGACTGTGGAGAGAATGACTCAGCCATTGATATCAGTTGGCCACTAAACACCCCCTCCCTAGCTAACCAGATCTTGCAAAATCTGTTCTTAGATGGAGTGAATTTCGTGTGAGAAACAAGTGGATATGAGTGGTCCAAGGGATAGAGTGTCCCGGATATGGTTGGTGCTCTGCCAGGATCCCTTTTTTCCAAGCCAGTGCACTAGACCCTCAGCTACTCTGACTCTTTCTGCTAATGGCTCACAGCTGCTCCCTCACCGGGAAAATTGCTCTTGACCGAATGAGAATTACCTGAAAGGTAATGCAACCCCTCCCCCTAACAGGAGCAACCATTAATGTGCAATATAAAAGCCTGTGATACCATCCAAGCTCCAGAGCTCTCCATGGGATCAGGCTGGAGATATCTCCAACTAAGATTATGTTCTTGTTGCCCTGTTTCCCTGCCCCGTCCTGCTTCCCTCATGCCCTTTATCCTGAGAGAACACACTTTAAAAAATCATGTGCACCAAACGTCTTGTCTCAGGCTTTGTGGCTAAGGATCTGACCCAAGATCAAACCTCAGCCAGTTTTGTTTCCAAGAACTTTTCAGAGGAAACAGTGCCTGGTATGAGACTTGAAATATTAAAAAGTAAAATGAAAGTAAAAAGTGGATATTAGTTAATGTCTTGGTTTTAATAATCTCCGGTTAAGCTTCTTCCATTGAGAAGGAGACTTTTCAAAGGTAGTAAAGTTACAACTGGTACTTGTAATGATAATCTGGAATTTACTTGTCAGTTAAAATCCATTTTATGGAGTCATCTCCCAGGATGGAAAAAAAAAAAAAACAAAACAAAACTATGATCACTTCCTTTTGCCTTTTTTCCCCTCTTTTGTCTCCTACTGTTCCAGAGCTTACAGTCCAGGGTTGTACCTAAGTCTCACTCAGTTTATTTGAAAAGGTGATAGCAGGGTATACTTCTCGGCAGAAGACAGAGAAAAACAATGGCTTTCCAAGGGAAGCATGGTAGTAGTTTTCCCAAGCACAGACAACAAACGAATGCACCGTATATAGAGAATTTAAAATAGTGACAAAACCCAGCTAAAAGTCAGTGCACTTTTTATTATCAGTAAGCATTGGCAATCCTAAACAAGAGAATCCCAATACTATTCCATTTCGGGAATTTCTAGACAATCAGGCTTATTCCTTCCCCTAAGTGGGTGGTCACAACAGTTTCTATTACCACTTTAGGAGTGGTTGAAAGGAGAGGTTAAGAACAACTTGTCCTAAAATAACCTTGAGAGTCTCCATCCCTGAGTCTCCCCAGAAAAGCTTGGTCAATTAGATATGATCAGGCTCTTGCTTTTGTGTGGGGCTAGGGGAGGGGAGGGAGCAGGTGGACTGGGCCAGCCCAGAGTGAATTTGCCTCATCACAAGCTTGTATGTGGTATCTACAGTAAAGATGCTTCAGGGAACATAGAAGAGAATAAATGAAAAGGGAGGGCAAAATCAAACACTTTCTCCAAGTCAGGTGAGTTTGACTTCTGTGGGCTCTGAGAGAAGAGTTGATCTCTTAACCTGTGCTGGCAAAGATTTAAAGTCACTAATTCTGGCAGGGAAAGTCAAAAGACCAACTGTTCATTCCTAGGGATTTAAAGGTAGTAACTTGCTTGGATTTTGCACTAAAAAGAGATAATTAAGGTTCTAAACAACTATAGACTTCTTCCTACTCAGTGAGCTTACAAAATAAGCTATGAGTTTTAAAACCTTTATGAGTTACCTGAGAAATTAACATCCTACATTAGTCAACAGAATGAGATAGTAAATGAAGAATGACCAAACACACTACTTTTCCAGCCTTGAATTTTATTATGTTCTCTTCTGGTACAGTAATATACTTGATTAAGAGAATATATTTTATGTGTTGTGCAGATTTTTCACACATGGATCTCTGACTTCTAGAAAGCTTCTTTAGAGACTTTTGAGAGGCAGACACTGAATAATAGAAATAGTTGAAGCAAAAGTTGCTTCAGTGCAATCCAGACATTAATTTCTTTTTCCTCATAGAATTTCCCAGAACTAGACTTTTCCTTCTTTAATATAGCACTCACACACACACACACACAAATCTGAAGTAATGTTAAAAAAGATGTTATCTCTTCTTATATTTTATACCAAAATTCTCAAAATTTTATCTCAATGCCTGCCCACCCTCATCATCAGTGTGCTAGGGAGCCATCCAGCGTCATACCTGATATATGTATATATTCACTCCCAACATCATACCTAAAACAGAACTCAATCTAATAATTCAAAAAGCTAGTTTTTAATCCAAATATGATTTAGGAAAAGGGAATATGGCCACACAGAAGTGAAAGAGACCAAGTGAAAGAGACTGGGCCGAGATGAAAACTAATAGCAGTATTTTGGTGTGCTTATTAACAAGTCTTAGTAGAAAACTTAACAATAGTTTTCAGTATCAACAGAGTTATTTTCCAAAAGGGTGCCAGGGTGTGGGATAAGGGGTTGGACTGGGAGTCATTCAAAACTAGGTAGGAATTCCTGTTCTATCACTGAGTAGTTCTATTACTCTGGAAAAAAATGGACGTAAGCTCCCACCTTCAATAAAATGGAAACAATCATAATGCCTATGTTGCAAAGTTATTGCTAGGGTTAAATGATTTAAATGTAAGGAAGTAGCATAATGTCTGGCACAAACCTGATACAATTGAAAGCCACCTTTCTCCCTTTCTCTCCCTAACCTGTCTAGTCCTTTGGCCTTCACTACCCTTTCCACTCTCCTTCATCCAAGCTGCCGGCCAGGTGCCCTCTGCTCTTCTTCTGGGGTCACTATCTCTGTGCACAAAACTTCAGTTACAATAATCATCATGTATTTTGTAATTGGACATAGTTTCTATTAATTAAACTAATGTATGTAAATAAAGTGCCTACTGAAATAATGGACCAGGTTCAGGGCTAGTTTTTCCAACTGTTGTAGTTTCCTCACTTGTCCACTAGGCTTGCTGGTGAGCGGTTTTATTCAAATTCACTTTATTGGACGAAGTCAGTGTTCTTGTTTATTTTACAGTGTTCGTTTTTATTCCCAATTATTCTTACCCACAGAAAGAAAGCAAGGCCCTTAATAAAATGGAGCATGAAGTTTCAATTTTCACATGAGTCACACTTGTGAATAGTGTGTTCTTTTGTCTTGGGCTCAGGGCACGCTGCAAATCAAAAGAGGATGGGGAGAGTTTTGTGCATGTAAACAGCTGGAGCACAGAGTTAAGTTGATCATTTGGAAGAATCCAAAGCCTTTTTTTCTAGCCTATGTTGAGAATAAAACTAGAAAGAATCACTTTACATCCATGGGAAGGATTTACTGGCTTATAAAAATGATAAACCTTTCTTAATACTGGTGCTTTGAACTTGCTCAGCGCCTTTCAGCAGTGGATTCTAAAGTACTTCACTGACAGTCAGCCTCGGGACCCTCGGGAGGGAGACATTATTTCTTTCATAGTTAAGGAAATAGATACAAGGAGTGACTTGCTCAAGAACACAGAATAAGTCCCCATCAAGCTTATATCTCAAGAACTCAGACCAAATCTAACCTCTAGGCTACTCTTGCCCCCACTCATTTATTTTGCAAAAGGAAAACAATGATTTCAAATGTATACTCTGTTAAGCGTAAGGATAGATCCCTTTCCACCTGTTTTAACATGTTTTTGAAGTTTTGCTTGTTTTTACATTGGCAGGATTTTCAGATGATTAGCTGCGAGTGTCTTTTGTTTAAAGCGCCTTGTGTAAGGGATGAGAGGGATCGGATGATCAGGATCTTTTCCTAGCTCAGCCACCAGTTCACGTTCAGTCTAGCTGTGTGGTGACCCACAGGGGGCTATTCCAATTCCAAGGGAGATAAATATGTTGGGCATCCTAACCTGGATTGGGGGTTGGGGAGAGTCGTTCCAAGATGACAAATGACTGGATTTAGGTCTGGTCATCTAGGCTCTATTCCCATTGATACCTATGATTACGGGTAAAAAATTACCGAAGGGAGTAATCTTAGAAACAGAAAATGATGTTCTTTTCAGAAAACAAACAAAAAATGTGAGACAAGTCAACCGGAAAAAAAGGGCAATAGAGGAAGGTAGAAATTGAGAAATGAAAAGTAAGTAGATGGTAATTCACAAACATTGTAGGAGAGGTATGTGACCTCAGTGGACCAAATAAGTGGGTCAGAGGGATCAGGCCACCAGGTGATGGTGAGTTGCAGGAAAAACAGTTTTATCACACCAATGCCCTAAATTATAAGATGAAATAAAATATATCCCTGGTTTTTACCTGTGAATTTGTATGTATTTAATTATATAATATATGAGTGGAACAGATCAAAAAGTAACTTGTAAATCCCCATTAACGTCAACATTTAAGGGTCAACATTTAAACTGCAAGTGGAGTAATAATCAAACAGTATTACTCATGCAGAGCACTGCATGTAATAAAAGCTTTTCTAATGCCCCCATCCCACCCCACCCCACCTCCAAATGCACAAAAACTTTTTGAGACAACATACAGCCTCCATCCACTCTGCATCACCTAAGGGAAGCCTCAGCTTCAGCAGCTGGCAGGTCGGCCCTTATTTCTTCTTTCCTTCCATTCAGTTGGTGAGATCTGGGAATAGGAAGTGCTATTTACTCTTTGGTGTTAACAGAACAATGATGGACACTAAGGATGTAATCCACTCTGAATGTTGATCACAGCAAGGAAAACATTCCCACAGGAATATTTATAAAGCTGGTGCTTTTGCTTTCAAACGCCCAAGTGATTTTTCTTGTGAGTTTTAAGGAATTAAGGGTGGACTGACGTTTTGATTAAAGGAGAAATAAACCCCACAGAACCAAGAGTCCACATGACCTTTGTCCAGATATATGCATGGTTTGGAGTCTGGGGGAAGAATAAAGAATGCAATTTGATAATGTTTCTACAAAAGGGAATTTGTGAATAAAATGAGTCAAACATGACCATCTCAAGAAGATCTCACTTGCAATTCTATTCAACATCCACTTGTGTTGTAGAACAGTTTTGTCTGTGTTACTATACAAATGACATGCTTGTGGTTTAAGTTTCCATTTTATCCAGAAACAAGGAAAATAGCATTGTCTTAAACAGAGTTGTTGTAGATTTTGACTCCTCTCTTTCCCATGATCCTCCTTTTGGACAAAGTCACACATAGAGCCATGGTTTACAGACATGTTTAATAAAACTTTATGCCCAAGGCACACAGACAAACATTATTTCCTTAGAGTCCTTCTTTTATATAATTAATTTATAATATTGACTTATTATGAAATCAATCATTGAGCACAACTAGTATTTGGATTTAGAAAATAATTTGAAATCGGCATCAACATTTCATTCTTTGCTATATTTTGTGTTGGTTCACAGTATTGAGAAAAATCCTAATTCAAAATCTTAGTCCTTACAAATACTAAAATTTTGGCACAGCTACCCTTATAATTTCAACATACTCTTCAAAAAGTGAGTAGGAACATTTTATTTCAAAAATTGAATTACCAACAATATATAATAGCTGTTCATTCTTTCTTATAAATATTATAAAAGTTGGAAGAGAAGCACCCAAAATTTACAGTAAGTGCCGCAAACAGCATTGAACAAGGTAGTGTGTTGTTGATTGTTGTACAACTATGCAATTATACTGGGAACAGAGCACGTTCTGAGCAGATTCTCGGGCCTGACTTGGCATTTAATCAGGCCTAGCATTCATGTAACACTGTGGTGTGCTTGTACAGTTCTTTCTGAGTACACCTGAGTAGGTTTGAGTTTTTAAAGGAACATTTAAGCACACTACACTGCTAATCAATGGCATATTTAGAAGTAAAAATAATTTCAGAGGTAGAAGAAGCTATATTCTGAGGCTATACAAAAATGACTTCATCTGGGAACACAAGGCATGAGTGGCATCAAAAGAGTTAAAATTTAGTATTTACACATTGAACATGAATGTCATTTCTATTCTTTTTTCAAACAGTTAAGTGGATGTTCAGAATAAAATTTAAATCAAATGTCTGTGGCTCCCTGAAGCACTTTGCAGAATTCCTTCGGTGCCTGGCACAAAATCAGTAATAAATGTTTGTTGACTAAATAATAAATTCTAGTTTGACAATTCACTGGCATAATATATCAAAAGTTTCTCAAGTCTTTCTCAGCCTCTACAAGGGAGACAGAATGGAAAACAAAGTCTGAAGCTATCTATTCTTGGTACCTAATCACTTAAAGCTTATTTTTCACAACTATTTTACAGTGGAGGTTTTTACATGTGTACCTGCAGGTCTGTAAGGGAGTATTCTCATCCCAGTATGAGAGTTTAAAATTCAAAACAAAATAATACATGTCAGGGTCTGTTAGGAGTCAACGTATGGAATTGAGATTCAGAACCCAGGCCATTGGGTCCCCAAACTCATGCTCCCCCGGCTCCATCTCTCTGCCCTTGCACTTCCCGCCTACCCCTCCATCTCCTGCCTCTCCCACAAGCTGAAAGCCACATGTGATTTACAATGGACTTGTCTTTTGGAGTTTGTCAGAAAAAAACCATCATAGCTAGTAGTTGCACTTACTAAACCATAAAAGAATAAAATGATAATGTATATTATGTATACTATACAATAAAAATATAAAGGACACATGGACAAAAACTATGGGGGGGTGGAAATGGGAGGGAGGAGGGGAGGGCTGGGGTGGTGGGTTTGGGTGAGAATAAAAGACAGAAAACTGTACAAGATCAACAATTAAAAAAATAAAAATAAAAATAAAAAATATATAAATATAGTATATCTACTAACTACATGCACATAAGTTCCTTAAGGCTTACCCTAAAGGTACACTTTTTATTATATCAGAGCATTTCACAGTGAGAAGCCTTTCCTATTCAGAAATGAATAGTATATTCTTCCCTCTATAACTTTTGTTTCAAGGAAGTTACTTGAATGTTTTTTTCCCCTAGAAAATGGAGAGGGCACTAACCAAATAAACAGACAGTATTAAAATTGCCATGCTGATAATTTTGCTAAACCTCTGAAAAATCATCTCTGTTGCATAAATAAGACGGGAGACAATAACCAAGGATCAGCGTTTCCCAGCACATAAAGTAGGCTTTGTCCAGTGGATGTTTGCCTTGGGTTTTTTCTCCTTGATAGAGCGGTAACAAAAGTATAGCTTTCCAACTTTGTCCCAGAGATGGGGGTTTGAAGTCTATTGAGGACAACTTGTACCTTATCTAAGCCTCTCACGATGGTCACTTAGAAGGAAAGCCCGACTTCATTGGTCCCTGGACAGGAAAGAGGGGCCGCAGCGGGGACAAGGAGCAGCTCTCTGCTTAAAGGGGTCTGGCAGCTTTGCATAAAGGAAGATGTTTATCCCACTTTATGGCATATCCCTTCTCCCTTTATAGTTCCCATGGCTGATGTTACTTTTTATAGCACGTCTGACTGTCTGGGAAGGAGCCACATTGTTCCACGCCTTAGAAAGCAAAAGGGAAGGGTGAGAAACCTCAGTAATCCTATCTGCAGAAAGGTTTCTGGCTTTCAGAACTGACAAAGCATATTGACTCTGAGTGTGTGTGTTCACTCAAGCACGTATATACAGCACTGTGTGTATGATATGGAAGCTTTCTAAATGGGTAATTTCACTGAAAGAATTAAACCTTTACATACTCCTGTGACTTTTTTGCTATATTAAATACATTGTCAAATGGATATTGATTATTAATAATCAGTTGATTCAAAATTTTTGTATCTTTTTGTGTGTGTGGTGTTGTAAATGGAGAGAATCCCAAGTGCACCAAAACTACCTGTGGAAAACGCCAAAATTCCTGTGATCTCCTTTCACTTTCATTATCAATGCTGTTTTTAGTAAGAAATGAAAGGAAACTTCCAAGCGGAGTTTAATTTTAAAGAGGATGCAGGATATCTTTTAGAAGATTTTCTTAATCATCTGGATTAATCCTGACTTTCAACTCCAGATAAGAAATAGGATATCCCATAGGGAGGATTTGCAGCATGTAGGGAATTTTTTTGCCAACCAGGAAAGGCTCCCAGGGTCTAGTTATTAAAGTTAAATTTATTGGTGATTATGTCTATTTCCTGTATAAAATGAAACCTCAAAACAAACACTTTAAAAAGTCAAGAGAAGTCAACTAAGTGGCATGGTTTTTATGAATGTGAAAGAAGTAACCATTTTCAAAAGGCCTCATGGCTTGGCAGATTGAATACAATGAATGTGGCTTAATGTTAACCCCTGACAAATACTGACACAGTTTTAGGATCACACACACACACACACACACACACACACACACACACACTGCCCACAAGGAATAATAGACAAACTGCCCAAAGATACACAGCTTCAATCCTACCAAGGAGCTCTGTGACAGTGTAAGCCACATAACTAGAGTTTGAGGAGTTGAGACTGTCTCTAGACCTGAGTGGGATTAATTCTATGTAATTCTCTGCAGCCCTTTCTAATTGGTTAAGATGTGTGAGATGCCATGCATAACGGAATCTCTTAGCCATCTGCATTTCACACCGACTACTTCAAGTGGGGAAAAAAAATTCTTGAGAAGAAGAGAAACCAGCAATTGGCTCTACCTTATAAGAATATAGTAATTACCCTTTTCCAGGCACTATGACACCTCAAAACAGTGAACACCAGCCCTGTGACATCAGCAATGCCACCTCTGGTGGAAGGGCAATCATCCTGTGAATGAATAAGCCTGGATGCTGCAGAGCCGGGTGCCTCGGTCTGTATGTGCCGTTTTAAGTCTTGGTAAAAGTAAACACCCGGCCTTGTACAAGAACAGAAAGTGGCTTCTTCTTATAAAATAGATCTTTATGAAGTTAGGCCATAACGAAAATAATATACACCAGATGGGAGGAATACTTGTTCAAATCTGTACTTGTTACTCACCAAAATGCTCATTCTGGTGAAGTTAGAAAACAATAAAACCATTGGTACAACATGAAGGTAACATAATCAGCTAGTTAGTTGAACTTTTTCACTTTTCAATTTGTTATAGTGCTGCATAAACACAATTTCAACTCTTAGGTCATTATTACAGCAACACTCAAACAAAAGGATACAACAGTTATTATACAATGACCACGATACACACTTAATGCTTATTCTTTATTCAAAATGAATACAGCTGAATGAACCCTGGACACCAGTGTGCCACTGAGATCAGGGATGCATCCATGTGTCCATAGCAGTGAGCCTGCACAAAACTGTCTGCAGTGCTGGGACCTCAGCGCAAACCTGACTGCTGACCAGACGCACCCATAGAGGTCTAACAGTTTGAGAGAGCTGAGTGAATTTCGTTCTCAGATTGCTCGTTTTCTTTGAGTGTGATGATGGAAATGGTGTGGGAGAAAGGCTGATTTTCTTGGTAAATAGAATCAAAGCTTACCAAAAAATAAAAAAGTAAGAGCTCATAATAAGACAGGGTGATGAAACCACCTTCTTTTGTGTAGTTAACTGCCATCATTAGTCATGAAAATTAGACTTTTACAATGAATGTATTTAAGAGCAGTGTTTTTTCCCAAGTATGTTTCCTGAGCCATCTCCATCTGAATCATCTTGTGTCCTTATTAAAAATGGCCTCGCCCAATACCTTTCCTGTCCTCCCACCTCCTTGCCTGACTGGTTCCAGGTAACCCTTGTTTGTTAGGTGCTTTCTCCTCCACTCAGAACTGCTTTCAGAGGGGCCCTGGACCTCACTGAGAACTCCAGACTTCAGCAGCATCTAGCAGACATTCATGTTGAATGAATTCATGCTGATTTTAAGACAGTGGAATTTCATATGATTTCACAACTGCAATGGTTAATATCATGTTCCTATGTCAGGAGAGTCTAAGAATAGCATATTACCACATGGCCTGAGCACCTGAGTCAATGCCCGAGCTCTGTTTATAGATAAGGGAAAGGGAACTAATGTGCATCAGGCACCAAGTATGTGCTACAAGTGATGATGGGTGCCTCACAGGTGTCTAATTAAAGCCTCAGTACCATTAGGAAGAAGAAATTGCTAGCCATCATAGAGCCAGAGTAGAAGCTCAAGGAGGTTAGGTTGCACACCCGATTTCTCAGACTTGTGAAATAGCTGAAGAAAGATGAACTGCACCCAAGGGGACCTCAACTGTTGAAAGTGTGGATCAAATGGATTTGTATCCATGCCCAAAGGATCTGCTTTAGCATGGCCTACCCTGCCCTAGAAATTTTTTTTAAATCCTAAAGCAGGGAAGTTGGTTCAGTGCTTCATCTCTTGGGTTTAACAGTTAGGTCAGGCAGGCTATTCAAAAGCAGCCATTGCCAAAACACCACTCTTGGTGCAGATAAGATGAGACCCCCTTCCTTCATCACCCAGTAGTTCTGCCCACCTGCAGCTGGGCCCAGGCCAATGGGCCACAGAGTCACTCCAGAGCTTGGGTAGATGGCTCCTCGTGTCTGGGACAAGACCTCCACACATAGGCTGGAGTCTCATGGTCAAGGGTATGTTGCTCTGTAAAGGAACAAAGAGAGCATTAAAGCAGTCCCAGGCCATTTTCCAAGAGATTTGGAGAAAAGGGGGGAAAATATTAGTAGTCGTGAGTAGAGGAAAAGTAAGAGCTATATTTTCTAGAGATTGGTGCATGTGTGCAAATACATATGTATGCATGTACGTGTGCATGTTTAAGTCCAGAGACCTAATACGGAACAAAATAAAGTCTCTTGGGAATAGTTTTCCTTCTCTAGTTTAAAACTCCCTGTTTGATGAGCATGCAGTTGAATAGTTCATTCATACTTAAAACATTTGCTGACTATTTCAGAGGTCCCAGTGTATCCGTGGGTAGGATGGATCCCACAGGGGCCAAAACAGAAGAGCCCAGAGAACCCGAGAAAGTGCAAACAGGCCTCATCTCTTAAAGACAGTCTTCCAGGTATGATGGCACTTAACAAATTGACATTATAGAAAAAGAGAGAAAGAATAGGGGGAAGTTTTAATATCCCTCTCTAAGTTACATTTCCTCATTATTTTATTAAAATGAAATAAATATATTTTAGAAGGCTGATACTAGTTATAAATCACACTCAACTTTAATTAGTATTGACAATGGCTCCTGAACTATGTCTAAAGTTTTCTTTAAACATTAGGATATTTTTCTTGCTGAACTCACTCTGCTTACTAATTTTTATTTTTTATCATATGTGCTTTTTGAACCTTTCCAACTATATTTACATAAGTTTGGGGACACAGCAGGCAGTTGTAGGGCATACAGAAATATACCAGATTTTGCAGTGTCTAATCAGGGATTTCATTTGCCAAAGAAAACTCTGACGTTAGCTGATTGTTTATTGGTGAGCTGTTAGTTCTCGAGTGAGCAGAAGAGTCGCTATCCTCCCTTTCACCTCAAAGGAGAAAACTTTGTTGGATTAACAAGAAAGTGCCTTAGAAGGAGGCCTTCCTCACCTTTAACAATCCTCACCCTTTTAAATTTTTATAATCCCCTTCCAAAACCACCTCCAGTGTCATAAAAGAATGCTAAACCACAACATTTTCCTAATCCAGGATTGCTCACCGAAATCAGGGCCTACGGAGATACTTTTGGTAAACTTTCTTTGCCTCCATCCTACGAAGACTATACTGAGCAACATCCAGACCTGGCCACCAAGAAGCAAAGCTCCCAAAGGCAGCAGGGGATTGTTTCCAGGCCAAGCACACAGCACTGGCTTTCCCTTACCCGTCCCCCACCTCCAAAGAGAAGATGCATGCATCCATCATAAATGGACTTGACAATGTCCCTCCCCTTTGCCTTGACTACAGAATTGACCAAATTCCCCCCAATTCCCTCTGCCTGAAACACTTTTTCTTCACTTCAATCATGTTGCTGCCCAAATATCACTTATCTATGAGAAAGTCCTTCTCTGACCACCCTGTATACATTAACCACCAACACCATCTCTCTTTCTCTCTACCACCTCACACTGCATTATACTTCCTCATAACCCTGACTTGCTACATTTGTTTGTTGCCTGCTTCTCCCCAATTAGAATTTCACAGGGGCCAAGAATTTGCATATTTTGTTCAATGCTCTATCCCTCAATGCCTGGAACAATGCCTGGCAAATAGGATACCTTTATGACATATTTGTTTTATGAATTAATAAATAAATTAGGTAAGAGGTCTTCACCTAGAGTGTCAGAAAGAGTTTAGACCATTTATTGAACTTTTATGGTGTCTTGTCCTCAAACTTTGTGTGTGGCCCAGAGGCAGGGTATTATACTGCAGACTCTGGGGGACTTCCTTCAGGCTCTGGGAAAGTTAAGGTTGGTAAGTGATGGGTGAAAGGATCAAGCTCCTGCTAACTGTGGCCTAATCACAGCTTCAAAGTCCTTCATCTACACTGAGAGCCATCTAGAGAATGGCTCCACTTCCTTTCCCAGCCTCTGTCTCTTGGGGTTAACATATACATTCTGAGCCAAGGTGATCTATTTTCTACTAGGTGTGTTCACCCCACCTACAATACTTAGAATATTTTATTTTTGTCCCAGATGTTCTTTCTACCCTTCCCAGCTTTCCCAGCATCCTTTGCCCGTTGCCACATGTCTAAATTTCCTCTCACCCACCCTTCCAGGCTCCCTCTAGGAATTACGCCTCTGCGACACTTCCTCTGTGACCCACCCTCGCCATCCAGACCACCATCCGGGCTGGAAGGAGCATAGCCTCTCTGCTCTCACTCTTTTAGCTCGTTAGCTCTCTGATTGCAATGACACTCTTCACCGTTTACTTGTAGGTTTTGGGTGTTTTTGTTGCTGTTGTTCACTTATTTGTTTATTTTTTGTACAAGCCTCGGCTTTGCAATTAGGCCAAACGGCAGTTTCCCTTGTTTTCATTAATCTGCCCTCACCCAATTCACATGCCCAAGGCATTCTTAGTTCTCAGTGATTCTCAACAGCAAGGCACACATCCCATGGTGAGAAGGGGCAGAGATGAAGGCGGCGTGTATCTAAGTCTATGGTGGGGGAGAAAGTATGTAGGCTAAAAGAGTACCCTACCTCTTGCCACCCTGCTCTGTTAATTTCTGACATCTTAAATAACCTCCCCATGCTTGTGATTCACCATACTAGACCGGAAACTGCTTGTGTATTACTCATCATTGCATCTCCTACCTTGTCTAGCATAGCACCTTGAACTTAACTGCATGCAGGAAAAATGTTTGATGAATGAATGAATGAATGCATCCATAGGAAACCTTCCTGTTCCCTTGCACCTAGCATCTCCCTGTTCCCAGCTTTGAAAAACACATCCTTAAGGCAGGCTATAAAACACCATCATCTTTAATCCTTATCCTCCTCCACAGCCACACACACCCTCTGACCAGGCATTTATCTCAGGGCACAAAATACCATTTGCCTGCTGATCAAAGGCTGCGGGAATGGGCGGCATGAGCAGAATGGCAGCTGCACTCAGATCCTGCCCGCACCCTTCCTGTTTGCAGCAGCCCACCCCAGGGGCTATTATGTTTTTAGAAGGCTAAGCAGAGCCCCTCCTTCATCTCCTCCTTCCCAGGTCCTTGCAGACACTTGGGGGGTCTGAAGTGGCAGCCCCTAGCCCATGGAGCCTGCTTTCAGCGGTTCATTGTCCCGAGCAAGGCGCAGATAGCAGGCCAGACGCTCCTTTCCCCTTTCCTGGGACGCTGATAAGGCAATGAAAACAGTCCTCTATTTTCCTGCACAAAAGCTGACTTAGAAGAATGAGGTGGAGCATAAGTGATAACCAGCCAGAATTTGTTGTTTTGTGAAAAGAAATGTGGTGGGGAGGGGATGAGGAAGACTGAAAGCTTTGAGTTTTTGCTTCGGGTTGTAAAAGTCAGCCACCCTTTACTGACAATGTCCCTTTTCCAGCCTTAGAGCCTCATTTCACGTCTGTAATGAAAAACGCTGCCCTCAGGTCAGAGGGCCACAGATGTCTCCTCTTGAGGTTGGCTGGGCCACCTGGGAGCCTCTTACGTGACCCAGTTAACCAGAGTAGTTTAGGAACTGGAATTAATGGAGAGGATGGAAGACAAGAATGCCTTCCTGTACATTGCACCTATTCCAATCACATTTCTTACCCCTTTGAACCCACCTGCTTGGTCAATTTCGTCTCGAGATAGTGTGCCTTAATGTGGGAGCTTCATCAACTCCACGCAATCTTAGTTTTTTCCAAGGGCCTCTGGTCAAGAGTTCTTTAAATAAACAAAACAGCCTGGTGCTTCCAAGTTATTATACAAAAGAAATCCTTCCAGGATGTAGTTGCTGTTTGGTGAATGCAGAGGTAAAGAAATGCGGTGAAGAAATGGAGTGTTACTATTACCATCTGGAACTGAAAAAAATGAGATGAAGCAGAAAAATGGGACTTTAAAACATGTTTCCTGGTGAGATCGCACTGCCCTGAAGCTGGTGCTAGCCTCTCTCTCTGTCAGCACTTGCTCTGGATCTGGTGCAGTTAACGGAACCCATAGGTCTTTTTATTCACCCCTGAAAAATAAGGTAGTTTCCATGAGGCCGATTCAAGGAAATTAACTGGTCTAGGGTTGAGTCCCAGTATTTGGTACTGTTCTTAAAAGCAAGCCCAATAATTCCTATGTACAGTCAGGGTGGAGAAGCACTAAACAAAATAATCTCTAAGGTATCTGCTGGTTCTTTTTTCCTTCTTTTCTAAAGTGGTGCCTCATCGGTGGGGCAGCTCTCATGTGATAGCTCCTCAGTTTCCGGCTCCACGTGACTTAGCAGTGAATCTCTTCTTGTCGGACCAGGAGTCGTCCCTCCTTCCAAATGCTAGTGTAAATTAAACACCTCCTCTGATTAAAATTTAAAGCAGAAGATGTTTCCTTAAAGCACTGAATCTGCTAGAATCTAAATTCCACAAAGACATTTAAACAAGGAGGAATTTCTCATACAGAACACTCTTCTCTTTCTGCTAGTTGTAAAATGTTACGGTTCCATAGTTTAGGGTACATGTTTTTCTATTAGTTTTATTTAGATATCATTGACATATATTAGTTTAAGGTGTACAACATAATGCTTTGATATTTGGATATATTACGAAATGATAATAAGTCTTCACAATAAGTCTAGTTAACATTCATCACCATCAAGCTTCTTTACTGACCCTTCTCTCATTTATCTAAAGACTTCGTTACCAGCTCCTTCTTTGGCCTCCATATGTCTTTATGAAGTTGGTGGACAAAAAACTGAGCAACTGGCCACTGCTACTTCTTCTCCCACGCTATGACAGAAAGGCAGGGGTTTAAACATTTGCTCAATCACCCAGCGTCCCAGTTTTCCAAGGTATGTAAGTTTTGAGGCCTCTGGGGGAATTCAAGCAGGGCCATATTCATGAGCTGAACTTACCCAAGAAAAATACAGAACTCCAATGGAATATTAGCAGAGAAGAGAAGAGAAGACAGCAGTAGAACAACTCCACTAGGCAATTTAGATTCTAATCCATTTTTCACCAGGAAGAAGGTTTCTAACTAAACCATGGCCACCTCCTTAGTTACCAACTGGAAGTGCCTCCTCCACTTTCCTTAAGAAAGCATTTGAATATCTTTATGAATCTCACTATCTTAACTTTTTGCTTCCTAAATTGCAACTAAATTATTCTAATGATTTGTCTGTTCCTTTTCTGCCTCCTTGCATCAAGCTCCCTGGACTGGGCCTCTAGGGTCCATAGTCCTGTCATCACTCCAGACTTACTCATCTCCTCCTAGAGAGGCTCTCCCAAGGTTAAGAGTCTTGGGAGGAGCTCTTGGTGACAATTGCCTAAGGCATTACCAACTCTCAAGTGGGTTTAAAATCAAGCACGCAGCTGCATAAATAGAAAAAGAACAAGCAACATAAAATTAAGCAAAATGCCAAATATCTCATGTGAATAGAAAGACAGTAAAAGCAAAAGATAAATGTGATTGCAACCTTAGATGTTTAGAATAGGATCTTAGGAGTTGGAAAGGGCTCTATTCACCATATAGGCCAACTCCCTAAAGATGCTCTCTTCAGCATCCTCAGCATACAGCACCCGGAATCTGACTAACCATCCAGGGATGGAGTTAACTCTCTCACAAAGCATTCCATTCCAGTTTGGATCTATTTTAACTTAAGCCAAGTCAAATATCAAATTAGAACTTCTGTGAGTAATTTACACCCTGAAGGAAACAGGGTGATCAGTCTCTTATCACAAGAAGAAAATCATAAACTGGGAAGGAAAGTTGTAGAGTGTGTAACAGTGGTCTGAGATATTTATTTATAATTTTCCCTTAGAATCACTCTTAAAATAGCACATTCACATGGCCTTTGCATGTCCCCACCTGGAGAATGACCCATTTAGCCGCTTCAGCTATTAGATAAAAAAAATTGATCAGGATAGTATATCTCAAAGTACAAAAATAAAAAAATGATGCAAACTTTCCCTAAAATGATGTGTGTGTACGTGTGTGTATGTGTGTGTGTTTTTCCGAATAATGAATTTGTTCTTTGAAGCTCCAACTATTTGGTAAAAATCACCTCATCTTTGTGTTCTAGTCATTTAAATATTAGGAATAAGTAGGGAGATTGTTATTATATCTGCTCCCCCAAAATTCTAGACTTGTAGGAAAATTGATCTAAACATATGTAGCAATTACACAGAAACCATTGGATTCATAGAGAGATCATTTAAATCTGATCCTTAAGTACAAAGTTTTAACCCAAGATGCTTTAGGTAAATAATGTATATGAAGAAAGATAAGAACTTACTAAGGAATAAAATTTGTTGTCTGGAATTAATTCCAGCTTTTTTAAAATTAAATTTATGGGATGACGTTGGTTAATAGATTATACGGTTTCAGGTGCACAACTCTGCAACACATCATCTGTATATTGTATTGTGTATTTACCACCCCAAGTCAAGTCTCCTTCCAACACCTTTTATCCCCTCTTTTCCTCCTTCTACCTCCTCCCCCACCCCCTTAATTCCAGATCTTATGCATGCATTTTACTCCCTCAGCCTGAAAATATTGTTTTGGGGCTCGTTGTGTTAATCAAGATAATCAAGATAAAAATATTTCATGCATATATTGTTTTCAGTATAAACCAAGATAGGTTTATTTTCAACTGCAATTGGTCAATGTATTGCTCTGAAGTTACTGTATTTTCCAGAATAGAAAAGAAAAAAATTATAGTGAACATTATTGAGCATTGCTGACTCTGAGCCTACCATATTAAGAGCTTTACATATATTATCTCACTTAAAGGAATAGCCATGATTTGCTTTATCTGAAACCACTTCCTGGGTACTAGAATGCTGAATCAGTATCCACCTAGCTTTCCAACAGCAGTGCATTTATGTGGCACTTTTAGTTTCTCAGAGTATTTTCATATCTTTAATCTCTTTCAGATCTACCTGGTAGATAAAATTTTAGGTGAAATTGCCTAAGACAACCAAATATGGAGTAACAGAGTTAAAATAGAAGCTGGCTTCTATTCTTATTTATAAAATGAGAAAAATGTAGAGGTTGTTTTTAGGTTTCTTTCTAGTTTCAAAATCCCCACTCCATAAGTCCAAGATGAAGAATAATCAGCTCTATTAACTTCCAGATCATTTAGAAAACAGTGTTATGTTCATCAGCTTCTTGTCAAATCCAGACTCATCTCCACCTTCGCAGATCTGGTGATGGGCTCTAACTTTAGAAATTCACTTAAATTCAACCAAACTATCACTGTTGCACATGCTCTGGAGTTTGAGAGATAAATGAGCTTAAGCTTCTAAGAATCCTAAGTATGCATTGGAAACATAAAAAGAAGAGATAATTCCAACTGGAAGAAATAGAGAAGTTGTCAGTAAGTCTAGTAAAAATGAACAGCATATGTAGGGGCTGAGTTTCAGCATGATGAACGAAAATAAGTTCTTTCAGGGATGAATTCTACAGATAAGCTCTGTAAGTTTTGGGAACTATGTCAGAGAAGCATATTGTAGTGCAGAATCTTCACTATTTGTTGGCTGTACATTATTCTTAATATCTGTCCAGTGCTCAGCTCAGAGACAAGAGTCAGTGTGTTTCTGTGTTTTGAAATGATTGAATGAATAAATCAGAAACTATTTTAAAAAATCAATGATGTAATAAACGCATCTAGTCACCTGCTCAACAAATATTTATTGAATATAACACTGGGCACGGTTACTGCCCACATGGAGTTTTTAAGTTAATGAGAGGGACATACATTAACCAATTAATCACACAATTACTTTGTGACTCTAGTAGTGTTTTTTCCCCTCCACTTTAGGATTACTTTCCTCTGCCTCACACCTGATTTCCAATCATCTAGTTGACCACTGTCCCTTGAGCTGAGGGATCCTTCCTGCTGTACCATGGACCACAGGCCACGGCTTACCTGGCTGCCATTTACTGAGGGCCCCTGTAATATTCTGCTCCTCGTCTAGGGCCTATGAGGAGGATGAAGGAGTTTGGGGGAGGGCTCACCAC
The DNA here is from genome assembly GCA_039655065.1 of Glossophaga mutica. NCBI lineage: Eukaryota > Metazoa > Chordata > Mammalia > Chiroptera > Phyllostomidae > Glossophaga > Glossophaga mutica. Next base: position 182,868,848 of record CM077306.1, read on the forward strand.
CATTCGCTGCCCCATCTCTTCCTTTCTCCATAACCTCACCACACACGTATGGGTATTCAGGTATTCCTGAACAGCTGGACAAAATTAAGGGGAATCACAAAAAATGAAAGAAGAAGTGCCAAACTACATGCTATGTATGGCTCATAGCTGAAGAGGGGATTACCACAAAAGTGAAACCCTCTCTAAGAGAGCAAGCTTGCTCTGAACCACCTTCTAGGCTCAGCTAGTGCTTCCTATTGACCTGAGAACACCTTCTTCAAGTTTCCATCTACCTTTTACGAAACTCCAACTTAGATTAGCATAGGTGCTTTTATTAAATACCACCTTTAGAAAAAAGCAATATTCACACAGACAGAAAAATAGTGCCTATAAAAATGTGTTGTCTTTATTCACTGTGGCTTAGGAGGGCGGCCAGTGAGGATTACAGGGCAGCTTTAGCCATTGCCATCCTTCCAAGCCACCCTTAGAGCTGTCCCTAGCTGAATCATTTCCACTGCAGGGAGGGGTGGGGATGGGGTAACAACTTCCGAGACTAATTCCACAAAGAAATACTAGAAATGTCAGGATCCTCCATTCTCCCTGTAGATCATACTCCTAACATGTGACACCCCCTCCCGCCCCAAAAGGGTTTCCTATTGCTCTATCAGAACACTCTCTGGCTCCTTTCTGAAAGAAAGATATCAAAGAAAGCGAAGTAAATGTTGCAAGTGTCCAAGAGGGGTCACCAGGGAACGGCCAAACCAGAAGCCCATGGACAGAGAAGTTGTACCTGGGAGCAAAAGTGCAGGCAAGTTCAATTAACTTCCTCTCTTATGCTTTTCCTGAGCACCTACTGAATGCAGGCACTGTGCTAAGGTCATGGAGCAGCTAATGGTAAGACAGCATGCAGGCTTAGTGATAAGGATGTCTACCAGAAATTATGGGAATTCAGACACAGGAGCAATGAGGTAGGGCTCAGTCCCAGAGGAATAGCTCCTCAACCAGGAAAGATTGAGCAAGGGCACAGCATCTGTTAAAAAGGCTAAGAATGGCCACTTTGGGCAGGAAGAGAACTACTGAGCAGGCAATCCCAGAGAGCAGTCATGATTCCAGAGCAGGAGCTGTGCGGGGGAGGGGGCGGGGGATCCGTGGATACCCCCTGCTGTCTGTGCCAAATGGGGAGGCAGAAGGAGTGGAAGAAAGAGGGAAAGAGGCCGGGGGAGCTGGCTCCTGACTCCCACAGGGACAGGGTAACACCTCACAGAGACTCTAAACTGAGGGGGTTAGCATGTTCCTAGGTTTCCTTCCTGGCCTTTCTGCTGCTTCAGATTTCAGGAGCCCCCATAGTCTTGGTCCCTGAAGTGCCACAAGGCGCTGAGATCCCTGGCTCCACTGCTGTCAGAGGCCCCTGCCCTGACCGCATTCTCACAGGGGAACGCGCTGCTTTCTCCAGTGTTACCTTTGTTTTCTTAGTCTGCTCCTCCCTGGGCTTGTTTGTGTAAGAAAACCTCTCTCCCTGTTTCCTGTGTCTCTGTCATTTCCTCCTATTGCCATTCTATACTGTGGCACTGAGAGCCATTGTTTTTCTTTCTAACCACACACTCGTCTCTGGGAATGGCCAGTAGGTGCACGACAATGTGGAGGAAGGCAGGTCTGCCAGGGCCATTTCAGACTGGCTCTCAAGCACCAGAAAAGCACAGTAAACTCGAGGGAGTGGTGTTTACTTGTCAGCTAGGGAAGGAAGAAACTCAATATCAGGAGACAGCTTTTTGCCAATTAATCCTCAGACACAATCTAAACGAAGGCCTGTTCCCAGGAGTGAGGACTGGAGATGTCTGATAGTGCTGATAACCATCTTTCAGAAAAGAAGCTATGACCGTCCCATTTGCCTTCTGGGTTTTGTTTTTTTGTTTTTTTGTTTTTTTGTTTTTTTTGACATGTTCATACTGCTTTATAATGAATTGAAAATCAACTCAGCCTTACTTAAAAGGTAACCTAAACAGAGATCTGAAACCAGGCACAGGACGCAGAGATGCTGAGTGAAACCTATTTAGGAATGGATTTCCGTGAGGTTCTATTCAGTGCTGTGACCTGTTATCCCCTGGGATCAGCCCACTATTCACCCAGCTTGCACTGTAGTGTAAGGTAAACTACTTCAGGTTTTCCTGGCAGAGCTTAAATCAGACAGGTTCTCATAGGAGCTCAGATCCTGGGTTGTTTTCCGAGCACAGGGAGAAGGAACTGAAAAAGTAGCTGGCCCAGGGAAAGAAGAACGTGATGCCTTTTCCTTTAATACTGAAATGTTGATGCCTGGCTTATGCATTGATTTCCAAATATAAATTGGAGGAATGCTGGGGTCCGTATTCCACTGAAGGACTAAGTGAAGCCTTGGCTTCATTTTGTAACCTAGGATTTTTTAATGCAATTCCAACCAAGTGACTTCAGCAAGATCTGACATAGAATTTCAGCTTTGTTTTCAGAAGAAATGTATTGAAAAACACATGTGCTTTGCTGACTGTCACCCAGCAGAAGTCTGTGGTTCTATTTTGGTAGCACTTGTTCCATAAAACTTTCATGGCTTTGGCCAGCTCCTTTCATTGCACTTTTCCCACCAGTTATGACACTAAGGGTCGCTCATCAAAGAGATTTTGTTTATTTCAAGTTTTAAAGGGCAACGTGGTTGCCAGGAACATGTAAACTTCCAGATTTCTGTTAGCACAGTAGAAAGCTATAAAGCCCAAATGTAATAAAACATATCAAATTCCCTTATTTCAAATAAAGTTGTGTTTTTCATTAAAGGATTTAAGCGTGCCCTGCACCACCCCCACGCTGCAAAACTGCTGATCTTGGGACACAATTTAAATATCTACCAGTCTCCATTTACAATTTAGGAAAGCAATAGGCCACACTATTTAGGATCAGGAACAAATTTAAGTTTGTAAAATCCTTTTCAGGGACCCCTCTCCCCCAAAAATCAGATTAGTAATAGTAATTTTATAGGAGACATTCTATTAAAAATAGATGGGCATTCTTTTTTTAAAAATGGGGAGAAATTTCTTTCTCAAAGGAGGGTTGTTACTCAAAGATTTCTTTTATTTCTGGAATTAAATTGTTGCTCATACTTTGGCTTAAAATAATCCCTAGAACATATTGAAAAATCTACGTGTAAAATGAAATGATTTTCTAATGTCCCTGAGAATGTCAAGAGAGGTGAGTTGGTGGAGATTTATATGAAACAAGACTGGTGAAGGCCGAAATGTGTCTGGGGGATGGGGTAATGAAGGTTCATTGTAGTAATCATTCTACTTATGCATGTTTCAGCTAATCTACAGTAATAATTTATAAAATAAAAAAAAGAACAGTGGAAGGTAAAAATGTATTTTTCTGTATAGAAATCAACTGCTACTATTTCTTCACCTAGTTTTCCTAATCAAATAACAACAGACTGGGATGTCACTCTGATGCTATGTTTTCATGGAGGTAAGAAGTGTTGAAAATGTCAAAAATCCAGAAATGAGCAGGTACATCGTTTTTCAGATGACCAACGAAAGAAATACAAATCATGTAACTGTAGTGCAAATGACTTGACGCTATTAACACAGTTAACAGTCCAGTCTAAACAATTTCCAATTCAGATCCTTCACTTGCTTCTTCTCTCTCTCAAAGGTATTGCTGAGATGTCTGTGGTGACCATATTTGCAGGGTCAATTATTTTCATCAGTGTCCATATGTTTACATAGAATAAGACTTCTAGTGGAAATCTGTAGAAAGGACAGTCAGTATTGGTGAATCAGTCTGAGATGAATTTTTACATCTCTGGCTCCAGAACAAGCAAGCGCACACAAGCTTAGCTGAGAGCGCTCCAGCATTTGCCTCAGTGGGAGAAAGTTATTTTATGACCAGGGAAAGCCCCCTCCACTCGTGAAAGAGGAAGGGCCATTTTACTTCCAGAATCCACAATTCTTGGTTTGTGCAAATCTGTATATTCTGGGACTGTATATCTCAGACACTTGTCGGTATCCCTTCTCTGTTCTAGTGAAGACAGAGTCTTGTGAATCAAGATTTTTTCAACATCAGCTATCACAATGTCTCTTTCCCAGGATATTTCATTTTCCTCAGTTTATCTATTTTACCCAAATTACATTTATATATACATAAGCAAAGAAACCCATAATTAATCAATCACTGAGATAATTTCCTCATTTCCAAAGTGTCTAGTGACAAGATCCTCAAAACTTCCATGGCCAGCAAACAGGCTACACGGGAAAGTTAGTTAGAATCCTGGCCCAGAGGCAGTTAATCAATTTCATTATGTGGTCCAGAAGAGGAGCAGATAACAGAGCCCAATATTTTTATAACTAAACATTTATGGAATTTAGAGTTTGCCCTCCCAGAGGAGACTCAAGAACCAGTCTTCAGCTTTGCATGGGGAAATGCCTCACTGTGGCTGCACTGCATTTATATTTCAGGCCTTTGGAGAGACAGGCTGTCCACGAAACTGAGCCGAAATGGAAAAGAATCCCTGCTTCCACATGGGTTAAATAAAGATCACAAGTCACAGCAGCTGTCCTCAAAGGGCTGAATGGGCCTCTCCCCAGACACTCATTCTACTTATCCGGAATCTTAATCCCAGTCTGCACCTTTTGATCAGGCAAGCCCCAGGCCACAGAGGACTTATCGATGGGGCTGGAATTTGCACTGTGCCCTATGCACTCCATCTTACTGACCACTTGTAAGCTGGATTATGAGACTAACACTTCAACACTCACAAGTGGAGGCCTGGGAGCGGCTCATGGTGTCCATCACAGGCAAGGTGCCACAAGTCAAGTGGGAGGTCAAGAGAACACGACAGGAGGCCTCCCGCAGCCTCTGACACTCTTCCCAGCTCTCCGTGTTAACAGAAACATCCTTCCTCACCACACAGCCGCAGGGGTAATTTTTCTTTTGAATATAGACATGCAACTCAGTTTCTGAGTCTTCCTTCTTTTCTGCACATGGTTTCCTTTTCAGGGTGGTCTGGCCTTGTGTCTCACTGGCTTCCCATTTCACTCCTGGAGGCAGATCCCACCTGTGCAACAAGCTGGAAGAAGTCTGCTAATCTTTCCAGTCTGCCAGCTGGAATTCTGTTATCAACCTCCAGACCTGCTGTCTTCCAGGTTCCACTTTTAGGGACAGTAATAGCCCCCAGGCCTTCAACCCATTTCCAAGTTAACCTGGACAATTACTAAGATTAATTAGTACTCTGCACACTATCTGATTTTCCCATCACATGTGCCTCAAACCCTAATTTAGAGCCACTCTTAGCTAAAAATTATAGAACAGAAGGTACGTAGACCCTCGGTGGCCCCCCTCCCCACCTTGCCCCCCATTCCACACCCTCACACTAACTCCTGGACTAGCAGAGGCCCCTTGCGGTGACCCTCCACTGTGTCCTGCCATTCTCGTGAAGTTTCCACTCCAAAACTTTCTTTCTGATCTCCAGGGTGTCAAAATTTACTTTCCTTACATTGCATTTTTTTCTGTCCCATCCAGTGAATTCTCCTATAGAGAATAGGTTTTATGAACACTAATTAACATAAAGATGTTAAAAAGAGAAGCAGAGCTAAGTGTGTGATACCTTTTGAAAGCATTTTAACAGTGATTTAAACAAAAAAAAATGTTTTTATGCCAGAATTTTCAAGTACTCAGGATGATGACTGGCCCAAAAATCATTTATGTAGGGCAAAGGGTCCTTTCCTGTCATCGGTTTCCATATAAGCCAGCGAGTCTTTATAAGGTTCATCCTGACTTTCCTCCTATCGACTTTTCCCAAAGTCACACCTTGCTCGCACCCTCACTTCAGCTGGGACTCACGCTTCCAGATCTAGCTGACTGTCGATGACAATGCCGCCGCTCCTCTCTCAGGGGGGCAGTATGATGCAATGGAAGAAGCTTTGGAATCAGACAGACTTGGATTCCAGGCCCAAGTCTATTACCTGCTAACCTGGTGACCCTGGCAAGCTATTAACTTCTTAAAGCCCTCTGTTTCCTCATCTGTAAAATGGGAATTTTTCACTTACTTCCAAGTTGCTGAGCAGAGGGAATGAAACAATACATACAGTTGTTTCACACAGCGATTGCCTTTAAAGCTAGTTCCTTGAATCATGGTTTTTGAACATAAATGTCATCTGACAGCTGCAGTAAATATGGCTTAACTTGTCACTTAATTTCTCATTTTTGACTAACAATTGATTTATTCAACACTGTAGAACTAGCAAATAACAGCCTACCTACTGACTTTAGGTGCTAGAAAACACAGGAAAATACCGAGATCATTTGAAATTCAAGTTTTGGCTTAGTCTGTACTACTTAGTGTCCTATGATGGGAAGCTTAAAAACAAATTAAAAAGATGTGGAAAGTTAAAACATTGAATGTATGAATATCATTCTTACTACTGAAGAAACGAATTGCCTTCATATTCAAACTTTTAGTATAAAAGCTAGTCTAACTTCTAAGTAACACAAACTGATATCAGAGTTACCAACCTCTCCCTTGAGAATATTTTCTATAAAATGATAAGTCTTGCTTAAGGAAGTCTTCCCAAGTATCAAATCTAAAATTACCCTGCTTTTTTGACAATTCCAGCAGATCTTAAAATAACCATTAATGTTTTTACATAGTAAAATATTTTATTTCTATATAAAAAATAGTTACCTAGGCACACTTTAGGGAATGATAACGTATATTAATTCTTTAAGCATCTCAGGAGGGAAACTATATTGGGCCAGAGCTGTCACCTATGATTACATTAGTGATTACTCTCTCCTTGAAAAGCTAGTCTGTCATAATCTAACTTAACAGATTCCTCTTTTAGTTTCTTTGTGTTTTTCATACAAAAGTTTAAACCTTTCTGCTTCCTGGACTGGGAAAGGAAATGTTGGGATTTTCCTTACTTCACCTTGAGTCACTATTATAAATTTGTGGCAAGTTAATTTACCTGATAAAAAGTTTAAAATAATAATAAAAAGGGGGCTATTATTTATTAGCCCCAAGTCAGAGTTGAAGCTTCAAAGGCTCCAGGAGATCCTGGGAGTGCCAGAGATTGCCTAGACATTGCTGGCAGAACTGAGACTCTAAACCAGGGGCATCTGATAATCTGGTACATTGAGGTCAGCAGCACAGACTGGCCTGTGGCAACCCATCACTCTGTGTCATTCACTTCGCCTGACCTTCAGGTGTCCTTCCAGAGTGTGCGCTTGTCACAAGTGGTGCTGAGTGAAAGATGGTGACACCAAGCAGCACACACAGCCAGTGCCAGAGTCAGCAGGCCAGAGGGTACACACTCCAGGTAGAGGCAACTGGGCTGACTTCGGTTTTGCTGTCCTTTTAGAACCCCAGTCTACACCCCTATGCTTCAATTAGAAAAACTAACCTGCAAATTCTTCCTTCCCCATGTGCCTAAGTAGGCACCCCCTTCAGCCTTTGTTCGCCTTTCATACCTTCACTGAAGAAATCACAGCAATTCCTTTCAAAGGTCTTCATGATCCACTCCTTCATTTCTACTCCTGCTGCCTTCACCCTGGTCCTATGTTTTATAGTTTCATTTCTAGGTTCTTGTAACAAATGCTGGATTGCTTCCCTAGTTTCCAGAATCCCCCTGCCATCACCCACGACACGCACAGAGAAACTGACGAACGCATTTCCCAGGCTATTTCCCATGGTACGTCCAGATTTATCAGCCTCAAGTCCTGTTGGTGTAGTGGAAAAAGCATTACGTGGGGCTGAAAGACCTGCTTCTAGTATTGGCTCTACCCCTGACTTGTTCTTTCACTTTGGTTGAGTTATAGAAAATGATGAATTTAAAGGTTGAATCCCCAGCAGGATCCTGGGAAACACAGGTAGAAATAGACCGGATCAAGGAATAGCTGGATGTAACTGAATGTACTGATATGGGTACTCTCACCTAACCCTAACACAGCTGTCCTCAACCAGGGCAGCACATTGAAATGACCTTTAAAAATATTAATAGTGCTGAGATCCACCAGAGATTGTGATTTAATCTTTCTTGGGAGTAGCCTGAGCATGAGAAATTTTTTAATTGCCTCAGATGTTTCTAATAAGCACCAAGGCTGAGAATGTCTGCAGAAGAGTTTCCTTAGCTGGTTAATTGAACCAGTAAATGAGGCTGAAATATCACAATTGCCCCAGGAGGAACAGGAGTCCAAAAGCTTAGAGCAGTGATTTCCAATTGGTGTGCCACAAAAAAATTTTAAAACATGCAATACCTGACTATTTAGTGATCTATATGTGCAACCTGTCCAATCACCCCACCCCTTTCCTGTCCCTGCCCCTGCCCCCACCTCAGAAGATCCATAGGATGTTCCTCCAATTAAGAAATGCCTTAATGGAAGAAAGTTCTGCTTTAGAAAGTTCTATAGAGGTGCAGGGATGTCTCTATGCCAGAAGTGGGGAGTGGAGTGGGGACGATGCTGTGGAATTAGGTCCTGATTTAATGGCACTAACAGAATACTAGTATGAGGACTTGGAGGGAGTAATTACAATAGTAGGCTGCAGAAGCATGGGGAAGTGATCCAAGTGTCAGACCTGAAGGAATCTGCTTGTGACTGACTGATTGGAGCTCCCTTAGGAACAGAAAAAATGGGCATTTCACCAGGGTAGTGGGTGATCCACATGTCTGGGGGGGAAAAAAACAGAAAACCCAACCTTATAGATTTAATCAGCATGAATCAGACTAGTTTAACTGAAGAAAAGTCTAGAGCAGCAATTTTCAACCAGTGTGCCTGAAAGAATTATTTTTAAAGATTTTATTTATTTATTTTTAGAGAGAGGGGAAGGGAGGGAGGAGACAGAGAGAAACATCAATGTGCAGTTGCCTCTCATGTACCCCTGACTGGGGACCTGCCAGCAACCCAGGCATGTGCCCTGACTGGGAATTGAACCAGTGACCCTTTGGTTTACAGGCCAGCGCCCAATCCACTGAGCCACACCAGCCAGGGCATTTTTTTAAAGGAATTTTTAAAACATGAAATACCTGACTATTTAGTCAGGGGCACTGACTTCTTTTCCCTTAGATTGTCAAATTAAAAAATGACAACAGCCAACACAACAATAGCTGCCCAATGTGAATGACCTGTCTTAACTCATAAATATATAAGTCATATAGTAGATTTGCAACTTATTGGTCACATCGCATAATAAGGTTGCATCTGACTGGTTAATTCTTGGTACCAGAAATCCTTACATACAAGGATAGGCACCTGATTTTTAAAAAATTCACTTTGAAGCAAGATTCATAGATGATTGCTATTATTATTTTTTGTAAATTGATCAAAACTATATCCATTTTTGTTCAGATTGGCAAATATAATATATTTTTGCTGTGCTGCAGAAAGAAATTAGTCTATGTGTGCCATGAGATCACAAAGGTTGAAAACGGCTGCTCCGGATACAGACGTCACCCTCCACCACCGTCCGCATCGGATGGACCAGAGTCCGCAGAGGGAGAGGAGTGGGCACTTTTTGACAAAGTAGGCAAGTGGCACTGATATGTCCTAGCCTTTCCTCCTCCCTCTAAGACTGAGAATGAGTGGATTAAATGATTTGTATCTGGGTCTTTCTTAGGTCTAATGCATCATGGCCTTATGACAACGCTAATCTTGTGTCAATTGAAATCCTTCAGTAGTTTTCCCCTGACCTCCAGGAAATACCAAATTCTTTATCATGGCATTCAATTTCCTGTGCAGTAGGACTTAATGCTACCTTTCCTGTCTCATCTTCCGCTAGTATCATAGTGGTTCTTCCCAACATTTGTCATTCATGCATATCTGGAAAATGGTAATATTTGCCTGGCATTCTGGGTATGTGGTCCCAGCTGATCACAGCTGGGGGTGGCTGCTCTCTTGGCCCGTTTCCTCCAGGTCATCCCAAAGGCTGAGGGAATCATTATCTCACACGCCAGTTCCCAGCCAAATCACATCTTTGTACTTCACTCAGGTGAGTTCTGGTTGTGAAGCTCTGTGGGACCACAGGACACCTCCCCTCCATGTTAGGGTTGTCTGTTCTTAGTGCTAGTCAAAGCCTTACTCATTATCACCCTCAGCATCTTTGCTCTCCCATTTCCTACACCCTCACTTCATTCCTCTCTGTCTGTCCTGGTCCAACGCATCCTCTGAGAAGCAATAGGAGTCCCAAATCTTCCAAAGTCTCCCCAAAGTCTCCAGAAGTCTCCAAGTCTTCCAAATCTTCAGGGCTCGTTTTCTGGAGCACCCATCTGACATTGAATGGTCATCTACCTTGAATCACTACTACATTTCACATGAGTTTGCATGTTTCAGGGGTGTAGCCCCAGAAGCTGAACAGTGTTGAGAAGGCACTGCCAGAACAGCTACCCTGCTGGGCATTGGCAATGAAAGATTCACCACTAGAGCAGCTGGAGCAGGAGAAGGCAATGGTAAATTCCAAGGAGTGGTCAAGGAGACTCTTCTGCACACTACCTGAGAGATGCTCCTGGGAACTTCCCCAGAATCTGCAGGTGTCACATGCTTCCACAGGGACGTGCTAATGTGTGGCAGGAATTGAGACAGTTTCCAGCCCCGATGGGGATGGTTTGAGAAACATGGGGTAGAAAGCAGTCTGAGCTTCTCAAAGTCAGAAAGCATATCTCACATCTCAGAGAGTGAGTATGCAGTGACTCTACAAAGACTCAGTTATTGCTTAAATTAACTAAAATCCACCTACGGGAGAGCCTTTATCAATTAATACTTGTAGCAGCGAGAAACAAAAGCTGTGGCTAACTTAAGGATAAGAAAGGAGTTTTCTGAAAAACCACTGAGTTCACAGATTAGAAGGGAAGGCTATTCAGTCCTGGGGAAGGGGCAAGGACCAGGGTGGAGAGACTCTCCTGACCGGGAGCTGCTAGAACCCCTCGGACTCTGCTGCTGCTCCAGTGGCCTCCATTGTCTGTGTGTCTGCACAAGGTCCCAGTTCCAAAAAAGACAGAATCCATCTGACCTAGACTCAGTCAGATGTTCCCGGCTGGGGTCCAGGCAGGGGTGTAACAAAGTCATGTGGAATTGGGAAAGAGCAGGTGATGAACAGGAAATGAAGTAATAATTGCCTACCACAACACCGAATGACTTTTTCTATTTTGTTCACTCTTTGATTTGCTGTTAACATTTCATCTCATTTTATAGTTGAAAAATGACCCTCACATATATTGTCTAAGCAAATCTCGCTTAAAACTCTTGAGTTAGTTTTAGTTTATGTTCTCATGTTAGAGATGAAGAAACAAGGCTTAAGATAAGATGTCACGTACAGAGAACTGAAATCCCTTCCTTTTAAGTACAAACTCCAAACTCTTCCCATTATATGACACTATTCCCTTTAAAATATATATATTTAAAGAATAAAAATAAAAATAATACATATATATCTTAAAATATTACATTTTGGGATCAGATCTGGATTAATTTGGGCTCAGTGTATATAGTGTTTTTCCAAAATATAAAAGTTCTATAGTAATATTAGCAAAAAATAAGTACTGGATACAACTTCTTTATATAATTCAATTAAATTAAATTCAATAATTTTACTTAAATGCATAGGATGTGTTCCAGATGCTAGGGAATCAAATATATATGAGATTTAGTCTCTGTGTTTACATTGCTTAAATTAGGTCCCCTACAGAAGCAGACATCTAAATAAATAATTACAATAGAGATGCTTTAAGAAAATTGTATTTTAATCATTTGTTTACTTATATTCTAACACACAAGGTGTCTTGTAATCAGGGATTCTGTCTTTTTGCATTCCCAGCACAGATCACAGTGTCTGGGACAGATTCTCAATAAATACTTATAAAGTAAATAAATTAATAAAATCATGAAAAAATAAGTAATGGAAACTCAGTTGAAAGAAGGGTTATTTTGATTTCTGAATTAAAAAAAGCCCAATTCTGACAAATGGTAGTATGAGTATTTAAAGAATTCATGAAAAAAACTTGGGTGCAGGCAGGAATTTGCTCTTTAAGCACACATTCTTTGTCATACTCGCGACCGAAGAGGCCTCAGCACAATCAGAGAGACGTTCTTCGTCCTATAGAGAGTATTTTTGCATTGTTCTATCACAACACATACTCCGTTCCAACAGACACTCCAAAAAGGAGATGTAGGATGTGCTTCAAATCTCCTCCAAACTGCTGCATTTAAATCAAGTCCCACTCCAGACACTTGCTTCTACAGTCTCAATTTCCTCCAGCCGTCAATTTGTACTATGCAAATTGCCCACCTAGGAACTGTTTTATTATTTTTTTAATCATGTAATGTATCCTTATTCATTGTTGGTTCAACAACCTACTAAACATAGAGCCTCTGTGTTTAGTGACTGGGGTCACTCTGTGATTCTAGGACCTATATCCCTCCAACTCAAACGTAAAAGGCCTCTCTCATTTCTCTGTAAGCTCATTCCTTTCCTCTAAAACTAAGTCATTATTTGTCAAACATTTGGCCAAATGCTTGCCATCTGACAAACTAAACTGAAGAATTCTCCTCTCCCGGGAGTTAGTTATAAGGACAACTGTTACGTTGAAGTGTCAACAGGGCAAGACCTAGGGAAACTACAGGACAATTGAGAGGCCCTTGAAATACCCTGACATCTCGGGTCAGGTCACCAGCTGGAAAAAGGGGTACTTGAAATGCCTGAGCCTGGAAAGCTCGGAAGTCCCACCTGTGGGATCCACACAGGTGCCACACAGAGTTAAGCTGCTGTCTTGGCACAGGTTGAAGGAGAGCATTTTGGTGGCCAAATTAAACACTTGTCTTCAATTCAGAGCTCATATTTGATTCTAAACCAAAATATGTATCCATATTATTATACAAACAAAGCTGTTAAAATGCCCGGAATGACCACTGGGGAGTGGGGGATAGTCTTCAAAAACAGGACCAAAGGCACGTGTACAAGCAAAGCCCTTTGGCCACTTCACAAAACCTTTAAAGTATCAGCATCAACTCAAAACATATGGCAAGCTCAGGGAGTGAAAAGGAGCCATTCAATATATTATATTATATTCCAATATAATATAATATATTTATTATATTATAACAAATATAATGGTTAAGTGAATAAAACTTGCAGCCACAAGACTGTAAGCCTGATGATACTTAAAGATGGGAAAATGGAGGGTTCTCTTTCTTGGCTCTTCTACTTACACGGAGTTGTGTATATTCCGTACATAGACTTCCAGTTTCAAAAAAGTGAGAAGACGATGTGCTCTCCTAGTATTAAAGCCATACTGAGAAAAATCATTCTTGATTCGGAAGTGCCTCAGGCTCACCATTAAACATCTCATTTTTAAGAGCTGCCGAAGAAAAAATTCACTCCCCAAAGACCTGTCCTGGGATGTACAGTTTTAAACAAATTCTTTACATTAACTTAGTTATGTGTGATTTATTTCTTTCTCATAAAATTAAGCTCAGCACTTTTTTTTTAAAAAAAAACCTCCTATTGGTCTGAATGTGGGAATTTGGATATAGAAACTCAGATTCCCACGTCCAGATATAACCAGCCTTCTTTCTATACAAGTTTTACATGGTTAAGATGACATTGCACAGAAAAATTATAGTCTTCTTTTTTCATTTAACTAGCTCTCTATCATAAGCATTTTTACACATCATTGAAATCCCTTATTAACAAATTATCATTGCTACTTGTATGTAATATTACCTTAAGTAGATTAGCTGTAATATACCACTTCCCACTTCCAGATACTTATTTAAATTGCTTCTATCAGTTAGCTATTATAAATATTCTTGTGACAATTTTAATGTGTTAATTTTAATCTGATTGTTTCCTTAAAATAACTCCCTAGAAATGAAATTATGATTAGTGTTTGGTTCTTGGATGTTAACTAAATTTATCATAGTAATCATTTCACAATGGAAACATATCAAATTATTGTGTTGTACACTTTAAACATATGCAATGTGATATGTCAATTGTATCTCAATAAAACTAGGGGGGAAGCCTTGTTTTTTTCTTGATTTATCTACAGCAATACATAAATATAGGTATCTTGATATAGATAATCTCCCCATATACTTACCAATTTATTCTCCATAGATATATAAACAATTATATATATTTAGATACAAATAAAATATATTATATTTATTAAAAAATTTTCCCACACATTTACCAATTTATTCTCCCTCCATTAGTAGTATTTTTAAGTGTCCATTTTACCACCATCAACAGCACTAAAAATTCATTCTAATTGGTTTTTATTTTATTAAACATTCCAGTCATTTCCCTCCCACATCTCTCCTGGTAGGTTGTCTTGTCCAATCACTTATATAGTTTCCTGGCAAGTTCTTTTGATTGCAAACATTTTTAAAAGCATATTATAAATCTATAATATACTCTGAGGTTACGTTGTCTTTCTGCAACAAACACGGTTATTCCTATAATTCTACATGATTGGGGGAAGTGACTGTCACATAGAACACAAAAGCTCTCAGCTACTCTCTAAATTTAAAACATGACAAGAGACTGTTACACTTCAGTATTTTCTGCAGGAAGAATATATTTGGGTTGTCGTGATGCTTAGAAAATGTATCTTAAAATCTACATTACCATTTAAGATATTACATTCAAATATTACAAGACCAAAAATATAGGACATGAAAGTCCAAGAAAAAAAATCAAGTACATGTTTTCTCCTTGTATTTGAGTGGGTGTGAGCCTCCTTCCATCTGTGGGTCGGCCACAGCCCACTAGCTGCTGCCGGGGCTTCAAATGACCCGAGGTAGCTCCTGGACTCAGCAACTCTGCCCCTATTCCTTCCAAATTAGCAGCGATGTGAGTGTACCACGAACATAATACATTTGAAAAAAGAATACCGAAAGAGTAGCAACTGCTTCTTCACTACTGCTTAGTGCCTCTGGGACCAGGTTTAGCGTTGCCATCGAGGCTCCATCTACAGACAAAGTCACTGTAAATGTACCTTACATTACACAGCGAGCTGATTTCTGGAAGGATAGAATGTAAATTGAAATTAATAAAAGGAATCATTTACACATAGATGAAAGTGGTAACTGTACAATATTTCAATTATATAAATAAATGGTAAAAAGAGTCGAAAAGACAGAATTCAACTTTTTAGAAATATTTTTTAAACCTAAAACCTTGCTTCATTTATGGCATTAATGCCTGTCTGCACCCCCTCACCCCAAAAGAAGCCCACAAAATTCAATTTACTTCCTGGTAGAAATTAAATGAAAATATAAGCAAGCGTAAATAAAATGTCTCAATAGCTCTAAGAATATGTTACAGAATTAGAAAAACAATTTTAAATACATGAAAAATGGAAATAGTAAAAAAATGGGTTCTGTTCAAGATGTAAGAACAGCTGAAATGTCTGGTGCACTTACTCTGAGCCAGGCACTGTTCTGAGCCCCTGGCTGCACTAACCCTCCCCCACATAGCCCTACCGGCTAAGGAACTAACTACTACTGCCCTATTTCACAGAGAAGGAAACCGAAAGCCAGAGAGTTTGGCAACGAGCCCAAGGCTTGCAGTTAGTTAGCTGCAATGCTCTCAACCTGTACACAGTACTATTTTTCCAGACTATATCCAGAATCTTACCCTGTGCCTAAGATGGCCAAAAACTGAAAGAAGAAAGGTATGACTGAACTTGGGCTGCAAATAGAAGAGTCTGCCGGCTTTTGCAAGGTCTGTAAGCACCTCTTTAAAGAATGACCATAATTCCTATCTAGAGAGAGAGAGAGAGGAAGGAAGGAAGGAAGGAAGGAAGGAAGGAAGGAAGGAAGGAAGGAGAAAGAGAGAAAGAGAGAGAGAGAACTGGCTCATTTCCTTACGTTTGAAAGTTTTTGTTCCTTGCTGCTGCCCATCCTTGACTCCTACCACAAGCCCCAGACTCCTTGCCCCTGACATAGGTCTAGAGAGGAATCAATGAGTTCTTTGAACTCCCCCTTACTGAATTCAACAAAGGCAAGTCCAAGATTCTTTTGGGGGGTGGGGGTGGAGAGAATAACTTCCAACTGGACCATCTACAAAGGTTCTGAGGCTCAGATTATATCTGGCTGGGGAGGGGTGCATTGATAACTTATCTGTGCTCTTCTCCATTCAGTCAAACCGATGAGCACCCTCCAGGAAAGTGGCCAATATCCACTCAGCTCACCATGGCCGGAAAGGCACTGACAAGCTTATTCTCCCCAAGCAGATGACTCAAAGGTTGCCATTAGTGACCAACTTATTTACTTACTTTCTGAGTTTCCATCTTTAGGACTACTTCCACAACCATAAAACAAGTAATATTTATACTATGTTTATTTCCAAGAAAGTGTTGCAATGCCAGTACAGAAATTATGACTCCAGCAATGGACACAGCATGGCCAACTACCATGGATTCGGGTTCTTTCTAGGTCATAAGAGTATTAGCAGCAGAAAGAATGCCAGGGAATTCCTGGCCTCTCCTTTACCAAGTGACCAGAAGCAAATCTTTGAAGAACCAAAGCTCCAGGTTCTCATCTGGAAAATGGAGATAGGCCCCTAGGCCTGTTTTTGTCCCTTGGGTGGGGTGAGGATCAAATGAAGTAATGTACATAACAATGTAATTGAAATTGCCAAATAAACAATCCACCACATAAGAGCTATAAGCTATTTCCATGTTATCAAGGTGATAAAGGAGGTGATCTGCCTACAACGATTTCTTAAGGTTATTTCTCGATCTCATGTTCCATAGTTTAGTAAATGAGGATAAATTTTACCAGTTAATGCAGTCAGACAGTCACTGTCGATGAGTCCACAGCAGCTCCTGGAAGCCCACAGTGTTCACACCCTCCTCCAACCCCATTGCACATGTTGTTTCTATGATTCACTTGGGAATTTATCACATGACTTAACAGTGCTGTGCATTATTTGTCTCTTTTTTCATGTTATTTTGTGCATGCAAATATATATCTCATCTGTCCAACTAGACTGTAAATTGTCTCAGGACTATTTAGTGTTGTACATGTTCAATGAAATGATATGCATTAGGACCTGGTATAGTATCTAGCACATGATAAAAGTTCAATAAATAGTAGTTATTATTTTCTTTCAAAGGACCTAATGTAGATTTAGTTCTAGCATATATACAAGTTATCAATTAACCATTGCAAGTAAGAAACACCACACTGGAACATTGTTTGAAGACTGAGCAATAACTGTGTAGGACTTAAAAAGAATACTTTAGGCCCTGTACGAAATGACATTCTCAATTGAGCAACAATATTTAAGAGTCAAGAGAGCATCATGGTGATGAACACAGGTTTTGGAGTCAGGCAGACCCTGGTTTGAATGTCTATTCCAGCTCTTATTAGACGTGGGGCCTAGGCCAGACCCGACCACTCTGCCAACTCCACATGAGGATGATGCCTGCTCCCGTGTTTCGGTAAGAGTGAAAGGGATCAGTGTATACAAAGAACTTTCCACAGAACAAACAGTAGTAGCTACTCCTATAATGAAGAGTCCAGCCCTGGCCAGGTGGCTCAGCTGGTTGTGGTGTCGTCCCATACACCAAAAGGTTGTGGGTTTGATTCCCATTGAGACACGTCACTAGCTTGTGGGTTCAATTCCCGGTCAGGGTGCATACGGGAGGCAACAGATCAAATTTTCTCTCACTCTTTCTTTCTCTCTCACCCCCCAAAATCAACAAAACATACCCTCAAGTGAGGATAAAAAATATATATAGATCATTATAATAAACACAGAAAACTAAATGTTAAAATTTAACCAAAATGCAATACTTGTTTGACCCCAAATTATTTGTATTTCAAACTGCTTCAGATTTCTTCCACCTGTCTGGTGTTCACATTGCTATATTCTAGAAAACAAATTAAAGGAAATATAACATTCGAGCAGAGAATCACAATTCATATTAACTATGTGTCTGTTATCCTATAACTTTACAAAAAATAAATGATTTAATTTTAAAGGATTCTCTGGGAATTGCTTATGCATTAACAGTGTTTTATTTTCTCACCTTATTTGGAAAGCTGGGCAGGTGCAGAAAAGATTGACATGGATGTGTGAGGAATCTTTCTCACTCTCGCTTCTGATTAAGGATCATGGATCACAGTACCTCCGCTAACATGGATTTACACAGAGCTTTGGAGAATAGCTTGACTTTCTTTTCTTAAAGGTAGGCTCTTTTTTATTGAATGTATTAGAGTGACATTGGTCAGTATGATTACATAGGTTTCAGGTGTGCAGTTCTGTAACACATCACCTGTATGTTGTACTGTGTGGTCACCACCTGAAAATAGCTTGACTTTCAATGAATCATAAAGAAAGTCTTTACAGGTCAAACAAAATGTAGAAATACCAGGTTTTCCTCCCACCCAATAATTTGGAATATTTAAAAATATATTTTTAGTTAGAGTACTAGAAAAATCTGGAAATAATTCTGATTTTAAAAGGCAACATTTTCAGCAGCTTAAGTTTCTTTCAAAGGTCAATTAAGAGGCACGGCTAACTGGATCTGTCACCCTGAACACTAAGAAGTAATGATAATGGGAAGTACAAAAATACATACTAGATATAATTTAATTTCATTTTATTGAATTTGCATCTGTACGTAATGGAAATGCATTGAATTTTTGCAACATACTAAAATTGCTATAATGATAGCCACACATTTTTAAGGCAAAAAACAACCTTTAAAAAGCCTGTTTTACACACGCTATTGAGAGACACCATGTGTAAACCAAATTGGACTCTTCAAATTATTTAAATAAACTGATTTATAATCAACAAATGGAAATAATAGAGTGCAGATAAATTTATTGTAAATGCATTTAAAAAGCACTCTCTCATTCATATATATATATAACAATAAATTTGGGGCCAAGCAATGTCACTGGAATGACTTCCTTTAACAGATGTAAAGGTCTTGATGACAGTTATTTTCCAGGTCTAGGGCCCTGCAATCACATCTCTGAGCAATTTTCATGAAGTGTTTGAAGAAGTGGTGGACGTGTCGCTGATCTCTGAGGTCCATTCCGGGTCTCCTTAAAGGCAGAGGTGGAACAAATAGGAGAGAAGAAAAGGTGATGCTGATAAGGGAATCTGAATCAAATGTTGTCGTATGCTAGAAATGATTAGATGCCCTTGTCATGTAGCTGTTACAGAAGCCCAGGGTGAAAGAGGGAAACAAGAGGTCAAGTGTGGGCACATGAGTAAAAATGTTTGTGCTGCGTAGTAGAGGGGAACTGGATGCTTAATCTACTCCTAAATCCTCTCTCCTTTTTCATTTTTAAATATCCTTCAGTCCTGTGATAGGAAGAATGGAGGTGGGTCTTGTTGCTATTTATTAACACATATCAGGTTTAGCTACACAATATGTTTGTAATTAAAATAAGAGCTTTAGCAAGAATATTCTGTTCCCTTCCTTTGAGGTGTTCACAAGCACAGGCTTGGGGCACTGCTGCTGATCTGAACTTCATCACGCAATGCCTATTTTTGAAAGTCTATCCTTTGTCACCATAGTTACTTTTGGTGGAAGACATGCTTACCCATTCATTCCCTAACGATGCACTGAGTACTTGCTAGGGTCCAGGGCCTGTTCTAGACAGTAAACAAATACGCCAAAATCCTTGCTATCATGGTGTTTACTTAATGGTAGCAAAGGCCGACATTAAAGGAAATTAAATGACTTGACTGGGTATCAGGTTTCATTGATTTTAATACACAATTTTTTTCATATTATTTATTTATTTATTTTTAATTTTTTAATTATTTTTTAATCAGTATTTTTTAATTGTTGATATTGTACAATTTTCTGTCTTTTACCCTGCCCCCAGCCCTCATATTTTAACACATGTAATTTAGTATACATTTTAAAACTAATGGCGAGTCATATTCTACTTGGTGATTTTTTCTTTATGATGGGCCATAAAATAATTTACAAATCATCAACAAAATACAGTAGAGAATAAGAAAGTAATACATACTTTCAGAGAGGAAGAATAGAGAGTAGAATACTGTAATTTCTAATGGAGTGGTCAGAAGCAGCCTCACTGAGGAGGTGCCACTGGAGCCCAGGCCTGAAAGACAAGGGAACATGCTACGCAGAGCATCCCAGGCAGAGGAAACTGTAAATGCAAATGCCCTGAGATAGGACAGAGCCTGGTCATGCTTTTGTAAATACAAGTCCATGCTCTCCGAGTAACTGGTACTAAACTAAGAACATGTGGGAAAGTGAACCAGTATGGGAGCCTTCTCTCTGCCATGTCTGTGCTGATCCCTGGAATAAGCACTAGTGATCATCTCTTTCTGACAAAGCTGTTAGTTAACAAGATGTCCTCCTGGCATCTCAGTCTAAATTCGTCTAAAACAAATGTCCCTCTCACCCAAACCTGCTCTTGCTCCCATGTTCCCAGCATTGAAGAGAGCTCAAACCAGGATGCTAAGCCATCACCACAACAACTCAGGCTCTGAATCTTGTGGATTCAAGCAATTGTCTCTTTGAAATATCCCTCCAAACTATTCTCTTGTCTTCATCCTCACTGCCTAACCTCTCTCATCTGGCACATTGCAATTGTCTAGTCCGCATCCAGTGTCTCCCATGTCAAACCACCTCAGTGACATAGGTATTATGATTCTTGTTCTGATGTAAGCCTGAACTTTCAACATCCATCACTCAGTTAAGACTTATCATACGCTAGATCTGTGTTGCCTAGGATAGTAGCCACCTACATGTGGTTATTGAGCTCAAGAAACATGCTATATATCTCTTATATCTCCAAGCTGAGATATAAGTGTAAAAGATACATCAGACTTCAAAGACTTGGTATTAAACAAGAATATAAAATATTTCATTAATTTTTATGCTTATTGTATGTTAAATGATAGTATTTGGGGATATTTGAGATTAATATGGATCATTATAATCAAATTCATCTGTTTCCTGCCACTTTTTTATTGTGGCTACTAGAAAATTTTAAATTATATACATTGCTAATAGTATCATAGTTCTATTTGGCAATCCTTCCCTGGTGCCAAGTCCTTCCTATTTCATGATTTTTGCATCAACTATTTGTTCCTTCTTCCTGGAACACTCTTCACTGAGCCAACTCCTACTCACTCAAGATTTAATTAAAATATCATGTCCTCTGTGAAAACCTCTCTGCCCTTCCCTTTGTGAGTCTTCTTGATGCTTTACTTGCTTTTAATATTTATTTCTTTAATTTTTGTCTCATTCATTAGACTGCAAGATCCATAAAGGAAGAGATCCAACTTTGTCCTGATTCTTTACTGATTTCTTATGCATCTGCTTTAATGCTGGGAGTCATAATATAATGGATATTGTATAACTTCTACTGAAATACATCAATAAGTTGGACATTCTGGTTCCCCTTTCAGGTAGTGTAAGTGGGACTGAGTAGTAAGCTAATCTTCCATTCCCCACCTGCCATCAATGAGTCAGAATGAGATATAGGACAAAGCAGGGCTTGTCCAAGTACTGACTCCCCCACTTTCCCTCCATCAGAGGGGTTTGACGTGTTGGAAGTGGTGTTCAGAGTAGCTAAGCCTCCACTTCCAACCAGCACCAGTAAGGTGGTAAGAGGTGTCAGGAAGCAGGACTACTTAGTATTCTACTTCCTCCTCGCCCCACCTCAGCACCCACTTCCATCGTATCAACAAGACCCAAAGGGGGCTGAGCTTACACCTTGACTCAGAAACAAGAAAGCAGCACTCCACTTTTTCCTGGAAACTCTTCAGGAGGCAAAGGGAAAGTGAAGTGCCACCTCACCTGTTTTCACCAAGGCAGTACAAATAATGCTCCACTTTCTGCAAGGATATCAGTAGGATTTAGCTGAAAGCTCAACATACACACTTGCCCAGCCCTCAATCTACATCTCAACAAAGACTGCCTGCTAAGTAAAGAAAACTAAATGGGACTCAGAGCATTATAATATCAAAATTTCATGATAAAAAAAAAACCTGGTTTTACCAAACCAGGAAAATCATAACTTGAGTGAGACAAAACACTCAACAAATACCAATATTAACATAAATAAAATGTGGAAATTATCTGATAAGGATTTTGAAGAAGCCATCATTAAAATGCTTTAATGTGCAATTATAAATTTTCTTGAAACAAGTAAAATTAAAGAAATAGAAATTACAAAGAATGCAATGACAGAAATAAAAAAAACTCACTGGATAAGTTCTATTGTAGAATAGAGATGACAGAGGATGAATTCAGTGAATTTGAGGCTAGATCAATACAATTTACCCACTCTAGATTATAGGAAGAAAAATGGAGTGGGGGGAAATGAATATTCTTGGGGAGCTGCTGGACAGTGGGAAAAGAGCTAATCGTTATGCCGTTGGAGTCCCAGAATGAGAGGACGGTGTGGGGCTGAAAATGTATTCAAAGAAATAATGACTGGAAATTTCCCAAACTTGGAGAAAGACATAAATTTACACATTTGGGAGGCTGAACCCCTGATAGAATAAACCCAAAGAAATCCACACTAAGACATATCAAAATTAAACCTCTGAAAACTAAAGACAAAGAAAAAAATCTTGAAAGTACCCAGAGTAAATGACAGGGGATTTATCATTTGAAACCACAGAGGACAGAGGATACAGAACAATATTTTTCAAGCACTGAAAGAAAAGAACTGTCAACTGCAAATTCTATGTCCAATGGAAACATTGTTCAATATCAAAGGAGAAATAAAGACATTTTCAGTTAGAGAAAAACTAAGAAAATTTATTGCTAGCAAACCTACACTTAAAGAATGGCTAAAGGAAGTTTTCTATACAGAAAGGAAATGATAATAGGAGACTTGGAATTTCAAAAAGGAAAAACAGAACATGGGAATGGGTAAAAATAGGTAAAAGGCAAAATGGACAAATATAATAAATTATCCTTCTTCTTATGAGTTTCTTATATCACACTTGATGTTTGGAGCAAAGATCATAAAACAATCTGATGTGGTGGTCAGTGTATGTAAAGGATATGAAGACAATTTTATTTAAAAAGTGGATAGGTAAAGGAACCTAAATAGGAGTGAGCTTTCTCTACTTCATTTAAATTAGTAAAACGTAAGTTGATACCAGAAGACTATGACAAACTACATATGATTGTTGTAATACAGAAAGCAACCACCAAGAAAAGTGCACACTAAGAAAAGTGTACAAAGCTATATACTCCAAAACATTATAAATAAATCAAAATAGAATAAATGAATGAATAAATGGAAATTGGTTCTTAAGAATATCTAAATTTTTAAAAGCTTGCTTTCAAAAAATGTATTGCACATACATTTTAAACAATTACATGTGACAATGATCAAAAGGGGTTTTTTGTAAATTATTGAATTAGACAATTAAAATTTTTAATCATGAAAAAGTGTAAAATTAGTGTAAATGAAAAATGAGATCAATCTGTGACAAAAGTAGAAAGTGTGGTCCTTTCATCATCAAGATCATATCCGGATTCCACCATTTCATTCATGTTACTTTTGTATTTTAATTTACTGCCTCTCACTGGATCCAAAGCAGCTGTTTTCCCACAAGCAGTCTTATCTTGTTCGGCACAGAGAATAAAACGGGGGTAAAAATGCAACCAGATACAGCCTCCATCACCGTGAAGCGTCAGGTCAGAAGAGGATACGTGCAGTGCCAGAAGCTCGTAAAGTCGGTTTGAAGGCAGGATTATCTTGTTCTCTCAAGGCAGAAATCATTAGAACAAGGTGGAGGGCTACAGCACACAGACAGCTCTACTGCGAGCAGACACCAGACCTCTTTCATTGTCCTTGGCTGTGATGAACTCTTCAAAGAGGGAGGCATGTGGGCCCTGGCTGAGGTCGGCTCTGCTGCTCCTTACCCAGTGACCTCTGGTTCAAGCAGACAGAGAAAGGGACACTCCCTCTTAGAAGATCAAAGCCCCAGCTTTTACTCACTGCTTCGCTTGACTCTTGTGCTGCCGAGGAGGCTGAAAGGGTGGTTATGAGGGAGAGGGCAGGGTGAAAAAAAGGAAGGCATTTTAGCATAACATGAATCATCGCTAAATTCACAAGAAACACTTTGCTGAGGTATCACTGGCCAGGTAGCTATAATGAACCAGTCAGCTGCTTCTGCCACAGCAGCTCTTAGAAAGATCAACAGCTGAGGAGAAACTGCAAGGTTCTGTCACAGGTAGTGAGCAGAAATTAAGTCTGGAGAGTGACTGACGGAAAGAACAACTCTCTGAAGGTCTGTTCCAGCAGAAACTTCTGACTCACTTTAACACAGCTGACAAAGCACAAAAGGAGGAGAAGGGGCACCTCAGGGCCAACCCACCTTTTCCCAGACGTATTTGCTTTCTTCTGCATTGACACTGTGCAACGATGACTTCCAAGCCTCCAGAAAGTAGATGTTGGTCACACAGGCTATCTGTTCTATCATAGACTCACCACCATCCCAGTTTACTCAAGTTCTTCCCCTGTTTCAGCACTGAAAGTCCCACTCCTAGGAAACTGTTTGGGCACAGAAAACTGGGACAATTGATCACCCAGGCTGTGGAAGAGCAAGTTTGCACAGTTGCCTGTGATGTTTGTGAAAAGGTAACTATAGTGAGTTGAATAATGTCCCCCCACAAGATATGTCTGCACTCCAATTCTCAGATCCTGTGAATGTGACCTTATTTGAAAAAAAGGACTTTGAAAATGTAATTAAAAATCTTGAGATCATCGTGGATGGGTGAGGAGGCTCAATACAATGACAATTGTCTTACAGAAGAGGAGAGGACATAGAGACAGATTGGAGTGATGCTAACACTCATCAGAAGCTGAAAGAAGAAATGAACAGAAGTTATTTGAGAACCTGTGGAGGGAGCATAGCCCTGCCAACACCTTGATTTTAGGACTTCTGCTCTTCATAACTGTAAGAGAATAAATTACTGCTGTCTTAAGCCACTCAGTTTGTAGTAATATTTTATGGCAACCAGGGAAACTAATACAGACAGCCTGGTGCTTAAATGTCTCCCCTGTGGCTACAACAAATTAAGATTTTTCTGTGAAGACACTGACGGCTAGCAGGTAAAAGAGAAAAAAGTATGCAGTCAATTAAGTGGAGAAAGAGCTTTGAGATAAGTCCTTAGGAATCAGCAATGAGTTTAACAGATTGACTTCTTTCATAAACATTAGTCACACACCAATTTGCATTTGAGGAAGAAAAGCTGACCTCCCACAGATATGTACATATGCCCCTTAGAACAACATACTGACGGGGTCTCATATTTCTGCCCTGTGTAGATATAGGCTAATTTTTCATTTGTTAATTTCACTTATGAATCAAACTTCCCAATTTCCCAAAATCAGAAATTCATTTTGTGCTCATTGCTAGATTTCAGTAATAACATGGCACATTTGAAGAGGGTATTGATCAACACTAGATTCCCAGTTCTGGCTCTGGTGACTAGTGACTCGTGACTAATGACTAGTGACTGGTGACTAGTCATTAAGTGACTAGTGATTTGTATAAGTCACTTTACCTCTCAAGTCCCCATTTTTATCACCTACAAAATCAGGAGGTTCAACTAAATGACTTCAGGAAAGCTTTCTTACTTTAGCATTCAAGAGATATGGGTCAATCCAGATTTTAAATATTAGGTATCTTATTTCCACATTAAAAAAACTGATCATCTATGTTAAGAATCACATATGAACGTCCTTGGGTGAAGTTTTGTTTCAAGATGAAGGAATTCCTGAGTTTTGCTTCCTTTTATAGAAAAATTAATTTCTTTATGTATCTTTTCAACAGATTGAGGAAAGCTAGAATATTTTATTCAGCAAAACATTATGCTAAAGATAGTTTACAATTTGAAATTTGAAACTGTTTAACAAGTCCTAAATTTTGGCATACACTCTCCTTCCACCATTAACCAGAACAAGGTAAAAATAGATGTCATTACTGTCCCATACATCATTTTTTCTTCCACATGCCTTACCGGGACAGCTGTTGGAGTTCCTCTGTAAAATGGCAAAACACAAATAGATAAAGAAAAAAATAAAAGAAGATAGGAGGTAAGGAGGAACAGAAACTAAGTGCCTAGATAATCTGCATCATACAATAATTATTCAACCCCTGAATAATCAAGATATAAAGCTACGGGAAGCAAGAGAAATGCTGATTGAAGAAGGAAAAAAATGACCCAGGCAGGATGGAACTTCAGAGACCAACATCTCCTTTTCGAGTGACCTTCTCAGTACGCAGAGTGACAATTCTGGCTTGACAGCTACTGTGCATTAAGGAGTCCGAAAAACAAAATTTACATTAGGAAAGCAAATGGAGGACTAAGAAAGAATCCTTTCCTCAGGTAACTGGTTGTCCACAATTACAGACATCACTGGAGAGAGGAAATCAAACTGAAAATTACCACAGAAGCTGCCAAAACCCTGGCCAGAGTAAAACAAAGTCAGATGGCATGGAACCCTACAAGCCTGAATGAAAAATTACTAAATAAAGCCAAATTTTGTCTCACAAGAAGAATGGGTAAAACTTTTAACCAATTAGAGAAACTCCATCATGATCAAATACGAGCCACGCAATTATTACATGGCACAGTAAACATTTTAATGATATAATTAGATACAAATGTAAGGTTTTTGTTTTCTTCTTTTTGTGTGCTTGTATTTTTCTGCTTTCATGGTCAGCAGCCTAATGTAGTGATTTAATTACCTCGGAGTCAGTCAGTTAAGCTCGCTGTCTGAAAACTGCCTTTTCAGAATGCCCTGAACTGACCTGAAGTGAAACTCAAACTCACCCTTTGTGCCCAGGGCTTTCCTGACAACAAAAGAGGTATTGG
The DNA here is from genome assembly GCA_039655065.1 of Glossophaga mutica. Classification (NCBI taxonomy): domain Eukaryota; kingdom Metazoa; phylum Chordata; class Mammalia; order Chiroptera; family Phyllostomidae; genus Glossophaga; species Glossophaga mutica. Next base: position 182,895,688 of record CM077306.1, read on the forward strand.
TTCTCCTTTCCCCAGATACCAACCCTGGGCTTACTTCCCAGTCTCTTCTCCTCCCTAAGTCTCCTTCCTCTACCCGGTCCTTGCCCTCACTCCACCCTACAGCTCGCTCCCACCCCCAGCCCGCTCCCACACCCAATGGAAGAGAATGCCCAATCTGCCCTCCGGTCTCTCTCAGTTATCACAGAAACCAGAGTGCGGGCAGTGCCCTATATTCCTAGGCAGTCTCCAGTGATTTTGACCTTGGCTGCTACATCCATGAAAGTGCTGCAGGAGACCTCACCTTCACATTTTTGGAGTCCTGTGGAAGGAGAGGAGTCAGAAACACTGCCTGGTGGAAGGATCTGGGCCGTCACGTGGCCTGATGGAAGAGTGTTTCAGACCACAAAGCCTTCAGATGCTTCTCCTTTCATTCAGATTCTGCTCAAGGAGAAATACGTTCTAGAGAAAAGAGCTTTAAGAGATAGAAATTGCCTCTCTAGGGTGTCTTCATTGGCTTTTCCTCTGCAAACTACACTGCATACGACACACACCAAGGTTAGAGCACATTTAAAAGATACCCGATGCTTGGAGGGTAAGAACAATGCTGAGGACCTCCTGCTGCCATTTTTCACCAGGGACCCATCCCGTTACCCTCTGGCCTCGCTCACAGTCACTGTGCTGATACTTTCAAAGTCTCTATTAGGAGCTCTGGGTACAAACCTTGGATATTCTTTTTTTAAACTAGCAATACATCATAATACTGCAAAGCTAATGAGTTGAGTACCATGGGGCCACAGGTGCAGGAGGTGAGAAAGGCAACACTCAATAATTTTTCTTGAATTATTTAAATATGCTATGGGATAGAGGTTATTCCTTTCCCTGTTTATTTTTTTAGTTCAGTAAGTATATTTTGTTTCTATTGACTACAGTCTAATAGCTAACATAATGGGGCTTGTAACAAATTGATTTTGAAATCTTTACAGTTAAGATATTTCCATTGTAAAAAACGAGTACTCGGCATAATGGTTCGCGGGTGTCCCTTGGTAACCCTAAAACATGACCCTGCAAATAGAAGCTTTTCCTCAAATAACAACTTGGGAATAGATTCTATAGCCATTTGGCCCTGCAATAGTTTTACAACACATTACCACTAACAGAATGTTGAAGTCTGCTTCTATCATCTCTACTTCTATGACTTCTACAGATTCCCTCTGTAACTTACTTCGTAGGAAAGCAGTCAGCAGGCGAACTTGTTCATTAGTCCAGCCTGAGAGTCTCAGGAGCTGCCACTGTGGGGCTCAATGTGCTTAGAGACTAAAGACACGAACTATTGTTCTTCAAAGAGGTTTGCTGAATCGGCTCATGTAAGTGGACTTGCCACAGTGGCTGTTTCTTCACTTATGAAAGCAAACAACTAGAACAGAAACAGAACCACAGAAATGGGGATCACATGGAGGGTTAGCAACAGGGGAGTGGGAGGAGGAGAGAGGGGGAAAAGGTACAGAGAATAAGTAGCATAGACAGTGGATAGAAAATAGACAGGGGGAGGGCAAGAATAGTGTGGGAAATGTAGAAGCTAAAGAACTTATGACACATGGACATGAACTAAAGAGGGGAATGTGGGTGGGAGGGGGTGTGCAGGGTGGAGGGGAATGCTGGGGGAGAAATGGGACAACTGTAATAGCATAATCAATAAAATATATTTTTAAAAAAAGGATACGAGTGTATGTGTCACTCTCAGAGGAAGATGATTAGAAGTGCTCATCACAATTAAGCAATTAGCTAGTGTCAATTGTTTTTAGTAACAAACATAGTATGCTTGTTACAGAGGATGCAGATTGATATGCTTGGTCTCTGTTAAGATCTGATAAAAGAGATAAGAGATTTAAGCTATAGCATAGTTTAGTTGGGACAAGTGAAACAAAAGCCTGTATTTCTGTGGAGATTATTCAAGTGATTTATGAAAGTTATATAATCTATTTTTTCCGTGTTTTATTTATTTTTTTAAGATTTTATTTATTTATTTTTTAGACAGAGGGGAAGTGAGGAAGAAAGAGAGGGAGAGACACATCAACGTATGATTGCCTCTCACATGCCCTCTACTGAGGAACTGGTCTGCAACCCAAACATGTGCCTTGATTGGGAATCAAACCCATGACCCTTTGGTTCACAGGCTGGCACTGGATCCATTGAGCCACACCAGCCAGGGCCTATTTTTTCTGTATTTTAAATGGATTCTTACTCCATTAATGTGGATGTAACCAAATAATGTCAGGATGGATTCTTAGGGACATTTCCAACACAATTATTTTATTTCCATAAATGGTTTAAAATGTTAAAAAATACTTCAAGACTGTATTTATCATCAAATAATATAAAACAAATATGTCTGTTTTCAATTGCATTGGAATTGTTATTATAGTACTAGATAACATTTATTTTGTACTGGCTTATAAACTGCTGTTTAACTGCTTTTACTAGCTATTTAAGGACATACAATTAGGCTCTTTAATGAGAACTTATTTGCATAAACTTAGCTTCAAATATCTAAACATATCACAAGGCCTTTCTCCAAAGCACTGCTCAGCACTCCTCTGTTTTTTCTATTATTTCAGTTGGAGAAGGTGTTGTAATGATTTCTAAGGCAGGTACACAATGTACGTGTTTCTGGGTTAAACACATTGAAATCAGGTGCTGCACTGACCTTAAGAGATAAGAGAGAATTTTAACCTTTGGATCTTTGGTCACCAGCCCTAGCAGAGTAGCTCAGTTGGTTAGAGTGTTGACCCAATACCCCAGGGTTGCAGGTTTGATCCCTGGTCAGGGCACATACAAGAATCAACCAATGAATGGATTAGTAAGTGGAACAACAAATCTCTCTCTCTCAAAAAATCAATTTAAAAAATTAGATCTTTGGCCACTTTTACCTTACAAAACAATTAAGCTTAAAAGAGATACCGATATTTACAATTACCACACATTATTTTTGCTTTAAAAACTCAAAGAATAAAAAAGTGTACCAAAATGAATTAAAATAATATTGAATTAGCAATCAGACTCTACTGGCATGCCTACCTTTGCAGTCTGACTTCCTTCCCTCTCCCCTCCACGTTCCCTCTGGCCATTCAGGTCTTGCAGCCTTTCCTGGTTACACCAGGCATCTCACACCTGTCTGAAATGGCGCCTGCTGGCTCCTCTACCAAGAAGGCCATCCCATCCCTTTCTGAGTGAAATCACTTCACTCACCAACATCCAGCTGAGCATCACATCTTCTGTAAAGCTGCCTTTGATCTGTCCTATGGCCAGCCCAGCGCAGATGGATAGAACCCGTCACCCCTGTGCGGTGCCGCCAGGTTCTGCAGTGCTATTTCTCTGTTGTAGTACTGTTCCCATTATAGACTCCCTAAAGCTCCATTTATTTCTTATTTCCATCTGATTTCCAGAAACTCCCCTAGAGGTTAGAACATGAGAGCTCTCAAAACTCTGGTTGAGATGTGATAAAAACAACTACCTTACCTCTTTCAGTCAATACTCGGAGAAGTACCATAGCATATCACTGCCATAAATGTCAAAGTGTTATTTCTGTTACTAAAAATGTTAATGCTCTCTGATAATTAGAAATGCTGTGAATATACCGTCACAGTCAAGAGTAGTAAAAAAATAACTGTAATATTTGATAACATGGAAAATAAAACCAAGGACAATTTGGCAGGGAGGAGGAGTAAAAATGAGTAGTTAACCTGGCCTGTAAGAAGTGAGTAAAATTTTCACCCCATAAATTTGCATATGATAGAATTAGGAATCGCCTGCCTTTAGAAGGGAATTATTATGGAAGATCATGAAAATAGGCAAGATGATGTATAGTTTTTTATAAGGCACAGTTACACAGCAAACTTGAAAGGAGACTTAAGGCTTTCACCTTGTAACTCAACCCTCTTTTTCACAAAGAGATTTTGCAGTTAGTCTCCATACAAATGAAAAGTTAGTGGCTGATCAGTCTAGTTTCTAAGGATAAGTCTAGGAGACAATGTCTATGTATTAACCAAGTAAAGGTGTGTGTACGGTGAGGGCGGGGGAGTGGCAGAATTCAGTACAATTCATCAGTATCTAACTATCACCTGAATGCAATAATTTTTAAAACTTGCTTGTGTGGAATTGGCTTCAGTCCATGTATTAGGAGTGATGTCTATCTGCTGCTTACAGAGATTGTTCTAATTAGGCCACTTAGTATTCACTGTTCATGCTACTCCCTGTACTTATAATGCCTTCCCGCCTTAACCACCCAATCCTCATATACTTTACTGTGTCTGGAAATTTCCTTGTTTTCTCCCCAAAACATAGTTTTCCCTATTGTGATGGTTAATTTTATGTATGAACTTGGCTCCAGTGTAAATGTCCTTAAGAAGGTCCCTCTTCCTTTTTGGATGAGGTTAACCCTTAAATTAGCAGACTTTGAGTAAAGCCAGTACTCTTCATAATGATGTGCTTCATCCAATAAGCCTTAAGAGAAGAAAAACAACCTCCCCCAAGGAAGAGGGAATTCTGCCTGCAGATGGCCTTCAGACTAGAGCTACAACATCAACTCTTTCCTGAGTCTCCAGCCTGCCAGTCTCTGCAGATTTGCCAGGCCCCTACATTTGCATGAGCCAATTTCTTAAAATCTCTATCTCTTTCTCTTTTTCTCTTCACTGTTGTCTGTAATTGTAGACAACCAGTTACCTGAGGAAAGGATTATTTCTTAGTCCTCCATTTGCTTTCGTAACGTAAATTTTGTTTCTCTGACTCCTTAGTGTGTAGAAGGCATCAAGCAAGCAAAGTCATTCTGTGGTGCTGAGAAGGTCCGGGACTGCTGGCCTCTGCAGTTCCATCATGACTGGGTCAGGAGGTGAAAGGTGCTGAATAATAGTGTTCTTTGGTAACCAAGGCAAGTTTCAGAGTGGTTTTATCAGCTTGTCAGCATTGTTTATTGGTAAAAGTGAGACTAATGATTTGTGCCCGGTCTTGGGGAAAGCCAGGAGAGCTTTGTCCCTGGGTCTTGTCACACAGCAAGAAACGTGCCTCCATGGCCAGCAAGGTGTAAGAAGTCCCGAAATCAAGAATCCATTCTGGGCTTCCTGGTTCTGAGATATTCTATACACACATAGGTTCCAAAGAGAAAGCATGTCTAGAATGGCCCCTAGAAAGGGAGAACACTTAGAGCCCGGCCCAGAACTTCTGGACCCCTTGCCATGAAGCAACCTATGGATGTGATGGGTATCTTTATTATGTTGTTGCTATATTATATATACACACATATATATGTATACATACACAGATGTATATATATACACACATATATGTCTATATTATACATACACATATGTATACATACACAGGTGTATATATACATACACACATATATGTATATATATTTGTCTTCAATCAACAGATTTATAAGCATTGTTATTTTGGGTCCTGTGCATCTTCTTTAGCAATCGAACTCTCTGGCTCTCACCATTATCATACTTGGGAACCAAATTTTAAAAGCAATTGACCAATTGAATCTAAAGCCAGAAACCAAAGTGTAGAATAGCCTGAAGCCATGTCCCATAATGAAGAATTGAAAGAAGTAGAGATGCTTCATTTGGAGGGAAAAAAAAGATTTGAAGAATTGCAATGGAATAGGGTTTTGTCTATGTTTTTTCAACTCAAGATAGCATTATTAATTTTTCAGATATCCCTTGAAGGCAAAACAAAGCAGTAGAATGGTATTACTTGGAGGCATTTAAATATGAGAATGGATTACCTAACAATGTTGGGACTGTTTTAACTGGAATGGGCTTCTTTGTAGGTTGAAAGTTCTTGTATCTAGATTTAATAGACTGGAATTATGACATTTCAAGTATGTATAGATGGCACCATTGTCTTTGTTTTGAAATTAGGTGTGATAGTTTCTGCATTCTCTTTCAATGCTAATATCTTACAATCCTAAGACTTTTGTGAGTATAGCCAAGAAGAGTCCCTATTACAATGACATCAAAGGTCATTGACTTCATCCATGGTAACTTTAAAAAGTCTTCTTATTCCATGTCTGAATTCACTGTGCACTGTGTACATGACATATTCCTTCCCACTTCTCAGCAAAGGTGAGCATCCAAGTTTCAACCTAAAGTCTTTAAAAAAAATCAAAGCCTTGTTTTCCCACAGATTGCCCTGTGGTTAGAACAAAAAGACAAGAAGGAAACTGTTAACTGAGAATAAGCACTATGCCAGGACTGGCTGTTAAGACCTGGAATGAAGCATCCAGGAAACAAATATAATGGAAGAGTGCTGGGCACATACCTGGGCACTGGAGGAAGAAACTGAGGTGGCTGCCAGATGAGCCTACCCTTGCACTTAAAGCGTCTGGGACCTCAGGGTACCAACTTGAGTGGCAGACGACAGGTAGCCCATTGGGTCCAGGAACAAACAGGCAGACAAGAGCTTTGAGAACAGACACGCGTGCTGCAGAGTGAGGCTCACTGAAGGGGAGAGGTGCTCTAACCCCACTCCCAGTGTGGTGGTCCAAGTGGCTGTTGATGGGGTGGCAGGGGCGGGGGACGGGACCAGCCTGGGATCAGCCAGCAGTTCACAATCAGAGCTTTGAAGGGTGTCAGAGAAGAAGCAAACAGCCACCAGAGTCTGAGTCACTAGGAAATGAAGACATTTTGAAAAGCCACTTCCAAAGGAGGGGCCCGAGCACATGACGGGACCTCAAGTAAGGCCAGGTCTGAAAAGGGAAAGCAACTTTTTCTGCAGACCGATGGCTGAGCGGCCGTGGGAGGGAGGACTCAGGTGCCAAGTGAGTTCCTGGCAGTGAACTCCCACACTCCCCACTCCCACAGGAAAAAGTCTTGAGGGCTTTTCTCCTGAAAACAACTTCTGAATAAAATATAGTTGGTCCAATAGGTTTCCATTTCATGCGAAAAGGTACTGTCTTGCCCAGGTGAGGATTTGAAAAGCCTCTGTACCCCAGTCCCTGACGTAGGTAATCCATCTTTAAAGGAAACCTGGGAAGACTTGGGCAGCCCGCCTTGACTCAGGCATCACAGCACTTCATAAATAACCGGAGAAAAACTTTCCTCATCTCATTCAAGCTAGTGAGGTACATATCGTTTTAACAGATCCAGGACACTTATCTCAAGCTGAGAGTGTAATTTCATGGCAATAATTTGTTTAAAGTGTTGCTGATTGCTTCCTATTTCTCCCCTGTTAATGACTTTTGCACCTTTCCACTATTCCTTTTATATGGGCTGCTATGGCAATTACCCTGCAGGAGGCTGTTTAGACAACACAGGGCCTTTCAACAGGCTGCTGGGAGCTATACTGGACACTCCTAGAAGTCTCTTTAATATAGAGTCTTCCTTTTCTGGGGGGAAAAAAGGGTTTTTTTCCTCTTCTGTCAATACATTGCTCCCTGACAATTACTGCTGCTCCTGTCTTATGTATACATATTCAGGGGGGCAACTGAGCAAAGCCAATTGGCTGTTCATAAATTTCCCAGTGACTGAAACCAGTTCAAGAAAGGTGGTGTGGAGTGCCCCGATTTGAACATATCAAAGAACACATCTCGTCCAGGCTGGCAGTTCAATGCGGAATGTCTTGGAAAGTGTGTCAGCGGTCAGAAGGTTATTTGAGAAGCTTTTAATCTTTACATTTTTAAATTAACTTGTGCTTGCAAACTTTGGCAAAGTATTTTCTTCCCCTGTTGGCAATGGTTTCAAATTTGAATGATGAACTACCTTTTTCCATATTTTATGGAGAAAATAAATAGCATGTTCCTCATGTCACCGGGGAACCTAATGCATGACCGTGCCAGGAAGTAAGGGGCACACAATGCCAATTAATAACGTTGTGTCCTCCCCCACCGCTCAGCCTGTCTTCTCCTCTTTGCTTCAACCCATCTGCTCTTCCCATTTATTCACCTTCTTCCAGTCACTGCCATCCATCTTCTTTCTTTAGGGTTCCCTCGTAAGAGTTCACTCTGATCACTGTCTTCTGTCCCCTGCCCTTCTTCTCACTTGAATTCTGCCAAAGGCAGAGCAGTCTGGGATCTGCCCAGAGAAGTGGACAGATAGTGAACACCCCAGGCTACTCAGGTTCAGGCATTGGGTTCCACAGACCAAGTGCACCATTTCCACCTGAAGGTGAGTGTGAATGAGCAAAGGAATAAAGAGAGATCCAAGATACTGCACGTGCGTCAGCACCGCTGTGACAGCCAGGGCTCTGAATAACAGGACACTCTAATCCCTCAGTGGCGAACCCACCTACGGAAAGGGATACCTGAAACCGGACCAGGAAATGTTTGTGCAGGGGGCAGGGAACTCGATCCACATGGCTTTTCTCAGTCACTCAGATTCTAATTAAAAACAAGGACAAGGCCTTACTCCCAAAACAGAGTGTTCCCGACCCCAAGTCAATCCTCTTGAAATGGAACACGGAAAGAGTTTACCTGGGCTGTCATCTCAAGATTCCTTTCCACACTTTTCAGTTCACTTTCAGGAAAGTTTTCTTCTCAGGGGCCAATGCTTTCCTGCGGCCACATCCTTCCTATTAAGAAAGAAGGTAAATTCTACAGCCTCAGTATCTGATCATCCCAGTTCATTGCATATTCATAAAAGAATCAGTGTCATCATGTGTAGGTTTCAATCATTCATTCTTCCAGCAAACATATATAAAGTACCTACTTTATGGCAAAGAATGTTCTAGGTGCTTGAGGTACATCAGTGATTCCTGCTTTTATGGAGCTAATATTCTAGTGGCATGTGGGAGGGACACTAAACACAGTCAGTAAATCATGTCACATGTTAGAAAGCAGTAATTGAATAGGTAAGTGGGGCGGGGGGGAAGCAAGTAGCAGTGCAAACAGGGTCATCAGAGTGAATCTTATCCAGGAGAAGATGTCTAAGCTAAATCTTGAAAAGTTAAAGGAGTTATCCAAGCATACATCAAGGAGAGAATATTAAGAGTGAGCTGGAGCAAACACCCTATAACAAGAGCCTCCTTCATGTGACCCAGGAGCAATAAGGAAGCCACTGGGGCAGGATCTGAGTAAGAGGGGAGAGCTTTCGGCAGTGAGGTCAGAAAGGTAGCAAGGGATTTACTGGTCTGTGAATGGACTTCAGATTGTATTCAGAGCAAAGCGGAGAGTCATCTGAAAGTTTCCGAATAGAGAGAGGGGTTGAGTGACCTGACTTCTACTTTAAAAGGATTGCTCTGGCTGTGCTGTTGAGAATAGACTCTGTGTGTGTGTGTGTGTGTGTGTGTGTGTGTGTGTGTGTGTGTGTGTGTTGGAGAGTAGGTGGGAGGAAGCAGGGAAAGGAGTTAGGAGGTTACTTAATCCAAGCAGAAGATGTTGGCAGCTTTAGCAGAGTGGTAGCAGTGGAGGTGGTACAAAGGGATCAGATTCTGGAAAAATTCTGAAGGTAAAGCTGGCAGGATTCTCTGATGGAGTGTTTGTGAGGTGACAGTGAAAGAAGAGTCAAGGATGACCAATTTCTTACTTAGCAACCGTACAGATGGAACTACCACCACCTGAGATGGGGAAGACAGCAGACAGAGGAAGTTGGATAATGGGGATCTTAAGTTAAGTTAAAATATTGAATTGGCCAAAAAGTTCAGTTACTGTTTTCCCATACAATGGCTCTGGTAGTGCTTAGTTGTCTTTAACTTCATTCAAAACAATTTTGTTTGGTTGTGTTGTAACAGCTGTCATATCAGCATGGGTTAAAAAATCTTATCAAAATAGATGAATTTTTTGTGCAGCCATTTTAATACTAAAAGTGGGAAAAATATGCAACGTTTTCAACATATTATGTTTTATTATTTTAAAGAAGGTAAAAATGTAACTGAAAAGCAAAAACAGGTTTGTGCAGTGTATGGAGAAGGTGCTGTGACTCATTGAACGTGTCAAAAGTGGTTTACAAAGTTTCTAGGTACTATTGATATTTTGGCCAAATAATTCTTTGCTGTGGGGCTGTCTTATTCACTGCAAGATGTTTAGCAGCTCCCCTGGCCTCTGCCCACTAGAAGCCAATAGCAGGAGATAGATGATATGTTCAAAATATCCAAATCAATAAAGTTATTGGTGGAAATGAAAAATGTGTCTTTTATTTTATGGAAAAAAACATAATGGACATTTTGGCCAACCCAATATGTTGAGTTTAACAGATTTTTATCACGTAATAATGACTAGAATACATTAAAATATATTACAGTATATTTATAACAACTATATTACAATAAAATGATGCTATTATATTATTTTACAAATTGTAAACATTGAGGTTTTTACCTCGTACATGTCTACAAAAACTAAAAAATTACAGTGAGAAGATTAAAACTGAAAAGCAGTCTGGGATCCATAGACAGTGATTCTATGAACTAATCTTATCAGTAAGTTAAGAAAGTATACTATCTTTTTGGGAGGAAACCAATGGATGTTAGACAAACTTATTACTTGAGGAAACTGACCAGCTTGCTCTGATGAATGTGATTTCTTCGTCCCTCTGTCCCCCTGCCAGTCTCCCACAGCATTTCCTGTGCACTGAGCATAGCAGAGATAAGAACCACCTGCCAGGGCTCACGGCTGTTGCAAAAGCCTATCACAGTTGTCAGATCCAGAGCACAGATCAGAGAAATGGGGGCTTTTCCCAAAAGCTGGTAGTTGCCATACCACAATAGTCCACACTTAGGCTTTAAGTAGTAGGAGCAAAAAGACTTCATGGCTGGATGGAACACAGGGTTTCTTACAGTAAAACACACAGAAAGTGTCTGAAAGCTCAAGCAAGAAACTCTATGGGGTTTTTGTGGGACTACAGGCAGGATGGTGCAAAGGAAAAGTCAGGCTGTCCTCCTCTTCAGGACACAAGACTAATCTTAACCACATCTGGAAATAGGTCTGGGCCAGCATTGCCCAGGGATTGAACTCACTGAAAATTCTGAGGGCCCCCACTGTAAGTTGTTCCTGGGACAATGAGCCCATCAAGTTCATTTTTTCTCTATGGTTCTCTATGGGACAATGGTTCCAATAAAATAGGTAACTGATTCTTGTTGAACAAAAATAAATGAATGTTTTAACTCCAGGAATTAAATAGAATTTCAGAGTTACATTAGATAAAACAAGTGGATAAGTGGCTTTAAGTAGAAACCTAACAATTATGTGGCTCCAATAGCAAACAAATCTATTTTTCTTTTACGTACAACTCCAAGGTCAGCATTTCAGGTCACAGGTAGCTCTGATCCATTTAGACATTCAGAAATTCATGCTGATGGCAGCTCTGCCATCTTCCAAATGAGGTCAAGATCATAATTTCTGGAGGAATGGGGAAAGGGTAGAAATTCAAGGCAAGGGTGTTCCTCAAAAGCAAGTGAGGCAGAAGTTGCACACTTCACTTCTGCTCATATTCCATTGTCAAGAGCCAAAATACTTGACCACCCCTGGCTTCAAGGGGTGCTGGGGAATGCTGCCCTGACTGGGCGGTCACAGGCCAGCTACACTTCTATCACTACAGAAAAAGAAGAGAACATAGATCAGAAGGATAATTAGCTGTTCCCATCCCAAAAGCATTCTTTACTATAAGGTGAACTGGAAAATATGCACCAGGCTACAACGAAGGGAAAGTATTTGTCTGAAGAAACCTCAGCTCTCAGCTGAGGTTCATTTTCTGTAAAATGGACCTTGTGAAACCACTACCACCCCAACTCCTCTAACCAAGACAGAATTATAGAAAGGGCAGACATTCCCTGAAATTCTCTAAGGGAGATTTCAGATTATCAGTGAGTTTAAGAGCTTGGCCTTAAACCCTCTAGCCCAAGGACGCCACCTTAGACCTTAGGATTCCAGGATGCAAATTTTGTTTAGACACTTAACCAGTGTCAGTATCTACAGTTTGGGTAGCCAGCTTAGTTAGGTATATCTGGAGAAACTAATACACACTCATAACAAATACAACAAATATACCCAGTATCAAGTCTTTGGGGAAAACTTGCTCTTTCATACTTAAATATTTAAATACACAACAGGTCACCTGCCCATGTGCTATTAACAAGAGAAGGCACTAGTTAAACCAACTGTCTGAGATTAAACTAGGTTATCAAAATACTTGGCCCTTTTACCAGTAAAAAGTTTAACTTACAATAATAGCTCATCTTTATTGTAGTGCCCACTACATGCTAACATTTTATATGTATCATCTCATCCTAACCCTCAGAACTGACCTGCAAAATCTTTCTGCAGATGTGGAAACTGACACCCAGAGAAGTTGAGTGACTTCCCTCAGATCTCATAAGTAATAAGTGATTGGGCCAGAATTTGAACAGACTGTTTAACTGTAAAACTCAGACTCTTTCTTCTATACTATGCTGCTTCTAACTAAGCCAGAAACAATTTATGTCTGAGTCACATGGGGAGACCAGAGTGTACATGATAAATTGGGATTATCTTGTGGAGCAGAGGTTAGATTATTCTGAGTGGTTTTAGCAGAGCCAGAAAAAGTGGAAGGTATAGGCCCTGGAAAGGAGATTTATGCTGAGAAGGAACAAGAGCTTTTCAACAGTCCCAGCTGTCTGATAGTGGTGTCAGCTTCCACACATGGTAGTGAGTTTGCAGTGCTGGGGTTATTCATGCAGACACTTGGCAGACCTTCATCTAAGTTTCTTGCAAAGGAAAGGAAATTCATTGCTTTCTAAGGTTTCTTTCAATTCTGTTGTTCATCTTCTCTAACTTCACATGTATAAGATGTCATTTTAGTTTCTTTGAAAATTTTTTATTTAGGATAATCACAATTTGGGTTATAAAGAGTTAAATAATTGATTATCCGCTTTCTGAACCCATTTTAAGTTTGTCGATGACTATAGAATATAACTGACAAGCAGTAGAGCACATAAGTTGAGAATTCATCTTTGGATTCAGGTAATGACTACAAAAGTTACTAGCGCTATCATGTAAGCTCTGCAGGCTTCAGTTTTATTGGTTTTAAGTGGGACTAATCCCGTGGGTTTCTCTTACAGTGCTATTGTAGTACATAACTTATTTATAAGATTTCTAGCACAGCATCTGGGACATAGTAAGGGCTCAATAAATGATGATTATTTTTATAAACAATAATAATCTAGAATTCAGATTGCAATGAAAAATCTTAACCACCCCTCTAGTCCCCAAATTCTTACCCTTCTCTTGAAGGACAACTATCTGTAAATGTAACCTGACCACATACATGACATACCACTACCCACCACCTCTTGATTCACTGGTTAGTTAAAACCCAAAGTTCTCTTGGGTGACTTTACTGCCTTCTCCCCATGAGAAGCAGGATTGTGTTAGCGACAATGAAGAGGGAGGAAGGCTGCCATCCTCACTGCCACCAGTGAGTATTGAAGACAATCTTTCTCATTTATTGCTCCTCTCATGGGAAAAGATGTGCAAAATCATCCATGATTTTGCTGGATGATTTTTGAGAGACAGCTGTCAGAATCTACAGCTGACCCCCAAGGTATATCTGGAATAAGCTACAACCTTTGGAGATCCATGAAACCTGCTCTAACTTTTGAGAGACAAGTTGAAATAAAAATCAAGCAGATGGCAAGATTTCAGTTTTTTATTGCTGCATAATATTCCATTGCTTATATTTACCACATACTTTCTATCCACTCTTTTACTAATGGACACCTAGGTTGTTTCCACATCTTAGAAACATTGTAAACAATGTTTTTTGCAGCAGCATGAATAAATCTACCTGAAATAAATCAGGTAGGCAAAGATAAACACTATATGATTTCACTTATAGGTGGAATCTAAAAACCAAAAACAAAACAAATAAACAATCAAAACAAAACAAAAACAGACTCATAGAAACAGAGACCAAAGGGATGGTTATAGAAGGGAGAGGCGAGGACTTGGGTAAAAGGGTGAAGAGAAATATAGTCAATAATATCATGGTAAGTTTACATGGTGACAGATGATTGATTACTAAAATTAGTGGCCTGATCACATTATAAGGTATAAAAATGTCAAACCACTCTATTGTGCACCTGAGACTAATATAACCAATATAAGATTGTATACCAACTACACTTAACTAAAAAATAAATTTTTAAAAAGTCAAGCAGAAATTTGAAAATGCTAAGGAAGATTGATAGAACATTGTAATCTTGTTGAAAGTTTAAGAATATGCTGAAAGTCACCAGAGGGGAGAGGGGAGGGAATTTCAGGGGAAAAGGGGAAGGATTTACAGGAACAAGTATAAAGGACACATGGACAAAAACTATGGCGGGGGGGTGGGAATGGGAGGGAGGTGGGGAGGGTTGGGGTGGCGGGTTCGGGTGAGAATAAAAATTTAAAAAAAAAAAAAGAATATGCTTTTGTATGTAGGCATATTTGAAAATTGCCCTTACACTATGTTTTTTGTTTGCTTAAGAATTTTATATGCATAAATTACATAATTTGATGTTAAATGTATTTGTTCTGTAGGTGTACATGCACCTGAATCACTGGAAACTTCCAAGAACAGAGCATTTCCTAGGTGCCATTCTTGATGTGTGATATGTCTCTAACAATTGAAATAAGATAATATTTAACACTTATTAAGGATATGCTGTGTTCTAGGAACTATTTCAGTACTTTATAGTCATTGATTCATTTACTCCTCATTTATGAGAAAGATACTCTCATGATGCCCATTTTATAGGTGAGGAAGGAAGCATGCACAAGAGGGTAAGTAATTTGCTTCGGGTCATACAGCTAGTGCCAGAGATAGGCTGTGAACCCAGGCAATCTGGCTCCAGAGATCATCCGGATCATTATTCTGATTATCCGACTCTGACCAGTTCCCAGGGGAATCTACTCCAACGTGAGCCAGGCTTGAGATGAGCAGCTGGACAGAGGTCCTGGAAGACCTCCGCTCCAGTCCTGGCTTTGAAGTAGGTTGACTTCCAGCACGCACTGACCATGCCTCACAGCACCTTATGGATGAATCTTGATAACTTGACTCTATTATTTTCTATTTGGTCTCTTCAACTGCAAATCACACTTGCTTGTCTATCAGTTACATTAGTAACATGTTCATAAACGTCAGCCTCCATTATTGTACTGAGCCCTAATCAGGCCTACTTCTTTCCTTGATTGTAGCAGTAGGAGACCTGGTTTCAAATTCATTTCTATAACTAATCACCCATGTGACCTTACTTCGTACAGCCATAGTATTCACACCTCTAGCCTGAAGGTAGTACCTACTGATAGGACAATAAAGGTTTAAGATAATAAATATGAAACATACTAACAATTTTCTTTCCCCCTAGTGCCTAATATTTGAACTCTATTAATTCCTTATTTTTGAACTGGATTTACTTCTTGCCACATGAGCATGTTGGAAATGCAAAGAAAACAGAAATTTTACTTTCAACATTATTTCTTAATGTTGAAATACTATATTTTTGAGAATCATCACTTTTCAGCAAAGATATTCCATGATAATACTAAAGTCTCTTCTGAGCTCACAAAGCGGTTAAAAATCTCTCTTATTTAACTGATTTTTAAAAATTATAGTAAATTACATACAGCATAAAATCTACTGTCTTAGCCATTTTTAAGTATATAGTTCAGTAAGGTTAAAACACATTCACAGTGTTGTGCAACTAATCTCTAGAACAATCTTTATCTTGCAAAACTGAAACTCTGTATCCACAAAACATCAACTTCCCATTCTCCTCTCCCCCATCCCTGGCAACCGGCATTCTACTTTCTGTTTCTATGAATCTGACCACTCTAAGTGCATCATGTAAGTAAAATCATACAGTATTTTGTCCGGTTGTGACCAGCTTGTATCACTTAACATAATGTCCTGAACATTCATCTACACTGCAGCATGCGTCAGCTTTTCTTTCCTTTTTAAATCTGAATAATATTAAATCATGTATATACTCGTATATCACATTTTGCCTATCCATTCACCTATGAATGAATGAATACTTGAGTTGCTTCCACTTTGGGCTATTATGAATAACGTTGCTATGAATATAGGTATAAAAATATCTGAGACCCTGCTTTTAATTCTTTTGTGCATATACTCAGAAACAGAATCTCAGGTTATATGGTAATTCTATTTTTAATTTTCTGAGAAGCTGCCATACTGTTTTCCATAGCAAATACATCATTCTGCATCCCCACCAGCAGTCACAAGTGTTCCAATTCCTCCACATCCTCCCCAACAGTTATTATTTCCTGGTTATGTTGATCGCATCCATCCCAGTGTCAATAGTAACCATCCCCAGGGATGCTAGATAGTACCTCATTGTGGTTTTGATTTACATTTACCTAATGATTAGTGATGTTGACCATCTTTTCATGTGCTCGTTGACCATTTGTATATCTTCTTTGGAGAACCATCTATTCAAGTTACTTGTCCATTTTTTCAACAGATTGGGGTTTTGTGTGTTGTTGAGCTGTAGGAGTTCTTTATATATTCTGAATATTAACTTCTTTTCAGATAAATGATTTGCAAATAATCCCCCCGCCTTCACGCTGTGGAGTGCCTTTTCCCTCCATTGATTATGTCTTTTAAATTTTCATTTAGTCCAATCTATCTGCTTTTTCTTGGTTGCCTATGTTTTTTGGTGTCATAACCATATTTTAAACTGGTATTTTATGCATAATGCTAATAAGACAAGAATCACTACCTCTTTACAGACTATCTGGGAACCCAAAACCTTAGCTTCAAGCATTCCCAAGGGAGCCTTGTGGAACTGTGAGTAAACAGAATAAACCCTGCTGCAGGAACTCCACCAAGGCTACTAGGCATAAAATTGGAACTCCTTGTTTGTTTACTTGGCAGCCTACGTGCGGAAGCCAGAGGGCATGGAGATGCCGGGATCCTGTTTAAGAAAGGCCTGCAGCTCAGCCCTGCCTGCTGTCACACGCGGGACAGGCGGCCCATGTGGAGGGTCATGTGTCAGTGAGTAATCACTAAGAAAAGCAACTCTCT
Source organism: Glossophaga mutica (assembly GCA_039655065.1). Classification (NCBI taxonomy): domain Eukaryota; kingdom Metazoa; phylum Chordata; class Mammalia; order Chiroptera; family Phyllostomidae; genus Glossophaga; species Glossophaga mutica. The sequence goes on from CM077306.1 coordinate 182,912,664, forward strand.
GAAAGGCTGGTCAACACGTCAGGGTCAGGATGCATCACACGGATATGTGGATGCCTTTGCGTGTGTGTGTGCATTTTAAGTACCTATTAAGACCTGTCAAACATGATCAAGTGTCTTTAATTAAGTGCCTGGGCCAGTCCGTATGCACACATACGCAACTGTTTGTACATTTCTTACCCACTTGTAACTTGATAAACATTTTCTATGGAATTTCATGTTAACTAATTTACCTAAACACATAAATAAAAACACATTGAAATAATTCTTTTCTTTTGCCCACTCTTGGTATTCCAGTAAACATTTTTATATTTCATATACATAAGACTCTCTCCAACTGTTCATGTAGCCAAATTAGAATTTAAAATCCAGAAATGGGTGAGCACTTAACTGTCAAATATCTCTAGTGATTTTTTTGTTTGTTTGTTTAAAATGTTCCAGCTAGTATTTGAAACAGTGCATTGTGTCTAGAACTACTTCTCTTAATTTTAAATCCTGTGTGTATTTCAAGGGGAATTTAATCCATCTGGTTCTGATTCACTTACTCTTAGCTCATCAAAGTGGTACTTTGTAATTGATGTTTGATGTCCAGAATGCCTTGTGGGTTTCTAGGTCATTATAAAGATTCCCCCCTCCTTGCCCATCTGCCCCTCCACAGCCCTGGCCTAAATCAAGAAGTTACATTTTATTTACCCGCCATAGTTTCAAATTATCAGAAATGAGCCCTTGACCAAATGTCAAAGCTCTCAGCCCTGTGCAGTCACAGTTTGGGAATGTGATAAAGTGCACAGCCCTGGGTGGCAGGTTGCTGGAGGCTGAGCATGCTTAGTGGAGCCTGGCTGCTCAGGAGGCAAGGCCACACACTCTGTGCTGTCCTCTAACCTGGGGTCTGAGTCCTCAGTGGATGTCCCTCGATGCTGTGAGCAGAGTTCTGAAACCTTTCATCTAGCACTCACACATGGGATGCCACAGCACTCCCACGCCTGTAATGCGCACAGACATAAACGAGCCCCCAAAGAAAGCTTTCTCGTCGTGTACACAGTCTCTCTATGATTACTTCACATAAGCTCTTACCTCAATAAACCCCTGCTGTATCAGGAAAAGGACATGCTCCACTGCTCATGCTCTCCCAAACTCCAGCAGTAGGAAACTTTCTACCAGCTTCTCAAGCCTTGGTGCCTTTCTATGTCTTTCAAAGGAGACCACAGAATGCTTAAATGTCTCTCATGGTAGGAAGAAAATTCAGTCTATCATTTCAAAATCATTGCAGGATTTTAGCACTGGAAGTGGTCTTTAGGGTCACATAATCATTAAGATATCAACTATCCATAACATGCAAATGGTAAATTGTCTATTTTAGTTCTGCATTTGTTCTTTCTTTGAAATGTTTAGTGACTTATGACCATGGCCTTAGTTGACTTCTCCATTCACTAGTCACTCAGTAAACATTTACTGACCACCCACATTGTGTGAGACACTCTGCTAGGCCCTGAGGCTTTCGGGAAGGCAAGCCTAGTATTGCAAGAGTTCATGCACGCAGCCTGCGCCCACTGAAAGCCCACAGTCCTTCCTTCACTGATGCTGCATCCTTGTGAACCAGCTTCAGGTGTGTACACGTAGGGGCAAAGCAGATGAGAGGTAAAAGCTGCCTGCTCATGAGTCACAAATTCTTTCTGCTTCCTCTTAAAAAGTCTCCTAAGCTTAAAATCATTCTTCTTTCACAACATCAAAGACCAAATGTATGAACATTTATATAAACTCTAATAGTCCAGCTATCACAGCGCTTCATTACACCTGAACCCTCTACGCGTTGGAGACTTTACTTTTACATCTTCATGTGAATGTGGAATTCTTAGAAGTGAAAAGGGAACTTCACCCTTGTGTTATTGACTTTCCTCCATTTATGGAAATAGAAAGTTTCTTCTTTTTGAACTGACTTTTGCTAGCTTTTTCAGAGCCCTTAACAACTGCAGTTTACTATCATACCGTAAAGGAAGAGTTTCCAAGCTACCGATTCATATTGCGGTGAGGTCATCTGAATTTTCAGACTTGAATAGGAATCATATTGTGAAAGGAATGAGCCTAGCTCAAACCAGACCAAACTGAGACCTTATCTTACGAGGACATAGTCTCCCCGGTGGGTGGAGGAGGTGGCCATTGCTGCCTTTTTCTGCATCTCCATTGGCGTGAAGCACATGCGGTTAGTCATTGTGCAAGGGAGCGTGTGGAATGTCAGTATTCAGGTCTACATAGCCAGGCAGTAATTTTTCTGGGAGCCCAATATAGGCACTAAATTTTACTCTCCCCCACCAAATGGGTACACATGCCCTTTAATCTGTCTTCCTGCAGGAGGGCTCCCCTGGCACCATCTAGCCTGAACTCGGGGCCAAGCTTTCACTGGAGCCCCTTCCCGTGAATTACAGCCTGCAGCATGGGGGCTGAATGGAAAACAGCCTCCAGAAACTCAACTGGAAGGGCTGACCGGAATTCAACCTAATGCTGAGAATGGCAGGAAAGCTTTTATTATTCTACTTCATTCTATCTGCTGTGAGGCAGTGCGGCGCCTGGAGTCTGAGCTTAACTCATTTCCCTGGATTTCCGAGTCACAGCCACAGTGCCTACTAAAGCCAAATATCTCACTCCCGAGGCTCACTACACTTCCTGATATAGGATGCACTTGCCTGTCTCCTGGTGACCTTAAACACTAATAAAGGAGTCATAATATGACCTGCACAAGACTTGGAAGCCAACCAGCAGGCAAATGATTGATGGGAGTGCTTTTAGTTATCTACTTTTCGTTCTGCCGCTCTGGAGCAGTTCTTCTTACATTGATTGTGGGAATAGGAGACTTAAAAATATATTGCAGGCATTGCTCTCCACATTGGTGATCGTTAATCCTAAGGCGTAGCAAAAGAAACTCTATGGTAAACTCTGCACACCCACAGGCACCAGCCACAGTTTTCATGCTCTCTTACCCTGGCTTGCTAGAAGGATAGCAATGGCACTTTGGAAACAATTTTCAACACGTGAATGGTCTCAATTTCTGGGTGGGGTCAGAGGAGCAAACTCTCTTGCTGATTTTTTTGCATCACTGACTGCTTTGGTCATCTTCACTTGTCCTCCCTCAAATGTTGTTACCAGAGTGATTAGTGTTTCTGCAGAAGGAGCATGAATTCACAGCCCCAGCCTTTCTTCTTTTTGCTTCTTTAAATTTCTTCAAAAATAAGATCAATTTTTGGTCAAATGCATAATGTGGATCTATGAGGAAAATACCTACTCAACTTATGAATCAGGCCTGGGGAGATCCTCAGAGTTATCTCTCAGGTTTGCTGGTTGTCATATTTCAATGTCTCTAAGCTCTAGTTCCTCTTTTCCTTTGCTTTGTGCATTTTTAAAAATATACTTTTTTATTTTTAAGCATATGTTGTTGATTATGCTATTACAGTTTTCCCAATTTTTTTCTCACCTTTATCCCCCCTCTGCCCTGCATCCCCCTGCCCTGCAGCATCCCAACCCCCTTAGTTTATGTCCATGGGTTGCATGTATAACTTCTTCGGCTTCTCTGTTTCCTATACCATTCTTAACCTCTCCCCATCTACTTTACACCTACCAATTATGCTTCTTATTCCCTGTACCTTTACCACCCCATTCTTCCCCTCCCACTCCCCACTGGAAATCCTCAGTGTGATCTCCATTTCTCTGGTTCTGTTCTGCTCTAGTTGTTTGCTTAGTTTTTGTTTTTGTTTTTGTTTTTAGGTTCAGTTGTTGATAATTAGGAGTTTGTTGTCATTTTACTGTTCATATTTTTGGTCTTCCTCTATTTCTTAGATAAGTCCCTTTAACATTTCATATAATAAGGGTTTGGTAATGATGAAATCCTTTAACTTGACCTTATGGGAAGCACTTCATCTGCCCTTCCTTTTTAAATGATAGCTTTGCAGATAGAGTAATTCTGGGTGTAGGTCCTTGCCTTTCATGACTTCAAATACATTTTTCCAGTCCCTTATTGCCTGTAAGGTTTCTTTTGAGAAATCAGTTGATAGTCTCACAGGCACTCCTTTGTAGGTAACTCTCTCTTTTCCCCTTGCTGCAAGATTCTCCTTTTATCTTTAATCTTGGGTAACTTAATGATGATGTGTCTTGGTGTGTTTCTCCTTGGGTCCAATTTCTTTGGGACTCTCTGGGATTTCTGGACTTCCTGGAAGTTTATTTCCTTTACCATATTGGGAAAATTTCCCTTCATTATTTGTTCAAATAAGTTTTTGATTTCTTGCTCTTGTTCTTCTCCTTCTGGCACCTCTATGATTTGGATATTAGAGCACTTAAAGTTGTCCCAGAGGTTCCTAAGCCTCTCCTCATTTTTTTGGATTCCTGTTTCTTCATTCTGTTCTGGTTGAATGTTTATTTCTTCCTTCTGATCCACATCATTAATTTGAGACCTGGTTTCCTTCACTATAGGTCCCCTGTACATTTTCCTTTATTTCACTTTGGGTAGCCTTCATTTCTCCCTTCATTTTGTGACCAAGCTTAATCAGTTCTGTGAGCATCCTGATTACCAGTGTTTTGAACTCTGCATCACATAGGTTGTCTATCTTCTTGTTGTTCAGCTGTTTTTCTGGAGTTTTGATGTGTTCTTTCATTTGGGCCATATTTCTTTGTCTTGGTGCACCTGTTCTGTTGTAAGGGGGTGTAGCCTTAGGTATTCACCAGGGCAGGGCAACCCTCTTTGCTATAGTGGCACGGTCTGCAGGGAAGAGGTCAGAGAAGGAACAACGCTGCTCGCTTGCTCCTCTATAGCCCCACTTTCCAATGAACTCTCCTGTGAGCTGGGAGCTTCTCCTGCTGTGGCAACCCCTGCAGTATTTTACAGCCAGCTTTGAGTCTTTAGTTTCCTGGTCAGCCAGCACTGCACGCGCAGTCTGCTGCTTTGCTGCGTGTCCTCTCCGACTGGCTGCCTGACTCCTGTCTCTGCCCCTCCTACCTGTTTGGGCGAATGTTTCTTTAACTCCTTGGTTGTCAGAATTCCATGCAGTTTGATTTTCTGGCACTTCTATTGTTTATTATTTTAAAATTGGTTGTTATCCTTCTTTTGGTTGTGCAAGGAATCAAAGTGTTTCTACCTATGCCTCCATCTTGGCTGCAACCACCTATTCTTCTTTCTGGAGAAAGGCTTTTTATATTTCCACTAGTACTATCCCTGTCTACTTAATACATTTAGATTCAGAAGGTCATCTTGTATCTATCTAGGCAGAGGGGCAAGCTGCCCAAATTTTAGTTACTCTTCTGTGTTTGGAAGGTATCCACTTAACAGACAACACAGAAGGAGTGAAACCTGCTCCAGAAGTGTCAGCCTGCCATCCTCAGGGACCAATGGCCTGAGGTGATCTATCACACCACGGCCAGGAATTGTCATCCTATATGAGCACCATATTCAACTATTTCTGATATAATAATAATATCTAACATTTATTATCAGCTATTGCATGCCAGGAACTGTTAAAATACTTTATGTGAATTATTTTTCACAACAATCTTATGGGGAGTTTTATTTCATTTACCAAGAATAACCTTATGGATTTAAATTGTGGTCCTCACTATACAGATGATAATTCTAAGGCTTAGAGAATTTTAAGAACCTTGCTTCAAGCCGAGGACTAACTAATCTTTACAGCTGAGTTGTTTCTAACATTGTATATGGACTTTTTTAAGCGAATGTCTGAATTACTTTGATACTGGTCTGGTGTCCATTGACACCAACACGTGGAGAAGTTACCCAGATACAGTGTGAGAACACAGCATAATTGTAGGAGAGCAGATCCAATCATCAACTCCATTACACGGTATACACATCCTTTAAATCTCATCAACTAGGAGGTTCTAAATTTCATGTTCTATACAAACAATTAATACGAAACAATTTCTGGTACCTCTGAAACTTACTTTAATTCTTCTGCTCTGTTTGGTTATTCACATTTTACTTATGGAAATGTTATATCATTGATCTTCCACTGAAAAAAATTCTCCATAAAATGATCTAGAGAAAGAAGCTGAATGCAGTCTTTCAAATTATTTAAATATTTAAATATGTACATGTTCAAAGGGCTTTTCCTTTCAATTTCCTTTAAATTTAAAACCATTTCCTTAATCCTGTCTTCCAAAGAAAAAGCTTTATATTTCATCCTTTTAAATCACCTTTGAAGACCCTCCAAATTCTGTTTCTGTCAAGTTGTGAAACCCAGAAATGGATACAACTTATCAACATTGAGTAAGACATAGAGACAATGTAAAGATTTTTCTATTTCCTTCTTATATTCTAAATTCCCTATATTGTCCTCAAAAAAGCACCATACTCTAACATATTGCCAATTTCAAAAAATAATCTCCAAATTATTTATTTCATTTTATATTTGTTGTAAATACATATTAAAATTTATAAGTGCATGGTCTGGTTTTCTTCTTCAATCAGACCACTTTTCCTTCCCCCCTTCATCTAGAGCCTGGATAGGTTTTGTTTTTGCCTGCCCCTCAGTTCGAAGGCATCTGTATGTTTTGTGTTTGCTCTGTTCCCCTATCCCAGACTTTTCACTTTAAACATGATCCCAGAATCATAACCTACAGAATAAGCCATTTCCCCAGGATACCACAGTGACCTAGTTAAATGACCCTTTCTGAGTTTACCCCAGCCCCAAATGTAGCTGGCAAAAATGTTTCATATGGAAATAACATCATCTGCACAGTGCTATGCCACTTGTTTTTAAAATCAGCAAGCTCCTAACATAGATTTGATGTCATTTGCAGAAGAGAGAACTGGGCGTCATGAAGTTGATTACTTCGATGACACAACCAGTCGTACCTCAACGCTGTGCTGTCTGGAGGGAGAAAGGCAGAACCTATAAACACACAGGATTCCCACAGCTTGGGCGTGCGCAAGCAAGAGCCAGCGGTGGCGCTAGTCTTCACGCGGGGCGGTGCTGCACAGCAGCGTCAGCGACAGGCCAGAGTCTCCACAAGCCGTCTTCTCCCAACAGGCTGACTCAGACACAGAATCTGGACCTATTTATCTTTTTAAAACTATATGGACTAGGTAGAAGGCCCAAACATCTCTTGTAAAAATGCCACTGAAATGTTTCTTGGTGATTTTTCAGCTATTAGTTGTCTCTCGGATATATCTTTCTCACTAGCATTTTGCCAGATAATAATTGAAATGCTAAGCTAAATTTTCAGCCATCCTTGCATACATCGATAATTAAAGAACTGATTTCTACTTTTGATTTTATAAATCTACATGAAACAGATATATATTTCCGGTCTTGGTTATATAAATTACAGTGATGAGTTACTATTGAACCATGATAAAGTGCAATAATTATTTCAAAGTTGGCCATAAAGATAGAGATTTCTTACAGATTTTTATTATTTATACATGTAAAAAATACCCTTTTTGATATTCAAATTTGTTAGTGAAGCCAAAATTAGATGTAATTTTTAGTTTTAAATATGTTTCAGACTGTGTCTAATGAAAAGGGTACATTTTTCCAGGTAAGGAGCGGTTTGATTACATTTTATTTCCCCCAAAGCTTATTAGTCTCCGCAATAAAAATTCTATGTTTTCCCAGAAAAAGCTAAAATGTTTGACCTAAAACAAGCTTCAGAGAGTATCGATATCAATATTCCTCCGATTATGCTCTGGGGAGCCACAGGGGGTCTGCAGACACCTTGGAAGACTGTCCTGAGACATCTCACCCAGAGCAGCTCCACTTTTGCTCAATTTCACATGTTGGACTTCTGTGTAAGGTTCCATTTGAAGCTCCAAGTACAATCAGGAATATTAGTAATATTACTACTAATAATGCAGATGTGAAATCCAATGGTCAAATGTCCAAATTTTCTAAGCAAGAAAACTGAGATTCAGAGAGATTAAAATGATTTGCTCAAAGTAACACACCTAGTAAATATTTGATTGAATTAATGCTTCCTAAAACTTAAGTGTATATGTTCCATTTAATCAATATTTATAAAGACCTACCAAGTGTAAGGTACTATGCTTGGCCTCCAAGGAATAAAGAAAGTAACATACAGCCCTAGAGTAGAAACCTAGTCTAAAATGCTAAAGGAAAAACACTCAAGATCACTCCATCCAACCTAATTTTTTAGAGTTACCAGCTTTCTGAGAACCACATTTAAAGTAAATGGCAGACTCAAGAAGTGAATCTGTCTTTTCTTACCCCAATTATAATGCACTTTCCACACACCCAAAGTTTGGTTCATGAATACCTAGTCTCTCAGGATGATCCTCCACTTGAAATATCCAACTGAAGATTTGCATTTTATAGATTCTGGAAATTCTTTTTTTTTTTTAATCAGTATTTTTTTTAATTGTTGATATTGTACAGTTTTCTGTCTTTTACCCCGCCCCCAGCCCACCACCCCAGCCCTCCCCACCTTTCTCCCATTTCCACCCCCCATAGTTTTTGTCCATGTGTCCTTTATATTTGTTGCTCTAAACCGTTCCCCTTTTCCCCTGAAATTCCCTCCCCTCCCCCTCTGGTCACTGTCAGAACATTCTCAAATTTAGTGTCTTTGTTTATATTATGCTTGTTTGTTTGTTTTGTTGATTAGGTTCCTGTTAAAGGTGAGATCATATGGTATTTGTCTTTCACTGCCTGGCTTATTTCACTTAGCATGATGCTCTCCAATTCTATCCATGCTGTTGCAAAGGGTAGGAGCTCCTTCTTTCTTTCTGCTGTTGCAAAGGGTAGGAGCTCCTTCTTTCTTTCTGCATAGAACTCCATTGTGTAAATGTACCACAGTTTTTTGATCCATTCATTAACTGATGGGCACCTAGGTTGCTTCCAGCACTTGGCTATTGTAAATTGTGCTGCTATGAACATAGGGGTGCATAGGTTCTTTTGGATTGGTGTTTCAGGGTTCTTAGGATATAATCCAAGCAGTGGAATTGCTGGGTCAAAAGGTATGTCCATTTTTAGTTTTCTTAGAAAATTCCATACTGTTTTCCATAGTGGTTGTACCAATCTGCAATCCCACCAACAGTGCACTAGGGTCCCCTTTTCTCCACAACCTCTCCAACACTTGCTGTTTGTTGCTTTGTTTATGAAGGCCATTCTGACTGGAAATTCTATAGTAAAGAAAGTAGAGTAAAGCTTAGACTACCATTGTAAAAGTTATTATCATGGAATACTATTCATGTCATATCATTCTTATTTATTTCCCAACGAACACAACTTGAGAAATTTGGCACAGTGTTTTCTCCTCTTCTAGACTGTAGTAGATTTGGAGCTGAACTCAAGAAGGATCTTCTTTGAAGACCCACATTTTTACGGTTTACATATAAAGGGGACTTGAGAAATATAATCTCAGCGATGTGTTAGACTGGATGTATTGTTTATATACATCTATTGTTTGAAATATTACAGGCCATTATGTACATATAATCAAATAAGTATGATCAAATGCAATATGAAGAGTGTTAACAAAGTATGTTAGTTTTAATATCAGTTCACACTTGTTTGTATCATCATGATAATCTACATTTTTTCTTTCTAAATATAATGGTACATTATAATTCATTGGGAATATTGAATTAATTTTAGTAAGAATTAGTAAATACTTTCTTGACCAACTTTCAGAGATAAAATGACTTTTCTGCAAAATAAAAATCAATTTGTTTTTCTTATAAAGCACACATATCTTAGTGCATTTTGTTTTGGTCAGAATGGGAAAAATAAAAAGGAATGACTAGCGAAATTCCCCCCCAAATAACCATATAAGGTACACTAAACCAAAATAATACTGTAAATCTTGGGAGAGAACCTGTTCTTGCAAGATTTGCAGACCAATTTTTCAAGATCAAAAGTGTTTATACAAGCTCACAAAATCTTGGATTTTTTCCCAGACTAAACCTCCAGCACTTCTGCGGTCGGCCCATCACTAATATTTACAATATTTTTGACATTTCACGACGTGGACTCACAGGCCTTTATGATCGGCTAGCTTCCGAATGCGATGGAGTGCCGGAACAACCTGCTGTGTGTGACAGGCAGTCGGACGTCACTGGCGCTCTGCAACAGGAAGCAAATGACTTGTAGGGACCATGAGCCTGTTGTGTCCTGTCCACTTTGCTAGTTGAGAAACATCATTGGGGAACCATTAGTGCATAGAGGGCCTTGCTTTACACCTGAGAAGGGCTCCGTGCCGAGTGATTTGAGGCCTGTGTTTAGGCGATGTTCCTTCCTGGAGTATTACATTTCCTGACAGAAAACTTTTAGAAATAGGTTGTCAAATATGCTGATAATCTTAACCCTTTACAATAACACCTAGCTTAGTGCCTTACACTTAGTAGGCCTTTATAAGAATTTTCAATAAATCCATGTACTTACCAAGTTGGAACATGTAAAATAAAGTAAATCCTGAGTTCTGTGGTAATATATACGTTTAATGATCCATTTATCCACGGTGATTTATTATTTTTTCCAAAGTCTGGTTATTCCTAATAATGCTTCTAAAGATCGCATGAATTGCCAATGACAGTAATAGGATAAAGCCATAGATGCTCTTTATTCACCAAATTAGGATTCTCCTCCAAAATCATCATTGTTATTCAGCCCCCAGAAATAAAGAGATTCCTTCCCCTGGATTATGAGGCTTCACATCTGCAACATTTATTCTCCAAACTCAAAGTTTTTGTATGTGATCAGTTATAAGAAAATCTATTAGGTACAACAAAGATGGATGAGATAAGGGTCCTGTTCTCAGAGAGCTTCAGTCTAATTTTGGAATCAAGACAAATACAAACACAAACACAGGCAATAACACTTACCACCAATCAGTGGTATTTGAAAGCTCTATAATGGAAGTAGAGGTTTGGATGCTTACATTGAGAATTAAAAAAAAAAAAAAAAACAGGATTGATAGTTGCATGTTTCCATCTGCCTTTTAGAGGGTGGCGGGTATAAACAAGGAGACTATCCTGATTCACATACAATTTAAAGCCCCACTGAGGCTCAGCACTCATACCCCGCTCCTTCCAACACTGGCATCACGGCCATTCTTTGGGAGGGCACTTCCAGAGGCACGTGTGCCCTCCCCTCCATCATCCCAACAGCATCCAAACCTTTACCTCTTCCTTTTTCTACCCTGGCCCAGCCTAACTCTATAGGAACATGACCCTTCACTTCCCAGAGTTCCACAGCAGGATTAGAAAGGGGCCAATTTAACAGGAGAATAGAAGTAGTGAGCACACCCTTAACAATAATTCGACTGGGGTTCTCTTCCCCTAGTTGGTCAGTGTCTATTAATGTGGTTGATAATTTACAACTTGCAGTCCTGCCATTGGACTCAGGCTAATTGCAAGGCAGCTCTCAGACAACCTGGGGGCAGCTCTGAGCAGTGCGACATTTAAGGTGGCAGGCCAGATCTGCTTCTCTGGGAGTCCAGCCCTCTCAGAAGATGCCGTGTAAGGCAAGGCTGCCAGTTACAGGGGATAATTACAAGGGGCTGCCTAACTGCCATGGCCATAGAAATTTAACCCGAGTGTTTTCAGGTAACTGCCAGCCCTGAACCTGGCTGCCTTCCATGGGCCCCACAGGCCCCATGTGAAGTGGGTGTTTTACAGCAAGTTACAGCAACACAGCTGTTTGCACTAGAACTTAACCCAGGTATGCCAGACAGCTGTGCCAAAGCACGTCTTACTATTGCATTAATTCAAAAGCAACCCACATTAAAAAAATTTTTTTTGACTCTGACTGGTGGTTTCAGTTTCTTGTCAAGAACTGTTTATTTAATTCAATTTAATAAAATGTTTTTAAGTACCAACTATGTTGGTGCTTTCGACATCTGAAAGTAATAAAGGTACAGACCCTTCCTCGAAGACAGAGACATCAGCCCAACCCTTAAGTAACATCCTAACTAGTATGGACACATGCACACACCCCAATGTTATAATGCAAAAATAGGAATAAATATAAACTAAACGATGATACAAAAAATAATGATTATTTCTGATTAGATTAGTCAGGAAAGGCTTCCCAAAGATGACGGCTTTTGAACTGGACTTTGTAGGGTAAATACAAATTCTCTAGGCACAAAAGAAAGGAGAAAGGCCTAACAGAGGGAATATAATGCACCAAAGTATGAAAATGTGAAATATGATGGGAGAAAAATGAGTAGATCAAATTTAGTGAGGGTAAATCACTAAATGAGTTTAGTGAGCAGATGAGTCTGGGTGATCAGTTCCCACTTAGAGACCCCCGGCAGAGAGCTAGGAGTCACGCCCCGTCCAGCACACATGGGGGGCCATTCCAGGGTGTTACACAGCGTGTGGCACAACCAGGGTGGCTTTCTAAAAGCTCACTCCGGCAGCCCCTGCTAAGGGAGACTCCAGGCAGCTGAGAGAATATTGCAACAGTCCAGGAAAGAGAAAGGGAGGACATGGAGTGATGAAGCTAATAAAAAAGAATTCTGCTTAATAGGCTCATGGAAACTGCAATGGTTCCCCCTTCATTCTGCAGCCAGACTTTGGATTTTGGTGTACATAGATTTGTTGGTGAGTGAAAAGAACCACCATGGTCTTAGAAGCAGTACCAATAGAAGAACACTAAAATGATCAATTATAGAACATTAATATTTAAAAACATCCTAAAAGGTCTATTCCAGCTCCCTTGTTTTACCTACAAGTTAGTTGGCTAATTCATGGCAAATTCAGCCTGGGAGCCAGGTCCCCAGCCAGTGAGGCACTGGGTTGTTTTGTAGGGTCTTGTTATAGGCTGAATTGCATTCCCGCAAAAGTATGTTGAAGTCCTAACCCTCCAGTACCTATAAATGCGGCCTTATTTGAAAATAAGCTTGGCAAATGTAATCAAAATGAAGTCATCAGAGTGGGCCCTCATCCAATATGATGGGTGTCCTTACAAGAAAAAAGAGATTGTCATATGAAGACATGAAGACACAGGGAAAGTACCATGGAAGATGGAAACAGAGATTGAACTTACTCAGCTGAAAACTAAGGACAGCCAGGGATTGATGGCCATCACCAGAAGTTAGGGAGAGGCAAGGAAGATCCACCCAGAATCTCAGAGGGAGTCCAAACCTGCCAATACCTTGATTTCAGACTTCTGTTTTTAACAACTGTGAGGGCATTGACTTCTGTTGTTTTAAGCTACCTATCTATAGGATTTTTTTTACGGCAGCCCTAACAAACAAATACAGATATTAAGATTTAAATGTTTTGTGTATGTATATCTGTGTGTGTGGTAAAGTGCCTCTTAAATAGCTCAAAGATTATGCCTAATGCAGAGCTAAATTAAAAAAAAAAAAAGAATAAATGAAACTCCATAAGCATTGCCTACCGTAAACCTGTTTGGCTCACTAGTAAACCTCATGTTCACAGTTTTCATACAATGAAAAGATTTTGGCAACCAAAGTTTGAATATATTTTATGAAGCATTTTTACCCATTATCTTATTTCATCTTCACATCTGTTCTGTTCTGGGAGGTGGGGAAGAGTGAGACAATGGTCGATTGCCCAAAAGTTACCAAGTAATGGAGCCAAAGTCAAACGGCAGGGCTTTGGCTTCAAGTCCTGTGCTTGTGCCTGCATTCTGCCCCATTAGTACCTTCAGCAGCTCATATCTGGTGAGAATCATTCAGGATGAGCTGAGGTTGTGGGTGAGGAAGACCTCTGCCCAAGAATTGCTTATATATGTATGAACTCATGAAGAGTGGACTTGAGATATTAGCACAAGTGCCAGCAAGCAATTCTATTTCCAGGAGAGAAATGCTAGTGATATAATGTAAGAACATAAATAGTCCATTTCATTCCAGCCAACATTTATATTCAGAGACTTGGGGAGTATAGAAGAGAGCCTATAAAATGACATGTTGTTGCATCTCTTGCCTAGCTAGCTCCTGAGTCCAAAGAAATAAAAGGACCTTCTATAGCTTTGAAAACCAGAACCAACTCAGCTTCTCTCAGACATGCTGGGCCTACTCTTTTCTCAAGCGTCATCCTATAATTTAATGTCTCAATTCTCATTGTGAGATTCTTACGATTGGTAAGAAAAATCAGATCTTGGCTAAATGAGTCCATTCAGGTTTCGTTGTTTTTGATTTGGAGTTTGTATTTGTTTGTGAGAGGCTGGAGAGCTCGTGTAGGTGGTGTCAGGGAGACAAATTGCTGACCATTAAACAGAAGAGAAAAAACAAACTTCTGGGAAACAATGTGATGTGTGACCACAAAATGACATGTATCAGAAACTGGCTAACAGTATTACATTAACTACAGTGGTGCTACGCATCTGGAAGAAGGAGAGGTAGTGGGAGGAAGAGAAGGAAGAGGAAGAAATCTTCTCCATTTGTATAGATCAGTGAATGACAGTGGTTTTCTAAACCATCTTGTGGATTTTTATTCGAGTAGCCAGAGAGTGACAACCAGTCTCAACCGGGAGACCTTTGCATGACAGCATAAAGCACTGCATTCCTGAAAACTTACAAAACTAAGGGTCATTCTCTATGTTTCATGTCCTAAAAGTACTTAAAAGTCACGGATAGTGACTCAAAGGTAAACCTCACCCTGCCATCTTTCCTAACTTCCTGACCAATTTCCTCATCCAGGCCAGAAATGTGTATAACGTTTCATCTCCAGAGGGACATGAGGAACACAGCGGAGGATGTCTCCACATCCACATGAAAGCCCTTTTGCACTGGAGCTGTGACTCCAGGTGTGAGGAACAGTTCTCCAGACTAGCGATGTCTGTGCAGCCTATGGAAGTTGGAGTTGCAGCTTTAAAGGCAGTGACGCTCGCGCACGTAGCTTTCTTCACCCTGTACCCACTCGTACCCTTAAATAAAAGTCAGGTCAATTATACTACACTGTATTCCAGAGGAACGTCCAAAAATTCTTCAGTTATACAGGAATGTCATGTATCCTCCATTACTACAAATAAGGAAGTCATTATTCGCTTTGGAAATCTTTTCCTTCATTTTTTAAAAGAATATTCATTTTAATATTTATTTATTATAATAGGACTTGGATTTGCTCTACACCTTTTTAAAATTTTTTAAAGATTTTATTTATTTATTTATTTATTTTTAGAGGGGTAGGGAAGGGAAGGAGAGAGGGAAAGAAACATTGGTGTGTGGTTGCCTCTCATGCACCCTCTTCTGGGAACTGGCTTGCAACCCAGGTATGTGCCCTGACTGGGAATTGAACCTACAACCCTTTGGTTTGCAGGCCAGTGCCCAGTCCACTAAGCTATACCAGCCAGGGCTGCTGTATAGCTTTTAAAGTAAAAAATTGTCATTCCCCACCCAATAGAATAAATTGGGAATGCAAATGTTTATGAAGATTTTATTCAAAAGTTCCAAAGAAGGTTAGAAGAATTTTCTATGGATAATTGAGACTCCACAATTAAACCCAATAGGTTTAATGCAGATAGATTTTTGTGGCTTTAAGAGTTAAAACGCCAAGACCCCCACCTCTTTACATCTGTCCCTGCTTTACATATGAGAAACTCAGAGGGCCTCACCAACCTCAAGGCTGCCGTAGAGCTGCTCTGGAATGCATGCCCACAGCCGACCCAGCGGCACCACACACAGTTTATGACTTTTCACCCTGTTAGCTGCTCTGCCCAGATTTTCAGGAGAAGGGCAAGGCTGGCTGCTTTGCCACTGCCCCAGAGCTGGTGTGACCTCCTAGGAGCACAAAGCAGCATGCAGGGCAGTTGCTGTGAGGTCTGGGACCTCCCCAGCACTGAAGTGGTTAACTTGTAGGAAGACCCAGAGAAAGAAAAACAGACTAAGAACTGCCGTATGCTGGGAGGAGGGCTAGAAAACGAGGCTGTTGCTGTTGTTTTCATTGTGTGCACTCTAATCAGGGAGAGTAAGAACAATGATGCATGTAATGCTGATTTTGGAACGTGTCCATGCAGCTTTTCCCAGGCTAGACAGCCTTGGGAACCACTGATAGAGTGGCAGACCAGGGGCACAGCCTCAATCACCAAGCCCAGGGCAGGGCAGCCTTTTCTGTGGATAAAATATGTGAGGGATGACAAGAATCTTCCCAGCATGGGAAGTGGCAGTAACACAAAAATACACAACAGGGGAAAACTGTGAAGGCTTTGCATCTTGCAGCCCTGGCCACTGGATGTGATATTTGAAAGATAGGAGACTTCTCCTTCTACCCACCCCATCCCATTTTTCTTTTCTGTTTGTTTGTTTCCCTTTTTGCATTCAACTTGCCCTCCCTTTCTTCCCCGCTCCCCTCCCCCATACTCCCTCCCGCACACTTTGAAGCCCAGATGAAAGCCCTGTGTTGTGGCTGCTGGCACCAAGCAAGCAGGCGCAGGGGGACGACTGAAGTGTGCTTTAGTTTAAGATGCTGTACTTTTTTCCCCAAGAAAAAGGGGCTAAAATCAGCTTGAAACAATACATTGCATTTGGCTGGAAAGCATACTTTATGTATCTAGGACTCCAACATGGTCCTAATTTTTCAAAGCTTTTGTCTTCAAGGATAAGAGAATAACTAAAACGTGGCATCCTCCCTCAAAGTAAATGCATATAACGGCAAGGGTTTGAAAGAGTGGTATTGTTTAATAACATAAAACAAGAAAGAGGCAAAAATCAGGCACATGAGCTTTTGGTGTTGACACAATAGCAGAGCGTAACTTTCTCAAGTGTTGTTGAAACAGCTCCCTTACTTTTAAATAGCACATTCAAGCCAGGCTGGACTAAATGGTTCTGAAGGAATGACTTCCAAACGTTTGCTTAGTTATTCTGTTACCAGATTTAGCAAATAAAAATTCAGGACACCCAGTTAAATCTGAATTTCAGCTAGACAATGATACATTTTTAGTATAAGTATGTGCCATGCCATCTTTGGAATAAACTTATGCTAGGACATTTATTTCTTGCTGTTTATCTGAAATTCAAATTTAACTAAGTGCCCTATATTATTGTATCTAGCAACTGTACTAGTTGCAACAGTTTTTAAATCAACTCAGCTTTTTTAAAAAAATTAAAAGCCTTATTACAGCATGACTTAATTTGAGATTCATCAGATTTGGTCACGGGGGCATTGAATATATATATCATCCTTACTACGACAGAGACTGTCCATAGTAAGGCCCCTCCTCACCCCCGTGAACCCATCCCCTCAACGCACACCATGAGTTACACCTTATATTCACCAGCCCTGCCCCCCTACATACACACGTACTCCACAGGAGTGTTTAAAAGGATTCTGTGTGTATTTTTTTCCGTCAAAGGAAGGATTGGCTAATGTGTTTCTTAGAGCAATAGGTCAGTATATAAAGTCAACTCCATGGAAAGTGCATATAGCTCCCATTTGGCCATTACCTAAAACTGCAGTTGCTATGTCAAATAGCAACAGCTCATGAGATATAAATGAGGCATAATTATTTTTGGTTAAATTTTTTTTCCTGCCCCGGGCAGTGTGGCTCAGAACATTGTCCCATAAACCAAAAGGTATTGGGTTCAATTCCTGGTCAGGTATATGCCAAAGTTGTGGGTTCAGCCCCTGGTCAGGGAGTGAGAGGCAACTAATCCATATTTCTCCCTCACATCAATGTTTCTCTCCCCGTCTCTCTCCCTCCCCTTCTCTCTCTTTCTCATGTGTGTGTGTGTGTGTGTGTGTGTGTGTGTGTGTATCCTTGGGTTAGGATTCATTTTTTTTAATTTTTCCAATTTATCTACTCAATGCACTGAAACTTGGTTTGATTATTTTATGTTCAGTTTAAAACCAAACAAAATGTGTTTATAGACATAAAATCAACCCAAAGGAATCACTTGCAAAGTTCAGCTGTCTTGGCCATAGATGCTATATTGACAAACCTCTCTTGTTCACATGATATTGTATTCACATAAACGTAAATAAAATTGAAGGCCTGGTATTTTTTGCCCCTAAAAATACTATCCTTTAATGTGATGCATGAGGTTGGTAAGCTTCGAAATGATGGGGACAGAAGATGGGCTAAGAAAAAGACTCAGAATATATGGAGGACAGTTTTGGAGGAGAACATTCAGAGTGGTCTGAAGTCTCAATGTACATAAAATTCAAAAGGTGTTTGGATAAGTGGTGAGAGTTGCATTTAAACCTGTAGCTGGAGGATCATTGAGGGTCATCTAGAGAGTCATGTCTCTTTTGGACAACAGTTTCCTCCCTACCAATACTATTTTTTTTTTTGATTAGGCAACAGATTTCTAGTAAAAATGTGGTTCCTACTGATTAGTTTTTCAGTAAAAGTCCACTGTTGCTTCCTCTTAAAATGACACCAGAAAACAAATCCTTAGAAAATTTGACTTCTGGCCAAGATGGAGGTATAGGTAGATGCACTGTGCCTCCTCACACAACTAAAAGAAGGAAACAACAAGTTTAAAAACCAAAAATAACCGGAACTTACAGAAAATCAAATTGTATGGAAATCCAACAACCAAGGAGTTAAAGAAGAAACATTCATTCAGACTGGTAGGAGATGTGTAGACAGGCAGCGGGGCAGAGAGGATGTGCGGCAAGGGGGCCACTGGAGGACCAGGGCTGGCAAGGCGGTGACTGGTGGACTGAGCGGTCCCATATCCGCATGCATATGAACCAGGAGGAACAACTGGGGAGCGAGACACACCGCACAACCCAGGGTTCCAGCTCTGGGAAATAAAGTCTCAAACATCCGATTGAAAACACCTGTGGGGGTTGAGGCACCAGCAGGAGAAACTCCCAGCCTCACAGGAGAATTCCAACAGGAGAACTCTAACAGGTTCCTGTTGGAGAGACCCACGGGGTCCTAGAACGTATACAAACCCACACACGGGGAATCAGCACCAGAAGGGCCCAATTTGCTTGTGACTAGTGGCGGAAGTGACTGAAAACTGGCGGAGAACCGAGCAAGAGGCATTGTTCCCTCTCAGACCCCTCCCCCACATACAGCATCACAACCCATCAATGTGGGTTGTCCTACCTTAGCGAATACTTAAGGCTCTGCTCCTTTTAATGTAACAGATGGGCTGAGACAAAAAAAATCCACCCAAATGAAAGAATAGATCAAAGTTCCAAAAATAGAA
Source organism: Glossophaga mutica (assembly GCA_039655065.1). NCBI lineage: Eukaryota > Metazoa > Chordata > Mammalia > Chiroptera > Phyllostomidae > Glossophaga > Glossophaga mutica. The sequence goes on from CM077306.1 coordinate 182,931,750, forward strand.
CTAAGTAATGAAGAGATAGCCAACCTATCAGGTGCAATGTTCAAAACACTGGTACTCAGGATGCTCACAGAAATGGTTGAGTATGGTCACAAAATAGAAGAAAAAATGAAGGCTACGCAAAATGAAATAAAGAAAAGCTATCATTTAGAATGAAAGGGCAGATAAAATGCTTCCCAGTAAGGTTAAGTTAAAGGAGTTCATCACTACCAAGCCCTCATTATATGAAAGGTTAAAGGGACTTATCTAAGAAAAAAGAAGGTGATCAAAAACTATAAACAGTAAATGACAACAAACTCACAACTATCAACAACCGAACCTAAAAACAAAAACAAATAAGCAAACTACTGGAACAGGAACAGAATCATGGAAATAGAGATCACATGGAAGGTTATTAGTAGGGAAGGGAAGGGGGAGAATGGGGAACAACATACAGGGAATAAGAAGTTAAATGGTCAGTACAAAATAGACAGGGGGAGGTTAAGAATAGTATGGGAAATGGAAAAGCCAAAGAACACATATGTATGACCCATGGACATAAACTAAGGTGGGGGAATAATGGTGGGAGGGGAGATGCAGGGCAGAGGAGAATAAAGGGGAGAAAAAAATGGGACAACTGTAACAGTATAATCAATAAAATGTATTTTTTAAAAAAGAAAATTTGTTGAACATCACTGTACTTTTCAGTAAAACTCACAGGGTTCAATTTGAAGATGGACTTAAACCTCGATACACCAACCAAGGTAGTGTCACATGATCTTTAACCATCCAATTTTCAAACACAGTCAAGACAACCTCCTTAAGTAAGTTAGAATATTTACTTTATTCATTTAAGAAATGGAAGAAATGTAGTTATCGACCTCCTTGTTTCCCTATTCAAACACTCATCTATGCTCATTCACTTGTTCATCTGTCTGCTTATACAGAGTGATAACATGTTTACCTAATGAACCCATATATGTGTATAGCTGGTGAAGTAGCATAATGACTGAGAGTCTGACAAATTTGGCCTAATTCAGCTCTGATGCTACCAAATATATAAACTTGGACAAGTCTATTCTCCATTCCTTGCCAAAAGACTGAGAAATAACAAGATGCTTACTTTTTTTAATTCACTTATTTTTAGAGAGCAGGAAGCGAAAGAAGAAAGAGAAGGAGAGAAACATTAATGTGAGAGATAAACATTGATTGGTTGCCACTCACACGCCTCCAACCAGGGACCTGGCCCACAACCCAGGCAGGTGCCCAGACCAGGAGTTGAATTGGCATCCTTTTGGTCTGCAGGACAACACCCAGCCCACTGTGCCGAACCAGTCAGGGTGACACTTAAGTTCTTTGAAAAAATAAGAATATAAGACCAGATGCTTAAAAATTCCTTTTTCTGAAATTCAATACCAATTTCCATCCATAGGACACATTTTCTACTCTGAGTATCAAAAAGCAATAATTGCATACCAATTAATTGCATTTAATTAAACATTTTTATAGCAATGATTATTTTTGGAAAACTTGTATCCAAATAGAACATACTTTTGATCAGAATCACAGAAAAAGTACACATACAGCAATGACATTATCAACTATTAGACCTATATATTCTCTACTTTGGGAAATTAGAATTTGTGACTATTGAATTTTGGCCACTGAATTTTCTAATAAAGATAATTCATGAATATAAATGAGTACGTATTCATTCAGATGGTGTGCCCATTTGTGGGCATCACAAATTCAAGGCTTTTCACTGCATTGGAGTACAGACACGCAGAGGAAATATACAGAGAAAATGTTTTTAAACATTTGAGAGCACAAATGACACCATCATTGCTTTCAATGGTGTAATCAGATATAAAAGGACTTGGATCAATTACAGGATTGATATGGCATATGGAAAATTCTGTTCTTTTAGGGGGAAAAAAATGCAAAATATGGAGACTGGGAACCAGGAACCAATCAAGGAAATATCTGAAAAATGAAACAAACATCTAGTTTGCTGATCAGAACCAGCACCCAAGGATTATTGTAGAGAACTCATTGAAATCATCAATCAAGTCTCAGGAGAGTAAAAATGACAACCTGGATAAAGAATAGAGGGAGAAACTGCACAACGAAAGTATCATGAGGGAGCTATTAGAGTCCCGAAGTCCTTTCTTCAGAGCTACAAGCCTCTGGGATCGGCTTTCTTCTCTCTGCAGCTCCCTGGCAAAAGGGATTAGCCAGGTTCCTTCTCGCACTTCCCAAAGACAGACTTCAGAGATCTGGAGGCAGAGTGGTATCCAAGGAGGGAATGCATTGCTTTCTCTGTGCTTGTAGATCTCCCCTTCTCCTGACATATCATCCCAAAGATCTTTAGTAATGAGATCGCTTAAAAATGACATCACGTACTGAGTTTTGTGCATGATTTTACTGCTGCCAGAACTTCACTGGGATTAAAGCTTTGACCTACCTATATATTTTACCTACATAATTGTGTGGGGGAAAATAGGTTTTCATAGAGCACACCTTGCTTGTTTTATTTTGCTCATTATTTAGGAATGCATCTTGTCCTCTAAAATATAAATACAAAACAAGAGCCTGTTTACAACAGTCTCTCCCTCCAATGCAAAGATGGTAAAGCTTTTCTACACTAGATGGTAAAGCTGCTTTTCACATAATCTTCTTTTATTGGGTTAAATTGTTATTCAAGTTGGCTTCCTGTTGCTAACCAACAGTCTCTCAATATATAGAAAATGTATTCAATACTTCACCTAAGGTGGCTGTAAAAAGTTTGTATGTGAAGCCCACCTCCCCACTGATTTCCATGTTCAACTTAGAACTCTGTTTCTTCTCTTCTAAAGGGAATGAAAAGGAATCCCTAACAGACAGCAGAAGCAAGGTGACCCCACAGGAATTTACAATAGAGGAACCATATAGACTCTCTCCTATAAAGGCTAGCTGGGCTTGGGACATTGACCCCTAAGTCAGACTTCCCTTTTTCTCTGAGAAATTGAAAGTCACTTGTCTCACTGTGACCATAGCGTGGACATTGCTTTACCCCATCCTCCTTCTCCCAGTTGCTGGCAGAAACTGGAAAGACTTAGAAGTCCATGGAGCACACAAGCCACCACATTGTCCTCTTCCCCTTTGTGAGTCTGAGAGGCATGTAGGTGTTGTGTCCTAGTAGCCTTCTTCTTAGACTATAGTCCCAGAAGAACAAGAATCTGTTCACTCCTTTTACAATTATTTAACAACTATTATGTGCCAGAAAACATGCCAGGCAGATACGATAGTGAGCAAAGCCGATGTGTGCTGGGCCATCAAGAAGTTTACAAGTCAGCGAGAGAGCTGACCATTAGTCAACTAATCACTTAAATAAATGAATCATATAAAACTGGTAAGTGCAATGAAGAAATAATACAGAATGTCATCAGGATATAAGGATTTCCAAATACATTTCTCGCTGTTGCCCTCATAGACTGCCTAACACCAATTTTTTTGGGTGGGGTGGGGGGTGAAGACAGGGTATAAATTAAATGCTGAATGTGCATTAATTTGTTGAGAAAAATCCCAATACTATGTTCTTCTTGCATTTGGTAAAGCTATATACTCATTGTATATAAACCTCAATTACTATCCAGCAACACCATATTAATTTTTATCATTTTTATGTGTAGGAGGAATCAATAAATTTTGTAGGATATCAATTTCCATCTAATTGGATCTTGCCACTCCCAGAAGCAATGATGTCTGTATTACACAACTTTGTTTGTTCCCAAGTTCTGAAATACACCTCACTGGAAGATTATCTTTGGTGAAGTGTAAATAAATTTAGCTTCACTTTCCCCTCACATGTGCCATAAATATTTTCCAAAATGTATTGATAATGATTCAGTGTTTCCACAACTTACTGTTTCCAAATTCTAACACAAAGTTTTAATAACTAAATATGTACATATGTATATATGTATGTGTATGTATATATACAGAAGTATATATGTGTGTATGTATATATACAGATATGTATATTGTGTGTATATATAGTTACTACTAGTAATAACAAAAATAAACTCTATCACTTACTGGATGTATAATAAGAGTGAGTAAATTAGTTTTCATCATCTGTAAAGTGAGTGAATTAAGAATTACCATACAAAACTATTGTCAAGGTTAAAGATAACATATGAAAAGTGCCTGGGACTTAAAAATACTCCATGAATTGTGATGGGATGATAGTAATTATTACCGGAATTAAGTGGTTTAATTTAGTGTCCAAATAACAGGGAAAACACCATATGTAAATCATGTCATGAAAATAAGAAAGCTTCCACAAAGTAATTCCTTTTCATAAAGTGGGTAGTGCATTCAACAACATAGATAGCAGAGTTAAGGAATTTCTGGAGGAAGCTATGCCATTGCAGAATGAGACACCTGGGCTGTGAGAATGAGACAAAAGGGAATAGACTTAAAATTGCAATCAGAAAGATCTCAAGTTGTAAGACATTAGAGTCAGAGGATAAAACAAAACAGGCATTTCCTTGGATGGTTCAGTAAGTGGAAGTTCTGAGTTTGGTTAGCCAACATCCTATCGAATGAGTGAGGAACATCTAGGGATCCCATCAAGGTCCCAGTGACCTGCTGGAAACTGTCCATTCCAATTAAAAATGAAGCCAGACTCAAATTAAAAGGACTAGTAGTATATGCCACAATGGTATCATTTGATCCAGTAGAGTAATCTTTTCTTACAGCTTATGAGAGTTGCTGCTACTAACTTACATGTGATTGAGTCAACAAGAGAAAAGGGCAGAGCTACTATCACGGGATTAATGTATTATTATTATTCCCTTTTCAAATGATGTTTATCCCAAAGAACATTATGCTTTGTAAGAGCATAATAGTTCATTTTGGGTTGCTAATTGGTATGAACTTCTTAAAGTTATTTTCAGAAACCATGATACTACCATTTGGCAATATAATTGACTAACATATTCTGCAATTGGTAAACAGTCACTAGTTTCTTTAAAATTGTTTATTCATTACCAAAACTTATCTACAAATACAGTCCAGTGAAACATTAAATTGGTACTCCAAGCACTTTGCTAATAATTTAAAAGCAAATGCTTTCTGATTTAACTATCTGGAGTAAACTACCAAATTTTCATTCTTTAAAAAAAAGCTTTAAAAGTGTTTCTCTTGCAAATTGTATAACATATGTTATACATACAGAACTCTTTAAATAGGATGAGGTTAATCCACAGTTTTAACATTAAAAAGTATTTGACTCTTTGTAGCATGGTCTCCAAATGTGTGAAAGAAACATGTGGACTTGTCCTTACCATCATGAAATGCTTAAGAAGTGTTCATCAAGCACTTAAATTTCAACTGGATGCCATAGATTTGCCTATTAAAATGTTTCATTTTCAAGGAACTCCCTTGTTCTGAGGAATATACAAGTTGCAAGCAGACATTATCAAATTCAAATATATATACATATATATGTATATAATCTGTATGTCTCTGTGTGTGTATGTGTGTGTATAGTCTGTATATATAATGTATGTGTCTGCATCTGTCTCAAAAATCAATACATAGAGAGCAAACAACCCAATTTTAAAAATAGACAATAGGTTGAAACAGATACTTTGCAAAAGATTTATGAATAGTAAAGAAGCACATAAAAAGATACCTATCCTCATTAGTCATTAGGGAAATGCAAATTAAAACCACATTGAAATACCACTAATGCACCTATTAGAAAGGCCAAAATTAGAAAAACTGGCCACACCAAGCACTGGCAAGAATTCGAAGGAACTGGAACTCGCACCTGTGTTGGTAAGACTACAAAATGGTGCAACTGCTTTGGAAAACAGGGTCTCTTGATAAATCCATGAGAATGAGTCTGAAGCGAATAGTAGGCAAATAGCTGTACACAGCAAACTTCTAGGGAGCATCATTCACATCCTAGTCCATGTGCATGGTTTGCCCCCAGAAATGTATAAAGCATTACCTGGGTGTCCTCATGTGGCAAAACATATCAAGGAAGTTGGTTTTGAGGAGAGAAATAGGATGTGGCTGGGTCTGGGGGAGTGAAGCAGGTGAAACTATATATCTGAAAGCTGAAAAAGGATGGCCACTCTTGAGGAACAAAACATCAGTTTTGCCACTTGCGGCTGTATGAAAGCTAATGGAAATGAAAAGAAAGACATGTGTGATTCAGTGGGCAGGTCCTGGTAACATTTGCCTCCAACACTGGTGATAAGGAGTGGAAAAAGTCACTCAATAATACAAACCACCACTGGGGTTTTAAATAGAGAATAATGAGGTTGGATAAGTGAAATTGCTATCGTGGGCAGTTTTTCCATTAAGCAACCTTGACCTTCAGAAGAATCTGACAGCCATATAAGAAAATGGCGGAAATTTTACAGGGATGGGAAGAGGATTGGTGCACAGAGAGGTCTGGGGTTTCTTAAAGAGAACTCAGGCAGGGAGGAGGATGTCGGGGTCAAAATATTAACTTTCCTCCCACCTTATAAGCCCTTCTAGCTGGGCTAATAGTCAAATCAACATGAGACAGAGTAACAGGAGAAATGTCCAAAATTTATTTTGGATGTACATGTGGAGATGCCATAAGAATATGAAGCTCAAGGAAGCATCAGGCGGTTGACGCTTATGGACAATTGTGGACAAAGGAGAGGGAGGCAGGATCTGGGATTTAAAAGTGAAAGCAGGCAATTTACAGGTAGGAGACAAAGAGCAAACATGCAGTAAACAAACTCTTGCTGGGTCATGCAGAAACAGAGGGACACAGAGGGAAGTTCAACGCAAGGGCTTTGCTAGGTTTCCCCCTGTCTGCCATATTTAGTTTATATTATGATGCTACGGTAATGCTCCTTTTCTTTACATAGGTTTTTCGATCTGCATTCCTTTAAGGCAGGTGAGGGGGGAGGGTCGAAAGTTCTTTGTGAGTCTTTTGTTTCTTAATAACCAGCTTAAAATTACTATATCAAGCAGCATATTTTGGGGTGGCAAAACTTTGATCCCCCTCAAGGGCTCTGACAAACTAAGATTGTTGAGCATCTGTATGCTGTATACTGATTTACTCTAGTGGGAAAGCTAATAAGAGTAATAACAGCTGCTACTTATATCATTGTCCCCATTTTATAGGTTAGGACATCGAAGACTCAAGACTTAAGGAATTGTCCATTGACACACAGTATGCAAGAGAGGAAGAATTCCTCTTAACTTAATCTTTCATTTACCCAAAACTGAGGTCAAGGATATAAAACTTGATATTTACTTGATTTAATAAAAACAGTAAATAGCATGATTACAAAAAACTTCTACTTATCAATTAATGTCATTAACTAACACGAAGAGAAACTGAGTCTGAGAGACAGAGGACAAGTGAAACAGTAGGGGTACTTGGTTAGCAGTCTCCACTTCCCAATTCTTGGCCCACCTTGCAGTTCTCCAGGGTCATTCCAAGACAGCAACGTAAATTATCAGCTGTTTAATCTGCCCTGCACACAGATTTGCAGTTCTTCCTAAATCAGAAAGCAGTCTCGTTTTCTTTTTAAACTTCGATTTTCACTTTTGAAATGAAGTTGAATATTCCCTAAAATCTTGCGAATTTTGCACAGATGGGAAGGAATGACATAAATTTAAAATTTTCCTTTGCAATTCTTTTTTAACTTTACAGTGATCCTGGACCAAGATCTCATATTAGAATCACCTGGGGTACCAATGCCTAGGGCCTCACCCCAGATTATTGAAATCTCAATCTCCATAAGGTCGCCTGGGAATTACAATTTTGTTTTGCTTTTTTAATGGCTCTTCTCGCAAGCGTGTCTATTGTGCATCCAAGTTTGGGCACAGAGTTTGAAAATTTCTAGGCCACAGCTAATCTATTTGAGAGCTGTCCCTCAAGTCATCTGACATTAACAATCCATGTGGTGGCCTCATCTTTGTCTTTGAAAACTGGCCTCATCCTTTTGTGCCTGAATGTCTCATTCAGGAGGAGACTAATTTCTCCCAATTTTTGTACACAGCCTACCTAATGAAATGAATCCCAGTCCAAGTCCCCTATCTTGGGTATCGGTGACAGGGGCCTGGGGAAGTAGTGGGACTGGATAGGCTCTGCCAAGAGCAGGCCAAGTGACAATTTCTCAGTGGTTTGGTTTTTACATGAATGTCTTTTGTGAAAGCTCAGGAAGGAAACATACATGTATACTTATCTACACCAGCAATTTTTAACTGGTGTGCTGCAAGAGTTTTTAAAATATGCAATGCCTGACTATTTAGTCAAGGACACTGACTTCTTTCCCCTTACAATGCTGAATTTTTAAAAAATTACAACAACAATAGCTGTCTGGTATGAATGACTCAAAAGTATACTATTTCTTGTCAGATTGGCAAAAAATATATCTTTTGGTATGCCTCAGAAATTTAGTAATTACTTTATGTGTGTCATGAAATGAAAAAGTACAATAAATATTTTTAAAATAAATAAAATAAAATTACATATGTGGCTTCCACTATATTTCTATCATACATAGCTAATGTGGATCTCTGTTTCACCCTCAGGGAAACCATTCAAGGTTTTCTAGTTGCCTCTACACTGTCCACCTGGCTAGAGTGTGCAATCTCAAGAACACAGCCATAAACAAGAAAGTGCACATTAAGTTGTCACTAATTATCCATGTGTGGCTGGGCACGTGTGTGCAAGTAGGGCCTCAGCTGCCCTTGGTAGCTCAACGTAAGAGCACCTCAACTTCTAGAACAGTAGTGGGGAGTCACAACCAGTAGCTATATCACCTGGGAACATGTTAACAATGCAGTCTCTAGCCCCACCCCAACCCTACTTACTCGGAAACTGCAAGGAAGTGGGAGACTGAACTCTGTGCTTTAACAAGTCTTCTACGAGATTTCAGTGAACACTGAAGTTTAAGAACCACGGTCCTGGGCAAACTGAGGCCTGAGATCCAGTATGTGTAATTTTACCAGAGCCCACCAGCATCCTCTAATATTCAGACTTTTTGTCAGAACAGCACATAGCCCAGACACAGCAAATAATGACTTAAAAGGAGACCACTAACTTCATCAGTTTAACAAATAATCATCATGTTGCTAGGTAGACAATTCTTTTTTTGTTAAATTTTAAAATGATATATTGCACTTAACACACTCTCATTATATATGTGATGATTTAGTGACTTTCGAAACTTTGAGGGATATATTCTATTTGAACAGAGAAAGAATTGTGTTGAAGTGTTGTAGTAGATGCTGTTGGTGACCCTCCTGTACCAGATCAGCCGGTGTGCCCATTTCCCCAACTGCAGCCAGGGCAAGCTAATGGTGTAAGCCTGTTACACGCTCCAGAAACTTGCCCCAGGCTGAACACAACCACTTCACGTGGAAGCCTCGGGAGGCTACCCCACCGCCATCACCACCATTGCACCCATACCTCACTCCCACCCCAGCAGGTGACCAGTGAGTGATAGGAAGGTGCAAAAGCCCTATCCCTTAGCCTCAAGGTAGGGCATCTTTGCAGTGAGGTTTGGTATCTTTGCAGTGAGGTTTAAACTTTCCAAAAGCAGATCAAGTTCCCAGCTCCTTCCCCTTCATATTCTGTTTCACTTCATCTATGACTATGGTTTTCTGAGAAATGCCCCTCAATAAATTGCACAAACTGAATGCATGTCTGAGGATAACTCTTCAGGCCACTTCACTAAGACATCTTTATTACAGTTACCTTATGTTTTATCTACCGAACATTTTAAAATAGTCTTCTACTCATTACCTACCCAACTGCAGAATGCTTCTCCCTGTCATCAAGCCACTGATTAGGAAAAAATGCAAAATAGTTTAATAATATCCCAAGCAAAACATATATAGCAGGGTAAATCTGTGCATATCCAGCTATTCTAAAACACATGTCAAAGAAGCAGCTAGAGAAGCTGCTACCATCAGATCTAAAGACTAACATCAAATCTTTCAAAGAAGCAAAGAAGAGGTGTATTCATCTGCAGAGGTTAGAAAAGTGGTTTAAAATCATTTGGAATCCAGGAAGCTTTTAAAGATTTGATGAAAGGGAGCCTCTCCCACAAATAGGCACAAAAACACAAATACATACAATGTTGCATGCATTTTCAGAAATTTGGTTAGCTTTCTAAAGTAAATTCTAGATTCCAAGTAAAGAATTCATGGTTTGTAGTCATATGACTCCATCACCTAAAGGACTGAAAATTACTTGTATTTAGTGTTGCTAAATTAGTGCTGACAGTATTTTAAACTCCTGTTTGACTTTCCACATTTAACATGTGGGGGAAATTTACTAACATTCTACCCAAATGCAGACTTTTCAGTTTCTCTTCCAGGTACTGCAGGCCCACCTGTCCTGAGAACCTACCTGCCAGAGACTGTCCCCAAAGCTGTAAGCTGATACCAGGAGAACAAGACTGCTGGTTCACAGCCACCTCAGCCCACTCCAGCCACACAGGAGGCTGACTCTAAAGCAACTAGACGCAGCTGTAACACCATTTGTTACCACCCAAAACGCTGACACTCTACAGAAGTCTTTTAAAAAACTCTCATCTCCATTCTGTTCTTTGATTCTTCTCCTCTATCTTCTCTCTCATTCTCCAAGCTTTCCACTCTTCTCTCTGGATCTTCTACACCAAGAAAAACCTCCCTATTCCCTTTACCTCTTTATTGGATGTTCCTGTCCCTCACACCTTTGCCTTAACTGAAACAGGTCTTTTCCTTCAGACATGGCCAGAGCAGATGCTTCTGTTCAGTCTCTCATGCTTCATGGGCCAGGAGGAAGAGTTGGCAGAAGTGGATTGTTTTGTTTGCCCAGAGCAGCACCACCACCCTCTGGCATGTCCCCCTACCTCCTGCCCCATCTCACCAGCGCACCCACCTATTGTTCAAAAAAAGGCTATATCTTTATCAAATTTTAGGAAATTTGTTATGTTCCTACTTTGGAGGATAAAACTTTATTTGAATGCTTTCAGTTGATAATACACAAAACAGGTAATTTTAATATAGATATATTAAGTCAGGCTCCCTAAAAGCAGATCCTGAGACTGGGACTCAGTTATATCTGATCTACTGTGGTGACATTCTCAGGCAATTCTTGTAAAGGAGAGAGCGGAGCAGAACTGGGGGAGGAGTGGAGCTGAGCAGAGATGTGGTCCTTGCCTACTCTTGAGCAGAAGAGCTCTGCAGCTTAAATATCACTGTAGAGTTGTCCCTCCCACCTTGAGGCAGAGGGGGTCAGACACCAGTCAAGGTGCTGAATATACAACAATAAACCAAATAGACAGAAATCTCTACTCCCACGGAACTGCCGTTCCCTCAGGGGAGGCAAGATAAATGGATGTCTAATACGCCAGGAGGTAGGAAATCTTATAAAAAACAGGCAGGAGAGGCTAGAGATTAGATGGGCAAGGGGTGTTGTATTATATATAATGGTCAAAAAAGACCACTCTGAGGAGGTGATATGTAAATCGATTGCTGAATAAAGTATGAAATTGAATTGTACAGACATCTGGAAGGAAAGTTATTTTGTGGGACAGCAGAGGCAAAGATGTTAATGTAGAAGCACATTTGATGTATTCAAGGAAGGGAAGGGGACTAGTGTGGCTGGAATGGGGACACAGTTAAACAGCTGGTAGGGAATCTGATAGATAAGGCATACAGGCCATGCTAAGTACTTGGGCTTTTATTCTGAAAATAGTCTTACAGGTCCCACCTCTGTAGGCACAGCGATTGATTTAGGGCTGGTCCCTTGATCATACCTGGACCAATCATAGCCTTCCACAACACTGGCAACAGTATGAGAGCCAACAATGAGCATATAACTGGGCTGTTTCAGAGTACTCCCTCAAAATGTTCACATTAGAATTTAGACAAGAGGACAAAGTTGAAACATATGAGCTATCATATTTTTCAGAATAGAATCTTCCCATCTGGCCCCAGAGAATGAGCTCTCTCTACCTGCCAAACTCCTAGTCTCGATCCAGTTCTCCACCCAGTTTCTACCACTTTCACTGAAAAATCCCATCTCAATCCTAGCTCTGCAGATTGTTCTCTAAACGGGCTCCCTTCCTCAGCCTAAAAGCATGCTCATTCTTCCATCACCCAGAAGAGGCCCTTCACTCTATGCTGTGTTCTCCAGTTCTCCTCGCCCTCCCAAATCACACACCTAATCTACTAACCTTCACAAGTGAGCTCACCCACATCTCACCTATGACTAACCAACTATAATCTGGCAACTGACAAATTTTTATCCAGCTCAGAACTCTGCCCATTGCTTCAGAATCGTAAGTCTAATACCTCCTTACATTACAATGTCTAAGTTTACATGTTGGAGCCAACGTGTCTACAACTGCGTTAACCATCTTTTTCTCTCATTCCAAACCCGCTCTTCTTCCTGTATTCCTTGCCTTACTTTCTATCACTATCATCCACTGTTTACCCATGCTAGCCAATTTTTTCCTAGTCCTGATCACTGGCTTTCTAAATAGTTTTCAAATCTGTACCTGCCTTCCCACCTCATCACCTAGACCAATGCAGTAACTATATAAATCAGGCCTCCCTCAGCTCCACCTCCACTGCTGCCACAACCTCCTGACCAAAATGTAAATAAGACCATGCCATTCATTCTCTGCCAAAAGTCTGTCAATATTTCATGGATCTAAATGAAACTAAACTAGTGCTTCTGGGCATACTGAGTTTCATCAACTAATAGAGATGATAGTAATTCTCAAGCCAAATGGATTTTTTCCGCCTTTTGCCCAGTTGGAATGGCCTATGTCACCTTTGACTTCCATCAGAATATCATCAAAAACTACACCCAGCTTTTGTCCACCAAAGGCTAACAATGTTCTTGTTTCTTTCGAATGTCAATTATATGTCCCTCTCTCCATAAAGCATAGTGACCAACAATTTAGAAATGAAGAAATGGGTTGGCACAGGAACAAAACTCATGGGATATAAAATTTGGACCAATATGAAATATTCAGCAGTGATGAGAAGGTCCAGTATCCAGTATACTTGGTCTTAGTCAAATACAGCTTTCCATGAAAACCCCCCCAAATGCTTGAAAAGTTTCCATAAAATGTATCGAAAAATCTCTTCAGACTTCAAAGGGCTGTTTACAATATTTTGATGAGTTATGTGTAAATGAACATGCAGATTAAATTTCATCTGAGTCCACACACTCTTAAAACATTGAGGGGAAAGTGCTTTGCCAAACACGCTCTGGGTTTTTCTAAGCTCAAAGGAGTTTGCAATATATTCAACAAACCAAACATGGCGTCACCCATCTCTTCATCAGTCTCCTTACTCATTCAAAGCATAGTCACTAGCCAGCAAGTGTCAGTAAGAAAGGGAAATGTATACAGAGGATTAAAATAAATGAGACTGATTTTCTGCTCATCTTATGGAGAAGGTGACTATCTTGGGGCTATGAAAATTACTTTCTGCAGATTTTACTTGATCAATTACCGGTTGAATCAATAAGAGGGTTTTTTTTAGCACCTACTCCATGAGAGAATCAAGAAGTTATATGAATTTTCCCTTGAATTTCCTGGATTTTCCTCCTCCCAAATTACAAACTTAATCTACTAACCTTCATAAGTGAGCTCATCCACATCTCACCTATGACTAACCAACTATAATCTGGTAATGGACAAATTTTTATCCAACTCAGAACTCTGCCCATTGCTTCAGAATCTAAGTCTAATACCTCCTTACATCTCAACATCAAAAAAAAAAAAAATGTTTTCCAACCTAAATACAACACCACTGCCTGGAGGAGTGTCCAAATGCACACAAGCTATAGGAAAAATGGAGTAGGAGGTAAAGAAAATCTTCACATACACACATTTTCCAGCCTGCAGAGCACGAAAGATGCATGCTGAATTTGATGAACTCCTGAGATAGTTGAGGGGCTGGAAACCACTTCCTCAGCCCTGCTCAGCATTGCTGGTCCTGCATGTCCTGGATCTCAGGGTCTCAGCTTCCTGATTAAAGCATTCCAGTTGTCACTGTAGTTATGGAAAATTAAGATTGCTAAATACTGTTGGCTGCCCCAAATGGAGAACCACCTAGCTTAGAAATCTACTTGGTCAGCATACAGCCTCATGACAAAACCAAGATGCATAATTTGGGGTTTTCTAGCTTTAAAAAAAAGGTTTCCAGCTCTCCCTTGTTGAATATGCTGGTCAAAATTTTCTGCTACCCAAGCTCTTGGTCCCAAAATCATATGAGAATCTGCCTGATTCAAACGTGGCTGCTACTACTTAATATTTTTGAAGTTTCTGAGTTCATCTATATTTTTCTGATTAGAAATAAAGTGTGATCATCACACTGTCCCCTAGGGGAGATCCACAAAAAGGAGTAGGACAGTTGAGTGATTATTCTTAAAATCTTCAAAAGAGAAAGAAAAATGATTACAGGATATGGAGCCCTTTGATTATAGGCATTTTGAGAGCAAGGACCTCACTTCTATCTCTTTTTTATTCTTCCCTATAATGCATAATGCAAAAACCACCATTCATTAACTAACAACCACCACACCAACACGAAAATCAAGGCTAAAGAGGGAAGAGCAGAGTAGTAGAGAAGATTGGGGGAGGGGGCATCCCAGAGGTAAGACTCCCTGGTGACAAAATGCAACCTTCTCATCTCCTAGTTTGTACTTTGTTAGTCATTTTTGGCAAGGTAAGAAATGAGAACATTCCCCATTTGAGTAAAGTACACATTTCTCTCCAAGTCTCTAACATTCCCTGTGCAGATCAAAAACAAACATGACAAGAGAGTCAATGAAGAGATGTTGCTCTGGTAGTGGGGGTGGTGGCTATCAGTTCTTTCTTCAGCAACTGCCCCACGGTGATTGAGTTACATTGGATATTGTGGGGATGAATTGTTATGCTGGCAGCAGCCTTGTGTTAGAGAAACTCTTCCCTAGATCAAGGGTTACAAAATTGAACAAGAAGAAAATTGCATCAAAAAGACTTTCAGAATGTGGAGGCTTTATTATTTCCATTTTGAGTACTGTTGCATCTTTGCCACAAATTCCAAGGTCAAATGCTGAATTCTCAGCATTTGACCTGCTTCTGAGCTTCACAGAACAAAGTCTCACCAAATCAGACTTTCCCAGGACATAAATTATGTCCTGGGAGTAAATCAGGCACCTCTGGAAGCAGCATTGACTTTTTTAGGCCACCAGGACAACTATAACCAAATTACTGCCTCTGTGGAATAGTAGACTCTTGTCCTGATCTGAAAGAGCTAATTCAGTTCCTTAAAGGGCCCAATCTAGTATTTTTTTTAAAATGTACTGGAAAACTAGGTTCAACAGGATGTGTCAGAGTGCTATACCTAAGGTTGCATAGGTTCATGCTGGATCAAAGCTAGACCATCTGGTGGCCAGAGAATGTGATCAAGACCTATTGTAGAGTCAATGACTTTACCAATAGATATACTCCTGAAATATCAGTCTTGCCTCTCTCCTCACGCCCACTAACTTATCCATTAAACACAGTGGTCCTGGGTGGGACAAGAGGGAACAGAGCAAGCAGACAGGTGCCCAAAAGCTCCAGCCCTCATACAATAAAAACAGTATGAGAACACTAAATATCTATGGACTGAGGGCTAAAGCTGTCTCTTTTCCCATCTTAGCCCCACCTTATCCCCACCTTGACCACAGAAATGTTGTGTGGTTAATTTCCTGGCTGAATAAAGAATGTTAAGTACTACATATGTGCTCAGCTAGATACTAAACGAATCAAGAAAAATGATTTAGATAAGTATACTTTTAATTATTTATTAAGTAATGAACGTTTTTAGGAAAAAATTTTAATTTCATGAACATTTTTAAATCAATGAGCATATTCAAACTTCATAACAATAAAAAAGAATCTAAGAAACAACAGTATACACTAAATGATACAGTTAAATTTTTGGATAAGAGTTACACACTGTAAGTGCTTAATGTACTTAAGAAATTGTTTCAAGTACTTAAGAGTTTTAAAATCTTATTAACTCCTCACATAGAAATATATATTCTCAGAATAATAAAATTTGAAAGTATCTAGAGATTATTTAACCTGATCCCTTAATTTTTACCCATTGGCTTCATAAGATGCTGTATTTCTAAATATTTTTACTTGAAAAATATTTTTAAAAGAGGCATTCATAGTTCCACAACTTCATTGCCTCCCTGAAAAAATTATACAAAGTAAGATATTAAAGCACAACTCTCTTACTCCACCACCACCCAGAAGTAGTTTGGAGCCTTCCCTTGCTGGCTATGGCTTATGTTTATCAAGATAGCTGTACATTCAGAGAGAGAGGTGTGTGTGTTTGATCATGTTCTACCTTTTCATTCAGAGAGTGCTTTGGCAATGGACAATAAATCATTGAAATTATTCAAAACAAGGAAAAATAGTCTTCTCACTGTTTTTAATTATTCATAGTACTTCACTGTATTACAGATCATAATCTAGTCCTTCCTTTCTGTATTAATAAACAGTTAAATTCTTTTCTACTCTTCTCCATCGCAACCTAAACTAAAACGGAGACTCTTACAAGCATATTTTGAAACATGTTTCTGGGCTCTGGGTTAGATGCTGAAAGAGAAGATGCTAGATCAAAGACCTCCCATTTTGCTCACAAAGGAACGGATGCCTCCAGTGTGGGTCTATAGAGATTAGTTTGATATAAACTGGAGGGCTCCATGCCCCTGAAATAGGGGAAGAAAACTGAACAGAGAAAGTGAGGAATTAGAAATCAAAGACTCATGTTTCATTCCGAGAGTTAGGAACCTGTTTGAGGTGACGTGTATTACTATCAAAGCCTTGTTATGAAAGAGGGATTTTGCGGTGTCAAGAGACTGATGGGATAGAAGACCCGCCATAATGAAACCAAGGAGCTTGGGCCAGCTGTTTGATTGCAGCCACTGAGAACAGAGACACAGGGACTGCAATTCAGACCAGAACAGGAAGAAAAGAACATCACAAGAGGTAAAGGGGGAAAAGCCCAGCCCCACTGCAGCTGATGAAGGCCAGATGACAACATGCTCTGAGGTATTTCAGTTATTGCTCTCCTTTGTCCCCAAACCTTCAGTGAGAATTCCTACACCCCAAACCTTTGCAGCAGCAACGCCTTGGGTAACAAAGCAAGAGAGGGGTTGTGCAAGAGAGTTCCCGCAGTGGCGGAGGCAGCGGAGGCCAGTGGCCACGTGGGGAGATGAAGGAAGAGCAGAGAAGCAAGCTGATGCCTGGCTGACCCAGAGTAGAAGAGACCAGCCTGTCTTACTCAGAAGTGCTAGAGGAGGGTGTCCTGGCCGAGGAAGGCAGAGTCCAGGCCCTTCTGTTCTACCCGAGAGGGTTGCCCTGCATCACACCCATGGACCATAAATGTAGAGCCATGTAATCTAAAGACTTTTTCATTTCATCAAATGTCTCAGACACACATTCACCTCAAAATCCAGTTGCCGCTTTAAGGGGATTTTTAGTCACTCATTCCCTACCGCGTAGATCTTTAAGTTTAATTACCAACTCTCTGTGCTAGCACCAACAATTTGCTTCTAATACCTCTCTCTCCTGCCAGCCCCTCACCTGGGCTCAGCCCCGCTGCCACGCAGCCTGCCTCCTGCTGGCCTGAGAACAGCTTTCTCGCTGCTATTGCTGACTGAGCCAATCTGCCAAACGCTGAGCCACAGCACACACTCATTTGGCATGGAGGGGGAGCGGTGAGACATTTTTTCCCTCTGTGAGATCCCTTTTGCTCTCCTCTCCTGTCCCCTCCCCTCCTCTTCTCTCCTCCCCTCCTTCCACTCCCATCCTCTCACCGCCCCCCCCACCCCCCACCCCACCCCAGCCCCTTCTCTGTCTCTGTCCCTGTTTCTCTGCAGTTGCTTTGCAGTCACAAGGCAAAACACATTTTTCTTTAGCTGCTCCAACAGCTCTCCAGGCACATATTATTCAGAAAAATATTGCCCATCGGACTTTGAGGTAGTGAAAAGACAGAAAAAGAAACTTGTGGATTCTCTAGGGACAACCATGTCCAAAACTAAGATTCCTGCAGTTAATCCTTCCATACGTCCTTGCTTAACAAATGTTGCAATAATAATTACACCATTCCTGTTTAGCCAAAGAACCCAGGAGAATATTAAGTTGAACGCTTTCCCACCACCAAAAAACATTTGATTTTCTGATACTATAAGACTGTTTTCATTAGAATTAGAGCTTGGGAAGGCCAGCTCACTCTCTTGCTTGTCCTCTCTACATTAAGAGCTAAGATTTAGGGTGCAGTCCACATACCTCCTTTTTAGGGTCACTCTGCACTGCGAAGCAGAATATCTGGAACGCTCACTACAAGCAGTGGGTTTCTGGGCGGTGACTTGCAGCCAGGAAAGAAAGATTTGTGAAATCAAGGGGTTTGGAGGAGGCAATATGGCATACTAGAAAGTGGACAGATTCCCTGCCCTTGAGCATCAGTTTCTTTGTCACATGTGAAGAGTCACGCACCATCAGAGGATTAAATGTGTAATGTGTGCAACAGGAGCAGTAAGATGCCCAACCCATGGACAGTGCTCCAGTCTGCGAATGCCTATCGCTTTGGCCTGTGAGGCTCAGGGATTTGTGATAGATTACCACATTCTCATCCTTCCCTCTTACCAGGATGCATTATATTATGGCTATCGGATAAATGTTTACACGATTACAGACAAGGGCTCTGGTTTCAAGTAAAAACTAAATACTAGGAAGTAGAGAGAGCCTGACACTTATTGGGTCTCTTCTATGCACCAGCACAGTGCGGGGAACTGAGTATACTGTCTTCATTTGAGTTCCTTGGAAACAAAGTTTGAGATGGAGAATGGCACACAGAAGGTATATTGGGGAGTGTTCTCTGGAGATATACCTGTAAGGAGGAGAGGAGGCTAGGACCAGGCAGAGAGAGAAGCTGACCTGCAATGGAGTAGCAGCTGAGACTTCAGCTTCTCATATGGGAAGCTTTGGAGCTGAAATGCCTTCACAGTTTTCCCAAACTGAGGCAACGGACTGGATTTTGGATGTCCACTTAAGCCAGCCATGGGCCAGAGACCACCTCTTGGGGGGGAATATAACCTCAGGTGAGGTACTTACATGCTGGGCAGGGCAACTCCTTTAAGGGACACAGATGTGAGCCCTCAGCAGCCAATATTCCCAGAAACGCCAAGAGGAAGGAATGCATCAGCCTCAAAGAGGGGATCTGGGTAGAGCACCACAATATCCACTACAGGCCATCCCTAGCACCATTCAGATCCACTTGCTTATTTTCATACATTTCTCCCACCTGGAAATAGCTTCTCCGGGTGCTGGCTGCTCTTGTTTCCTGGGGAATGGACAAGGGATGAAACAAGCCACTACTGCTGCAACTGACCTCAAAGCTATAACTGATAGTCACCATCTTCCTCCACCTCCCCTTCTAGATTCTCTTCACTCTCAGCTAGTATCTCTGCTGGACTACTCAATTTGCCTGGGATGGTGACCCAGACCCTTATCCCTGGTCACCAAGCATCTCCTAGGCCATGGCTGCCATACTCTCTCATTTACTGTTACAACTCCATGTGGAAGCATGAAACATATTCTTCCCTGTGCTCACTGTCTAGCAGAAGCACTAACTTCTCCTGATGATCAAGCTCAATTATTCCTCCCAGTGTGGTGGCTTTTCTGCTGACCTCTTGGCAAACGAATCCTGAAGTGACCAGATGTCAGCCATGCTTTCAAGTTCATGGCACACCTAGTCTTCCCTGGTGAAACCATTCTCCATCTAGGAACTAGGGCCTCTAGACCAACAGAGCCTAAAGCTGAGATGGCATGCTACATTTTGGAAGTTGGAGCCCTATCCTCAGAGAGAATTATCTCCAAGCTTGCATCTCACTTGTGTATTAAAAGACCATCACAGCACTCTGTCAAGTTAGCACCATGTGTGATGGGACCAATGAATCCATAATCACGTGCCCAGTGATGCACATCCTCTGCTGTAAAGTGGGCCCACTGGTCCATGGCAATGTCTTGCAGTATTCCATGTTGATGAATAAAACCCTCTGAAAGTGCTCAGATAGTGGTGCTGGGCAGAATCTCTGTGGACAAGGAAATTAAACTCACCCAAATTATGTGAAGATTCCAGTAAAAATGAATTGCTGCCTTTTCCAAGGTGAAACAAATCCAAAGTAATCAACATGCTACTATTGATAAACCTACAGTGACACATCAATCACCAAAGTCCACAGTTTACCTTAGTGTTCACTCATGGTGGTGTACATTTTACAGTTTGGGATATAAGTGCAATAACATGTACCCATCATTTTCGTAACAAGCAGAGGATTTTTACTGCCCTAAAAATCTTCTCTGCTCCACCTGTACATTCCCACTCCCCACCAACCCTGGCAACTACAGATCTTTTCACTATCTCCATAGTTTTGCCTTCTCCAGAATGTCATATAGTTGGAATTACATAACATGTAGCCTTTTCAGGTTGGGTTTTTTTCACTTAGTAATATGCATTTAAGGTTTCTCCATGTATTTTCATGACTTAATAGCTCATTTCATTTTAGTGCTAAATAATATCCTAATGTCTGGAAATGCCACAGTTCACTTACTCAGTTACCTACTGAAGGACATCTTAGCTGCTTCCAAGTTTTGCAATTATGAACAGTTTCCATAAGCATTCACATACAGGTATTTTTGTGGGCATGAGTTTTCAACTCCTAGGTAAATACCAACAAGCATGATTGCTGGATTGTATGATAAGAGATTTGTTTTCATTGGTTTGGTTGCCAGGAAAGGAAGGGAGGGTAAATCTGGGGGTCAGAGGGTGGAGGGTAGGGAAGAATTTTCCTCATTGCTGAGTCTCTGCATGATCTTCAAGTAAAGTAGAGTTACTATATTCAAGTAGGGAAGATGAGCCATTTCTACAAGCCTGGCAGATTGAAGGGAAATGGGGATTTCAAAGTTCACGACTGCATTTACCTAGACATCCTCAGCCCAAGTGCCAGGACTTCACTTTTCTGCTAATGAGGCACCGACATTGGCTCAGAAGAACTTCCAAGATGTGAGTTCCACCTTCTCTGAATCTCCACTACTCTTTTGATTACGGCCTGAACTTGATCTTCCTCTCTGTGTTCCAGCTACAAGAGATTAGAATTTTTCTGAATGCTACCAACAAGGTCCTCTAATTTTTACATTCGGTCTTGAATTGGTAATTAATCACCCTAAGCCTGTCATTATTTCCTCTTTGATGAATCAGTGGTGCTCAGCAGCAACCATCAATGCCAACGTCCCCATGGTTACAATTCTTCAATACAAGTCAGTATACCTCCTTCCACCAATATCCCAATTCAGTTTACCACTAGTCAAAATTTTAACAGTTACACAAGTACAACAGAACAGGGACTATATATATTCTACTTACAAGCAGCAGCAGGGTCCTCATTGCCACTCAGCTAGCAAATGATTCTTCTCTTAGAGTCTGTTTCCTATGACCATTCCTGGTACCAAGTTTCTTCAACTGGGTTCCTTGAAAATAGATTATGAAATGGAATGCTGCATGCAATTTTTTTTGAGGCATGTTTTCAGAAGAGATACCTGTCAGGAAGTAAAAAAGGTAGGACTAGACAAAGGTAAAAGCTGACCCCTGAGGGGTTACAAGTGAATTTCAGCAGATTCTACAGTGAGCTCTAGAACTAGATGGCCCTTATAAAGTTGCCCCAAAATAAAGTAAAAGGAACAAGCCTACAGATCCCTACAGACACCAAGCACTGGTTACAGCTATTCCCTTAGGAAGAGGTGTAACCTTGGGTTAGATGGTTTCCTGCTGCTGAGGGCAGTCCCCAGTAAGGAGAGAAGTTTGGGCCCTCAGCATCTATTTTCCCAGGAGCTGGCACTGGGCACACCAGCCTTGAGGAGGCAGAGCTTTATAGTATACACTACACATACATTATTTTATCTATACTACAACCATGAGCAACCAACCAGGAGTTGCAATCCTGACTGCTTTCCCTGCCTCTGGAAGAACAGTCTTTTTTTTTTTTTTTCCTCTCTCTCATGAGTTGTAGAGAAGGAATTGAAGCTCAGAGAAATTAAGCCCTTGCCTGGGGTCAAATGAGTTTGTGAGTGACAGAGAGAGCAGGATCCGGCAAAAAGTTAGGGAGATCGCAATAAATATCAAGTCATCCACAGAGGATCTGAGCTATACACAGGGAGTCTGTAGAAGAGCTTCAGCGTTTGGAGTCCAAAAGTCTTATGAAGTTCACTGTCAGAGCAACAATGGAAAGGCTGTAGCACAATTTCTCAGACATCAACAAGAGGGCTTCTGCTTGCTTTTGAGGGCTTGTAGTCCAGGCCAAGCTACCCAGCCCCTCCTCCCAGAAAAGACCTACTGTCATTAAAGGCTCCCTACTGGGCTCTGTCTTGAACTCTCCACTACCCATCTTCAGAAAGTATTCTGTTGCGTCATGGACTATGGGGCCAAATATCTAGGAATCTCCAGTCTCAGACCCCATTTTGTTTTCTTCTTATTTTCTCAGCCTTGGGCAGATGTCATGATCATTGTCAAAGTCACTGACATTAGCCACAGTTCTTACTCTAGGAAAAGCTGTTTGCAACATTACTTTCTCCCTCACTATTATCTAGTGAGATGTCCTTGGGGGAAGCTCCACCTATATTGCCACATCTACTATCAGATATTCCTTCACAGCATATAAAATGTAAATTAGACTCAGTTTGCCACAGATTAAGTTTCAGTGGCCAGTCTCTCCTTCCAAATAACTGTGATCAACTCATTTAGTTGGTGCTAATGAAGCTCAGGACCACTGATTTCGTTGCAGCGTGGGTCAGTTAGGCCTGTTATCCTCTCTGACTCTAGGCCATACTCCCAAACCCAAGCAGCTTGGTGCCAGATGCAGACCGGGCCATGGGGGAACAGACCATGCAGGTAGGTGAACCACAGAGGACTATCACAGCCCAAAGGATAACCTCCTGAAAGCAGGCCAACTATCTTGACCTTCATAGGGAAATAAAGTCACTGTGACAGACTATGAGTGCTTAATAATCATTTGCGAAGGTCATGGACAAACTCCCTAAATGGAATAATTGTTCTCAGCATTTCACATGTCTGCCCAAAGCTGGTCTGTTTCTGTGAACTAGAAATTGATGCTGAGCAGAGCTTTCCCTCCACCTCATCCACTGGCAGAAAACATATCATGTCTCAGCACACCAGGGGATACCTAGTGACCTGCTGGGGAGCGTGAGCTGGAGCAGTTCCTATGACAGCATGTGCCACTTTGCCTTAATAAAAATCACCAAACTGAAAACAGATGATAACTGCAGATGCTGAGAAACTGAAACTTAGAAACAGTCTCTTTTACTTGGTGCAGTTATTTTTTCAGTGGGTCGGTCTTTTTCCGACCAGTTGGGCGGGTATGAGTTGCCCACGTGTTAATGATGACTGTGGGAGGCTCTTGGCCCAGTGCTGTGCACAAGGCTGTAGCCTGAAGACAAAGCTCCCTGGGACAGAGAGCAGGCTTGATTAAACGGCAGGGTGGTCTGCTCTAGAAGAATCCACTTCACACAGGGGGCCTCCTTTGATTATTTCTACTTTTGTCATCAGAAAGAAACATGGGAATCTGGTCTATTTTCCTGAATCTTCCTGTGTTATACCAGGTCACCCCATCTTACACTCCGTTTCCCCTTTAGGCCATCCTATCAGTCAACAATATTTATTAAAACCCTGTTGTAGGCAGAACACCAGCATTAGATTCCATGAAATACAAAGAAATAAGTAAATGAGCTCTGCCTTGGAGAAGCATAGTATAGGAGCAACCACACAAGCATGAAGCAACTTGACATTTCATGAAAGCAATAGTATACCACAGTGTAAAATGTCATTATAAATTGGAAAGCAATAAAGCACAGGCAAAAACAGAATTAAGCAACATTCGTGCAAACAGGCCTCTTAGAAGAGGAAAGTTTTGAAGAAGTGATTTTAACACCTCCATATCCCAAGTTGCAAATAATTCAAATTATCAAATTCCTTTGATTCTACCTTCAAGTTTTTTTATTTTCCTATTTCACCTCTAATTTCAAAACAAAAGTTAGATAATATAAAATTTAAATAAAAGCAATAAAAGTCTGAGAAGAAAATGTGCAAAAATATTCTGTAAAACAAGGGAAAATATTTTTATTTTATGAAGTTAGTATTACCCTAATGCCAAAAACAGACAAAGATAGTATTAAAAAAAAAAAAAAAAAACTACAGACCACTATGTTCCAAGAATATAGACACAGTATCCTCAATGAAAAATTACCAATATTTGAAAAGAATTGTACACCATGACCAAGTGGATTTATTCCAGACATATAAGGAAGGCTTGCTAAATATCTGAAAATCAATCAGTGTGATCCACTGTAGGAAAAACAGTTTTAAAAAATCACATGATCCTATCTATTTATGGCAGAAAAAATATTTGATAAAATTCAACATCTGCTCATGGTAAAAATTCCGAGAAAACCAGGAATAGAGGAGAACTTTCTAAACATGATGAAGGACATGCACAAAAATCTACAGCTAATATTATACTTAGCAAGTAAAGGATATCCACTCTTATTTAATGTGATACTAAATGTTCTAGTCACTGAATAAGGCAATGGAAATAAATAAAAGGCATACAGATTAAAAAGGGAGGAATTAAGCTGTCCCTATTTGCAAATGACATGTTTCTATGAACAAAATCCCAAGAAATCTTAATAAAACCTAAAACTAGTCAGGATATAAGATAAACATATAAATATTAATTGTGTTTCTATATGATAGAAATTAACATGTAGACACAAATTAAAAATACAATACCATTTATAACCACTCACAAAAAAAATGAGATATTTAAGTGTAAATCTAACAAAACATGCACAGAACTTGCATGCTGAAAGCTACACCAAGTCAATGAAAGAAAATCAAAAATCTAAATAAAAGGAAAGACATTCAGGGATTGAAATATTCAATGTAGTAAAGATGCTAATATTCCCCCAAAATAATCCAAAAGGTTAATACAGTTTAAATCAAAATCTCAGCAAGATTTTTTATAAATGTAGATAACATTATTCTCAAATCTATATGGAAAGGCTAGTGAACTTCGAATAGCTAAAAAACATTTTGAAAAAGAGTAAGTATGATGAGCCAATCTACTCAACTTAAATATGACTTTATAAGCTAATCAAGGCAAGGTGGTGTGGATGGGGTGACAGACAGTGGGATGGAATATACCACCTAGGAACAGACCCACACAAATATGTCCAACAAATTTCTTACAAAGGTGCAAAAGTAATTCAATGGAGGAAGACACGCTTTTCAAAAATAAGTGGTGCTGGAGCACCTGCACATCCACAGGCAAAGCAGGAACCCCAACCCAAATTTCATGCCCCACACCTTAAGCAAAAAAACATATACATAAACTCAAAATGGATCGTAGGCAAAAGAAAACATAAAACATTTATTAAAAACATAAGAAAAGCCCTGGCCAGTATGGCTCAGTTGGTTAGAGCATTGTCCTGTATCCAAAGGTTGCAGGTTCAATTCCCTGTCAAGGCACATACCTAGGTTGTGGGTTTAGTCCCTGATCTGGTGCATATGGGAGGCAACCAATGCATGTTTCCCTCTCACATTGATGTTTTTCCTTCTTCCTTCCTCTTTCTCTAGAAGCAATGAAAAAATATCCTCAGGTGAGGATGTTTTAAAAATAGGAGAAAATTTCTGGTATCTATAACCTGGTAAAGAGTCCTTAAATTTAACATTAAAAAGAAAATCCTTAAAGGCAAACATTAAACTTCCCCTAAATTAAAAACTTTTTCTCTAAAATACTCTGTTAAGAAGATAAAAATATAAGCTATAGGCTGGGTGAAAAGTTTTGCAACCCACATATCAGACAAAGGACTACTATGTAAAATAAAGAGCTTTCAAAATTCAACATTTAAAAAAATGGTTCAATTAGAAAATAGACAAAAGGCAATAACAGAAATTTTATCAAAAGAAGATAGCAAATAAGCACATGAGAATAAGTTCAGGATGCAGTTAAACATAGAATCCATAAAAGACTGATAAATTTGACTTCAGATAATATATATAATTATAACATATAATTATATATAACATAATTATATATAACTATATATTGTATATATTATATATTTCTACAGTATTATATTATATTATATTATATTATTGTTATATACAATTCTATGTGATATAATTATATAAAATATAATATTATATATAATAGATAATATATATTATTATCTGAGGTCAAATTCCTCCATATTTATATATGGCAAGCATGATATAGGCAAAGAATAACAAACAAATAAAAACCTGGGGGGAAATTTTGGCAAGACATGTGAATTACTAAGTATGCTACCAAATATGTTTCCTTTAGCTCCTAATAAAAGAACCCCAATTTTGTTTGAGGCATCATGTGTTTATCCAACATTTTTTGCATCTAGTAGTGAATATAAGACACAGTCAAGCCAATAAAATATAAGCAAAGTCTCCTGGGAAGACTTCCTCTCATAAAACGACAAGTGTGGCAGAAAAAGTGCTTCTACAATCTTGCTGCCTGGAACTGGCTCCCAGGAACTAAAGGAGCGTGGCCATCCTGTGATGTGAGGACAGAGGCCATTTGCTGGGACATAGAAAGACCTCACCAGTATTTTCCTTCATCTGTGGACAAGAAGGACATCATCTAAGAAGCTATTTTGGTAATTCACTTGAAGTTACCTCAGATCTGAGAATAAAATTACCCATAACACATGTGAAAATGCCACAACCAGTCCAAAAAAACCCATTCCAATTGTACAGCGAGTAGAAGTAGACTAAGCTCCTTTCAAAGGTGGGGCAAAATCATGTGACAGCAAAGTACATGTTTACATAGAACATTAAAGCCTTGGTTCTGACTCATCCTTGACAGTCATCAGATAATCTGATTCACAAACATTTGACTCGTTTCTTTCTTGACTTTAACATAATTGATACATTTTATACAACATACATATCAGCATAGTCTACCTGTAACAGCAAGATTTAAAAGATTATATAGATTATTTAGATAAAGATTTCAAGAAACACAGGAATTATTCTTTCATTGTTCTCCATCATTGCTTACTTAGTCTTTTCTGGTTTTGGCCACCAGTTTAAAATACTTTAATCCACCATACATTTTTCTTAGCTTGCCTAATTCTGGTTGAGTCGTTACCACATCTAGAGAACCCCTTAGCACAATTCCCAGGTACTGAAACCCCTGAGCATTTGTTCTGATGTGGCTCTAATGGCCCTAAAAAATAACTATATATGTATTCCTTTTCTCTGTATTCCAGGAAAAGCCTTATGCCTTTCTTCTACAATTAGCACCATTCTAAACAATCGACTTTTCTTCAGTTTTCTCTTTTATACTCAGTGGCTCCAAAAGAAAGAATGTAATTAGTCTTAATTAGTATTTGTTCGGTGACCCACCCACGCCAACCCTTTCCCCACGGGGCACACATCTCTCCTGTCCCTGCCTTCCAGAGCTATGAGCTCTTATCCTTGGAAAAGCTTCTTGTGTGCCTCTAGAACATTCATTCAGCATTTCCCCGGGCAGTACCTTTCATTCTCATGTTCGTATTAAAAAGATTTGGTGTTTCTAAAAGCCTAGCCAATATTTGAACTCTGATTGATTTTCTGTGAACCAGAACATAATAAATTCTTTAAATGGGAATATGAAAAAACAGATTTAAATCTGGAAAGAAGTTAGATATGATCTACAATTTTAAGAGAAAACTAGCCTGATTAAGGTCACTGAGAAAGTTTTTAATAGGGTCAAAAGAAACTGTTTTTACCTACACTACAAAGCTACTAAACACTTTATATTTCCAATGTGTATCTCCACTTTGGAATCATAATACCAAGCAAGGCTCTGCAAGCCAATAACAAATCTCTTTTCACATCCGTTGAATCCCAAAAGACAACTTCTAGTTTTTGAAAAGTATACTAAGTACATTTTTTCTTTTAATTTATTTTATTTAACATCATAATACTAACTTCCTCTGTTAACTATATGATTTAACAAGGCTGTTAAGTTATTTTTATTGTAAAATGAAATCAAAGCTATTTATATAGTCATATATATCCCATATCGTTAATATCTGTAGGTTTCTTGCATCTTCAGGATCTAAGAAAACATGATTTACACTGAAAAATTTATTTTGTAGTCAATTCTTCAGGAAACTGGAAGAGTCAAAGGGAGAAACACCTGTAAATAAAAACAAATCTATAGCATTAGTGTGAACTATTGATTTAAAAAAAAAACAAACATACAAATGGAGGATTCAATGTCAGCTCAAAGAACTAGATACAAATACTGTAGTTAATAATCCCTTAGCTGAAATCCATATGGCCCTACGTATTTCAAAGTTCAAAATTTTGGGATTTTACAAAGGTAATATAGCACATCTGCTGCTCATTATATAACAAGCCAGCAGAATCTGGCACTGTTCCCTAGAATCAAACACATTAATATTTCTGTAGTGAAAAGCATGAATATTCACACTAAGTAAAGTAAACAAGTCTATAAATAGACTCACATCAGTTCTAGTCAGGTTTTCTACCAAATTTGTTCAGGCCCGCTCAAGTTCTGCCATCAAAGTGAGAGGGAAAAACCCGTGTTCGAAGCTCTTTGCATTTCAGAATTGTGTGTAACAGATTATGGACCTAATATATTCTCACTAAGAATCATTTTGTCTTGAGACTCTACATATAATTACTTTACTAAGCAATTCTATATTTTAGCATCTCTGAGTTTTTGAAGGGGCTTTTTGGGGTGCTTGATTTTGTTTGCTTGATTTGGGGGTTCTTCAGTAAGAGATTACTATATACTTCACTTTAAACAGTAAATGTGGTAGGCAAATCAAATCATACTTTCTATGTGCTTACAAGGCTAGCTATGTAAAGTAACCTTTTCAAAGAAATGATCATTCCAGAACTGATATTTTCACAGTAGGGATTTTCACAGATCAGAATTTCTTAAAGTAGATCTATTTGTATGATGAAAATCCACAAAGGCAGGCCAAAGTCTGTGATCTGTAACACTAAGAAGGAACTACAATGCAGACATGATTTACCAATTCTCTCTTTGTTGGGAGGAGAGGAACAAACACAAACTCAAACACACACTGACTCTTCTGACTTGAGTTTTCAAATTCCCTTCCTTTCTCTAGAGTTGTGATAACATGCACCTCATTTTATTTGTGTTTAGCATGATATTAATAGTTTATTCAATCACTCTAGATATGTGTTATAAATATTCCATGTCCTGGCATTTAAAAAACAATGTTTCAAATAGAATGACTCAGAGCTTAAATGCCAGCATGAGCTAAAAATATAAACCTAAAGAGTTTCTCATCTTTTAGAGCAAAGTTTGCTAAAAACTTAAGGAGACCAACCTTCTTTCACTAGAAAAATCTCAGTTGAGATTTTTTATACAATTATGTATATTATGCTATTTATACAATATAAATAATTCCTTATACTGTATAAGACTAGTAGATTTTGAAAAATTATTTTGCATACAAAAATTTCCAACAATGTCTTCACCACTGGAGAGACCGAATTGTTTAATGCAATGATAGGAAGCACATTCAAGTTAGAAGGTCATCTGGAGATTAACCTCTCGTTACACAAATAAGAGAACCGCAGTCTAGAGATGGTGAACTTGCACAGTATCTTCCCAAAGGTGAGAAGTTCAAATAATTAGACCATGTCAGGAAACCCTCTTGATAGAAAGCATCAAACGTAGGTTGAAATTTGCCTTAAGAGATTCACTGTTGAAAAAGTGGTGGAGCATGGAGAGGCCCTTTGCCTCTCTCCAGACAAACGTCACAGTTCACTTCCCTTGAAGTGAGAGGTACAGCTTGTTGTTCTCAGAGCTGTTACCAGAGCATCGCGTTCTATGGGAGAGGAAGCACTGGAATGATTCACTTAAGCTTTATAACTTGGATCTGTAAAATAAGAACAAACTTTGTAACAACTTTAAGATAATCATGATGTCACCATTAAAAATCACTAGGCTTTGAAATGCCAGAAACTTCACATATTCTGCACCGTTTTACCATGTTTCATTCCCAAATTAAGCTTAATATTGAATGCCAGAATATACTACCATTAATAGGCATTTTTCCCTTGCCTGTCGACAGAGAAACCAATCTTGAACAGTGACTATGTGGAGACAGAAGGAGCAATACCTTCTAGATTAAAACATCACTCCTGAAAATATCTCACCATTTTAAGTAAAGAACTCGATTGTTACTTTTTAAAAAGTTTTCTTGTGATATAATTTTAAATGTACAGAAAAGCTATAAGAATAGGTGGGACAAGGAATCTCCATATATTCTTTACCCAAATATGCTAATTGTTTAAATTGTTTATATTTTCTCCCTCCCCCTCTTTCTCTTCTCTTCAGTATGCATTTCCTAAGAGCAATGACATGCTCTTACATAACTATAGTACACTTATCAAAATCAGGAAGTTTAATATTAATAGGGCATGAACTAATTGTAGTCATTTTTTAAAAAATAAAATGCTGATTCTATATGTTTTCTGGGAGTCTACAAATTTTAAAATGATGATGGTTTTTAAATGTGATGTTTGAGTTGATTGATTGGTCCTTAATGTAAGCCTGTCACTTTTTTGAACAGCGTGCCTAAAAAGTTATAATTTAAGTAGGATGTAGAAATGGGTGCATGTACAGATTCATACATTCCCCTGCATGTTGAGCATGCCCTATTGATCCTGGACCAACCACTACAGTTAATAATTAGTAATGGACCCAATAACAGTGAGAAGAGGAAGAGTTGTACAATGATATGTGGGTCAAGTCCTGGAGATTAGGTGGCACAATGGCATGCTTGGCTTTCCTGCTCACATTTTTTAAAGTAGGCAAAATTAAATATGGGAAAGACGTGTAGAGACTGACTTATATCAGGGCGAGCTCACTACTACCAAAGAGAGAAATTTCAATTTAAAAACTCAACAACCCTCTCTTTCTCAAATTTTAGCATTTAGAGACTCCAGATTTCAGTTCCCACACTACTTTCCTTTGGAACTTGAGATTATGCAATTACCTGGGTGATCTGTTTATCAAATACTTTACCCTTTAAGGTATTACTTAAAATATACCTACAATTAAGCATGAATATAATCCCAGCAGCAATATTTTTATATCCTACTTTATTTCAAAAATAATTTATGAATGCTTAGATAAATACACAAAATATAACAAGAAAATATAAACTCAAAAAGTATTAGATTAGAAAACAAATGAAATGAGTTAAAATATAACCCAAAGTGAAGCTAGGACACCATCGAGAGCTCCCTTCCCAGTCTAGCATTTTGCATACAGCAGGTACTCAATAATTATTGAGTGGTTATAACAGCAAAAATGTATTGTTTTTCATATACTAGATCCTACCTCATGTACTAATCCTGGGGTGAGAAATAAAGCGTTATTCATTTAATCCTAACATTCGTGTCTGGGGTGAGTTCTATTAACACTCCCATTGTACAGATGCTTATGCTGAGCTTCAAAGAAACTAATTGTCAGTAATGGCAAAGCTGGGCTACAAGCACAAAGAGTGCAAGTCCTGGAATTTTCACCACTGTACTGTTGCAGCCTCCAAAGTTAACTCTCTAGTATTCCTGCTGGTGAAAACTTGGTAGAGGACAGAGAAAAAAGTCTACCTCAGCATCATCTCAGCTCTGTCGAACGAATGAAAACAAGAAATGAATGTGGTAAGCCATACATTTTGTCCTCAGCTTTCTAACATCCAAACCAAAAAGGGAAACGAATTTAATTCTATGATTCACAGTGTCTTCCAGAAAAAGAGCCAAGCAATTTCTTGGGGGAAGCATAAATAGAAATTTATAGTTTGCTGATACACACAAGATCAGAAGACAAAGTAGAAAGCCCAACAGTGGGAATACCAGAAATATAACCAATCACATATTTTTGTTTAATTACGAAAAATTTCAAATATTAAGAGAAAATAACAATGAACCCACATGTACCCATCCCCCAAATCAACCATTATCAACTCACAGCAAATCTTGTTTCTTCTGGACTTACCCTATCCTTCCACTTTGCACTATATGCAACTATATGATCCAACTATATGATTTGAAGCAAATCCCAGACATATTTCATTCATTAGTATCTCACTATGGATCTCAAAGATAATCCATATTTTTAACATAACAATACTATAACCACATCTAAAAACATATTAATTCCTTAATATCTGCTCAGTTTTTAAATTTGCAATCATCTCTTGAACCTCATCATTTTAAACAACGTTATTTGTTAGTTAGAATCAGAATCCAGATAAGGTCCACACATTCAATTTATAACCACTTCCTTTTAACACACAGAAATGAGTTGATTTCACTGCAGTATGTAATACAAAGTGTATGACTTCAGGGGAAGAAGGGATGTGGTAAAAGAGATGTGAATTCAGGTCCGGTTTCATCTGCTTGCCCTTGAACAAGTCACACTCCCACTGTCTATAACACGAAGGGAGTGGCAAGACAATTTTCAGAGTCTCCTTCGATGAGATGACTGGTGGTCAGACTATGCTACTCTCTGAACGAGGAACTCAAGATCAGATAGCTAAATGGATATCAGATGGAAGTTTACAACAGAAAATTTAATTATTTGATATAATTAATCAACTCATTCATAAATAATATCTCAAGAATTGCAAGCAATATCCCTCAAATTACTTGGAGTTTTACAGTTTGCTTCTCTTCAGTGACTAATTTCACCCATTAATTTCACAGGCCCAGTATTATAAGAATTAAATGAAAAAAAGAGAAAAAATTTAAGTACTTTGTAAACGATAAAAGGTTATGCCCATATATAGCAGAGCACATGGTTCCCTAGGGAATATTTCACTTGTAGCTTTATAACTTTCAAGATGGCCAGGCTCAACATTACCACACAGGATATATCTGGTTGCTTCTGTATATTCCTAAATAGAGTCCTGCAAAATACATGGGACATTCTTAAAATTTCAATCCCTTCTCCCTTGCACACACATCTCCATCCACAAGCAGCTGTCCTGTCCCAAACCACATTTGTCTTCTGTTTCTCCAGAACTGTCCAGTGCTATAGAGAAAGAGGCAATCAACTGTTACACACAGCCAGCTGAACATATAGCGTGAGACATATAGGAAGTACTTTTCAAGACATTTGATTGCATTAAAATCATCACCCTTCCATTTCTCTATAAATTTAATTTCCTACACAAACAGCAAGCAAGCTGCCATAAAATTTCAGACTCCATCTGGCAAGCTCAGCATTATGCATGGATTTCTATACCATAAGTGAAGAGTCTTGTCAGATTTGAACCTTCCCCAGAGAAACTGGG
This sequence comes from Glossophaga mutica, assembly GCA_039655065.1. Lineage (NCBI taxonomy): Eukaryota > Metazoa > Chordata > Mammalia > Chiroptera > Phyllostomidae > Glossophaga > Glossophaga mutica. The sequence continues at coordinate 182,965,223 of CM077306.1, forward strand.
ACACCAAACACAATTGGAGACAGGAGCAGCACATGCCAACCTGTGGTGTTTATTCTAAATGGATGACACATGAACTTCAAAGAGCATTTTACGATGCATTGCATAAAAGAATCCAAGTCAGGGGTGGCTGAAATTGAAAGACAAACATTTCCATTTGCTAGGTAGGGAATGAACCAATTGCAGTGAGACCCCTCGTTAAAATCAGGGCCTGGAGTAAAAAGTGTAGTGAACATGCAGAGTTCATTATTGTGCTTCCTAGTAAAATGAACAAAAAGCATATTTCTGACATGATGTTTATTACCATATCGTGTATTCTCTTAAGAGGCTGAACAGCTGCTGTCTAACCACTGTCTTAATGGAAAGCAAATTTAGGACTTTGGAAGCTTTTGATGGTGTTGGGGACTGGGGGAATCGCAGGGAGAGAGGGTTTCCTTCCTTTCTTTCCTTCCTTTCTCTCACTCTGTTTCTCTCCCTCCTTCCTTTCTCCTTCCCTTTCCTTCTTTTCTGCTGTAATTTTGCAAAGATTTTAATACTGCTTTATTGATTGGATATTTAACTTAGTCGGTGTGTGAGCCTCAGGTACACCAAATATTAAAAAGGCGCAGGGGCCATGCTAATCTTCTCTGTATCATTCCAATTTTAGTGTATGTGCTGCCAAAGAGAGCTGTCACTTAGAATGGAAGGGAAAATAAAGCACTTCTCAGACAAGGTCAAGTTAAAGGAGTTCATCATCACCAAGCCATTATTATATGAAATGTTAAAGGGACTTATCTAAGAAAAAGAAGATAAAAATATGACAGTAAAAAGACAGCAAACTCACAGTTATTAACAACCACACCTAAAACAAAAGCAACTAAGCAAACAGCTAGAACAGGAACAGAATCACAGAAATGGAGATCACATGGAGGGTTAGCAACAGGGGAGTGGGAGGAGGAGAGAGGGGCAAAAGTTGTAGAAAATAAGTAGCACAGACAGTGGGTAGAAAATAGACACAGGGAGGGCAAGAATAGTGTGGGAAATGTAGAAGCTAAAGAACTTCTGACACATGGACATGAAGTAAAGGGGGGATGTGGGTGGGAGAGGGTGTGCAGGGTGGAGGGGAATGATGGGGGAGAAATGGGACAACTGTAATAGCATAATCAATAAAATATATTAAATAAATAAAATAAATAAAAATAAAAAGGCTAGCATTTATGCATCAATGAGGGATTTCTACTTTGCTCGAATAACAAAATCACTGACTGCTGCTCCAAAGCAATGTCCTCAAGAAGAATGGTGTTACCACCCTAACAGAAAGAACAAGGAACTCAATTTATTTTTCAGAACTTCCTTAAATTCACTGAACACTGAGTTTTCAGATTCACTTTACAAACTCACTGAAACACAGGATCATCATTAAGCAAAACTTAGTTTATTTTCTCATCCCATTCAATACACAGAGATGCTTTGGCACAGCAATTTTCCAGGTTCTCAACACTGACCAAAAGCAAATTGCTCAGAGAATACAACAAAGATTCATCAACCTAAGCCAAAAATAGACACATACAGAGTCTAATAATGTCATGGCACACAACAGAAGAATGGTCATGTGACAGGTGTGATAGCTAAATGGTGCTGGACTGCCTTGGGAAAATGGCACAAACTCTCTGGAAGAAAGAGTGGCTCATGTGGGCTGAGTAAAGAGCTCCCAGCTGCATTTCTGGTGACCTGATGCCACAGGGTCAACATAGCCTGAGGTGGCTTCCCAGGAGTCCCAAAAATGTTATTTAAGGCACAAATTTCAATTATATCTCAATAAAGCTGGAAAAATTTAATTTATAGAAGAAATACTAGTGTACCAACCCACACACAAAAAATTTTAGTTAAAAAATGTCAAGCACAGAACTCTCAATCTCTGCTCCCAAAACTAAACTTGCAGTTTTTAAGCACTGACTCTATAAACCTATAAAGTAAAAAGAAAAGGCAAAGAAACAGAACAAAGACTATATGAACCCAGTATTATTAAAAGAAGCCTCTCGGGGAATATCAGCACTTTAACCCAGAATAATTCTTCACGTTACTACAGATGGTCGTGGTGGCTACCATCAAAGTGAGAGTGTGTCTGAGACTAATTAAGTGATATTATACACTTCAGGAGAAACTAATTGAGCCTCCTCATACTGTGGAACTTTTAGATTGACCCCATTTCCTGGTTTCTGATTATTGCTTCTCATTGTCCAACTGTAAAGATTTGGATCATCCTTATTACATTTTGGAGTTACAAGGGGCTGACCACATCTGCAGTGCAGCAGGGAACATCGTAGACCTCAAAGGAAAGTCATCCACATGAGATCCATCAATGTCAAATGCAATTAATTTTTAAATGGATACTTGGGTTTTTGGAGCATCCACCCAAGGCTTTCACTGGCAAGTGCCTGAGTAATGATTTCAGTTCTGCTCTTCTAGGGCAGCTGCCTCTTCCATCCCCACACTCCAGGAACAACCTGACACCCACCCCAATCTGCTCAGCCCATATGGACAAGGGTATCAAGTCTATGCTTATTCATAATCATCTCCCAAGATAAGAGGTTACTGGGATCAAGAGACAGTGTTTGTGAGAAAGATCTCTATTACCTTATGCCATGATTAATATTTTCTTAATTGCCTTTTGAAATGCAGAGATTTTAGGTATAGTAGACATCAGAGCATAGAATTCAGACTTCTCTATCTCCCATATCGGTAATTTTCAATAACTGTGCTGCAGGAATTTTTAAAACATGCAATACCTGGCTACTTAGTCAGGGGCACTAATCTCTTTTTCCTTAGATTGTCAAACAAAAAATGACAACACCCAACACAAGAATAGCCATCCAATGTGAATGAAACAAAGCTATATCCACTTTTTGGTCAGAAGGGCAAAAATATATAATTTTTTGATGTGCCACAGAATTTTAGTAGTTAGCTTATGTGTGCCATGAGACAGAAAAGGTTGAAAATTCCTGTCCTACATCACTGTTCATCCATTGTAACAATATGTAGCATTCCGTTGACATTTTCATTAGGTAGAAGCTTCATTTATACTGAATGCAGAATAATTCATTTTCTACCATCATTACTTCATCATCCTGAAATTCTATACCCAGTACCCACCTACCCCAACCCCTAAGACAAGAGGATTTTAAGTTGAGAAGGGAAAGGTCTTTCTCTAAAACGTCTGTAAAACTTTGGATCACAGAAATTGTTGTTTTAAGATGCCACTAGCCCAGTATAATACAACACTGTCCCCCATCATAATGGCATCTCATAGGTAGGCACCGCAAGGATTCAGAGCATCCGTGACAATACCAAGCAGAGCAGCATGGAAGCTGGAAAAGGCTGAGGCAAGGTAAATTCATGTGCAACACCCCAGGACTCCGATGAGCTCTATGGGAACGGGAGGAGATGTACATCAGTAAGCGAAGAACAAAGCTAGCAATTCATACACCCAAGTGGTAAGACTGGAAAAGACCGGTTTATATTGGTTGATGTTCTATAGGGGGTTTGCCTTATACTTGGACATTTAGAGATATTGACAATGAAATAGGTAACAGAAAAAAAACACTACTTAAATTCAACTGATTTTGAAGTTTAGAATTTGGGATTAAGATTCAAAACAACCATAAGATATTAGCAATGGTTCCACTATATTTGTCTGGAACTCAGTGGCACTATATAATGAGTGGACAGATTGGTTACAGGTTTTCTTTTTTCTTTTTCCTTCTTTTTTTATTATTATTATTTTTTAATCAGTATTTTTTAATTGTTGATATTGTACAGTTTTTTGTCTTTTACCCTGCCCCCAGCCCACCACCCCAGCCCTCCCCACCTTCCTCCCATTTCCGCCCCCCATAGTTTTTGTCCATAAGTCCTTTATACTTGTTGCTCTAAACCGTTCCCCTTTTCCCCTGAAATTCCCTCCCCTCCCCCTCTGGTCACTGTCAGACTGTTCTCAATTTCAGTGTCTTTGTTTATATTATGCTTCTTTGTTTTATTGATTAGGTTCCTGTTAAAGGTGAGATCATATGGTATTTGTCTTTCACTGCCTGGCTTATTTCACTTAGCATGATGCTCTCCAATTCCATCCATGTTGTTGCAAAGGATAGGAGCTCCTTCTTTCTTTCTGCTGCATAGAATTCCATTGTGTAAATGTACCACAGTTTTTTGATCCATTCATTAACTGATGGGCACTTAGGTTGCTTCCAGCACTTGGCTATTGTAAATTGTGCTGCTATGAACATAGGGGTGCAGAGGTTCTTTTGGATGGTTACAGGTTTTCGAGGTATTCTGTGCAAAAGGCCAGATAGAGAAATATACATGTGAACGAATGAATTATGAAGCAAGCCTGTGCTCCAGGTGATCTTATGGTTGAGATTATGAGTCTTAGACATGTTTAGTGTTTACCCTGTAATTTTTCTCTTGCCTCTCAAGCCCCAGCTCCAAATGTATTAGACAAGCCTACCCTTTCATGAATGGCTTCCAGGCCACTGCTGCTCCAAGCCATGAGGGAGAAAGTGCAGGTACAGACAAGGAACAACTCTTTCCAAAACCCCTGGCTTGAAATTAAGCACCTTAGGAATGTGACTGGTGCTGGATTTCAAGTATAACTTAAAAATGGTGAAATAACAACCACAACAATAGGAAATGGCAAAAGGAAATGGCATGGGGTTCGTTTTTATTCCTATAGTGTACTTTTTATGGAAAGGAGTAAATGCAATAAGTTTCTACTTTGAAAATGATTTTTTAGATACAGTAAAATTCCATGATAAGTGTGTTTAGATCAGCTAATTGGGCAAAGAATTCACAAGAATTTGTTTCCAAATCTAAAGCCCAGAATTAGAATAGGGTGGGGACGGGCCCTAATCACCGGTTTTTGGGCGGGGGCCATGTCCAGACATCACGCGTGCCTGACTGCATTCACTGTGAAATAGAAGGCAGCCCAAGCCTTCCACCAAAATACAGGCTGACTGAGAAGTACAATTTTAGTTGTTTTTTTTAATTAAGGTATTTGGGAAAAAATCAAGTTTGAGACATAGCAACACTTTTGGCAAGATAGCAACCAAAACCTACATGTCCAAATGTAAAAGGCATTAAAGAACAAGCCATAGTATAAGGGAAAATCCACACTGAAGAAAGACACAGTATGTCTATAGATTACGAAATTGTCAATTGAACTATAAGAATAAAAGCTGAAACATTATGCTATTTTGCTAGAGATTAAGTGCGCCTTTTCCTTCTTTCCCCAAATAAAGTCACAGAACTTACACTGGGGTATTTAATCATACCCCGAAGCTTGACAGTTTTCTCTCAGCACAAAGCAACAGCTACATGCACATAAAATGCTTATTTGTTAATGTAATATTTCTCCTGGCTGCTTCAGTGTGCAACGCACACAAATTCAAAGACTACAAATTAGGGCAAGTGTACATAAACAAACAACAACAACAAAAAAAAGAAGTTTCAAAACCTGCTCCTAAAAGTATTGATAGGACACTCAGGTCATTTTTACTCTTAGTAAGATAAAGGTGTACCACTGTCCACTGTGACACAGTAAGAACATACATCACCAGATGTCAGTTTGAGGGACTAGAGATAAGACTTAAAAAGTACTGTATTTCTTAATGACTGAACAAGGTAATTACAAATAAGTTTATGTTTACATTCTGCTGAAGACATCTTTATAGCCTCAGCACCTAACAGTTTCTAGCAGGATCCAAAAGCCCTACCAGGTTAAATGACGGTCGAAGAGCTCAGTGAGCAGTGGGAAGGGTGTCCCAGCAAAGCCCAGGGTCCACACCTTTCAGCACCAGGGGCCTGGAGACATCTGAAATGTTCTAGCTCTGTGGCATGAGATTTAGAAGTCATTTACCACAGGAAAGGTGACTTAATCTAGATTAAATAGCCCTTTTTAAGTATTATATACCTAAATAATGGTCTTATGGGAAGAATTAATCACATAATATTTAATTCCACTGCTTTTAGAATGTGAAAGAATTCAATTCAGTTTAACACATACTGAGAGTCACCCAAAAGCACCACGTTAAGCTGTGACTTGTCAAGTGTATGTGAGATATTTACACTGTACAAAAAGAAGGGGCTTTGGTGCATGTATGTTATTAGACAGTAAAACTGGTTGCAAGGGAACAAAATGATTATGAAGGATCTTTTGATGATTTTAAGCATGAATACCCACCTGTCTATAGAATGAATCTATTTGGAAATAAAGGAATCTACCATATCACCTCTCATTTAATGTTATCTTTTTAAAAATTTTTAATTCTGTTTATACTTCCCTGAATAAATTATATTTATAGTAACCTAAAACATTCGATGTGCCTGACATACGTGGTGCCCTGTGGCCACTTCGGTCCCTTCATCAAGGAAAGGAAAGCAGATCCTGGAGTGAAGGCCCTTTCTTGCTACAGACAGTAATGGAAGCAACGCTGGGCCTGGCGGCCGCGAGCCTAAACCAGCATCCTGGCTCTGCCCCTTATCAGCCAGGTGAGTGCGGGCAAATCGTATTTATAATTTATATTTACATATATAAATTTACACACATATAATAGACAGTGGAACCTCGGCTCTCAAACTTAATTCATTACAGAAAACTGTTCAAGAAGCAATTTGTTTGCAAACCTTTGTTTATCGCCCGAGAGGCACGTGAGTGATCACAAGCTATCAGCATGAAAGGGCTGTTGGGTCAGGCATTGAGACCTGAAGTTGTGTTAGACAACCAAGACCTTTTTTCAATGAACAACTTAGTCAAGAACCAAATTGTTAGAGAACCAAGATGTTTGAGAACCAAGGTTTGAATGTATATGTTATATATAATTATAAAACCCTCCAATTCTCATTTTTCATGTGTAAAATGCAGACATTGGAAATAATCATCTCTCGAGAGATTACCCTGGAGATTAAATATTTCCTGGAATATAAGCTTCCAGCACCTAGATCCATGTCTGGTACATAATATGAGTTTAATAAATACCCATTACTGAATAAATAATACAATATATTTTGCCATAATCACTAGCAAAAAAATGAAAACTGACATAACCTCCTTGGTACCAAATACACTTCTGTAAACTAGCATCTTTTTCAAGGATCTTATAAAATGTGTAATAGGCAAGCTTTGTACTGCATAATCAAAATCCTTCTTGTTATTCCTATCCTAGGTAGCATTTGTTGAAACTTACTAGGTGCTAAGTGCCTCGCATTCCTATCTCATATAACCTTCACAGTTATGCTAGGAAGCAAGCAGAATTATTTTCTCCATTTTATAAATGAGGGGACCAAAGCTTCAAAAGGCTAAGTAACTTTTGCAAAGTCTCACAGCTGGTTAGTGGCTCTCATACTTGTAAAATGAGAATATAGATGTACAAGTCCAGAGCCCACACTCATGGAGAGAACAAGAGTTTGGAGCAAAGAAGCCTAGATTTGAGAAGTATGAATATGAATATATTATGACTATATATGAATATGAATATATTGATATAAATATATTATGAATTTGAAGGTGAAAATATGAATGTGCAGATATTGATGTAAACTTAACTTCTGCCAGCCTAAATAATTGTAGCTGAGAAAAACAAATCCTACTTTATAGGGTTATTGTGAGGACCAAATAAATAACTGTAATTTACTTTCCTATAATTTTTGTAAGAGTATGACCACATCTCACTAATAATTAAGTCCTGAGAACCTAGCATAACTTAATAGAAAAACATAACTTAATAGAAATTTAATTTAATGGGAAATTCTGTTGTTGGACAAATTAATATCAACACATTTCTTAGTATCTATACAACACTTTACAAACTCAAATTATCATCATCATCAACTTTATCATGTATTGACCAAGAGCCTCCAGATGGTAGATTCTAAGTGATTCCCAAACTCTTCCAATGAACTTAGACTCCTCTCCAATACAAAGGTGACATTGAATGTCACTACCTGAAAATCCTGATGTAGGTCTTATAATAGAAGACAAGTAGCTGGTCACCCTAATTACCAACAGATGATTTCAGAAATGAACATTTTTTTCAAGGAAGTAGTTGAAAAATCATTAGAAAAACATTCAAAATGTGGTCAACAGCAGGAACCCAGCATGAGGCTTGAAGCAAACAGTGGGATCTTTAAGAAGCTGACTTTGTGTTCCCAAGGTCAGGGGGCCGACAGAAAGCACACTGCAGCACTTGGCCACCACAGGGGCCCGACGCAGTCCTTGGGCCACCTCGGGTTTTATAATAAAAAACAAGGAAAGTGATATTGCCCGTATTATAAATATCACAATCATGGGCCTATCAGATATGGCATCTCGGCTACTTCAAATAACACACTTGCAAAACAAAGTGTGTCCAATGTCTCTTATTCTGAGATGAGAAGATCAAACTACGGCTGGCTAACTGTATTCTGAGCTGGGTATCCAGAGAAGCACAGGTCGCCTACCTTGAGGCTGCAGTAAGAACATCACTGGGCTAAAGCCCAGCGTAGTTTCTTTGAACAGCAGATAGTCTTAGGGCTTGGCAAAACCTAGAAAAGAGACAGTCCCTCCCAGTTCTGTTTATGTCAATAAATATGCCAAACAAGAAACGGGCTGAAAAAATAGCAAAAGAAGTTCAAATCTTAGCTCATGAGAAGTAATTGGCATATGGTTTCACTTGTAAATCCATTAGTGTTAGTCAATTCTTTCACTTAAAAATATCTTTCACGATATGAGTCTGAACACAAAATAAGGCAGACTGGCAGGGGAAGGGAGAGAGGCTTTATCTGGGTCAGAAATTCCTTTTGACCTGAACCTGAAAAGCTACTTAAAAAATAATAATAATAATACACTACATCTAAATCTTTTCTTTCATGGCATTAATTACAGTATACGTCTGTGTGTGTGCGTGTAGAAACAATACCAGCCTAGGACTGAGGGCCCTGAAGTTCTGCCCCTGGCTCCAAGTCAGCCTCTCTCATTCTCTTCATCTAAGATCACAATCACACCATTCCAAACTGGACATGTATTACGATCCATACACTGCCAAATAGGTTACCTCATTTACTCTACTCATTATTACCTTCACTTTGTAAAGCAAAAAAACTGATCCAGAAGAAGCCAACTGTTAGATGCAGAGCAAAGAGCAGAAGATGTGGGGTGAAGAAACAGGTTTGAGTAACTGTCCCACCATACATGGCTCTTGGGCCTCTAGTTTAACTTTAACACACAGTGCATCCAGGCACACCCTAAAAAGATGGCCTCTGCTTCCTGCTCTCCCCACGACATGAAAAACTCTCCAGTGCCAAGGCTAGAATTCAAATTCAGAGCCATTGGTTTAAAAATCAATAAATAATCTTTTTTTTTCTGAGGAGCAGGTGACAAGGTCTGCCCTGGATAGGAAAGTGACACAGAGTGTGCCAAGAACAGAGAATGAGGAGAGCTCGGAGGCAAGGAGCCAGCAAGAGACTGCGGCCTGCCCTGGGCAGTCCTGCCCACCCGCAGTGAGTCATGGTCTAACAGCTTGCAAGGCACTGCTTAGAAAGCACATCATTTCTCACGTCTTTCTTTTCTAGTTATAAAAGTATGTCTAGATGCTGAATATGAAGGAGCAAGGCTTGCAGAGGCTTAGACTAAAGAGATCTCTCACTCTAAAATACACTCAAAACATAAATCACATAGGCTATTTCACAAAGACATTTCTCCCCAGACAATGAAACGTGCCGTCACTGAAAATAGCAAAATAAAAGTAGTACTTGCTATTAATAGAAAAGAGGATCAGCCATAATGTCACTATCCTTGGAGAGCAACTGTTAACATTGTGGTGCATTGACATCCAGTCTTTTCTGATGCAGATAGCTTGTCTTTTGGCTACAGTGTATACAAATGTGAAACAGGGGTCATGCTACATGTCAGCTGTGTACTGTGCTCTTCTAAATTAACTTAAATTGTTTGTTAATGAAAGTTTACAGACACTGATTCCCTGTTGTTGGGTATGTTGGTTATTTCCAACTTATTTTTTACCATTGTAATCAATACTGCAAAGAGTATCCTTGAATATAAATTTGACAAAGCCTTTTTCAATTTCAGAAAGATGTTCTAGGTAAACTCAGGGCATGTTACGAGTATTTACTATGTGTCAAACACTGTGCTATAATTTACGAGCATCATCTTAATCTTCACCAAAATCTGATGAAATAATCTATGATTAATCATCCCTTTTACAGATGAGAAAGCTGAGTAGAGAGAGATTAGGTAACTTGCCCAAGTTCACACAGAAGTAACGGAGCCGTGATTCAAACACATCCAGTCTGCCTCCAGAGTCGAGACTTCTAATGAGAATGTTGCCAAACTTGCCACGTCTCCTAGCATTCTCCCTCCCTAAGATGAGATTTCCCTCCATATTAGATGTAGTGTGCACAACCTGACCAAACAGAGAGCCCAACTTGACAACCTGGACGTGCTCAGAAATCTGGAGTTGCCTTTGGTTGCTCTGGGCTCAGGGGATCATCAACACGTAAACACCTAGCCTGAGAGTTGCACCAAACGGCCCGTGAGACCACCCTGCTAATGACAGAAAGGACTTTCATTTCAAGGTCCCCAACAGCACACAACCTAGTAAAGGCACACTGTGGAAAATTCTGCAGGCTCTTCCCCTAAAGCTGACTTTCATCTTGTTGCTTAAGAACATGTACCTTTCTTAACGAAATTTATTTTCCTCCCATTTCTGCACACAAAAATTTGTCATGTCAAGCAGTTCACAAAGTTTAAGGTTAAGCCCATTGAGGAAAGACACAAAGCTTTATAATCAGTTTATGGAGAAAAAATAAAAATTACTAAGGTTATAAAACTAAGCTTTCAATAACACCCCACTTTATTATGAAGATTGGACTTCTGTTCTGTGCTTGCATATGCAGAAAGATGCAAACAAAATATGGTAGGGAGAATCCCAGCAAGTGCCTCTGCAGTGTGAGGAACTGAGGACAGGATGGATGTGTGAAGGAGGGCGAACGACACGAAAGGGGCTTTAATAGGTGTGGTTGCAAAGGCGGGAAACAGCATGCAGCCAAGAGCGGGAGGCTTGGTACAAAAGCAGTGCCTGGTGGTAATGGGATACAGCTGAAGAAGGGAAAACTCGAGATGAGTATCAGAGAAGACTTCCTGGCGGTGAGAACTGCTGGATTAGAAAGAGGACTCCCCAGGGAAGGGCGGGAAGCTCCCTCACTCAGGACACTGGAAACCGAACAGAGCCAAAGAGCAACAGCCATGGTGAAGGAAGAAACCCTGCACTAACAGAGGATGAACCGGATAACCTGCAAGGCCTTTTCTATCTGGAGTTACTTTGATTACAGTAATATAATCCTTCAGGGATATAGGAAAGGTGGTAGGGGGTGGGGTGCTTTAAATTTTTGAGTGAACTTAATTCTGATGGAAGGTGCTGGATTGACATCCTAAGAGACAAAAGCTCTCTATTCATCTGAACAACATTGACAGAGATTCGATTCCCCACTGGACTTTACCAAACGTGTCCCCGGTCCAGGCATTAAAGGAGAAGGAAAGCTGTGTCCTTTCACCCCTTGACTCCTGGCTTCTCCACATAGCTTTACAACAAAGAGGCTATTAGTTTTAAACATTGGCTCTTAGACTGAGTCCCACACTTCCCCCACCCTAACAACAAAATGCTGCATTTTGAAGGGACCACATAGAATTTGCTAGCGCATCCATCTGGGAAGCATTAAAATAAGCAACACACTTTCAAAGGACGGTGTGTGGAAGCATGCCTTGGTCTTTCTTATTCTCTTTACTACACGGGTAGATGGACAGTTGGGCAGAGGACTTTGGATATAATTCCTACATATCCTCTGCTGCTACGTCTTTAGTGGGAGCTTTTAATGTAGCTTCCTGTTCCCTTCCCTTTCTTCTTTACCTTTTACCTCCTTTCACACCTTTTCTTCCAAAGAATAGTTTTTGTCCTTCTTTAAGTTTGTTTGGAACATGCCAGAATAAGGGATCTTAGTTACAGGAAGTTCAAGTATAGACCTTGACCCAGCAGACACCAAACCAGTTAATTTAGATCTCTTGAGCTCTCCTGTGCATCTCTCCTTAGTTCTCCTTAGTTGCTAATTTCTGATTTTGTTTCCTTGAATTTTTGCACAAGTAACCTCGAAGTACTGGCAAAGTTCTGTACCTATACCAAATAGCAACATTCACCTGGGACTCAGCTCTTTGATCTTCTCTGAAAAGCACATTTAAATGTGAGTGTTTTGTTCCTTATATCTCTCTGTTGCCAGATGCCGTTGGTGTGTCCACATAGTCACCCACCCCCCTGTTACATGAGGTGTTGGTCTCACTATGCCTCCAGTACAGAGGTTGTGCCATGAGAGCAGAACACACGCTGCCTTTTTATTGTGCATCAGTCCATGTAGACCTAAGCACCCCCTTCTCCCATCCGTGTGCATGTAAACCTCAGAGCATCAAAACCTTCCATTCAAGCAATAGTATAGGAGGTGTGATCAAGTTTGCCCTGGATCTCAGCACTGATCTCCAAACTATTAGGCATAAAAGAAAATTCCAGCATTGACAGCACCCCCCGCAACCCACCATTTTGTGACTGTTAACCAAATTCTCTGCATATGCCCACAATGAACACATTCAATTACTAATTTTCTATAGAAAGTTTCTCTTACACTTGAATGGACTTGTGTGAAAACAAAGCTTCATGAGTGGTCCCAAAGGGTTCAGACGGTGTCCTAGCTGATGCTTGCCAACAGAGGTTGGAACTTGTTTTTCGCCTCTATGTTTAAGTAATCAAGCATCCACTCAATAAAGGAGAGAGCTGAATTTGTCAGGAAGTGGTTGTTACCTTGATTTCCTGCTCCTTCATTGCAGACAAAAGCCTGCTATATAGTTACCTCCAATTGGCGTGTGGTGTACATTGCAGACCACAATGTACGTGAGTAATGAATCCTGTAAGAATCTGAGTGATTTGACCCAAGACCCCACTCACAAGTGAGCAGACAACCAGGAGCCTATAAACACATTGTTTTCAAGTTAGTGTAAAGCAATTTTAAAAAACAAAAATCACAGAAGAATAGGACACAGTGACTCCCCAGTGGCGAGTGATTATTTTCATGCTTAATAAGAAGCAAGTGATTCAACATATACAACGCCCAAGGGTAAGTCATGGTCAAATAGAAGAAATACACCTCAGTGAATAATTGCCTCCTTGTATCCACTTACTGCTCAAAGGTCTCCTGCTTCAGTACTTGTGTATCTCCATACCTGAACCAGCTAGCAAGAGACAGTTTCCTTGAAAAAGTACCTGACGTAAACGTGTAATATAGTAGAGCAGTGATAACCTCTCTGTGACCCTTGGAATAAATGTATCACTCTATCTGCAGACACTCAGCACATTGACTCCCTTGTACTTCTAACATTGCAGCCGACGAATTATCGCTCGGTTAGTCCTTCAGTCCTTAAACAGGATTGCAGTTTGCCAAGACAGCCTCTCCTGAGCTACCGGACCACAGCCTTCCCAGGGTGCAGCGGGACTAGCACAGTCTGTGCCCTGCAGGTCAGTGCGCTCCAGCTCACGTAATTGGAGGCTGTGGCCTTGAACGTCCATGGCTGATCCACTGGCCACAGCATGGCTGAGGTTGTGTCCTGGGTCTTTTACACAGAGACCACGCTCTTAGTCAAAAGGACCTGATGCCTTTCTTTATCATTATCACATGGTTTTTATTTTTAACCCCCTCATAAGGTGACCTTCCATTCAGCTGTATCTCCTCTGTAGTAAAGAAGGTCTAATTCTGCACAAATAAAGTAAGTCACGGTCTAATAAAAGTCCGTGTATTACTCCAGAGCCCCTTTGCGTCCACATACTGAAACCCACACCAATATAACCCCATTCCAGTGTAACTTGGAATACCAGGGCCAATTCTGGGACTTGCAGGAGCTCTCAAAGGTTCTTTCAAAGCCTTCTCAATTTGAACTCTAAGGGAATCGATGAAAGCTTATCCATAAGCCTTCCAAGATACCACCTGTCCTATGTCTTAATTTGAAAGTCCTTCCCACAGAAGCCCAAGGTCATGGTTAAACTGTTTGTAGCTGGCTAATCAACAGGTCACCTTCCTTTCCTATCAGTGCTCAATGTAACCATGCCCATACAAATGTTGTTTTTCTATATTATTTCACAGATTTCACTTTAAAATGTGTTTTGCTTTACAAAAATGGCTTCCAGACTTGTTTTCTACAGCATTTGAAGCATAAACACACACACAGAGTCTTCCCTTCCTTTTCAAGCCACTTAGTGACTTAAAACAAACCATGTATTTTGCTCAAAGTCTTGTGGGAAGAGCTGGGCTGGGTGGTTCATCTTGTTCCCTCGTGGCATCACTGTGGGGTAGATGGAAACTGAGGCTCCTATGATGACTCTTCATTCAAAGGTCCAGCGCCTCATTGCTTCTTGGCTCCCCGCCACGTGGTGCCTCCAGAGCCTCTCTGTGCAGCTTGGACTTTTCATGAATGATGGCCTTGAGATGTGCTTCTTACATGGTAACTCAGAGTTGCAAGAAAGATGCTTCCAAAAGACCCGAATGGGAGCTGCAAGGCTTCTCATGACCAGGCCTCAGAAATCTCTGAATATCACTCCTGCCACATTCTATTAATCAGCGAGTCATGCAGGCCAGTCCAGTTTCCAGAGGATGGGAGAAGCAGATTCCGTCTCCTGACAGGATCCTGACATAAGGAATGGAAGGGGTCAATGGCGGTCATCTGGGCCATAAACTACCACAGAGAGAACGCCACACATCCTCCACTAATGTCACATTCTTCCAAAAAAGTATGAAAGCAGCACTGTTTGTGCTGCAATTTCCTACCAAGTTTTATTTTAAAAGACCTTCCTCTTTTTTCACACATAGCTACATGTATGCATAGCCTTCAAATATAAATCCATGAGAGGCTGGACTTGGGTATCTATATATGAGTGACAAACATTATGCTTTACTTAGAAATTCCTCCCTGCTGATAATATATTATATAACCAACTTTTCTGTTGAAGCCATTCAACAGAACGGTCTTCCCTGAGGACCTCAGGGTATGTCCTCCTCCAGGGTGCTCCTCAGTTCCCTCAAACTTGTGGAATTTCAGTTTTGCCACCAAACACACGCAGACATTGCAGACTCCAAATGGTGACTATAGCCTGGACTCGAGCTGTGACCCCCGCTACATGAGTCAGCCCAGCACAGGTGCTGGTGCGTAGGCGACGCCCAGCAAGTGTCAGTTCCCACCCCCTTCCCCTCTCTCACCATGTACTAAGATCTGTGCTAAATGTTGGATTATGATTCCCACTTACATATGATAAAACAGGCTCAGACAAGTTAAGAGGTCAGCACAAGTTGTATCACCAGTATGTAATGAAGTTGAAACTTGAGCCCAGGTCTTGGGACCCTTAGTCTAGAGTTCTTTCAGCTCTACTAAGGTTTATGAGTGTGCTTATGCCTTGAACTCAAAGATATGAAATAGAGAACAGATTCTTCAGTGAAAGGAAATATAGCGGTAAGAAAAATGGGGTGCCAGGGTCAATGAAATAGAAGTAGTATCCTAGAAAATCACACCACCCATTCACCAGCATTACCTAGAGCCCAACTCATATTCCCCAGAAACAGTATTCCAGAGGATTTATTCTTGCAAATATATGCAAAGGGTGCACTTCTTGCTTTCAAAGGAAAATATCAGTGACTCCAGTAGATAATTTTTAGCTTTGCGCTGCCCACTCCAACTCCCCTGTAATCCCTCACATCCTGCTTACAGTTAATGGAATGCAGAATTCCATTTAGCCCTGTCTGCAGATCTCCCAGCAAGACGTCATTGCTGTGTATCAGTTACTAGGTGTGGGTTTCCTTTTGCACCAGCTTGTCTGCCTTCCCAGGAATGAAATGAAGATTTCCCCAAGGAGAGAACCCAACATCATTGCCTCTTGCCTGGTCAGCTTCCATGGAAGGTCGGTGGCAGCCTTTGCTTCCAGCAACAACAGGCTGCGTATCCATAACAAAGACCGCAGAAGGCTGTGATCTGGCCGTCTTCAGCTCTGTCATTTAGCCGAGACAGTTTCCAGAGCTGTGCCCCAGAGCCCTAAGCCTCTGGTCCTTGGTGGCCCTACCACCTGGCATACACTTAAGGGTCAGCAGACAAGATGAGCCTAAGTTCCCCTTTCCTTGACTCACCAGATCCCCATGGCTGCGCTAAATGAAGTTACTTCCTTCACTGAAGTAGCTAGAGGACCTCTGCCAAGAGGGCCAGTGACCTTAGGCCACCACAATATATATGGCTTTGGGGGGGCAAAATGCATAAATACCAGAATCGTGGCATTTTTTCATTATCCTGGAGAAAAGAACGAGTGCTATCTGTTCTGTGATGACTTTATTTTAAATTATAAAGTAAAGTATACTGTACTCATTAAAGTACACTGTACCTATTAAAATATACATGTGAAAATTCTGGAGAGAAGTATGAGAATTCTTTCCTTGAGTTAATTTAACTGTTCTTTCCTAGGGAAACGTGCCCAGGAGGATCTGGCACAATAATAAAAGTAGCTTCAGCTGTGCAGACAACAGATTTAACATTACTGTCACCAGAGCAGGGAGGGGTAAAAGGAGAACAAACATACTATGTTCCACTATTTAAAGTAGACTGTAAAACATCAGTTGCATTCGATCCATTTTATTAACTTTAAAAATTATTGATGTTCTCTGCATTTTAAAAATGAAAAATAATGAAATAAAAAAAGGGAAAACTAAAGATTATCTACAACCTTGACGCAGCCACTGTAAGTGCCTTGGGATGTGTATCCTTCTAGACCTTGCTCTGTGTGTGTGTGTGTGTGTGTGTGTGTGTGTGTGTGTGACTTTTTCAGCAAGAGTGAGATCCTTACAGTTCATAACTTTCCATCTATAGTTACTAGAGTATGAACAACTTTTCATATGGATGAACATGTAGTTGCATGTCAAAATACCAGCCTACTTTAATTTCAAAAGGGCAAATATGACTCTAAAAGAAAAGCACTTAGGAGTGAAGCTTGGCTTTGCCAATAGGGCGATTAGCTGATATTATGTGCTTCCTGATACAATGTAGTTGGAGGTACACACATTATGTATAAATTGTTTGTAACTGAAATGTTTAACCTGAATGTAACCGTGATAAAACACATGTCTCCATAACGGGGGCCATTCTGTAAGAAGGCTACTCTGTATTTTTCAAAGGATTTGATGCCATGGAAAGACAGGGATAGTGTTCTAGACAGATCGGAACTACAGATATATAGTAGCCAATGCCATGAATAAAACTTCGTTTAAATTTGGGTAAGAAAAAAAATGATAAGGAATCTTTCAGGACAATTTAAGTATGTTTGTGAATGATGTTACTGAATCAATGACAATTTTCTTAGGTGTGGAAGAGGCGTGCTGAATGAAGTATTAAGAGGTGAAGCGTCCTGATATTGGCAGCCTACTTTCAGAAGGGTTGGTAAAAGGGAGGAATGTGCACGTACACACACACAGAGAGCGGAGCAGAGAAAGAGAAAGAGAAAGGATGACGAGTGGTTAACAGACATTCATGACATCATTCTTCCAAATTTTCTGTGGGTGTGAAATATTTCAAAGTAATATATATTTATATTCACAGGTAAGTATGTATTTGTATATATTGCATGCTTGTAAACTATATAATACACATTTTCCATCCCATCAACTTTAATGACTAAATGTGATTCTACCACATGAATTTATGATCATCTATTTAACGAATTCCTGATTTTCAACACTTCATTTATTCTGATTTTTAACTAATAAGAAAAAGTTTTCAAGGCAATTCTTGTAGTTGCTTGCACATATTTTAAATTATTTATTTAGAACAAATGCCTAGAAACAAGTGCTCAATGAAGGTTATAGACATGTTTAAAGTTTTTGGTACTACTACCTACATGGCAATTAACTGATTCAGCCATAAAAATTTTCTGTGGCCCTCAAGCCCCAGGACTTGATAGTTCTCTTTAAAATGATTAAATTTGTCAAATGAATATCCTTCTATTATTGGTATTCTCTTACCTGAGTTACTTCTTCAAATCAGTGCTTTTAGTTCCCAACAACACCTAATAATTTTTTTGTGCATTACCATGGACATTTCAATCTCAACCAAAAACTGCTTTAGTTGTAACCTGAAGTCACCCTGTAGAACTTAGAAATTGTCAGTCATCTTTCCTGTGCTGTCCATCTATTCTAACAACATCTATCTTAATTATTGGCAGCAACACATCTTGGTCATTGTCCCCTACAAATCTGGCAGCACGCTCACTCAGAGGTCAGCCTGGTGGGTGTGTCATAGCCATTGGCCCTGTGTAAGCAGCCTCTCTGGGGAGATGGAGTCTGCATCCTGCCCTAGAGACATCATAGCCTTGACCCTGACCCGAGGATTCATCCTCTAACGCTCACTGTGTGACACACACATCACCTATTAAGCTGCCCAAACTGAACTTTAGCCAGCCTCAAAGCTGTTCCTAACAAGTCTAGTCCACTGAAAAGGTCATGCTTACTGGTATATACCTTCAGATGCAGCTAACTCATTTCTCTCTCTCTCTCTCTCTCTCTCTCTCTCTCTCTCACACACACACACACACACACACATACACACACACATTTTCTCCACTCTTGAGCATGTGGAGAATATTTTCCAGGACCTCACTTTGGCTAAGTGACCAAAAAGGAAAGGAAAGTTAAGAAAAATAGACATAATCCTTTTATGTAGTATATTTTCTGCCACTAGAAGTAAAATAGTTCTGCCCAAGAATCTAAGCAAATACTGTTTTATCTGGATCCCTTTCAAATAATAATAATCAAGAAAGCTTCAAATAACTACAATAAAATTACCATTTATGGAAGCATTGAGATAATCTCATGCCTGCTTCATGCTTCTCACCAGTTGCAGGATCAATATTTTCTCTTACTGGTTCTAATAGATCCTTAACCCAGATCCCATTGGCTAATAGCAGAGCATTCATCCAAAGAAAACAGATAATGAGTTCTGGTGAAACTCTTAATCCCTTTCCAGAGCAATTATTTTTCTTAGGAGCTCATGGGAGATCAGAGTTCCAGTCCTTCTTTGCAGTGGTTTTGGCTGCTCCTCTCACACTGAAAACACCCTGGCCCTGCTACCTCCATCGACTCATAGGGTACAACACACGACTTCCTAGATTCAGAGCCATGGTGGAATTTTCCTTAGCGAGAAGGAGCATATAAAAAGCACAGAGGAAACGTGGATCCCAGAAAGGTGCGTGGGAGGCCTGGATCACCTGCACGAACTGTGTAACAGGCCAATCTCATAATGTCTTGGGGTTACGGATGCTACTTTTATGCTACGGCTATGATAATTCGAACCCACAAAGCTCCTGTGTAGAGTAGGTGGACAACTTTAAATTATAGAAGTTCTATAATGTTTATTATTTTGATGTACATTCATTCAAGGGAAAGTATGTACTAAATTGAGATGGTTTTCTGGTCTATTTTAAGAAAAGATCAACTCAGACAAGATCAGAGAAGAGTCATATTTGGGGTTACCATTCAGCTATAAGTAAAAAAGAAAAATTTTAGTGCCAAAGAAAGTCAAAACTTTTATCCTTAAAAATATTTTAATAAAGTATGTGCTATTATCTATGTTATACAAAACCAAACGATACGCACACTGGATAACTTTAAAGGACTTCAGAGGCACATTTATTTTACTTATTAGGTCATTGGTCAGTGGGCGTGCATATTCTGTGCCCTCCTGCCAGGGGTGATGTATTATCTGGCTGGGACCAAGGGTCTGGAGTCAGGCCACAGCAGAAACAGCATCCAGCTACTCCACTGAACAGCTCTGTGATTTGGGGGCACTTGCTTTACCACTCTGAGCCTCTTTCTTTATCTGCACAATAGACATTGGAATTTTTCTTTATGTATCTAGTGATTATTTTTTATTAAGAACTAACATTTTTGCCCCAATTTGGGGTAACTCTCAAAGACTACTCCAGCTGCAGAACTCGCAGTAGGAGTAGCCAAGGCTTTTATTGCAAAAGCATTATAATACAGTGACCCTTCTCTCTGAACCCTGTTTTTTTTTTACCCCTCAAAGGTGTTGTTGCCAAGAGCACTTCCCAACACACCTGCTGTACACAAATCTCAGCGTTGCAGAGTCCCTTTCTGAGGAACCCAAAGTAGGACATGGCTCTTCCATAAACGTGGAGGAAATGGTGCGTCACAGAGGTACATAAGGCTATGTATATACCTTTTAGAGGTCATCAATACCAAGGTAAAGAACAAGAAAACCTTGGTGATCTGGTTTTTAGCTTCTCCAGCACCTTCTGCTATAGAACTTTAACTAGAGAAACCTAAGAAGATATGACAACTTCTGCTTTCGGTTGGTGCTCCCCTCTCCCAGAAGCAATTTCAGTGATTACTCTTCTCTCTAGGTTTATCTCCCTTCCCCATATCACTGTTTCCTGCTTTGTCTTCCAAATATGCAAACCATTGATATGCTGGGATCTTGGATCAACTGCAAGCATGGATTACACGCCTGGCTCTTGGCAACACCTATTCTGTCTCTATTTCTCACTCAAGCTCCGCTTGCCAGAATCAATCCAATTTCATCACTGTCTGGGTCCTCAAGTAAAGACCAGAGAGCCACGCAACACCAAGATGGAAAGACTTCAAGGTGACGTGAATTGACTCAAGGAATAAGTGCCTCAAATACTGAGTATAAATTCCTTTTTCTAAAGAACACCAAAGAACTCCCAAATGGCACATAAAACCCTCTCTTTGGAAATGGAGCCCTTTGGACTGTATTTATCCCAGGACATTACGTCCTCCCATTTTACTGCTAGTTTCTCTCTGTTCCCTCTGGAATCAAGTTCTTTCAGCTATCCAAGAAAATTATGGAAATGTCTCAAAGGTGTCGCTAATATTTAACTTCACTATTGCTTCTACATTCCTAAAGATTCCAAGTGCTTCAGCCCAGGTTAGGTGGCAGCAGATATTGACCGCCCAGACACCCTGGGCCACAGCTGCTGACTTGCTGTGGCCCAGCCGTGGTTTTCCAGAAAAAAAAATGAAAACCAGTGTAAAGATGAGGAAGTGCTCCCTTGGCAGAACAGGGCCTTAGAAACCCGTGTGCGGTCCGCTGAGCTCTCAAGCTCTGGGTTCTATAATAGCACAAACACTGATAGATTCAGCTTGTTTTTAAAGGATCTTAGAATACAACCACTTTTAAATAAATGTCACTGTGATATGATCTTCATTTCTGAAGTGCCTCTGTGAGTACTGAGTTATTTGTCCTTCTTTTCTTGCTATCCCGAAAGGGAGTTGTCCTGCTGAACTCACTTCATGACTGAGTCAGAACCGAGCAAGGAGTAACACTTACAAATGACTTATTGTATGTTTTCCCCCGTAAAGTTAAACAAAGAAACTCCAATATTTCTAGGTTTTTTTCTTATTTGAATCAGTCTCTCTCAACAAATTTCTTAAAGGATTATTAAATTTTTAAATTATTTCTAATTATTAAGAAAAGAAACCAGAGAATATGCTTAAGTGAATGAGATATTAAATGTTTATGTTGTGTACAAATCATGGCACCTCTTCCATTAAAGTAAGTACTTTCTGCCTCTTCGTGTGGCTCATTTTCCTAATTTGCCACTGTGACATGATTTTAAGTGATCAAGCAAAAAACAATTACTTGAGTGAGTTTGAATAGGACCGAGGAGCCACTATTATTGTGTTTAAAATCACCTCATGATCAAGAATCATAACTGGCATATGAGTTAAGGGTGATTTAATAAGATTAATTTTTATCAGTAATAGGTTTAAACTATATCTGATTCCCCTAAATTTAGATGGAACCTAATGGCAAATGGATATTCCTGAATGTTTCTATTATAATTTGCTTCTAGTTTGGCCAGAAATGGGTATAAAACTTTTCCTTGATTTCTCTCCAAATCTCCTCTATGTCATTCATAAATCGTTAAAAATTAAATAAATATTATATAGTTCTGATTCTGATAAACGTGAATTGATTACATGTACAAGATTCACATTTCTTATTCCTGCTACAATCTTTTCATGTTACACCAATATTTTTAAATAATAAATATTGCATTGAATGGAATTTTGTGCCCTCAGTTATTTTTAATTAAGAAAAACCTAGAAGGAAATGTTTGAAGTAATTGTTATCCTCCCAACCACTCCTGTAATCACATGTTTACAATTATAAGAAAAAACTCTTAGAAACCAACACGAGTAGATGTTGGGGAGTTCTAATAACCTGTCACAAGTTTTTAAATGGAAATAATAATTAATTGACAGTAAATCTGTGTTTAAAATCTGTGTTTAAATCTGTGTTTAAAGGATATCTCTAAGGACAGAGCTATAGAAAAAACAGGTTCAAAAAGTTTAAAATAGCTCAAGGAGCTAATTGTAAAACCTTTTAAAAATATTACCTATAGCTAGAATTGGGTGTTTAATTCTGTACCTAGGATATAAGCTACAAGTGGTGTCTAACTGAGCCATCACGGCACATCAGAAAGAACAATAGAATAAGAGTCAGGGTCATGGGAACATGACAAGGGACCCTGCCATGAACAAGTTCTAAAAGTTGGCTAAGTTACTTAACTGCTCTGGGCCTTGTTTTCCCATAATTACCAAGGTCTCCTCCTGCTCCAACATTCTGCTACTCCCTATTCATTTGACAAATCTTACTGAGCATCCATTAAATCCAAATTAGCTTTGTAGAGATAATTTGTTACATTGCCCTTGTTTAATATGGTATCAATGCCAGATAGTATGTACTTATATAACATTTCACTTTTACATCATCTCCTGTTCAGATATACAGGTTAAGTGTCAACAAGCTCATTTTTGAATGAGTAAACTGAGTCATAGAAAAACTGATTCATCCAGCACCAGCACAGCTGGTAACAGAATTAATTCAAGAATTCAGGAGCACAAGAGAATAGCTTCTCTACTTGAGCACTCTTCACACAAATAAAAGAACCTGGCCATATTACTATTCTCTTGTTTTTGTTCAATAAGAATATCTTGCATCAGCTGCCCACAAATTTTAGGAGAGCTGTTTACAGTTATTTGCACAGGATTTGAGATCAGGGCTATGGCTCAGTCCCAGCCTCTCCACCAACATCCCAGATGACCTTGAATTAGTGATCCACCCACGGAATAAAGATCTACATCCTTGAGGACACTCTTGGCATTAGGCTGTATTACTGTGTGTGTGTGTGTGTGTGTGTGTGTGTGTGTGTGTGTGTGTTGTGGGGGGAAATGTCTGTGTAGTCCTTGAACTCCTGAGGGAAGGGGGGATAAAAGCTATAAACTACAAATAGGCTCCTACTGAAGTTTTTTTCAAAAGAAAAGGTGAGGTTTCCAATCCTTGCTTCCTCAAAGCCATTTTCAATAAGGTCTCTTGGTTATCAAGGATACAATAAGATCATTAAGACCATCATCATGTTTATTTTCATATTATATTCCCCAAATGACAGAGCTGGTATCCAATTCCTGGAGACATTCTAGGGAGGAGAATAACAGGAGAATTGCAAATGCCTATAGAAGCACTAAAATAAATATTCTATGTGCTTTTCACATGTTGAAAATTTCAAAAAAAAAATCAAACTTTTTCTATAGCAAAACATTTCAACAAGAAAATTCTCTAGAATTTAAATTTAAGCTAAGATTTATTAACCAGATCCCAACCCATACTTTCAGCCTATTTTGATCATATTCTTTTTATGCTCCCTTCTTCAACTCCAAGAGGGGAAACTGATCAAACGCATTCTGCACATACCTCTGAGCCCACAGATTCAGCCTCCAGCTGCCGTCGTAACCTCACAAACTCACAGACCATCTCCAGTTTCCAGAAGTAGAGTGGTTTTTTTTGTCCAGAGGAATACCCCAGACACACCCACTATTTTCAGCTTGCCTAACTTTTGCATTTCTGTCTTATAATCACCGACGCCATTTTTCTGTTGAACCAGACTCTTGGATTAAAAGGATTTCTCTCAACTCAAGGAACATGTATAAAGGATCTATGGACAAAAACAATGGGGTATGGGGGGAGGATTGAATGTGGGAGGTGGGGGTGGTTAGGGCAGGGGAGAGTAATGGAGGAAAATAGAGACAACTGTAATTGAACAACAATAAAAAATGCACTTTAAAAATAAAGATAAATTATTCGAAAGAAAAGTAAAATAAAATAATAAAAATACAGTTCAACTATAAAAAATAAGTGAAAGGATTTCTAATACTAATAGAAAAACCTCCCTTCAGTACTCTTCCACCTCCCTCCCTACACCACAATTTTTTCTTCATGCTCATTACTGCATTACAACAGTTGCCTGATTTCTCTGTCAAGGTCCTGACAGTGATGAGGTACCAGGACATCATCAGGTTTTCAGCTGGGAAAAAAATTGGCTTGATGTAGTCTGTATGTGAAGGGTTTGGCAGATAAAATTCAGAAATGCTGCCAATGAGGCAAATGTTTAATCTTGGAGAAAGCCCTTCACACCAATGCAGTTGACGCAGAGGAAAGGAAACCACAAAAACAACGGGGCCATAACATTAAAGGCCGGTTCACACACACCAGAAGGAAAGGAAATTCAGAGCGGACTTCCCCCTCCCCTCTTATAACTCATCCCAACAGAATGAAATATGCAGACGGTATTTTCTCTACAAGACTGGAAAATGAGCAAAATTTCAAAAGCAGATGAGCACGAATGTAGTAGAATTTCTGGTTACTCTTTGCACTTCAGTAGTTTTCTTTCATTCGAAATTTTCATAACACTTTGCCACAATTAGTTTCCCCATTTGACAGCTGGGGAACGTGAGATACAGGCCCATAAAGCAGTTCCTTCAAACACACAGAAATCAGAGCCGCAAATTCAGGCACAACTTTTTTTTTAACAAGCTATTGTAAAAGTCACTTTCTTGACAGCGTGCTTTTCTCAAAAAAACAATTGGCTTTCATTTAAAAACATTCAATCAGTCAAATAAATATAGTACAATATAGGCTGTTTTATTGTACTCTGAACAATGTATTTTAAAGTAAATGTTATTTCATTTAAATATAATTTGAAAATTATTCAATAATACTTCTTTCCCTTTACCAACTTACCTTCTAGTTCCAATGATTCAATAAATTTGCAAGGCATTTTCCTATCTAGTTTTTTTAGAATATTTTAAAGTTTTTTTTAGTGGGACAGAATTCTCATAATTCTTTGCCCTAAACCCCTAATACAGGAAGATAGCTTAAATCTTTCAGATAAAATTTATATCCATTTAAACAACTTTTTGTATGTATACACTGAAAGTTTCATTTGGTTCATTCTAAGTAATGTTTAAATTTCTACCATGACAAATGGTGAGGGGGCGCCTCCCATCCACCCCAACATCATTTCCGATGCCTTTTCTATTAAATGTGTCATCATCATAATCTAAATTTTCTGAATCAAACCACCACAGTTATACCCATAAAAACTGTACTCAAGTCAGAGCTTCCAGGATCCAGCTCTCTCAGAGAGAGATTCATCCAGAGTGGCTAGATGCAGCATAACTAGAAGAGAACTTGGGTAACATTCAGGAGGGAGTCAAGAGCCTAGCCAAGAAACTGCCAATGCTGGCCTAGAGAGGCAAAGCAGGACTACTAAAAGGGAAAATGTGAAGTGAGGTCAAAGGCAAGAGGCAGAGAAGGACAAGAAAGTCTAAAAGATCAGGAGGCAAACCCTCCATGTGGAACAGGGCAAGCCAGTGAAGAAGGGAGGATAAGGGTGGGAACGATGGAAAGATGCTGCCGTTCCCATTTCAGTGGAGCCAGATGGCTGAATGCGGCACAAAAGAACCAGTCATGCAGGTCCAGGTGGGTCCAAAAAGGTAACACTGAAAGAAAATCAGGTGGAGGCTAATAAATGCTCACATGAAACTTTAGAAACAAACAAACAAAAAAAAAATGCTGCTGATTCTCAATGCAGAATAAAGGTAAAATAAGGACATTTTAAAAATAAGAAGAAAACCACTCACAGACATTCTTCAGAGGAATTCTGAAGGGTGTTCTTCAAGCAAAAGGAAATGGTTTGAGGTAGAAAGATAAAGATACAGAAAGGAATAAGGCATGTCAAAAAAGGTATGTTGGTTAGTCTAAATTATTAACTGTATAAAATAATAATGACAATGTTAGAGTTAAGCTCAAACTCAAAAAAACACAGGATTCAGGGACTGCGATAAAACTGAAGGAACTCTCAAGAAGGACAGTAAAGGGAGATACAGGATAGTAGCTATATCGGAAGGAGAAAGCAATTGGATTGGAATGGCCCATGCTGAAGCCTTCCCAATCGTACCTCTAGAGTTTTCATCATGAGGTGACAATGACTGGATTACCCAGCACAGACTTTCCTCTGTGCATGGCTTGTCTTGACTACCGGCTGAGTAAGTTACTGCTCTCTACCCCATGTCCCGCAGCCTAGAGCAGTGGAGAACACTCAGTTTAACCCACAGAAGTGTTCCGCTTCGACCTACTCCTGAGAGTTGGGGGTAAGCCTAGAAGCTTATAGCAGTGTTTAGCCTCAAAGCAAAAAATAGAGAGCAACTCATTCCCCTACCGTTTTTCTGCTAGACATCTAGAATCTAGCCCAGAACACAGTCCTGTTTGCTGGCCCCACTCCAGTATGCCAACTCAATGATTCCCAAGATTCACTCAAGACCTTGCCCGAAGACTTCTCCAGGTCACGAGTCTTGTAAATTCCCAGGGCAGCAGAAGCAAAATTGCAACCACACGGTTCAGTTCACTCATCTTCTCCCAGAAGCCTCTATCACACAGTGGCAGTATTACCCTTTCTCTAGCTAGGTTTGTGCTTGCTACAGAGATTTCCAGAACTAAGCAATATATTGTGTTGGGATACATATGGTATATGTATGTATAAAGAAAAATAAGAGAATGTTCAAAACTACATAGGATTAATGATTAACTTTGGGAGGCAGAAAAATGGATTGATGTAGGGATCACAAAGGCTTTTAAGGTACTGGCAATATTTTTATTTCATTAACTGGATGATGAATAGTCAAGTATTCATCTTAATATAAATCTTCACATTGTTCCTCTATTCTACACACACAGTCAAAAATAAAAGAAAAGTGACGTAGTTGCTGTACACTTCCATTTCCCTCTCACCAAGCCAAACTACCAATATTTGGTATTTCCCTGCCCTTCTCCAGAACCCTGCTAGCACCGTGGTCCAAAACAGCACCATCTCTTGCCTGGAATATTAAATAGTTGCCTGATTTGTCTCTCTGATTGTACCCCTGTCTGCCTACATTGTGCTCTCCACACAAAAGCCAGACTGATCCTTTTAAAGCCTAAGTAGGATCTTGTCACTGCCCTGCTCAAAACTTCCAAGGTTCCCACCAAACTTAAAGAAAACTGGCAGTTCTTACCGTGGGCTGCAAGGCCCCAAATAGCCTGTCTCTCTCACCACTCTGCTCTCACCTGCCGGTCCAGCACTTCCATCCCTAGCCACACCGGCCTCCTTGCTGCTCCTGGAATGGACCCAGCACACTCCTTCCCCAGAGGCTTGCTCTCTCCACTCCAGACGTGCACAGAGCTCGCTTTTCACTTTGCTCCAATTTCAGATCCAGGACTTCTTATTGGAAAAGCCTTTCCTAATCATACATTCCATTTAAATATTCTTCCCTTGACCTGCTTTATTTTTCTTATTAGAACTTATTAACAAAAGATACACGTATGATTTGCTTACTTCTGTATTATCTTTTCCCCTTTAACTAGAATGTAAGCTTTATCCAACAGAAACTTTGTCAGTTTTGTTCATTGTTGAATAGTCCATGGCAACATAGTAGGAATCCTTTTAATAGTTGTTGAACTAATAAAGGGTAATCCTTTATTTATCCACTTTTAATCTCGGCCAAATTCCCCACTGAGTCCTAAGTGCGCTGGGCTTTCTCATTGTCAGCTCAGGTTCCTAACAAATGATCCCTGGAAGTAGAATGATGGCATGTCAAAGTGACTGCAAGTCACTTGGGCCAAAATTGTGAGTTCATCAAAGAAAGGGGATATAAAGACACTGGTGAACTTTGAAAAGCCCAAATCTGGATTACATACTTACAAATAAAAATAAGCAAAGTAGAAATATGTAAATTGGAGAAAACGAATACAATTATGGGCCATGCTGGTCTACTCAAACTGGACTAAAGTCAGTTTGAATCCACACTTCTAGAGAAAGAAGCCATATAATGTGCAGAATAGGAAAAACATACTGTTGGCTATACCAGGCCAGTAACTATGTTTAATGACTATGAAATAAATGGGGAGAAGTGTAGGAAAAGGCATTTGAGACCTAAGTTGCTACAAATTTTAATTGAAATCTGAACTATTGAAAATAAATAAAGTAAATTTTAAGAAAAGGATTCACAGTCACATTGGGAAAGAAAATCAAAGTTACTGCTACTTCAAAACGTATAGCTACATCTGTTTTTTATATTTTTGTCTCCTTCCAACAATGATAGAATGGCCTCTGTCCTCGAGTGCAGATAAAAAATTCTCCAAAATCAGCCATGTGTATGTTAGACTGTGAAACATGCCTCATTAAATGTAAAAGGACTAAAATCATACAAAGTATGATGGCCACAATGAAACTACATTAGAAATCAATAACAAAAGGAAATTTGGGAGATTTACAAATATGTGAAAATTAAGCAACATACCTAAATAACCAGAGTCAAAGAAGAAATCGCAAGGGAAATTTTAAAATATTTTAAAATGAATGAATATATAATAAAACACAACATACCCAAATGTATGGGATGAAATAAAAGCAGCACTCTGAAGTAAATTTATAATTGTAAATGCCTACATTAAAAAAAAAATCTCAAATCAGTAACCTACTTCTAACTTTAAAAACTAGAAAAGGAAGAGTAAATGTAACCCAGAGAAGAAAAATGAAGAAAATAATATAAGCATGGAAATAAATAAAACAAAGAATAAAAAAATAGAGAAAAGCAATGAAACCAAAAGTTGCTACTTTGAACGTATCAGCAAAACTGACAAACCTTTGTATGCAGTGACCAAGAAAAAGAGAAAAGACCCAAATTACTGAATGAGAAATGAAAGAGGGGGATATCATGAATCTTACAGAAATAAAAAGAATTACAGAAAATATTATGACAGCCCTAGCCGGGGGCTCAGTTGCTTGGAACATTGTCCTGCACAACAAAAGGTTGCAGGTTTGACTCCATGTCAGAGCACATAACTAGGTTGTGGGTTGGATCCCTGGTTGGGGTGCGTACAGGAGGCAACCAATTGATGTTGTTGCTCTTTCACATCTCTCTCTCTCTCTCTCTCTCTCTCTCTCTCTCTCTCTCTCTCTCTCTCTCTCTCTCCCCCTCTCTCTGTGTGTGTGTGTGTGTGTGTCTCTCAGATCAATAAACATATCCTCAGGTGAGGATTTTTTTAAAAAAGAAATACTATGATAACCAATGAGCTCTGTCCAGAAGATATACAACCATGTAATATGAAAAATAGAGACATTTATTGAAGAGGTTACAAGAAACATTGTACGTAGGACAATGACACCTTAGTCCCCTTCAAAGTAGGCACCTTGGAACCTCACACAGTTCTCCTAATCACCATCAGCTGCCCTGTCATATTTCCCTGAATGTCATCAAAGGTCTGAAATCTCTTCCCTTTCAAAGCTGATTTTAGTTTTCAGAAAAGCCAGCAGTCGCAGGGCACCACATCTGGGCTGTAGAGTGGCTGAGTCACCTGGGTGATGTGATGTTTCACCAAAAAACTCAGCATAAGACAAGATGCATGAGCGGGCACCCTGTCGTGATGAAGCTTTGGATCACCAGTTACCCATAGTTGCAGCCTTCTGAATCATCCGGATAGTTTCCACAGAGGAATGTTCAAGCTTAACGCATAATTTTATGCAGATTGCTCTACTCAGTCATTTTGACTGTGACAGCCACACAGTACGCATGCTCACTCAATAGTGTCTATCGCCCCCACTGACTAGTAAAGCGAAGTTGTCATTATTTATGCATGTGCATTCCAGCCCACTCTCCTTGGCTTCCAGGTTACATCGATGTCATGCATACTGTTCTTGTTATGTTAACAATGGCTGGACTTTTTCCAGATAGACCTCATAGGTGAAATGGACAAATGCCTAAAAAGACACAGTCTACAAAAGCTGAGTCTGAAAAAAAGAAAATCTAAATGGACCTATAACCAAGAAACTGAATTAATAATCAAAATACTTTCCACAAACCCTAGAACCTAATGACTTTATTGGATAATTCTATCAAATGTTTAAAGAAGAGAATTAACATGAATCATTTATAAACTCTTCCAAACAATAGAAAGGAGGGACATTTCCCAAATAGTTCTGTGAGGCCAGTATAACCTGATACCAAAATCAGACAAAGATATCACAAGAAAAGACAACTATAGATAACTCATAAATATAGAACTCATAAATATAGATGCAGAAGTGAGATTTATCTGAGGAATGTAAGATTGTTTTAATATATCAAAACCAATCAATATAATACACCATATTAATAGAATAAAGGACAAAAAAACACATGATCATTCAATAGACATAGAAAAGTATCTGGCAAAATCCAATACCTTTTCATGATAAAAACAAAATAAAACTCAGCAAGCTTGGAGTAGAAAGAAACTTCCCCAATTATAGAAAGGGCATCTATGAAAACTTAATGGTAAAAGACTGAAAGCTGTCCCTCTAAAGTCAAGAAAAAACTAGGATGTCTACTCTTGCCACTTGTATTCAACACTGTATTGGAGATTCTAGCCAGGCCCATCAAATAAGAAATACAAAAAAGAAATATGATGTATCCAGATTGAAAACTACCCATATTTTCAGATTACATGATTTTATACATAACAATCCTGAGAAATTCACACACACAAAAAAAATTTAATGCTAATAAATGAGATCAACAAGTTTGCAGGATACAAAATCAATATAAAATCATTGTATTTCTATACACTTGTAATAAACAATCCAAAGATAACATTAAGAAAATAATTTCAGAAAGAATAAAATACCTAGGAACAAACTTAACAATAGAAGTACAAGACATACATATTGAAATACAAACATTACTGAAAAAATTAAAGAATATCTAAATAAATGGGAAGACATCACATGTTCATGGGTTGGAAGGATTAAAATTGTTAAGAGAGTAATACTCCTCAAATTAATCTACATCTATGGATTCAATACAATCCTTATTTAAATCCAAGTTGCCTTTTTTTTTTTTTTGCAGAAACTGACAGGCTAATTCTCAAATTCATAAGGAAATTCAAGAGACTCATAATAGTCAAAACAATCTTGAAAAAGTTAAAAAGTTGGAGAATTTCCATTTTCTAGTTTCAAAGGTGCAGTACTTGCCATAAAGCTACTGTAATGAAGGTGTGGTACTGGCACAGGATAGACATATAGATCAATGGAACAGAAGAGAGAGCCCAGAGATAAATCTATATATTTATGATCACTTGATTTTGACAAGGGTGCAAGATTATTCGATGGGGAAAAGAACAGGCTTTCCACCAAAAGGTACTGAGATCACTGGATTTCCACTTCAAAAGAATAAAGTTGGACCCTATCTCACATTATATACAAAATTAACTCAAAATGGATCAATGACTTAAATGTAAGAGCTAAAATTATCACATTCTTAGAAGAAAACATGGGACTAAATCTTCATGACTTTGGATTAAGTAGCAAATTCCTCAAGCTGACACCAAAATCACAGCCAAAGAAAAAAATAGATAAACTGGACTTCATCAAAATGAAAATGTTTTTATATTAAAGAACACTATCAAAAGGTTAAAAAAATCACAAGTTGAAAGAAAATATTCATAAATCATATATCTGAAAAGACTCTGGTTTTCAAAATATATAAAAAATATTTATAACTCAACAATAGAATGCAATTAACCCAATTAATAAATGTGCAAAGGATTTGAATAGACATTTCTCCAAAGAATTTGTATAAATGACCAATAGGCACATGAAAAGATGCCTCATATCTTCGGTCATTAAGGAAGTGCAAATGAAAACCACAAGATACCACTTTATAACCAACAGATGGTTGTAATAAAAAAGACATATAATAGTAGGTGTTGGTGAGAATGTGGAGAAATTGGAACATTCATACACTACTGGTGGGAACATATGACAGTGCAGCCACTTCAGAAAACAGTTTGGCATATAGTTAAATATATAGTTATCATATGACCTAGGTGTACATACTCAAGAGAACTGAAAATGTTCACACAAAAGCTTATACACAAATGTTCATACAGCATTATTTATAATAGCCAAAAATTGGAAACAACGCAAGTGTCCATCAACTGATGAGAGGTTAAACCCATGTGACATATCTATACACAGAAATGAAAAGAAATGAAGTACTGATATGCATTCTACAGCATTGATGAACTCTAAGGAAGTTGATCACAAAAAGCCACAGATCATAGAATTCCATGTATGTGAAATTTCCTGAACAGGCAGATTCATAGTGACAGAAAGTAGAGTAGTGGTTGTTTGGGCTGGGGGTGGAATGGAGGTGGGGAGTAAATGCTAATTGGTAGAAGGTTTCTTTGGGGATAACATAAAAGTGTAATTCAATAGTGGTGATGGTTATACAACTTTCAGAATATATTACAAACCATTGAACTGTACACCTTAAAGGGTGCATTTTATGATATGTGAATTGAATCTCAATTTTAAAACAATCTGAATCTGGGGAGCACATTTTGTAAAATGAACTATATTCTGGGGTGTTACAAGCATAGTGAGGATAAAATGAAAGAAGACAGGTGAAGGTATAGTGCTAGGAAAATGACCAAAATCAACATTTTTTTCCTTTGGGCAGAAATATTCTTATGTATCATGACAAGGCAGTTTAGTGGCTGCTTCCAGAACTGATGCAGACTGTGAAAAATGAAGTCCCTAGTTCTTGGATGTGTCATCTGTGGTTTTAAGACCAAGAAATAACGCAAGGTGTTTCAATTCCTAGATCACATTTTTTAATTAAGTGAACAAAAGTGATGAAATGGTTACATTTAACTTAAAATCTATGCTTGCCTGCAATCAGGCCCTCTAGCCACAGACACCTTCCCTTGTTCTAGTTACCATGGTCTTTCGGGCTGAGAGAAAGGAGCATGCCACCAAAAAAGAAAAAATGAAAAATGACATTACATTTAAAAAATCTCTACTTTGATTTAAAAAAATAAAACTTACAATACTTTCATACTTTTGCAGTAGAGAAGATACAAATATGTTTCAGGATAGTAATTATCTCCAAAGAGGAAGGGAGGGAGAAGGAATGGGGGAAAGGGATAAAGTGGGGGATGAGGGAGGAGACTAACTTTAACATTATGTTTTTATAAATACAAAGAGTTAACTGTGTGGGAAAACATATAAAAGAAAGAGCTAAAGAAAAGAATTTACACTTGTTTAATTTTATATAACGATAGATACAGCATGTTATTTTAGTTTCAGAACTATTTAACATGTTTGAAATATTTCAAAACTTAAAAACCTATTTTTAAATTATTTGATATTTAAAATACGATCTTTGTCGCTGTAACTATAGTTTCTCGACATGAACGCATTTCATGCTTTTTTAAAAATTTCTGGTTATAGTTAATAAGCACTGCTATCCGCTGGCAGGAAGGTCTTAAAAATACATTTGATTAGTGGTGAAACACTTATTCAGGACCTACCATGGCACCACGTGCCAAGAGCTATCGAATGTGCTCACGAGACAAAGGTAAATAAAACGGTCTCTGTTCTCAGAAAGCCCTCATTCTAGTGGGTAATTCAGACCCCTGGATGGATAACCCCAATACCATTTAGTAAGTGCTATGAGAGATAATATATACAAGAGGCAAGGACCCAGAAAAGGGAGTGAAAAAAATCAGATACACGTACTTCCCAGTCATGAGGAGTTAACAAGCACTGGCTACATTGAGCCTGGGAGGAAGGGAAGGAGAAGACAACAAAAAATTGTTTATTTTATCTAGCATAGTGATGCCATCAAATGTAGGCCACCAAACTATAATTTTTGCCTCTGTAATTTTTAAAGCTTTAATTTTATGCAGTTATTTTAATCAAAGGCATTTAGCTAACTATGAAGTTTCTGCATGCTTGTACTAAGGAATCTTCTGTAACTAGCATTTATTATTTACTACATGGAAGTCATTGGGCATGGATTATTTCATTAAATCTCTATGATGTCTCTGGAAGATAGGTACTGTTCTTATCCTCATTTAACAGATGAGAAGACTGAGCCATAGAGTCAACAGAAAATTTGTCCAAGCTTGCAATTTCCCTTAAAAAGCCCTTAACAATCTGTTCATGCTTTATCAATGTCAGTCATATAAGGGAAAAATAAAATATCCATAGAACCCTCTCGTAGCACAGAGAATATTTTTATCATGATGTTTGAAATTCCACCCAATTTTTAAGATGAAAAAGCCCTTGGAATTATTTGGCTTACTATATCTTAGTGACAGAACGCTTGTATGTTTAATCTATAATCTGCAACATGTGCAAAGGGAAATCAATCTGATAGCATCAGTCTTCTGTGATGGAACAACTGGATTCGGTTCTGGTCAGCCCAGACGATCTGCCCAGGACTCTCAACATGACAGTGACTGATGTTCAGAAAGAGCCCACTTTGAGACCTGCTGGCTGTTTTATAAAGAAAACTCACAGGATACAGTTCCTTAGTGGTGTTTGGACCATGGGTACACAGTGCCATTGACAATCGGCAGGGTGTTATGAAAAAGAAAAAAGAAAGAAAGAAAAGGCATGTATTCTTTAATAGAGATCAGCTGCTGAGGAGACACTTACCAGAATGCCTTTGTTCCCTAGACTGGGAGGATTTGCCACAGACTCACCAAACAAGAATGCAAGCAGTGTTGCACAGATTAAAAAACAAAAAACATGCATCAAAAACTGCCCAGGAGGTCAGGAGGCCAGGGAGATAGAGCAGAGGATGATTGTCCCAACGATTCTCCAACATTTTCCAATGCCAGACTCAGAGGGCATGAGGGGCTTAGCTTCAGGGCTGCCAAGGGACACAGGACTGTTGTCATGTAAATGAAACCTGAAAAAGGGGGCCTCACTGCTATGTTTTTATTGTTTTAATGGGTTTTAGTTCACATCTGAGCTAAGAGGGCTCCTGAGTTTCTCAGTGGCTCAGCCACCTGACAGACCACCACACACCTACCAGGACCCGCCCCATCCCATTATGAGAACAAATTTGGTTGATTCTCCTCCAGTGAGATCTTGGCAATCATACAGCAGGTTGTGCCTCCCACACAAAAGTGTTTCCTTGTACCATACTTCAGCAACCTCTGCTTCAACCCTTGGCTTCCACCTCTCTTGCCTTCCTCAGACACTATGTTACATATGACATGGCTTTGTGGGCTCACGAGACTTCTCTCTCTCTCTTTTTTTTTATTATTTGGTCAAGGTTGTAAGGATCACGATGATAACAGTGACAGTCCTTAACGGGGCCAGCCCAATACTAAGAGCCCAACCAACTCCTTGCCAATTCCATACATAAAACAGGAATTCTAACCAGGTGTCCTGGGTTTGACAGTAACTGAGCTATTCTGTTTTCCCATTTTTACAACCACAAATTAAACAGAAGGTTAATTTTGCTAGAGTTTCAGAAAGCTACTCAAATGGTAAATTATGTAAAGGGACGTATTTCTTCATAGGGATAACTACAGAATGATAAAAACAATAAAAGTATGTTACATGAAAGTGCATATAACATTATAAGTTAAAAATTGAATTAAATATTTAGTTTACATTTTCTATTTAAAATTCTGAAGACTACCAGGGATAACTAAGATCAGAATTTTAGGTTCTTAGTTTGTACAGTAAGGTCACAACTCAGAAAATGATGCTTTGTGTGTTCAACAATCTCAGAGAAAGTGGGACACCCAAATTTGCGGTTTCTCACAGACACAGCTCTTCTGTAATGGCTTAGGAGTCCATGTGGTTGTGATATTTCCAGAATGAAGGACTAAGTCAATCCTGATGAAACTTTGAAAGATGCCACCAAGTCTAAATGATTCAAAGCCAACACTTCAACTGCTAAACCATTCCCTCTGTTTTAAAGGAGTGATTATTTGACTGGCAACAGGGGTGGAGAGAAATCTTCACCAGTAATGCACATGGGCACATCATTTCCATGATTACATATGAAAGACAATGTGATCCGGGGAAAACTTCCTGATTCGTTCAGACACACAAATCATCCAAAGGAGGAGGTTCCCCCAGTTTCTCTTGAACTCTAGTAGGAAATTTCCCATGCCATAATTGTATTTGTTATAGTGCAATGATCAAAGTCAATGAATTCCTCCATCTATCCCCATTCAGGCAAACCATATGGCATTGCTGGGAGAGACACATGTAAGACTGGCTTGTTGTATACATGATTAAATACCCATGGGGGAAAGCAACACTGAGGAGAGCAAAAGCATTTAAAAGAAGAGACTAACAGCATGAACTCCAAGAGACACATGGATATAGATCCTACTTCTGTAAGATCTGAAGTCGTAGGTCTGTGTAGAAAACATACCGCAATATGACCATGACAGAAAAAGAGGTGCTGGGAGGCAGGCATATCCACTCTGAAGTCCAGTGACTATCGGTCCTATTATCCAGTGCTCTGTTTGGTTGGAAGGAAAATGTCACCATTTAGTAAAGAGTAAGGATGTGGTAGCATTTTCTTTCCTTTCAGATTGGTGAAGATTAGAAAGTTTGATGATTCCCAGATTGGGATGGATACGAGGAAATAGATACTGTTGGAGTGAGTAAGATTTTGGAAATGCTATTTGACTTTATACATCAAAATTTTTAATGTATATTAACAATGGCCTCATGATTACATGCCTGGGAATTTATCTTACAGAACAGGCACAAATACAAAAACATATGCCCATGAGGATCTATTGTAGCATTTTTTTTTATTCCAGTGAAACATGGAAGAAATCTGAATATCTAGCAAGAGGGAAACAGATAAATGAATTAGAGCAGTGATTTTCAACCTTTTTCATCTCATGGCACACATAAACTAATTACTAAAATTCTGCAGCACACCAAAAAATATATTTTTTGCCAATCTGACAAAAAATAGTAGGCATAATTTTGATTCATTCACACCAAATAAATATTATTGTGTAGGTTGTTGTCATTTTCTTTATTCGACAGTCTCAGGGAAAAGAGGTCAGGGCCCCTGACTAAATCGTCAGGTATTGCATGTTTTAAAAATTCTTGCAGCACACCAGTTGAAAATCTCTAAATTAGAGTAATTCACTCAATAGAAGAATATGCATCCAGTAAGAAAAAAGAATAAGGTAAATCTACTATTTCAGTGTCTAATATATTTTTTAAAAATGTATTTATTTTTAGAGAGAGGAAGAAAGAGAGGGAGAGAAACGTGCATATGACCAGGAACAGAACCAATGACCTTTTGGTTTGTGGGACAACACCCAACCCACAGAGCCATACTTGTCAAGGCTAAGATGTTTTTTTAAGTTAATTTTTATTGTATTTTTTCTATTACCATTTATCCCCTTTATGCCCCCCTACTACAACTCCCCTGCAATCACCACACTATTGCCCATGTCCTTGAGTCCTTCTGCTTTTTTGCCCAATCCCTCCACCCCTTACCCCTCAGAGCTGTCCACCTGCTCTCTATCTATGAGTCTGTCTCTATTTTGCTTGTTAGTTCAGTTTGTTCATTAGATTCCACATATGAGTGAAATCTTATGGTAATTGTCTTTCTCTGTCTGGCTTATTTTACCTAACATAATGTTCTCCAGGGCCCTTCCATGCTATCTCAAGCAGTAAATTTTTTCCTTTTTATGGTCAAGTAATATTCCATTGTGTAAATGTCCCAAAGTTGTTTTATCCACTCATCTACTGATGGACACTTGGGCTGCTTCTATATCTTGGCAATGATAAATAATGCTGCAATGAACATGGGGATGCTTATGTCCTTTCGATTAGTATTTTGGGTTTCTGTGGATATATTCCCAGAAGTA
Source organism: Glossophaga mutica (assembly GCA_039655065.1). Lineage (NCBI taxonomy): Eukaryota > Metazoa > Chordata > Mammalia > Chiroptera > Phyllostomidae > Glossophaga > Glossophaga mutica. Next base: position 183,003,411 of record CM077306.1, read on the forward strand.
GGATCTCTAGGTCAAAAGGTAGTTCCACGTTTAATTTTTTGAGGTATCTTCATACTGCTTTTCACAGTGGCTGCATCATTCTGCATTCCCACCAACAGTGCAAAAGGGTTCCCCTTTCTCCACATCCTCATCAGCACTTTTTGTTTCTTGATTTATTGATGATAGCCATTCTGACCAGTGTAAAGTGATATCTCATTGTGGTTTTAATTTGAATTTCCCTGATAATTAATGACATTGAGCATCTTTTCAATATGTCTATTGGCCATCATATGTCCTCTTTGGAGAAGTTTCTATTCATGTCCTCAGCCCATTATTTAATTGGATTGTTTTGGTTTTTTGGTGTTGAGTTTTATAAATTCTTTATAAAGTTTGGATATTAACCCCTTATCAGATGTATCAGTGAATATGTTGTCCCATTTTGTGAGTTGTCTTTTTTTGTTTTGTTTTGTTGATGGTGTTTTTTGTTGTTGTTGACGGTTCCTTTTGCTGTGCAAAAACTTTTTAGCTATTTCTTTGAAAAGATAAACAAGATTGACAAGCCTCTAACAAGACTCATGAGGAAAGAAAAAGGACTCAAGTAAATAAAATCAGAAATAAAAGATGAGAAATAACAACTGACACAAAAAAAACACAAAGGATTGTAAGAAAATATTATGAACAACTATATGTCAACAAATTGGACAACCTGGATGAAATAGATAAATTCCCAGAAACATAAAATCTCTCAAAACTAAATTAGGAAATTTTTTTAAGTCATAGAATATGAGTCCCCCTATGTAGAAGGAAAGAAGGAAGGAAGGAAGGAAGGAAGGGAGAGAAGGGAGAGAGAAAAAAGAAAAGAAGAAGAAAAACTTCAAAATATAGGCATACCCGAGGAATGTTTATCCATAACAAACAATAGAAATAACAAAGACAATTTCTGGAAATTAACATAAGGAACTGTTCTTACTAATATGCCCCGAGAAGTGGGAATTTGAAGAAGAAAGAACTTTTAGTTCTTATTTTATACTGTTTTGTTCTGGTTTATTTATTTCTTTTAAATAAGCATGTAAAATATAATTTTTAAAGCTAACTTATAAAACATCACGTTCACCTCAAAGTTGTCCCTTTTTAAATCAACCTTTAAATACAATAATTCACTGACTCTAATTGAACAATTCCATGAGTTGTGACAAATATATGGTATATGGTCATATAACCACTATCACAATCATGATACAGAATACTTCCATCACCTGTAAAATGTGCTCCTATCCTGTAACCCTGTCCCTGTTGCCCCGAAACCATCAATCTGCTTGTATCACTAGTTTACTTTTTCTAGAATGTCACATAATGTAATCAGATAAAGTAAAATTTTACACCTGGCTTTTTTCACTTAGCATAATACTTTTAAGATTCATCTATGTTGCTGTATATTTTTACTGCAGAGTAATATTCTATAGTGAGAATATACCACCACTTGTTAATCCATTCACCAACTGATAGACATTTGGATTCATTCTGACTGTTGACTATTATAAATAAAATTGCTCTAAGTATCCAAGTACAAGTCTTTCTGTGGGCACGTTTTTGTTTTTCTTCAATAAGTACCTAGGAAAGGAATTGCTGTGATATGTATTAATTTTCATTGTTTTTCTCTTTTCTCTTTCATTGACTTCTACTCTAAATTTTATTATTTCCTTCTTCTGTTTATTTTATATTTAATTTTCTCTTCTTTATCTACTTTCTTAAGTAGGAAGATTTGTTGTGAACCGCCTGCCTGGTTTCAGAAGCTGTAACCCCTCCATGGCTAATGCTGAGTGAGCGACCTTCATACCATAAGCCACTAAGGAGACAAAGCTTATCTCCCTGGCAGAAATGCTACTTCTGCTCCTTTTACTTCATCCATAACTGGCCCCCACTGCTTGATCGGTTAGTCAATGACTAGTAAGATTCCCCAAGGGGGGAACGACCTAAGACAGGCACGATCATGGGGAGGCCCCAGGAAGGGACTTGGGGGGCTACAGTAAAAGGGGGTAATGGACCCTCAGCTTTGACATAGCCTGAGTCCTCATTCTGTCTGTGAGATGTCTCCTAATCTCTTGGTTGCCTTACTTCCCCTACCTGACTTAAGCCTGAAACAATGACAGAAGGCGGTGCATCTCTGTGCTGGAAAGGGCGGACTCCCCGGGTGATCGGGAATGAGAAAGAATACGTAAAATCCTGTGAAACCTGCTTTGCTAAAAATGCTCTCAATTAAATAATAAGGGTCCAAGCAGGAAATGAGTTTGTTTCCCAAAGTTTTGTAGCCCTTCAGCTAACAGACCTGACAGAATAAGTCCTCATAGTTCTTTGTATGTTATCTATTGTTTGATCCTTACTGCCTGACAATGATTAATGAACTTTACTGTATTCCTGTGCAAATTGAAACCCAATAAAAACCTGTCAAGGCAAGGGTCAGGGCGCTCTCCTCTTGAGAGAGTAGCCAGGCCACTCCAAGGTGCTCTCCCCTTGAGAGAGCAGCTGTGCCATCCCTTTTTGGATTCAGTAGTCCACATGAATTTGTCTCCATAATGCTGCGGACACTGCAGGCCAGTGTCCGTGTCAAAGATTAAATCATGGATTTGAGAACTTCTTGTGTCTCTAGCAGAAATTCATGCTTTAAATTTTCATGTAAGCACTGCTTTCACTGCATCCCAATATTTTCATGTGCTGTTTTTATACTTATTTGGTTCAAATTAATTTCTAATTTTCTTTGTACTTTTTGGCCCTTTTTCAAATTTTGTTGTTTAATTATACTTCATTTCTCAAACAGATACCTCTTTGTTTTGATTTTTTATTTAAAGTCATTGTGATTAGAGAATATACTGTGTATAATTTCAAACTTTTTAGTTGTATTGGGATTTGGTTTATAGAAGAATATGGTCTACTTTGGTTAATATTCCATGTGGACTTGAAAATAATATTTATTCTGCTGTTGTGTGAATTGTTCCATAAATGTGAATTAGGTCAATTTGGCTAATAGTATTATTTAATTAATTTTCCTCACTGATTTTTCTGTCAAATGATTTCATCAACAAAGAGGACTATTAAAATCCCTAGCTCAATTGTGGTTTTGTCTAGTTCTTTCATTTCTATAAGATTCATTTCATATATATCTATTTTGAACCTCTTGTATTACATGTATTTATATTTAGGCTTGCTAAGTTCTCTTACTACTTTATCATTATCAAATGTCCTGTTTGTCCCCTGTATATTTGTTATTCTGAAATTTACTTTGATATTAATATAGCAATTCCAACTTTCCTTTGATAAAGGTTTGCGTAAAATATCTTTTTACATCCTTTCATTGTTATAATCTCTGTGTCTTTATGTTTAAAGTGGATTTCTTATAGATGACTTTTAAGTTGTCTTACTTTTTGTATCCAGTATGACAATCTGACTTTTTTTTGTTGCTGAAGTTGATTTTATTTATTTGTTGTTGTTCAGTTACAGTTGTCCCACCTTTCTCCCCTTGCTCTCCCCTGCTCCATCCCCCAACTCTCACTGTCAATCATTCCATTGTCCATGCCCATGAATCCTCTATTCATGTTCCTTTGCTTGTCCCTTTCCCTTCTTTCTCCTGCTATCCTCTTTGCCCCCTCCCCTCTGGTCACTGTCAGTTTGTTCTTTATTTCCCAGTCTCTTCTTCTATTTTGCTCATTTGTTTGTTTTGTGGATTAGGTTCCACTTATAGGTGAGATCATATGGTATTTGTCTTTCACTGCCTGGCTTGTTTCACTTACGACTCTTAACTGTCATATTTACACCTACATCGTATAATATGGTAGCCACTAGTCACATGTAGCTATTGAGCTCTTGATATATGGCTATGAAAAATGGAGATTGCTTTAAGTATAAAATACAACAAGATTTTGAAGGCTTAGTTTTATATGGAAACAAAAGAGAAAATATCTCAATAATATTTATCTGATAACATAATGAAGTAATATTATTTGAGATATTTTGGGTTAAATAAAATAAATTATTTAAATTATTTTTACCTATTTTATTCTTTATGTGACTACTAAGAAATTTAAATGCTATATGTGGTTTATATCACATTTCTATTTTTAAAAGCTAGCTTAGATAATTTACATTTAATATCATTGTCAATGTGGTTGGGTTTAAATCTGCTAATTTTTTAAGACTATATATTTAGGGCAGTTTTAGGTTTACAGCCAAATTGAGGGGACAGTACAGAGATTTCCCATATAGCTCTTGCCCCCATGCATACATTGTATGTACTGCCGCCTGCATTATCACTATCACTCACCAGAGTGGTATATTGTTACAATTGATAAACCTACATTGACACCTCGTAATCACTCAAAGCCTTTGGTTTACCTTAGGGTTCATGCTCAGTGTTTACACTCCACAGGTTTGAGCAAAATTATAAAGACATATCCATTATTATGGTATCAAACAGAGCACTTTCACTATCTTAAAAATCCTCTGTGCTCTGCCTACTTGCCCCTCCTTACCCCCACCTCTGGCAACTACTGATCCTTTTATAGTCTCCATAGTTTTGCCTTTCCCAGAATTTCGTATACTTGGAATAATACAGTATATAGACTTTTCATATTGGTTTATTTCACTTAGTAATATACATTTAAGCTTCTTCCATGCTATTTCATAGCTTGATAGCCCATTTCCTGTGGGGGGGTTTTGCCCGCAGGGCCCCCCTAGCTGCCACGGATGAGAATAAGTCTACCAAGACATGACCTGCTTAGGGAGGAAAGGTGGCCAATCTCTCAAAGGAAAAGGGACAGGAGCATGTTCCTCAATGGGTTTTATTAGGTTTAATTTGCACAGGAATACAGGGCATATGCGTAAAGCTCATTGATCATTGTCAGGCAGTAATAATCAAATAATAGATAACACTTAAAGAACTATGAGGGTTTATTTCAAGTCTGGGTCAGATAGCTAAAGGGCCATAAGACTTTGGAGAAACAAACTCATTTCATGCTTGGACCCTTATCATTTAAATTGAGGGTATTAGCAAAGTAGGTTTCGTAGGATTTTATGCATTCTTTCTTAGGCCTGATTGCCCTGGGGAACCCGTCCTTTCCAGAAAAGGGCTGTATCCACCACTGGTATTGTTTCAGGCTTAAGGCATTGTTTCAGGCTTAAGTCAGGCAGGGGAAGTAAGGCAGCCAACAGATTACGAGACTACTTGCAGACAGAATGAGGACTCAGGCTATGTCAAAGCTGAGGGGTGAGGGTCTGTCACTCCCTTTTTCTGTAGCCCTCCAAGTCCTTCCCTAAGGGCCCCTTTGTGGCTGTGCCTGTCTTAGGTCATCCCTCCTTTGAGGAATCTTACCCATCACTGGCTAACTAGTCATCTGCCTGGGGTCAAACAGGGTGAAGTGATATGGGGCAGAGGCAGTGCCCCTACCAGGAAGATAAGCTTTGTCTCCTTAGTGGCTTATGGTCTCAAGGTCTTTACACTCAGCCTTAGCCATGAGGGGTTACAGTTTCTGAAACCAGGCAGGGAAGTTCCCAACAATTTCCTTTTAATGCTTAATAATATTGCATTGTCTGGCTCTACCACAGTTTATTTATTCACTCACCTACTGAAGGACATCTTGGTTGCTTCCAAGTTTTGGCAATTATGAATAAAGTTGTCATAAACATTGTGAGCAGATTTTTGTGTGAACATGTTTTCAGCTCTGTTGGGCAAATACCAAGCATGTGATTGCTGGGTCATATGGTAAGTGCATATTTAGTTTTGTAAGAAACCACCAAACTGTCTTCCAAAGTGCCTATTCCATTTTACATTGCCATCAGCAATAAATAAGAGTTCTAACTGCTCCACATCCCACCAGCATTCAGTGTTGTCAGTGTTCCAGATTTTGGTCATTCTAACAAGTGGGCAGTAGTATCTCATGGTTTTAATTTGTATTTCTCTGATGGCATAAGAAATGGAGCATTTTTTCATATGCTTATTTGCAATATATAAGCTTTTGTGGTGAGGTGTCTGTTAAGGTCTTTGGCCCATTTTTTCAAAATTTGTTGATTTTAGAAAGAGAGAAAGAAACATCAGTTTGTTTTTCCACTTATTTATGCATTCATTGGTTGATTCTTGCATGTGCCCTGACCAGGGATCAAACCAGCAACTTTGGTGTATAGGGACAACACTTTGACCAATTGTGCTACATGGCAAAGGCTGGCCCCTTTTACAATTGGGTCATTCATTTTCCTATCGTGGAGTTTTAAAAGGTCTTGTATATTTTGGATAACAGTCCTTTCTCAATTTTATTTTGCAAATATTTTCTCCCAGTTCGTAGCTTGTCTTCTTATTCTATTCACATTGTATTCCACAGAACAGAACTATTTAATGAAGTTCAGTTATCAAACATGTCTTTCATGGATCATGTTATTGGTATGGTATCTAAAAAGTCATCACCATACCCAAGGTTACCTAGGTTTTCCCCTATATTATCTTCTAGGATAGTTGTGTTTTATATTTAGGTCTATGATCCATTTTGAGTTAATTTTTGTGAAGGGTAAGAGGTCTGCGTCTGCATCATATTATTTTTTTGCAGGACAACGTCCAATTGTTCCAGCAGTATTTGTTGTAGAGACCATCTTTTCTTCATTGTATTGCCTTTGTTCCTTTGTCAAAGATCAGTTGGCTGCATTTATGTGGATCTGTTTGTGGGCTTTCTATTCTATCCTACTAACCTTTTTGTCCATTTTTCACCAGTACCTCACTGACTTGATTACTGTAGCTTTATAGTAGGTCTTGAAGTCAGAAAGTGTCAGTTTTCCAAGTTTGTTCTCCTTCTATATTGTTGTGGTTATTCTGGGTATTTTGTCTCTCCCTGTAAACTTTAGAATTAGGTTTTCAATGTCCACAAAATAATTTTCTGGGATTTTGATTGATATTGCATTGAATTTATAGATCAGTTTGGGAAGAACTAACACTTGACAGTATTGAGTCTTCTTATCTATGATTGTAGAGTAGCTCTGTATTTATTTAGGTCTTTTTTATTGTGTTCATCAGAGCTTTGTACAATGACTTTCCTCATATAAATCTTGTACATATTTTGTTATATTTAAACCTAACTATTTTATGCTGGGGGAATGCTAATGTAAATAGTATTGTGTTTTTCACTTTAAATTCCACTTGTTCATTCCTAGTACATGGGAAAGTAATTGACTTTGCATATTAACCTTGCTATAATTTTTTGTTAGTTCCAGGAGATCTTTTTGTCCTTTCTTTTGGATTTTCCACATAGATGACATGTCATCTGTGAACAGTTTTATTTCTTCCTTCCCATTATGTAAACCTTTTATTTCCTTTTGTTGCCTTATGATATTAGCAAAGATTTTCAGTTCAATGTTGAAAAAGATTGGTGAGAAGAGATATATCATGACCTTGTACCTAATCTTAGTGAGAAGCTTTTAATTTCTCCTAATAAATATGATATTATCTATAATGATTTTGCAGATTCTTTATCATATTTAAAAAGTTTCCTTCATTTTCTAATTTACTGAGAGGTTTTATAATAAATGGGTTACTATATTAATATTCATTTTCTTTTTGTCCCATCTGTTTTTTATTCTTTGTTTCTGTCTTTTACTACTTACTTTTGGATTCATTGAAGATTATTTTATTTTACCTCCATTATTGGTTATTAACTATGTTTCTTTATTTTACTTTTTTAGTAAAATAAAGTGACCCCTCTGGAGTTTGCAATATACAACTTTAATCTTTAATTTATCATACTCTATCTTCAAATAATAATCACTTTATGCGTAGTGTAAGAACCTTGCAACAATCCACTTCTATTTATGCCCACTTGACCATTGTATCACTTTATACTCTTTATTTCTATGTTATAAATCTCATAAAACATTGTTAATTATTTTTGCTTTAAACAGTTCATTGTCTTTTTAAATATTCATATATTATTTCAGTATAATTCTACTTCTAGATATCTATCTTAAAGATTTAATTTAACATGTATTCAAAAGATATTCAGTGGAACAGTATTTATTAGAATAAAGATATGGCAGCAAAGTGACTCAGAGTAAGGGAATTGTTAAATTATTATACACAATGGAATATTAGACAGCTCTTAAAGTTTATGTTCAAAGACATTTTTAACATATTAAGAAACAAAAAAGCTTATGATCTGATGTTAAGTGAAGAAAGCAGAAAGATGAATATTCTCTACAATGTCGTTGAAACTGTTCTTGAGAGAGAGGGAGAAAGAAAAAGAGAGAGAGAGGGAGAGAGAGAGAGACAGAAAAAAATATGCAAGGATACCACAAAATACTTATTACAAGGATTTATGTAACTTTTCATTTTTAATTTTTTTCTTAATCCATTTGTTTACAAAATTTTCTAATTTGATATTTACTATTAAGAAAATATTTTCAATTGAGGGTGTATATTACATAATATCCAAAAACTTAATTCCATTTTGGGGTTTTTTCTGTGTAAAATTTACCTTGTACATTACTGTGTTCACAGTGTTCCTAAATTTTACCAGTTTTCAGATAGATATTTGCATATATATTCCTCTAGTCATAAAAATCCATTATGTCTTAAAGAGATTTAAAATTAAAATGGTCACTTTTTTACCCTAGCTCTATTCTTTTGTGTAGATTCAGGTTTCTATATGGTATCATTTTCCTTCTGTCTGAAGGACTTCTTTTAATATTTCTTATACTGTGTATAGATCTACTGTTAATTAATTTTTTCAGCTTTTGTCTGTCTGAAAAAGTCTTTATCTCACCTTTGTTTTTGAATGAACTTTTCATTGGACAAGGAATTCTAGGTTGACAGTTTTTTCTTTCAAACTAGTTAAAGATGTTGCTCCATTGTCATTGTTTCTAGTAACAAATCAGCTATCAACCTTGTATTTGTTCCTCTGCATTTGAGTTCTCATTTCAGATTTTTTTGTATTTTTTAACTCTAGAAAATCCATTTTTAACTGTTTTTATATCTCCTCTCTTTATTGTGTTCATATTATTTTTTATCTTTTTTAAATATAGAAGAGTACATTTATATGTAATTGTTCTTTGACCATCTTTACAGGCTAAGTCTAACTTCTGGGTCATGTCTGAGTTTGTTTTTAGTGATTAAATTTTTACCTCCTGATGGGTCATATTTTCCTCTTTCTTTAAATCTCTGATAATCTTTCCATTTGTATGACAGACTTAGCAAATTTTATGATTTGGCTGCTGGATTTTAGTATATTCTTTTAAATATTTTGAAGGATTTTCCTGGGACATTATTTAGTTGCTGGTAATCAGTTTGATTCTATCAACGTTTGCTTTAAAGTGTGTTAGAGTGAGTCCAGAGAAGCTTTTAATCTACAGCTATTTGGTCCTTTTCTGAAGACTCTACCTAATGTCCCATGTATTAGGAGTTCTTTCTACTCTAGCTGGTGAAAACCTGACCTATTCCCAGCCTGTCTAAGCTCTAGAGATTATTTTATCTGCTTCTTGGCAATGGTTCTTTCATCAGCGTGGAATAATTTCTCACGTGCATGCTCATAAAAGTATCCACTCAAATCCTTGAGGGAACTCTTCTGTAAATCTCTGGAATTCTTTCTCACTCTGTAGTTCCCTCTGTTCTGGTGTTTTCCTCTGCAAATTCTAGCCACACTGACCTCTTGAATTGCAAACTCTTTCTTCTTAACTCATCCAGGCTCTCTTTGGTCTCTCTTCCCTGGGTTACCATCTAGAAACTCTCCTAAGCAGTAAATTTTAGAAATTAAAGAGTTCTCATTGTTTCCTTACTCTCAGGGATCACTCTCCTGAACTGCCTGTTGACCAGGTCTGAAAACCAATATATATATATATTTTCATATGTTTCTCTAGTTTTCTAGTTGTTTAAAGATGAAATATATATTTAGTCTCTACGCAGTCTACACAAAAATTTATAATTTGTAAGTAACAGAAATGCAAAATGCAGGTAACACAAAAACTATCTGAATATTTTTGCTTTTATGAGACTTCAGAATCTTAGATTGCCTTCTGGTCATCTTTCTAAGAGTCAGTTATCATATACTATAATTCTGCAGAATGGCATTGAATGTATATATAAACTTCTGGAAGAGAATATTACATCTTTTCTCTACTCCACATATCATTATTATCCTGGATGAAGCCAATATCTACAGACAACTACTACAACTCTCCTTCTACAATTATTTAAAATGCTGATTATTTTCTGTTTGCCCATGAGATCCATCATTTGTGCTTCTCTGCTTCTTTCTGCCTTCTTGTTAGGTTTAACCAATAGAAGGCGCTGGCCAGAGATCCAAGAGTGGGAGGAAACAGTGATCCCTCCTCACACACCTTTTGCCAGCCAAGGTTTTGGCAATAGGTGCATTCATCTACTATGGCCAGAGCTTCTAAGAAGTGGCAACTCTCCTGTGGCTACAACACCAACCAGGTTCCAAATAATGAATTTTCTCTCTTGGTTCTTCAGGCCTAAGAATGAAAATGGCTTGGCTTGATGTCACTGCTAGTTTCTAAATATATTACCATCTGTATTTTTGTTGTACATGTTCATATCTGTGTAAACAGTCCCTCTATTAAACTTTCTCCAGTTAATCCCTTAGCAAGTCATTTGTTACCTGCTGGGGCCTCCATAACTTCAGCCACCCTATTAACACTCCACCTCTGAAATCATAAACTCAGCATCCCAGTTTCTGACCACAGCTTCCTATCCTTTCAGTTCTCTGTTTCCATTACCATTAGTCTGTCTGTTCTTTCTCCAATTTTGCGCCTGATCCCTCCCTCCCCTGATCCTCCCCATCTGTCAGCCTCTTTCTGGCTTTATTTTCTTCCCTCTTCAGCCTAGATTTAACAATCCTTCATGTCTTTCACTTTTATGTTCCCTCTTTTTAGTGATTCTTACCATTTCCAAGAGTTCTGACTCTTCAGCTCACAGCTGAAATTTTTTTAAATGCAGCAAGTCCTCATTTGATGTCATCAATAGATTCTGCAACTTTAAGCAAAATAATACAGCATAACAATACCAATTTTACCATAGACTAATTGATATAACCAAGAGTTAATTTCCTACAGCATCTTATCAACATTATAATAAAATGTTATTCAAGGACATGCTGTACTCTGGATCTTTCTCTATAAAATGAAGATTTAGATAATGTAATCTAAGTAGGATCATCGTTGCCCAATCATGTTGCTTTTGAGAATAAAAGGAGGAGCTATTATTACACCAGGACAATAGGACAGTCCCAGCAAAATTCGTCATGTGACCATCTATGCTACAGTTTCTTCTAGCTCTAGAACGTAATGACTATAAATCTCAGTTTTTTCCTAGAGTCACAAGCTTACAGCTTACAATATGTTCTTGTTTAGAACACCACAAAACATTTGGAAAAAATAAAGATAAGAAATCAAAGGCATAGAGGTGAGGGCTGTGAAGTGTGAAAACAACATAAGAAGAAAAGATCCACAAGAAAATGTTTCCTTCCAAATCTCAGGCTCATCAGACAGCTACCCTCGAGGAAAGGTCCTGCTTTTTCTAATAAGCATGTGGAACTGAACTCACAGAATAATCAACCCATTGGGTATAAATAAATCTAATGCCCTCTTGCCTACTTGTCTCTTCTTTTCCATTTTCAGTTTTTAGTTTTAAACTCTACAGAAGCTGATGCTCTGCCCTGTGTGCTGCCTGCTATGCCACAACAAAAGGACTCTTCCGACTGAATAGGCATGGTCGCCATGGCAGCTGAGGGTCATAAACTCCTGAGCTGTGGGTCTTGGCACAATTCCAGGCATTATCTGCATCCTGGTGCAAATCAGTCCCTTTATCTAATTAGTAGCCTTACAAATAGCCACCTGCCCCAGAGCTTAACCATTAAAGATGCAATATTGCTGAATAGCTTGAGATGAGGGGTGAGGATAACAGAAACTGAAAGCTGATCTCAGTGAGGCCCCTCTCTGCTGACTACAGACACCTGCAAGCCCTGGCCCACCCACATCGCAGGAGTTCAAAAGGAGGCAGAGAACAAATCATTTCTGTCTTCTTTTCATGGCTCACCTTGAGCCAGTGGGTCTCCTTACCCACTGGCCTCCCGGAAGCTGGGCCTGCTGACTTCTGCCTACAAGACTTGCTTGACCATTCCGACTCAGGTGCCCAGCTATTTCCTGCCTTGGAGCTTCCTATCTGAAACATCCAGCCCTGTCTCTCTCTCTGGAACTTGATCACTTGCCTTGGCCTGCTATATCCCCGGTCTAGATATTTCAAAACTATTTCCTATTGCACTTGAAAGATTGAATCCTTTCTAACTTGTTTAAATGCTAAAACTTTCTTGTGCTAATACGTATTCCAGACTCCTAATACCTGGATGTTTGTCGGATTCATCTCTTTTTGTTCAATAAATAATTCTAAGAAAAAAATATTTTTATTCAACAGTCACTACACAGAGGCAGATATCTTCCTACATTCATTTTACAGGTAATGGTGAACCTAAACCTTTAAAAAGGTGAAACCAATGCATTTTGAAGGTATGTTACATAGTGAATCTGCCTTTTACATCCTAGGCTAAATTTCAGAAATCACATGAATTGCTGGGGATAGATGGGGGTAGGTGGATGGGTGAGGAGTCCAGCTACAATTTTACAGTTGATGCTGTGCAGTGCCACTTTTGAGTGTGTCTATCTATTACGAAAGTCAAAGAGGACTCTAATTCGGTATACCCACTATGAGCTCCCAGAATTAAAACAGACTGAAAACTCAATATTCTCCTTCATTCTGTGAAATACTTGTATTTTCTCCTTGTGTGCAGAGCAAGCACATGTTTCACTATAATTTTATTTTCATGTAATGAGTCTGAAATTGTTTTTGCTTTTGTTATTGTACTATGTGTGGTGAGATTATCTATCCAATAGAAACCTGTTATGGTAGGAAATGATGATCCTTACGATGCTGAAAATGGTCCAGTGAAAACTTCCTTAAAAAACTTAGAGGTAGAAAATCTTTACCAAATCTTTTCATCCACTCTTTTGTTTGACTATCAGATTAGTCACTCCCGTTTGAAATGATGTCAAGCAACAGGGTTTCTCATACTTCCTTATACATGCTATTCCAGAAGCCAGCAGATCTGACTGATACAGGCCTCTTGATATTCAGATATAGTCTCTTTTATTGAAGTTTCCATTGTTCCTGTTCATTAATTTATATTTTTAAATAAAATATCTTCAAGGTTTCTGAAAAGAAGTCTGTGTTTTCAATATGTGCAAGCAAAAAGGAAGCCAGGCTGGCATTCCCACACAACCCCCTGTGACTCCCTACGTCATTCCAGGAACAATGAGATCAAATAGTTGTGGGGGGGTGGTCCACCCATAGACGCTCCTCACCACCCCCGGCACTGCCATGGATGAGAATAAGTCTACCAAGACGTGATCTGCTTGGGGAGGAAAGCTGGCCGATCTCTCAAAGCAGAAGGGCCAAGAGCCTTTTCCTCAATGGGATTTTATTGGGTTCGTTTTGCACAAGAATACAGGTAAAGCTCATTAATCATTGTCAGGCAGTAAAGATCAAACGATAGATAACATACAAAGAACTCTGACAGCCTATTTTGAGTCAGGGTCAGATAGCTAAAGAGCCATACAATTTTGAGGAACAAACTCACTTCTTCCTTGAACCCTTATCATTTTATTGAGAGCATTCTAAAGAAAGCAGGTTTCACAGGATTTTACATATTCTTTCTTAGGCCTGATCGCCCTGGGGAACCTGCCCTTTCCAGCACAGAGTGGTACCCACCACCAGCATTGTTTCAGGCTTAAGGCATTGTCTCAGACTTAAGTCAGGCAGGGGAAGTAAGGCAACCAAGAGATTAGGAGACTTCTTGCAGACAGAATGATGACTCAGTCTATGTCATAGCCCAGGGGTGAGGGTCCATCACCCCCTTTTGCTGTAGCCCCCCCAAGTCCTTCCTTGGGGCCTCCACATGATTGTGCCTGTCTTAGGTCATTCCCCCTTGGGGAATCTTACCTGTCATTGGCTAACCAATCAAGCATTGGGGGCCAGCTATGGAAGAAGTAAAAGGAGCAGAAGTGGCGCTCCTGCCAGGGAGATAAGCCTTGTCTCCTTAGTGGCTCACAGTTTGAAGGTCACTCACTTAGCCTTAGCCATGGGGAGTTTACAGCTCTTGAAATCAAGCAGGGCAGTTCCCAACAGTTGTGCTTTGAACCACAGCTGAAAGGTTCACATTTTTTTAAGGTTTCTTTTGAGAAAGGAAAGACTAAAAACTCACAAACAAGAGCTATCTTTTTGAAAATTTCTACTTTTCTCCACTAACCCTCTTAATTAAGTGTTGCCAACCAATCGCCATTGTATTCAACATAGATTAAAATATTCCAAATGCATTTACCTCTTTGGCCATTCCCATTAATTCTTATCTGGTGCTCAATTGTAATTTTATTAAACAACAGTGTTGAGTATTTAAGGAGGTAATGTCTTTCTGGTACTAACTGCCTGTTCGATGTCTGATATCTCTCCAGACTTTATGAAAAGAGGGACCATTCATTTCTTAATTACCACTCCATTCCTGTGAATGGATGTTTATAACAAGGAGAAAGTATGCGATGACCTCTTTGTCATTTAGGAAGAATGAAGAGGAGTAAGCTAAAATCCTAGGGCATTAAAGACTTACAAAGTAGCATTTATAGTCCCAGTAATCTCTTAATAATATAAACCATATTATCATGAATTAATGAGTGAAAACTGTGTTTGGGCTTTTAAAAAGTGGAAAAGATACATTTGCTGAACCTGTGACTCTAAAAATTAAAGAAAATATTTCCCAAACAACCATTACATTAAAATGATACCAAATTTGAAATGTGTTGAGTTATTCAAAGGAAGTTGTGTAAACCTAAAATTCATTGTTTAGAAACACCTGAGATAATCTATAATTTCTCATTTATATGGTCTTTGGGATATAACTTTTGACTTAAAGATAACCTCCCCAACTTGACAAATTTATCATTATAATGAACAAATCATCTTTTTCCAGACTGTCTCATCCTCCTCTGCAAATCCCACAGAGGACACAGTAGAGAGGGCAGGAATGCAAAAGAGGTCTGTGGTTTGGAAATGGACCAAGAAAAACCGAATTTTTCTGAATATACATTAAACTGTCAGCAAAGAGCACCATGACCCAGAGTATGAACAAAGGGAAAACCCTCTAGCCCTCTGAAGTCACTGGTTCTGTGAGTTATTTTAGGGAGAAGGCAGGCAACCAGGGATTATTCACATGATTAAAATCTGTCCATCCAAACCCTGATAAAAACTGCCTCATGAGCAGACAACTGGAGTTGTTTCCCCATCTTCATCCCAGATTAAGTGTGCACTTCCCTGAGCAGCTCAGTTTCGATAATACTTGCTGGACATGTAAATCACCACTTCTCCTCTAAGACTTGTAGTATAAGGTCCTGCCCTCACCCCAAAGGAAGGTCCCTGGAACCTAACACCTAAGATCTAGGATTGTAAGATGATGGGAACCTGAAGGTAAGCAGTTGCCCCCAATTCTTCCTGAAGCATCTCATTACAGAGACATCCTAGCAAGTGACTTGGGGTCCCTGGCAGAAGCATGGCAACAGGGAAGATGAAGACAAAAACAGCTTTGTGCTCAAGACTGTCCCATCTCCCCTTATTCTGTAGTAATGAATGGAAAAATCAGAAGGTAGGTGAGAAACATCTACCCTCACATGTTTATTGAAGCTCTTAAAGAATAACCCCCTGGTTACTATATTGATTCACCTGTTTATACCCTAGAAACATGAAAGTTAAGATGGCATTACTGACACAAAGTAAAGAACACGCAAGAGCACAGAGTTAAACAACTTTAATCACCACGGTTGTAGTGTCTGCTTAACTAGCCATGTGATTCTAAGCAATTTAATTAACTTCTTTAGGAACAATTTCTCCATATTCTAAATGAGGCAGATGAGGCCAAAGTTTCTAAGATTACCTCTGGCTTTACAGTGATATGGCTATCTGTCCCTTTTAACAAATTTCTTTGAATGCTATATGTAAGCCAAATAGAAAACATATGCTGTAGGATATTCAATAATAATAAAAAGAGAATCATGAGGGACATGAGCCAGTGAGAATTTGCTGCTCTTTTCCAGTCATCCTGGGAGGATTTATGAAAGAATTAAATGCTTTAATGTGTACGAATGTCTGCTGAGGTAAAGGGTGCAGGCTTTCTAGATGTGTGTTATAGCCAAGAAAACAAAACGGAAGAATAGAGTATAAACACTAAGACAATTTTTCCTAGAAATAAACAAACATAGGCAATAGGGGTGGAGGAGTGGGACAGAAATAAGCTCATAAGAAGCAGAGAGCTAAAGAGCTTTGAATGTGAGGACCCAGAGATGGTTCAGAAGATATGTCAAGTGCAAAGCAAAGGACAGAAAAGATGACCCAAGCCCCCCATGATGGATATGCAGAGAAGGCCAATGGTGGTAGCCAGAAATCCATTAGGATAAAGGAGGACAGTAAAAAATAGCTGCCATTTTCTGAGCACCTACTAAGTGTTAGAACTCTTTGCTAGGAAATTTATAAATACCTGTCTAATTTCTAGAACTCTCTCCAAGGGTATTCGTGCTATCCATAATATAGATAAACAAAAGCACAGCAAAACTGACTTTCTAATGGTCCACCCAGATCCGTCTGAGCTAATTTCAATACACCATACTGTGTACCCATGAATAGGAGAGCCCCTAATTTAGGGATTTTGGCCATCAAAATTATTAAGAAAAGTAACCAGAGGTAACTGATTACTAAAGATAGGCTAAATGGAACTATTTCTCCTTGAGCAAAGGGACTGCGTCTTCTTTATCCTCTTGTTCCCTGCACCTAGCCCCGGGTCTGGCATCCTGTAGTTGCCGCAGAGATGTGCCTCCCAGGTGCCCCTTCAAAGAAAGACTTGCTGACCCGCTGCTGGAAGCGCAGTCATCCTCAGCTGTAGATAGAGAACTGCCTCACCTGAGGCCATGCCCTTTTCCAGAAGCCTGCATCCAGTAACCAAGCAAGCGGAGGGGAGTGGTGTTGGAAGACAAAAGCCCGAAGCTGATTCTGGACAACCCTGATGGCAGCGCTGACTCCACAGCTTCCTACCAAGTGGGCGGAGACTTTGGCAGCCCTGCCCTAAAAGCTGACTTCTCCCTTGGCCCAATTCTGCTTCTGCCCGTTTCTTTTACAGATGTTGATCCCTAGTAAATATCTTGAACTCCAGATTCTATCTCAGCAGCTACTCGCAAAGAATACAACCTGTAACATACCCGTTATGTACTCAATATGTATTCAATAAATGAATGGATGGATAAAGTGGTATGAGTTAAGGAGCACTTCTAAATATTCCTTTTCTCCCCCCCCCCCCCCGCCCAAGTGCTCCCATTCGCTGGTGACTGAGATTCTATAATTAGAGGTTTATTCCTTGTCTTAGGACCTGCTCTTGTAACTACATATGAGGTAAACAGCATATTAAACTTACTAGATATTTATACCCTAGGGTAAAGAAAGTTCTGAAAGCACATTCTGATAAGAAGAGAGGGATAAAAAGCATAGAGCACTGATCAAAGAGCATGAAGAACTAAGTACCTGGATTCAATTCTCATTCTACCACTTGCCAGCTATGTGCCTTTGGACAAATCACTTAACCTCTCTGTGCCTCAGTTTCAGCACCTGTAAAATAAAAACAATAACTAACTATCTTAGAGGGTTATTGTAAGAATTAAATGAGTGAATTCAAGAAAATGTTTTCGACTAGTGACTGGCATGCAGTAGAGCACTCGATAACTACTATTACTACGTTCATGCTTTAGCTATTGGACAGGACTAGCCATATCTAGATATTAAATATTGAGTAGGGGGCAAGACAGGCAAAAGTAAATAAAGAAGGATTATACAAGTACTAGTAATAATACAACCAGATTTATATAATATTTTTCAATCACTTTCACCTCCAATCCAGCCTGGAAATGGGTTTCTGCTATCTCTTGTATATATTTCCATCACTTGAGTTACCACATTGTTTTAAAATTACCTGTTTTTGTGTTTATTACCAACCTCACTCCACCACTGTGAGATCCTCAAGGGTAAGATATTCATCTTATTCCTCCTTGTATCTCCTTTCCACCCATCCATTCATTCATTTCTTCATTCAATAAACAGACATTAAGTGCACTTTGTGTATGAGATAGTGTTTTAGCAATAAGAGAGTAAACAAAGTTGCTGCTTTCTTAGAGCTTACATACTGGTGATTTACATGGACAATAATAAAATAAATAAATATTTACAATATTGTCCAACAAAAGGTTATAAAGAATTACCCAGTGCTGAACTCAGAGTAGGTTTCCAATGAATGTTTGTTGAATTAATGCATTTACATAAGAAATAAGAGCTAAAATGTGAATAAAAGACATTTTTATTGTTCTTTCTGCTCAATTCAGAATGGAAGAGTTATGTAGGACACAGGTGGATAAAACAGAGGATAGTTACTTTATCCTCTACAGCTCAGCCATTCAGAAGTTGAGCAAAGGGAAGCCATCACAGAAGCACAGGGAATCATGGGGGTCATTTAAAAGGAAATATTATTTCCTTATTTATGCTATGTTGGTATTGCTTGCACAAGAATTTTCACTCTCAGATTTTTTTCACCCTTGTGGTGATAGATTTCATCATACTAGCAAAAAAGAAACTCAAGCTTTCTAGAGAGTCATCATAATCATCATCATCTCGCTATAACAGGAAAGCATTATACAAAGGTCTGCTAGAAAAAGTCCAACCATTGTTAATATAATGAGAATGGTTTGCACAACATCAATGCAATCTAGCAGCCAAGGAAAGTGGACTGGAATGCACATGCATGAACAATGATGACTTCTCTGTACTAGTCAGTGGGGGCGGTAGACACCACTGAGTGAGCATGTATACTGTGTGGCTGTCACATTCAAAATGACTAAACAAGTAGAGCAATGAATCTGCATAAAATTTGGTATTAAGCTTAAACATTCCTCCACAGAACTATTGGGATGATTCAGAAGGCTGCAGCTATGGGCAACTGGTGACTGGCAGCTTCATCACAACAATGCACCCATTCATGCATCATGTCTTGTGCAGAGTTTTTTGGTTAAACATCAAATCACCCAGGTGACTCAGGCTCCCTACAGCCCAGATTTGGTGCCCTGCAACTTCTAGCTTTTTCCAAAACTAAAATCACCTTTGAAAGGGAAGAGATTTCAGACCACTGATGAGATTCAGGAAAATACAAAGGGGCAGCTGATGGCAATTGGGAGAACTGTATGAGGTCCCAAGGTGCCTACTTTGAAGGTGACTGAGGTGTCATTGTCCTATATACAATGTTTCCTGTTTCTTTTATCTTCCTCAATAAATGTCTCTGTTTTTCCTATTATGTGGCTAGATACTTTCTGGACAGACCTCATATACCCATTTTAAGTCACCATAGAGTCAGGGTCACCATTGTCATTCTCCAGGCTTACTTCTCCTTGGTATATCATTGTTTTTGAGTATATCTTTAAGATGAAATGAAAATGACACAACTACTTTTATACACAATGATTCACAAGTTCAACCTCTCCTTGGTCAACTGAAGGATGGTACCATTACAACTGAATAGCTAAATGACATTAGGTTGTTTCAAGATACTTTCAGTCTCTTTTTCTAAATACCTTGATCTATGGAAGCTTCTCACCTCTCCCTTAATGTCTCTCTTCTGTGTATGGCCTTACAACCTGAAGATAGTTTTTCAAAATCCAGTGCATTGGTTTCTACTCAGAACACTTTACAGATTTTATATTAGATTGTCTTATCTAAAGAAGGTTTTTTATCTACAGACAATTAGGAAGAGAAAAACAATCACTCCAAGGATTTTGTGCACCCCCATACCTACTCAATTTTCCCTGTTGGAACACTGACCAGTGATGCTTTCTTCATCTTGTTCATCCCTAAACTCCTGTCCAACTCCCTGAATTTATCCTCTACCATGACCACACTATCAGCACCCCTGCCATTCCCTATCCACCCAATACTCCTCTCCACCAAATCTACATTTTTGCTTCCCCTCCTGACTCCAAGTTTTGAAAAGACAGAAAAATTCTCTCCTAACTCAGTACCTTTATTTAAAAATTCTCCCTTTCCCCCCTTGTTCTTACCCACTCACCACATCTCCAGCTCACCTCTGACCCCCACAGTTCCCCAGTCATTTCATCACTAACTTGGCTTGAGTCGGAGGAATGATTCATGGAATAATAAAACCCAGGGTGGAAGAGACCTTAAAGGTCAGCTAATTCAACCACCCAACTATGGAAAAAACGGCTCTTATTTTTATTCTTTCTTCCCTGACTTCCCAAACTTGATTGCAAACATAAGAACAGTGTCTCTAGCTGTTATGGAACTTTTTGCTTTGAATACATTTTTAACCAAGGTTGATTCCCCTCTCTCTGAGGTAGCTCAGGTAGGTAGAGTCCTGTTAATGGTAAATAATGGATTAAAATGAAAAAAACATATAATCCTCTGAATATAGAATTGGTCACTTTTTCAAAAAATGTTTTAAAGGTGAGCATATTTATTTTACTTATTCCATTCATTCCATGGGATAACTAAATAGTGTTTCCAGAAATAGTTAATAAAAAAGATATTAAAATGGCCCATAAACATAGTAAAATATAATCAGTCTCATTTATCAGAGGATAAATAAATGCCAATTAAAATTAAAATAAGATAATATTTCTCATCTATCACATGGAAAAAGTTTAAAACAGGCCCTTTCATACACTGCTTGTTGGTGCACACAAAACCCTTATGGACATAGATTTGCAATAGCTAACCAAACTACATATGTGTTTACCTTTTTAAACCAGTGTTTTTTAATAAAGATTTTATTTATTTATTTATTTTTAGAGAGGGGAAAGGAGGGAGAAAGAGAAGGAGAGAAACATCAATGTGTGGTTGCCTCTCACGTGGCCCCCAGTAGGGGCCTGGCCTGCAACCCAGGCATGTGCCCTGACTGGGAATCGAACCTGTGACCCTTTGGTTCACAGCCCGCGCTCAATCCACTGAGCTACGCCAGCCAGGGCTGTGTTTACCTTTTGACTCACCAATCCCACTTCCAGAAATTTACCCTAAAACATACTTCCAAAAACATAAAAATATATCTGTACAATATTATTCAGATTGTTTATTGTAGTATTATATATCATCTAGAAGAGGAATCTAATGACAAAAATTACTAACAAACAAAATAGAACCACAGGCATGGAAACATGGAACAGACTGAAGGTGATCAAAGAAGAAGAGGGAGGGAGATAACAGTGGAAAGCAGGGGAAGGGAATCATCAAAGAACATGTAGAAATGACCCACGGACATGGACAACAGTGTAGGAATTGACTGTGAGAGCAGGGGTTGGGATGGACAGAGGAGGGCAAAGGTAGTGAAATTGGGACAACTGTAATAGAATAACAATAAAAATATTGTAAAATATTTACATGATTTAAAAACACTGTAAACAACCGAACGGCCCATTTACAGGAAAGTACTTTAATAAACTATGGTGCATCCACATGATGGAGTACCATGCAGCTGTAAGGAAGAATGAGCCAGATAATGAGCCAGTGAGTGCTCTCCAGAATATATTGCTAAATTAGAAAAGAAAAGCACTATCTATAGCAAGCTTTTTGTGTAAGAAAAGAGAGAAATTTAGGAAATATACATGTATCTACTCATCTGTGTGTGAAGAAACACAGTCAGGATAACACAGAAGCTCATCAGACTGGTGAAGAGGATAAAAGAAGTAGTGGGAAATGACACCATTTTTCATATAATCCTGATTTGTGAAACCGTGTGAACGCTTCACATACTCAAGAAAACAAAGGTGAATTAGAAAATGGAATACAAATAGAAACAAATAAATGTACCAACTTAGAGGACTGAGAGGAGAACTAACTCAAGTAGTTTTTAAGTGAAATACTTGGACTATATGCCTTCAGGCTAAAGACAAATAGAAGTGTTCATTCCTGAAGTCTACTCAGTAAGGTTTTTTTCTCACAGACTTATAGGTTTGTGATTCTGACACTACTTTCTGTGTATTCTAGGATTAAGCAAATAAGTAAATACACTATATTTAGTGAGAGCCAGGTTTCTCACTAAAAAAGAGGAGTTACAACTGAGGAAAGGAGGAAGGTCTGAATGATCCCTGCAGATTTTCCTGGCTCTGTCTGCTAAAAAGGCCTAGAGGCAATGATACCATTCTCCACTTTCAAAACGAAACAAGTCTGGGGCAGGGAAAGTGCAACTAGAGTGTGAAATACCTTTTTTGTGGCAGAAAATAAGGAAGTTCTCAAGAATGATGGGGATATATCAAAAGGACAAAGAAGCAAGCATGAAAGGCTTCCCCCTAGTCAAATCTTGGAAATTTGAGCATCAAACTAATATGACAGTAAATTATCACAATCCTTTGAAAAAATAAGAATTTATGAGTCCATAGTGATAAACATACATATAAAGAGAAAGTTCTTCCTTACAGTACAAAGCCAACTAATAAATATAAAAGAAATGACGGACTTAGAAAGCCACCATTTAGCAACCGTCTTTGAAATTTGATTGAGGCAAGAATCATTAATGAATGCTAACCTAGTGTGCATGAATTTGATGAATAACAGGACATCTGCATAGCCACAAAGTTCCTCCCATAAGATATTAATTACAATAAAAAATAGCAACTTTTTAGTGGAGAAATCTGGCAGACACCACCTTTACCAATGATTCAACATCACCAGTATTGGTGCATATCCACATCCCATGCCTCCTGGTATGACGGACTGAGAAGGGCACAGCATCACTATCAATCCTACGGAATTTCCGACAAAAATGTGTAACCTAGACCTAAGCATAAGGAAACATCAAATTCAAATTGAGGGATATTCTATAATATAACTAGTAATACACTTCAAAAATGTCAATGTCATAAAATATGATGCAAGATTGAAGAATGTTGCAGATTAAAGGGGACTAAACTGAAAGCAATGTAAGATCGGCAGGTTTATCTTGCTACTGTTGTTGTTGTTTGTTTTCTATATAGAGAATTACCTGTATAATTTGAAAAATTTGTCTGTATATTATGTACTACTGTTAATTTCAATGATCACACTTGATTATATAGAAGATTAACCTAGATTTTAGTATATACACTTGGAATATTTAGGAGCGAGTGGCATCACAACTGCAACTTTCCATTTTTATCTTTTTGAGACTCTAGGTGAAAGATATACGGGAATCCCTTGAAATTCTGCAACTTTTCTATAAGTCTGAAATTATGTCAAAATAAAAACAGATAAGAAAAAAAATATTTTCTTCATGTGGTTGATCCCTCCATTACTTGCTGGGCATGTATCATGTGCTGTCTACTTCATTTTGGGTTCCATTCTACGGGGTCTTCCACCCACTCATCCTGATTTTAAAAAAATGGAGAGCTTTGGTGGGTTAGGCAGCCTTTTGATTCTCCTAACTCTCAGATGTAAAAAGCAGGTATATTTCCATTTTTATTTAACATTTACCTAATCTATCCTTCACACACAATAGCGGTTGTTAAAGGTACATATGCTACTCTCATTATGTCATCTACCCAAGGTGGCTGCAACAATATGATGTGGGACATTTGGGCCAATTCCAACCCTTTTCTATAAATCTATGCTAAAGCAGAAACATTTAGACACCAACATGGTCGGTCCAAAGAAGACTAGGGAACACTACAATAGGTACATGGGTACTTTTTGAAAGGATCTATATATTGGAGGATGAGCTTGTATGCACTATATTTAATTGGATGTTCAAATGTGTGTGAGTCATTCATTCATTCACTAATTCATTCATAAGGTCTTTATGGATAAATTAGTAGTACTTGTCCAGTTTTATGGGTAATTTCTATAAATTTCAAAAACATAAAGGAAATGTTTTTCTTCTAGAATAGCATTTTCAAGAAATATGATCAGTGCTGTAATTGAATTATGGTCTAAATAGTATGTGAACACAAAAACAACTAACTCATACCAGTTGATGTTAAATCACAGAAGCAAGAGTCAGAAGGCCATAAAAGATACCTCCACCAACTGCCTTTGCCAGACTGACATCCTAAATCTTGTCTGTGGTGCTCCTGACCAGTGAGCATGAGGAGATGTGTCATGTTGGCCATATACCACGGCACTGCACAGAGGTAGGTTTGGGGGAAAGGCAGGGCCCTGTGGAGGGGAGAAAGTTGACCAGAGCAGCAGATCTCCTAGCCTCCTACCTCCAGCTATTCAGAGTGCTTTCACTTTATTTCTTTAAAATATAGACTTTCTACCTAACAATATTGCATATAATAAGAAGATATTAGTACTAAATTGAACTGAACAGGAATTTTAGTACATGATTTTTCATATGGATATGAGGGTGGGGTGGGGGGTTCTAGCTGGAATGTAGTTCTCTCAATACCTGGCATCTAGGTGAATGAAAAGTTTGTTCAGAGAGGCTGTGCTAAGAATAGTTGGTTTGTGACAGGATCATTATTGCTGCAGCATTCATAAGGCTGAAACACGGATACAACTTCAGCATCCAGGGAATGGTTAGGTAAGTGCTACACTGAGCCAGCAGTACTACAATGAAATTTTTTTTTTAAGGAGGAAGATTTAAATGGGCTCATATAGAAGACTGTTCCAGATATATTGCTAAGTGTACATACAATTTTATTAGCATTACATGGCTAACAAAGAATGAATATCAATGTACAAACTCAGATATGCAAGCAATGTAATTTTTTTAAAAATAATACATTTATTTTCTCTGTTAAGCTTATTCTCATGTGGTAATAGCAAAGTAATTCCTGATGTTACATTTGAGCTCCAGGAAGGCCTATCTAGGGCCAAGATGTGAGTGAAGGGATATTTCATCCTTGGCTTTATCCTCATTACTGGTGTCCTGGGATCCAGTCTCACCCTGTCTGGTCACCCATCTTAGGATTGTGCAAGTCATTTCTCTGTCTTCCCCTTCCTGAGTCTGGCTCTTCCAGCTAATTCCATGCCCTTCCCACGAGTCATTCCATTCATGCTAGGCTGTTGGAAATTCTGAGAGACTGTCTAACATCCAATTGGTCTAGACACACCCCAGTGGCATTCTTTCTGTTCCTGGGGCCTCACCACCATCCCTGCCTGATGGTCTACCATGAAAGCAGGCACAACCCCTCTCCCTTAAAGTTCCCTACACCTTTCTTGAGTCCTATTTCTCCATTGCCAAGTTCACCCAAGTTGGGGAGACAGGACAGAAGATCTTCTTTCTCAGGAACCCCCAATCCAGTTGTGTGGTTTGAACAATGCACAAAGATCCTTGCTTGGGCATGAGAAGGGCTGAAATCTCAAAAAGTCAAGACCCTCAGCAAGGGGCCAAGGGTGCTGGGAAAAGGAGGGACCTTCATCCTTGTACAAAGGTGTTGTCAGCTCTCTAAGCCCCAGTTCCAGGGAAGGATCCACTCAACAAGGCAACTTGTAATTCTTTCACCAAAATGTGGCCTTTTTCTAATTTTCAGAGAGAAGCAGCATAAGCTACCAAAGGTCCTTGCTTCCTCTCTGAAACTCTTCTCTCAAGATTTGAAACCTTTTTTTTTTTTATCTAGTTCTGCAAGCTCTAAGGCTTCTTCTGACTTATCATATATTCTTCCAAATCTGTTTTTAATCCCACAAGGGCTAGAAACTCTAAAATTTGACACTCAAAAGCAGTCAATTTGCATTTTTTTAAAATGCATTCAGTTGGGTCATCTTTTCCCTGAGGCAATGAATGCAGAATGTGCTAGCTGATGGAATGAGTGAAAGGCCAGGACCACCAGGAAATACAGTGGGGAAAAAAATTCAGTTAATATTTCAAAATGTCATCCTGCCCATTGTGAGTGCACAGAATAAGAGCTCTGGAAGGCTGCACACTTGCCTAAACTATTAGCAGTAATTCCCCTGAGAAGTGAAATTTGGAGATGAGACTTCTATTTTTTGCTATATAAAGTTCTGCATTTGAATTGTTTTTACAAAGAGCTTGTATGACTTTTTAAAATTTTTTAAAAGACCAACTTTTTTAAAACTGGGAGAAATTGCTCCAGTGCACTTTCAGTGGTCGTATTCAGAATGGTAATTTGTTTGCTCTCCATTCTCATGAGTATTTGGGGGAAATCTCTCTATAGTAGAGTTCAACTAATTTTAAGTTCTTGCTTACTATTTAAATTGATGATATTAGTGTGTTATGGAAATGGCAGCATTAAATGTTGGAAATAATATGCATATAAATGTACATAATTTGCATAACTTAATGTGATTTCCAAATTTCTTATGCAGATAAAGAAGGACCAACACTTAACAAATAATAACAATAAATCTCAGAGGGTGGCCCAAAGAAACAGAGAGCCTGGTAGAGCTGGGATGAATGCTTCAGTCTCTAGATTCTAGCCCAGTTCTTTCTATTACAGAATACACTGTCTCGGTTTGGTTTACTTCTCTGCCTCCATGAATATAGAAGAATGGTGAGCACAGGGGGATTTAAGTGAATGAAGTTAAGCTTTAAGGGCCGCATCTGCATGGGCCTTCTCCAAGGGCTGCAGCATTGGATTCACATGGACACGTGAGTTTATATGAAATGTGCAAAGTAATATTTTTAAAAAGTAATTGGTGAAAGCCACTGTCTCTTTCCACTCCAGCTTCCCCTCACACTAGGTAGTATTGAGTGGCCTTGTACCTTTTGAGAACAAGACTGAGGAGTGGTTGATTAAGCTGGAAATGCATACATGTAGTTTCAGTACATTGTCATATACCATAGTCCCCCTCTATCCATAGAGCATACTAGTATGTTCCAAGACCACCAATGGGCACCTGAAACTGCAGATAGTACCAAACCCTGTATATACTGTTTTTTCCTGTACATACATATATACCTACAATGAAATTCAATTTATAAATTAGGCACAGTAAGATTAACACCAATAACAAATAATAAAATAGAACAATCTTTTACTGTTCGCATCCTTCTTCCTGTGATGACATGAGATGATAAATGGCCTTATTCGTAGAGAACTTTCACCTTTTCACTTAAAGGAAGCACTTTACAGCTTCTATTTTGATGCGGACCCTGGCTGGCAGGGTCCGTGTGTTGTAACAAATTCACACAGACTACAGAAGACCTGTGGAGAAAAAGGGACAGCATGGCCACCCTCCAAGTGAGAGAGGGCCTTGACCCCTGCCTGGACAAACTTTTATTGCTTTTCTGGGTATATTACATCAAGGATGCCCTCATTTACTATGCACAGTTTTGCTTTAGGTGGTTACCTTTAACAGAAAACAAAGGAGAGGATGTTGCCAGTTACATCAAAGAAAAAGGATATTTGCAAATGCAAAGGGAAAAGTGGTTGAACTGGTTTTACACTCCATCCTTTGCAAGTTTAGCATAGATTTTAGGAAGTTACTTTAAAGATATGCAATAAACATTTGCTGCCTCAATTCAGGGTGAGGGAGTTTTAGCAAAAGCAAGCCTCACAGCAGCCTAGGCACAATGCAGGCCTGATTCCCCACAGGAGAACCTATCCACAGGCACGGGTCCTGTGTGCCAGACCTCCCTCCCCACTGGCCTTTCCAAGTGGGGGCTGGGCTACATTGCCCATACCATGCAGATAGGTTCCCTATACTCTTTGGCATAGCTGAATTGCCAGCATCACTGCTCTTGTGCTTTGGGAACATTATTGAGTAAAATAAGGGTTGTTTGAACACAAGCACCATGATACCAGGACAGTTCATCTGAATAATCAAGAGAGCTACTATGTGACCAATGGGCAAGAGTGTATATATAGCAGGAGCAGCCAAAGGGATGATTCATGTCCCAGGTGGGTCAGTG
Source organism: Glossophaga mutica (assembly GCA_039655065.1). Lineage (NCBI taxonomy): Eukaryota > Metazoa > Chordata > Mammalia > Chiroptera > Phyllostomidae > Glossophaga > Glossophaga mutica. The sequence goes on from CM077306.1 coordinate 183,031,349, forward strand.
TTGTGAGATTTCCCAGAGAGATTTCATCACACTAGGCAGAACAGTGCACAATTTACAATGTAAGAATTGTTTATTTCTGAAACTTTCCGTTTAATACTTTCAGACTGCAATTGACCTCAGGTAACTGAAACCATGGGAGGTAAAACTGCAGATAAGGGGGACTACTGAATTTATATGGTTCACAGTTACTCACTTCCGTGAAAATTACTGCTGCTATCCCAGTGTACGTATGGATCCCAAAAATCCCCTTACCTCCTACTGTGTCAACTCCCTTCTCTGTCGCTCAGCTCTGACAGCATGTGGGGGTGCAGAAAGGAGGTTGAAATGTATGGAGCCCGGAAGCTAATCTGTAGAAAATTCTTTCAATCATCAAGTGCGTAAAATTTTAACAAAGGATTTGGTTCTCATCAAGATCTAATCGAAACAGATGTTTTCTCCTGTCAGGGATATTTCAGAGAATGCAGTACTACATACAATTATAAAAGTGCCATATTTTTTCAAAGATTACAGTAATTGGGTGAAACAGAATTTATCAGAATTGTTAGGTTTTAAGGGAAAAAACTCATAACTACTAAACATGGAGAGCAGGTCTGTATCAGTTTACTAGTAAGAAGTCTTCTTAATTTAACATAGCTATTAAAATTTACATGACATATTAGTAATGATGCTGCTAAATTTTATAAACTATCAATATTTTTAAAACACTCAATTAATGCTAGAGTAATTATCTTTCTAGTCAACATGAAATTTATTTTTAAGAAAGAAACAATCAACAAGTATACAGCCAAAGCAGTATTTTTTTTAAAGTATTATAGAGATGTGGTAGACAATGAATTTAAAAATTACTCTTTCTAGATCTTTTTGGTATTTGTGGCTTTGTAAACTTTTATAAATATGTGCTTTGTGTAATTCATGTGATCTTTTTGTACCTTTTGTACTCTTCTTTTTTAAAGAGGGACCCTCCAATTTCATAAGCTTTGGGAATCCATTAAACCCAGATTCACCCTAACAACCAGTGTAGTTTTAGATTTTCTTTTGATGCTTGCTTCTAACAGCTTCATTAATCCCTGCATTTTATTACATTCCCATCCCACTTACCCCTACTCCTTTGCTCCCTTATCCTTGAAGGTAACATACACAGACAGAAGCATTCTCAAAATACCAAGTCAGAATTAATGATTCTTTTCTTCACTTTCCACAGTTGCCAGAGTTTACCTCTGTTAGCATACTCATCAGAATCTGCCCTGGGTTAATTTATTCACCAAGTATGTACTGACCACTAGTTATATGCTGGGTTCTATGCTGGGCTCAGTACCTCCCTTAGACCAGACCTTGCCCAGGTCCCTGTATTTCAGAAAGCCCCCACCATGCGTCCCCACCAAATGGGCTGAGGGACTTTGCAGCCAAGGGGGCATGCCCATCCAGAGCCTTGGTCTTCTTCCCCAGATAACAGTCTACACGCCTGGAACTCCAGAATTCATTGCTTAACTCCATACCGAGTCTGCTTCTTTGTGACCTTCTTCCCCTGGTCTTCACTCCAGAGGTATTATTTGCCTCTAGTTTGCTCCTTCCTAGGAGTTATATGGCTGAGTTATCAATTCCCAGTTCATTGATAATTTTAGTCAGTTCAGATTAAGAAGATACTACTATAATTGAATTCCAAGGCAGCCAGCTGTTCTCTTTGTACATATTAATGTTATGTCACATAGAGTTTAGAAGGAAGATGAATTTGTCAAGTAGACATTTTCTTAACATTAGCAAAAGGTGAATGCTTAGGAAATAAAAGAGAAGATCTAGGGGGCAAACAAACAAAAAAATAGAAGAACAAGGGGAAAAAGGAAACAGTTCAATTATTTGCTATGTTAAGAGAATCAAACTGCATTTAACCTTAGACATCTGCTTGTGCTGGTGTTGCTCTTCGTTGGAGTGGAGGGAGGTAATTAAAATGCCATGTAGCTGCTTGCCTTGTATGCATTTCCAAGTATAATTCAAACTCTTATGAATCTGCCCTCTAAAAGAAATAGCTGATTATAGAAACAGAACAAAACCTCTTTGATCCCTCTTGTGATACAACTAGGTCACGAGAAGCAGAATTCCAAATGTATTCTCAGTTTTGGATGATTTTTCATGGAAAATCTGACTGAGGGAGATTTACAAATGAACAATTATGGAAACCAAGGCAGAATATAAAGCAAAACACTGTTGCATGAAAAACACCAACTCTGCAAAGGTTACCTAAATGGGACTTTTTGTTAACATGACTATTTTTTGTGACTTCCTTATAATAAGGTTTTTCCTAAGGAACAATGCCTAAAAGTATGTGTAAAGACAGATGAACTGATTCTGTCATGCAAAACTCATATCTTGGATCCTCAGGAAAGGTTCTTAAAAGGGGGACCTTTATGAATTTCTCATAAACTTCTAGTGGCTTTGTTACCTGAAATACCTAAATCTATCTTTGTCTTCCAGTCAGAGGAAAATTTTTGTGCTTTTGGAATTAGTTATGCCTCATTCCAAATGCAAAAACAAAATATTTTGTAAAGAAGCTAGCTTTTTTTTTCATTAACATGTAAAATAATAATATGATTAGAATAAGGCTATATATCAGCTCTGGTCCCCCCCCCCCCTCCCATTACTAAGAAGACACAACCAAATACAAACTAGTCTTGAAGACAAAAGGGATCTAATGGCTCCTTAACAGTAAAAGGTCAGAGTTAGGACAGGCTTCAGATGTCGCTCAGTCAGGGAGGGACCCAGCTATGTTTTTCCACAGTTAGATTTTGCCCTTCTCCATAACGTCATCTTCAGGCGTTCTTCATGATTCCAAAACAAGATTCTTGGGAAGATGGGTTTCATGTGTTCCCACTCACATCTCTCAATCTGCTCACTGACTGAACGTCCCCTGCACCAATCCCAGGGGCTCAGGACTGCCACACACACACATGCACAAGCCTACAGCGAGCAGAAGGGGACTGTCTCATTGGTCTGGTTTATACTAATGCAGGATCCACCCTTCAACTGGAGTCAAGTTCAGTCCCACCCCAGCTGATGGCTACTATGCAATGAGGAGGGGTATAGCTCCTCAAAGGAGAATCTCAGTAGTGCAAGAAAGGAGAGAAAAGGAATAAGATACTGGGGAAGACAGTGCTCACTATGGGTTGTTCCCATTGACTGTCACAGCTCTTCTGTTTTCTCAGCAAGTGTTAACTCTAATACTTTTGCCCCCGAAAAAAAAGATCTTTCCATTCTGAATTATGTTTTTAAAATGCAGAAATGTCAATGGATTTTTGGGGGAAAAAAATCAAGGAATCAAATTAGAAAGGATTTCAAACAAGGGAAATAAATTATGGCAGTGGTTCGGGTTCACATAGCAAATACTAACTGAGTAACTTACACATACCAGGTGCTGTGCTGGGTTTAGACACCAAGGAGCTCTTTAACATTTTTCTACATTAATTCTACATTGCAAAAAAAAGTTACCTATCAAACTATAAAAATACTAACTTGTTTTCCCATTTTAAAAAGCAATCAGAGACCCATAAATTGTAAGAAATTCCAATGATAAAAAATGACCAGTGCCAAAACGTTGGAGACAGTTGACATTTTTAGGAGTCTATTCCATATCATTGTGCTATAAATAAATAGATACATTATTTCTGATAGCTCAAAAAGCATTGCTACAGATTTAAATATATAATATATGTGATTTCTTTTAGGATTTTATAAATGATAACTTTTTTCTCTCAAAATTAGTCATTACCACTGTTGTGAACTGTGGTCATGCAAGGACCCTGTATGAGGAGCAATGACAAAAAGTGTGCACACTAAGTACATGTATAAGTCACATAAGTCCTGCACACGATCGCTATTAACTTTAAAGCTCAATTCACTAAGTCATTCTCCAGCAGTCAGACGTACTCTGATGAGGGTCTCACAGATGACTGACCTACTTACAGGAGGAGTGAGACCGAGCCATCTGACTCAGTCCGAGTCTATATCACATGACACTGAGCAACTAAAAAACAGCAAACCTCAGGGCACCACTGGGTAAGCAGCACGCAGTTAACCTTAAGAATTAATATATTTAGTATTCAAGTAGCTCATACCACTCACAAATTTCTCTCCAACAAAGAGTAGCCTGTATTTCATACATTAGTCAAAAACCTAGCAGAAATGTACGCAGGACCAGCCAACCACACAGCTGACTTCGTGTCAGCAATGAATGCAGGATAAGCACCCGCTTCCCACTTTCTGTATTTCTACCCTGCTCCCACACAGCCAGCCTCCGTTTAGATTATCATTTTTACTAAACACTTCACCTCCCACAAAGCAATAGTGTGTAAGATTTATATAATTAATGTTTGTAAGGGACCATTAGAGCCTTGTCTGAAAGATGTCTTTTGAAGAGGAAAGAATTGTTGATACTATGATGTCCTGGATTTCTTACACTTATCAAGACTGCTTCTATGAGGAAAAGCTGCAGAAATGATAGATGAGACCACTTTTATTCAGCAAAGTTACAGGTGGCAAAACACTGCTGTAGGACTCAGGCGAGGATATGTCCTTGGCGACATCAACTGTATAAACATGTATCCTGTCAATCACTAAGAATGCAGGTACAATACTTTGTAGACCAAGGATAATGTTAATTCCATCCTGCTTACAGTGTGCTTTGTACTGAAAAGGTTCAAGGCACTATGCAAGAACCATAATTTAGCAAAGCTTGAAATGAAAGCTACACAAAAAAAAAAATTGAGGCATTTTTTTAAAATTAAGATATCTTTATTCAGCCATTAGTCAATAAGGCATTCAGTGCTACAAACACCGCCCCAACCCCCTTACAGACTACTTTTGTTATTTAGGAAAGAAAGGAAAAGGAATCAGCCTTCTTTAAGTATATACAATGGACTATATATTGCTAGGAGGTTTCATATTATTTATCTTATTTACTCTAAAACAGTTCAGTGAGGTATATTTTACAGTTGATACAAATAAGGCTTAGAGGAATAATTAATATGGCCGAGAGAACACAGGCCGTTAAGTGACCGAACCAGGAACTTAAGCCAGGTCTGCATGATTCCAAAGCTATTGCTCTTTCCACGACGTATGTAAGAGTAGAAGAATGAATACCACCAATAGTTTCTTCTAGGATGTTGTTTTTACCTTTGCAAAGAACAGAAGAAACATAGCTCTTTCAAATAAATTATTGCTGTAACACTCAGAAAGCTGTCTTATAACATGCCAGCTCTTGTTTCTCTTTTCCATTCATAAACTGTGGACTAGAAAATATAGTTTACCATTTGATTATTTACAGGAACTCTCTATGTTCAAACAGTACCTGCTTTACAACTACCCACCACCAGCCAGACACACAAAACACCTCCAACACTTCCACCGTCACTGTAGACAGTAATGTCATTACTGTGGTAGGAATTCCAAAAGAGGAAAAGTAATGGGTTCATCAGAGAAAACAGAGAAATACCTGGCAAATTCCAGTGTTAATGAATCAAACTTATACCACTTTTTGTCAGATAGGCAAAAAATATATTTTTTTGGTGTGCCGCAGAATTTTAGTGATTAGTTTATGTGTGCCATGAAATGAAAAATGTTGAAAACAGAGCTGCTACAGACTAAAATTTTTAAAGATACTTTGTTATACTATTAGAATTTTTTTAAAAATAGCAAATAATTTAAGTTTGTGAACATCCTTTTCCAAAAATACACATTTTATTCATACTAAGAGGGCCAAGAGATATCTAACATTCACAACTTAGGAACAATTCAGATTGTTTTTGGAATACCTCTGCCAGCTCAATTACACTAAAGCTCTGTCATTTTTATTAGGAGAGTGAAGAGAGCAGTAGATAATTTTGAAGCTTGGTGCAACTCGAGGGAAGGAAGAGTTCAAGGATCAGCATACAATGTTGGGCCAGTATGAAGGCGCTCCATACTAGCCACCTGAGGAGAATGGATTAACAGAAGGACAGGTAGATGGAAAGAGACCAGAGAGGATGTTAAGAAGACATTAGAGGATGTGGGAGAGGCACTCCACAAAATGATTCTAAAGTTCTCCCAGAAGTATAAACACAAGAGTCACCACCAAGAGATGAGATGAATGGACACTAAACGTGGTACTACATGCAACGGAGTGTTTTCAGCCATAAAAAGGAATGAAGTTCTGATATATGTCACGACATGGATGAACCTTGAAAACATTACGCTAAGTGAAATAATCTAGACATAAAAGGACAAACGTATGATTATAAATATGAAATATCTAAAATAGGCAATTTCATTGACAGAGAAAGTATATTAGAGATTATCAAGGGCTGGAGGGAAGGGGTCCTGGGAAGTTTTGTTTAATTAGGTGCAAAGTTTCTGTCTGCGGTAATGAAAATTCTAGAAAGATATAGTGACAATCATTGCACAATATTGTGAACATAATTAATGCCACTTAATTGTACACTAAAAAATGGTCAAAATGACAAATTTTATTTTATGCTATACATAGTATGAGGTCCATCCAGAAAGTATCCAACCACCTACCCATTTCATGATGGGTGACTTATGAGCACACCTGTCCACGCTGCGCTAAGGTTTTGCCCCCAAACAGCATGACCCCTGCGCCCCCGCCCTCCTTATTCATCAATCTTGCCCCAGTGACCTTTTTTAATTTCCCTGGATGAAAAAGGTCTTGACAATATGGAACAAGAGAAGCAAAAAAATGGCAGAAGCACTAAAAGGCATCGAAATTGACAAGTTCAAAACTGTTTTGAGCAGTGGGAAAAAAGTCTCAATAGGTATATTGCATCACATAGAATAGTTTGAGGTGACTGAAATTTAAACATGTAAGAATAAATATACCATTTTTTAAAAATAAATTCTGGTGTTTTGGGGTCCCCCCTTGTATATTTATAATGCATGAGATAAACATTAAGAGCCTTGATTTATAATTAGCACTGTTTAAAATTCAATTACAAAAAAATACCTCAAGAGAAAAATTAAGTATATCAAGTCACAAAAAATTACAGTCGATAAGTCTATGAAAAAAGTACTACCTTGTTAGTAATCAACAAACTAACTCACTGTAGCTTAGTTGGTTGGGTATTGTCCCTGTGAGCAAGAGGTAGTCAGTTCGATTCCTGGTGAGGGCACATGCCTGAGTTGTGGGCTCAGTCTCCTGTTGGGGCACGTGTGAGATGCAACCACGCATTGATATTTCTCTCCCTCTCTTTGTCCCTGCTTTTTTTTTTTTTTTTTTTTGATAAATAAATAAATAAAATCTTTTTAAAAACCCTAAAACTAAAATGATAGATATTTCATCTATCCAGTGGGCAACTATCAATCTATCTAGTGTTGTTGATTTTTCAGGGAAATGAATATTCTCACACATTGATGGCACAGACATAAGTTGGTGTAACTGTTATAAAAGGTACAGTAATTTGGTAGGAAATATCAGAAGTGTTTATAATGTGAATACCGTTTGGTCACCTGATTTCATTTCTAATAATTTAGACTAAAAATAATTTAAAGCATGCACATATTTTTTAATTATAATGTCGTTTATTTCATCCTTGTTCATAATAGAAAAAATGTAAAGATTTAAATGCTCAAAGTAAGGAATAGTTAAGATTTTTTTTTACTAATTTTTCTTCAATGAACATATATTGCTACTATAATATAAGCAATAAAAGATAGTTTTAATTTTAATGAAGAAACAAAAAAGTAACAGGGAAGTTGGTCCCCTGTTCTAAGGATCCATTAGTTAATCAGCTATAATATCTCTCCATGTGTCAAGAAAAAAGCATTTAATACAATCATTTTATTTGATCCTTACTCTTCTATTAGGTATCATTAACCACATGGATGAGGCCCTGGGTTCAGAACAAGGGGAGGAAGGTCATGCACCTAGTGACAGAACTGAAATTGTTGTCCCCTCCCACCCCCCCACTCCCACTCCCTCCCTCCTACCCACCCAGGTGTCTGATGCCAAAATACATGTTCTTTACCACAAACTTTTCTGGGGCCTCTTGTGGAGTAATTAGGCTTTTTGAAAATAAATCCAAAAAACTAACCACCACATATAACCCAGTTTTGCCAACACCATTTTTTCTTAAACTTTTGGACCCTGAGAAGGAAGAAACCTACTTAGAAGGGCTCCTGGTAGCTAACCGGCACCAAATTTTAAAAAACAGAGCCTAGGAACCATTTCAACACAGGGGCCTCTCATGCAAACCGCACTTCACAGAGAAGCTTGTGCCGAACCACCTGCCTGCACAGTGTTTCCGCCTTATGAGGAGTTTCTGGGACCCTACTTCAACCATTAGAACTGATGCTTTCCCTGTCTAACTGGAGCTACAGAGCTATAACCTCATCAACATCTTCACCAACCAATTAGAGCAATTCCATTCTGACCACTCAGGAAAGTATCTTTTGGACCAACGAAAATGCAAGGATTTGGAGTCCTTATTTGCATGAGGACAGGCCAATCAGGGACTAGGAGGTGGAACTTTCATCTATATCAGCCAGCTCCCCTGTGGCTTTAGAAGTGCACTTTCCCTTTCCACCTAAGACTGAAGGTTGTGTTCCCCTGGACAGGCATGGCCTGAGGGCAGCCTCACAGCTGGGCTATTTTCACAACTGTACTGTATCACAATTGAGCTATTTTTCACTGAATACTTCTTCACTGTGCCCCAAATCGGGGATTCCTGTTGGCATGGAATTGGTGCCAGTGCCCATTGGTTGACAAACTGGCATTGCTTCTACCTGTTTACACAGTCTGTGTCTGTGTCACATTCCTCCTTCTTGGAGGTAATGGGTAATAGCACGGGCCCAGTACTAAATTTCCTGGGTTAAACCTGACTACCTGTTAAAACTATAAAACCTTGGCAGTGATTTAAGTTCACTGGGTCTGGGTCTGGCTCCTCACCATAAAGTAAAGACTTGTCCTACCTCAAGAAGTTCCAGTAAGGATTAAATAAACTAATCCACACGGTGCTTTGTTAGCTAAGTGACACATAGCAAGCACTTTGATAAGTCATTAAAGTATTCCAATCATTAAAGAATTTTCTGGACAATAAATTTCCCAAGGGTAAAAATCACATGTTCCATAGCTTTTGAATTCCCTAGAGAGTTCACTTGAAGACTGATCAGTGGATTGACACTGGACGTAAAGTATTATCTGATGGAGGTCTCAGCACTGCGTGTTTTGTGCTCTGATTCAGCAAGAGCCCTAAACTCGTTAACCTTTTTTTCACTAATAGGAACCTTGTTTTATTCTTGCCGGCCATGCAGTGACTGAAAGAAAATCACTATTTTAAGGCTGTCTTGCCTTAAATTCTTTATTAGTCATTGCTGTTCTTCACTGACTGTATATTCAATATTTAAATGCAAATTACTTTCATTTCAACAAGATCTTTCATGTAACTTTACCAGTCTAAAAGTAGTTAAGTAACACCTGAATTGAAACATCCTTGAATATTTACCTATGGTATCCTGTAGAAAAGTAACCATAACCTATTTCTTTCTTTTAGCAAGAAAGTAGCAGGAAAGAATTATGGCTCAATCTTCCACTGAAAGTATTTAATCTGGATAAATCTGAGATAGCAAGCATTGTTCATATACTGTGTGTAACTTTGAAGTCAATGAAGCTGAAAATCTCACTTTAGAAAGTTTTTTTTAATCCTTGAGTGTATAACAGTGTGACTTCAATTATAACGTGGCCGATTTTAAAACAAATCTGTAAATATTGATGTGCAAGTCCTGACATAATTCTGTGAATACACTACAAAATTCTGTGAATACACTGCCTAGTGAACATGTACTTTTGTCTAAATCAGGTCACACTCAATAAACCCAAGGAACCCAGTTAAAAGCTGTAAGTTTCCCAAGGGCTGAGTCAACAGTCTTATCTGACAATGCTCTTCTGGTGGTTAAATGACTTGCATTGGGAAACAAAGAATATCAAAAATTGGATTTATTTCTTTAAAAAAAAAACTGTCCTGGGATTCTACTATAATGTCATCAATTCAAATTAGTGATGACAACAAAAACAAGGAAGAAACTTAACTGGATCAATCTAATGAATTATAGTTTTGAACATGTCACTTCTCCTAAAAGCAACCAGTGACTCTCCAATGACTTTAAGAGAACACCCAGGTTGCCACAGAAGCTCTTCCAGGATTTGACTACAGCCTAATTCATTTCCCCAAAAGAACTCCTCCCCACCCCACCCCCCATTTCCTCCAGATGCTTCACTCCAGCTAAGAATCACCCATCTTTCCCTAAGAATCACCTGTAGTCCTCAATGTCCTTGTGTCTTTACAAATGCTGATCACCAAGGCAGCATTTTTAAGATTGTAGTAGCTACTCTAGGTATTCCTCAAGGCTTTGCTCAAATGCCACTTTCCCTTTAATGCTGTGATTGCACCAATTGGATTAGGCACTGCCCCTTCTCACGTTTATCAGCAATACAAAGACATCACAATGAACATAACATCTAAATAAAAATGGTGTGCTTGTCTAAAAGGAAATAGAAAAATCTTTGGGCCATCCCATCCTTCCAACTGGATTGCTGCCTCTTTTATATGCAAAAATTTTGGAGCTGCCACTGAAGAGATCTCCCTTTTAAAATGAATCTTCTAAAATAAAAAATAAAAAATAAAAAAAAAAAATAAAATGAATCTTCTTTCTCTTTGTGCCCATAGCACGCAGTTTTCCTTTTACTTTGGCCGTGAATACATCCCATCTTGTGTAAGAGCTGTTTATACTTAGACTCCTGTATTTCCCCTGCTATTTCCTGAGAGCTGGAATTGAGGTGTATTCACCAGGTTATCACCCACACTGCTTAACAGGGAGCATTACTCAAAAAAAGTGTATAATGCTTTGGTGGCCTGGAAATGAGAACAAATTAAGAGAGGCACAGTCTGAAAAATCAGACCATGATTACTTTCAACTACACACATGAACTATTCTATCAGTGATCTCTGTCTATAATCTCCCTGGTTTCATTTTTAGATCATTTCCCCCCAGAGTTCTGTTTTAGTTCTCACTGTGATGTTCCTAACATATCAGTTTTCACACTATGTTTTTTAATGAGAGAAAAGTGTTTCGCCCTTAAAATTAAAGTATGGCCATTCTGCTTTCAATTCACACTCAAAATAGAATTATGACTAGAATTGTTCAGTTTTAAATTTTGCTCAAATCTTTGTTATCTCAATTGAATTTATGCACCCAAGTATATAGTTAACTTACCAATATTTCATGGGTTCCTGTATAAAGAACGTGATTTTTCATGTGTTCCACTTGAAAGCCAGAATTAACCTTCCAACCCTTAGACACAGCTTATTCCCATTGCACCAAGATGTTCAAAATATTAAAATCTCCTTTTCTGTGGGACAATATTTTTTAAATTGTATTAAAAGCTGATTTTAAAGATATATAATAGACAAAAGATAAGGTATTTTAGTATCTCAGATAAAACAAATGGACACACAGGTGACTCCAATTTTCAAAAATAGAGAAAATACACACAAAAACATAAATTTTGTAAATTCCATTTTACAAATGGTGGTTTAGTTACAAAATGCAGTATATTTCTCTCTGACTTGAGCTACTGGCCTGTGCCAGATATTACTATAGACTTTTATATACTAACAATCAAGTCATGTCCATTTAAAAACCTTTAATTATTTTGTGCTTTTTATATCTATCCATATGTAGATAGACAGGTATATACATGTATACCCATATACACATCAGTTATATTGCTTTTTTAACTTGCTATTTGCTGTAAGTTTTGAATTATGATTCAATCATGCCCTAGAATTCTCAAACTGAAAGTGCTATGAAACGCACAGTTCACCTTCCTCACATACTCAAGGCACAATACACAGCCTTTCTCCCTACTGCAGCTGAGCTTGGCTACTCTGCTACACACCACATTTTGTTTCCAAAGAGACTGTATTGTCCTGATGAATATTACAATTCCTTAAATAATTATTCTGTTCTTGAAAGCATTAATTTCCCAGAACTGGAATGAACTACTACTTAAGACCCAATTTATCGCTAAAAAATTTTAGTCCAATGTTCCCAACCCACTGTTATATTATTAAATTATTATGAAGACTAAAACCAGAAAAAAAAAATACTTCTGTGCTGTGCCTTTGAACCAATAGATACCAAGAATGTTAAACTCTTATCTGCTAGAAACAAAACAGCCGTGTCTAGGAAAAAGAAACTTGTTATTTTTCTGTTTCTCATAAGGTACATATTTCAATAGGTTTGCAAAGCATTAAGGTCCAACAGTACTTTGTATTTTTACCAGAGAAAATCTATAATAGGCAATTTCTTATTTCCAATCTGTGACAGGGTCCTTAGAAAGGTATCTATCAATTTAAAAATAAGTTGATAAAGGCATAAATGTGCACACATCTAATAAATTGATCTGATGCAAGTGTTGAGAAAATAGAGATGTTCATTTGCATTCTAGTGGAAAATACTTTGAGTCTTAAAATCTTCCATAGCGCTTAACATTTCAGAAACCTATAGAGACTCTCTCTTCCACTTTCATAAAGTAATGCCAATCAACCAGCTCCAGGAATCACTGATTTTTTTTCTGAAACTCAAAGCAAAAACTGTTTTAGGGAGAATCCATGTTTTTGTAACTTTGTGAGGTACCATACTATTTAATGTCAACTAATTGACCTTGAGACTTTAGAAGATGGCTTATTCAACTGTCAGGAGATAAACTATTATCTTCATCTATGCATATTATGAATGTTATTACTTATGCTATAATTAACATACATACCTGGGGAAGAATTCTAGACAAAGAAAATAATTGTTTTAAATAAAATAAAAATTTTAAGGTCTGTGAACAAGGCAGTAGTTCTTTTAAAATTCATCAACTGGATAAAATTTCTCTTTTTTGAAAAGCAATGTGCTTCATCTTTTCTAATTATAAGAATTAGAAAACTCACTAACAGTGTTTCTCTTTCTCACCTGGCTGCCAGGAAGCTCAGAGATGAACTAAGGGGCTCATTCATAATAAATGCTTCCCTACCCATGTTTAAGTATATCCTCTCCATTCTTACATGGTTTCTCTGGTTCATGGTTGTTTAATTTTATTATTAGAATTTATCTAAATTCTATGTATATGGGAAAGGAAACAGTGAGTTCATTAATTTCAACAAGAAATTCATTCCAAGCCATTTATTGTGCATCCCCTATTTGTCATTCCATTCTAGAAGGGGATGTAGTTATTTTTAAAAGATGATTTTCATGAAGAAAGTGACTGTATCTAACTGTATCCTTAAAAGAAAAGAAAAGTTGTCAAACCAACTTTGATAGAATTTTTTAATCCTTAAAAGAAAGTCTGCCAACATCAATTTAACCCTCACAAAGAGGAAGTTAAAATAGTGTTTTGACTGTTGTTTATAGAAAAACTGGCTACTTGATGATACAATCTTCTCAAGTTGCTGCAATAAAAGCAGCCCACATATGATAGCACCAATAATAACACCACTCATGAAATAAAAGCTTTTAAATAAATTGCCCCGTAATAGCAGAGATCAATTTAAACATTCTGACTTCCAAGAAAAGGGGTTTGCATCTTAGATTTCCTACCTTGGAGTTCCTGATGTAACAAATAGTAGCACCTATTGGAGCAAGCCAAAAAACTCGATGTACTTTGTGTGGCTCACCAGGCAAGAATAATTATCTAGTGAAGCAGTTTTATCGATGACTTCGAGGTTGGTGGGCCTAAATTTGCCCTTGCTTTCAGTTTTGTTTTGCTTTACTAGCTTGAAAATATATGTCACACAGTGAGACTACGTTGGCCTGCCTGATGCCAGCTTGATGCTGAGAAGGTACTGAGATTTACAGGGATTTTGCCCCTGGCCTCCACTCTCAGGGTGCAGAATTCTCATACACACTTGAAAGCATTGCCAGCTCACAATAGCAGAGTCCTTAGGGAAGGCAACCCAACAAGTTGCCTACAGATGCAGGATGTGTGTCACCTGCTCTAGCAATGGAAAATAGACTAGCACTTCCCAGGGCAATCTTGTCTTCCCTTTGCAAGAGAAACTATGTCACAATAATAACATTTCACATAGGGCAAAATATTGGGCTTAATTTGCAGTCTGTGCACTTAGGCTTCTCAGACTAAGTAAATTGTTAAAGTAACAGAGCTGCCTATATTTCACTGAGAAACTAAGTTAAGACTTTTTTAAAGTGGTGTCATGCCTTAGTGACTTTCTACGAGAACCCAAATACTGAAGTGACCAGAAACTTTTTAAGTAATTGTAAACAGCACCTCAAAGGATTCAGAGAAGCCACAAATGAAGTGTGACAATTGATTCTGAAAAATCAGAATGCTCTAAAGAAGAAAACACAGACCAAGAGGAATTTTTTGAAAGACCCCATGTTCGTTCCCAAAATGTGCAAGGGGAATTTTAGAATTGTAGTAATCACTACATTAATTTGTGCAACATATTCAAATTTGTGGGACAAGATAAGCCTAGGTCAAGATCAAAAACTTGGCCAAACTTATAAATACAGGTGTATAAAGTGTACCTTTATAGTATTAAAAGGGTAGGGGAAGAGTTGGGGAGGAGGATAAGGGCCATTGAAAGTCAGGTGTTTCCAGATCTTGGCATTCAACATCTCACTCTCACGTCTTTGAGTTTAAATCACATAAGCACCGAACACGAGCGAAATGACCAATTTCAGGAAGGCGACCGATTCTCCCCTCCTCCATTCCCTTTAGATACGTAATCCCGGGCTTTCTTTCCTGATGGCATTTCGTTTGTAGGCAAGTCCCTAGTATCTTTCGGTCTAACTATTTCATTGAAAGAGAAAGAACTGGGTTTGCTCTGGGCGCGGACATCTTTTCTTCCGCCCGGGCTCCAAGAAGCCCTCAACCAACTTTCATTGAAAAGGATGTCGCAGAAGGGCGATGAGGCTTGAAAGCCCGCGGTTTTCTCATCTCCGCTATTCTTTCTCTCCGCAGACACCACCTCTACACCTCCCCCCGCCCCCTCCCCCGGTCCCCTACAACCTGCAACCGTTTTCAAGAATGCTGGGGTGCGTTCAAGAGTTTCCTCCCTCTGACCCGAGAGGCACTTTCTGTGGAAGACACCAGACAAGGTGCCTAACCAGGGAATAAGAGCCCTAATTGGTAAATCTCGTGCTGCCCAACAGCGGTTAAGTATTTTGCAGAGAAGTGATCATATTAATCTTTTCAGGGTGTTCAAAACGCCGATTGTTTTTTTGGCCCTATGCATTCGTTCGTTTAACACTTACATATCGCTTACCGTGTACCATGACCTGTTCTAACCGCTTGTATAATATGACCCTCTTTGCTTATAAAATATATTTAAGCGACATTAAATCCACCTGTGGTTTTTGAACATCCTCGCTATATTCTTCTTTATAACACGGAACAGCGGTTGAGACTAAAAAGAATATGGGAAAACTATACCCAGTTGCTACTTTATTGGAAGCAAACCTTTTCCTTATTTGCAATACTTCTCAATTATTGCAATCAAACACACCAGAATGGTGAAAAAGAACTAATTTTTTTTTTCAACGACGATCTCAGGTTTTGACCCCGGCATTGGAAGCGCCCGCTAATTTGCTCGCACGGCGAACGTTAATTGCACCTGTAGGCATTCGCTTTCAGAAAAACTCTACAGCCCTCGCTTCAAGCTGTTAAGGTCGAGCACGCGCCAGGCCGGCTGCGGACCTTTCTCCCGCGGCCTGTGCGAACCGGCCACAGGCGCATCCTCCGAGGAGATGGGGCGGCGGTCCGGGAGCGCCCGGCTCTTCCCTCGGTGGGCGGCGGGGACAGGGCGCCGGGAGGCGTCGTGGGAGGTCGGAACGTGTGGGATGCGCGCTCAGAACGCCGGCGCTGCCGCCCGAGACCTGCGCGGGACGGGGACCCGCCCTAAGGCGGACAGCAGAGCTGCGGTGGGGCGGGGGCTGGTCACCGCCTCCGGAGGCCCCATTGTCCTGAGCTGACCCTGTCCAGCCACGGCAGGCCTCGCCCGGCCCCCGCCGACTGTGTGCTTTGCCCCGGGTTAAGTTTCAGAAGTCAGGATGGAGCGTTTCGGGTTTCTGTTCACACGGTTATTGCAGGCACGGCGGTGGGGACCGTACAAAAAAGAAGAGGGCGTGTGGGGAAGAGGTTTTGTGTTTTAATGAGGGCTTAACACGCTGGCTGCAAATCCCTCCCGTTCACCCCCTGCCAAACCCCCGCCGGGCCCGGGTCCCTTTCACGTCGCGTCCCTTCTCCTTCTCCTCCCAGTCCCGCGCGGATCTGGTGTGGGGATAGACTAGGGTATCAAAGGGACGTCCTTAGCAGACACCCAGGAAAATATGAATCGGTCCGTGGTGAAGACTGATAGATGGCCCTTTCTCGGAGGCTTTTTTCCACTAAGCACGGAGCTGTCAAGGCTCTACGAGTGGAGTCTCCGTCTGGACCCCTACCAGCCCGCCTCCCGGTACCGCAGCGCCCGGGCTGGCAAACCCACCCCGGCTGCCCTCGCGGAAGCACTTCTGCGTAGCCGGTTCAAAAACACCGCAGAGCATGTAAAGAGAAGCTTGAAAACATGTTTTGAAAGCACATCTAGAGTTTTTACAACCCGCAGTTTCCGATGCACTGAAAACGGGTCACGAATTCGAACTTTAGAAAACAAATTCAATTTCCAGAGCGATTTTCCACGTCCGGGGTCCTAATTAAAATGACCGCTACGATTGCACACACCAGGAAGAGTGGAAAATTAAAATTATCCGGATAATCCAAGCCCGAAAAACTCGAACTTGAAAAACTACCAAAACTGTGTCCTGAAATACCCGCATTATTGCTCTAGTCCTTCCTGCCACCACAGTAGACACCACTCCAGGCACCGTCTACTCAGCGGGATCCACTACCCACAGCCCCAGTGGCCAAATGGAAATAAATGACGTAGAGCAAGTTGAAAATCGTGTGGGGGCCAACCTCAGACCCTCCGACCGCCAGCGGTTAGGTACCTGGTAGGGGAAACTCACGTGCTTAATCTGCTCGCAGCCCAGAGGCCGCGTAATTGGCCTCGGGAATTGCCGGGGAGAAAAGTAACTCTGATTTAAGGTTTTCAAAAACCCCAGAGGGCAAACGTGACCGCCGGGGTCAACTAGTCAGCAGTTTTGGTCCAGCCAAGACCAGCCGAGTGGGGCGGCTTGGTTAAGCCATGGCGCCTCCCGATGTCACACACGCTCGCTCAAACTCAGCCACGCGCTTGGGGTTATTCTTTAAACTCAGGACTGAAACCGGCAGACGGCGGGGTGAGAAAAAGGGCCAAGGCCCGAGGTCCAAACGCCCGCCCCGGCCGGCCCGCCCTCGCGGTGCCGGCGCTCATGTCTGCGCTCTTCCCTAGATAAAGACAGCATCCTGGCGCTCAGGCTCGCCACGACCCCTCACTTCCAGAGCGCAGCTCCCGGGCCCCAGGTGTGAGGCTGCGGTGTTCCCACGCTGGAGCTTGAGCCTCGCGGCGGGCAAGGTCGAGTGCGGCCCCGCCCCTTCGCCCCAGCCAATTGCAGGCCACGCGGACCCGGAGGAGGCGGTACCCGCCGGGGTGGCGGGGGCTAGCAAGAGGAGGTGTGAGAGGTGGTCCCGCCTGCTGGGGGGCGTGGCCGGCGCCGGCTCTTGCTGCAGAGCTGGGCTGCGGCGTGGGAAAGAGCCCCGAGGAGCCGACCGCGCCGGCGCCCGAGCAGCGCCTCCCCGGGCCCGGGAGGCGGGGGAGGGAGGAGGCAGACGGGGAGGTCGCTGCGCCACGCTCAGCATTCGTGGCTCCGGCCGGGCTGTGCCCCGCGCCGTCTTCACCGCGATGAAGCGCCCTTGCGAGGAGACGACCTCCGAGAGCGACATGGACGAGACCATTGACGTGGGGAGCGAGAACAATTACTCGGGGTGAGCGCGGGCTCTGCAAGAGCTGCCCGGAGCCCGAGGCGTCGGGGAGCTTTGTGTAGGAGCCGCTCCTCGGAAATCTCTAGGCTCTTTTCTGCGGCGTCCTAACGGAGCGGGAAAAGTTTTGCTCGAGAAACTCTTGAGTGATGGGCGCTCAGAAGCCTGTGTTGGGGTGGGGCGAGGGATGTCGGTTTTCACCCTAGGGGTGTGGCGCAAAGGACAGGGGATGCGACTGAAAGTGAAGGAGTTGGCGAGGGAGGGTGCCTGGCTGTCAGCATAGAGCCCGCGGACAAACAAGTCCCGACTGTCGACGCACCGCCACTGAAACTATTTGGGGCGCGTTCGAAAAATGAGCCAAGTGAAAGGAAAAACAAAGTAATTTTTATTTTTAAAGAGACTGAAAAGATAACTTGCTTTCTTGGAGAAATTAAAGCAATTTACTATGTCACGTCTAACTAGGTTGAGCTTTCCAGGTTGACTCTGTGACTTGGCTGACAAGAGAGTGAGTGACAGATCGTTTCGGGCATCATCTCTTTGACTACTCGTTCTTAAGTCTGGAAAAGATCGTGGTCTTGATCACAGAGGCCAGACCTCCAGTTTCCAGTGACAGAGGGAGATTACTGAGGCATTTTAGTGCCAAGGCGGGTCAAATGATAATTGCTTCTAATGGGCATCCCCAGAAGCACCTTAATTATTTATCTGCAGCTGTCACTCAAAAAGCAAAATTCTTCCTACCTTTGGAAAACATTCTATACTGTTTTTGTTCCTTCAGTGCTATTCTAATACATACAACCCAAAGTATGAAATCAGCAAGAGCAAAGATATTTACATGAAACGTTGTTTGCAACGTATCCTCTAATTATTAAAATGTTCTTGTGTCAAAGAATAAGATCAGAAAAACAAAAGATGTCATGTGAAAGGCGAAACCAGTTGAAAAGGGGTGGGAATGAGGAAGACAGTTAATTCAGAAATAAGATCCAGAAGTGAGAAGATGAGGTAATAAGAACCTGGTGTGTGCAACATTTCTAAAATGAACAAATAATAGGAATCCAGAGAATCTGAGAACATAAAGAAGCATAGGATCTATGAATTATGAAGAGTAGCAGATACAAACTAAAAAGGATGTCAAAAATTCTCAGTAACAAAATAAAATTTTATTAAACTTTCAATATAAAATATCTTTTCATGAGGAAACTCAAGATGAGTTGCAGCTCCAAGAGGTTTAAGCTCAGATTGAAGGCACAAAGTTACTCATCTACACATTTCATTTTCAAAGTAAAACATTTACCTAGTAGATCTAATTTTAATTTTCCTACCAGTGGCATATTTAATTTGAGGCATTCTTTTGGAAGATTAGTATACAAAACATTACATTTGTCATTTTTTTCCTTGTGAAATATGACTAATTGAAATAGATAACTTCAGTTTATTTTAAGATTGCATCTAGAGACAACAGTTTGACATGTGATGACCGTGTATCTGTTTGATAGTGCTATTACACATGGCCTTTATTTTAAAATAGTTTTGCTTAGTTCAGTATGTCTGACAGGAAAGAGAAGGATGCCATTATAGATTAGTTGAGTTTTAAGAAACATTTATGAGTAGAAGTAGGAAGTACTAATATCTAATTTCTCACCCTGACTGCCCATAATTATTTCACTGGGAGACTTAATAAAAGTTTAGGGATGTTTTTGCCAATTGGTTTGGCATCTGGAATACTCATTAAAGCTTGGGGGGGGGGGGGGAATAAAGGGCATGATCCTACCTGAAAATACAGGCTGAAAGCAAACTATGTGAAGAGTAAAGCAAGAATTTAGAATAAAGTAACATAGACCTGAACTGTGCAGTCACTCTCAATATTAATGGGTCCCATCAAGTACTCCGAAGAAACCATTGTTATGTTAATGCAGCACCTGACATACTCTTCCTATTTCATAGGCAAAGTTCTAGCTCTGTGATTAGATCGAATTCTCCAACAACAACATCTCAGATAATGGCAAGAAAGAAAAGGAGAGGGGTATGTGATTTTCTTTTCTTTTTATTTCATGCAATCCAGCGTAACGTGTAATAGTTATGTCTTTCCATTATGAATCATTTTATCATTTGTGTATTCATAAATTTTTGTTGTTTTGCTTTTTTGGGATAGATAATAGAGAAACGGCGTCGAGATCGGATAAATAACAGTTTATCCGAGTTGAGACGACTGGTGCCAACAGCATTTGAAAAACAAGTAAGTTACCCTCACCCCTGACCACTCCAACCAAAAAGCTCAAAAAATCTGATTCTCTCATCTGGGAATGTGGGTTCCTGTTAAAACTCATTAAAATAATGGTATACGTGCCCTGATCTGGCACATAGCAGTGATTTCAGTAAAATGCTTTGTTGTGGCAAAACTATTAAAAACATAATCCATGGTGAAGTCGAAAAACATTTCCATTCTTGAGCTTATTTTCCCCTTAAGGGTAACAGTGTTCATGGTTTCTCTGTTCTTTCTGTGAAGACCAGTAGTGGTTTTGTTTAAAAGCAATATGTATGTAGTATTCTTCAAAAAAAAAAAAAAAAAAAAAGATATCATATGTGAAATTTCATTTTTGTTTCAAACAGTTTTTTAAAAAGTAAGCTTTTTTATTTTAAAAATGACAAAAGCCCAGGAAGTAATATCTCAGGCTCTATTTCCTTAGTAATAACACTAATAAAATTTATTGACCAACCAACATGGTTTTATTTCTGGGTTAACAGAATGATGTTTGATTTGGAGCATCTTTTTGGAGGTTTGGTTAAAATCACACTAGCCATATGCCCTGTTCAGAATTCAAGTAAGTATTCCTTTACCAAAAAAGATTTTGCACACTTTTTAAAAGAGTAGGAAGCCAGATGTGTAAATCTTTCTTTGTCGTTTTATAACAGTTGTTTCTCCTCCTGCCACCATGGCTAATAACATAGATTTCTAAGACAACCTTTCAAAGAATGTGGCATCATACCCTTGTTGAAGATACTTCCAATTTAACTTAGAGTGTAAGACAGCAGTTGTTTGTTTACTTCATTCTGTTGTTTATTTCATGAGCCACAAATATTATAAAGCCCTTGGAAATTATCCAGAAACTGCAATTTTATCATTAGTCATTTTCACTGAAACTACTGCATATCTTCATGGAAACATTGAACACTGATGGAAGTACAAGCTGTAATATGCTATTGATTATACATTTGTAAGGGAAACACAGGCACCCATTCTGTATGCTGAAACTGTCTTTGATTAAGTAAATGTAATACAGAAATTACAGTTCTGATTAGTAGCACTTTCAATGACAGGAGGCTGAAAAAGCAAATATCAGTATTCAGTGATATTTTTACTTTGAGTATTGAAATGTTTACAGTTATGAGGAACCATTAGTGTGGTGATTTTTTTTTTTGATATGTCAGATTTTTCCCCCCTTAAATGTCGGCTTAAACCTTAAAAGCAAACCTCAAACCTCAGTTGTTTGGTAGTTAGTCACCATAAACACAGACTTCTCATTTGCAAAGCTTGGCTACCAACACGTAGTGAGCTGGCCCTGTCCACACTATGATTTAGAAGAGTGTTCTTTCAAACAATTTAAGTAACTGGCATTGTGCTGATAATTTTCATGAAACAAGCAAAGCATGAACTTCAGTTTCCTTTTCAGAGAAACACATTGATTTAATTATTTAGCTCTTCCAGGAAATTAGAAGCCACCCACAGCACTCTGAGACAGCTTGAGGTGATAGATTTTTCAATTGGTTTCCAGGGGTTGCCTAATTTTAAAAAGGGGGAACATAAAAATACATTTCCAAGACAATTTTATAAGGGGAGTAAATGGTAATGGGAAAAAAGTTCAAAAAACTATTTTAAAGGGTTTAAATATCCTTACACATTGTCGATACTTACTAGATAAGTAGTAAATTATGCTTTATTTATCATCTTGGAATTCACAGTGACACCTGCTGGTAATTATGGGGGAAAATACTAAATCTTCCCTTTCATTTTTGGTTCTGCTTACTGGTGGTCTAGTGTGAATTACCTTACCTTAAACACTTATTAGAATTTTTTTTAAAAATATACTTTCAACGACAATTTAAGATCCTATTTTCTTAGCCTCTAGAGTTTGTATTCAAGTGATCTAGACTTCAACATCATATAGGACTACTGGATGTTTTATATATAATTGGTAATAAAAATTAAGTATATACTATTAACCAAGGTACTGATTGGATGCAAAGTTTGAGATTTTTGCAATTGTAATAATTTTTGTTGAGTGATATTGGAAGTATAGTTATTCTTATGATAAAAAATATTTATTATGTTTTTTAGTCTTTAATAGTTGAAATGGCCATGGCCAGGTAGTTCAGTTAAGTTGGAATGTTGCCTCTATTCGCCAAGGTCACAGGTTCAATCACCAGTCAGGGCACATACAAGAAGCAACTAATGAATGCGTAAGTGGGTGCTACAACAAATCGATGTTCCTCTCTCTCTCTCAAATCAATAAAAAAAATTTAAAAGTTAAAATAGCAAATATTTGTCATTAGGTGTGTGACACAGTAATTAGTGTTTTCATTTAAAGTTTGGAAGGAACTCAGATTTTTCTATGAAAAAAATTAAACTTAGAATTTTCTAGTGAGAGGGAAAATTGAAAACCCAGTATAAAATGTTCCTAATTAGTTTTGATAGGATTTATAAGACCTTATTATTTGTTTATGCAGGGATCTGCAAAGTTAGAAAAAGCTGAAATATTACAAATGACAGTGGATCATTTGAAGATGCTTCAAGCAACTGGGGGTAAAGGTAAGTAGGTGACTTCATTCCCCCCCCACTTTTCTTTTTTTTTCATCCCCCCCCCACCAAGATTGTAAGGAAGTCATAGTTGAACAGTTCTTTAACAAGCTGAGATAGGAGGTCCCAGATTAAAGCCGTGGAAATCAATGCTAATGGCGGGATTGAACTCGTGGGAAAGAACTTCTGGGACAAAAGAAGCACTTGACCCTGGGCTTGTGTTTGCTTTCATAATACTGTGGGAGTAAAGCTTCATTCACAGCTGCCTGGTCAGAGATTTGTTTGGGACTTCAGAAGCGCACGCTGGAATCTGTACAGAAAGACAAAACAAATACACAAACATCCAAACATAAGCAGGAGGTTAGAGGCAACCTTTTTTTCTCTTTTTCATTTTTTTCCTGCCCCCAACCCCCCACCCCCATGAAATCTGAGCTAGAGCTCAGTATAATGCAGCTTTCAAAGGAAGTGACTCTAGAATGTTTTCCATTGTTCTGTTCAGATTTTGGTTGGTCTTGGATTCAGACCAGACAGAGCATTTGAAGTGTAGGTAGTGAATCTCTACTGGAAACTGTTAATAGAGCAGTCATTCCTGCCAAGAGCAAGCAGGAAAAGGTGCCCTAGGCCCAGTGCCCTGGAGAGATGTCCTCTGTATTCCATAGTGAGTTTGGGAAAGTTGTCCAGAGGATCAGAGACAGACCCTTACCTCATGCTAAACGTAGACTTGAGATTGCAAAAGCTTGTAATATTCATTAAGATTTTATCATCCCATTTCTCACTCAGACTGGATTTCACCCTTTTGTATCTTTTTCACCCTTCAAATAAGCCTTTGCTATTCACCTTAGCCAAGGGTGTTATTTAATATATTTGACAACTCAGTAGGGACGGGATACCACAAGGGACTAAGTGCTGCTGCACCTACACTCTGGAGGCTTCTGTGCTTGCTATCAGCCTTTTTACTGTGTAGTGTCATAGTTCGTCCTAGACCATGGCAGGAACAGGGCATTGGAGGCAAGTAGCTGTTTACTAGTTGGTATGGGAGTAGTTCAGTATTTTAACTCCTCAATGGCCATACTGCGGAGGGCCTGTGGAACACAGCCCTGACCATCACCTCTAAATCCAAGACCAATCAAAATCTGAAAACAACAATGAAAATAATCCTAGAGTCACTTCATTTGGAATAGTTACATTATACTGAGTCCTAGCTCTGATTTAATGGGGGTTGGGGGACAGGAAAAGAAGAAAAAAGAGAAAAAGATCACCTCTAACCTCCTGTTTGTATCTGGATATTCGTGTGTCAGGTAGGACTGATCAATTGTACAGGCAAGCCCACTGGTGTGACCTAACCTTGGTTGCACTTTCTCAAGGAACCATCCTGAATGAATGGGTACCTTTTTTTTTTTTTTTAATTCTACTGTTTAAAATGGAACCCAAAGTGTAGGATGCAAACATTCTTACATAATGGGGAAGAGAACTAAATGAAGTCTTAAAAACCAAGGATGCAGCCCAGCTTGGCCACTGCCTCGTCTGTGACCAGAGGCAGAAGTGCACTGCTGCACAGTGAGGCCTGCACGAGTGCTCTGAGCTGTGAGGCCCCTCCAGCCCCATGGTGCCGTCTCTGCACCTGCTGCCGCAGGGTATCGGGAGGCTGACTGAGTGGGTGATGGTGCAAGGAAAGTCACTGGATTGCTCTGCCTCCCTTGGCATTGGTAACCACAAGACTAAGAGTCCTTATCAGGGTTTCAAATATTTGGCATGAGGTATACTTCTAAAAAGTAACATTGTTCTTATGCCTTCTTATAAAAACTAAGTTATTCCATCTTGGTTGTTATTCTTGGCTATCTGAAAAGTCCTAAAATTCATCCCAGAATAGTTTATGAACACACATTTCCAAGCAAGCGCATACAAGCAGCCTGACGGCCAGGTCATTAAACCTGGCATCCACAGGATAACGTGTGGGCCTTGAAGAAGGGGGCTGGCAGTGTGGGCTCTCATCTTCCAAGACTCACAACTGCTATAAGGACCGTGTAATCTCTTAAGTCATGTGACAGAGACAGAGAGACTGGAACACTGTATTACTGTGAAGAAGCTGACTAGGGAATTTCACTATTGCACAGTACTAAAGGAGAGATGCCGTTTTTTTTTTTTTTTTTCTGTAAGCATTTGAAACATGGATCTTCTTAATTTCCGCCCCCCCCCCACTGTGATTTTTGGTTCAAAAACAACTCATGTATAGCATTGCTAGAGTTGTCACACACACAAGATGCAAAGTAAACTTCCTTAACTTCTGCAAAAATTACAACCATAAATATTTGGCATCGTTTTCAGAAAGGATTGTCATTCGCTTATACCTTCTGAAGGACAGAGTGGAATAAAATTGGTGGGACCCTTAGTAACTGGATAATTTTCTCCTTCCTCTCTCTTCTCTCCTGCCCCCACTTGGCTCAAACCTCCTTTTAGGTTACTTTGATGCTCATGCCCTTGCCATGGACTTCATGAGCATTGGATTCCGGGAGTGCTTAACAGAAGTGGCGAGGTACCTGAGCTCGGTGGAAGGCCTGGACTCCTCAGATCCACTGCGGGTGCGACTCGTCTCTCATCTCAGCACCTGTGCCTCGCAGCGGGAGGCGGCGGCGATGACGTCCTCCCTGGCCCACCACCACCACCCGCTACATCCGCACCACTGGGCTGCGGCCTTCCACCATCTGCCCACAGCCCTGCTCCAGCCCAACGGACTCCACGCCTCGGAGTCAACGCCTTGTCGCCTCTCCACAACTTCAGAAGTGCCTTCCGCCCACGGCTCCGCTCTCCTCACGGCCACGTTTGCCCACGCAGATTCTGCCCTTCGGATGCCGTCGACAGGCAGCGTTGCCCCGTGTGTGCCACCCCTCTCCACTTCCCTCCTGTCCCTCTCAGCCACTGTCCACGCAGCCGCTGCAGCAGCCACCGCAGCGGCGCACAGCTTCCCTCTGTCCTTCGCAGGGGCCTTCCCCATGCTCCCCCCAAACGCAGCTGCAGCAGTGGCCGCTGCCACAGCCATCAGTCCGCCCTTATCGGTATCAGCTACGTCCAGTCCGCAGCAGACAAGCAGTGGAACAAACAGTAAACCTTACCGGCCCTGGGGGACAGAAGTGGGCGCTTTTTAGGTTTTCACTGAACTTGCAATAGTAACTGAATGTCCTTCATTTCAGAGTCAGCTTAAAACGTCCGCACCCTGAAGGTAGCCATACGGAAGTCTACAGATCCACAAAGCAACAATAAAGCTATTTGGACACAAACCTCAGAAGTGGAAATGTGGTATTACCTTTTTTCCCCTTTATATTGTTTAAGGCAGCTTGGTAACTGACATCAACAACTTTTGAAAACTTCACACTTGCTTCCATTTAGTATTTTCCTGGAAAATATACAGACTGTACCATCCAGCAGTGCATCAGCATATCTACATTGGAGAAGAAAAACGCCCTGACTGAATTCTCTTGAAACTAGGTGGAAAAGAATGTATAAGTGTTTTATAAGTGCCTGAGCTAGTGAAGTTTTTTTCTGAACATGTAACATTGCACAAGTAAAGAGCATAGAAGTTAGGTAAAGAAAGCAAAGGGACAGAAGACTTGTGTTAAGCTGCAGACTTACAATGCCAGAGAAGAGTACCCCGTTGAAACCAACAGGTTTTTATTGGCCAAAAGGCATGCTGAAAATAATTTTCAAGTTGAAAGGCCTAGTTTTATCTTAGTTTGCTTCCTTTGTACAGACTTGCCAAGTGGCAACATGGAGCAGTGAATTGGTATAAGTAATTATTCCCTCAGTGCTCAGATTAACAAGCATTCTGCCCCACCTGCAAGCAAGCCCCTAGGCACCTTCTTTCCTGGCTCAGAATGTGGTGCTTCTTTATCTAAACCATACGTTTATAGAGTGCGCCTAGGAGCACTTGCCCACTGTGTGCCCACCCGAGGTTATCTGATTCATGCCAACTTGAAAATGCCAGTTCTTAAACACTTAGATTAATTTATTGTTTCATTTGGACTACTTTCATATATTTATCCCCTTCATTTTGTCCTGATAATGTACTATCTCTTATCATCCTTTTGGGAGAAGTTGCATTTCTAGAGGTGATACACAGGGAGATATGATTGGGAAGAGAAAAGCCACGATTTTTAAATGCTCTTTGTCAAGTTTAAGATTGCATTTGATCCCCAATCAAGATGAATGTATGCAATGCGATGTACATAAATTAGTTTTGTCCATGCCTAGACTAGTGCTACATAATGGTGTTTTGGTTTTGTTTTGTCTATTTTGTTTAATGACAAAATAATCTCTTAATACATTGAAATTGAGCACATGAGATTTTATGTTTGAAAGATAAGGACACAGCATGTATTATTATGCACTTCATTTCTCTGCTGTGTGGAGAAAGCAATAAAAAAGAATGTTAAACATTATGCAAAATTATACCTTTAAATATTTGTTTTAAAATTACTGTACCTGGGCTGTCTTTTTTTTTTTTTTTTTTTGCATTTGTAACCTTTTTCTATGCAAAAAATCTACATATCACTAATTAAATGAAGTCCTTTTTTACTATTTTTATGTGGATGAGTTGCTTTGCAGAATGGAAAGTTGATGTGAATTTCAAGCAAAGCCTTCTTTCACTAAGGAGCTAAGCCATGGCTTTTCTTTCTCTTTCAAAGTCATTTGATATAATTCACAGGTTGCTTGAAAATAGCATTTATCTGAACTTGTAAATCAATTGAACATTGGTGGATATGATATTATTTAAAGGTAGGAAGTGATCGGTTTTCTCTGACTTTTATTCCTAACCATGTTTCTTGGAAAAGTAAAAATACAAGAACTCTAAATAATAGTGTACCGAACACAGAATAATAAGCTAGACTGTGTCATACATTTTGTAACTCAAAAACATTTGTAGAGTGTTTGTAAAAATCAAATGCATACATGATAGGCATGCATATAGATGCCTCCTGATGATGAACCCTATATCTACCTCAATGAAAATTTCTTTTTGATGCTGTAGAATCTATGCAGATATTTCTCATTCAATAAAGCCTGAAAGAGTATTTCAGAGTTCCCGAAGCTATTGGGACAAGCAATATGAAAAATTAAAAAGAATGTTTTTTATGCATTTCACTTATGCTCAAAGCTAAAGGAAGAAGTGGGAGGTTTCTTACATTATTTTATTTTTTAAAAATCAAGCTTATAGTTTATCTAATTTCTTCTGTCTGGAAGTGGGTAAAAAAATTAGCCAAAACAGATCACCTTGTTCCTCCTGTCTGTAAGCTCTGTGGTTATTAAATTTTCAGGTAGCTCTGATGGAATTAGGTAGCAAATAAGAAAATAAATGTAGTACTATTTGAAGTTTGCTTTTTAACCATGATTTCTGAACAGATGGCATAGAAAAAATTTTTTATTCAAGATCTAATAGCTGATTCTGTGTCAACTGTAATATCAGCCTTTAAAGAATTCTTTCCCTGTTTTAAAAAAAAATTTGGATTAAATATTTTAAGATAAATGCCCTTCCTCCTTTCTTCCCTTTTTCTTCCTTTTTGTTTTTCCTTATATTTTTTCTTCCCAGTTGCATATGGATTATTATTTTTCAGTTTAATTGATTTAAATATTTGCATACCAACTTGCCACCTAACTGCTAAGGATTGTCAGTGTTTCAAAGGAAATCGTTGTCAGTAATTTCAGTTGCTTATTGTTCTCAATTAGTGTTTCACATCATCAGCTTTTAACATCACATTTCACTCGTTGTATTAACTTGACCATTGAGTTTTCCATCTCTGATCAAATGCTTTTTTGAAAGTGATGTTCCATCTTTAGGTATGGTGATTTTCACGTTTGCTGCCAAAATGGACAAAAAAAAAAATGGTTTTCATAGTTCATGACAAAATGAACATTTAGGGTTTGATTTATTGATGACTTTTATTTGTGTAAAAGTTGGTCCCAAAATTAACTCACAGGACTTTTGGTAGGAGAAAGGGGACAAAATGGGAAAGAACCCTTGTAGAAATTTGGTTTTCTCCAATGTTAAAAGCTATATGTATGCCTAATTAGAACAGTTGTGTATTTCACACCAGTGAGCCTGGCGATGTTTATTGAATAACTACTGTGCACTTGTCTCTGTGCTGTGTACATGGCAGGTGTAGTAGGACGTAATAGTGAACACATATAGCTGCTACCCCAGCTTTCATAGGGGCCCTCGAAAGAAGTAGGTGCCCTGAGGATGAGGAAAGGGAGCTCTGGAAACTGGTCAGGGAGGCTTTTTCCTCTCTTTGGAATCTTGCTGTTACAAATACGACATTTCCTATCATATTTAAGAAATCTGTGGACTTTTAAAGTAGTGTTGAAACATAGAAAAGTCCAGCTGTTAACTAAAGTGATGGCTGTTTGACCCCCATGTACATATGCATCAAAAACCTTAATGAAGCCTTGAGATTATCTTCTTTATATCTTAAATGAATGATTAAGACTAAGAGAAATAACTTTAGGTAATAGCAACACAAGCAGGATGATTTTAGAATCTTGTATTTTCCTAAGTCTAAGGTTCCATCACTTGCAAAATATACTGTTGGTTTAAGGTCAGCTTTTACAGAAAAGAAGCACCAAAATTGGTCATAAGATATCCCAATTTCCAGAGTGAAAAAAAAAATGCCTCTGGGTTTGAGGCAATACTATCACATAATATTGTACTTGAATTCAATTTTTAAAATCCATGGTTAGAGATATGATTAAAATGTTGCTGATTTAGCTTACTTTAAAAATATCTCATCAAGATAGGGTCTTAAATTAAAGAATCTGGAATGACTTAGTATGCTTAACGATCTAAAGATAGATAACGTATTTTAAGCTTTTCATGTTTTTATTGCACAATGGGACTAATCCTACTTCTGCATTTTACTGAAGAATGGAATTTGACTTCCCTTACAGTTCTTTTAAGATCTAAGCAATAACTGACATGAATATCAAGCAACTGCAACAAAGCATTACAGCAAATATGACATCATAAACTGTGACTGTAGCTCATACTCTTTGGAAGGATAAGTCTATGAACTCAACGGGAGATCCTACAGAAAGAGAAAAGTCCCTTAGCTTCCACAGACACTTGTTTGAAGCATCAGAGTCATATAAGAAGTGATTCCCTAGGTACCATGTGGCACCTTCTCCCTCACTTCTAACTTCAGAGGAACAGACAGGAATGGGGCTGGTCAGAGAATGGAGTCCTGTGATATAACTGATAGAACCCACTTTGAGTCACAGATCCAAAAGAAAAGAAAATGTAATACTAACTGTTAATACTCTTTGGTTGGTCTCTGTGCTAAGCTCCATGCTAAGTGTTTGAAAGCTCTTCTTTAAGGCTCATAACTGTCCTACAGAGTACATAATATTATTATCTTTATATTATATATTAGGAATTGGAGAGTAAGAGGTTAACTGTCCAAGATTAACGGTATGAGCTATGACCCAACCCAGACCTGTCTGATTCTTGAGCCCATACCATTGATTTTTAGACATATCCTTTTTGCACTCAGACTCATTCAGACTAACCAAAAATATTTCCATCTGCCTGGGATCACTTTGAACTAATGACATGAGTAAATTGGTTATAATATTAGCATAAGAACCTTCACCATATCACCCTTTTAATATGTGAAAGGATGAGAAAAGAACAATTCCACTTTATCATACAACATAAAAAATTATTTTGTCAGTTCCCTAATTTGAACTTTCAACTTTTAAGCCAGTCACACCTGTCTTATCTTAATTTGTACACTTACTGTAAAGATGAATCAAAATGGTGAAGTATGAAGACTAGATATCTGTAAATTGAGTTTCAGAAAAAATCTTGTCTTTCCTTGGATATATCAATAAAAGCTAAGAGATTTAAGGGGCGAATGTTGGATTATACTGGATGTTTATACATTCCAAGTCCATCATGTCATAAAATAACATTCTTTCTTTAGCCTATGAAGAGGTCCAGTAACCCATTCACTTTAATAATTCTCGTTATCAGGAAGGGCTTTTCAAATAACCTAAACTCCATCCTACAGTTAAGTATGCTTTCTGTAGCAGTTAACAGTTTATATGTGTATAATTTTTCAAAAATCTAATAACCAGAGACATTTTTATATGCCTCTAAATTCTTGGTCTTCTGAGAACTGAATTTTCTGTTTTCTTAACCTCTGTTGTTATTGTATTAGTCTGTGGGAATGAATAGTTTCATGCATATGAAGTGGTATATGAATGTAGTAGAATGCCTTAGAAACTTTTTTTTTCTTTTAAGGATAGAAAGTGGTTGAGTAGCTTTGTCAAGTAAAGCTAAAGTTTCTTGCATTAAGTTTGCATTGTAATAGTTTTAAGTTTTCACTACAGCAAAAACAAAGTCACATTTTCTCATGTGGAACAAAAAGTATTTTGCAAAGAATGGCTATTTTAACTATCTTCCTCTTATACAAGTGGGGTGATAAATTTAATAATTACTCATAAACTCCGAAAACAGCTGAGTAATTGAGTTAACCCTTTCTCTCCTGATTATAAACTGTCAAACTGAAGATTACTTACTGTAGTATAAAACTCTGCTTCCTAGGTCTTTCATCACTTCTTTTTAAACCTTTTTCCTTAATTACAGAGAAGCTAAAGACTTTTTCCCATGAAAACAACACGGCTAGAGCTTTGTACAGCCCAGTTTGTGTAGACTTTCCCCTGGGCCAGCAATCGCTGGCCTCTTCCCTGTCCTAGCCAGTCTGTCCCAGCTCAGCTGCTTTAAATAGGCTTCCCTTAGGGTCTGGCAAGATGATAAAGATGTGTTTGCAGTCAGGAGGGCAAATCACAGAGGCACATGGACCATATTTCACTCTCCTCATATGTCAGTCACAATCTGCCTCCTAAAGAGGAACTAAGCCAGTCATTTTTTTTTTTTTTTGTCTCATAAGCAGCCACTTAGATTTGTTTTATTATCTTGATATATTTCTAAGGGTAGAAATATATACAAAGAATGCTACAAATGATCAGCTGTGGTATCAGCATCAAAACCTATACACAGCCTGATGCCTATCAAATGAGGGTACTGCCAAGCTCAATGGGCAAGCATTGCCTGTGGTAACGAACCTTGACCACTACAATACAGTAAGGAAGACTTGAAAGGCACCATGCCCCCTCTCAAAGTTCGGTATGCTGCCCCCACAAAAAAAATGTTCGTGAGTCCATCACTGCTGAATCATTAACAAGCTTAAGTTCTATGTGTTGCCCAAAGGAAACAGACTTCAACGTAAGGGTCCCCTGACCATAACTATCACAGGAATGGGTCTTAGTAGTAAACCCATGACATGGCCCACTCTGACCAGTTCTTCCAACAAAGCGATGTGACCAGCAAAGCCCAAGTATGGGAGCCAAAGACAGAACAACACAGGTGCAGTAAATCAATATAAATACATTCAACCACGTCTCCAAATACCAAGGTCCAGCAGGCCATTTCCTCGCTCTGGGTATCAGGAGCTTGAGAGAAAAGGAGAAACAAAGTTCACCATTGTTTGTCTCCAGGATATGACAGAGTTAGAGAAACAGTGAAAGTCGTTTGTCTAATTGTTCTTTTTAAGCATATTGAAGGGGGCCAGATTTTTACCACCCCAAACTCTGACTTTCGGGATATTGATTTGAAGCCAGTTATTAAGAAACAAAGAACTCAGAACATTTGACCCTTTCCCTTTCCTGACTAACTGATTGAGACAGAAAGCCCTGCTTCGGGAAGGGAATGTATTTATTTATTTATTTGGATTTATTTATTATTTTAAGACTTTTTAAAAAAGATTTTATTTATTTATTTACTAGGGACAATGAAAGGGAGGGAGAAAGAGAAGTAGAGAGACATTGCCTCTATCACACCCCCCCAGGTGAGGGTCTGGCCCGCAACCTAGGCATGTGCCCTGATCAGGAATTGAACTGTTAGCCTTTCTGTTTGTGGGATGACACCCAACCCACTGAGCCACACCAGTCATGGCAGGAAGTGAATCTTAACATGCTCACTTTAGTATTAAAGAGGAAGGTTCCGGACAGGTGCCTGGTAGCTGTTAACAGACAGGGGCCTGTTAGCTAGCTAGCATTAGACAGGAAGATTCCAGACAGGGCCCTGTTACCTACGACCCTTGCTGTTTTGGGGTTGTCTAGCAAGCCTTGCCTTGTGTTTCACTCTTCCTCAGCTATCTGTAAATTCCCTATTTTTTTCGAAATCTCAGACTCCTGCCCCCTTTCTCCTTTGTCCATAATGGCATATAAACCTCAACTGCCCAATGTGTTTTGGGTCTCAGGTCTTACAACATCCCCAGCATGTCCATCCATAATAAACTTTGTACACTTTTCCTGTTACTCTGTCTCTGTTAATTTGATTATTAGCCCAGCTAGAAGAGGTTAGAAGATGGGAGAAAAAGTATCTATTGTATCCTGCACAGCCTTCTCTACTGATACAGTAAAAGCCAATTAAGAAGGAGATGATTTGCTTACTGTTAGTGCAACTTCACAGCCATATCCAGGATAATGCATGTGTAATTAGTTAAATCAAGTCTGTTAAGCTGTTTTGTTTAAAATGTGGGAGCTTATTAAAATTCTTGGTACTTATTCAAGAGACCACTTAGAACGAACTTGAAATCCATGTTTATAATCCTAGTGAATTTATCTCTACTTTACCCGATATTTATAAGTCATTTTTAAACATCTCAACTCTTCCGTGCATGTAGTAAACAGTGTAATGACTGAACAGGCAAGTTCTAAAATCAGATGGATCTAGCAATGTATTAGCTCTGAGACTTTGGACAAATTACTGAATCTCTGGAAGTTTTGTTTTTCTAATTAGTCAAACAGGATTAAAAATAATTCCTATATCAGGTTCATTTTCTTAGGATTAAATGAGATAATGTTCATAAGACCTGGCACATATTACACTATCAATGATAGTGTAGCTTATTTAAATTTAGCTTATTTAAAATAACTTAAGATTCGAGATGAGTCTCACTTCGTTTCACTCACCTTTATTCAAGGACATACCAAAGTAGTACCCCAACTCCTGTTCTCATTCCGTTAGTCATGTGATATACTGATTTTCATGAATGTATTTGCAGATCTGCAGAACTTCAGAGTTAGAAGAACATGACCTCGACAAAAGCTTCCTTTAGCAGATGACAAAACCAAGGCCCTGCCGAGTTAGATCATCTTTCCCACAATCACGTAACCCCGATCTCCAGATTTCCAACACATGTTTTTTTCTGAGACATGAACATAAAGTAAACATTTTTTATACTTTTTATATTTTAGGTGCCAAATTTTTTTTTATTGTAGATGAGATAAATAGGTCTCTCCCTCTCTTCCCCGCCCTGTCTTTTAAAGATACCTTGCTTTATGTTTCCTGTTTTCAAAAGTAATGGTTTTCAGTCTGATTCAAATGTGAATACAAATGGAGTCACGTTTCTTTAAAAGAAAAATTGCAAATCTAATGTATATGGCTGAGATTGAAGTTATATTACTATTCTATTTTTTTTGTTTTTTTAAACTTTATTTTTACTGTTGACACTACTACAGAAGTCCCCATTTCCCCCCTCCTTTGCCCACCTCCGCCCAGTCCCCCATTTCCCTCTGGCCATCACCACACTGATGTCTGTGTCTATGGGTTACGCATATATATTCTTTGGCTAATCCCTTCACCTTCTGTCATTCAGTCTCTCTCCTCCCTCCCTTCTGACAGCTGTCAGGCTAATGAATATGGCTGAGATTAAAATTATATTACTACTTTTAAATGATGTCCTTCACCATAAAAAACTAACCACACGTAGGTGAACAGAGTGGTGCTACTACCTAGCACTTAGGGCAGGATCTTTCATGTATACTGATGAAGCTACTGACTCACCAATGGCTGGGCATGGGCTTTGAGCTGCTGCTGTACCCACGCTCCTCTCTGTGGTTCCCTAATGCTCTTCCTAGGAAGACAAACTCCTTCACCTCAGGCTACACAGCTACATGAGGTCAGCACCTGGGCCACTTCTCAGGCCTTTTTCACCTTTCTCTGCTATCTCTGACTTGCCGTCCAGCCATCCTGGGTTTCTTTCAGCCCCTGGGATTCTCCTTCCTCAGTCCTGCTACATAGTGTTGCAAGTTCTTTCTACTCAGAATGCTCTTTTCTCTCCTTTTTGCCTAGGTAACTCATCTTCAAAATCTCAACAGATGTGACATCGCCAACTGGTTCAATACCTTATTATGAAATTACCTGAACCACACACATCTCCTTCATAGACCAATTTTTCACTTGCAATTTAAATTTGTTATTACCGTATTTTTCCAGACTATAAGATGCACCTCCCCTCTGCCCCACATTTGGGCGGAATAATGGTTGTTAATGCTGCTGTTGAGTTCTGTTTACATTTACATTGGTGAAATATTATGTTATTTATGTTATTAAATATTTTTACCACATTTTTTGCTTCAAAAATTTTCCCCCTATTTTCCTCCTCTAAAACCTAGGCGCGTCTTATGGTCTGAAAAATATGGTACATGATTATTGTCTGATGTCTCTACCATACTACACTGAAAGCAAATGATAATGACTAGTTTTTGCTCTCTATTAATTCTCCAGGAGCTCTCTTTTTTCTGTCCGGTAGAGAAGGGGAGCTCAACTAATAGTAGGGGATATTAGTTAAATGAATAATACATGAATGCATGACTAAGTGAGGAATAAATGAATAAATGAATAAATGAACTGCACATTAGTTGCATTGAATTTATTTGAATTTCTTCCCCCAAACTTTAATTTGACAGCATGGTCTGTATGGAAGTCATATCAAGCATAATTGATGAAGTGAGGAGAGCCGAAGAGAAAAAAACTTTCTGCTGTTCCCTGTAACTACAAAAAAACTAGATTTTACGTACACCCAAATTTTCCAAAGTATGAGTTACTTGGATTAAAAGTGTCTAAATGAGACATGTGAGACTAGGATGCCACCTTGTGGTTTATTTTCATATTTATCATTTTTAAGCTGCCAAGAATTTCCCTATTTTGAAAAGCACCATTATGAACCACACAGTAGCAGTGTTTCCTGTACCAAATGGGCACCATAACATAGTGATCACAATATTGTTGCCTACGTTCCCTCAGTGGAATTTTGCTTGCATGCATTATCCCAAGGAGTTTATTCAAACAATGTCATTCATTACTTTTTGTTTTTATTTTTATTAAATATTGAAATGGTAGAGGAAATAGTACAACATATGTATACATTATAATCAAATGAGAATTAACACCTGTGTACCCACCACCCAGCTCAGTACTGCCAGTACTTTAAATTTTAAAGAACACCTTTTTGCTTCTTGCATTCTTTTTCCCACATTCTCCATTAACCACTATGGAATAACAACTATTTTGCTTTCATTTGTAGTTTAACACTTATGTAGAATCCATAAACAATATTGTAATTTAGCATTTTAAAAACTCACCTAAAATGGGATTATTCTGTATTTTACTTGCTTTTTAAATTACAAGTTATTTTTTCTGGGATTCATCATGCTGATGAAAGACTCTGTGACCCCATCGCTGTCACACTCTGCAGTATTCATTGTGTCACTATATCACAACACTGTCACCTGCTCTACTCGTTTTGTTTTAAATTTCTGAGTTTATTGAAATGCAGAGGTTGAATCAATAGGTTGCTATTACACCCAAGCTCCAAAATCTGAGATGAATGTCCAAAGAAAAAAACCAGTAAGTGTGAGGGAACAAATGTCCTACCCTCTACACTGAATTATTTCTAAAGCACCTACAGAAAGTAAACAACTAAAATGAAATTACATTCTTCACTTGTATTTATGAAAGGTTACTAAAAAAGTATCCAATTCAAAATCCATGTCAAAAGTTTTTGAAATTTCCCTTTTTCTACCCAATTTTCTTTATTTAATCTTGTTTTTCAATTACAGTTTACATTAAATTATATTGTACTTGTTTCAGGTCTATAATATAGGGGTTAGACACTTTACCAAGTATTTCCCCTCATATTTCCAATACCCGACTGGCGCCGTGCATAGCTGTTAAAATATTATTGACTACATTTCCTAAGTTGTATTTTACATCCCCTTTGGCTATAACCTCTTCACTGCTCCTTTGCTATTTCCTTTTTTGTTGTTCTACTTCTTCCCATTCTCTTATATTGTATTCTCCCCTGGGTTTATTCCTTGGTCTTCTTTTGAGAGAGCCTAAATCATCTCAAACTTCTGAGCTAATATCTCCAAAATCTGTATCTTTAACCCTAAGTTCCATCCTATAAATCCAGCACAATTTGGCTGTGCTGCCTTTGTGGAGCTCCAACTGAATTTAACTTCTCTCCCCAGCCTATGTCCTCATCTCAAGCCCCCTATTACTTTTTACACCACTCCAGTTTTACTAACCACACAGAACACAAATTAGAGTCATTAGTGATTCTTCTCTGTTCTTAACCCTTTATATCCTATCAGCAACTAAGGCTCCCTTACATTCCCTTTGTAACTAGCTTGTCTTAAGGTCCTCCACAACCTGCCTGCACCAACCAAATGATCTTGTCCTGTGCTGTTCACCAGCGCAGGTCCCTTTCAATAGCCAGACTGACTTAGCCATCTTGGTACAGATGCCAGGCTTTGGTCATCTTGGATCCCCTTAGAGGAGTGTCCAACCTGCACCCCATGGATCCCGGGATGGCTATGAATGCAGCCCAATGCAAAATCATAAATTTACTTAAAACATCCTGAGATTTTATTTTTTTTTAATTTATTTATCTTTAGAGGGGAATGGTAGGAGAGAGTGAGAGAAATATCACTGTATGGTTGCCTCTTGTGTGTCCCATGCTGGGAACTGGCCTGCAACCCAGGCATGTGCCCTGACTGGGAATTGAACCATGATCCTTTGATTCGCAGGCCCGTGCTCAATCCACTGAGCTACACCAGCCAGGGCAACATCCTGAGATTTTTATGATTGTGTGTCACAATGTATTTAAAGTGTGGCCCAGAGATGCCAAAAGCTTGGACACCTCTACTAGATGAAATGCCCAATCGCCTTTCTCAGACTTTCTAGATTTTACTACCCTTTAACTTAGCTTTGGAATCAGTTTCCAAGTTCAGCTTTTATTCTTGTACCTAGCTTCTTCTCCCTTCATCACATATTGTAATTATTTGAAAGGCCTACCACATAGGAAATCATCAATAAACGGTGTCTATTTTTTTTGGATAATGGCAATGATAAATGTATTTCTGTATTCTTTCCTCAGTGGGAGATCCCATAAACGCTAAGGCCACATCTTTTTTCCCCTCACCTCCTGGACCGTTAATAAATACTCATCATTTTCCTCTTCCAAACCAGTCTCAGCACAGCTAAAAAGTAAGTAAAGCAGAGGTATCTTCATTGTAATCAAGCTATAAGTCCATTTCTATGCTATTGTGTCATTTTAAATTTAAAAAGAAATGGCAAAAAAAAAAAAAAAAAACCCAACAGCTCTGAAAGTGACAAAGGATATAATGTTTTTGAAATTTCAGGATTAAAAAAATATTTGGCTGTGCTGCATCTGCTACAAGGAAAGGACCGTTCTCGGTAATTGGACTGTTGACATTCTGGAAAATGTCGACATCACTCTGAAGGGAGCAGTTATTGTAAAGGGCCCAGGGCACCCTGCGGAGGGACTTCAGTCGCATCTTTGTAGAACTCGGTCTCCTTGGAAAGAAAATGAGAGGTCCAGGTTGACAGATGGTGGGAAATAGAAAGGAACTGGCTACTCTTCGCACGTGATCTGCAATCACACAGAGAACGTGATCGAAGGTATTACACTGGGCTTCCATTACAAGATGAGGTCTGTGTACGCCTACTGCTCCATGAACATCCTCACTCAGAAGAATAGTCCTCTTGTCGAAATTAGAAATTTCT
The DNA here is from genome assembly GCA_039655065.1 of Glossophaga mutica. Classification (NCBI taxonomy): domain Eukaryota; kingdom Metazoa; phylum Chordata; class Mammalia; order Chiroptera; family Phyllostomidae; genus Glossophaga; species Glossophaga mutica. The sequence continues at coordinate 183,070,007 of CM077306.1, forward strand.
TTGGCAAAAAATATATTCACAGGGGTCAGATAAGGTCAGGCATTCCTTCTTCAGTATTGCAAACCCAGAAAGATGTTTGCAGGAAATGACAGTGAACTTGCATGACATTCAGCTACTTTGATTCAGTAAACCACAAAAATTAAATATAAGGAGATCAGAAAAATTTTGGATGGTATCTGTGTTTCTGAAAAATGAACAGCTCAGCAAGCTGATGAATAAGATCTAAGTTATCCAGCTACAGCAACAGCAAGCTGCCAGATGATCCCTCAGACGTATCTGCGAAGTTTCGAAGATGCAATAAAAGCCATGCATTGATTCGAGGGCAAATATTTGACATCTATATAGCACCACCTTTCTTCTCTTTGACTCCAAAGTTTTTATATTTAGGAGTGGTAAGTCCCAGAGTCCTACTTTGTCTTGAGTGTAAAAATTCCTAATGATACCTAACTTCATTTCTTGAGAGGCCTATATAATTTACCTACTGCAAATTACCATGCTGGGTGCAAAAAAAAAAAAAAAAAAAAGCCATATTTGTGGGAATCTATTACAGAAATTTTAAAACACAAAAAGATAAATAACTAAAATGCAATATTAAGAATAAACATAATAAACCAACTATTGGTAATTAACCAAAAACATACCATTAAAAAAATCTTAGATTCATAAATAGAAACAGCTCCAATATAAACAAATAATCTACAAAGCACATAATATATGTATAACATACAATAATATAGAACTTGACTCTAAGCATGATGCAAAATAGGTATTATCTCTCCTAAAATAATTTTCCTCCTTTTACTAGTCAAAGCTCAAGATTAAACAAAGACTTTTAAAACTTAATGCTTGTATACACAACCAGATTGTCTTCAAAAGCTGGATAATTTCGTTTTCTAAGTGATTTAACATTTTTTTGAACAAGTATATTTAGAGTACTTTAGAGGTCAGGGATCTTTTTGGTGTATATCTGAATGCATACAGTACACGTAAATAGGCACAGCATATCTTAAACGGTAGATTAAGTAACACTTAAAACCTAATCGCATTTTTGTCATTAAGAAAAATAGTGCGAAGCATCACAAGAAGGCAGATTGAATACGTAACGAAAAATCGAAAAATGTGTTTCCCTGACCGGGAATCGAACCCGGGCCGCGGCGGTGAGAGCGCCGAATCCTAACCACTAGACCACCAGGGAACTTGACAATACACCTTCCAGAATTTCATTTGTTACTTATTTAAAAAAAAAAAAACTTCATGCAAACCTGACCAATAAGAAACAAGATTGTTGCTTCAAGTTCTACTCCATTTCCTTCCTGTTGTGGGTGTTAGTCTCTTACAGTGGGGAAAATTCGCAGCGCTCGCAGCAGAGTTCCGCTGCGGCTCCTAAAGAAAAGAGCTGGACCTTCCAAGTCCAAATCGCTTCCGATGCTGGAAAAGACCTGCTGAATTTGCATTCTCATTAGGTTCATACCTAGACTAATGTTAAAATACAGTCCAGAATCTGGTTTTCTTAATTACCTCGGCGCTTTTTCTAAATCTAACCTGTCTCTGTCGTCTTAAATATTATACTAAACCTGATGATATATTGCCACTGGCGGAGAGCTTTTCACCGCACACATCCTCGGCACAAAGCATTTGCTCTGTAATAAACGTGGGTGATGAAGGGCCATATGGCCTTACGGACACGTGATCTTATATATAATATATATAAAATGTATTGATTTGGGGGAATGTTTTATATATATATATATATAATATGTTACTTAGTTAGGAATCAGGCTTACGAGACTAAGAGAGCTGTGGGTGGTGATCCCTGCTGAAGAACCAGGGCATCCAAAACCATATCCAAATAAAGCCTTCATCTCTCTGTATCCATTATCCCCATATGTTTCAAACAGTGTTAGTATCTGGGCCATTGCTTCACCTCTCCGCGTTTTGTGCGAGACACGGCTAGAAAATGATGTAATTACCAAATGAGTCCAGAGCCCAGCCTCAATTCAGAAACGCTCATGAAATAACGAGCAGAGACAATAGGATGTAACTCAGCTTTGAAAGTGCCAACCGTTACAGTCAAACAAACGTAACCCAGGAGACCCTGCTCCTCTGCAAGATGCAAGAAGGCTTAAGTAAAACAGATATAAATTTGTAATGAACTTGCTCATAACATCCGGCGCCACTGTAAATTACAGTCTTCATCCATTACCATAGAATTTAGGTGAGCCTGTGCTTGCATATTGTTTCTTGTTTTCAGCAACTCAGAGATGGAGTTTAGATTGTTGGTAAAATTTATCTAAAATTATTTAATGGCATGCAAACGGAAGATTAATAGGACTAATTAAGGCTAATAAATAAATATGGGAAAAGCAGCAGAAATTTCTAAATTTTATTATATTTTAGATGAGACACACACATCTCTATCCAACAAGGAAGTTTTAGGAAATTGAATTCAGTAGATGGAGTTCTTACCTCTGAATTGGGGGTTACCAGAGTTTAAAATTAGAGGATCTGTTTTCTTTTGTTTTTTAACCGAGGTAACATTTGTTTATAACATTACATAAGTTTTAGGTATAAAACATTACAATTCAATATCTGTATACACTATAGCATATCTGGTTTTGAATAAAAAGATAAAGGAGATATTACCTTTAGGATAATTTTAATTTGTTACAATAGGCTTAGTCACAATATCGTACAAAAGGTACAAAAGGGTGTAGTGAAAACCACCATCCCTCTCTTATCCCCTAATCACTCCTTGTTGTTTCTTCCCAGAGGAAACCAGTGTTAACAGTTTCTTCTGTATCCTACTAGACATGATTGCTGCATATACAATATCTACTTCCCCCCTTTTTATCCTGAAACATTTCAAACCTACAGAAAATTACAAATGTAGGATAATGAACACACATACACTCATCGTCTAGACCTGTGCTGTCCAATTTAGTAGCACCAGAAGCACGTGGCTATTGTGCATTGAAATGTGGCTAGTACAAATTTGCATGTTCTATATGTTGAATGCATTCTGGCCTTATTCTGAGAAAAGGAAAAAGAAGGTAAAATATCTCAATATTTTATATTCATTGTATTTTAAATTATAAATATATTGAGTTAAAATATTATTAAAATTAATTTCCTTTTTACTCTTTAAAATGTAACTACTAGAATACAGTATTTGAAGTTATAATAATGGCCTGCAGTATATTTTTGTACTTTATGGTAATGATCAAGATTCACCAGTTGTTATATTTGGCATATTTGTTTTCTCTTGTTCTTTTGTTCTGTAGCATTTGAGTTTAGTTGCAGATATCATACTTTACTTCTGAATACTTTATCATATATTTCCTAAAAACAAGCAATACATTTATGGCACAAAATTTAAACTTGATACAATATTATTATTTATTACAGTCAATCAAAATTTCCTCTGTCTTAATAATACTTTTTATACAGGATCCACTAAAAGATTATATATTGCATTATTTGTCACGTTTCTGTGGTCTCCTTCCTCTAATCTGGGATAATTCGCCAATCTTCTAACTTTAAAAAGAAAAAAAAAATAACACTGACTTTTTTGAATAGTGAAGGACAGTTGTTTCAGAAAGTCCCTCAGATTGGATACCGGTAAATATTTCTTTTGGCAGGAAAACTACCTTAAGTGATGTGCTCTTTTCAGTGCATTTCACCAGACTGCACCTAATGCTGATGTAAGGCCTGATCTGTAATGTAAATGTGGTAGGCAGAAGGGCGATGCGCATGGAGGTGTCCCTGTCCTAGTCTCCAGAACACAAGAATGGTACTTCACATGGCTGTCGAGATCTCGAAGATGCTATTAAATTAGGGATTTTGAGACAGGAGATTATCCTTACACATGAAGGAGGGAGGCAGAAGAGTCCGCGTCCTAGTGATGTGATCTGAGGAAGACTCACCCTGCTTTTGCAGTCTTTGAGGGTGGAGGAAGGGGGCCATGAGCCAAGGACTGACTGTAGGTGGTTTCTGGAAGCTGGAAAGTGCAAGGAAACAGGTTATCCCTGAGAGTCTCCAGAAAGAAGCCAGCCCTACCAACACCTGGATTTTAACCTCATGACATCTGTGTCAGATTCCTGGACTACAGAAGTGTAAGATAATAAATTTATGTTGTTTTAAGTTTCTAAGTTTGTGGTAATTTTTCACAATAGCAATAAGAAACTTATACAGAAGTATGATCATTTGTTTAAAGTGTCTGACATTTCTTCATTGTAAAGGCTATAATTAATGTTTTAAAAAACAAATATCACCCACAGAAGTAATAGTTTTGAGAATGTATGAATCTCTTCTACTCCTCAGCAAACTTTCTTTCGCCAGATGGTTTTCATATGCACTGGTGATCTTTGCCTGAATCAATTATTAGTAGGGTGATTACAAAATAGTGATATTTTAATTTTGTCATTCTAACATAAAGAACTTTCCTTTCTCTACTCCCTCTTTTATTATCTATTTAATTTTTGAATATCAGTTTAGATTCATTCTTTTTGTTTTTGTGCATTTTTTTTTTTACATTTAATGTGTTATAATCTATGGCTGTCGTTATTCATAATACTTAAATTGTCCCAAATTTGCCCAGGAGTCTCTAGGCTGGCTCCTGTAATCTGTTGGCATGTCCCTATGAATTCTGAGCACTTCTTTATCATTTGGCACAAAATGGTCCAGGCATACCCTTATTTTATTGACTGAGTGACAATTAACATCTTTATGCATATATCTTTTATTTTCAAGTTTCCTTTATTTTCACATAAAGAAGGGTATATTCTAACTCTTCTCTAACCTTTTTAAAAATCAATACCTTTTAAAGGATTTCCATTCTTTACATAAAGTCTTTTTTAAATTATCTTTATAACTGCATAATATTCCATCATATACATATTTCATTAAAGCAGTTCTTATCATTGGTCATTTAGATTATTTCCAATATTTTTCTGTTACCAAAGTAGTACAATGGATAACTTTAATCTGACATAATTTAGCAATTAGTTTTTATAAATTTGCATACAAGTGACTTACCTTGTAGAGTGTCTCAATATCTGATTTGAAAGTGTTATCATATATTGGAAGAAAAATCATGGCATCCAATTCAAATTCAATTATAGTTATAATTTGCTGACAATTTTATTTTTCAATATTATTTCAACCTGACTCAGCTATTCTTTTTCTCTTTGTTAATTTGTTCATTCATGAAACAAATATTTATTGACTATCTAATATATGTCAGGCACTATGTTAGGCACCAAAGACATAAAGATGAACAAAATAGAATCCCTGACTTTGAAGTTTAGTCTGGTGGGGTTCAAGTAAACAAGCAATTACAATAGAATAGTAGGGAGTAAAAGAGACGTGTGGCTATACTTTAATTTAATAACTATTTAATGGATTAAAAATCATCACTCATCATGCATACTTTGTTGATGGGAATGTGAAATGGTATAGCCACCCGGGAAAGCAGTTTGGCAGTTTCTCATAAAACTAAACATGCTGGGACCATATGACCCAGCAATTGTATTCTTGGGCATTTATGCCAGAGAAATGAAAACTTATGTTCATTCATAACACCTCAAAACTTTATTTACAATACCCTCCAAACTGGAAACAATCAACGTGTCCTTCAATGGCTGAATAAACTATGGTACATTCAGACCATGAATTATTTATCCAAAAAGGGGGCAAACTATTGATACACATAATAATTTGGATGCATTGTAAGGGAATTTTGCTGAGTGAAGCAGGGGGAAAGCCAATCTAAAAGGTTACATACTACTTCTGGCCAAGATGGAGGCGTAGGTGGACACACTGTGCCTCCTCTCACAACCAAAATTAAGGACAACAAATATTTAGAAACAAGAAAACAACTAGAACTGATAGAAAATTAAACTGTATGGAAGTCCAACAACCATTCATCCAGACTGGTAAGAGGGGAGGAGTCGTGGCAGGAAAAAGTGGAGGTGCAGACCTGGCAGCAGTGGCTGGCAGTTCCCAGGCATGCAGGCGGCAGCTAGCAGACCCCAGGCACGGGGTGGCAGCAGTGCAGATCCAGTGAGGCCTCGCAAGGCGGCTGGTTAACCAGGTGGTCTCACATTCGCGTGCGCAGATAATCCAGGCAAAGGGGAAGCAGTGGAAGGGACTGGAATCCAGGAGAGAGCGGAACCATTGTTCCCTCTCGGACCCGCCCCCACATACAGCGTCACAACTCAGCGACTGGGCTGCCCCGCACTGGGGAACACCTAAGGCTCCACCCTCACTACGTAACAGACGTGACCAGACGGAAAAAAAAAACCTGAACAAACAAACAAACAAAAATGGCTCAAACGCAAAAACAAATCCAAGCTCCGGAGCCAATTCCTCTAAGTGACGAAGAGATAGCCAATCTATCCAATGCACAGTTCAAAGCCCTGGTGATCAGGATGCTCACAGAATTGGTTGATTTTGCTCACAAATTAGATGAAAAAAAATGCAGGCTACAATACAGGAAATGAAGGAAAACGCATGGGGAACCAATAGAGATAGGAGGAAAACTGGGACTCAAATCAATGGAGTGGACCAGAAGGAAGAAAGAAACAACCAAACAGAAAACAAAGAAGGAACAAGAATTCAAAAAAATGAGGAGAGGCTTAGGAACGTCCAGGATATCTTTAAACGTCCCGACATCCGAATTATAGGGGTACCAGAAGGGGAAGAGGAAGAGCAACAAGTGGAAAACTTACTTGAACAAATAATAAAGGAGAACTTCCCCAATCTGGCAAAGGAAATAGACTACCAGGAAATCCAGGAAGCTCAGAGAGTCCCAAAGAAGTTGGACCCAAGGAGGAACACGCCAAGGCACATCGTAATTACATTAGCCAAGATTAAAATGAAGGAGAGAATTCTAGAAGCAGCAAGGGATAAGGGCACAGTCACCTACAAACGAGTTCCCATCAGATTGTCAGCTGATTTCTCAAAAAAGACCTTCCAGGAAAGAAGGGGCTGGAAAGAAGTATTCAAAGTCTTGAAAGGCAAGGACCTACATCCAAGATTGCTGTATCCAGCAAAGCTGTCATTTAGAATGAAAGGGCAGATAAAGTGCTTCTCAGATAAGGTCAAGTTCAAGGAGTTCATCATCACCAAGCCCTTATTATATGAAATGTTAAAGGGACTTATCTAAGAAAAAGAAGATAAAAAATACGTCAGTAAAAAGACAGCAAACTCACAGCTATTAACAACCATACCTAAAACAAAAGCAAACAGCTAGAACAGGAACAGAACCACAGAAATGGAGATCATATGGAGGGTTAGCAACAGGGGAGTGAGTGGAGGAGAGAGGAGGAAAAGGTACAGATAATAAATAGCATAGACGGTGAGTGGAAAATAGACAGGGGGAGGGCAAGAATAGTGTGGGAAATGTAGAAGCTAAAGAACTTATGACACATGGACATGAACTAAAGGGGGGAATGTGGGTGGGAGAGGGTGTGCAGGGTGGAGGGGAATGATGGGGGAGAAATGGGACAACTGTAATAGCATAATCAATAAAATATTTTAAAAAATAAATAAAAAATAAAAGGTTACATACTACATGATTCCCATTTATACAGCATTTTTGAAGTTACAGAGATGGGAACAGATTAATGATTGGCGGGAATAGATGTATTAAGCAGAGGATGGATGTGACTGCAAAGGGTAGGTCGTGGGAGCTCTGCAGTGACAGAACAGTACTGTGTCTTGTGGTGGTGGTAGAAGAAAGTTGCATAGAAAACACACACATACGCAGAGCATATGTAAAGCTGGTGAAATGTGAATAACCTCTAAAGATTGTAACAGTGTCAATTTTCTGGTTTTGATATTATACTATAGTGATGGCAAGATGTTACCATTGGGAGAATGGCGAGGCCAGAGAGAGTGGGGGGAACCCAAGACTTTCCTATACATTTCTTGCAACTCTTTGTGAATCTATAGTTATTTCCTTAAAAAACTCCCTTTTCAGTTTATTGCACTGTAAATTTCTTTCATTCAATAAATCCAAACCACCACTACCACTTAATGCCACTTTGAGTTTATGGATTCATTTCAAAATTTTAAATTATATCTTAGCACCAGCTTATTTGAATAAGTTTTTCAGAAAATGTAAAAATATCTAATGAATTCTTAGACTATTGAACAGTCTATTTTTAGCTGAAATAAGACAGAAGAAACTGTCCAAGAACAGATATTTTAAATTGTATTGTAAATGACAGGAAAGGGTAAGTGTATTGGGCTTAATCTAAATAATCAGCTCTAAATTCTGTGTGCTGACAGGCACCCAGACAGCAATTCACTTCTGTGTACGTCAGTGTTTCTTTCTCGATATGCTCTGATAGGCTCCTCCTTTCAAGTGGTAAGGAGATTTCTATTTCCTCTTTAGACTTTATAATGAGTCAAGAGAAGCAGGGAACCTAGGTTCCAGTAACGAAAACAAGCCACTGCCTTCTATCCTATTAAATAGTGAAATCTATTCTGCCTCTGTAGGTGCAGGATGGCTACCCACAGACCTCCATAGATGACAATCAGCATTTACTTCCTACGGACAGACCTCCTGCATTTCAACCAGCCCAAGCCGAGTGTGTGAAAGGTGCTTTTCTATGTGCTAGAAAGAGGAAGAGATGTTTAACCTCTAAAAAGTGAACATTTTTTGGTGCTAGTAGACTAAACTCATCACCCAATGCCTACACCTTTACAGAGAAAACTTCCAAAGAAGTTTCAATACCTTCAGTGGCTGTAATCTCATTACATACCCAGGAAGCCTTTCATTTTGGCAAACTGTTAAAGCAGCATTTGCCAATGTTCCTGGAATCCCACTTTGATGTGAAGTTACCAGTGTTGTGTTTTTAAAAAGCCACACTAACCATACTTCTTCATTACAAAGTTACCTTTGTACAGATATGTAAGAAAAGTACTGAACACATCTGCAGTAACAGTTGCTATTGTTTGGTGATGTTTCCTGAAGCCATGGAATTCCTACCCAAGCCCTTCAGAAAGTCGCTTGGGAGAAATACCTAACACCTGAACTCAGGGATCCCAGTGCCCTGTACTGGTCCAGTTCCTACCTCAGGGAGCAACAAAGAGGAGCAGGGCAAGTGAAGTGATCCCTCTTGTCTTCCTTTAGGAGCTGAGGAAATCTTTGCTTCTCTCTAACTACTCCACACAGGGTTATGCATCCTAGAAAAAGTGAGATGACAGTCCTACCTACAAGGGCCTCTACTCTTCAACAGAGATAGATCAGTTTTCATATTTAACAGAGGCCCTCATATCCATAAAATCTGTGTAGCCTTGTAATTTTTTTTTATTAATTCAGTATTTGCCAAGCATCTTCTATTAGGAGGTACAATAAGGGATACTAGGAATAAAATTTTAAAAGGGAAAAGCTTTATTATAATAATGTATATTATTATAATATTAGCTAACTCTTCTTCAAGGTCACATTCTAAACTTTAGTCTAAGCATCAGTCATGGATTATTTAATTTTAATCCTTATGTCCACCTTGTAAAGCTGACAAAGCTGATACTATTATCATCCCCCTTCTACAGATAAAGCAACAGGGGTTGAATAATTTACCGAAGGTCAGCCTGCGGTGAAGTGGCAGTCAGAAGCCAGAGCCTAAATTCTTAGAGATGACCATGTTCTTAAGAAGTACACATTCTAATGGGGTTTGAGTTGTAGTGTACTAAGATTTCCCAAATCATTTTATATGTTATATCTACCTCCCAATTAAAATTTCACCTTCTATTGAGAGCAGCACTGTCCAGAAGAATTTTCTGCAATAATGGAAATGTTCTATTTTATTATGTCATAAAGAACAGTCACCAGCCATGTGTGGTTCTCGAGCACTTGAAATGTGTCTACTTGGGTAAAAAAAAACCATTTTTAACTAAATTTAAATGACCACATTCGACTAGTGAGTTCCATTTTTGACAGCACAGATACAGAAGGAAAGGAAATGGTTTTGTCTTCTGATTTCTGTATAAGGGCAAGGCCTAGGCAAATCAATGTGTTGAGTTAATGAAATATAATGAGTGAAGAATCTTTAAGGGGGAATTTCCTCCAACCTCTAAGCTAGGGAGCAGAAATCTTTATTTTCCTGGGACTTCCACTGTAATAAAATATTATAACAAAAATATGATAGAGCATACAGTCCTAGGAGTTCATGAAGATGGTAAAGAGGATCCTTCCCTTACATGCAATGTTTTGGAAAGGCTGACATTTTATAATTTATGGTTACTTCTTTTAAAATACAGAGGTGGGCAAAAGAAGGTTTACTGTGCCCTTGTGACACTTTTGAATAAAGTTATTATAATAATCATAACCTGCATGTCTTTTCCATAGGAACTGTAAGTGTAAACCTACTCTTGCCCAACCCTGTACATACTCAGTTATATCTTTGCTAATAAAAAAGATCACTACTTACTTTGGGTCCATAGGTAGAAAAAGGAGACTTTTGATGGGGAGAGGATGGAATCAGTCTAGAATTACAACTCAATGAACATTTCCTGTAGAAACTATCTTCTAAGGCAGACCTCTTTATAAATTTTGTTAAACTGCCAAAATATCATTAAGTGACTTCGATATGTCACTCATACATTAAATACTGCATACATATTACACACATGTTCCTATAACTGAGTTATTTTGGTTTGAGGGTGAAATATCATGAGTAATAATAGATAATTTTGAAAATAAACTGGGGCCATAGATCAGCTGGAGTCCTTGAAAGTGGCCAAGTCCAGCGCTCATATTCCCTGAACACAGATATTCCCTGAACGCAGAGCGGTGAGTCTCCTCCGTTGCTGGCCCACCAGTATCCTTACAGGAACTCATCTCAGAAAGTCTCAGCGATCTCATCACAATTTGTACTGCTGTGAAACATGTCTTTTCCTTTGCTTTTAAAAAATTATTTCTATTAAGAAAAAAACTACTGGCCACAGTAAATTCAGCCCTTTGTCCTTTCCCATGTTGCGTTTCCAAAGGGGCCCCACCATCTCTTCCCTCTGCTGCTCCCGTCCTGGTACAGCATCCCGGATGCTGCCAAACTGCAATCCGTACAGAAGTAGGGATCGTAGCAACTGGGTCCTCCAGGAAGAGGAGGGGACCCGAGAGCGCTTGGGCTGGGGAGATTTGCACCAGCAGATGGGCAGTGCCTGTGAGCTGCCCATCCCCACTTGGGTGCTGTTCCCTTTCTGGTCCCATGACCAGAAGTACAAGATGACTTTAGATTTTAAAACCATAAAAGCACTCATCAAAGAACTGTGAGAGCAGGTCAGTTTCTCTGGACATCTCAAACCATGTTCTTTTGATTCAGTGAAATCAGCTCTATATTTTGAGAGCTTAATTTTCCCTTGAAAATAATTGGCAAATGACACGATACCCTAAAGAAAGAGGAAACACCTAACTTTTCACATTAAAATTATGAAGATGTAAACCTGAGGTCCAATTATATACATGCCGAGTGAAGAATTGGGCGATTATTCCATATTTTGCAACATAATATAACATGACCATTTGCAAGTGAAATTCCAAAGCCACCACTGCTAATTGCTTTGTTCCAACCTTCTCGAGAGGCTAAGTAGGGGCAGCAACCCAAAGGAGGCTGCTATCTAGTGAGCCCGTGTGTGGCCTCTGACACACTAGTATTATCAGACCAGCTGCAGGCTCTACTTTGAGCGTTCTTCCCCCGCCCCCTAAGTAAGGGTAAACCTCGCGGCCAAATCCTCCTAGTCATCTTGCAGGGCTGGTCTTGGCCCAGAGACGGGAACAGCACCCAAGTGAGGATGGGAAGCTCAGACCCTGCCCATCTGCTGATGCAAATCTTCCCAGCCCAAGCTCTCTCGGGTCTGTGCCAAGAGTCAGCCTGGAAGGCCCAATTGCTACGTCCCTACTGCTGTACTGATTGCAATTTGGCAGCATCCGGGATGCTGTATCGGGGAGGAGAGCAGGAGCGGGAGGAGGAGATGGTGGGCCCCTTTGCGAAACGCAGCGCCGGAAAGGGCAGAAGCCTGAATTTACTGGTTCCCGAGCTGGAATGAAACTTAAGGCTTTAAAGCTTGAGGATACGCTCTAACTCCAGCTCTGCTGTCAAACCCTTACTATCCACGTAGAGTGGTGTCTACAGCAGTCCAGCTACTGTAGGGAATGAAGCTTCCAGGGAGAGGTAAGAACCTCCCAGGCTCTGCCGCCCCGCGTCTGGCCGCTGGGGTAGCACCGAGTTCGCTCGCGGGAGGCGTCACAATGGGTCGAGGCCTGCGGAGGCCGCGCGCGCAGCTCTCCGGGGCGGAGCCGCCGGGCGGAGGTTGGGGCTGTGCGGGGGCAGTGAAAGCTGCTGCAGCCAGGGGTAGAGGTGCTGCCCAGCCTTCCAGTTCGGAGGTCGCCGGGGCGAGGAGGATGCCGCAGTTGCAGCCGCAGCCACCCAGCCTGGCTTCGGAGCTCCCCGGCCCTCGCAGCTGCGGAGAGGCTCAGAGCGTGGTACTGGCCGGGCGGAGCTAGAGGCGGGCGTCTACTGCGCGTCGCGCCACCCGTAGCTCTCCGCCTCCGGCCGGGCCCGTGAGCCTGTGGCCGCGGATGCCCTGACCGCAGGCGCAGCTGCAAGGTTGGCCAGACGCCGCCGCTCGCGGGGAGAGGCCTGAGGAGTCCCGGGGGCGGCCGTGTCCACCAGCTTCAGACGCCAGTCCCCGGGGGCGCGCGCCTCTGCGCTCCTCCTTCCTGGAGGAGCGTCTGGCTCTTCCTTAGCGGACGTTCCCCCTACGACCGCTCCTTCCTCCCACCTAGATGATGCGTTCCCCCGCGCGGAGCATCAGAGGCTACCGCTCCCAGAAATGCGTGCGCCCGATCCCCATCTCCGGGACTCGAGGAGCCGGCGCCCCCGCCCTGTAGGTAGGTGGGTGAGGCGGGGACCAGCCCTCGCGCCTCCCGCAGCTGATGCTGCAGCTGAGAAGAGACGGCGGGGGCAGGGTCCGGGACCCGCCAAACTTGCCTCACGCCTGTGTCGCTGGAGCGTTCCGAGGTGTGCTCCTGGCCCTGGGCGCAGCCCTTGGTTACCCTGACAACCTCTTTTTGAGCCCAGGTGGCCAAGCGGAGGCAGAGGGAAGCTGGACCCTTCCCATCCCATCCCCTGGGCCCCCGCGCGCTGCGGGCGGGGCGGGGAGGACAAATTGGTGTCAGACTGATATAGGGGGGAAGATCTTGGATTTTCAGCAGCTCAGGTAGAACTATGGTACCGTATTTTTTTCGGCTGCATGAGCTGATGCGTTTTTTCGGTTTTAACTAAAAACGTGTAGACATAGAAAGCGCTATTTTAGCAGTATATAGAAGTCGCTGTGGATTTCTGTGTATTTAAGAGCTGGTTGGCTTGTATGTAAACTAGGTGGCTCAAATCCTTACGTCCAGCATTTTAGGGCCAGTTAGAGAAGGTCCTTGTAGAAGTCAAATTATGTCGGGGATACATGAGGCAGGGGTATTCCCCATGCTGCCTACTTGGGAGCCTCCTGCTCACGTGAGGGATGTGTTTAAGAGTGGCAAGTTTGTTACAGGTGTCGGGAGTTGAGAATTAGCTGGACGCGCGTAGTGAGCCGGCCAGCAGAGGCGCCTTGCGCGCAGCCTAGCTTCCGACTAGGTTTACGGTTTGTTTGTATTTCTGAGACGCTGGTTATGAATTCTAACAGATTACTTAAAAAAAAAAAATAAGGTTTGGAACGTGGATCATTGTATGGTCTAATTTTGTATTGAGGTACTGTGGTTTAGAACAGAGGTCCCCAACCCCCGGGCCGCGGACCGGGACGGGTCCGTGGTCTGTTCGAAACCGGGCCGCACAGCCGGAGGTGAGCAGCGGGCAAGCGAAGCTTCGCTCTTATTGCCTGAGCTCTGCCTGCTGCCCCGCCCCTCCCCTCTCCTCTCCATGGAAAAATTGTCTTCCACGAAACCGGTACCTGGTGCCAAAAAGATCGGGGACGGCTGGTTTAGAACTTTGGAAAATGAGCCAGTGTAAGTGAGGTCCGGAGGACAGAGCCTTTGTCTTGTTCAACCCTGTAATCCCTGCATCTGATGCTTTTTGCGCGTTTGCTTAATTAGTTTTTTTGTCGAACTTTTTCAAGCTTTATCTAAAGAAAATTTAGCTTCAAAATGTATTTGTCTGTCCTGTGGCTGGTAAAGTTTAACTGGATTTTAAAAATTGTTTATTTGTATATATAGTCAAATTCAGTTGACATCTTAAGTTTGAATTTTGACATTTTTAGGACCATATGCTATCCTTTAATAAGGTAATTCTCCCCAACTTCTAGTACAAGTTCATTTCATGTCCAAGCTTGCACATTTTCCAGTCTTACTGGTAATCAAACTTATTTCAACTAAACTCTCAAACAGTTTTAAAAAAATACAATTCATGTTTAAAAGAAAATCTAAGTTACTGTACTCCAGAGGTAACAGTGATTTGGTTAATAAGTGACATATTAACTCATGTTAAAGTTGAGTTGTTGTGGTTGATCTAATCATAATGTATTTTATTACAGGGAGAGATAAAAATAAAGCATGTAAAAGTGTCTATGATTCCTAAATGATTAAAAATATATGGTATATGTACACATTTTTAACTATATGGGTTTTCCTTAGTTTATACGAATATCAGTTTCCAAGTTTGATAGACCAGGGTATGAAATCAGGGGTTTGAAAGATTCAGTGCTTTTCTGGTTTTAAATTTAATGTTTTCTTGAAAAAAAAATCAAGGATAACTGCATCACATTTTATTTAATTTTTGCACTATGATATTTCCTGTTCTGATTTTGTTTTTATTTTTATTTTTGTTTTGTAAGTTTTATGAGTTATTATTAACCTGCTTAACAAAATTATCTGGGTGTGGTTCAGTTATTTGCTTTCTTCTTTCCTTTTTTGTCTTTTTCACACCTCTTCACCATCCCCCTTACATATTACCCCAAAGTCTTATGCTCACAAAACTATGGTAAGCTATGTTTTATTCTTATTGCTGCTGCAGCCTACTTGGGTTCTTCCTAGATGGGGAGGAAATAACACGTTTAAGCAAAAGCTAGTAAGATCGAGGGAACCAACATTGGGAGGGCACTGATAAAAAATACATTATGATTCCTGGAAACAAAGCAAAAAATCCTTTTAAGAAGTAAAGATGATTGCATTTTACATATCTGAAATTTGTAATTAAGGATATTGAGCAGTTAATTTACATTGTTCTTTCTTGCTCACTTTAAACGTCTCAGAAAGCCCTCCCATACGGTTTCAGTAAACTCTTTACTTTGTTGTTAGACAATAAACACTTATTTGTTCATTTGACAAACGGAAGTTGAATGTTTTACTTGTGCTGGTACATTTGGCCTTGAAATCAGTGGACTAAGAGCTGGTTCCTAAACTCAGAATGGAAAAGGCATTTTTCTGTGTATCTCCTGCACTTTCATGCGCAGTGCCTCTTTGATTGGATGGTTCACTGCCTGGGCCCTGTCCTGTGAGCCCTCAGTACCCTGCCTCCACCTGTGTCCCTGGAATGCAGCTCTAAGACCTGAATTTACTGTATCCTATTTTTCTGTATCTTCCCTAAGCTTTTTTTTTTAATTATTTTTTAAAAAGGTTTTATTTTTTAGAGAGAGAGGAAGGGAAGGACGGAGAGAGAGAGAGAAACATCAATGTGTGATTGCCTCATGAGGTCTCTACTGGGGACCTGACCTGGCCTGTATCCTAGGTATATGCCCTGACTGGGAATCAAACCTGCGACTCTTTGCTTCACAGGCCTGTGCTCATTCCACTGAGCTACACCAGCTAGGCACTCCCTAAGCTTTTATTGCTGAAACCTCTATCCCTCCTTTGCTATATGCTATCTTTTTTTATCCTGGCATAATTTTTTTATTCCAGCCCTGTTTTACCCCTAGCCCATATATTTGTTGTTGTTTATATCTAATAGGATTTACTCAGTTCATATATGTTGGAACCAAAATTGTTATGGTTGCAGAAAAAGTATAAAAAAGAAAATTTGTGTATCCTTGAATTTCAAATGTGGGGAACTAGTGGTCGAAGAGGGATTGTTGTGTACTAATCGTCCCTCAACTGTAGTATAGAATGCCTTTGTTTCTGCACGTACCAGAGACTGAGTTATCTGCTCATGAATTTAATCAAAAGCTTAATTGAAAGTAATATTTACACTAGGTTGACTGAGCAAAGGCCGTAACATCCCCCCTTGTCCCTCCGATTCTAGGTGTTAGACCAGGAGTCTAGCCACATCTTCAGAAACTAAGGTACTTTGGTTACCTTGTTTTGCATCCTTTGCAGCACCCCTGCCCCTAGGGATTCTGTGAATAAAGACAGTCACAAGAAATCTACTGTTATGTTACTTATGAGATGTGGTTATTAAAATCATGGTCCCTTCTATAGCATCTGTTTGAAGACCATGCAAGAAACTCCATTTGGTTATAAATGCCAAAGAAAAGCTTTACTTCCCTTGAGCAATTATTGTGTCTATTTTTCATCATGCAAAACTAGAATCGGATGATTGATTGTATTTCCCTTTCTGATTTGGCAAGAAGGAAACAAAGTCAAATTTGTAACTCAATTTTAATAATCCTATAAAAACCTAGGACCTTGATATTGATGTCTAACTTTCCCTTTGGTAGTAGAGCCTCTGTTCCATCTAGTTTTTGTTGATTCTGATTTTTATCTAATTATATTTCCCCATTTTTGAATTTATTATTTCAAGCTGACTCACATCCTTTGTGGAACAAGGCAAAACATAAAACATAAAACCAAATAAATGAAAACATTTGCAAAATTGATCTCTGGACACAGTATGCTTTTGATTAACAAGTTTAATCAGTTCCATTAAATATGTTTTGAATAAGTATTGCAAGTTGAGTAGATTAGAGCTTATATAGCCAAATGGAAAACAATGTTACATAGTTTTGCAGAACTAAATTGCACTTACTTTTTAACTAATAAATTTATGTCCACTTATCATTAACTTAAAATTGGTAATGCCATTCAATTTAAGTCATTTATTTCTGTAGTACCTACCTTATGTACTGTATTAGGCTGAATAAAAGATTCATTCCATATCATTAAAAAAATCATTTTTAGCCAAAGAGCTAGCCTAGACTAGGGTAACACTCACCACTGGATCTTATTTCTGATCTCTGTCACATCAGTAATTTATTTGATTCATCCTTGTTTTAATACATCAGATATAGATTCTACTCTGAGCCTCTTTTATTTACCATAAAATTTAAAAGATTGAGTTCCCTGGTTAATTGTCCGGACTCCATTCTGGTGTTTTGACAACTACCTGTTAAGCTGGTTGAATTTAACCCAGTAAATAGTTATTTACATCTACATGACATTAAGTTCAGTTTGATAAGTTTGATATATTTATTACCCAGGTCAAGAGAGAGATTGGCTTTTCTGAAGGAAATTCAGAAATGCAACTGGAAACAGTGGGGAGGATTTGGAGAGAGATGTGGGCTCATTTTTTACAAAGAGGCATCTCATTCCAATAACCTTTATGTGTTTTATAAGAATAATCTTTGTAGTAGGTAATACTTTAATGTGATTCAAATGGTACAGATGGGTTATACAGTGAAAGGACTCCTCATCTTTTCCCCCTAGTTTCCTGCTTTTCCTAGCCACTGGCAACCAGTATTATCGGTTAATTGAGAATCCTCTGGTGACATTTTATGTATATATAGTCAAATGTGAACATTTGGCCTGCTTTTGTTTTTTTAAAGATTTTATTTGTTTATTTTTAGAGAGAGAGGAAGGGAGGGCAAAAGAAAGGGAGGAAGAGAGGGAGAGAAACATTGATACGTGAGAGCTACATCTATAGGTTGCTTCTTGCACACCCCCAGCTGGGGACCTGGCCCAAAACCCAGGCATATGCCCTGACTGGGAATCCAACCAGCGACCTTTTGGTTCACAGGCCAGCAGCACTCAATCCACTGAGCCACACTACCCAGGACTGAAGTTTTTATATATTTATTTTTAGAGAGAGGGAAAGGGAGCAAGAGAAACATCAATGTGCAAGAGAGACTTCAGTCAGTTGGCTCTCCATCACTTAGCGCTCGCATGCTCCTAACTGGGGACCTGGCCCACATACAACTCAGGCATGTGCCCCACTAGAAATCAAACCTTCAACCTTTTCCTTCACAGGCCCGTGCTCAGTTCACTGCCTGCTTTTATCTCTTAATTCCTTCTGCCCTGGTCTGCCTCCTCACCTGCTTTAGATGGTTGGATTGCATTCTACTTTCCTCTACATTTCAGTCGGTCTTCCTTCTAAATTTCCCTCTTCAAACCTTAGGGATTTCCATACTACCCAGAAAGGAGTCCACCAGGAATCAAATTCATCTCTTGCCCTGTATTTCTTCCTGCTATGCATTGGGCTCGCAGTTGTTATTAACTCAGCCTCACATGTGCCAAATCTTGGGCTCTTTAAAGAAATCTGAAATGTCATGGTCTCACACAGCACACACACTGTTTTGTTTACATGTCCTTGTTTGTGGAGGTCAAATTAAGAATATTCAGTAATACAAAAACTGATTGTTACTTCCTGCACATGCGTAACATGTGATTTTTCTTCTCCATGCTGTTCCCACTACTTGGAACACACTGTCCTATTTTCATTAGCAAACCACACTTGGTTCTGCTGTCATCTCCAGGGGCTCTTCTTGGTTGAGATTCCATAAACTTATGGAACCTTCCACATGTAATTTAGTGACCCAAGCAGGCTAACATACTGGGAACAGACATTTCTCATAAATAGTTAATAGTAAAATTGCCTTTCTACTAAAAATTAACTTAGCATGCTAAGATTGGTCCAAAAAAAAAAAATACAGCCTAAAGTTGAAGCTTTTATTTAACCATTCATCTCTTCCATCCTCAGTAGAAAGTATGTCTGAATTATTTTCTGTAGCATCCTTGCCTTACGGTACTAATTTGCAAACATTCTGTTGACACTCATTAAAAATAACTTCATATTTATTATGGCCTTCTTCTGGGAGAGTGTCTTTTTATGTCTCTCCTCCTGGGTTTGCCTCTGTCGTTGGTACTCAAAAGAGTGAAAGCCTCCTAAGGTGGTGCCATTAAAGTTTAGGGATCTAATAGGAGGCAGTGTTACTCTTAAATAGAAATTATGAAATGTTGACCCTGACAGATGACATGAACCACCTGAAGAGAGTGGTCCTTCCTAAGAAGTGACTCCTTAAGTATGTGAATGAGGTACTTTTAATTCCAAGTCAAGTAACCAGATGGTGTCCAGGGTGCTCAGTTTTGTTGCAAAGTGCCTGACACGAGGTAACTTGCCGTTCACTGATTAACAGAGGATTTGCAGAGTAGGAATTTAATAGTGTGTGTTCAGCACTGTGCATGTGGAATCCTCTGATTCTGATCACTAACCAGGTATGTTGTGTAGAATAGGGAAAATCTGTGAGATGACTCTACAGGTGTGAGAAACCTCAAGATCTTTCATCTTCTTTCTATAATTCTGGCCTCATTAAGCAAACCAGACATGTTGGTACCAGGAATTGGGGGTGCCCTGAGTAGCAGTAATGCATATTCTAGCAATTGGATGAGTATAGCACCTGCCGTACAGTATATAGCTCAGTTTCAGGTTGTTAGTCTGTTGGGACAGTCTGCTCAGTCCTTATGGTCCTAGGTGCTTAGTGCTGAGCCCTGAGCCCTAGGTCCTGGTGATGACCTTCCAAAGTTCTGCCTGGCTGTGGGGTCTCCTTGAAACTGCTCATGAGCAACCCTCTGTTTATCTGGAATCACAGCATCTTCTAAAATAGTTTCAATTTGACATATCTTAACTCTAAAAAGCATTCTAGTAAGAACTTTAGTCCATTGGGGCTGCTGTAACAACATACTATAGACTGAGTAGCTTTTAAGGAGCAGAAATTTATTGCTGACAATTTGGGAGGCTGGAAGTCCAAGATCGGAGTGTCGGCATCATCGAGCTTTGGGTGAAGGCCCTCTTCCTGGTTGCAGACTGCTGACTTCTCTTTGTGTCTGCATGTGGAGGAAGGAGCTAGGGATCTTTTGGGGGCCTCTTTTATGTGTGCCCTTACCCCATTCATGAAGGGACTGTCTTTATGACCTAATCACCTCCCAAGACCCCGCCTAATAATAGCATCACCTTGAGCATTAGATTTTCAAAATATGAATGGTGGTGGTGCACAAACATTCAGTCTGTACTAGGAATACAAAATTCATAAAATAGCTACAAATTTGCAAGACATGAAAAAATAATTCAACTTTATTGCATTAGATTTTAAAAGTCCATAACAATGCTGGCAAGGTTTAGGTTGGGTGACGTTTCCTTTCAACAGATGGTGAGAGGGTATGTTGGTATACCACAGGTGGAAAGCAGTTTAGCTCATAGTGGAATCCCTTGGCACCAGGGACTCTGTTCTAAGACTATAGCCTAAGGAAGTCAGAGATGAGGTTTAAATTCTGTGATGAGCATGTTGTCTCTGGGAGGCAGGCGGTATGGTAGGCAATGGTAAGAGCAGGCACTTGGGAGCCTGTTGCCTGAATGGGAGTCGTGTTCCACCATTTACCAGCTACGTGAACTTAGCCAGCTTAATTTCTTCTTGACTTTTTCAGCTGTAAAATGAAGAGAATAGTATCTCCCACAGTGTATTGAGAATTAGATAAGTGTCTGTAAAGAACTTGGAACTCTGTCACAGAGTAAGCAACTATATAAATATTAGCTATTATCAGGGGTGCTATTGTAAACATTAGAGACACATCCAAGAAAGGAATTATTTTTGAAATGATAGTACACCCAACTGTATGTAGAAGATCATGATTTGATTTTAAAATGCACCTGCAGAGAAGACAGGGAAGTGATACAATATTAAAGTGTTTCTCCCCATCGATGGAATAATTTCCATTTTTTCACATTTTTATTTGTTGTCCATATGTATTGCAATGATACTTGTTAGAAATTATTAGAGTTATAGGATTCTTACATTTTGTACTTCTTTGCCAAATGCATATTCATTTGAACATATTTTGCTTTATTTTCCTGCTTTCAAAGCTACTCATGTTTCACTTCCCCATCCTCTTCACCCACATGCCATCTGCTTGGTATTTTCTTGCATTTAGCTTGCTTGCTTTGTGTATAGGTCAGCCCCAAGGCTTGTTCTTCAAGAATAAGTAGACCAAGTTAAATGATTCATGAGAATTTATGGGGGGGTGTCTTTCTCTTGGAAGTTTAAGCCAGAGAATGCTACTTAGGTCATAATGGAACTGTGTCTTCCTCACATTTCAGGCCCTTACCTCTGTCTCCCATTTTCCACCTGCATGAGCTCAGCACTGCAGTAGGGTCAGAGTCCTCAGTGCTCCTTATACCAAGGGGAGGGGGGATGTGTGGGTGTGGAGGGGAATTCCTGCCTCCAGGCTTTTGGCTGCTCTCTCTAGCTGAAATTCCTTGCACGTTTCTTTCTTTAAAGCCAATATTCGGCACCAGGTAGATACTCAATTCCATGAACACTTCCCAAGATATCTACTGTACCCCTGATTTCAGATTGTTTGGCACTTAAACACTTGAGCCACAAATTCAGTAATGGAGGGTGTTATGGTTTAGTTCCTACAGTAAGCTGATAGAGGTTGTGTTTTACATTATGCCCTTCTAGCAGTGTTGAGGTCTGTCCAGAAAGTATCCAGCCATGTGTTATGGAAAATGGAGGCATTTATTGAAGAAGATACAAGAAACATTGTACATAGGACAATGACACCTCAGTCCCCTTCAGAGCAGGCACCTCAGGACCTCACACAGTTCTCCTAATCACCATCAGCTGCCCCTTTGTATTTTCCTGAATCTCATCTATGGTCTGAACTCTCTTCCCTTTCAAAGGTGACTTTAGTTTTGAGAAAAGCCAGAAGTTTGGCAGGGCTCCAAATCTGGGCTGTAGGGAGGCTGAGTCATTTGGGTGATCTGATGTTTCACCAAAAAACTCTGCACAAGATATGATGCATGAGTGGGTGCGTTGTCATGATGAAGCTGCCAATCACCAGTTGCCCATAGCTGGGGCCTTCTGAATCATCCCAATAGTTTCCATGGAGAATGTTCAAACTTAACACAAAATTTGATGCAGATTTGTTGTTCTACTCGCTCAGTCATTTTCAGTGTGATAGCCACACAGTACAAATGCTCACTCAGTGTCTTCTGCTGTCCCCACTGACTACTAGTACAGTGAAGTTGTCATTGTTGACGCATGTGCATTCCATTCCACTCACCTTGGCTGCCAGGTTCCATCAATGTCACACAAACCCTTCTCGTTATGTTAACAATGGCTGGACTTTTTCCGGACAGACCTCATACATGCATGTGGAACACAGGAAGATTGGGTGGTATTGTGTTGAAAATATTCTTAAAAGATGATTTATGAGTTTTCTGTCCCATCTTCCCCTTTGTTCATCCTTATTTCTCCTTTATCTTCAAGATCAGGATGTTATATAGTTTGGTTCTTTCAGTCTTAGAGAAATGTGCCTGGAAACTTGATAATAGCTTTTCATTCAAAAAAACTAAAGGGTTCCATTTGCAGAGAACACCACAGTTAGTAAATGCATTTAGAATGGACTTTACCGATATAAAAATTCATCCTGTTGCAAGGACAACTCTGTGATCATCTCAAAAATATTGCTTGCTTGATCAAGACAATTCCATGAATCTGCCTGAGAATGTGTTTAAAGTTCATAAACATGTCAGATCCTCATAGAGCTTGCATTTCTTGGGAAGGACCAAATCACAGGAAATGTTGGTGCTGTCTGCTGCCCTGGGCTATTTCTAAACTGAGATTCACATACCCCATGAGGGAAAAAATTGTTAGAATGTCTATATTATCTTTTTGTGACTTCTGATTTTTTTTATGTGTTTGTAATGCACATATTAGTGCAGAAGACATGTTGTTATAAGTAAAAAATATATAATTATTTTATCTGATACTTTTATTATGTGGAATATAACTTTAAAAAATGGAGTTCACTAAGCTAAATAAAAGGCAAGACTTTATTGTTCCATAACCCAAAGTCAGTTTTCTTTCTTTCTTTCTTTTTTTAATGCTCACCTGAAGACATTTTTTTTTCATTGCTTTTAGGAAGAGAGGAGGGAGGGAGGGAGGAAGGAAAGGAGAAAGAGAGGGAGAGAAACACTGATGTGAGAAACATTGGTTGGATCCCTTACACACCCAGAGCAGGGATTGAACCCACAACCTAGGCCTGTGCTCTCACCGGGAATTGAACCGTGACCTGAACGACACTGGCTAGGGCCAAAGTCAGTCAGTTTCTTTTAGGTATTTAGCCCTAACAAATCAAAAGTTGACGTATTAAACATAAATCCTGTGTCTAGCCTACACTAGGAGTTGTCGTGTGTATGTCTGTAAGGGAGCTCCCTTAGGGAGCTTGCAGTGGGGGAGGAATGTGGGTGTGAGGAGCAATTAGACAATGGTACAACACAACATAAGTGAGTATAAGAAACCTAGCAGTATGAGTTTGTTAGACTAAAATTACTAAAAGTGTAGTAAGAATGGCATGATACATGGTGATGCTACATTCTCAGTATGAGTCAAAACCCTTTTATATGACTTTTTTCCCCTTGATAATCAGGTCAGCTCTTAGTCCATCTACTCAAATATGGTGTGTTTGAATTGTCTCCTGAGTACAGATGTTAACTATGCGAGCTTTCTACTCTAATATTCGCAATAATATTTACCAGTGCTCCCATGTACATGCTCACATTTCCTTTAAATTATAAGAGAAAGTGGCAGAACAGACGTGGTGGGAAAGTATTGAATAATACCATTTTTGATGCGATATCCTTTTGGAACAGTAATAGTGTATAGATTTTCTAGAAAGTGAATTAGGTGATTACGGCTGCTCTGACAAAGAACCACAAACTCTAAGAAGCTTGGAACAACAGAAACTCCTTGTCAGTTCCGGCAGCTAGAAATCTGTATGGTCAGGTGTGTTGGCAAAGCCACGATCTCTCTGAGACTTGTAGTGGAATCCTTCCTGGTCTCTTCTGGCTTCTGGTGATTTTCGCATCTTTTGGTTTGTAACTGCATAACTCTGATATCTGCTTCTGTCTTCATGTGGTGGTTTCCCTGTGTGGGAATCTTCATATGGCCAACTTCTTATAAGGACACCAGTCATACTGGATTAGAGGCCCACCGTACTCCAGTATGACCTCAGCTTAAATGCATTTGCATTGACTCTCTTTCCAAATGAGGTCACATTCTGGGATACTGTGGATATGATTTCAACATTTAGGGGAGGGGGTGACACAATTCAGCCCATAACAAAAAAAAATATCCAAGCCTATAGATGAATATACTAAAATTTGCAGAAATCACCATTGGTGTCAGATGATGCCTTCTTATAGCTAAACTTACATAGCCATGGACCTTGGTTAAGGGGTAAATGACAGCTGGAAGGAAAGGAAGCCTCCCAGGCCATTTGTTTTAATTGGCTGCTTTTGTCTCTGGGCATTCTAGGTCTTGGTAGAATTATTCATACAGAAAGTAGTATGTATTATGTGTCTTCCATCTTGCTGGTAAAAATCCACAAAGTAATTTGTAGATTAGGATATTTCAAAGGGTGTATTGGTTTTTTTTGTTGTTGTTGTTGTGATAATGCTACATAACAGCCTCCAAATTTGAGTGGCTCGGAACCACAAATAATTTATTTCACATTCATGAATCTGCAGGGTGACTGTGGATGGCTGCTCTTGGTTAGACTGGGCAGGGCTGGGCTGACTAGGGCGTTCCAGTCTCTCCCACTTGTCTTCATCCTGGAACTCGTGCTGAAGAAGGAAAAGCAGCTACCTGGAATGTATGCATCTGGTGAAGTGCAGAGACCTGCCAAGCCTCTTAGTTGAATTAGGTACAGTGTTAATCCTTGGTCTGCTGGTCAATACAAGCCACGTGGTCAAGTGGATGGAGATATATAGTCTGGGTATTAGTGCAAAGCACCGCGAAGTGGCATAGCCATTGTATAATTCTTTTTCAGGGAAGGACTGCAGAATTGAGAACAGTCCAATCTAGCAGAGGACCATTTTTCTCTTGAATTTTGCAAGTACTTTTATATCAAGCAACTTAATAAACCTTTAATAGAAAAGTACTTAAATTATAAATGTGGTTTCCTAATCCAGTCTCTTAGAAAATTATAGTTGAAACTCATATGCATAATTGTTTTTCAAGAAGAGGTCATAGTGTTTCACAATGCTGACTTAATTTCATGTCGCGCAGGTTTCCAGGCCCTTGGACACTTTTCATTCTGACTTTGTCTTGAACCATGTTTGTGTATTTACCATAGTTTAGACTGTACTAAGTAAAGCACTACTTGCCTCTCTCTCCATTTTTACGTTGGACATGTGAGGCAGAACTTGATAGAATTGCTTTCCTCTTGCGTGTGCTGTGAGAGCGAACATTGGCATTGAGGATACAACTGTTTCTGGTGCACAGATGATTGTGGGTTGTGTGGCACTATTGAGGTATAACCACGTATGATTGCTTTGGGTGTTGTCCACTTCAAACACCTTCCCTGACAACACTGGCCACTGTGACCTGGCCCTTGTCTGTGCACTGGTACTTCTGTGCATAACCCATTTTATTTGGCAGTAATTTTTATTACACCTTCTTTTCTGATTGTTTTATTTAAATTTTATCTCCCTTGCTAGTCATTGAAGTTTCCGTGGAGAAAATAAATTTAGAATATACACCTTAAAGGAAAATTGGCCAGAAAGCTGGTATTCACCCTCCCATTCTTTTCAGTGGTGGGTGAATTCAGGAAGAACCAAGAAGTTGGAGTGCAAATTCTGTGTAGTAATACAGCCTAGTGTTAGAGACAGTTAGCAGTGCTTCTGCTTTTGGTGGTGCCCAGAACTGATCATTGTGGCTCTAACTCATGTCTCTTTGACCTTGAAGAAATTCTTTAAGCTTTTTAAATTTCAGAATTTTTATTTGAAAAGGATTGAGAATATTGACACACTCATACAGCCATAAAGATTATTCCCTGTGTAATAATACTGAAAAAAATTTGGTGCATATGGTTAATGTTCTGTAAATGTTTAACCGTTGCTGCTTGTTGCTATCTTTATATTCACTAGACCTTCCAGACTTGAGCTAGTTCACTATATGATTTTAACATTGGGGGCAAATTTGAATCTAACTCCCTAAGTGTTGTGGAAGGTAGGAATCATTTTCATGAGTACTTGAACATTTGGCTTCATTGAAATCTCAGTGGATCGAATTTCTGTTCCATGGGACACTAATTGAGGAAACATTTAATCTCTATATCAGCTCTTTTACAGACCAAGAGCTGGAGAAATTGAGTAACTTGCCCATGGCTACATACCTTAGAAATACTAGAGTCTGAAATCCAACCAGGCCTGTCCTGCTTTAAAGGTGCTATGCTAATAACACGGGTCAAGGGGTGGGTCAGGTGAAGCACATAACTGAAGCATCTTTGAAACAGTGAACTTCTCATGTGTGGAGTTTATAAAATACCAGCTTTGAAGGAATTTTTCAAATAAAATATTTTTAATAAAAAATTTTTGAATATTAGTTTACCCATAGAGCTGAACGTCCCCCCTGCAATGGCTGGGCGGTATTTCCCCACAAAGGTGCAGCTTGGTTGGCGTGGGTGTTGCGGGGGACACTACGAGCATTCAGTTGGGGGAAGCAGAGTTGCCAAATGCCCTGCAATGAATAGGATCATCCTAGGCAACGAAGAATTGTCTCTTACACTTGGGAATTTCCTTTCTTCTTTAGGACTTATGTGAATATTTATTGAGACATTCTAAAGAAAAGGAAGATTAGTTCTAAATTGCCATGCATGGAAATATCACTTTGGTTATTATTTACAGCTCAGTTTTTATTCTAATATTCCGTGCACCAAACTGCCCCACCCATTACCCATGCTCTCCCTGCCTCTCACTTCTGCTCTTTCATTTTCCTGTACTTCTCGTTATATAGTGAAGTAGTTCCTGATCTCATTTCTCCTCCAGCTAAACTTGTCCTGTGTAAGCAGGTGTAAGCATCATGCCTGCCAATGAACTTGTGTCTGAGAGTTTACTTATTGAAATACCTGTTATAAATTACTTTTGTTTTTGGCATTACATAGATTTTTTTAAACTTGAGAATTTGCATATTGAAATGCCTGATATTACTTTCCTTTGGGTATGATATAATATACATTTTATAAAATTAAGTGTGTAAGTAGGTTATATTCTCTGTGAACTTAATTTTAATATAAGAGGAGTAATATATATGTATTTAAATGAGGGGTGTGGCTTTTGATAAGGTTGAGAACTGCTGCTGTATTTATTGCAGTCTTCTGAAGTCGTCATTCTGCTTGTGCACAATCACTTTTGGAGATTTAGAAGCTACTCTCTGTGGAGCAGCTCTTTGCATCTGTCTGTAAAACAGTTCTTCCATACTTGAGCCAAGACCCCTTTCCCTCCATGCCTAATGCCTACTTCTAGGTGTACACCTTGAAGGTCTATTTGTATAAGCCTAAATCCTCTACAAGATAAGTTCCTTGACATATTTGAAAATAGCTGTCATTTCATCCCAACTCTTTCCAGGCTAAACATAACCAGTTCTTTTGACTAATATTCCTAAAATTTAGTTTTATGTCACTTAATCATTCTGGTTACTCCAGTTTCCTTATATTTCTCTTACAGTGCAAGACCCAGAGTTAAATGCAGCCACCTTGATATATTCTAATCTTCAAAGAGGGTGGCACAGAGAACATCATAAACTTTTTTATTCTGAGCTGATTGCATTAGTGTTGTTTGGGGGAGGGGGTGTGCAGTGGAATAGCACATTGGGTATATGGATCTTACTGTCACCTAAAACTGTAAATCATACTCACTTGTGCTCACAGTAAGCTCTAACTCTTTCATTCCTTAGCACCTCACCCATATGTAGAACCTGAGATTCATGGGGGGTAAATTCCACCTTTCTACAGACAGCTGAGGTCTGTCTGAATCCAAATGCTATTTATTCACTATGTTATTTATTCCACTAGAAGTTAATAAGGAGATCCCTATTTTAAAACAAGTTAGTGGTAAATTTACTGATAAAGACAGGGTCTAAGAAGGAATACTGCATTAAACTATTTACAGTCTCCCTTTATGTAGAGGATGGAGGTCAGCTCCCAGCTCTGTGTCGAGGTCAGTCAATCGGTTAGCACATACCTCTTTATAATACAGTGGTTCATTGCTTCCCTTTATCCATTTAATCATATAAGCCTCCACCCATGTCCAGCCCAGTTTTCTCCATCTTATCCATAAGCATACCAAGAGAAACATCAGATAACTTTTAAGTACAATTACACTGTGTTTACCTTATTTCTTTGGTCCTACTATAGCAGCTATGTCCAAGAGGGAAATTAGGTCTATGTAGTTTGGCTAAGCCACCTCTCCCTGAACTTCCTGCCCTCTACCAGCCCTACACTGCAATCACAGCAGGACCACTCAGAAGTCCCAGAGCAGTACACATTCATTCCCAATGGCTTGCACATCCTCATGCTGCCTAATGAGCTTAAATTCTTCTGTCTTCATCATCTGGGAAACTCCCGCTCCTTCAGAGCCCAGCTCCGGCATTACCTGTGCAACTTATATTCACTTGTGCTCACAGTAAGCTCTAACTCTTTCATTCCTTTCTGGCAGAGTTCGTTGCTTTCCCTCTGTGTTCTGCCAATATCAGAGCACTCACCACTTATCTTAACTATTGATGGTTTTCAGTTGCTTGTTCCACCTGAGCTTCTTGGCCTGTGAATACTGTCTTCATCTTTGTGTCTCCAGCCCAGTACTGAATGGTTGGCTTTCTGCGAACAGTCTAGAGCTCAGGGTTCACCACTTCCTCTTCCAAGTCCTTGCCAACCTACCTTTAGTGATCATTTCTAATTTTTTTGCTGGGGATCTGTGTGGTGTTCTCCAGTATGTAATTTGCATAATCCTTTTTCTAGCTATTGTTGAACATGAAAATGTATTTGTCTGTGGTCAGACTTCTGGCACTTTCCACATTTTCAACAATTCCTGACCCTACCAATGATATTTTAGAAAGTTGCTTGCACATTCTCTTCTTAGAGAGAACTTATAAAATGATCTATCTAGCCCAGAGATGGGTCTTCATTTAGAGTATCTGGTTGCTTTGATGCAATCTCTTTGCTCATACTGGTAAGAGAGCACTGAAACTTATATTTGTTTAATTCTTTTCATGTCTAATTTCAGTTCCCTAGGCAAAGAATAATTAAGTAAGAGTTGATGACTTCTCCATTCATTTTTCCATCCATTGGCTTGGACCCATTTCCCCAGGTTGCAGACCACTGGTCTGTTCTTGATCATCACCTGGATTCAGGCATAACTTTTTAGCTCCTCATTGGTGTTAAGTTCTGTTTTCCGTTGTTTGGTTTTTGTGACACACATTTGCTTATTTGGGGCATTATCTCCTGGATGCTCCCCTTATGTATTTGTGGCATACTTTTGTATCTGTTTCTATGTCTTTCTTTCCAGGACTCCTGTTAAAGAGAATATTCAAATTTCTGACTGTGTTTAATGCTGACATTTGAATATTCTTCCTTTGTTATTTTAGACAACAGTGTGGCTTTGAGAAAGACTGAACACCCATTATATTTCTTTTAAGTGGCTGCGCAGAAACAAACATTTTGGTCTGTTCCTTAAATGGTCAAATTTAGTGTGACCAAGCCTCAAAGCATGTTCTTGCCATTATTTCATTTGTGTAATAAAAACATATTTTTGGGAAAACAATTGGACATCATGAGAGTACTATTTCTTTTCCCGCAGTCTGGACTGGTTATACCTGAATGTACAAGGAGCCACTGCATGGTAGATGTGAAGCTAGAAGCCACCCTGGACTGTGTGGGTCCACGCTGGTTGGATATAGTTAGGAAGTCTCCAGTAGCTGTGTGCTTAGATTCTTTCTAAGTGGCACCGGGATCTCAAACAGGGAGCGCTTTGCTGGCAATCCAGACATACTTTGTCTTCAGCACAGCTTTTATGAGGTAAGGATTGTGGATGTGCCATTTTTATTTGAATAATGAACTGAATTTAGGTTTAAATTGACTATCCTGATTTAAGATCACAAAATAAAAATATTTAGATAGAAGATTCATCTTGTACTCCCTCATAAAATTCTTTTTGGTCCGTGATACACCATAAATGGAAGAGACTTGTAATTCAGTGTTCGGATGAATCTTGAGTTTATTAATGTGAGGAAAAGTCAACATTAGGTGAAAGAAGGGCTTTTAAGAAGCCCATTATAACCACTTATAATGGAAAATGTAGTTTGCAATAGAGATTGATTTTACAAGCTCTGGTTCTTCACTGAAGCATGAAGGCTTCTGTGTGTTGCTCTGTGCAAATCACTTTTATAGGATACTTTGCTGATTTCTTTCTGGCTAATCTGTTGATGTGTCTGGAGCTGAAAGGGCTATATCTGTCTTGTTTAAGGAATATAAAAATTCCCAGAAATTTAAAAGAAACCTAAGATTAGCATATTTCTAAGTTATCGAATAGAATATATTAAGAAGAAAAAAGCTTTTCCAGTTCTAAAGAGACGCGGCAGAACCAGATGTTGGTTCTTAGATCATTTAATCCTTTTCTCTTGTGCTTATTTTTGTCAATATTTTTTCACTGGAACTAAATATCTGGCTCAACTTGCAATATAAAAATTTTCCAATTAGATTGTTACGACTTTATTTTTATTCATGAGGGGAAATCTAATAAAGAGAGATCTTCGCATATGGTGGTGTGCAGGAGAAGAACTTTGAAATAAACCACCTGGCCCAGGGCAGGGCAGAGAGCTTGCATTCTGATCCTTCCTGGAGTCTGAGAAAGGCCGGTTTGAGTCTGCATCCCCTGGGAATCCTTGGATTTCTATCAGTTTGCCATACCATTGACCTTACCCCAAGTCCAGATTAGTTTCTTGCTCAGCTTTTATGTGGATTGTCTTCTTAGTTCTATGTTAGGTATTAAGGGAAATATAAGGATAATGTGGAACATGGTTTTTGACTTGAAGGAACTTTCTGTTTATGGCTGGGGAGGCTAAGTGAGGTGGTTTGTCCATTGTCACCCAGTGTATGATGAAGTGTCTCCAGTAAATGATAAGTGATGTGGGGAATAAGCTCCTACGGAAGAGAGAGCAGTGCACTCAAGTGGGCAGGGAAGGCTTCAAAGCAGAACTGGGCCTTCTGCTGGATCTGGTTAGGAGGGGGACTATACAAAAGTTACTTCAAGTTTGGGGAAAGAGTAAAAGATGTGCTCTCAGAGGTCTCAATGACCCAGTCCCCCCAGTGCCAGGTGCATTTGTTTTCACCTGCAGGATTTATGCTGAGGTACGGGTCGCTATTGATTCCAGACCTTTTTTTCCTAGCTCATATCCAAATGCTTCCTGGCTTCACAGTTATTGAAAGGCATTGAAGTGTACACAAAACTGAATCTGTGCTGGTTCAACTGCTCCTTTGAACTAGGGAAACTAGTACCTCTCAGCCTCATTTTAATGGATACCCAACTTGTAATGTGGTTGTAAGGATTGAAAGAGATAAGGTGGGTAATATGTTGGAATGACTTGCAGTAGGCAGGCATTGTGATTCGCTTGCTTTTCCTACCTGGTAGCCACTCTTTCCTTCTTGCCTGAATGAGTCCGGCCCTTCTCACATCTGTACCTATGTGCAGGCATTCTCTCTTTCTGGAATGCTGTCTCTGTCTCCTCTTTTCCTATTAAAATCCTAACTGCCTGAAAGATTGACTTTAACACCTCAGTCAGAATTGAACTTTGTGTCTTTTGGATTCTTAGTAGTATTCTTTGGGACAGCCCCACGTTCCTAACCCTACGTTTCAGTTATTTGCACCTCTCATTTTCCCTGCGTGTTGGTAAACTCGAGGGTGGAGCCTGTGTCAGGGACGTGGAGATAAAGCAGTCAAGAGTTCAGACTGCGTTTCCCACACAGGGCCTTCTGCATAGTTGTCATGGTTGCGGGGTGTTCTCATCATTATGTTGTTTTCCCCCCTTAACGACAACCATATGCCGATGATCTCTAAATCTTTTTCTTTAGCCTGAACTGCACTCCTGTGCTTTGCATATAATCATGTCTGGTGAATGTCTCCAGCTGAGTGTCCCGTGGGCACCTCAAAGACAACATGTCTAAAGCTGATCTTTGACCTGTTTCTGCTCCCCCATCCCACACACAGTCTGACCCTTTCCTGTAGACTGTATTCCCTGTCCCTGAAGCAGCAACTCGGCCATCCTTCATGTCTTCCTTTCCCATGTTGTTTATGTTGAATGAGTCACCAGATCTCAACTGATCTGCCTCCTAAACATTTCTTGAGTTTAGTCCCCCTCTGTGTTAAATACTGCTACCTTCTCTCTGCAGTAGTTTTACTGCAATTTCTTTCTAAAGATCTACTTCATCCTACGCTCAGTTCTTTTAAGTCCCTCTTCTACAATCTGTGCATATCGCCTCCTCGTGTAAAATCCTATGGCAGCTTCCTTTCATGTACATGGGAGATCTTTATTCTCGTGAACCAGCTCTGCTGAGTTTGGTAATGTCTGCTGCGAGTGCTGCCCTCGAGTTCACTGTGATTGCTCGGTGATGTCTGGCAGGTGTGGTGAAGGGAGTGGGCCACATATAATACATAGCTAGGATGAAGTTCAGGCTCCTTAGTGACGTGAAAGGTCTTCCTTGCCCCTGATCCTGACCTTGTCTTCATCCTCAGCTCCCACCATTGCCCCGCTTCACATTTAATCTTGGCGTAGCTGGGGAATGCTGGATTGTGTCTTCTTGCTTTTGTTCCAGCTGATCCTGCTCCCCTTTACCCTTTAACTAGGACACCTCTACTCATCCTTCAGATCTCGGTGTGTGGGGGGAGTGCGTGGGGTGGCCTTGCCCAGGGCTGAGAGTTCTCCCTCTAGGCTCTAGAGGCGCCTGCGCCCATTGACTTGAAATCCTGGATGTTTCCCTCACAGCACAGTAAATTCCATTAGGACAAATATCGTGTCTTATTTATCTTGGGTCTCTGTTACTTACCACACAGTACCTTCCATGTAATATGTATTGCGAATTGTTTATTGAACTGAAATGAATTTTGGAAACAGTTTGCTGAACATACCTTTGCAAGGTATCAAACCCTTTCTGGGTTTAAAGATGGATTTTTAGGAAAGGTTAGTACTCTGCAGAAAATTTAGAATAGTGAATCAGTTAGTAAGTAGACATTGGAAAAGTTTGGGCAGGGGTGTGGTGATGAAAGTGGTATTTACGGAAGATTGATCTGGAGATAACTTTCTATTGTAGGTTTAAAGTGCTGCCGGGGAACACAGGGGAGGGGAGCAGGGGCCGAGGCAGAGGCTGAGGTAGAGGCCAGCATGAGGCCGTTCAGAACAGCTTCCAGAGGCTTTGTGCTTTCACTTCCACGTTCGCGCAGATGGGATGGACTCACTGGCGTGTTCCCGAAAACCAAGTGGGACAGTGATGTTATTTCTATTTCTAAAGAAAGAACATTCCTTTAAAACACCTAACTGATCCCCTTCTCCTAATGTGTAAGACACATATCCATTATTAATTACTGAAAAACTGATGATGAGTTTAAATTGTAAAAATAATGATTAGCTTCTGCATAGCTGGTCTAAACTCTTCCAGAGTCAGAGGTTTTCATTTTAGCACGTTTTGAAATCATTGTTAATTGTGAGGAAAATACTTGAGTTTCTTTTTCTGGCTGCCTTTTCTTTTTCAGTTTATCACCTCCAATCTAATTTCTAGGGTTTTAGTCCCCCACAGGCTTCTCTGTTTAGGCGACTTGTGGTTGTGTTGACTGGTTAAAGCTTATATTCCATTTGTTGGGGGCCATGTAGTTCCACACTGTCTTATTCTCAATACTGGCCATTGTAAGGGTCTTAGTTTACAGTTGCTTTGTTGTTTTTATTACAGGGGTATGACTCATTGATTAAAAAGAAGAACTTTCCCAACTACTTTGCACTTTTGACTGCGTATTATGGATAACAAGGAAGAGAAGAAGGAACGAAAACAAAGTTATTTTGCTCGGTAAGCATTTGCCTTGCAAAATTATATCAGTACTTAAAAAGTTGAGGGGATTTTATACTATTACTTGTCATTTTATGTCTTATGAGTGTTCATAAACAGAGCAGGTAGCCAGTAGAAGTTAAATATACTGTTTCCTTCTCTATAACTTCATTGGTTGAGTTATAAAAATCTATAACACAATTAAAGCCTAATACCTTGTGGGGTATCTATTATTTAATAAGTATTTTTGGTTGAGGAGTGAAAAAGGGGAAGGATTTAAGCAAAGGGAAAACTTATAGACACAGAAAAATAAGAAAGTAAACAAACAAATAAATAAAAAGTATTTTTTGTAGGAATTTGGAATAGATGAAATTCTATCTTTGGTTTCCATGTCATTTTTTTTTTTTAATTAAATACATTTGAATTTTATTGTTGTTCAAGTACAGTTTTCTGCCTTTTCCCCCCACCACCCCAGCCATCCCCACCTTTCTCCCCGGTTTCCAAACCCCCTTGTTTTTGTCCATGTGTCCTTTATAGTTGTTCCTATAAAGCCTTCACCCTTTTCCCCCCAACTATCCCCTCCCCTCTCCAGTTACTGTCAGTTTGTTCTTAATTTCAATGTCTCTGGTTCTATTTAGCTTGTTTGTTTGTTTTGTCCATGTCATTTTTAAAGCTTGAACTCGTCCAACTTATATGCATTCGTTGGTGTCTGGTACAAGTGATCTAGTATATAATCAGTTATTGTTTACAGATTTAAGCACCCATATGGAAACCACTCACTAAACACAATAAAATGTATGATATGCTAAAACATTTCTACATCATTTTGATCATTGGAATGTTTTCAAACTCAGAGTGAGAACATAAGCTTAAAATGATCATTATGGTCTCCTAAACTGAAATGCTTCTTAGGAACAGAATTCAGGCTCACCACATCCCAAAACCCAATTTACACTCATTAAAGAGGCATTTCCTGTTTTCCAAATATAAGCCTTGGAAACCAACAATCAAAGCTCTTTGTTCATGTTTTTATCCAGAAATTAAGCTAGGTTTTAGGTTGTTAATGGGAAAAGGAAGGATATGAATATTTAAGGAACTACTTATTATGTGCCAAGTACTTACTATTTTATTTATCTTCACAATAAACCTGTATCTTAGGTTTTCTCCCTATTTTACCAATGAGGTAGTTAAGACTCAGAAATTATTTTGTCAGTTTCATGCCATATAAGAGTCAGTATTCAAATACGGGGTTGTTTCCAAAGGGTGGGTTCCAATTTGTAATAATAGACCCTTAATGAGAGATTTTGGAAAGTGAAAGTAGTGTTTTTCACTATTAAGATTATAGAGAGTAAAAAGATTGTTTGGATAAGGAAGACATCAGACATCAAATGGGTGAAATATTATAAAGATATGACACTTAGAATAAATGAGAACTGTGTAGTGATTTTTAAACACACTTTATTTTGAGATAATTATAGATTTGCACGTAGTTGTAAGAAATAATACAGAGATCCTATATTCCCACAATGGTAGGACCTTACATAACTATCCTATAATACTACAACCAGAAAATTGACATTGATACAATCTACTGACCTTATTCTGATTTCACCAGGTTTCACAAACTCTCATTTGTGTATGTTTATGTGTTATGTGTATTTATTTTGTGCAGTTTTTATCACATGGGTAGGTTTGTGTGGCCACCATCACAATTGAGATGCAAAACAATTCTGTCAAAAAGATCCCATGTGCCACCGCTTTGTCGTCATAGTCACCCCCTTTCCTCTGTCCTCCACCCCTTACAATCCCTAATCTGTTTTCAAGCTCCGTAATTTGAGATTTCAAAAAATTACATAAGTGGAATCATATAGTATGTAACCTTTTGAGATTAGATTTTTTTCACTTAGTAAAATTCTCTTGATGTCTCAGTTCGTTCAGACAGCTGTAACAAAATATCACAGACTGAGTGGCTTGTAAACCACAGAAATTTACTTCTCATAGTTCTAGAGGCTGGATGTCTGAGGTTAGGGTCCCAGCATGGTCAGGTTCTGTTTCTGGTAAGAGTCTACTTCTTGGTTCGTTTCAGGTCACCCTCTTGCTGTAACCATGCATAGTGGAAGGGCAGGGAGCGTTCTTGGGCCTTTTCTTACAAGAGAACTGATCCCATTCATGAGCGATCCACCCTCATGACCTAATCACCCCCAAAGTCCTACCTCCCAGTACTATTACCTTGTGGCACATTAAGTTTCAACACATGAATTTTGGGGGGAATACATATATATTAATAGTTTGTTGCTTTTTATTGCTGAGTAGTATCCCATGGCTAGAATGTATCATGATTTTTCAGTTCACCCATTGAAGCAAGTTAGGGTTCTCTCCAGTTGGGGACTGTTACAAATAAAGCTGAGAGATCAGTATATCAGTGTTCCTGTTTGAAATAGTTCTATTTAAAGCAACATGTTATTTGTGAACTGCTGTAAGGATACAGCCTCAATAAAAGAGGAAGATGTGGCCTTGTTCATTTTTTGTTTTAAAATGTTTGGGATATTAAAAGATATATTCAAAAAGGAAGGAGAAGCAAGGCCCCTTTAGATTATTTCTGTTTTCTGTATATTCCTGAGCCTTATCTAATAAGAAATAATAGGATGATAGGATCATCTGTGTACAAGATTTTGTGCGAATGTAAAAGTTTAATTCCACAAGGTGAATGCCCAGGAGTAAAATTGCTAGGTCAAATGGTAAGTGTACACTTAATTTTGTAAGAAACTACCATAATCTTTTCCAGAGAGGCTATACCATTTTACATTCCTTCCCATCAGCAATGTATACATGACCAAGTTTCTCTGAGGCCTCATCACCATTTGGTATTACCATTCTTTTTTACATTAGCCATTCTGATAGGTGTGCAGCAATATCTTATTGTGGTTAAATTAACATTTCTTTAATAACTAAAGAAGTTGAACGTCTTTTCATGTGCTTATTAGTCATCTATCCATCTTCTTTGGGACAATGTCTTTTCCTGTGTTCTAATGGGATTTTTGTTATTGTTGTTGTTGTTGTTGTTGTTAAGATTTGAGAGTTCTTTCTGCATTCTAGGTAGTGCTGGTCCTTTGATATGTGGTTTGCAAATATTTTTCCCCAGTCTGTAGCTTTCCTTTTTATCTTCTTAATATTGCCTTTTGCAAGAGCAAGAGTTTTTAATTCTAATGCTATTCAATTTATAAGTTTTTTCTTTTATGGATTGTGCTTTTGATGTCAAGTCTAACAACTCTTTGCCCAGCCCTGGATTTTTTTTCATAAAAGTTTTATAGTATTATTGTATATTAAAGTCAATAGCCAGCTTGAGTCATTTTTTTATATGAGATATGAGTTTATGTAAGAATTCTTTTTTGGCTTAATGGGTACCCTAAGTAGTGATTTCAAAGGCGGTAGTGCCTTCTCAGTCCGAATCCACAATTGAGTCCCATAGTAAGGGTGACTTGTGAAAGTCATGAACGACTTGTGAAAGTCAACCACTTCTTGTCCCTAAGGTGTAGAGTTAGAGGAGTCCCTGAAACTGGGAAGGCAAGATCAAACTGTTCTG
Source organism: Glossophaga mutica (assembly GCA_039655065.1). Classification (NCBI taxonomy): domain Eukaryota; kingdom Metazoa; phylum Chordata; class Mammalia; order Chiroptera; family Phyllostomidae; genus Glossophaga; species Glossophaga mutica. Next base: position 183,107,656 of record CM077306.1, read on the forward strand.
AAAAAACAGCATAGTTTTTCAACTCACAAATGTCAAAGTTAGCCGTCATGCTTGCTTCGGTCTCTTGTGAAAAGTATTCTAACAATGAAGAGCAAAGCATATCAAAAAGTGAAGTGTGACCTTAGAAGCACAGAGATAGCCGGATAAGGACAAAAATCAGTGGTTGGTCAATGTGATTATTTGCCAGGAACTGAGAAGAGGAAAACAGACAAATAGACAAACCCATAGTTTATAGTGCAATGACAGCCAAAAATGGTCAACCCCTTAAAAGCAAATAGCAAACAACAACAACAAAAAGCTTTGTTATCAGAAAAAGGCAGCCAAAGTCCTAAGTCTTTTCAAATGCCTCCTGACTAAACCGTGGCATTCCCTACAATCAGTTACTGTTAAAACCTACTTGAAAGCTGGTTTCTGACAACACAGGGCAGATTTCTCCGGAGCAGTGTGTTTAAGGGCAGTCCCACCAAGATCTCCAGAGAAGAATGTGAAGTCAGGCAAAGGGCAAGGCCACACTGCTGCAATCACAGATCTCCAGGAGTGTGCAGAGATCAAAAGGAGGTTTCTCCTGGCTTCTGCCAGCTACCACACTACATATCTGAAACCCTAACCATTGCTCTTAAACTCTGTTCACCCCTCCCCCCCATCCCTTTTTCCTTAAGAGTAGTTACTAGGAAGTAGCCTGTTTTCTCCAGGCACTATTTTACCCTGTGTCTTCATCAACATCGTGTGATTGTTGTGCTTGGGAAATCTTTTACCCACCTCCTTTGTTGACGTTTCTCTTTCTCTCTCTGAATTCAACATCGAAGAAAGATAAGCTTAAGGACCCTATTTTAATAATTTTGGATTGAAATTAACCATTTGAGGATCACGCAGTACTTCCTTTTTTATAATTTATCTTGAAATATACCTTTGTAACTCTAAATGGAAAGTACATTTATTCTGGATAAACCCTAAGGGGTCTGAGGATCTCCTGGCCTGGCCCACCTGCTTTTCAGGATCTTCAGTGTTGTTTTGTACCAGTAGTTTATTCCAGATTGAGCAATTCATGAGACATTCTTCCATGCATTTCCAAAGAATTCATACATATGTTACTGTGTTATATATGTGTGTATCAATTCCTTGATACTTGGTAGGTCTTGAAACCAAATGAAAAACTGAATTATTGAAGCAAGTCATGCTCCCTGAACTGTCCCCGGGAGTGATCGTTATTTCCTGTGGCCCCTGTGCCCTCTTCCTTCCTCTCATAGTTAAAGGCAGGTGTTGTCTTCCTGCAGTGCCTCGTAGGGCTCTGTTCCACACTCATGCTGGCATTACTTGGCTTTGTAGAATTTAGGGCCCATTTAGTGATTTTTCTGTGGATCCCGTTATACTCCGTATGTGCATATGAAAATTCTTTAAGAACATCTTTTTCAGGATCAAAGGTTAATTTAGGATATCAAAAAAAAATTATTTTTTGATTTTCAAGTTCTTTATTAAGGAAAAAATCAAGAATAATGTAAATATTAGACTTAGTACATAAATATACTACCCTTTTTTATTTAATGATTTTTATTGTATGTTTTTCATTGCCGTTTAGTAGTTAACCCAAAGTGGTGTTTCCCCCTCTGATAAATCTGAGAGGGTGTGTGAATAGACACTGAGGGTTAGAAACCCCTCGGAGACTGGTGTTCATTTTGATCCCTCTCCCTACCCTTGCCGGCCCCTCCCTCTCTTTTCTGGTTATCAGGAAAAGCACCCACACCTGCCACTTGTTCTCATCTCTTACCCAGCCCCTGCAGAGCCAGGAATAGGCAGCAAGAAGGGGATGATGCTCTTCTTTCCACCTCAACCCCCACCCCAAAGATGCAGACTGGAGAACACATCTCGGCTCCCATCCCCACTCCTTGGTCATCTCCCACTTCAGTCTCGAGCCTTTGCCCTGGCAGTTCTGCAGCCTGGAACCTCCAACCCATCCGCAGAATACCTAGTGATTGAAAATCACTCAGTGTACAATGTTGGCCAAGTTTTCTAAACTCCTTCATGTGGTATTTCTTCCATTTTTAAACGTGGCTAATAATAACCCACTAACATGAAGACTTCAAAGAAGAAAACATCCCAGCTGGAACCAGGAGAAGTCACAGTGAAACCCAGCAAAGAGGACCAGAGCTGAACCAGTTCTGTCCCTTGTCCACACTGATAGAAGTTTGACCTCTTTTCAGGGAGGAAGAGCTAGAGACTGATATTTGACCACTGGTCTATCATTTATTTATTTATTTTATTAAATATATAATAAGGTATATAGCTCTCTTGTCTAAGCAAAAGCAAACCAAGATGGCTATTAAGATTGATGGGACGTACAAAGTGTCTGACACAGTGAGTACTCAGTCACTCCTGTAAAAACAAATCATTCCTGACCTTAGTGGCTATGCCTACCTACACCTTCCTGTTCACCCAGAAGAATCCTCATTTTAATACCCTACTCCCATCCCTGTTGTTCAGATCAGGGAGGCAGGAGCAATTATAACAATGCAAAGTAGAATCGTAGTTTCCCTAAGGCACGTTGTTACGAGCACAGCTAGGTTCTGGAATATCATGAAGTCCAATTATGTTGTCCAAGGGGCTCTCAGTAATCTTACCCACCCTTTTATTTAACAGTTGGACCTTAAGTCCACGAGGAGAGATTGTCAATGATGTCTTGGCCCCATACCAGGGCCCTTTGTATATATGTGTATCCATTTCACAACACCATTTCCTATATATAAAATACATAAACTACTAATCAGAGCCTCACCACTGGTGTTGCTTGATACAATCTCATGGCTCAATTAGTTTGCCAAGAGACCCTGACCCCTTTGCCCTTGGGGTGGTCAGAGACATAGGCTGGTCACCCTTGGCCATGAGCAGCATCTTACCCCAGAGTGCAGTATATGTATCATCTTCTTCTGTACATGCTTTGATGTGATAAGGGTTGGGAGAAGTGGTCCGGATCATCTTCATCAGGAAGCTGTCTCTTTGTGATAGGCCTGTGCTAAGAATTAATACACCACATTTAGAGAAGAACCTTAGTATGTCCAAGACTTGAAGAGAAACTTTATTATTACCAGTTTTTGGAGATACCCAATACAGAAATATTTTTACCCTCAAATAGGTCCTGTCATTTGGCTTTTGTTAATCCTGGCAGCATAACATTAATTTACAGCAATATAAATTAATTTGCAGAAATGCATCCTGGATTTTAGGAACCTAAATTATAAGCAACATTTTGCAAAACAACTTGTTCATAACTTGATGACATCCCATGTTATTTGTCTTGTCAACTCAATCCATCCGTGACATGGTTTATGTCAGAGTATTGACCCACCAACGCAGCAGGAAACATGCATCCTAGCTACCCCAGCTGTGTAAGTCCGGGTTTTTGTATTACAGTGATCCACTTTACTCTCGGGGATTGTGCCTTGTCTAAACAAGTTGCTGCCCATGATAGAAATAAATGCACACGTGCATTCAGACACAAAACGTCAGCTTGCCCTCTTGGTATAGTATAGCGTCTAAGGTTCAGCGGAAGAAGTCGCCTGGATGGGTGTGGCTGGTTAATCTGCAGTACGGCTGAGGACAAGGGGTGCTTCCCCTTTCCAGCCCCACAGAGGCAGTCTTTGAGCCCCAGGAAAAAGCTGTCTCTTTGTGATAGGCCTATGCTAAGCTTAATACACCACATTTAGAGAAGAACCTTAGTATGTCCAAGACTTGAGGAGAAACTTTATTATTACCAGTTTTTGGATTAGACATTCAATCAGATTGCAAGTTTTAATTGAGTTGATATATGAAAAGCAAATAAAACCATTTGAAGTGCTTAGTAATTGTTAGACTATACCTTCTTTGTATTTGGTTAATACTTTATTCTCTCAGTTTCACAATGCCAACTGATTCTAATAAAACTTAATAATAGCATTTTGTTAGTACTTTATAGAGTGCTTTCACATGCATTCTGTCACTTTTGCCACACAATGATCTTATGAGTGGATTTAAATGCAGATGATGAATGTATAGTTCAGGAAGTTAAATAACTTGCCTTAAGTCACTTAGCCTTCGAATGGAGGGTCTGAGCCTGAATCCCAGTATACTTTGTATCTCTTATTATTTTTTTCTCTTCTCTTCTTTGCTTTGCGCTTTTTCTTTTTTTTTTCTGTTTTGGTATGGGCATAGTTCTCTATGTTAAGTATTTTTTAATTTTAATTTTAATTTTTTTTATTGTTATTCAAGTACAGTTGTCTCCATTTCTTCCAACCCCAGCCATCCCCACTTCCCACCCTCGATTCTACCCCCTTTGGTTTTGTCCATGTGTCCTTTATAGTTGTTCCTGAAAATCCCTCCCCCTTTTCCCCCCATTATCCCCTCCCACCTCCCGGCTGGTTACTGTCAGTTTATTTTTTTCATTCCATGTCATCTCAGTTTAACTTGCATTAAACATTAATTTTTACTTTGTCAGAAAGGGAGATTAGAACATGGTGTTAGCACCATAATATGGTAAGTAGAAAAAAATGTATATGGGTTTGGAAGTAGAATATTTTAGTTGACTCTACTGAAAGCCATATGTCTAAGAACCATACCAGAAAACCTTGTTGCTGTTAGGGACACATGCCTGTAGTGACCCACTGCATTGCCCAAGAACACTTTTGTATGTGATCTAAATAGCTCTTGTTTGTTTATGTGTTTATAGTCAGTTTGCCCCCAAATGGGCCATTTGGAGCGTGGAGACTCTGTTATAGTTCAGTAACTCCTTCCTGTGCCTTGTTAAATTGTTAAATTGTGGTTGGTGCATAATGTGTTAAGTGTGTATGTGTGTTTTGACTAACTGAGAGAATGGTTTGTGAGTCTTAATTTTTGTCATTGCAAACTTTTCAGTATTCAGCCATTTTATTAACTTTAAAGATGATTAAGAATATTTTAAAACCATTTCCTGTGAAAAAGCTGTTTGTGCCTTATTTGAAAGTATTACCAATTAAACTCTTGTATGAGCTGTAATGTTGTTAAGGTTTATGTTTCCTATTTTCTTGATTGAATTCAGATTAGGTAGCTCTTAAGGGAACATTTACATATTGTTTGTCATTCATTTATGGGAAAAACATCCATGGACAAGTTTGATCTGATAATGTTTGCAGGAAATCATTAACTTTTTCCTACAGATTAAAAAAGGCTTATAAACCTTTACACAGTCAGAGTTAGACTCATAGTTTTTGCTACATCTTTAATGAACAGGAAGAGTTACTTGATTTAATTCTATGTAGAGTACTGCTTTCAGTCTGTAGATTACAAACCCATTGGGGAGTCATGAAATTAATTTAGTGGATAGGAACCAGCATTTTTTTATGGAATGGAATGGAATGGAATAGATTATCTGGACTAAGCTAGCCTGATTGGAAAATATCAGTGTATTGTATTTAGTCATACATACTTAAATACTTATATTTAAATATGATAAAAAATGACTCACTGATTTAGAGAAGTCCTTAGTGGTTAGTTCACTAGAAGTGAGGTTATTTTTTCCTCATTGAAAAAATGAAGTTCTTTGAAAATTGTTGATCTAACACACATTAACCAGTTGTTTATAGATAGCTGTACATAAAGTACCTGTTATATAAATAACAGTGGTACCTCAGTACTCATCACAATTCAATCCACAACTCCTGATGAGTGCCAAAACCAATGAGTACCAAACGATGAAGCATTTTCTCTTGTGGGGTGACCTTGTGACTTACGCAAGTTCTGGCAAGTGCATCCCGAGCACGCGCAGTGTGCTGAAACATTTTTTTTCTCATCAAAGTGTGATGGGTACAGGGTTTGACAAGTTTGGAAGCCCATGAGTGCCAAGGTATGACTATATTTTCCCATAGTGAGTGCAGTGTAATGGGACCGTATAAAACTCATTTCAAGGAACAATGATAAGCATGCCTTCATGTAACCTAAAATTCCAGGTTGGCCTGGACTGCCCGAGACAGACCTAATGAGAGTGTAACCTCCAAAAAGCACCAGGTGGAACTAACGTGGTGGCAGAGTCTGGGCAGCTTCTGTGGGGGGCCTCCTGCAGGTGTCTTCTCCGTAGAACTGCTGCCTAGCTGCAGGGACTTGGTTATAGTTTTCATTTCTCCAAAATCAGAATAATAATGGTGCTTATTAGATTTTTGAGAGGACTAACTGGATTAAAATATATAAAGTCGTTAGAATAGGCACTAATGAGAAATAAACACTAATGAATTTTAATGTAAAATTACACTGCCTAAATGAGCAACAGAAGAATTAATGAGAAAAAGCAAGAATAAATACATAGGCACAAATTTTGTGTAAATTTTCAGGGAGTTTACATATCCCTTGAAACGTGTCCACAGACCTGCTCTAGTCACAGCCTTCAGTGAAAGATCCCAGGCTCCAGAATCCGTACACGGATAGGATGGGAGCACGTGAAAGGGATCTAAGCTGCCCTCCTTTTTAAATGTTGTTGCTGACAGCTGACGACGGTTTCAGCTGAACCGACTCCTGAATTTGGACCTGAACTTGGCACTATTAACCTAAGATACTTTGTCACATGCATTTGAAACCTCTCACTGTTGCTGGTACAGGGACTCTTCAGCAAGAGAAAATTAAATTCCGAACCAGAGTGTGCTTTGTGTTCACAGCCCTGGACACTTTTTAGCTCATGGTTGTAGTCCAGCTGTTGGTGATTTTAGGAGAAACTCCCCCCCCCCCGCCCCCCGCTGAAAATTCATATCTGAACATTCCAACAGTCGTCACCTCCTCCACCATCATCAGTCAAATGCTGATTGCTTATCCTCCCACTCATCCTCCCAGATTAGTCTTCCTGAGCCACAGTGCAAATACATCACTTCTGCATCCCAAATTCTCTCTTGGAGTTAAGGTTCTGCATACTATGGCTCATTCCCACCTTTCTGTCTTTATCTCCTACTTTGATTTTTTCTGTAAATGCCTTACACTTTGTCCCCTCAGAGCTTTGCTTTCATTATACAAAGAACTGCTCTTCACTGTCCTCTCCTTAAAAACCGTGATATCAAACCCACGACTCTGGCAAAGCCATCTTTAATTGTGACATTTTCTCCTTGAGGCCTTTCTTATTAGATTTAATCCTTCACTCCCACCCTCACCTAGAGGTGCCATCTTCTGCCACTGGGCTCAGAGGGCATTGCTAGGCTTCCTTTATGCCTTCTTTCTCTTCGATCCCTTAAATCAGTTTGTCTTTGAATATGCCCAGTAATAACACTCTCATCTCTGCACTGTTTGACAGTTATTGTTAGTTTTATTTTTCATTTTTATATTCCTCATAAAGCCTAACTTCATGCCCTGTACCTAACAGTCATTTACCATGAGTGGTCGCTAACATTTACTATGTAACGGAGACTGATTTGCATAGTCAGGTAATCTCATAATCACCCCAGGAAGTAGATAGGTCCTGTAGATAAGGGATAGATCCTAGCTACCAATAAAGATGCTAACCTTGATAGATGATATGTAATTTGTCCAGGGTCATACAACTATGAAGCGGCAGATCCAGGACTCAACCCCAGGTGCCTTACCTCACAGCCCATGTTCTTAATTTTTATGAGCGTTGAGTTGAATTTTATAGAACCTTATTAGTTATCTCTACAAGGGTGAGACTCCCTGATCTAAATGATTAAATGCACTAAACATATTTTCTGATTTTCAGTGGAAAGAAATTCTTAGGAACTTTTGAATAAACCAGGGAATTGCTACTCTTTCAAGAAACTTTGAAAGTCCCTGCATACCAACAAAAATATCCTCAATCTTTTGACATTTCTGTATATTTTGGGGATGAGGCAAGAATTCTCTGGTGCCCCTAATGTTTCCTCCTAGATTCAGAGTTGGAGACTCTACCCGCTGAAATTCTCTTAGCGTTGGCACTTCTGTTGTAAAGGTGGTGACTTCCTTCTGGTGCTTGGGCCAAAGGGCATGTGGTTGTGCATTTTTATTTTCCTTTTTTCCCCTCATTTACCATTTCAAAGAAAGGTTGCATAAACAAAATGGTTAATATCCCATTTTTTTCCTGTTCTCATTTTGTGATGTATGACGTCAGTGAAAGTGCAGGAGCCCTCCCTACTTGTTTTAGGTTTTTGCTTCTCACAAATAAAAATGGTAATGAAAAGGATAACAGGCCAGGTTGAAGAAGACTGAGCAAGACACAGGGTGGCCTGCAGTTTTGCAAATGTGATTCAGGACCAAATAAAGCCGCTGATGTGTTAGTACGATAGAGCATGAATCTAAGTGTCCTGGGGACAAGAAAGGGAGATGATTAAGTTGGATTGAGGGACCCCCTGGGCCTCTTTCCACAGCATGACAGGATCTAGCCATCTGCTGAAGCAGAAGGTGGTGGGGAGCAAGAAAGAGGTCCTTCCTCAGTAGTTCTGTTACTACAGTTGGGCAACTGATTTCACTTGAAGAAAAATCAAAGATGCCTGTGAGGTGGGGATATTAGGGATTGAAATGAGAAATATAGCTTGATAATTGTGACCTAAGAGCTGTTTAGGTGTGAATTGAGAGTATGAAGTAAATATAAATGTAGACAAAAAAATGTGGATTACATCAATTTTAAATGGTATTGATGAGTATATTTAGCAAACAGTTAATTTAGAGACCTGTTATTCATGCTTAAATATTCTTTTCTATTGGGTTGGCCAAAAAACCTGCTTAGGTTTTTTTCTCATAAAATAAAAGACATATTTTTCATTTTCACCAATAACTTTATTGATTTGGAACTTAATTGTATTTCTAAATCACTCTATGACATTTAAAATTCGGTTTGCACATATATTTTCAGTAACACATCTGTTGCACAAAGCAGAGTAGAATCAAAATTGATTAATCCCACTTGAATAGGTGGAGTGATTTAAATCCAGTCACTGTGTGGATGATTTGAACTAAGTCACTAATCATTCTATTCCTTATTTCCTTTCTATGTGAGACGATCTTACTGTTGATTATGATGCATGTTCTTCACACGTTAGAGCCAGAAGAGCTTTTGGTTGTAGAAGTTGCATAATTTAAAGCAGATGAAATTTGATATTTCAGATTAATTTTGTTAGCACAGCAGAAAGCACAGCTGAACAATAATTTGGTTATTTCATTTTCAGAAGGTAATTGAAGCAGATGTTGGTGGTGAGGTCACTGGGCACTGAGCCGTCTCCCTTTCAATGGCTGCATCATTTTTTAAGGGTGGGGTATTACCTTTTCCTCTGCTAAATCAACCACTTTCACTGGATAGTTTGAGAAATTTAATTTTTTTTAACCAGAACTCTGAGCTTATATAATCAGGACTTTGGGTTTCTCTTTTTAATAAAAGTAGATGTATTTTAAATGTAAAAATGATTTATGTATATACACATATATGCAAATATATAATTTTTCTTGTATGAGTATGGATTTTTAAGTACAATATCTCACATATCTCATCTTTAAGGACAATTTGTACTTTAAGTCATTGAAAGTTTATAATAAAAGTAAACATTATTCATTGAATTAGATTATTCTAATTCATTATTCATTGAATTATGAATCTAATACACATAATGTTTACCTTATTTCTGTTTTTTTAAGAAAAATAATATTTTAATTTTACTCTTTTAAAACACAATTATAGACTAATGGATTTATGTATTTGTTGGACACTGCATAACTTTTATGCTAGAATCAGATTGGTTACTAGCTGGTGAAAGATGAACACCATATGATCTCACCTTTAAGTGGACCCTAATCAACAAAACAAACAAGCAAGCAAAATATAACCAGAGACATTTCTGTTTATTTTTAATGCAGAGGAATAATCTTTCTCTAATTTTGAATAAATGACCATTTTGGTTTTTATATTTTCTGATGAAAGTGGATACTTAAGATATCTCCAGTTCTTTGACTTAATCAAATGTAACACATTATTAGGGTCACATAATGTTCAATTTTACATAAATTAGTGTATTATGGGAAAAAATCTTTTACATCACTTATATCTCAGATAGACCTTATGTGCCTGTACCTGTTAAGCCCAGATGGTACAGTAGTGAACTTAATAAATATAGGCTGTGCTCTTAGAGATTACTTTTCCCAAAAACATTAAAAAAGTAAACACATACATGCATATGTCATTAGAAATTGCGGTGTTTGTTATGAGGGAAAATAACAGGATGTTCTGAAATAATTGCAAGGGCAGGATCCATTTTAGACAGAAGTGATGTTCAAGGAAGACCTGCTGGAAAAGTGGCAAGTAAGCTAATCTTCAGTAGGAGCAGAATTTGCCAGATGACCCATGTGATTAAGAAAAGGGCTGGGAGGAAGGACAGGAGGAGATTGTTCTAAGCAGCAGAGACATTTAGACTCAAAGATTTTAAGGTGGGAAAAAGCTTGGCAGGTTCCTGGATCCGCAGGAAGGCCAGTGTGGCTGCAACAGGGTGCTTTCAGGGAGGACAGCGCAAGAAGGGGGAGAGGCTGGGTGGGCACATCATGAAGGGCCTTCGTGTCCCTGTTTAGGAATTTGGGTGAAGCAACTGGAGGAACAGAGGTCTGTGCAGTGAAATAGGAAAACTAGAAATTAAGAGTGTTGAAAGGGAATCTCAGGAATTTAAGTTGGGATGTGCTATGTTTGAGATGCATGTGAGGCATCCCATTGGATGTCTGCATAGGTGGGTAAGTGAATTCACAGGAGGAGTGAAAACAGAGTGATCTGGTCTGAGGTAGAAATTGAAGAGTTGTTGGACCCAGCCAAGGGGATCATATAGGGAGAGAGTATAAACTGAAAAGAGAACAGAACAAAGGGATGGGGAGCAGAACTGGGTAACTCCAAAAATTCATGGTCTGGTAGGATGAAATCCAAAAGAGGTGGAATCACAGAAGCCAAGAGAAGAAAGCATTTCAAGGAGGAGAGAATGATCAGCAATTTTCAAAGCAGTGAGAGGTAAATGAAGATACGGACTAAAAAGTATCCATTAAGTGTGACCAGTGGACGTCACTGGTAATTGAAGAAAAGCAGTTTCAGTACAGGGGTGGGAGCAGCCAGTTTAAAGTCAATAGGAAGTCAGGGAATGGAAACAGAACTTCTTGGCAGTTCTTCTGGGAACTTGGCTGGGAACGGAAGCCAAAACTTAGGGCCATTTAGGGAGCAGATGTGGAGGTCAAGGAGGGGTAGGTTTTTTAAAGAGAAAGGAGAAAGGGGAGGTGTGCAGGGGTGTCCAGCCTTTCGGAGTCTCTGGGCCACACTGGAAGAAGAAGAGTTGTCCTGAGCCCCACACTGAATACACAAACACGAACGAAAACTGATGAGCAAAAAAAGGTTTTAAGTAAATTACATTTTTGTGTTGGGCCGCATTCGTGGCCATCCTGGGCTGTATGCAGCCTGTACACCATGGGTTGAACATCACTGTTAGCTGATGCGGATGATCCATCATTAGATGGGTCCCTCCAAGAGGTCAGCTTGAGGACCAACCCTTATGTAAAGTCAGGAGGACATCAGCAAGGCGATGAAGTAGGACTTGAGCCATGCCAGGTTGCCTGCACCCTGCCCACCCAGGCCCTAAGAACATGTTGAAAAGTGTTATTTGTGTATGTCTGTGATGTACACTCTTTTTTTTTAATGATTGCTCATTTTGTGCCAAGTGCTTTACAAATATGACCTCATTTAACACTCAGAACAACCCGTGAAGTCGATAATGGTAATCTTTCTCATTCTGACAGACTAGGAAACAGTTGGAGTGATTTAGTAACTTCTCAAGTTACACAGCTAGCAAGTGATGGTGCTAGGATAGCTTCCCATTTGTGGCTAACTCCACGGCCTTTGTTATTAACTATCTCCACAGGGTCCTTCAACAATATATAGAATTAACTAGAAGAAATCTGTTCCATAATAGAAATTTTCACTTTTATCTCTTCAATTAAAACTCTAGAATTTTTAACAAAAGTTTTTATAACAATAAAAAATATTATAATGGACACTCCTTATAATATGTATCCAAAGGTAGTTGTAGAATTCCTAAGTGTTTAAGGAATTAAGGAAGTGTTTAAGGAATTTAAGGTTTCCGAGTAGAACTTTTGCATATTGTTTTAAGAAACAGATGTACAGTGTTAGGAATTAGAGTACCTTGGTGGTATTAACTGTTTTCCTTATGATACAAATTTTTAAAATAAACTATAATTGTCTGGATTTTTTTGAGATCTAATTGACATATGACATTTTATTCAGCATAATGATTTGATATGTGTATATATTGTGAAATGATCAATGGCTTGCTAGTTGTTTTAGCAAATTATTTGAACCCAAGGAGGGGGTGTGGGTGTGAGAAACTAATTTATAGCCAGTTGGTCAGAAGTCAGATAACAACCTGGACTTGCAGTTGGCATTCTGAGTTGGAGGGGGTCATTGCAGTCTCCATTCTGTAGCCAGTTGGCCAGAAGCACAGGAGACATGGCCTTGTGTTTGGCCTCTGAAGTGTGTGTTTGGAGGGGTGAGGAGAAGGGGCAGTCTTGCAGGGAAAAAACCCCTCAAAGTATAGGCGTGACATTAAGAATAGTGGACTTGGCAAAAGCCCCCGAGTAGCAAAAGCAATCTTGAAAAAGAAGAACAAAGTTGGAGGAATAATGCCATCAAACTATACTATTGATGAGGTCATAGTAATGAAAAACAGTATGGCACTGTCATAAAAACAGACACGCAGATCAGCGGAACCGAACAGAGAGTCCACAAATAAACCCATGCCGTTACAGTCAGTTAAGTATGACAAAGGAGGCAAAAACATGCACAGGGTAAACTTAGGGTAGTCTTCAGTACATGGTGTTGGGAATATTGGACAGATGTACAAAAATATGAAACTTGACCACCTTCCTACACCATATACAAGAGTAAACTCAAATGGATTAAAGACTTAAATGTTAGACTTAAAGCCATAAAAATCCTGGAAGAAAACATAGGCAGTGAAATCTTGGACATTTCTTGTAACATTTTTTCTGATATGTCTCTTCTGGCAAGGGAAAGAAAAGAAAAAAATAAACAAATAGATCTATATCAAACTAAAAAGATTTTGCACAGCAAAGGAAACCATCAACAAAATCAAAAGACAACCCACAGAATGGGAGAACATATATTCATCAATATATCTGAACATATTCATCAGTATATCAACATATTCATCAATTTTGTATCCAAAATGTATAAAGAACTTTTAAAACTCAACACCAAAAAAATAAACAATCCAATTAAAGAATGGGCAAAAGACTTGAATAGACATTTCTCCAAAGAGGACATACAGATGGCAAATAGACATGAAAAAATGCTCAGCATCACCAATCATCAGAGAAATGCAAGTTAAAACCACAATGAGATATCACCTCACACCTGTCAGAATGGCTGTCATCAGTAAACTGACAAGTGTTGGAGAGGATGTGGAGAAAAGGGAGCCCTCGTGCACTGTTGGTGGGAATGCAGACTGGTGCAGCTACTATGGAAAGCAGTATGGAATTACCTCAAAAATTATTCAATAAAAACAGAACTGCCTTATGACCTAGCAATCCCACTTTTGGAAATTTATTCAAAGAAACTCAAAACACCAATTTAAAAGGATATACTCGTATGCACTCTATGTTCATAGCACGTCTATTTACAGTAGCCAAGATCTGGAAGCAGCCCAAGGGTCCATCAGTAAATGACTTGATAAAACAGCTGTGGGACATTTACACAATGGAATACTACTCGGCTGTAAAAAATGAAGGAAATCTCACTCTTTGCGACAGCATGGATTATGATGGAGAACATTATGCTAAGTGAAACAAGTCAGTCAGAGAAAGACAAATACCATATGATTTTCACTCCTATGTGGAATTAATGAACAAAAGCAACTAACGTTCAAAATAGAGACAGACTCAGAGAGAGCAGGCTGACAACTATTGGTGGGGGCATGTGCTGGGTGGGGAGGGTGGAGGGATTGAGAAAGAAAACTCATGGACACAGACAGTAGCATGGTGAGTGCTGGGAGGAGCGGGTAGGGAGAGGTGGAGGAGCGTAAAGAGGGGATAACGTGATGAACAAAGACTTGGGGTGGTGAACACAATACTGTGTACAGACAATGTGTTGTAGAACTGTGTACCTGAAACCTGTGTAATTTTGTTAACCAGTGTCACTGCAGTAAATGCAATAAAAAGGAAGACGAATAAAGAATGTGGACTTGGGATTCATATATGAACTTTATTTCTTGACTCCTGTTTCCCCTTCATTCTCTGGTGCCACACTGAGCTCCTGGGAGGTGGTTTTAGACTCTCATGGGGGGCGGTGCAGGAAGATTGGTGCAGCTTTAGCCCTATATCTTCCTGGGTAGGAAAGAGTGAGTGTTTTCTGGTAGCTCATTCAGTTCACCTCAGAGTTGCCCCTGTTGGACTTCCATGAAAACTCTGACTTGGGGAAAGGAGCTCAGAGAAGCACACCCTGGCCATTGGTCAGCAGCACCTACCGGATCTGGCTGAACAGGACCAGCAAGGGAAACCTGCTTTGCCAGTGGGGTTCCCTGGTCAGCTCTGTGGCAGCTGCCGGTTCTGCTCAGAGTGGCTTGCTCTTGCCCTTGTCCACTGTCCTGGCAACACAGAGGAGGAGCCCTCTGGGAGCTGACTTCTCTAACAACCCATTTTTTGATGACAGAGATTTGAGGACCTGGAGATTACTTTTGGAGTTGAGCAATTCAGTCTATTTTGTTTCACAGATCAGAGGGCCCTCTGGCAATACAATCGCATTTAAAAATTTTGCAGACTTTCATTCTGTTTTCATTGGCCGAACACCATGGGCTAGTGACAAGAATTATACATTTGACTGAGTCATGGTCTTTGGAGAGAGATGGAATTTGGCTTGGAAATTTTGGTTTCTCAGCAGTGACCCGGCACTCAGCCCATCCTTCACCCCCCACCTTTGGAGCAGGACTACCCTCTGGGTCTCTGCCTTGGGGCAGGAAAAACCAGTGCACTGAGTTGGGGAGGCACTGTTTATTTGCTCCTTAGGCGCCCTGGGCTGGATTGTGTGGGCATGGTGCAGTGGTGCCATCATTCCAGGAGGCTGGCAGAAGGAATAACTGGAGGTGTTTGGGAGGGTCCTGAGGAGGGTCAGCGTCTCATGGCTCTGCATCTATGTACAGTGAAGTTCCGTGTTTTACCTGCACTAACTTTTGTTTGGGGCAAATAACTTAGCTTTCCCAGCTCTGCAAGACTTCAGGTCACCAGACTCTGAGCTGTTGGAAGCCACAAACAAAGGGTTTCTCTCAGCAGAGTTGTGTCTTTACCTGGCTATACTTTCAGCAGATCAGTAACAGCCCAAACTTATCTCTTTTTTGTAAGACCTTATAGAAGGCTAAAACAATTTTTTTTTAGGATTTCTAGAATTCTAAAAATTCTCTTAAGTCCCCTAAATGGTGCAGCACTGGTAACAGTAAACAGATCAAACTAACTTAGGGGGGAAAGGAGCTCAGGGATTTATTGGAACACATAAGTTAAAAGTCTTGAGTTAGATTTTGGAGTTGACTTGAGGAATAATCTGGGGACCAAATAATGTTGCATGACTCAGTTTTTCTGTATCTAAGCTCTTCCATCCTCTTGTGTTTCTCAGATTTTACTTGATAAACATTGGCTAACTCAGGATCGCCCTTGGGCAACAGCAGTCAAAGCAAGTGTGTTCACTTAGTCAGTAGTTCCTAGAGTCCTGAGATTCACCCTGACTGGACCAGCTTAGAGCACGCGCCAGCTGTTGATGTAATCCCTGTAGCTGGGCAGCGGTCTAGAAGGGCTTCGTGGCTTTGATCGGACAGGCCTGGGTCAAGTATGAGATTCCCAGAGGTGGGTGGGGTCCTACCCAGATAAGGTATTACAGGAAGTTGAAGGGTATTTTTATTGAAAATTGGTCCTTGTCATCAAAACAGAGATTATAGGGAGGCCAACAGAAGCCTATTTTTATCATCTAGAGTGTGTCATACACTGAACTAGGCACCGGACTGAGCATTTTAAGAAGAAAACTTGTTGGGTCTCAGTGAGTTTCTAGGCACTGGAGTGTTTTGAAAGAATCAGCATATATAGTAGTTAATTCCATCATTGGGTGATCCCATGAGATGATTTTTAAGGAGCCTTTCCTACCTGACATTTTATGATTTATGATTCTTTCAAAGCAAAATGGAAGAGATCATTTGTTTATTAGCTTAGGTAGTTGTATTATCATTTTAAATTATTACTTTACCATTTTAGGATTTTTGATATTGTGACAGCTTTATAAAGAATTCTGAAAACTTAATTCAGTGCTTTAAGTTCCCTAAAACAATGTTTGAATGTAGAACAATTAACATATTGGTGAAGAGCACCTTATTTTTTTTTAGCTTTACTAAGAATATAACAGTTGATAAATGCTGAATTTTAGATTTTACCCTTACAAATTTGTGATGTACACATGGATTAAATATTGACTGGAGTTTCTGTGTCTAAATCCATATAAATAGCAATGAAACTTTTTTTATTTAACTTTGATTTGAACTGTAGCTATTATACTCCCTGCAGAGAGTCTCAGTTATAGTGAAAACACATTTATTTTCCCTCATCTTATGAAATATTGTTATCATTACATTTTGGTTTTCTTCAGAAGTCTTCTTTAATCTCAGCCAAAATAAAGTCCAGCTGAGTTTTCCTATGAATTAATGTGGGGACATGGAAATCCACAGGAAATTGGATGACTATTATTCCAATATTGTAAAGGTTTAAAAGAGTTTCATAATGCATATTATAATTGAAAGAAATTCCTGCCGCCAGAACACTTAAAACTATATAAACAAATACTTATGAGAAATTACCTTGCCTTTTATTAAGTTATTAAAATATCAAAAAGAAAATATAATAAAGCCCAAGTGAAAGTTTTTTGGTAAGGATTGCTATTGGAGAGGTGGTTTAATTGTTCAGTTTATGGAACGTTGTAATGTGCTTTGTTTCACCTCGGTGTGCCAAGCAAGATATTAGACAGGAAGAAGGGTTAATGAAAGGAAAGGCCAGTTCTCTTTTTCTGGGGGACATGGATAAGTGTTTGAGGGGTGAGGGAATTGTTAGGTCTCCAGGGGTAATTGTTCCCCTCAAACCCCTTACATTATTATTTATGGTAGTAGATTGGTGTTGGGTAGAACTTTATTTCTGTCATTGTAAGGTCGTAGGAGCAACTGTACTTGCTAACTGGTCCTGTTTAGTCTGCATGACATGGTCAGAGTCAAGGGTTTTATTATTTTGCAAAATTTGACATAGAAACTCAACTACAATTTTTCTGCTTTATTATATTCCAGGACTGAAGTTATTTATTTCTTGTTTATATGTTCCTTCATTCGTTCGTTCATTCATTCATTCATACCCTACCTTATTGCACCAGATTAGATGCATCTTGTAAAAAACTACATATATGTAGCCCATGTATAACCAGCCTTATTTTGGTCCAGTCCCAGCATTAAGTCACAATCAAAACTAAGTAGGAAAGAGAAAATAATTCAAATATTGGCCTCACCCCTTAGAAAAACCCAAGAGGGGATCAAATGTGTCATATACATGTAATAGAACTTTAAAAAAACAATCCTCCTTCCCCATCTCTCTTACTGTTTACATGCTGTCAGCTGTTTGCCCAAATTGACTCTCCTTGAAACTTATACACAAGCTCTTCCCAAACCCAGTCTTTTCCTTTCCCCTTCTTTCCCTCATCTTTTTTAGGTATCTTTTCTTCTATTTCCTCTCACTATATGTCCTTTTCCACTTCTGTCCTCCTAATTGATTTCTCACATCTGTGTTAATAAGCCCAGAAGAAAGGAAAGGGGAAAAAAAGCTGAGAATCAGACCCAGAGTTTCCCTTAAGAGGTCACACAGGAATGAGGCTGCAATTATCCATATAGTAACATATTTTCTCTTTGTTGCCATTATAGAAATTATAAAATGCTAATTAAAAATCGAAAGTTCAGACCAGGAACATATAAATTGGGATGAAAAGTAGGACACCGAACTGCATGCTGTTAGTTTTGTAGTGGACTCAGACCTACTTCGCGGTCAGGGATAAAAAGGACTCCTTCCCATAGTTCTCCCTGTTCATGAGTAGGGCACATACCAGGTGACAAAGCCCTTCCTGGCCCCTAACTCTCAAATCATTTGGACTTTACATCCTTTGTAAAAGGAACACTAAAAAATGTAGTGGTAGTGAATTTAACAACATCAATAAAAGCCATTTATTGCAGTGATACGTGAGGCCGTGCTGCTAATGTGTAACTCAGTAAAAGGCATTTTGCTTTGGGCCAACACAACGTGGTCCAAGACTGCAGCTTTCTCGTGATCTGAACTGACCCAGAATAAAACTCTGTGCTTCTGGAGCAGAAAATACGCACAATGACGTTAGGGACCAAAGCAGTGATGTCAAAGAGTGGCTGATAAGTTGTAACTGCTAGCCTCAGGCACTGGGGCAGTGCAGGGAAAGAAGAGGCTAGGGACCTGCCCACACATGCCATTGTAGAGGAAGGACCCTGCTGTTGCTCAGCCCCTCCTGCTCTGCTTTGGGTGATTCTGGAGCAGTGTGCTTCTACCGTCTGCTTCTTCAAGGTGAGCTTAAAGTCCTGATGTTTATGTGAAATGTCCTCACTTAAATGTTCATCATTCAGTCACTTGGATTTTTAAGAAGTGCTCATGGGTCAAGCTGAACCTACCAGCGGGCATTCAGTCATCCATCTCTGCTCAGAGAAACTGCTAGCCTACACGGCACTTGTAAACATCTGTACAGGTTCACCTCAATTTTCTCTGCTGTATTCAAGATTGGTCCTCTGACCAAGTCTAGATTCTGGTGTTCTCGGTTTCTGCAAAACCACCTGGATGTCCAACCGTTCAATTCAATTAACTCCAAGCAGTTAGTGTCAGACTCCACAGGTTTAAGGACTCCCTCAGGACTGCCCTCACTTTCAGATGCTAGTTGTAATTTCTAGATCTCCAGTCAACCCGTATTTCTCTCTGATTTGGCTACAAATTGGGAAGCTCCCACAATTCCCTCCTCAGGTTTAAGTTCACTAGAAAGAGTCACAGGACTCAGGAAAACACTTTACTTAGGTATACCCATTTTTTATAAAGATTATAAAGTCAGGAACAGCTCAATGGAAGAGATGCACAGGACAAAGTAAAGGGGTGGGAACGTACAGAGCCCCCATGACCTCTCTGGGCACTTTACCCCCTGTACCTCAATGTGTTTACCAACCCAGAAGCTCTCCCAGCCTTGTCATGCAGTGGTTTTCATGGAGGTTTTATTGTGTAGGCATGATTCGCTCATTGGCCATTCGTGATTGAACTCAATCTCCAGCCCCTCTGCCCTGGAAAGAGGGCAGAGGGGCTGAAAGTTCCAAACTTCTAATCAAGGCTTGGTATTTCTGTCGATCGGCCCTTACCCTGAAGTTATCTTCCTCATTCCCCCACCCTCCCTCACTCTGGGAATCATCTTATTAGCATACAAAACACATTCTTATCATTTAGGAAATGCCAAATGCCTAGTAGGAGCTCTGTGCCAGGAACCAGGGAGGGGCAAAGATCAAATATGTATTTTTTCCCCATATCCCACATGTGTTATCATTTAGGAAATGCCAAATGCCTAGGAACTCTGTGCTAGGAACCAGGGAGGGGCAAAGATCAAATACGTATTTTTTTCCTGTATCCCACAGGTGTTCTTTCTGGTTGGTGAGGAACAAACTAGAATACTTGAATGATTACCAATGAGGAGGCTATTCGTAGAGATGACCAAGAGTGCTGTGTGGTTGGATGGCCGTCCGTCTAGGGATGGGCCCTTGGATGTATGAAAGCGAGGCCAGGGTTTTACTTCAAAAACCTACTTTTGGTTCACCATTCCACATGAGTGAATCACCCCAGAACTCTACGCTAGTTTAAAAGTGAAACATTTCAAAGTAGGTATTACTGGTTTCCCACCCGTGAATCCTGTTTCTGAGCACTGTCGCTTCCCAAGGATATAGCCAGGATGTACCAACTGGAAAAATACCTCTAAGGCACTGAATGGACATACTGGATGTGCACCAACTAAATTGTGGGCATCTGCCAGAATAATATTTAAAATTTTATAGCTGGTATTAGATTATTCTTTCTGCAAGTCCCTATAGTGACCGGATGAGTTATGAGGCCACTTCTAGTTTATGACATTGAGATAACATTATCATAAAGGCTAAGGATATGTGTATGTCTAAAATTGTTCAACAGCTGTTAAAATTATTAGAATATATATTTTAAAAGTCAGCAGGAGGGAGGTAAGTTGAGTTAGAATATATTCTAGTTTTATGCCACTCAATTGTTTTCTGTCAACAGGCCATTTATGTGGCGCATAAATGTTATATTTCAGTAGACTTCCAGAAGAGCATTAATTTATATACTAAACTGATTATTTTCAGGATTGTACTTTTGTAGCCTTTATTTTCCTTCATTCTTTTGTAGTTTAAGCAGTTAACAGAACAAAACCCTTGGCATCATTGTATTTCTGCTTGAAAATTTTTAAGGTAGCTTATGCTTAGTTTGCCAAAATGGCTTCAAGAAGGCAAAATCTTTCTGTTTCTCCCAAAGAATTGCATCCCTGGAATAAATTGTTGTTGCACTAATATATTAAGGTCATTTTGAAATATATCCCAATGCTGTTTTCTCTAAAAAATCATTGGGGAATCTGAGTATATGATTCATTTTGAGTAAAAAATATTTAAAAAAAATAACTGACAAAAAAAAGCTTTTTGGGCACACTAATGAACTCTAATAAAAGAAAACAAATATTTGGAGGACATCTTGGCTTTGTAAGTGATCATAAACAATGAATAACAAATTTAAGGGAAGAGTGAAGTAATCAGAAGCAAAAATGAGATTTAACATTTAATGTTTATTGATTTTTTTTAATGGGGGTAGAGTAACATCCATTTGTTGTTCCACTTATTTATACATTGGTTGATTCTCTTATGTGCCTGAACCAGAGATTGAACCCACAGTCTTAGCATATTGGGCTGACACTCTAACCAACTATATAGCCAGGGCAAGATTTAACCTTTTAGAAATCCTGTTAAAATTTCTCTTGAAATGTTCCTGCCCCAAGAGGCTTTTTTGGAGTCACCCACCATAAAACAAAAGCTCAATATCTATAATATTTTCATTGCACCTTGAGATTTCAGGATAGTCCTAAATAAACTTTGTTTTTCTTTAGAAATATGTGCTCACTATTAGTCACTACCAGCAGTGAACTTCTCACACTAACATACACAAAGCATTGTGTATACATGGTAATGATTTGGACATGGAAAACTAAGAACCTACAGTGATATGATGCTGTTATTTACAGTTATTTACAATGCAAAAGCTAATTTACTTAGTGCGATAGACTAAATAATGGCCCCAGAAGATATCCAGGTCTCAATTCCTGAACCTGTGAATGTTGCTTCCTGTGGCAAAGAGAACTTGAAAATATGATTAAGTTAAGGATTTTTAGATGCTATTATCCTATGCGGGCCTCTAAATTCAATCTCAGTGGTCATCTTAGGAGGGAGATCTGACTACTCAGAAGGCAATATGACCTTGAAGTCAGATACAGTGCTGTTGGCTCTCAGGATGGGGGAAGGGACCACAAGGAATGCAGTTCTAGAAGCTGGAAAAGTGAAGAAAAGAGCTTCTGTGGGTCTTGTGGACCTGCAGCAGATCTCAGACATCTGACCTCCAGACTAAGAGTATAAATGTATTGGTTTAAGCCAGGTTGTTTAACTATATTAAGTTAAATAAATGACATATATAATAACATTGTAAAGCAAAAGAGAATTAAAAACCTCCAAAATATCACTTCTTAACATTTCTATTTGCAGATTTTTGATGAACTTCTGTGTTGCTGTATTTATCAGCTTGTTCTTGATTGATAAGCAATAAAATTCCTAACATTTAAATGCCATACTTACAGGACTATGCTGATTCCTGAGCACAACACAGTTCTCTTATCCCTTGGAGCAAGTTCCCTTTTCTGGTTCCCTTCCTCAGCTTACAGCTGATGTATATATTACCATTGCCTGTGCCACTGATTTCCCTGTAGCTTTTTCAGGCTGTAACTCAGGATCCTGCCTTTTAGAAAAGGAAACCAGGCTCCCACACAGGCAATCTATACATGCAACAAAAGTCTGCCTCGTTTCATAAACACAAGGCAAACATTTTATATAGTACGCATCCGTTTTGTGGCAGAGCAGTTGTCATCCTGGTCCTGGGCGGACATGTGAAACCTTACGTGCCACAATGCCCTTTATGAATACACCCCGAGACTCCCCTGAAAGGGTGACGGTTTGCACCCATTTTGACACCTGCCCTTTGATGACGAGATAACCCTAAGATCTGCTGATCCCATCACTGTTTTAATAGTATGTAGATCCTTAAAAAGGGGAAATTTGTGTGGTTTGTCGCTGATGGGCATTCTATTTAGTGGTGTTTAGTAGAAAGCAGTGTTTTCCTGAGGTCAGGGGAAATTCCACTATGTGTATCTGAGTTCACCTGTATGGGTATATTGCTAGTTATTGAACTTGTAGCCAAAGGATCTCTTATTTTAACTGCATTGATTCTTTGGACCCAGGGTATTTCCAATTAAACCAATGAATTCTCTTGGAGGGGGCGGGGAACTTTATCAAAATAAGACAAAGTGGAAAAAAAGAACTCACATTTCAAAGGGTAGCCCTAGAATCGGGGATATCTACAGATATTTTCAATGATTACTCCTAAACTTTTGGTTTTGGTCATACTTTCAAGAGAGAATTTTCATCAAGTGATTTTTTAAAAATGATTTCCACCCCTCTGGCTTTAAAGTTTGATTTTATTTGGTATATATCATAATTGAGAATTTGCAATGGAAACTGAAAGCTGACCTTCTATTTGTAAATTCACAAAATGAAATGGAATTCTAGAAGTGATGTTTTGTTATAAATAATAAATGGCTTTGTACTGTGACTAAATTCATAGCAGGGTGAAATAAAATTATTTATACATAGTGAGAAAAATAACGTGAGCACATAATTGTAATATTTAGAATTTATGAGATACCTTCTTTGTTGTGTTTATCCTGCTTTGTCGGTTACTTCATTTACTTGGATTCTGAGAAATCCCCAAGCAATGACAACAGCTGCGCACAGCAAGGTAATGACTTCTGGTTTTTGAGCTCCTGCATGACCAGGCACAGGTTGTTTTCAGTAGTAAAAGCGACCTTTCTGTGTACTGTTTAGTCATCTCGAATACCCATCAGAGGCCACTATTTTCCTTTCAAGGACAAGGAACCTGAGGCTTAGATTTAGTAATTGGCCCAAGGATGCATACCTAAGAAGGAACAATGAGGCCTGTGGCTATACCTCATTTCTCTGAGTCTGGAAATAGCCAGACTCAGAGAAACTTTTACGCAACCAGGAAAAAACAGCCTAGACTCTGAAGGTCAGAACAGTACATTGACAAGGTTGCAGAGGAACAGCCAAGAACAAGATCCTAGAAAAGGTCTCCTGCAGGCGACCGACCAGGTCTGTCTGATAAGGAGGGAGGAGGCTGCCGGGCAGGCATTCCTGGTGGCAGCTGGACTCCGGAGGAAGGATGAACACTGACAGAGAGCTCGAGAAATGTCACCACAGCTGCAGATGCTGGCACAAATTGTTTGACGTCATGATTACCAAAGTGATATATGCTTGCTGTACAAAAAATTCAACAATACCAAATTATATGAATGTACATAAAGCTGCCCTTCTTCTCCTTCCCTGTTGACCAACCAACCGTTTTTCCATAGCTGTACAGGGGTGGCCAAAAGTAGGTTAACAGTTGTAATACAAATAAATAATACAGTAATTAATCAATAATAACACAAACATAAACTCTGTGTTTCAGGTACTCACAACTGTGAATCTACTTTGCCCACCCAGGTATATCTAAACCCATGTACAGATATATCTAAATGGCATAGTTCTTTCTTAGCCTTGAAGAGTTTTGCTTTATTTTTTGTTTTAGTCCACAAAGATAGGGTTATACTAAATACTGTTCTATAAATTTTTACATGAAATATTACGTCTTCATCTTTTATGTCCACAGTCTTATTTTGCTTGTTAAAAAACAAAATTCAACTGAGTACCTTTTAAAGCTCTTATTGACTGTTCAGTGGTTCGTGATTTGGACAGCATCCCCTCTTACAGACAGAGAGGAGCTTCGAGGAACTGGACAGGAAGGGAGCAGGACAAGAGAGTTACACTAGCAAAAAGTGGATTAATTACTGGTTGACTGACTTTAATATTTCATTCCTGGGAAAGGTCAAAACTGGAAGTAAGAACTAAGTCTCAGCATAAGTGATTCCATTTGAAGCATGTTATCATGTTTGTTTGTTTGTTTTTAAAGATTGTATTTATTTACTTTTAGAGAGACGGTAAGGGAGGGAGAAAGACAGGGAGAGTAAGATCAGTGTGCAAGAGATACATGGATTTGTTGCGTCTCAGTTTTGTGTCCCACGCCCCCATACCAGGGACCTGGCCTGCAATCCAGGCATGTGACCTGACTGGGAATTGAATCAGTGACCTTTGATTCACAGGCTGGTGCTTAATCCCCTGAGCCACATCAGCCAAGGCATGTTTTTAACACCCTACAGAGGTGATTTCGAGGAGAAAGGTTTGTATTAACGAAGACTGTGTTAGGGTAGTAGAAATAGGTGAAGATGGTCAGAGGATACAAACTTCCAGTTTAATGGGGATCTAAGGGACAGCACAGTGGTCCTATTTAATAATACTGTATTGTATATCCGAAAGTTTTGAAGAGCCCTGGCTGGTATGGCTCAGTGGATTGAGTACCAGCCTGCAAACCAAAGTGTTGCTAGTTTGATTCCCAAGCAGTGCACATGCCTGGGTTGTGGGCCAGGACCCCAGTTGGGGGCATGCAAGAGGAAACCACACACTGATGTTTCTCTCTATCTCCCTCCCTTCCCCTCTCTCTAACAATAAGTAAGTAAAATCTTTAAAAAGAAAAGAAAGCTATGGAGTAGATCTTAAAAGTTCTCATATGAAAAAAATTATAACTATGTGTGGTGATAGACGTTAACTAGACTTACTGTGGAAGTCATTTCACAATATAGAAACACCAAATCATGATGCTGTATGCCTGAAATTAATATTATGTGTCAACAATATCTCAGTAAAAAACGTGATAGTGGAGGTGAGAACTTAGATCTGATCTGCTTGAGTACTTGTACTGATGGAGAGTTCACTGCTTTGTGAAGCAGTCGATTTCATTTTCAGATTGTTCTGTTAGGAGTTATATTGGACTAATTTATTTTCTGTGACTTCTCTTATTCATTAACATGCTCTCCAGAGTTCCCCAGGTTAAATCTCTCCTCTTCACCTGTAACTGTGAAATGAGACACCAAGGTGTGTGGGGGAGGGTATGCTTAAGGAAATTGGGAAAAAAAAAAAAAAAAAACTAAAACAAAAGGCTCCATTTCCCTTGTGGTTCGTCATTTTTGACATTTTTTTCCTTTTCTTCATGAAACTATTAGCTCCAAACCACAGAGCAGTGCTTTTTTACCCCCCTTAACATGCTTTCTACTTGAATGGGGTTCTGCCTCGGCCTCTAGGGCTGGGAGTTCTGCAGTGCATGAAAACTGTATCAGACATGAGGGAGCCCAGGGGAGTGCAGACTCTTGGGGAGATTTAGTTTTGGTTTAAAATATAGGGTCTGGCAGAAGTGAGGCTTGCTTGAGTGTGGTTGGTAGGGTAATAATGTGGGTGTAATAATTTAGAGTTTTGATTTGAACATTTTACCTAAAATGTCATATGGTGTGCTTGAGTATGATATTGTTATGTTACAGAATTACATGCTTTAAAAGATTTTGCAATAAAAATAGGGGCATTATTTGCACTGGCTCCTGTATATATACATGTATTTTTAACCTCAAAACAGCTCTAGCACATTTCCTGATCTTAGCCACATGTGAGCTGTATGGGCCAGAAAGAACCTTGAAAATCTTGCCAGCCTTTTGCTTTTGTTTACCTTAGAAATCCTGGAGTTTTATCATATTTCCAAGGAAGGTTGCAGCTGATACGCAGAGAACCACACCCAGAACCTAAATGTCTCCTTCCTGTGAGTGTGTTCTCCACTGAAGGCCACTGGATTGCCAGGCCGTTCTCCCCTAAATAGTTCATGGAATTTCCAAAGTCCAGTGGACTTTATTTCAAAATCAAGTGATGGATGTCTGCCATGGGACACTTTCAGGAGAGGTCATGGGAGGCCCTGTGGCCATTGGCTCAAACTCTATGTGTATGAAGTCTTGCTCCACAACTTAACAACGCCCTGTGATCTTAGGAAATGGCCTTAATTCTTTTCAGCCTTCCTTTTCTTATCTGCCACATGGGGATAAGATTACCTACCTCGTTGGGCTTTTTGAGGGTAGGATAACATTTGTAAAGTAGTAGCACAGTTCCCCATTCCTTAGCCAACTCGGTACTCCTTGCTTTTAGAAGAAAGTTCTTTTAAACTCTTCATAACAACCTTTTCTAAGCAGTATATCTTAATTTCTAAAACTTGACAATGTGTCTTATTATTCTTATAGTAAGGAGACTTCAAAGTTCTACTTGACTGTTATACATGCTATAAAGTCCAAAAAATTAAAAACACAGTGAATAGTATTATTTCTTACTCTCCCTCTCCCCCCGGCTACTAACTTTCTTTTGCTGGAAATAGTTTTTTTGGTGTATAATCTTGTAGCCATATTCTATGCATATACTCAGTAAGTTTTAGGCATTAAATGAAAGATGTCTTTATCTTTCCCTTTAGTCTCTTGCTGGTAGGGCTAACTGTTGAATCAGTAGCTCTGGGTCGGTACATCCAGTCCTTTCTGTGATGATAGCAGTGTTTTATGTGTGTGTTGTCCACTACAATACCCACTAAGACATAAGTCTGTTGAGCTGTTGAATTGTGTGGCTCTTGCAACTGAAGAACTGAGTTTTACATTTCTATTAAATTTTAGTGTAATTTAACAACCACAGGTAGTACGCTAGTGGCTACCGTATTGCATAACACCATGCCAGGTGTTTATGTCTATGACACTTTTTACAGAAACACAGGGACTTCAAATTGTGGAATTAAGTCATGTCGAACCATTACTTTAGTATTAATTACAGAAGTCTACTTTTTAATTATGTGTGGCCAGTATATCTTCTTTTCCTTATCTTCAATAAGGAAATTGAAGTTTATTTTTGAGAACATGCTGGTTGCTAATTAGTGAAACCTATAGAACAGCTTGTGTGTAGGAAAACACTGACTAGGAGAGCAGATCTCAACCAAATTAGAACATAGCCTCATTCATTCATTCATTCATTCATTCATTCAAGAAATACTTTTTGAGTGCCTAAAGTGTAGCATGCATAGGTCCTGGGAGTATGGCATAAAACAAAACCTAGACAACTCCCTACCCTCCTCAAACTTTCACTCTAGTGCTAATGAAAGCCTGTCTCATCATTTGGTGCCTCTTTGTCTTGGGTTTCCCTGGATGTCACCAAGCAACAGAAGAGACCTTTGCAGAGACAAAGAAAGGAACTGGCCCAAGGCCCTGGCTTTGAGTGCTGCCTGTATCCTGAACTTATTTCTTCCAGTAAAGGAAAAAGCTTCAGAGGAAAACAGTTCATTCAGCTACCAAAAATGCTTTCTTTAGCAGTATCACATTATTTATTTCTTCAGTCTGCTACCTCTAAGTTGGAATACTAGTGGTGAAAAGAAATGAGGTATGCATGTGTCCTGCAAGTACACACAATTTTAATGTAACAAAGCCAAGAGATTCCACAATAAGCCCGTCAATTTTATGGGAAGGGACCATTAAGAAGCTCAGAAGCATGATGAGCCATTATTTCTTACTCGTTTGCCTTTGAGGAAGGTTTGAATAGTTTAATTACCCTATCTTCTGGCTTTTACATGATCTCCCTGAAAAAGTAATTGCTTCTTGGTCTTGCATTTTATTTGATTTCTTTTATTCTTTTTAGTCTTCTACATTTTCAAACTTTTATAGTACAAACATTTATTATGTAATAAAACAAAGCATAATAAATTATATTATGGTAAATAGTCCAGGTTGAGAGATGATGAAATGACTTTAAATGATTTGATGGGAGCAGAGCTCAGGAAAAGACGGGGAATTTGAAAGGGAGAAAGTTGGGGAACAGAATTGACAGGGCCTAGTTACAATAGTGAGGGGAGAGTGAATAATAGAAACTTGTTTTATGTCATTCTGATCTCTTCAGAAACAAAAGATAGAGATAAACAAAAGATTAAAAAAGATAAAATAAAGGTGTTTTTTTACTTGTATTCACAGCAATCAAATGTGAAATATGTCTCATTATTTTCCATCACTCATCTGTTTAAGATGATTTGCTAAGTATTCTTTGAGTCCACAATATTAGTAAGTGTGCATTTGGGGTCATTAAAATTGCTTAGGTGAAAGAAGAGGAATTTATTTCCTTGTGTAACATTTTGTTGTCAGTTTACCTTAATTTGAGAATAACAAAACCCTATTGTGAGGATATCTACAATGCTATCCACTCGAGAACAAAAGAGAAGGCCTAAAAGATAAAAGCTCTGAATTTAACAGAATGTTTGAAGATCATTAACTACACTGCATTCATTAGAGTGGCAGTCATCCCCTCTTAGAAAAGGTGTTGAAAGTGTATTTCCGTGCTTTGAAGGAAGGATTTTATAGTGGGCTTCTGCCCCTGACCTCTAATTTCCAGTTACAGGACCAGAATGTTCCAAACATGGTGATAACTCGCAGAGAAACAAATGCTCATGGGTACACTCTAGTCAAAACAGATGTGGCTGATTGTAAAATTAGTGAAGTATTAAAGTATATTCTGTTTTCTGTTCAACAAGTTTAGGATGGGTGTTTTCTACCATTTTTTTTTTTTTTTTCTGAATAGCAGTGTTTGGTTGTATGCAGTGACAGTAATGGTCTGTGTGGAAAAGGAATAAGGCAAGGTATCCCATCTTCTCATTTCCAAGTGTGAAAACCAGTCCCTAAGGAGATGTCCCCAAACAGTGCTCATCAAAGTATATGCCCTCGATCTGAGTGAGTTTAATTGTCACGGGGACAGTGAAATGAGGACACTGAAATCAACTTAAAATGGAAAAATTCAGAAGATTGAAAAGCAACTTCTCTCAGGCCGCACAGAGCTAGTTTTTGTTACCTCTTTTCTCTCCTGGAAGGGACAGTTTTGGCGAGCGGGCGGTAAGGTTCATCTCAAGCACTTTTTTTTTTTTTAATTTTATGTTTAAAGTATAGTTTACACTCAGTATTATTTTGTATTAGTTTCCAGTGTATGGAATAGGAGTTAATCATATACTTTACAAACTGTTCCCCTCAATATTTCTAGTATCCACCTGGCACCATGCATAGTTATTAAAATATTTTTGACTAGTCAGGCTTGTTTGTGATAAGCTACTATATCAGACCAAGATCAGCACAATCCTTTTGGATACAGAGATCTGTTCTGCAGAGACCGTCCTGAGTAAAGAGCTGATCTCTGATCTGTGTATCTGGGTTACTGCATGTTGACTTCAGCCTCCCACAGAAATCTTGATGAGGGAGAAATTGTTTTGTTAGGAGCATTATCTGAATCAACTTTGCAAAGAGCCACCTACTGTTTTACCAGAAAAAAAATGTTTAAAATCTGAAGATAGAAAATAAAATGTGCTTACTGAATGTAATTCCTTTTCATGATTCTCCAGTTTTGCTTGATTTGTGGTTTTGTTTTTTTAACAAGTAAACATAAAAAGATAGGTAAACTTGAGGTGGGGAATATATTCATCTATGATTTTTTTCCTAGCTGTCTTTTCCTCTAGACTATAATCATTTGTTAGCCAATGAAAGTATAAGAACTTGGCTGTTCAGTGAATAACATCCTAGTTGAAATATTTTGTTAGAATATGAGACCTTTACCTCAAAAGCTGAATTTGTTATATACCTTATGTTGTTATATGATTATATCAGGAGATATTTTACTATTTCTATTTGTGTTATATGTAGACACATATCTCAATGGATCCTAATAAAAGACCCTGTCAGATAGCTATGCCTCATCGTGGGGCCTCTCCAGACTTTTAAATTGATTTGTCCAACATCACAGAGCACAGCAGTGTAGAATCAAACCTTAGTTCCTGTATTGTCCTACAGTTGCATTTCTCTCCAAACATTTTCTCACCCAACATAAAATTATATAGATACTCAAGGGAGCAAAGGAAATAGATGTGTAAGAGATCGCTGACTGTGCCTAGAAAGAACAGGGGAAAGGTGTCCTGTAAAAATCAATGTTTACATATGAGCAGACAGCCATATATAGTAGAGGGAAGGCTTTTGTTCTTTATATTCTGGTAAGGTAAAAACATTTTTAAGGACTAGTGTGTTCAAAGTGACATGTGAATTAATTACAGTGATACATCAGTTAGAACAATTTGAGTTATTGAATTTATAATAAACTTCATCTCATATATCTGTGACTCAGGAGTATAAAATTGAAAGCATCCAATGTGCTAACTTATGTATCAGCTATTACTAATCATAATGATAACTATATATCATCACTGTGGCATATTCTATCTCAGGAAATGCAGCTCTTTCTTCAGTACTACTGTCATGTAAATAAAGGAAAAGAATTACTTAACCCTAAACTGCTTGCACCCTGACAAATCTTTCTATTCAACCTGTGAGCCAAGTATGAAGGGTTTGTTTCTATAGGTGTGCTTGCCCATCCGTCCAAGGGTGACATTGAAAACCAGAAACACTTTTAAAAATGTAGCATTCCAAATGTGGCAATATATTTGGATAACTGTACATCATGCCAAAAAATACTCACCATTTTATAGCCTGTAGATTAATCTCAAGTTTTTTCTCAAGTCTAGAGCATTTCCCATTCATTTCCTGAGACATTCAAGATATACAATTGAAGAGAGGCCACAAGTCTCCATGTAAGAATTTTTAAGTGATTATGAATGGAAAATATAACAGGAAAATGTTATTAACAGTAATATAAAGGAAGTATTTTCAATATCATTTTCTCAAAGCCTGAGAAATTAATATAACTTCTCTTAGCAATGTTTTCTCCCCCTTTTCCTCTTTTATAGATTGAAAAAGAAAAAACAAGCCAAACAAAATGCAGAGACTGCCTCAGCTATAACTACAAGGACTCATCCTGGAAAGGGAGATGTTAATACAGTCATTTCAGAACAAGACAAGTGCAGCATTGCTGTGGAAGAGGAACGTACTACTGATGAGAAAAAAAAGAGAAAAAATCAGTTAAAGGAGATCAGACGTACAGAACTGAAGAGATACTATAGTATTGGTGAGTATTGGTGGCATTACTGGGTAATTTTCATTTTAAAAATCTATAGTAATTTTTAAGACTATAATTGTAACTGATCATAATAATAGTACATGTATTGAGTAGCTACTATGTGCCTACGACCCTCGATTTACATACTCTTTGGTAAAGGAATGAGATTGAAATAATGTTGGCATGTCTCATTCAGCTTTGTGTTCCCATCATGGAGCACAGTGCCTAGCAGATGGTGTGTGCTAATACATATTTGTCAAATGAATGGTAATTTTCCTTTTATGAGAAATATTTTTTTAATATACATAGGCATAGCCATAAAAGTGTTGGTAGAATTGGGTGCACTTTTTAGCATCAGCTAGGCAACAGAAAATAGATGGAGACATGGCCCAGCATCTGTCAGTTAAGAAAAAGAAGAGATGAGTTGGGAGTTTTACTTAAGGGGAATCTTAAAATGAGTCTACAGTGTTTCACAGTTTCCCAGAATTGCCATTGCATCTGAAATTGCATTAGCAAAAGTGGTATATCTAGCATGATGGAAGTAATAATCCTGCTTTCCTTGGATCATCTATCTCACACCTACGGCTCCTGTCATCTGCAGGATGTTCAAAAGAGAATGCAAAGAAAGGGAACTGTGAGTCAAAACCGGTTGTGGCGTACAAGTTATAGCATACTCAGGATTGCTGCACTAAGAGAGAGAAGATTGAGGGGTGGCTTTAAACCTGTTGCAATACAATACATGAAACATGGTCTTTTTTCTTCTTTTAAATATATTTTATTGATTGCGCTACTACAGTTGTCCCAATTTTTTTTCCTTAACCCCCCTCCACCTGGTACCACCAGTCCTTCTAGCCATTCCCCCTCAGTTCATGTCCATGGGTCATGCATATAAGTTCTTTGGCTACTCCATTACCTATACTGTTCTTAACATCCCCCTGTCTATTTTGTACCTACCAATTAGTACTCCTTAATCCCTGCACCTTTCCCTGCAATTTCCCTCTTGCCCCTCCCAGCTGATAACCCTCCCAGTGATCTCCATATCTATGATTCTGTTCCCGTTCTTGTTTGCTTAGTTTGTTTTTACATTCAATAATAGTTTTGAATTTATTGCCTTTTTAATGTTCATCATTTTGATCTTCTTTTTCTTAGATAAGTGCCTTTAGCATTTCATATAATAATGGCTTGGTGATAATGAACCCCTTTAGATTTACCCTGTCTGGGAAGCACTTTATCTGTCCTACCATTCTAAATGATAGCTTTGCTGGATAGAGTAATCTAGGTTGTAGGTCCTTGCTTTTCATCACTATGTATACTTCTTGCCAGTCCCTTCTAGCCGGCAAAGTTTCTTTTCAGAAATCAGCTGACAATCTTATGGGAACTCCTTCATAGGTAATTGTCTGCTTTTCTCTTGTTGCTTTTAAGATTCTCTCTTTATCTTTCACCTTTTGCATTTTAATTAAGATGTGTCTTGGTGTGTTCCTCTTTGGGTCGATCTTGTTTGGAACTCTCTGTGCTTCCTGGACTTCCAAGTCTGTTTCCTTCACCAAATTAGGGAAGTTTTCTTTCATTATTTTTTCAAATAAGTTTTCAGTTTCTTGCCCTCTTCTTTTCCTTCTGGCATCCCTATGATTCATTGGAATGTTTAAAGATGTCCCAGAGGTTCCTAAACCTATCCTCATTTTTTAAAATTCTTTTTTCTTCCTGCTGTTCTGATTGAATGTTTTTTCCTTCCTTGTGTTCCAGATCGTTGATTTGATTTTTCAGCTTCATCCCCTCCACTGTTGGTTCCCTGCAGATTTTTTTTTTTTTTTTTTTTTTTTTGCTTAATGCAGCTTTCATTTCTGCCTGGGTCTTTTTTATGCCACTGAAGTACCCAGTGAGTTCCTGGAGCATCCTGATAAATCAGTGTTTTGAACTGTGCATCTGATAAATTGCTTATTTCCATTTCACTTAGTTCTTTTTCTGGAGTTTTGTTCTGTTCTTTCATTTGGGCCATATTTCTTTGTCTCCTCATTTTGGCAGCCTCCCTGTGTTTGTTTCTGTGTATTAGGTAGAGCTGCTTTGACTCCCTGTCTTAGTAGTGAGGCCCATTGCAGAAAAGCGCACCTGTAAGTTGTATGCGGTGGAGCCTTAAGTAATACCATAGAGGGGGGGCAACCTGTGTCATTGCTGTGTTGCTCTGTGTGGGGTAGGGCTCACAGAGGGGTCAATACCTCTGCCTGGCCACTGGAGTTTTGCCTGGGAGGCAGCTGTCTTTCATCACTCGCACTTATTTTCTCTCCATATGCCACTGGTACCCTTCCAGCTGTTGCACTGGTGCCGAATCCCAGAGAGGGTGGGTCTGCATGAGCCCTAAGTCCATTGCAGGCCCTTTTATAAGACTCTCTTTTGAATCCTGCAGTTTCTTCTGAGCCCCAACTCCCGCTGGTTTTTACAGCCAGAAGTTATCTTCCTGGTACTGCATCTCTGGGCTGGGCTGATTGTTCTGGACTGGGGCTGGGATCCCTTGCTCCTGAGGTAGCCCTCTGTTTTTTTTAGCCACCACCCATGGATGTGGGACTGCCCATTCCCGATTCTGCACCTCTCCGCGCCACTCCATGTCTCCGCTTTTTCCGCCTCTCCTACCCGTCTGGAATAATGTGGCTTGTTTAAATCCTTGGTTGTCGGACTTCCACACAGCTCAGTTTTCTGACAATTCTGGGTATTTGTTTTGTAGTCTAGTATTTTTGCTATAGTTGTGTGTGGAGGCAAGGCATGTTAACCTACGCCTCCATGTTTACTGAAAGTCTGCATAAATCAAAACATGGTCTTATTGCAGAGTCTTATTTCAGAGGGCTCCAAAGTTGGGTCATGGGCAATGCCATAGTTATCAGGAGGCAGATCTTGTCTCCATGTTTAATATAACTTTCTAAGGGTGCTCATCAAAGACAAAATGGGCAGCCACTGGGGTTGTACTGAGTGAGGCTGTGCTGACTTTGCTCCAGCAGAGGCAGAAGAGGCATCTAGAGCAGAAAGTGTGTGGCTTCTTGCATTCCAGTGGGCTGATGTGACTATGTCATGTATTACACAGCCTAATGGATGCTTCTAACCTCAAGCCATTCGGTATTTTATAAAAAGCTGTGACTGCCAGCCTATTGAAAGACACCTCTGTGTGAACAATAAAGTTCCTCTTAAAATTTAAAGTGTTGAGTATTTATTATTTCCAAAACGAGGAAGGTGACTAAGGAAAATTTCATTTTACACCTTTGTTTACATGATTTGTACACATTGGACTTTTGAAAATGTGTAGTTTTTATAGTTGTGCAATTTGAAATACAGGGTGGGGCAAAAGTAAGTTAACAGTTATTCATATGAAAAATAATACAATGATTAATAAATAATACAAGAATAAACTCGGTGTTAAACTCTGTTTTGCATACTCACAGCTGTAAACCTACTTTTGCCCACCCTGTACGATATTTTTTCGTCCTTACTTTAATTGCTGTTGGTTAAGAAATATTTTAAAGTGGAGAACTTTTAGCTCTGCAGAGTTTCCCTGAAGGAAGCTGATAGTCCTACCCATTGAGGTTTCTCTTTGTGAGGACAGTACTAACTACACTAACTGGATGCTGCAGTACATACCTTTTTCATATGGTAAATATTCTGTTTTGATTCGTCTGAGTTTCATGAGAATTCTCGAGGGATCTGTATAGAAGCAACAGTTCAATAGGTGGATCAGAATTGTCCATTATTTTTATTTGGTAGCAGTAAGTAAAGAGATGCCATCATAGCTTTTCAGCTGTTCTCAGGAATGGCAATGATAACAGCATTGGAGGCTTGGGACATTTCCGTAGGAGAATCCAGTGCTAACATGAAAGTACTAGGTGGGCCTGTGAATTCCAGGGCTCCTCGTTCCTTTTCACATTTGACTCTAGCTGACAACCCTCCCCTGCGCACCCACCCCCCCCCCCACACACACACCTCCGCAGGCTTGCTGGACCTCACAGGGCCGACCTGTGTATTCCCCAGAGTCCTGTCCCAGGATGCTGCTCTGCACCAGCAGGTGGAGCATGAGGCCACGGTGAGGGTGGCCGCGGTTCCAGTTCACTGCTGTCAGTTGGCCCTGCAGAGAAGTCACTAAAATGGGAGGATCCTGTGTATCACACTAAGGGTTTGGATTTCATCCTTCAGGGGAACTCCATTAACTCTTTGATTTAGGGTGAAAAATCTAAGGATAGTGGGTGGAAGTAAGCTGACTGGACAGTGGGAGACTGGATCAGATGAGATAGGCACCCTGAGGAGAGATTTGCTTTCAGGAACAGCAGTATTTGGTGACTAACATAGTGTGAGGGAGAAAAAAAAATAGTCACAAGTTTTCAAACTAGAAAACTCAGGAAGGAGGAAAGAAGATAATGAAGTTGTTGAGATGCTTTTGAGGTGCCAAGTGGATTAGTGTAGAGGAGCCTAGATTTGAGGTGAAAGGTCTGGAAATTGCTACTTACAGGGAAGAGGTAAATCCATAGTGTAAGAGAAGTTACCTTCTCTGAGGTAACACAGAGATAAAACAAGCAGTTAATGAATTTTTCACCCTAAATCAAAGAGTGATTTATTTATAGAAAAATAAACTAGAAGGATCTATAACAATATGTCAATAATTGTTTTCTCTGAATATACAAGTTGCAAGAGATTTGGTTTTCTTAATTTTGGGGGGCATATTTCTCATTTTATAGTTAGTTATCATATTAATCAGAAAACACGGAGAACT
This sequence comes from Glossophaga mutica, assembly GCA_039655065.1. NCBI lineage: Eukaryota > Metazoa > Chordata > Mammalia > Chiroptera > Phyllostomidae > Glossophaga > Glossophaga mutica. The sequence continues at coordinate 183,143,788 of CM077306.1, forward strand.
GAATAATATAATGGAGTAAATCCAAGGGCTTGGCCAAAAGAACATTAGACAAATGTAAAATTCTATAATCAATATAAGAGAAAATACTTTCTGTAGCTATCTACTTCCATGCCTATAACATTACCTACCTGATTTAAGGAAGCTTGCTTTGACAATAATATTCTTCCTTTTAAATTAGATTTTTCTGTGCTTTATGTAAGTAAGTCTTGAGTTTGATTGATTTACCGGAACAGTGCGTAGAACTCAGAGAAACTTAGGTGACTGTTCGATTAAAAAGGAGCAGCCGGAAGGAAGAGATGCAGAGGGCAGGGCACCCAGAGCTCCCATCCCCTCCCGAGGCTGGCTCTCTCCCCGCACCTCCAGGTATTCACCAGCCTGGAAGCTCTGTGAACCCCAGCCGGCTGGGTTTTGTGGAGGCTTCTTTATACAGTCATGATGGGTTAAATCATCGGCCATTGGGGATTGATTTGACCTCTACCCCCTTTCCCTCTCCCTTCCCTGGAGGCAGGAGTTGGGACTGGAAGTTCAACCCTCTCATCAGGGTTGATTCCATTGGCCACCAGCTGCCATCTCTAGGTACTTTCTAAAGGCCACAGCATTAACATAAGACAGCTTTATTCTCAACACTAAGGACATTCCAAGAGTTTTGGAAGCAGTGAGTCAGAAATTATGGACAAAGACCAAATACGTATTTATTATAAATCACAATGTTGTAATTTCCTATCATTTTCTTTGTTTGATATATCAAGCCCAGAAAGCCAAAGCTATGTTATTTTGATAAATTCCCAACATATAGTAGATCAAGCCACGGACATATAATAGAATAATATTTTTCTTCTATTCAAAAATAATGATCATTCTGGTACTTTAGAATTCAAATCACAGAATACAGGATTAAAATGGACTCATGCAGAAAGAGAATATCAAGAATTTACCTAATATATTCTTTAATTAAATAGCTTATAAAGACTTGAGGGACTTGGGCATAAAATAAATTGAAATTATTAGGATGGAAGTAATTAGGCTGTGCTTCTTGGGGCAACTAAGGAAGTCAGAGTGATGTTTAAATGAAATCAGACTGTAAAAACCTAGGTGGTGAATAGGACAAACCTGGTGAGACGCCCCCCCCCCCCAAAATGTACAGGAATGTTGCAGAAGGATTGCAGTTGATAAGAGAGAAGATGACAGATAAGGGAAGCGCGAATGAAGAGACTTGAGTCAGAGGTGTTCTTGGTAAACAGGTCCAAACAATGGGAATGGAAGCAGTAGTCAAACAGTATAAGAAGAATGCTTTCATGAACTGAAACTCATACCTGACTTTAGAAATCAAAAGAGCTCACCCCATTTAGACTGAATTAAGGGGAAAAGTCAGCCCTTAGATAAACTGTGGCAAAAGCTTACAGGTCATAGAAAAATGGGGGAAAAAATCTTACTTACAAAGCAGCAAAGAAGAGAGTCAGGCATGAACTTCTCCACAGCAGCGAACACCAGAGGAGTGAATCTTCAGACCTGTGAAGTGGAAGCTGGTTTTCAGGCTCAAAGACATCAGGACATTGTCAGACATACAAGGTGTCAGGAAACATACCTCTTGTGTCATGCCTTTCCTGAAGCAAAGTTACTGAGAGGGAGAGATACTCCTTTTTAACTGAGATATCTATCAGACATATAGGCCTCAAGAATGAAAACCTAATTTTATTAAACTGATAAGAACAGATACTACACTTGATCTTAGCCAAAAGACTGAGAAGTGATTGAAAACGTAATTTTATAAAAGAATTGGTGGTGAGCATTCTAAGTAATTTAAGATAAAATTAAGAATACATAAGCATTGTAAATATGGTTATAAACATGACTATAAGAAGGCATCATAATTTTTCCCAGCTTTATTGAGATATAATTGACGTAACATTGTGTATGTTTAGGATTTACAATGTGTTGGTTTGATATGTGTTTTTTTTTGTATATGTATATTGCAAAATGATTACTACGATAGCTTTAGCAAACACCTCCATCAGTTCACATAATTACTGTTTATTTTTTGTGGTAAGGCCATTTAAAATCTACTCTCTTGCCAACTTTCAAGTACATATTACAGTGTCATTAACTGTGATCACCATGTTTGCTCATTAGGTCCTCAGAAGTTACTCCTCTTATAAATGAAAGTCCGTACTCTTTGACAAACATCTCCCCGTTTCTCCCTCCCACCCTCACACCTGGCTGTGAGTGCAGTAGCTTTCACACCTCTTTCTTTTCCTGGCACAGCTCCACACTCTCATGAACGGAGTATACTATAATTGATGTTTGTCACAGTTGGAAGAAAAAGGATAGCCACCAAACCAGGCAGCTATGTTGTGCTGCGAACTTGAGTTCAGGGTCTAGTTCCGTTGTCTGCATAATGCACATCTCATTCCCTGATTAATCTGCTGTGTGTGTTATGTCACAGTTGTATATGAGAAATCTCAATGAAAGAGAAATGCCCAGATGTGGTTTGGGCTGAGGTAAGGACAGCAGATTAGACTAAATGTATGGTCAGTGACTTTTCATTTTCAGTGATTTTGAAAAATAAGAAGTGAGCTGGGGGAAGATGCAAAGGAAAACACTAATTCCTTGGTGGGAGAGCAATGTGGTCAGATCTTTCTGGAAGGCAATCTGGCCATGATTATCAAGAGCCTTAACTTTAGCATACCCTTGGCCCCAACAGTTCTGTTTGCAGAAATTCACCCTAAGGAAATAGTCATGATGAGAATGTTAGAAGATTGAACTACAATGTCTGTTATTGAATTGTTTAAAATAGGGAAAATAAAAATAACGTAAGTGATATAAAATGAAATTCTCATTGCCATATTTAAGTGATGTAGAGAAAAACAATGACATGAGGAATTTTCACAAAATATTATTATGGTAGAAAAGCAAGTGGGCAATATTATTCCTTTTTGTCTAAAAAAATAACTCACTGCCCTGGTTGGTTTGGCTCAGTGGGTTGAGTGCAGGCCTGTGAACCAACAGGTCCCAGTTTGATTCCCAGTCAGGGCATATGCCTGGGTTATGGGTGGGTCCCCAGTAGGCGGCGCTCGAGAGGTAACCACACATTGATGTTTCTCTCCCTCTCTTCCCTCCCTTCCTCTCTCTAAAAATAAATAAATAAAATCTTTTTAAAAATTAAAAAAATAACACCTACAAACATATAACTAGGGAGATGGATTGCTGTTGGAAGTATACTCATCAGAATGCAAACACTGGTTTTCTCTGGGAGGGGGTGATATGGATGATTTATATTTTCCAATTTTGTTCAACTGTATTTTTAAATGACCATATACTTTGATTTGGGTAGAATTCATTTTTATAAGTTCTGTAATATCTTCTAACATTTAAATTCACTCACTTAAGTCCTTGATCTGTTTACGGGGGGAAAAAAGGCCATTTTGAATGAGCTGTGACACTAGGAAACAGAGTAGGAAGAAAGGAGGAGCAACGTCAGGCCTGAGGAAGGAGGGAAAGATCCTGTTTTTGGATGAGTGTCTCCAGTGGGCTAGATGCTTTATCTCCTCGCTGAATTTACTACTGGTCATGATGTACTGCAGGTGGTAGTAGCCTATTTTACAAACGAAAAAACCCAGAAGCCCAGGGACTCAGGCATGCATCACTGCAGCTCCCAGTGAAGCAGGGATTCCAGCCCAGCTATCTGGCACCGAAGCCCCAGGGAAAACTTCAAATATCGTTCTGCTTTCCCAGAATCAACTCTGAGAGAAAAATAAGGCGAAAGTTAAATAAAATTGGAGTGTCTTCTCCACTGCCCCAAGCACATCGTTGTTGCTAAGGGAGGAAAAGATGACCATGCATGGCATTTCATTTCCCTAAGCAATAATTTCAGTGATGATAAGGTTGACATTTCTCTCCAGTTTAACTACTTGACCTGGTCCTGCATGTTGTTACATTAAACCTCTCATTTGTTCGATAGCTAATATAAGTCAGAGGCTTACAGAACAAACAGCTAACATAATGTTTCATCAGATATGGAGTGAGAAGAGTTCATTTATTTCCCAAATGCTTGAGGGATTGCTCAGTGCTGGGGGCAGTGCTGGGCTCTAAGGTAAAGCAATCCAGGAAGACAACTCCCAGCCCCTTTCGCATTCCCGATTTTACTTCACTGTGACTTGTTTTTCTCAAGGACTGTATCGCCTGTGACGTGCTTGCAGGAAGGAAAGTAACAGCTACTGCACGTTTCTCTCTGTCAACAGATGTTAAAATATGGAGTTCACATTGAGGACAGAGTTAATTCTTCTCCATGTCCTGCCCTTTCTATGCTCAGGAGGTGCAGGCTCCTCATGACACACTTCAAAAAAAAATTTATTGTAATAGTTTATGATTCCAGTATTCCAGAAGTTACCCTTAAAATGCTAACCAATAACATTGACTATTTTAATTGCAGAGGCAGGCCAGTAATTTGAGATGTGTGCATCACTAATAATAGCGAATATAAGTTCAATATTTTCTTCAAAGACATTCGTGACTTTATTTTTTACTATTAAATTTTGAAACCATCTGAGTTGATTTGAGAGTGATCTAGATTTTTCGTCAAATCTTAACAATGTTTACCCAACACCATTAATATTAATCCCTAAGGTTTTCTGAGCCCTTAGTTCTCACATCGTGGAGTGCTTTACCTGAAAAGAATTGTCCTCTGTAATCCGTACGGTATCTCTGTGGGAGTCCAGTTGGCATCCCAATTTTACGCACTAGAAACTGTCTTTGAATAAGTAAATTTTCTTGTCCAAGGTGACTCAGTCAGGGGCCAACCAGGACTCTCGTCTAGTCTGTCGGATGCTGGAGCCTCCCCTCTAGCATGAGGCTACATGACCTTTGTGGGGAAAGCCAGCCTTTTCTTGCTGGCTTATGAAGGCATTTTTATTTTACACTAAATTTTTTCAGTTCTGATTTTGAGTTATTTCACCACAGTGTTGTAATTGCTCTGCCTCTATCATGTTTTAACCTAAATACAGTGTTCCTACCCTCATTTCTCTTTTTAAAAGTGATTTTGGATAGTTTCATGTATTTATGTTTCTTTATAAATGTTATTATCAATTTGACATACTTCCATTCTCCAAAATTTTTTTAAAATTTGGACTTTAACTGCATTTAATTTAAACACTAACTTGAAGAGAAAGTGAAATATTTATAAAAATGAGATATTCTATTTAGGAGCATTATATGTACTTCCCTTTATCCAGGCTTCCATTTATACACTTTGGTAAACCTTTAAAAGTTTCTTTATGTATATCTTGCCATTATCTTGTTATATTTATTCGTAGATATTTTCTAGTTTGATAACACTATACCTGGGACTTTTTTCAACATACATTTCTATCATAAGTATAAAAGATTATTGTATCTAGCCATCTTACTTAACGATGTGGTTATTTCTGGATTTTTTTTTTATGATGTTGGTTCTTTAGATAGACAATTCACTTGCTAATAATCAACTTTTCATTTCTTTTCAGTATTTAAAACTTCTTTATCAGTTGCTTTGACTAGGGATTCTAGAACAAAGTCGAGTATACACCATGATATTGGTAAATCTTGTATTTATGTTGGTTAGTGATTTACTTTTAATATTTGCTTTTGGTTTCTGATATAAAGACTTATCTCAGTTTACACAGGTATGCTTTAGGAGAGTTTAGTCAGACCAGTACTTCACTCCTAAAGAGACCACCGATGAATGAGTGGGTACCTGGATTACGTCCTGCTCAGGTGTTGCCTTGCTGCCCCGTAAAAGGTGGCCTCCAATGAATGGAGGGATTCCCTCTTGATGCTTGGGGTTTCCAAACTGTCTCCATTATGTTTGTGATGTTTCTGCTTTCATCTCCACTACAAAGTTTATTTTCATGACCTTAAATACTTGCGGTTTAGCCTTGCATCACATTAGATCAGCCTCTTGTAATTGAGCGGAGTGGAAGATGTTATGCCCGGAAGCCTTAAGAGCTGTGCTGGAAGTGCTCTCAGGCACTTGTCTTCCGCACAGCCACAGGGATGGAAGGACTGGGGTGGAGCTCGCGCTGCCTGTGCTGTCCCGCCCACTGCACCCCTGCAGTCTTTGTCCTGGAAAGCTGGGGTGAGGGCCTCGCTAGGGCCTTCACTCAGCCTTCATTTAGGTAATTACTGAGCTACTGCACTCCTGGAAGTGACATCATGCAGTCACTCAGTTTTAATTCTTATGGGATATTGCTTGTGATATACACCTCTTAGGGTTCCGTTACTTTTCAGAAACATATTGTTAACGAAAAGCACAGAATAACTAAAAATTCTTCATTGTGTTAAGGAGGTTCACTCCTATTCTTTGTTGTGTAACAGATTTTTAAATTTTCTTTTGTTCTTTTAAAAAAATCTATAGTAATGCTGTTTAATTCCATCAAGTACTTTTTGTCATGTATCAAAATGATCAGATATGGTTTTTCTCCTTTAAACAATTATAATCATGTATCATATTAATGCTGTATATCATTCCAGTGTTTCTGGAATGAAAGCTTTTTGCTTTATGGCTTATACTTCTTTTAGTACTCTAATCTAGTCAAATTGCTATTCACTTACATTGACAACATCATTAGTAATAGCATTTGTTAAGCACTCACTCTGTGCCAGACTCTGAGATGAACACTGTGTCCTTCACGTCATTTAATCTTTTGAACAACATTATGAGGTAGTTCTCCATTTCACAGATATGGGGATGGAGGCACAAAGATTTCAAGTACCTTGCTAACGTCACACCCCTATGATAATGTGTCAGGTTGCTAGTTGAACACAACTCATTTGACCTCAAAAATCAAATCGTAATCAGAATGATGTTTGGTGCCCTGGCTCCTCTGGCTTAGTGGGTTGAGAACTGGCCTTCAAACCGAAAGGTTGTTGGTTCAATTCTCAGTCAGGGCACATGCCTGCGTTGTGGGCCAGGTCCCCAGTTGGTGGTGTGCAAGAGGCAACCGATGGATGTTTCTCTCCCTTCTCTTCTCTCTAAAAATAAATAAAATCTTTTTGTTTAAAAAAAGAATCATGTTTGGTGGCATAAAGCTGATGGTACATGACCTGATTTTATGGTTACTTTCATCAAACTGTGATAGCCAAATGCATTATTTCCTAGTGTGGGCATATGCCTGTCACTGGAAACAGATTTTCCTGTTTATAAATCAGCCTGCCCCCTTCTTAGAAAGACTTAGAGACAGACTGTTTTTTGCCTCTCTGATTATCCCTCATTTGGTTGCCATGGAAACGTCCTCTTTCTTTAGGCGTTGAGGTGTTGAGGGTCTTTTGCTGTCAGCCTCCTGTACCCCAATCAGATGGTTTTATGATAGAGATGGAAGGAGGGGACAGAGTTGATTCTTTAAGGGGAGTGGGCAAAAGGGGGCACATACCCACACCCAGTACGTGTAGGGCCAGTGAAGAATTGGTCCTGATATAATTTGAAAACCTGATAATTTTCAAAATTTGTGCTTGTTCCAATAATTGATCACAGAAAGGAAGGCTACACACTGTCTCTTCTGTCCTTCCTACATCTATGAAGAGAATGTAGAATTGGGGAATTCAGTGTTTCTTTTGTTCCTGTTTTCAACTACATACTTTATAGTGTCCATTGTCCTGACTTTACCCGGTCTCCAGTGGTTTGCGACAGGAACCAGGCGCTCAGGTTTGAATGACATTAGCATTGTTTCAGTCTTGCCAGTTTTTCTTAGAACCAGAATATCTAACTGGTGCTGCATTCCTTAACATGCCATGTCCCCCACCCCAGTACACTCACACATCTAAGATCATGACTTGAATCCTCAAAAATTTCCACTTTCAGCCCTGGCTAATGTGGCTCAGTGGATTGAACACCGGCCTGAGAACCAGAGGGTCTCAGGTTTGATTCCTAGCCAGGGCACATGCCTGGGTTGCAGGCCAGGTCCCCAGTAAGGGGTGTGTGAGAGGCAACTACACGTTGATGTTTCTCTCCCTCTCTTCCTCCCTCCCTTCCCCTCTCTAAAAATAAATAAATAAAATCTTTTAAAAATCTTAAAAAAAGATTAAAAAAAAAAAAATCTGAACCTGTCTTCCCACATTCTTCCTCTGTGGTAGGTAGTATAATGCCACCCTTCCAAAAAGAAACATGTACATGTCTTTATTTCCAAAACCTCTTCCGTTACCCACCAAAGGCAAGTGGTTGTAGATGGAATTGAGAGCATCCTGGATTACCCAGGTGTGCTCAGTGTGAACACAGGTTTGGTTTTTTTTTTTCCTTTTGTTGATTCTAGTGAAAGGGGAAGGGAGGGAGGAAGAGAGGGTGAGAAACATCAAAGTGAAAGAGAAACATTGATCAGTTGCCTCCTGCACACGCCCAGACTGGGACTGAACCTACAATCAGGCAGGTGCACTGACTGGGAATTGAACGGGCAACTATTCAGTTTCCTGGATGATGTCCAACCAACAAATGCACAGAGGCCAGGGCTAAACACAGAGTTCTGAAAAATGAAAGAGGGTGGTAGGAGAGAGAAGTGGAGAAATGGCTGTGCGAGAGGACTTGGCTTGGCGTCGCTGGCTTTGCAGATAAAGGAAGGGATGTCGAGCTAAGGAAAGTACCCTACTTCTAGGAGTTGGAAAAGGAAAGCGATCTTTCTCTAGAACCTCCAGAAGGAACTGCCTGCCAACACTGTGATTTTAGCCCAGTGAGACCCATGCCAGACGTGGAACCTACAGAACTAAGATGATAAATTTGTTTATTTTTCATCTTGAGCTCACTAAATTTGTGCTAAGTTGTTACACTAGCAATAGGAAACTAACGCATCATGCCACTCTCTCTAACTCCAGCATCTCCGCGCCCCTCCCTCACCACTGCTCTAGCTACAGCTGCCCAGCTTGCATGTCATAAACCACACAGCTGTAACAGCAGGGCATTTGCTTATTCCTTACATGGTCTGTCACCCTGGTGTTGATACCCAGCCCCTGGGTGAGCCCTTATTGCTGCTTCTCTCAATATTCTTATTGAAACCTTATCTTTGCCATAGTAACTCTTCCAAACTACACAACCCCTCATATACCCCCAATCCTGTCTTTACCCCATTACATTTTAGCAAATGACCATATCCTCACTGTACTGATAGGATTAACACCATCCCTATACTTTTGACCTCAGGAAATCTCTATGACCTCCCAGTTATCCATTTCCATGTTTCCATCTCTCATCCTCTTTGCTGCATTTGACAGTGTCAAAACGATCCTTAACTTTTTTCCAGGGTGTCTGTGACATTACACTCATTCTCCTATCCTTTTAATTTCACCCCCTACCCCCATCAGCCACACTTCTTTTTACTCCCCACATCTAAGCCTTCCTTTGGCTTGGTTCTCAAACCTCAGATCTTCTCTTAAAATTTCTTTCTTTGGCCATTGTAACCTCATTCAAGACTTCTCAGATAGCCACTGTAAAGGATTCCTTCAAATCCGGCCTTCATGCCCCTCCATACCCCCAGAATATACCTGAACATCAAGTTCTTTTAGCTCCAGTGCACAGAGAGAAGTCTTATTTCAGGAAACTTGTACCTAGGACTCAGGTGCAGGAGCTAAGAACCTTGTGTTCTTGGCCCTCTTCTGGGATGAAAAGGGAGGAGGCAGGACTTACGGGCAGGGCACCAGATCCACCAAGGTTGAGGTCAACAAAGGCACCCGCAGGTCAACAAAGGCACCCGCTCCCCATTGTAGCCTGCCCCTCCAGAATTTATGAGAATTGAAACAGGCTAGGCTGAAAGGCCTGTATTTCATTCCTCCAAGGTATTTGTCAATTTTGTAAGAATTGCTTCCTTATCGGATTGAGAAAAACTGGCACTGAAGGCTTTTCCGAGGGGGGGCAGGTAGAGGTTCAGTTGCTTTGCTGTGAATGGCTTCTGAGGAACCCGGCCAACTTTCCCCTCTGGCAGCACATACTTTTACATCATTTGCTTCAGCATCCTGTAAGCAGGGGGTGGGGATTGGAATTTGAATAGGTATAAAGGGCCTGAGGAGGCCTAAAGCTGGAAGTAGAGGTGTCAACATGTGTCATTGGGAAATAGTTCCATCCTGGGGAGTGGTCATGGGTCCTGTAGTTCCATCCTGGGGGATGCTGATGGGTCCTCTAATCCCATCCTGGGGGATAGTCATGGCTCTTCTAGTTCCTTTTTGGGGTGTGATCATGGGTCAGTATCTGAAACACAAGACCTCCATCTAGAAGTTCAGCAGAGGAGCCCTTTCCTGAGGCAGTTTGGTTCTCCCCAGCTCCCTCCAGTGCCTTGTGGACTGCGGACTGCAGAATCTGGCTAGGTAAGGTATATAGGACTTTACTTATTGAGACGTATTGTTAGCTCTCTTCAAAATTTACTGCAAAAAATATTTAGGATCCCTGACTGGTGTGGCTCAGTGGCTTGGGCATCATTCCGCAAACCAAGAGGTCGCTGGTTGGATTCCCAGGCAGGTCACATGCCTGAGTTGTGGCCCAGGTCCCTGGTTGGGTACATGTGAGGGGCAACCAACTAATGTTTCTCTCGCACATCGAAGTTTCTTACCTTCTCCTTCTTCCTCCCTTCCCCTCTTTCTAAAAATAAATAAATAAAATCTTTTAAAAATATTTAGGAAGCAATATGAAACCTTACCTTTTGCTATAATGATATGAAGACAATTAAATTGGTCCTTAGATGTGCCAATTACTTCTCTGCTTTCTATATTAAGTCAGCTGTAAAACATAGTATTCTGTTTGTGGCTTTGATTCATATGATTTTCCTGGTGTGATATTCTATCAGTGAAAATGTTGCTCACAGTTGGACTTGTCGGGCTCATTGATTTATATTGGGAAGTTTATTCAGGCATATATCCTGGGTATCTTATTAAGGCACCAGAGATTTAAAGGTACCTCATGGTCCTTACATCAGGAATTGCAAAATCTTAGATGCTGGAAGGAAGGATTTTATTTTTTCTTTTAGTAATATTACCAAGTTTGACATTTTTCTGGCCTACCCACCTGTGCCAAAGTAAAATAATTTTTGTACTACTTCAGATGTACATAGCTAAAGTTTATTTTGGAAGGTTCAGCTAACACTTCTTTTTCTTCTGCAGCTGAGCAGTATGGAAACTCTCATATTTTGGTAGTTAAAGTAGTGCTCCCATTGGGACCAGAGATAATTATGCACAGCCTATAAAAGGGCATAGCGGGGAGAAGCTGCGACAGGTGGGAAGAGGAAGCTTAGGCGCTAGAAATAGGGGGCACCTACAAAAGCATATGAAGAGACTCTTCTGAAAGCAAGAAGACCGGAAGCGGGTGTGACAGGGAGTAAGAAGGAGTGTGGGACAAGGAGAGTGCAGCTGAGGGATTAAAAGCAGTGATCATTTAGATCCCTCTGATTTGGGTTTTGAATGGGCTGTGTAGCCCCTCCCGACCTACAGAATGGGGAGAGCTGAAGATCTAAAAACCACGGTCTGTGGTCTCATCTTTCTGAAGGAAACCACATGAGGGTAGGCAGGTCATTGTTTACCATCTAGAGGGATTTTTGCAGTCTCTTTGGTTCTATAAATGGATCTCATTGAACACTCACATGAGTGGTAAAGGACTCAAATAGCAACATCTATTACTTCTTTCTTGGTTTTTAATTTTATATAACATGAAGGAAACATTTAAAAGGCAGCTAAATCTCATGTGAATTAACTGTTTTCATGTTTTTGTGTTACCTTCCAGTTTTCATCCAGTGCACCCCTGTTTGTCATGTAGGTGGCTGGCGTGGGGATTTGTGGGACCTTGATTGTAGGGGGCTGAGTTAATCACCTTCCTCAGTTCCTGGAATGCCATCCCTGGTCTGAGCTGGGCTCCTTGTTATTTATTCATTAATCAGTTCCCTTTTATCTTTACCACCAATCCCATTTCTCTCTCTACCCCACACCATTCTGTTGTGTTCAGTGTATATAGACTTTTATTTTGATGTGGCCTTGAAAAATGTGTGTAGTTGTTTTGTATGCATCTTCTTTGCATATACATAATGATACTGTTCTGTTTCTCTTGGTGTAAACGGGTTGCAGTGTATACTTCTGGCTTGTTATTTCTGATTACTGCCTAGTTCTAGAGCACATCTACCAAATTTTCTTACCCTTCAGCTCTCATGCCACAGGTGATGCTGGTTTAGAAACCCTGAAGCAGGTGACTTTATGATATACATAAAGCGTAGACTTTTGGGAGAGGATATATATCTGAGTTAGAATGTTCAGTCATACGAGCTATATATACTTGATTTGCTGGAATGGCTGTATCAGTTCAAATAGTAATTCACATCTCTGTAAATGCTAGAATTATCCAGCTTTCTGATTTTTGCCATGCTAATAGGCGTAAAATGATACCTCACCTTAATTTGCATTTTTCTGATTACATACATGCTAGAGCATCTTTCCGTAGTTAATTCGATTTTATATTTTTTTCACTTAAATTTTTATCCATTGCGATCTGTCTCTCAGGTTTTCAACATCTGGGATGGTTATATTAAGATGTACTTAATCATAATATTTAGGCTGAATCATATGCAGCTGCCAGAACTGTTAGGTTAACCAGTTTTGATCTATAAAAAGAGCATTAACCATATACTGTGACATATTTTTCCTCTTTTAAATGTTTCCTTAGGTTGAATTCCTAAGAAAGTAATGTCAAAGAATGGACATTTTTATTGGTTTATTGTTATGTTAAGAAATCATTTTCTAAAAGGGATGTACTTATTTACATCATTTATCTCATGACTATAGTAGTTTTACTCAACTTCATCATTAAATATTATCATTTAAACTGTTACTTTAATAATACAGCATTACCTCATTGTTATTTGTACTATTTTACTACAGTTAACAATCATTTATTCAAGTGTTCTTTGATGAATGTTTTTTTTTTAATCAGGGCCTATTTATGCTCTTAGTCCATTTTATTTTGGTGTCTTTTTTTCATAGTCCATTTGGAAGTGGGTTTTAATATGCTGTAGATTACTCTATCCTCAATTCCTAAAATTAAACTTCATTTGCATACTTTTTTATTTTTCAGATGACAATCAAAACAAAACACATGATAAAAAAGAGAAGAAGATGGTGGTGCAGAAGCCCCACGGTACTGTGGAATATACTGTAAGTATAAACAGGAAGTACGAATGTTCACTAATACTACTAGATTTACATAATATGTCTCCTGACACAGGCTGCCCTTTAGCTGCTTTCCTCTCCTGTACCTTGTAATCAGTGAAGCTCCTTAAGACCTGTTCTAGGTCATTCTCTTCCCTCCCTGTTTCCCCTCCGGGCCATCTCATGTAAGCCTGTGGTTTGAATTACCTCTGATATGCCAATGCCCGCCAATTTTAGGTCTCCATCCCCGACATGCTTTCTAAGTTCCAGAACCATAGATTCAATTGACTTCTCAATGTGTGTACTTAAACCTTCATGCTTGGTCTCTTTTAAAGAAGCAATGGCTCCATCACCTATACCGTTATACAAGCCAGAATCTGTCCCCGACATCTTCCCATTACTCTCTACGTTCACCCTTACCTTTTGTATCAGTCATCCAGCTGTGTAGGCCAGATCACTCTTCATTTTATTCTCTCATAGAATTATGTTCCTTTACATAATTTATCTGTTTAAAATTGATTCACTAGTGTGATTATTATTTTAATGTCTATCTTATACCTTAATTCATACATCCGTGGATAGACACTAGGCCCTTTTGTGGCCACCATTGCATTGCTGGTGCTTGCAGGGTGCAGGCTTGTATTGTTGAGTCAGCAGCTGAATAATGTTGTGCCGGTGTTCACTACTGCACCTCCACAGTATGTGGCATAGGCTCGTCGTTTCTGCTGCACCAGGAGCTCCTGGAAGCCAGGAGCTGTGTCTGTTTATCCTAAGCTGGGCATAATGTGGGCCACTCTGTTATAGATCTGTTTTAATTCATGTTGAAATAGCATTGTTGAGGAGTGTTCTGACTTCCAAGAAGAAATTAAGTGCTGTTGCCATTGCCTGGTTATCTCCTCCTCATGTGTATTTACTTTCACTGATTATCTGTGTGCACGCCAGGCTCTGTATAAGGCAAGCAGCAAGACCCGCTCCCCCCTGGTGGTTCTTTTGGAGCAGCATCTCTGCTCCCGGCTTCTGTAGAGTCATAGGGAAGAGCCTTTGCACAGACATGCCTTACCCAGTGCTCCGTGAGCATCTCTAAACATCTTTCTTTGGTGTATAGGCCTAGTCTTTTATGGAAAGGGTTTTGGGTGATAACATGAGGGGGGACCCAAAAAACCTGGAATTTACTTATTTATAAATATTATAAATTTATTTATAAATATACAATATAAAAATTGTATATTTATTCTTACATGGTTAAATATCAGTCGCCTTCAAAGTACTCTCCATTTGATGCAGTACACCTATCAAGGCATTTTTTCCACAGCTCAAAATGATATTTGAACTTGTCAATTTTGAAGCCTTTTAGTGCTTTTGCTGTTTTTTGTTTCACCTCTCCCACTTTGGCAAAATAATTGAGGACTTTTTTTAATTCAGAGAAACAAAAAACGTTGCTCAGAGTGAGATCAGGTGAATTGGGAAGGAGGGTAGGGATCATGCCATTTTGCTCAAAAACTGCTGAACATTCAAGTGTGGTGTGGGCGGGTGCACTAGTAAATCACCCATCATGAAATGGGCAAATGGTTTGAAGGAGTCTTTAAAAAAAATTCACGGAAGCTGAACTCAGCCTCTCACAACACCATCAACTCGTGCACTGATACAGATGGGTTCCTAGAACACTCACCTAGCAGAGAAGCCTGTGCTACAAGTGGCCCGCCCTCCAGAAGATATTTCTGGTTTTGGGGGGGTCTCCCCTCATATATCTCTCTTTACCACTGTTACTACAGTCTGTTGTCAATCCCATAACACCTAGCACAGTGCTGATGTGGACACCAGCAAGCAGTGTCCACAGCATTGTGGATGAGATGAAAGAAATTCACATGGACTACCGAGTCCTGTAGAGACAATATGGCTTCTCTCTCAAGAGGAGACAAAGCCTTGGAGCACCTCAGCCACTCTATCAAGAGGAGAGTGCCAGGACTCTTGCCTTGACAAGCTTTTATTGCTTTTCTTTGCACATTACATGATGGTCCTCCTTTACTATGCACAGGTTCGCTTTAGGTGGTTATCTTTTGCAGAAAACAAAGGAGAGGATGCCGCTAATCACATCACAGAAGAAGGATATTTGCAAAGGGAAAAGTGTATGAACTGGTTATACTCGTCCTTGGAAGGTTTAGCATAGATTTTAGGAAGTTACTTTAAAGATATACAGTAGACATTTGCTGCCTCAATTCAGGGTGAGGGAGTTTTAGCAAAAAGCAAGTCTCAAAGCAGCCTAGATACGATGCAGGCCTAATTCCCCACAGGAGAACCTATCTGTGGGCATGGTTCCTGTGCATCATACCTCACTTTCTACTGGGAGCTGGGCCCTCACCACGCAGAATGGTCTCCTATACAGTGCCTCACCTCATAGTAGGTACTCATGAAGTGTTGGAATATTTGTTATTAGTGACAGTAGTCTAAAGCTATTTGCGCACCCTCATGCCCCACCAAAGAAATGAGAAGTGTTGTTTGCTAGGAGATGCTTCACCTAGCACATGCTAAACAATGCAGTGAGAGTGAAAATCAACTCCCTAATTAATTCATAAATGCAGGTGGTAAAATTAGTAATGCAGAAATGCCCATCTATTTGATTTATGTTAAGGAGATTAGTTTTACTTAGCAAGTTATTTTGTGTACTTTATTGGAAATAAAAAGTGATTCATAATTTCATGTTTAGAGAACCATGCTAGCTCTTACGAGATTGCTTATATTGCTCCTGAGCTATACATAGTCAAGCATTCTGATAAGTATCAAACATTTAACGATATCAAAATCCCTCCCAGGGTCTGTGTCTTGGTTTTCTATGTATGTCTTATCCTTATGTCATAACTCTAGATTGATAAAATTTCTCCTTTCCTTAACTCTGTATATACAGTATCTTCTACAAGTTTTTTAATAAAAACACGAAGGGAATTTATGAATCACTCCCCATGAAGTAAGTACTGTCAAGCAGAAATTGTGATTATTTCTATTTGGTGGGTGAAGAAACTGAGACCCAGAGAGGTTGAGCAAATGACCCAAGGTCACACAGCTAGCAAGTGGAAGATCTGGAATTCAGAGCCAACAGCCTGGCTCTAGTCTGTATTCTCAGTCTCTGTCTTGTACTGACTCTAAATTCTGAAAGTCCCTGGATTTGAATATCCTGGAATGGGCAAAGGTAGATTTACAGTTGGACTACAAATCAGTAAAACAATAATCACTAAATAATAATACAAGAATAAACTGTTTCATTCTCAACTGTAAACCTACTGTTGCCCATCCTGTATTATGTAAAAAATACTAGAAAAATATATTTTTAAAAAAATCTTTTTCATTTTTAGTTGTTAATGTGGCCTAGGGTAGAGGTTGGAGTACATATTGTTAAGTTTTCAGTGATTTTTGAAAATATATATTGATATCCTAACTTCTTCTAGGAATGCTCTAAAGTAATTGTAGTGTGACCCGTAACTATGAACTGGGTCAGCCTGAGACAGTTCATCTAGCTGGTGGGTTTTTGATACTGAGGGTGGTGAGTGGTGAGTTTAACTCTTCTCCCCAGTTCACAGTCTCCTGCAGCCATCTCACATCTCCACTTGATTCAAGGCTCACCTGGTGGAGATGGTTCTGTCCCTCGGGATGGCCACCAGTCCTGACCGTGGGCTGTAGATGGGGACTCTCGGTAACACTCACCAGTGTGACCTCCCGCTAACAAGTTCCATGCAGTGATCCTGGTCAGGAAGTCTCTCCTGGGATATTGACCTGACCCAAGGCGTCCTACTTCTTTTTGGGAGGAGCTTTTTCACTCTGCAATTTCCCATCTTCTCACTGCCCTCTTCTCACTCTCGAGAGAAAAGCAATGTATATGCATACAACACAGATCACAAGTTTTATCGATTCATGGAACAACACCAATTTGGCTGGCCGTAGGAAGTTGTTGTTTTCTTTACTGCGATTTATTTATTGTTTTTTCATTTCATTTTATTTTATTTTGATATTGTTGACACTATTACAGATGCCCCCATCCCCCCACCTCTGCCCACTGCCACCCAACCCCTGCCCCTGCTTCCCTCTGGCCATCATCACACTGTTGTCTGAGTCTGTGGCTTAGAAATATATGTTCTTTGGCTAATCCATTCACCTTCTTTCATCCAGTGCCCCCTCCCCCTCCTCGGAAAGAAGCTGTCATGTTTAATGACAGTGAACAATTATTGGTAGCTAACCTAGATTTCTTTCAGCTTTTGACTGTGTTCATTCATCAAACCTTTGAGTGCCTTCCATGTGTCAGGCACTGCGGGGGAAAATGGCCATTAACAAGTCACCATCCAGCCGTCTGTTGTGCTCTGAAGAGACAGGCACGTGGACAGACAAGTGCAGAGAGGGGAGGACAGTAGTCTCATCTCCCCTGTGGGTAGGACTGTGTGTATGTTTTATTTCTTTTCTTCTTACAGTTTTGTATTATGTCTCATGGACCGCTACCCCATACACCACAATTGTGCCAAAGTGAGTTTAGAAATCTGTTAGTGAATGGTGAAATTGAAGATAAAGGAGCCCAGAAAATGAATAACCTTTAAAACTTTTTCCCTTAAGAGTTGAGAATGTATTCATTCTTTTTCATAATACATCTAGATTATTTATTTATTTATTTATTCATTCTTATCACAAATAGATTAATGCTATCTATCAAAAGGAATTCATTTTGTTTTGCTTTGCTTTATATATTGAATCTTGTTTGTTGGATTATTTCTAGGCTGGAAGCCAGGACACTCTAAACTCCATAGCACTGAAGTTTAACATCACTCCCAATAAATTAGTGGAACTAAATAAACTTTTCACACATACTATTGTTCCAGGCCAGGTAATGATTTTCTTGTTGTATATTACTTTAGAAATTTTACATTTATCTTTTATTGCCACTGTTAATGCCTCATTATTAGTGTCACATTAGTGATAATGTGCATTGGTTCAGCCTTTTCTCTCCTTTGGGTCCAAGAATTCTGAAAGCATCTGGTACTTATGAACTGTTCAGAGATGAATGCTTTGCAAACGATTAGCACAGTTTACTGAACTATTTTTAGTTTATATTGAGGTATTTTCTAGGGCATCAAGAAAAGGAAAATTAATATGACCATTTTCCTTGTAGAATTTTGCACAGATATTCTTAGAATGTTTAATTTAGAATTGCAAGCTTTAGTTTAGTCCACTCCTGGGGTACATGATGGCCATTTTTTAACTTTAAATTAGGCAGAAATTTTTTGTCATTTTTGTCTTGATTTGATGCCATTTTGACAGAATTACTCAATTCAGCCAAAGGCAGAGACATTCGGCAGGACCATAAAGGAAAGGCCACAGAGATCTTCCTGAGGATTTTAGTATTCTTGTTAAACTGAATGAATTGCAAATTGTATGATTTTGCCACTCTTGATTAATCCAGCAAAAATTTTTATTGTTTGCTACATGATAAGATATTCTTGTCTTTCTCTTTGAAAACCACCTTTAGACATTAAATGTGAATAACCCTGTCATTGGTGGATCTGAGCTGAGGCCAAATTTTCATTCCCATCCACAGAGCTGCTTGGTTGCTATGGGCACGTCTAGTTTCATTGCTGACTTACTAGAGCATCTTCCTGCATCTCTTTGTTTCAGGATAGATGCTGCTGCTTTTAAGTATAACTTCATTCCAGCAATCGTGATATTGTTCTTTACTTTTTTTCCATGGGAAGCACATGAAGCCAACAGGCCATGGTTGGCCAGTTTGTACTATTATGCTTTCAGTATTTGTGTCTTTATCAAAAGGAGAAATTAGGAATTAGGATACTGCCAGTACCAGGTAGTTAAGGAGAAATGTACGTTAAAACTTTGAAAAAAATTAATAAATTTTCATCTCTAGGAAAATTACTGCATAATGTGTACTTTAATGTGATTTATAAGAATGACCAAAATATATTTCTCATATAGACAGAGCTGGGCAAAAGTAGATTTACAGATGTGAGTATGCAAAACAGAGTTTACTCTCGTATTACTATTTTTTATTTTTTTTTTTTTATCTTTAGAGAGGAAGGGAAGGAGAGAGGGAGAGAAACATCAATGTGCGGTTGCCTCTTGTATGTCCCCTGCCGGGAACTGGCCTGGCAACCCAGGCATGTGCCCTATGTGCCCTGACTGGGAATCGAACCGCGATCCTTCGGTTCGCAGGCCCGCGCTCAATCCACTGAGCTACACCAGCCAGGGCTTTTTTTTTTTTTTTTAATATTTTTATTTATTTATCTTTAGAGGGGAAGGGAAGGAGAGAGGGAGAGAAACATCAATGTGCGGTTGCCTCTTGTATGTCCCCTGCCGGGAACTGGCCTGGCAACCCAGGCATGTGCCCTGACTGGGAATCGAACCGCGATCCTTTGGTTCGCAGGCCCGCGCTCAATCCACTGAGCTACACCAGCCAGGGCTCGTATTACTATTTATTCATTAATTATTGTATTGTTATTTATTAGTATTATTAACTTACTTTTGCCCAACCCTGTATCTGGTCTTCCACAATTCCTGACTCACAGATCCTGAAACCCTTGGGACTTTCCAAGTGTTGAGACCGATAAAGGTGTCTTTTGTTTTGCAAATGAGGTGTCTTTTGCAAAGCACCTAGGGGTGGCAGCTGGTTGCCAGGAGACAACCTTGTTGTTAGAGTGTTGGAACTTTCATTTGGTTGTCCCTTCCCCCACACACAACCCCTCACCCACATCTACAGGGAGGGAAGAGGTACTGGAGATTGAATCAATCACCAGTGGCCAGTGATCTAGTTAATTGTGAATGACTATGTAATAAAGCCTCCATAAAAGCTCTGGATGACAGTGTTAGGAGAGCTTCCAGGTTGGTGAACACGTGGAGATTCCTCGAGAGTGGCAAGCCTGGAGAGGGCATGAAGCTCCCTGCCCTTTCTCCATGCCTTGCCCTGTGCATCTCTTTCATGTTGCTGCTCCCCAGTTGTATCCTTTTACAATAAACCAATGACTTATTAAGTAACATGATTCTCTGAGTTCTGTGAGCCGTTCTGGTAAATTAATCAAACGCACGGTGGGGTTATGGCAACCTGTGATTTATAGCCAGTTGCTCAGAAGTATAGAAGACAACCTGCACTTATAGTTGGCATTCTGAGTTGGAGGGGTTGGTGCAACCTCCAGTCTATAGCCATTTGGTCAGAAGCACAGGTAAGAGCCACGGCTTGCAGTTATCTGAAATGTGCATGTGGGGGGTGAGGGTGCGGTCTTGTAGGACTGAACCCTTAGCCTGTGGAATCTGAGGCTATGTCCAGGACGTAGTGTCAGAATTGAGTTGAATTCTTGGACACTCTGCTGGTGTCCGAACATTCATGGTATGGCGGGGGAGCCCTGCCCTACATGTTGGAATTGGTTCCAGGAAACCTTTACCTTATGTAATTGACCCATAGCAGAGACCCTAGGCACATACATTTACTAATTCAAGGCTGATTACTGTAGTCACTGGACATATAAGAACATTCAGTGTGATTCATTATTCTTTTACTACATCCATAAACAGAATAGTTTGTTGGTACTTGATTAAGGTCCAGTAGGCAATAAGAGGTACAGGGACTGTTTAAATATGCCAGCGTCAAGGGTAAAATATCAGAAATAGGTGCTCCATTGTGTTTTTCTCTCTGTTTTTTTAGCCTTGGAATAGCTATTTGACTTGAGCAAGTCACTTTCTTTCTTGGACCTTAGTTTTCCAACTCCTGAATTTAGGGGTTGGGCTACATTATCTTTAATGCCCTCCAACCTTGCTGTGATGTCCAGCACTCATACAAATAAACAGTTACTTACTGTGGGTTGTCCCAGGACCTGGGTGTGCTCTTGATTTTGCCAGCAAATATAAGGAACTGAGAAGAATAAAACTGATTGAGGGGCTTTCAAAAACCATAGATGATTGCATTCAAAGATTTTAAGTGGTCTGTCTTGCAGCTTGGAGGGGTAGGCATCCCTCTCATCTCAGTAATCTGATTAACCAAAACTGATTTTATCTGCTCCAGTTTCAGGAAATTTGAGACTCACCCTTCTAGAGACTGAGTGGATGGTCACCTTGAGGTAGAAAAGAGAACTGATGTGGCTGGGTGACTGACCTATCACATGCTAGAGGTGATTTTCAGAGGCGGCTACCTAGGAGCTCATTGAACTAAAATGTTACTCTAGACTACCCAATGCTTCAGAGACAATATTATGGCTTACATGTGAATGAGAGTTTGGTAATTTTGGACTACAGATTTTCAGTAATAATCAGTTCTTATCGTATTTCTCCTTGATGTGGATTTTCCCACATTTATCTTTTTTAAATTTTAAAAAATTTTATTAATTATGCTACTACAATCATCCCAATTATTCCCTCTTTGTCACCTTCTACCCTAGCATACCCCACTCCCTCAGAAAACCCCCACCACTGTTCATGTCCATCGGTCATATCCATGGGTATAAGTTCTTTGGCCACTCCATTTCCTATATTACACTTTATATCCCCATGGCTATTCTGTAAGTACCAATTTGTACTTCTTAATCCCCTTACCTCTTCACCATTCCCTGACACACACCTCCCATATGGCATCAAAATGCTCTCCATATCCATGATTCTGTCTGTGCTTCTTGTTGGCTTATTTTTTTTAGATTGAATTGTTGATAGATATGCATTTTTTGACATTTTATAGTTTGTAGTTTTGATCTACTTCCTTTTCTTAAATAAGTCCCTTATAAGATTTCATGTAATAATAGCTTGATGACGATGAACTCCTTTACCTTTACCTTGTCTGGGAAGCACTTTATCTGCCCTTCCATTCTAAATGACAGCTTTGCTGGATGGAGCAATCTTCGCTCTGGGTCCTTACTTTGTATCACTGTGAATACTTCTTGGCAGCCTCTTCTTGCCTGCAAGGTTTCTTTTGAGAAATAAGCTCACAGTCTTATGGAAACTCCTTTGGAGCTAACACTCTGCTTTCCTCTTGTTGCTTGTAAGATTCTCTCTTTATCTTTAACCTTTGGCATTTTAATCATGATATGTCTTGGAGCAATCCTCCTTGGGTCCAACTTGATTGGGACTCTCTGTGCTTTCTAGACTTGCATGTCTATTTCCTTCACCAAATTAGGGAAGTTTTCTTTCACTATTTTTTCAAATAGATTTCCAATTTCTTGCTCGTTCTCTTCTCCTTCTGGCACCCCTGAGATGTGAATGTTGGAATGCTTGAAGTTGTCCCAAAGGCTGCATATACTACCCTCATTTTTTTAAATTCTTTTTTCCTCTTGTTGTTCTGACTCATTGTTTTTTGCTTTCTTATGTTCCAAATCATTGATTTGATTCTCAGCTTCAGCCACTCTACTGTTGTTTCCCTGTAAATTATTCTTTATTTCAATCAGTGTATCCTTCATTTCTGACTGGATCTCTTTTATGCTGTTGAGGTCCTCACTAAGTTCCTTGAGCATCCTTATAACCAATGTTTTGAACTCTGCATCTGATAGATGGCTTATCTCCAGTTCTTCTTCTGGAGTTTTGATCTGTCATTTCATTTGGGCCATGTTTCTTTGTCTCCTCATTTTGGCAGCCTCCCTGTGTTTGTTTCTACGTATTGGGTAGAGCTGTTTTGACTACGTCTTGGTAGTATGCCCTAATGCAGTAGGTGTTCTGCAGGGTCCTGTGGCACAGCCTCTGCTGTCACCCAAGCTGTGTATTCAAGGTGTGACCTTTGTGTGGACTGAGTACACCCACCTCTTGTAGTCGAGCCTTGAATGCTGCTGACAGGTTAATGGGAGAAATTGGTCCAGGCCAGTCAGCTGCAAGGACTGGCTGTGACCACTTACCACCAACCTCTGCCCTCCATGGAGGATAATCTATAAAGTGGCATGGTGGTGGTGTTCCTCACATGGTCTCTAGCTGTCCACTAGGTGCACTAGTCCCTGGGGCTTCCCAGGTTGTACAGGCCAAGGTCAGCCCCCACCTGTGTTTTGCCCAGGGCCGCCCTTCCTGAGCTATAACACAATCTGAGAAGGTTGCTACTTGTGCTGACCCGGAGATTACCAGGGAAAACCAAGCTGTGAAACTAGGCTGGCTGCTGCTAGTGCCTGGCCTGGGGACACTTAGCAAGAGGGAGGAGGGCCGGTGGCTCACTGAGGCTAGCTTTTGCTTGTTTGAGGGGATTTAGTAAGTTGTGAAGCATGAGCCAAGATCACCCATTCATATAGAAAAGCCATTGATAACAGCTTGGATGGGCCTGTAAGTTCGGTGGGACAGAGCTTCAGGGGATCTCTAGAGTGGGGCAAATAGTGTTAACTAGGTTGATGGAGTCTCAGACACAGCACCTGCCTGCAGGCTCTGTAGCTCTGTGCCGGCAGGGTTCAGAAAAGGGACAATAGCTTCTGCCCACCTTTGTGTCTTGGAGAAGGCTGTCCCCCAGTTCTTGCCCTGATGACAGACACTTCAGTTCCTCCCTATATGCCACTTTCCAGTCAAGATGGCATCACAGGTAAACATGGCTCGCCTTCTTGCACAACCACATCAAAATTGCAACTAAAATATTGAACAACCATCATGCAGAACCATCAGAAATCGAGTCGAATGGAAATCTGACAACTATGGAATTAAAGAAGCCACATCCATCGAGACTGGTAGGAGGAACATCGATATGAAATGGGCAGGCCCTACACCCATGTGGATAAAAATTCAGGAGGCATATCTCAGAGGTCAGCAGGCCCAGCTCCACAACAGGACCCCAGTCCAGGGTTCCAGTGCCAGGAAGATAAGTCCCCACAACTTCTGGCTGCAGAAACCAGCGGGACTGAGTCAATGGAAGAAACTGATGGAGCTCCAAGCAGTTCTACTTATAACCCACACACAGATTCACTCAGACTCACTTCCTCTTAGCTACAGCACTGAGGTGGCAGTTTGAAGGGCACCAGTAGTATACTGGGAGAGGCTGAAGTGTCTGGCATTGGGGTGGGAAGAGGACATTGTTTCTTTACTGAGCACTGCCCTTGCAGAGCCACAGAGCTGGCAAGCTGATACCATATTTGAGACTCCATCAGCCTGACTAATACTGTTTGACCTGACTTGCAGAGCCCCAGAAGCTCTGCCCCACCAAACTTATGGGTCCACCCATCCTGCTTTTCCATATGAATGGCTGCTTCACAACTTCCTAAATCATATCAAACAAGTGACAACTGGCCTCAGTGAGCTCAAGGCCAGTGCACTAGCAGCAGCCAGCCTAGTTTCACAGCTTGGTTTTCCCTGGTAATCTCCGGGTCAGCACAAGTAGCAACCTTCTCAGATTGTGTTATAGCTCAGGAAGGGCGGCCCTGGGCAAAACACAGGTGGGGGCTGACCTTGGCCTGTACAA
Source organism: Glossophaga mutica (assembly GCA_039655065.1). Classification (NCBI taxonomy): domain Eukaryota; kingdom Metazoa; phylum Chordata; class Mammalia; order Chiroptera; family Phyllostomidae; genus Glossophaga; species Glossophaga mutica. Next base: position 183,168,299 of record CM077306.1, read on the forward strand.
CCTGGGAAGCCCCAGGGACTAGTGCACCTAGTGGACAGCTAGAGACCATGTGAGGAACACCACCACCATGCCACTTTATAGATTATCCTCCATGGAGGGCAGAGGTTGGTGGTAAGTGGTCACAGCCAGTCCTTGCAGCTGACTGGCCTGGACCAATTTCTCCCATTAACCTGTCAGCAGCATTCAAGGCTCGACTACAAGAGGTGGGTGTACTCAGTCCACACAAAGGTCACACCTTGAATACACAGCTTGGGTGACAGCAGAGGCTGTGCCACAGGACCCTGCAGAACACCTACTGCATTAGGGCATACTACCAAGACGTAGTCAAAACAGCTCTACCCAATACGTAGAAACAAACACAGGGAGGCTGCCAAAATGAGGAGACAAAGAAACATGGCCCAAATGAAATGACAGATCAAAACTCCAGAAGAAGAACTGGAGATAAGCCATCTATCAGATGCAGAGTTCAAAACATTGGTTATAAGGATGCTCAAGGAACTTAGTGAGGACCTCAACAGCATAAAAGAGATCCAGTCAGAAATGAAGGATACACTGATTGAAATAAAGAATAATTTACAGGGAAACAACAGTAGAGTGGCTGAAGCTGAGAATCAAATCAATGATTTGGAACATAAGAAAGCAAAAAACAATGAGTCAGAACAACAAGAGGAAAAAAGAATTTAAAAAAATGAGGGTAGTATATGCAGCCTTTGGGACAACTTCAAGCATTCCAACATTCACATCTCAGGGGTGCCAGAAGGAGAAGAGAACGAGCAAGAAATTGGAAATCTATTTGAAAAAATAGTGAAAGAAAACTTCCCTAATTTGGTGAAGGAAATAGACATGCAAGTCTAGAAAGCACAGAGAGTCCCAATCAAGTTGGACCCAAGGAGGATTGCTCCAAGACATATCATGATTAAAATGCCAAAGGTTAAAGATAAAGAGAGAATCTTACAAGCAACAAGAGGAAAGCAGAGTGTTAGCTCCAAAGGAGTTTCCATAAGACTGTGAGCTTATTTCTCAAAAGAAACCTTGCAGGCAAGAAGAGGCTGCCAAGAAGTATTCACAGTGATACAAAGTAAGGACCCAGAGCGAAGATTGCTCCATCCAGCAAAGCTGTCATTTAGAATGGAAGGGCAGATAAAGTGCTTCCCAGACAAGGTAAAGGTAAAGGAGTTCATCGTCATCAAGCTATTATTACATGAAATCTTATAAGGGACTTATTTTAAAAAAAAGATCAAAACTATGAAAATTAAAATCACAATTAATGACTACCAACAACTGAATATAAAAAACAAAAACGAAATAAGCAAACAAGCAGAACAGGAAAAGATCGTATTTATGGGGGTCATCTGGAGGGTTATCAGCTGGGATGGGGAAGGGGGAGAAAGGGGAAAATGATGCAGGGATCAAGAAGCATAGCCCTGGCTGGTGTGGCTCACTGGATGGAGTGCTGGCCTGCAAACCAAAGGGTCACTGGTTTGATTCCTAGGCAGGGCACGTGCCTGGGTTGCAAGCCAGGTCCCCAGTTGAGGGTGTGAGAGAAGCAACTAATTGATTTATCTCTCACACATGAATGTATCTCTTCCTCTCTTTCTTCCTCTCTTCCTGTCTATCTTAAAAATAAATAAATCTTAAAAAAGAAAAGAAGCAGCAGCATACTTTGTAGGGACAAAAAAGACAGGGCGATATTAAAAATAGTATAGGAAAGGAAGAAGCCAGAGAATTTACATTCATGACCCAAGGACATGAACTAAGGGGAGATTGCTGAAGGGAAGAGGGGTACACGGTGGAGGGAGACAAAGGGAAAAATTGGGAGAACTGTAAAAGCATAATCAATAAAATATAAAAACAGATATTACTGGAGTGGTGGAAGAGAGTGAATAACAATATTCAACAGATATTTATATTATTAACTCTGAATTGTTTTATAACGGTAGAGGTCATAATTTTAAGATTGTATGATTGTATTTGATATATGCCAAAAGATAGCATGTCTCATTAAAAGAGTGCAAATAGCAAGATCAAAATAATATTTCAAGAACTACAACATTTTGCAGAAAGAGGCTATTTTGTACTATCTTTGGGGATTTTTAGGGTTTTTTGTTTTTGTGGGTTTTTTTTTTTTTTTTTTTTTTAGGAAACCCAGACAGTGATGGAAGAGAAAGTATTTAGATTATTGATATTACATTGTATAGTTTATCATGTAAGGAGCTTACTACATTATCACTCAGGGCCTGCTTAGAGTTAGCCAACCTGGATTTGTTTCGTTTCTCCCTGCCACGGTTGTTATATTTCGAAGCATGCCGTGCTTCTCTCTCCTCTCTTTCCCCTGCTAGCAGTACCCTTCCCTGGAAGGCTCTTCCCCCATCCAAATGCTGTATAGTGTACTGCTCAAGGCTGCATTGGACCCACCTGCTTCACATGGCCTGTGCAGAATACTCACCTTTGTGAGCTTCTGCAGTGTCTGCAGGTGTGTTTGCTACCTTTTGCACTGCACATGATCGGATTACTGCATATTGTTTCATGGATTAGTCTAGAAGACTTCAAGTTGCTTTTGAGTTCAAGTTGCTTACGAGTCCAGCTAGGTCTGAGTCATGCACCTAAATGATACTGTGTGGAGAGGAATTGCTCTAAAGTTGCACCTAAATGATACTGTGTGGAGAGGAATTGCTCTAAAGTTAACTGGGGTTTGCCTGATTCTTGATACTCACCTTGTTTTTCTTTCCCATTCTCAGGTACTTTTTGTGCCAGATGCCAACTTTCCTTCTAGTACCTTAAGATTGTCATCATCCAGTCCTGGTGCTACTGTCTCTCCTTCATCATCAGATGCAGAATACGATAAACTCCCAGTATGTATATCATTTATGTACTGTAGGTTTATATTTACATATGAACTTATAAATATAGAGTATATTGTTATAGAATTCTGCATATTCTTTTTTGCAAGATTTCATCTTAAATTCTCCCCAGAGGAGTGGAGTTAAGTGTAATTCGTTGTTAGTTGAGAGAATGTATTTTATCCAAAAGAAACCTGTTCACCTTTAAGGTCTCAAAGCCAAAAAAACATGCCTTATTTATATAAAAGTATGAAGTTAAATTTTCACCAAGACTGGTAGATTATTTGTACTCTTTTTATTCCTTTTTCTAAAGAAGCTGAACCATGAGTCCAATGTGAATTAATTTATTTAGATTATTTTCCAAAGACATTGGATGAGCCATTTTGGGGGTTAATACATAGGCAGTCTTTTAAAAATTTCACTTGATTTAGATACTTATTTTTGTATATGTCATATTTTTGAATGACAAAAGGCATTTGTCTTATTTATGTTTAAGATAAATAGAAACAGGTTATTTAGAGAGAACTATGTAGCTTGATTGATATAAATAATCTGTTTTGAAAAATTGCTTCCATTTGATTTTGGAAATTTTTGCTTTTTAAAGGATGCCGACTTAGCAAGAAATGCCATAAAACCCATTGAAAGAGTCCTGTCATCTACTTCTGAAGAAGATGAGCCGGGCGTGGTAAAATTTTTAAAGATGAATTGTCGATACTTCACTGATGGAAAGGTATTATGGCAGTGTAATTTGTGTCCTTTTCATGGAATCTGTGGAAAACTAAAGTAGGTTTCAAATTACTGAAAGCAGTCTATATTAAATTCACTTCCCCAAAGTTTCAGCCTAAGTTTTCCCAGGTGCCCATTAATTTTCCCCAGTTGAATGCCTGGCATTTTACTTACTGAAGGGAATGTGATCATTGAGTGGAAATACGCTATTTTTTGACCCTAGATTTATCATTTTTAGTTCTTGGCCTATAAATTATTAGGGAGACAGCATAGTATATGTTTAACACAAATGCTTGAGTCAGACTTGCTGAATTTAAATTCCAACTCTGCCACACATTAGCTCTGGAACCATGGACAGGGTATTTAAATTCCCTAAGCTTCTGTTTTCCTCATCTGTAACATAGGAACAGTAATAAAAGTTAACTAGTAGGGTACTGTAATTAAAAGGGAAAATTCGTGTAAACAACTTAGTAGTAACTTGGAAAATAGTGAGTTCTCAACCCTTTTGCTGCCAAAGATACTGGTATTAAAATGTGTGCTGTTGTGTGTTCAGTTTTTTGGTTGTTGGTATTTTTTACAAAGAACGAATCCAGGTTTTGGCGAGCATCTGAAGGAGGGGTTGTGTTGACATAGAGTGAATTCCTGTTCTGATAGTACACACTTGACGACAAGTCTGTACTGTCCTTTAGTTTCCAAATAAAAGGAAAATGCAGTATTGATATTGACTTATAACTTTTTAAATCAAGAACAAATAATGCTTGAGATGCAAACATTTCTACAAAGGTTATCACTGAAGTCATTAAGAGTGCACAGTAAAGTGTTGACCTAAATGGAGCCATCTGTATCCTGTACTGTCTGGTAGATAATATCCTTGGGGCCACCAAGATCTGTAATATGAACTGACCGTGCTTTAGATGTTTAAGTTCCTGCCAAACTGCTGGTTTTTGCTTTTAATTTCCATAGTTCAGCTATATTCACTTCTGCAAAAATTTTATATTCCTATTTGTGTTGAACTTTCCCAGATGTAGGATCTCTAAATGTTTTAGAGAGAAATGTGAGGACCGTTCTTTGGCACCATGACTTGGAGACAGCTGCTCTCTTAGCGCAGTCCCATACCCTTGTCGGACACGTGGTGGATATATACTGAGAGAATTGTAAAGCACCTGGTTCTCAATTGGGAAAGCATCTGGGATGGCCCTCTCACTTTACAGACAGGAACTGGGGAATCTGAGACTTCTATGTGTAACCCAAGATCCCAGCACAGTTACACTATTGTAGTAGCAATGCTAGAACCAGGCTCGGTTGATGGCCACAGTGAGTCCAGTCTGTTTTCCCAGCCTCACCACACAGCACTCTACACGATGTTTCTTCAGCCTGTTTTTTCAGCCCTCTTAAAGGGGGTGTGATTGTCACACAAGATACTGTAGTTCACCAAAATCAGTGGAATGACACACAAGTCCATTAAAGCTCCTGTGGTGGTTGCTTCCTGCCTGTAGTAACTCTGTCCTGTCCATTTGTCCTACAGGGTGTGGTTGGCGGTGTCATGATCGTCACTCCTAACAACATCATGTTTGACCCTCACAAGTCCGACCCCCTGGTCATTGAAAATGGGTGTGAGGAGTACGGCCTCATTTGCCCCATGGAAGAGGTGGTTTCCATTGCCCTCTACAATGACATTTCCCACATGAAGATCAAAGATGCCTTGCCATCGTAAGAGACGCTTCTTGTTTATCAGAAAAAAAGTGGGGTGGTAGGGAGCAGTTCTTGGGAGAATTAAATGCAGTTAAGAAGTGAGGGCATTGGCCAGGAGCAAGAGATTGTGTGGAGGTGAATTTGAACATGGAAGATTTGCACACTGAATTTAAGAAAGTAGAAAAATGAGAGGAAATGGCAATGATAAAGTCAGTGGGAGGGAAGGGTTGAGCATACAAAAAGGAATGAAGAAATGCAAGCAAGCGAGCACGCAGAAATGGTATTTGTTTGGCTTATTTTTTTTTTTGAAAAGCAATACATATTCTTGATGAATTTATGAAAGAAGAAATAAAGTTTTTCTGAAAGAATTTTAGTGTTTTTCTCTCAGTTTAATTGTTGAGCTGAGTTATGTTCTTTATTCAAAGTCTGGGATAGGCGGTCTTCCCAACTCATGTCTCCCCTCAGCCCTGCGCAGCGCTGGGCAGCAGCCACTGTCCCTGTAACCAGACTACCTTAAGTGGTGTGAGGAGGGCATTACTCTGGGTTGTTTTGTCTCTGAAATGTGGGTGAATATTACGTAAGCCCTGATTAGCTTTGCCTTATAAAACTAAGTTAGTTAGTAAGTTAGGTAAGTTAGTTTTTTTAAAAGGAATATCCCCATGAAGAAAGAGAAAGAGGGTTAAGAAAGATCATGGAACTGATTCCCTTGTAGGAATAATCTGGTTCTTACTGTCATTTTGTTAATTTGCCTGTTTCTATATATACTGTAGCAGTAAATCTTTAGAAACCCTTAGCGATAGGAAGGTAGTGAGGCAAAGCTGTGGGTCCTAACAGTGCAAAGGGAACCTGGTCCTTGGGACTCATGAAGAGGAGGGAAGGTAACTAGGGAATTAACCCAGACACAAAGTTCTTGGGGGTTTATGCCAGGGGGTTCCCCTGGACTCTTACAGTCCTCAGTATCTGATCTACTTGGCCCTTACCCAACTCCAAGCCACTGAAGCTACCATTAAACATGGGCACTGCAGCAGTTTCTAAATTCCGCTGGAAGTGAGAGGGTTAGGAGATAGCCCTGCATAATGATTAGATCTGGAGCCACACTTCATGGGTTTCCCCAGCGCTGCCACTTACGGCTTCATGACCTGTAGGAGTTACTCTCAAAACTGCATTTTCTCATTGTAAAATGGAATTAATAGTATTATTCAGCTTATATAGTGCTGATGTAAGAACTAAGTGCATTGATATACCAAAACTCTTAGAAAATAGCCTGATATCTAATAAGGGTAAGCTGTTATTGTGTGAACCTGTAGTTCATATCTGAAACTCTGTTCATTGTGCCATGGAAGTCTTGTAATCCTTGTGAATTGAGGCTTCTAGTGCATCTTAGTGTATGAAGAGGGGTGGGTCCTGGGCCCTCCCCCTGAGGAGCCTGCAGTCTACTGGGTTCAACAGACAGGTGGACAGAATTAGTCGTTTGAAGGCACTGTACACGTACGTGGAAGTGTCCACAGCATTCCATGAGAACCATATGAAGGAGTGTCCTACTGCCTTGGAGTCTTGGAGATGGAGGCAGAGAAGAGGCAGTAAGGAATTAGTTTTGGAAAGAAAGAATGAACATTGTGTTCTCTGTGGAGAGAGGAAAGAAGATAATAGGTAAAGACAGAGTTGAGGGTGGCAGTGGGTGGTCAGGCAGGTAAGGGCATTTCTTGCCTTGTGACAACGTCTAATGGAATAATACTGTTGCACATCTTCAGCTTAGGATGTTAAGTATCCTTTTTAATAATAGGAAGGGAAGAGACATCTTTACAGAAAGATTTCTCTCATTGTGAGATTGTGTTTAATGATCTGGGATACAGGGCTAATGGCATACCTGGGAGAGACAGAAGAGTTAAGAACTGGCTGCTAATGCAATGAAATTATTTCAGAGTCACGCACTGATTCCTGCCTTTGACTCAGGTATATAAAGACTTTTCAATCTAATGAACAACATATGCACCAACAAGCAGAACAGATTGTATGAGTGCAATCAGTGTGAACTGCGCTTAGTATTATTGACTTCAGAATTCCATCACTTGTATAAAAGTTTAAAATAGGTTAACATTTTATTATTACTAAAAATTATATGGTAAAATGAACTATAAATTATCTAGCTGCTTTGTGCAAATTGTTTGTGTGTGTATAAAATCTCTCCATCTTCAACTTCAAGCTTTGTATTTTTTGCGTAGGACATTTAGTAACTGCAGCTGCCACAGAAAGTAGGAAGGGAACAACTGAGAGGATTATTGATCATCATTAGCTGCCTGGCTGAGTCCAGAAGACATTCATCAGCAGCACATTCGGTTGACACAACTATGTACTTTGCCCCAGCAGTGCTTGGCAGCTGCAGTGCAGAAAAACCAGATGACTAAATTAATCTCGGCTTGGATTAGAAAGAAAAACGAGGGAGGGGTAGACAAGAAGGAAATACAGGAGGCTGATTAGAGTGCAGATGTACTCTTTCTGGGGGTCAAGCGAAGTAGATAAGGAAGCGAGAAGAAAGGGGTTTGGATGTTTGTGGAAGAAAGTATTCCTTATTAACCAAATATGTGAAAAGCTAGGTTTCTTTGTTGTAGGCCTTCTTATAGCCTTTAATATAGCCTTTTATAGCCAAGTTAAATTTTGGGTTCTAACATGGAAATTATGCCACATTACACTAATTCATTTGACTCTGGGATATGGTCAAGCCTTTTTAGAAAAAAAAGTATTTCTGAAATCTGAAAATGTAATTTTTAAAAAGGGTTTTTCTATCTCTGTTTTTAACCCAGTGTAAATGCTAAGGAAAGTGAAAACATGGATTACTCAAGATATTTCCAGTCATGGTTTAAAACACACATTTTTTGACTATCTATCTTAAATTTTGGAGAACATGTTTAATCAGTATTTTTGTATAACTCAAATATGGGTAGTTAAGAAAAAATTGACTGCAGCTCAGGTTAGGAAGTTTCAGCTGATAAAACCAGTTTCCCATTGCCATAAAGTAAAATGATACTGTTGTAAAATGAAAGAGTTAAGAAATTTAAGTATTATAAGAACTTCTTTGATTTATGTCTCTATAAATTTTTAAGTTATAAAACGGAACAGGGAGTATGTACCCACAATAGTAATAGAAGCTTCTTCTTGCTTTCTCGGGAATAGAAGGATGTCTGTCATTGGAAGCATTAGATCCTAAGTCATGAAACCTGAAACTAGCGTTCAGGGCCAGTCACTTACAGGTGTAGCTACTCAGTCTACAAGTCATTCAGAATTAATGTGCCAGTAGTTGGTTCGTGTACTCTATTATAAAAAAGAAAAGCTTTTCATATTTAAAGAATTGTAGTCAGTATTAAGATGTTTCCTCTGGTTTGTCTTTTCCTTCATGAAAATCAGAAACATCATTTCATCATTAAAAGCTGGTAGTGACAGCTCTGTGTTCATAAATGACTTCAAACACTGTCCATGTCTTCTAGCAGATGTGCACCTTTCACAGTTCTTTGTTTTGCCATTCCTAGTTGATTTATGTTTCATTTTGAAGTTAATTTTTTAAATTTCATTTTCTTATTCTGAAATCACTTACCCATTAATTTAAGTTGTGGCATACTTATGTTTTGGTTTTGGCTGGGTTTTGTTTTGGTTTTTGCTTTTCCTCCACTTTGTTTTTGTTTTGTTTTTAACATTCCATGTGCACCCACCATTTTTCCCTCAACAGTGACCTACCTCAGGATCTTTGTCCTCTGTACAGGCCTGGAGAATGGGAGGACCTGGCTTCAGAAAAGGATATCAACCCGTTTAGTAAGTTCAAATCTCTCAGCAAGGATAAACGGCAGCAGAGTGAAGAGAGAACCATCACTTCAGATTCCAAATCAACACAGCCTTTGGAGAAATCAACAGAACACACACACACAAAGCCCTCAGACAGCGTGATGTCAGGAAAGTTAAAGGACCTGGAATCCTCTGTGGAGGCAACCAATGGCTCTACCACAGTAACTGAGGTCAGCAAAGGATCTCCTGACACTCATACTGCATTTAAATCTATAGCCAAAGAAAATTCCCTTTTAGGAGGAGAAGATGACTTTGTTGACTTGGAAGAACTTCCTTCTCAAAATGATAGCGGAATGGACAGAAGAGACACCTCAAAGGAGTGCCTTCCTCTTGACCCAGAAGAGCAAAGGAAGGCTAAGTCACAAATAATCAGTTCTGCTATGGAAATGCAGGTGCAGTCAGCCCTGGACTTTTCAAGAACAGAGAGTGATGCTGAACTGAAGGGGGCGCTAGATTTAGAAACCTGTGAGAAGCAAGATAAAATGCCAGAGGTGGACAAGCAGTCCGATTCTCCAGAGAGCCAGATGGAAAATACAAGGAACATACATGAAGATCTGGATAAGGTTAAACTTATTGAATACTATCTTAATAAGAACAAAGAAGGGTCACAGTTATCGGATAACTTGCAGGAGACAGAATTAAGTGATGGCAAAAATATTGAGCCAGCGGGAATAGACATCACCCTTAGTAGTTCTCTTCCCCAGGCTATTGAGCCCCCAGCTGAGGGCCATAAAGACCCCGATAAAAACTGGGTGAAAGAGAACACACCCCATCCACTGCAACTAGACTCTTCTGCAGAAGAAAATGTGAGTAAAGAGCCTCTAGGCGACTCTTTGGAATCTACTCTGGACAATAGCTGTCAAGGCGCACAAGTGGATAATAAATCAGAAATCCAGTTGTGGCTGTTAAAGAGAATTCAGGTGCCCATTGAAGGTAAGCCACTTTGCTTTAATGTCTGTATCTTCTGTTATGTGGTTGCCTTTCTTAAACATGCAATGCGGTAGCCCAACTAGTACAATCATTTGAGAACAATATTTTCTCAATAGAGCAAGTCTACTGATACATTAATAATTGGAAAATATCTAGCAATATATGGTATCTAATTTGAAACTTTAGATGACAGATTCTGTTTCGAAAGTAGTTTGCTTATTTTACTCTTTTAAAGTAACTCTCCTTTTTTACCTTGAATTTCTAAATCTAAAGGAGTTTCAAATATATTTTGAAGATTTCAGTTCTAAACTGTTACATTATGGTGTGACTGGGTCCTCCATATCATTCATTAAGAGTATCCTTGTGGCTTGTCACAGTTTCCCACTGTTTGGTATTTTCTGGTTTTTATGCTTATTCATAATACATAGCCTCTCATGTGATGGAGACCAATCTGAAACATCCCAAACTTTCTCCTTTTGTGCTCTAGAAGATCTGAAAAGTTTAATTAGTCCCAAGGTGATGATGGTGTATGATGTTTCTGCCATATATTTTGACTTCTCATCACTAAGAGGGGATTAAACACTATTCTTTGTAAGTTGAAAGGTTTTACTGTCACCAATATTGTCACTATTGAAGATATTTTAACAATGTGATTCAGATATACTTCCTTCAAAAGAAGAGAAAAGCAAGACTCCGCCGATGTTTCTGTGCATTAAAGTGGGAAAACCAATGAGAAAATCCTTCGCCACTCACTCTGCAGCCATGGTCCAGCAGTACGGCAAGCGAAGAAAACAGCCCGAGTACTGGTTTGCTGTCCCTCGGGAGAGGTGAGTGTGGGCTAGCGTGGAAAATCTGTGGGTCAGTTAGAGTCTAGTTGCACCCTAATTATTTTTACTTAATCTTAAAATACTTCATTTTACCCTTAAATAAGAGATTTCTCATGTACATTTTAGAATGTCTAGAAGAATATTATTTGAGTAGCTACCTGCTGAAGGGTGGTTTCAATCTAGCAAATTGGAGGTCATCATTGGTACTGTGTGTGGAACCACTTTCACGGCTTTCTACGCAGTTGAATTTTAAATGAAGGAAGACTTAGATATTCTCAGGTGCCGGTGATTGGAAGTGCTCTTCCGTGGAGAAGGAAGGAATTCTGTGGAGCAGATCCAAACCCCTCTAATGGATCTGGAGAGAGGCATGGCTGTAATTTTTAAAGTGCTTATTATTCTGGGGAACTGAAGATTGCTTTGGCTTCATGGAGGGAGTATCTGTGACTCAGCAGCTTGAGAAACATGACATGAGATCCCGTGGGTGGGCTCCAGGGAGTCTATACCTCCCGAGATTTGCATTTTGAATTACCAAAGAAGAAGTTTTATTGGTTATATCACAGTCCAGGATAGCACGTAGTGCATAGAAATTCTTCAGCAGTGCATCACTGAATTCATTTTTATAATAAAAATAGGAAACATTATTTTTAGAAAAAATTACTTTCCTTTAGTATATGTGGTAGAATAAAAATGCCTTAAAAAAGTCCCTGCAGTTAGTTTTCAAAATCGTTAAACCGACACATACTTCTTTTTTCTGACCATTCATCAAACATCAGCATCTGGGCAGAAATTCTGGCACACACCTGCCAAGAACACATACTTAGTGAACTTCCTTAAAGCATGAATTGCTAATAATAAAGCAAAATTAAATTCCAAGCAAGGGTACACTTTCAGGCTGATTAGTATCCAAAATGAGAATTCTCATCAGGAATTGTCTCATTTTAATGAATTATAGTTTAATTTGAAAAATAAACGAGACTTAAAATTTTGGAAAAAGTTCATTGAATTTTAGTTCATGAATTCACTAATATCTTTTCACTAGACACACACCTACGTTAACATGAACATTAAACATAATTTGTTTTGTATTTATGTCGTATACACCTCTGCCCATGCCCGAGAGCCCCGCAGTATCTCACTGAAACTTTAATCTAGGGATACCGTTGAGATAAAACAAAAATGTGTCTTTTGTTATTATTTTAAAATGTTTCCACAGAAGCAATGCAAATTTGTTTAGTCCTATTAAAATCGGAGTTTGAAAATCAAGTGTCACAGCCAGACAATACCTTAGAGATTGAAGCCAATTCCTGATTTTGTACGTCAGGGGAACCAAGCACTGAAACTTTCAGCCATGCAAACACCAGGGGTCTATCAGAAAAACTACCCATCATATGTAGCACTTTTTCCCTTAGAAAATGTATTATTTATAACATAAGGAAGAAGAATCTTCTAGAATAATTATAGCAACCTCACACATGTAGTTAATTATACTGTCATTCTTTAACCCAGAAGAAGTCTGCAATGCTGAAATAGTACTTCTCTTTGACCTTTCACACAGTGATTTTTTGTGAGCTATTTAAAGTAGGTCACTTGTTGAATTCCATTATATTGTATTTTATAGTTACTGTCCTTGACTTATCTGTCTTTGGCTAGCAAATAACCTGGCAATACTTAGTTTTCTTTCTTGCACTATTAAATAACCAAAGATTGTCTGGGAGGCATCATATCTCACTGTGTTAATGATGGATTTTTTGTGTATATGTTTGGAAATTTTTGTTTTAATTGCTCCTTTATGTATTTCCATTTCAACCTACCCTAAAGGAAGCCACACTGTAGTTTAAGATTGAGAAAGACGAAGAAATTGCATAGTTAATTCCCACTCAGAACTCCAGGTGCACAGTAAGAAATAAGAAACATTTATTATTATTTTTAATTTATGCAATTCTTTAGGACTTAAGGCTCAGCAAACTCCTTAAGGAACCAAGAAGTAGCATGCAATGATTTTCTTACCCTGAGGGTGATTTCTGGATTCCCTTGCTAGTAGAAACTAAGCGTTTCTACTTGCCTTTCTACTTAAATGGATCTTTACATGCATTAAAGTTTCAGCACCTGAGTTCCATCCTAGCAGTGGCTCCCTTTCTAGGTTACAGTGTCCCCTCATAGACCTTCTAGACATGACAACTTATTGTCATCTGCTCATGCGCCAAAGCTCCTTGTCACAGGAGAATAATATTTTGGTGTTGACATGACTTTACAAATGGTTTCACTATTCCTCTCTATACTTCTTAAAAATGTTTGCGCTTTTTTCTTTTTGTTATTATTACTAAGAAGTTAATCCTACCAAAAATAGCCCTTCTGCATTTACAGTGTGCTCTTTAGCTTGTTTAACTCCATCATTAAATGAACAGTCTGCCAAGTGAGAAAACGGGGAGGGTGAGGGGCAGGGAAGCTGCATACAGTCTCTGTCTCCTTTGCTTTCAGTGCAACACTTGTTATCAAATTTTAGATCCTAAAAATTAGAGATAAAGAGTAGTTTAAATCTGCCTAAATACCTACTATTTTTATTTAACTCAGCTGAAGTTGTCAAAAGATCTAAGACAATCATGCATCCAAAATGCTGCTCATTCTTCTTGCACACTGACCCACTGCTACTTGAGACAAGACCACTTCTGCTGAGGATTAAGTGTATGTCAACTTTAAACCCAGCCTGTTTCCATCGCCACTTGTGGAATCCTGGTTTTCTCTGCAGTCATCCCAACATGACAGTGGTGTGTTTGGGAGATTCACAAAGTGTCCAGAACTTGACATAAACCTGGGACATCACAGGTTTTTCAAATTCTCACTCTTGATGCTAATTTACACATGAGGACAGTGGGTATAATTCTACCTTATTTTAATTATCTATACAGGATTTCTCAACCTGGGCACTTTAGACATTGTGAGCTGCATAATTTTTTGTCCTGTGAGTAGTAGGATGTTTAGCAGCATGCACAGCCTTTTCCCACAATGCCAGTAGTACTTCCCCAGCTGTGACAGCCAAAAGTGTCTCCAGACATTTACAAATGTCCTCTGAGGGACAGAATCACTTCAAACTGAGAACCACTGTCAAGTATTGTACTGTTAGACCAGGGCGTACACACCATCCTGAAAGTGACTATAAGTCAGAATAGCCAAATCATATTGGAATTTGCCTACTTAAAATTTTATTGTACTTGGACTTCCAGGCAAAATGGAGGCATAGGTAAACATGGCTCACTTCCTTGTACAACCACAGCAAAATTACAACTAAACTATAGAACAGCCATCACCCAGAACTGTCAGAACTCGAGTTGAATGAAAGTCTGACAACTATAGAACTAAAGAAATCACATCTATCCAGGCAGAGGACATGAATACATGGAACAGGTGGGTTGCACACCCACAGGTGGTGGATAATAATTCAGGGATAAAAATTCAGGTGGAGGGATATCTCGGGAGTTAGGAGTCCCAACCCAACACCAGGCTCCCAGCCCAAGGTTCCAGTGCCAGAGAAATAAGTCCCCATAACTTCTGGCTGTGAAAACCAGTGGGGTTGGAGTTAATGAAAGTAACTACTGGAATCCCAAGCAGCACCTTTTAAAAGGGCTGCAAATGGACTTACTCAGACTTATCCCCTTAGAGCTCCAGCACTGGGGTGGCCACTTGAAAGACACCAGTGGCATACAGGGAGGAACAAAGTGTCTGGCATCAAGGTGAGAGCTGGAGGACAGCCTTCTCCAAGACACAAAGGTGGTTAGAGACCATTGCTCCTTTTCTGAGCCACAGAGCCAGAAGGTGGAAGCCATATCTGAGACTCCATTAACCTGGCTTACATGGTTGGCTCTGCCCTGATGAATCCACAAGGCTTCACCTCACCCAACTCACAGGCTTACCCAAGCTGTTAACAGTGGCTTTTCCATATGAATGGCTGGTCTCAGCTCAAGCTTCACATCTTCCTAAATCCTCTCAAGCAGACAACAGCTAGCCTCAGTGAGACCCTGGCACCATACCTCTGGGTAACTGGCCCTATTATTGCCACTAGCATCAGCCAACTTTGGATCACAGTTTGGCTTCTCATGGGCTTCCCAAGCCCAGCACAAGTAACAGCTATCTGCAGATTGCTTGGTAGCTCACACTGGGCAGCCCTAGGCAGAACACAGGTGGTGGCTGACCCTGGCCTACATTTTCTGGGAAACTCCAGAGCTTTCGCATCCAGTAGACAGCTACAGACCATGTGGGAGTACCACCATCCAGCCCCTGCACAGCTGATCCTCCATGGAGAGTAGAAGTTGGTGGTCAGTCGTCATAGCCAGGCATTACAGCTGACTGGCCTGGGTAAATCCCTCCCATTGACCTGTCAACAGCAATTAAGGATCAACTACAAGAAGAGGGTTTACTCAGCCCACATAAGGGTGCACCTTGAGTACCTAGCCTAGGTGAAAGGGGAAGTTGTGCCACAGAACCCTATGGGACATATTACATTAAGCCATGCTATCAAGACAGGGAGTCGTAGTAGCTCTACCCAATACACAGAAACAAACACAGGGAGGCTGCCAAAATGAGGAGACAAAGAAACATGGACCAAATGAAAGGACAGATCAAAACTCCAAAAAAAGAACTAAACAAAATGGAGATAAGCAACCTATCAGATGCAGAGTTCAGAACACTAGTTATAGGGATGCTTAAGGAACTTAGTGAAGACCTCAACAGCATAAAAAAGATCCAGTCAGAAATGAAGGATACACTGATTGACATAAAGAACAATTTACGGGGAAACAACAGTAGAGTGGATGAAGCTAAGAATCAGATCAATGATTTGGAACATAAGGAAGTAAAAAACAACCAATCAGAACAAGAGGAAAAAAGAACCCCCCAAAATGAGGGAATTGTGAGGAGCCCCTGGGACAACTTAAAGTATTCCAACATTAACATCATAGGGATGCCAGAAAGAAAAGAGACAGAGCAAGAAATTGGAAATCTATTTGAAAAAATAGTGAAGGAAAACTTCCTAATTTGGTGAAGAAAATAGACATGCAAGTCCAGGAAGCACAGAGAGTCCCAAATAAGATGGATGCAAAGAGGCCCACTCCAAGACACATCAGAATTAAAATGCCAAAGGTTAAACAGAGAATCTTAAAAACAGCAAGAGAAATAACAGCCAATTACCTACAGGGGAGGTCCCATAAGACCCTCATCTGATTTCTAAAAAGAAACTCTGCAGACTAGAAGGGATTGGCAAGAAATATTCAAAGTCATGAAAAGCAGGGACCTACAGCCAAGATTGCTTTACCCAGCAAAGCTATCATTTAGAATTGAAGGGTAGATAAAGAGCTTCCCAGGCAAGAAAAAACTAAAGGAGTTCATTCTTGCCAAACCATTATTTTATGAAATGTTAAAGGGACTTATTTAAGAAAAAGATCAAAACTATGAACAATAAAATGGCAATAAACACATACCTATCAAAAATTGAAATCTAAAATCAAACTAAACAAAGAGAACAGAGACAGAATCATGGATATGGAGAGCATTTTGGTGATTACCAGATGGGAAGGGTTTTGGGGGAACAGGTGAAGAGGTGAGGGGATTAAGAAGTATAGACAGTCACAGAATAGTCACAGGGATGTAAAGTACAGTATAGGAAATGGAGTAGCCAAAGAATTTATATGCATGATCCATAAAGATAATTAAAGTGTAGGGATTGCCTAAGGGAGTTGGGCGTACTGGGTGGGGGATTGGCAAAGGGGGAAAAATTGGGACAACTGTAGTAGCATTTTCACTAACACATAATTTTTTAAAAAACTTTATTGTATTTGATTATATTCACAGTATTTGCTCATCTGCATTTTCCTTTACTAAACCTAATACTTTTTGCAAATTATTTTATGAAAATTTATTTTTAGCTTCCTTATTAATCTATGCTTCTATAACTGTAAAAACAACGCTAAATATTTTATCTGGAAGGTAACCCTACATTGACAGAGTACTACAATCAATAAGGTGGTTGACAAGCATTTATTTTTGCACCTTCACTTTGCACAAGTGCCAGAAGGTATCTGAAGCAGAAGAGATAATCCTGCGTCCTGCCCTGGAAGAGGGGTGTGGGGGGTTAGGCTGCCCTGTTCTGGCCAATGAAACAATGACCCCCAGAATCAGGCAGTGATGGAGGAG
Source organism: Glossophaga mutica (assembly GCA_039655065.1). NCBI lineage: Eukaryota > Metazoa > Chordata > Mammalia > Chiroptera > Phyllostomidae > Glossophaga > Glossophaga mutica. The sequence goes on from CM077306.1 coordinate 183,185,331, forward strand.
AATCCTCAGGAACTGTGGGCCCTTTTATCTGTTTGAAACTTGATTTCTTAATTTGAAAAATGGGTCATGGTGAGTGTTAAGTAAGCAGATCATATTCGAACGAACAGTGACTTGAGTGCATGTGACCCAGCAGGCACTGGGCTAGTTGTAGGAAAATAAGACTAGGACCCTACCCTGAGGAGCTTATGAAGAGTTCTAGACCTCTCTAGAGACTTAATATGTGTATTGTATTCCAAAGGTTTGGGTACTGTTCTATATAAAAAATAATGATATTTTTTCTTTCTTAATTTTAAGAGATTATTACTTTTTTGGCATCACTAATTCCTTTTGAAATTAAAACTTTTCCTTTTCCCAATTACTATGTCCTATTAATCTCTGAAATGTTTTATAATAATTGATTTCATATTATGCAGCTTTTCAAGTAAATAAGATAGAAATGGAATTAAATTGCAGGAATTATGTAGAATCTGCCAAGTCATGCATAAATGTTTAATCTAGGCTGAATTAATTGGTTAGTGTGATTTGTGTAATAAGTAAGCTAGTAAAAGAGGGAAAGGGGGAGAAAGAGAGGGTACTTAAAAACATTTTTTCACTTAAATAATTATGCTAAGATAATTTCAGCAATACTTAAACACACAGGTAAGCAAGGGGAGTAGGCAGAACCTGCTTTTTGCAAACTGCTTTTTCCGTATTTATAAGTTGTACACATTTTCCATATCAAATACTGTGCTATTTTATGTACATGATCAAGATAGTTAGCACCCCCATCATGTTTCCCTGTTGATTCAATCATGTTCCAGCTTTGGACGTTAGGTTGTTCCAAATTGTTTGCCATTATAAGCAATGCTACATTAAACACCTTTGTAAAATCCTTCAGGTGGTTTTACCAAGTCAGAGAATATTTTTAAGGCTTTTAAATACATGTTGCACATGAAAGCGTGTGGCATTACACCACCAGCATAATAATGTCCTTTTTGCCTCATGCTGGGAAATCTAAGTAGTACGATTCTTTATCATTTTGGTAGATGAAAAAGGAAGCTAATGTAGCTTTACAAATGTTTTATTTTCAAGTTGAGTGAGAGCTTTTTCTGTAACATTTGTTTGATATAGTCAGTAATGGCCTGAGGGTTTTTATTCTGTGTGATTTCTTTAGTAATAAATTTATTTATATCTTGATATACAGATATATATTTAATTCTTATTTCTAAAATACCATGTTTCTCTAATCAGCTTCTAATTAAGATCAGCCAGCCCTTTGATTTATAATGGGTGGTTATATTTTGTGCCCGCCCACATTTAGAATAAAGTCATCATACATGTTAAATTTATTCTGTTTTGGAAAGCATAATATTTCCTTAGAAAGTGTGATATTTTCTTACATGTCAAGAATAATGGAAGTTCCCAAGCACTTTAAAATAGTTAGGATTTTTGTTTACACTTTCCGAGTTAAAATGAGTAATGTTCCCAAGAGCACACAGTATCTGACCTTTTAGGAGGTGCTGTCCATGGCGTACAACATATATTTCTCAGATCCAGTTTGTGAGCAGTGGCAGTGATTCCTGAAGGGTATGTACTCTCCAGAGTTTGCCCCGGTTGTCCTGCCCAGAGAACGGAACCCAGCGTTCAAGGCCCTGATTTTTAGGAAGTGTGCCTTTTCTTTGGGTCAGCAGTTCCCCCAAAGATGTCCAATGGAAATATCCCATAGACAAGAAATAAGTGTTCTTAGTTAAATATGTTCCATAGTTAGTTCTTCACTCTGTGTAAAATAGAGTTTTGTGCTCATAGTTCCCTTAATATACCTTCAGAAGAATTTCTTGGTTTTCTTTTCTTTACTATTTTTCCTGTTACTGGTATAGTAGAATATAATTGATTTTTAAAATTTTTATCTCTAATCACACTTTAATTTTGAGGTTATTTGGTTATTCATATCTATGGAGACATATATATATGTATATAGTCTTTATTACTTTATATATGTGTATATTTAAAGACTGTTTTAATCCAAACCCTGTTGGTTTTCAGTTCTTTACTGTAGTAAGTGTAAATTATTATTTATTTTCCCTTTTCACATTGCTAGCAGTAGCAACCGTGCATGCGAAGACCATGTGTGTAACTTTTTTTTTATATCAAAGCTACATTGTATTGTTAGGAGTGACTGTTTTGTGGCAGATCCTAGTCAGGAGCTACCTTTTAACTCTGTGTTTTCCTTTTGTCCTTAAAAAGTTCTCACTATTAGTTTTAGAATCTTCAGAGTAAAACCTGAAAATTGTGAGTACTGAGCTTTCCGTGATGGGGCATCCATTTGAAATCTTACTCAGTTTTAAACTATGAGTCCAAGCTTCTTTGGACCCTGATATAATTCTGGTGCTTGAATTGCAACTTTATCGAAAATGCATCAGATTATTCTGGTTGAGCACACGCCTTCACGAAGATGCTTCTGTGGTATCTTCGCCATCCAAAGTAGAATTGCCACTCTTAAAAACTCCAAGGGGAACATCCAAGAAATTAACTCACCTGCTCAGTTATCTGTTTCTCCAGTTCTAAGTCAGAGAGGGCTAAGAGGGCAGGCAGGCACTACACCAGTGCCGCGCCGGACTCCGTGCTAGCACGGCACTCTGGATGACCCTCTGCACAGGCTGTCTCAGTTAAGACTCGCCATAGTTCCGTGAGGCCCGTGCCCTTATTCCCCCTTCACAACCATAGAAAGCGCTTTGCTCAAACTGGCAAAATATCAAATCTAGGGTTTCTACTCAAATCTCTTAGATTTCACATCCCATTCTCATAACCGGATGCCGCAGCAGGCAGTTGAAACTATTAACTATGTCTTTATTTGGTCCAGCAACTCTCAACTGGTGTGCTGCAAAAGGCACACTGCTGAGCCACAAGAATTTTTAAAACATGCAATACCTGACTGTTTCATCAGGAGCACTGACTTCTTTTCCCTTAGACTGTCTAATTTAAAAAATGACAACTGCCAGCACAACAACAGCCGTCCGGTGTGAATGCTCTGTCTTAAGCCATAAATACATAGGTCGGATAATAGAGTGGTATCTTATTGGTCATGTCACATAAGGTGCTGATTGGTTAATTCTTGGTATTAGAAATCCTTATATACAAGTACAGGCACTTGATTTCTTAAAAAGTTACTTTAGAGTAAAAAGGGCAGATAATTTTTTTGTAAATCAATAAAAATTCTACCTTTTTTGTCAGATTGGAAAATAATATATTTTTGATGTGCTTCAGAATTTTAGTAATAAGTTAATGTGTGCCATGAGATGAGGAAGGTTGATAACAGTGTGGTGATTGCTGGGGGAGGGGGGTATAAGGGGACTAACGGGTAATGGGAAAATACGCAATAAATTTTACATCAAAAAAGAAAGAAAGAAAAAGGTTGAGAATCACTGACGGATCACTGAAATGGAGTGGGAAAGGAATCCTTCCTACCCTCAAAGTCATTTCTTGGTTAATGAGGGAATGAAAATTTGCAGCATCCCCAAACTTATTCATCTCTTTGGATTTTTCTGAAGTACCATTCATCTCGCTAAATATGTTTCAGCAATTATGGGCAGAAGAGGTAACTGACATTTTATGGATGATACTCCAGGGGTGCTCATTAACTGAAGGGTGAGTGGTCTAATCAGAACATGGTGTGGAAAGAGCTTGACTAAAACATCCTTTCTCTGATATTAGATGTTTTAGCTTAGTTGCAGGCTGGTTCTAGCATTGGCTCATTATTAGAGTGACCTTTTATGGGCTGCAGTGGTTATCTGGCCAAAAACTAACAAATGCACTAAATTTCGTTCTCTGAAGCTAGTATAACAAGATCCAGTTATCTTATGTTACGTGACTCTTACTATCAACACAGCACCATGGACTTCAACGTAATTTCCTATTCTCTAGTTCCTCCACTTAAAATGTTTTATACCTTATGGCCACAAAAATCTTGTAAAACAGTAGTTTAATCTTGTCGCCTTGTTGCAAAAAAATGTCTTCAGCCTTCAGGATTAAAGTTTAAACCCCTTGTTAGTTTTTAAAGCCCTTTGCACACTGGCCTTCTTTTCTAGCTTTTAGTTCATCTGCCTGAATCTGCAGTTTTATTGAGATTGGTTACTTGATGGGTTTTACCCAACACTCCTGGGACCTTTGTAGGTTGGCACATTTTTTAAATACTATACCTCTAAACTCGAGTGGTTCCCCTCTCTTTTCTACCTGTGTAAATTCTTGCTTCCTGAAACGGTGTACCCTACAATGATCTCTCCCTAGGCTGGCAGTGGTCACAGTCCTCTCCCAGCCGACACAGGTCTGGTGAGCAACCCACGTGCACAGAGCCGTTGGCGGGAGGCTTGGGAGTCGGGCACTTTTTCCCCCGCTAAGTAGCAGTCCATCTCAGTTTCCGAATTCTAAAATGTTGCGGACTAAAGTCTGTGGAGAAGTGTAATGTTTCATAAATATGAAAATGTGTCGAATTAACAAAGAATTCATGGCTTAGATCAATGGATGCCAAAATTAGCTTTGTAATCAAGTCCTATAGCAGCCTTTAAACATTCAGAATACCTAGGTCCTTCCAAAAAATCCTGCTGCTTTGGATTTGGGTTAGAATGCTAGAATCTCGTAGTCATTCTCCAGAAGGTGATACACAAAGGGACATTATTTTGTTCTTGTTTTACTTTAATGTTCTAGCTTTTGACATCATTAATAATCCCCCATTTGACACCCCCTTTCCTTCTGTCATCCCTGCCCAGTCTCCTTCCTCTGTTTCCTCATTAAATGTTTCCCTTTAAGTGACCTTCTCTCTTTCTCACTAGATATACAATTGCCTGCATCTAATTCTTTCTTACATGCCCATCATTTAAAGCTTAGAACTTTCTACTGCGCTCTAAACACATACACACCTATTCAATTTTTGGGTCACCATGGCTCAGACAAACACAAGACAGATCGTGCCCTACGTTAGCTTTTGTGTTTTCATCTTTATCCTTTCCGCACTCCCCAGAACTCCTGCCTCCTGCTTTCTCCATCATGGTAACTGGTACCACCAGCTGTTCAGTGTCTGAAGCCAGAATGTGGGCATAAGCTTTCCTCTCAGTCGTCTCCCCACATCCATCGGTCAGTCATCACATCTAGCTTTTCTTTATCTGTTTAACATCTTTAGGGTCTCTTGCTCCTATTCTGACCCTTCTGGGGATGACTAGCTATGTGTCTACATTATGAAATGTGAATCAGACTTATTGCTGGTTGCTTGGGATGCTTGACTTCCCCTTTTACCCAACTCCTTTAGGAGCATGGGTTCAAACGCCTCCTCTAAGAAACTCCCCCTGCCTGGTTTAGATGTCCCTCCACTGTACTCCCGCCTCTGTCTCCACTCTCTTACAAGTATGGACTTCTTGTGGCTTTTTCCTACTGGACCTTAACCTTCTGAGGGCAGCGATCAAGTCTTAGGACATTTGTGTCCTAGAAACAGCCCAGGGTCTACTATATAATATACTCTTAAAGGTTAGTTGGATGGGTGCATGAATAAATTAGCCTATGGTCTAAATAGAGAAAAATGTTTAAATAACTTAGCCTTATAATTAAAATAATGCATACAACTTATATAACTAGAAAAATACAGAAAAGCAAAAAGGAAATTAAAAGCTCATAATTTTGTTACATAAAGCTAACTACACTTTGTGTAGCTTCTTGGCCTTTTTTCTATGCATGGATTAATATAATAATTACACACGAATGCATATACACTACTTTGTAAACTACTCTTAGTTAAGAGTATCTTTCTCTGCCATCATTCTACCTGTGCACCTTTAGTAAACATGTATTACTTTTGTGACAAGAAGTAAAGTCCCAAAAAAGGAAATTGATTATCCTGTGAAACTCACTTTACAATAGGAAGATGACTGAGCTCTAAGAACCATCATGAAGACCGAGCAAAATGCTGTTAAGAACATTGTCCTTAGAGGGAGAGAAAAAGAAAGATGAATTAAAGGAATCTCAAACTGGTCTAGTTTCCCAGCATGAGATCTTTAACCATAGTTAATGCTAAATTTTCTGATTGAAGGTCATCTGGCTTTTAATGGGATTAGGGCTAAATTGAAATCTAAAATGACTGTCATTTTTAAGGAGACCAGAGTGTTGAATAGTCTTTAAAATACTCTACTTTCTAGAACAACTTAGACCCTACATAGCCAAACCTAGCTTACCTCAGAATACAAACTATATTTTGGAAAACTAGTTTTAAGTGTCTCACACCATGATGTTGCACTGTAATTTTATAATGATGTTTTAAGGCATGTCACTAATAAAGAAGAAAAAAAAAGATGTCCAAAGCAATGCCTAAAGGAATTAGTTTTCTCTCTTTGTGTTTAACATAAGCTATAAGTTTGGGGAAACTGCTGAACAAATATAAGTTATAGGATTATTAGTTGCTTATGTAAATATTCACATTTCTCTTTTTTGATACTGTAAAGTGTTTTAAAGCAATATTGCTTCCTTCCATTCTTTTCCTGGTCGTTTTACCTTTTTTCCCATCAACTTAAAGTTCTAGAAAGCCCTCATTATCTTCCCGAAGGACCTTATTAGGCAGCCACTCTTGAGTAACTTCACTAACCAGCTTTGGCAAATGCCTTGAGTTAATCAGTGACTCTGTGGCCGGACCTACACTTACGAAAAAATAACCTCCTTATAAGTGAGCCCTTCCCTGTGGTGGCCGTGCTTTCTGGGGGAGGAGTGAGCGCCAGCACTTCAGAGAGTAGCTCGTCCATCTGTCTCCCCCGTTGCAGGAAAATTCATCCCTGCAATGGGTGCTGCACACAGCGTTTGGGAGTAAGTATGCGGAAGCTGCAATTATTGAAAGTCTAAATGCCTGCAGGAGCCAGGCGAGGAACGGAGGGAGGGAAGCTCCGAGGCAGTGTTAATTACCAGCTCTAGGGAACAGCTGCCGAGAGCCTCTGTACTACCTTCGGCCGGATGTTGCCGTGGGGGAATGTGAGCCTGGTGTTGCTAGGGATTCCCATCATTTTCAAGAATGAAATAAGAATTGTGCATCAGATCCCCCCAATTTTTCAGTAGTAGCCACTGTTTAATTTTTTTTTTTTTAAGGAGTATTCAGTCTACAAAGAGTGATCTGCCACTTAGTACAAGCTGTGGGCTGCCAGTCGTAGGCCTCCATCATTGGTAGTCATAAAAACGTTTACTTCTTTTTGAGTGATCCTTCTTTTAATTATAACTGATGTTTTGATCAATGAGTCTCAAGAGAACTTTCCCGTTATTTTTGGCGAAGTAGACAAAGAAGCATATTTAGTTATGTACTTTGTAAATAAAGTTTTCTTTTTATTTTATTTTTTACATTTTTCCAACTTTATTTCAAATAAATGATTTTAGCTTAGTTTAACTATGAACAAACACCTTTTCTAAAAAGTTGTGCAATAAAGCTTTCTTTTTATAAGGCATACTAAGACCCTTTAAGAATGGATTTATGCCTGGGCACCACTACCCAGTGGTTTCATTTGCAGGGGGGTCCAACCCATGGCCCATGGGCCGTGTGCAGCCCAGGATGGCTGTGAATACGGCCCAACACAAAATTGTACATTTACTTAAAACCTTTTTTTTGCTCATCAGTTTTTGTTAGTGTTCGTGTGTTTAGTATGTGACCCAAGACAACTCTTCTTCCAGTGTGGCCCAGAGACACCAAAAGGTTGGACACCCCTGCTTGGGGTTGCAGAATATTGACTCTGGAGAGACTTCACAGGGCCAGGAAAATGATCTTTTTCATATGAGGACTCCAGGACCATTGAAGTGGGTTTTAAAACATGGTAGTTTTTTGATGACAACCTCTGTATTGAGGAGTGCTTTGTCCTGTTGGGCTTCCGTGGCTATATGCAGAATGGAGCCTGAAGAGGTTTTAGCCTGGAGTGCGTTGGTATGTCTTTAATTTACAATCAGTAATACAAGTGAGCAGTGGGTCTGACTGCATGAATGTGTATTTTAGTACTCTCTAGGTCATATTCTGTCTCTCTCCGTTCCTTGTTTTATTATTTCCCATTCTCTGTGCCATAATATATTCTGAAGTGTATTTTTTTAATGTAATAGCTGTTGAATTGTTTAATGGTTTCTGCTTATAATTTTTAAATTACGTGGGTACTTCGGAGGTTATACCTTATTCTGTGTAGATAGCCCCAATTTTTTTTTCTTACCAATCACTTGACTTTTGATAAGACAGGAACTGCTTTCTGGGTCATTTTGGTCAAGTTTGTTGGTTTGCATGGTAGCCAGTCTCAGATAATCACACGGAAGGGACTTTCTTAAAGCTCTGTGCAAAAGTAGAATGAACTTCCGTATACATTTGATGCTCCAAAAACCTATATAGATTTTTTCATTTTAGGAGCACAAAGAGATTAATTATTAATAATTGCAAGCCTAAATGCCTGCAGAAGCCAGACGGAGGAATGGAGGGAGGGCCACTTGGAGGCAGTGTTGCTGACCTGCTGTAGGGAACAGCTGCCGAGAGCCTCTGCACACCTCCAACCAGGTGTTTCCCAAAGCTTCCAGCTGGTAACCAGTAGCCCCAGTCTGGGAGTTCAGGTCTTTAACTTAGAAATGTGTGCTTTTTTTTTTTTTTTTAAACTTTACCTCACAACTGGGTTAAAAAAAGAGAGAGAGGGAAAAAAAGCAACAGTAAATTACATCCTGCCATAACTAGTAGTCTTGCATGATAAAATAGACTGTAATTATACCTAATGTTCATACACCTCAAGTATGAATAGTAGAATAATGTTGTCTTCCAAGCATCAACTCAGATTTTATACCAGATCTTATTTATTTATATTCCTCAACCCTACAGCTTTGTCAGTGACAGGCTTTTATTAAAGAGTAAAGCCAGGACAGTGGGACTGACCGTAGAGGAAATGGTGAAGCATATTGGTTGAGACCACGAACTGACCTGAGGTTGTGGCTGGTTTCCCCCCTAATGTGCTGTGTGGCCTTGGGCAAGTGACTCTGTGCAAGCATCTGTTTCTTCCTCCATTAAATTAGAATGACCTCCGGGGGTTACTATAGGGGGATAATGAGCTTGCCCAAGCGCTACATGAAAGTTAGTTGCTGCTCTACTACGATTTCTCCCACAATCTGCAGGGCTTTTTTGCCTTAGGTAAGGCTGCTGCCTTCCAGGAACCATCTTTGAATTTCTTTTTCAGAGATGGCAACTTTGCCTGCTAAATAGAGATTTGTAACTTGAATTGGGCGCTTCCTTTGGGGTGAACCCTGCAAAGAGCCCACATTGATGTTAAAGACCTTTGAGTTTATGAAGAAATCTGATTAAGCTCAAATTTGTAATTGGATAGAAAATCCAAACAAAGCCTGAGTGCCAGGTTTTGGTAGTAACTGTTGCTGGATGGGTTCGAATGGTTTTGCACCTGGAGGAGTGGGTCCAAGCTTCTCCCCACGTCCACTGCCATGTCTGTGCTGTGGCCTTGCTCATCTCTTGGCTGGATCACTGTTGTAGCCTTATAAACAAAGCTGTTGTTTCTAGTCAGTTTTATCTTCTCCTGACCTTCCCTTCTTGGCTCCACAGCAATCTTTCTAAACCGCAGAGCTGGCCAGGCCTTCCCTGCCAAAGCCCTGGGTGTCGCCTCCCCAGTGCATCTCAAGCTTCAGTTGTTCACACACATCCTTCATGGATATCTCCCTATCTGCATACTGGCTGCACTTCTGTTCACTTCATAGTTGTCTTTCCAGGACTTAAATCCTCTTTTTCTTAGCCTTTTCCTGAGCAGTCATATCTGTGAAGTCAGAAGTATAATAGGCTAGTTGTACTTACTACTGATACTCTTTCAATGAGTGTGTAAAACTATCAAACTATGTCCCTCTGTGTATCCTCTGAATCCCTGGAGTGGCCCCTGCCATACTTTGGGACACAGTGGCCTCAGGGTAAGGTCCAAGCTTTTTATCCTATGCCCAGGACTTTCTGTGACCCAGCCTCTCTGGCCTTCTTTCTCATCTCCTGCCACTCCACTAAGCAAAGAATAAATCTCGCTCTTTCATTCCTTCTGTCAGGAATTTCTCCCCCATCTGCCGAGTCCTGTCCAACACAGTCAGCTCAGAGGCCCAGTGGCGTCTGTCGAGTGTTGTCAAACTGTGTGAGGAGGTTTTGTTTACTCTCCTCAACCTGAGAACTCTGGGGTAGGGCTGGGTCTCCTGTGTCTCAGCTGCCCTGTTCCTGTTACAGAATTCCGTCAGAAGTCATCAGTGACCTGGTTCCATGGCCCTTCTTTCTCCCCGCCATGTCCAGCTTGATCTGCTTCCAGCATTCCCCTGCTCTTCAACTGCCATGTCGGATTGCACGTGTTGTCCCCAGTGGAATACCGTCTCCCCTTCTCCCTGTAACTGGCTCTTCCTCTCCTTCAACAGCCAGCTTGACCATGACCCTTGGGAAGCCTTTCCTGACCCTAGCCTGAGCTGATGCTCCCCTGGGCTTACCTTTGTCATCATTCTTTAAGAAAATGCTATAAAGAAAAGAGGTGGCAGCATGGGCACAGGGGCCAGCATGGGTGTTGGAGCAGAGAGATAACAGCGTACGGCCGGAACAAAGAGAATATTTTGGGGACTGGCACAAAACAGAGCTTTTAGGCAGCCCCAAGGAGTTCGAATGTCTCATAAATCCTATGTGGAGTTCTTAGGATGATTTTACATTGCAGGGTGAAGTGATCAGACTTGCTTTTTATAAAATTGCTTATACTTCTCTGCCATTTCTTCTCGGCTTCCTTCCAGGACCACTTCTACTGCTTCCTCCTTAAACATTAGCATTTGCCAGACCCGGTTCTTGACCCAGTTCCCTGCTCACGTGTGTTACCACACCCGTGGTTCACGGCCAGTGTAGTGGTTATTACTGGTAATTGTAGCCTGGCCAGAGGCTGTGCATGGTGTCCTGAGCTCACAGGCTGAGAAATGCGCAAAGACTCACCGAGACCACAGGGTGAGTCCCTGAGTGAGCTTCCAAACAGGCCATCAGCAGGCTTTCAGAGGTCAAGGCCAATGATACCTAAGATACTGTTCAGTTTGACAGTAGGTCACTTGGAGAAAATGAGCTTCACTAAAGTAGTGAGGGACAGGAAAAGATTTTAAAACTTTGCCTCCTTTTAGACAGTATCTGAGGCAGGTTTAACCAAGGGCATGTACTAAAAGATTAATAAAATCAGATTGGAAGAATTCAAGAATGCAAAGAAGTTAGCAGTCTGCTAACCCAAATGTTAACAATGTACTCTGAAGGGTAGATGAGATGTGGGAAGGGAGTTCTAGGGGAAACCAAGATGCAGAGGCTTTTCTGTTTTAAGGATGGGGGAGTGCAAGCAGGTTTGTGGATTGAGATGAGGGAGACAAAGGGATGGAGAGAACAGACAGGAGAAGTCGAAGCAATGGAGGCAATTCACCAAGGAGGGAGCCTGTCAGAAGTGCGGAGGGGAGAGTTAAACCTGGAGAAGAGTTCCTTTTCCTGAAGACATAGACTGCCAAGAGGGCCAGCGCAGGGGCGTGCATTAATAGGATGGTATAATGGACAATCCTCTGGGCAGAGAGGGAGGCAGGTATGCCACTGAGGGTGAGAGCTCGAGAAAGCCGAGGTCTGGAATAGCTGTGTGTGCAGTAGCTGAGGAAGAGGCCAGGAGGTGAGTAGGGAGCCCCGTGAGGGAGGGTCGTTCCTAGCCAAGGGTAGCTGCTGTGGCCTTACCGTGGAGTCCGTAAGCATGAACAAGCAAGCCCAGCATTAGCCTTCATCACAAAGGAGGAGGTAGAACAGTTGTTTCTGTTTCTGTGGGCAGGTGTTGTGGAAGGCTCTCGGTGATGTGCCTCTCGGGGTCAGCGAGGAGGGTGAGACAGAAGGATTGACCTGGAAGTGTGTGGACCCAGGAGGGGCTGATGGCGGGGAGTGAGGGGAAAGATGGGGGTCAGGGTGAGAGTCTCACTGATAAAGTCTTGAGGAAGGAGTGGCTGAGGTGGAGGCAGAGAGCCAGGAGGGGAATTTTGAGAACTTAAGGCCTATTTCCAGAAGGGAGGGCTGAGTTCTGGGAACTAACCACCAGGAAAACCCAGTTAGCCAAAAAAGAACCATTCCAAGAATTTGGTTAAATAAACTTCAATAAACTTGTACTCTAATCTGGATGGAAAAAAAGATGAAGTCATCTCCTCTTCCTCTCCCCCTCGATTAATTCGTAAAAGTAACATAAACAAACAATGGAGAATCGAGCAAAAGTAGGCTGGGGAGAGGGACACTGAGTCTTCCTTCCATTTGGTCAAAATTAAGCCATCAGTTTGGTTCCAGATGAACTGGAACTTTCTCTCATGGAACACAACTTTCTCATTCCTCATTCCTCCTGCATTTCCATCAGAAGCTGGCTGCGGAGGCCTTTCCGTAGGAGAGAATGCAGAAACATCATGAGGAAGGCTGTTACTGAGGGGAACCAGGCTGTGACCGTGTCTGAGAAGAGACACGAACAGTTCCCATTGGGGTGCCCTTTTGCAGAACATCCTTGTAAGGTTTCCCACCTCATCTCACCTGAGGCCGCCCAAGGAGTGGGGGACTGTTACCTGTAAGACAGAATCCGCCCCCTGAGAGAGGAGGGAGGCCACTCAGGGTTACTGCCCTGCCTGCCTCAGCCAGTGGAGAACCATTCCCACAAACATGGCTGAGATGAGGCAGCCGCCCCACAGAGTTCCCCAAGCACAGAGCACGGAGCTGGCAGTGCTGGGGGCCTATTGATGGAAGGTGTCGGAGGAGGAACAGGGAGCGGGCAGCATGTGCCCTAAGGGCCACCCAGGGCATTTCACTAATATTAAACTCCATTAATAAAACCCAAAGCCAAAGAAATAGTTGCCCGTATTGTGAGAACTCTATGGATAGGAACAGAAATGTACTGGTGCCCCTTAAAGTTCAGCAGTCATGAAAGAAGAGGCAGTTAGCTCAGACTGGAACATTTCCAGGGATGGAGAGTTTGGGGATATTATTCTATCTGCTGAACCTCAGGGTTGTAATCTTTCAATTGGGCATGGTAACACTTGCCCCTTAGAGTTATGGTGCAGTGTGAGGTCCCTGGGGCAGGGAATCCCGTCTTTTCTCTTTAGGTAGCAGATACATTTCATCAGTGTTGCTAAAACTCTAAGATTCCCTCTGTGTTTAATATTAAAAAGGTTTATGACTCTGAGCCCCTTTTCTGTGATATTTTGAGAGTGCCTTTTTCCTCTTTGTCTAGAGAATTCCTCCTGTGGTAAGTCGAACAAGGCCGGAGCTCACTCAGTGTGCAGGGCTGGCCCTGGCTGCTGTGATCTCACCTCCGACTGCTGCAGGATAGGCCACTGACTCCAGTGACAAACCAGGGCCATGACTCACCGCTCACTGTGAACCCCGAAGTTTCAAGAGAACCCGAGGCTTGGGAGAAGCTCACTTACCTGGTCAGCCCAGGTTCCTGCCCAGGTTGAGATATTTTTTATTAAGAGAATGGCATATGCAGATGAGAATGCTTTGTGCCTAAATCGAGTTATGTAGCCATTTTCTTCCATAGTATGCCTTCTGTGGCAGGGAGCTTCTACGCCATACCCAGGCAACTAGTTCCTCAAATAGTTGCGGCCTTCCCATGGAGTCATCAATCTAGACCAGACGCCTCCTGCTTCTTTTCAAGAAGCAGGGGGAGGAAGAGGTGTTACCCTTCCCTCAGAGGCTTACCTCTGTTAGGACTACCTTAATCCATCAGAGATGCTCTAATAATCTTGAACTTCAAAAGAGAACGTATTACACAAAAGAATCCCCCCTTTTGTGGGAAATCCTTCAGACTTCACACAGATCTTTCCTTTCTCTCATTTCCCATCCATTTCACCCTCCCAATGGGTTGTGAGAATGGGTAGTCTTCATTAAACAGAGGATGTCTAATTATATTCTCCTCCAGAATAATGGGTCCTTCTTAGCTTCCACCTTCATAATCACAAAGGACTGCTCGGATGGTCTCACCAGGCAACTTAATGTCCCCATCACCAAAAAGGGAACTGACCGGCAATTGCTAAGATAAGATCTCTCCTTAAAATCTTTATAGACCTTCGGATTTCACAGTTAATATTTTCTGCTAATGTCTAACAAGAAATGAAATCTGGACTCCAAACTTGTGCCTCATCCCTCATTCCCCTGCAGACTCGCGCACAGATAGGTACCAGCAGGAGCTTTTAGCACTCCTTGCCACGCTGCTTGAGTGTGCATGCTCGTGCAGTGACTGCCCCATCAGGATAAAGTGTTAGAGGACAAATGAATGGTTATTTGTGGAAAATGGGTCCAAAAACTGATAAAAATAGTCTTGTGCCATAACTAAGAAGTTAACTGGGAAATGGTTCAGAAGTCAGTGTGGAGTTCAGTGGAGGACTTCGTAGTGTGGTTGAAAAAACTCTGCTTGCCACCTCAGGAGATCGAGTCCTGGCCGTGATGCTGAGGGTCGACTTCAGAGCTCCCGTTTCCTTAAAATGAAGGAGAGTTAGTTGGATTAAATGATATCCAATATCCCCACCAGCTGTCATGTTCTAGAAGGTGAGCTCTACAAGGTCAGACTCACTGGCGTGTAGTGGGTGCACAGGGAGTGTTGTGGAAGGAAGCAGTGCCCTCCAGCCAGGGCCCACTGGGAACCTACCTGCAGGTGAACGAACTGGGTTGACTCCTTGCAGTGAAGGACAGTGCGCACTGTAGAACTGTGGGCCAATTCAGGAAGAAAGTGCTGGGAAGGAGTTGTGGGATTTAGATTCGAGTTGGCTGATCTGGGGAGGACTTATGGAACTGGGAATTTGCTCTAGGTTGTCAGAAAGCAGAGGTCATTCTGTGATTGGGTTTCTTCTAAATATTAGCTGGGAGGGGAGGCTAGAGAGGTTAATGTTGTAGCTGGTAAAGAAGAGCAGTCATTCATAGTAACCACGTTAGAGGGGTATTCGGTCATTTTTATGGCTGGACAATGATGTGTGGTTGCTGTGTTCAGATACGAGACCTCAGAGGGGTCTGGTTTTTATCATAATTCATCATAGTGATAGAGTGGCCTTATCTGATGTTAATGTTTTATACACTTGTTTATATTCCACTGGAAATTCCCAAGGTATCTCTATGAGTAACCAGCCAGCTCCTAGCAACACTGGGGCCTGGCTAATAAGGACCAGGCTAGATCCTTGGTATCAGAGACTGCTTTACTCTTTCTCACAAGTCAGCTAGCCAACAAATCAGGAAGTCACTTTACCCAGTGTGGATATACATGCAGTAATGTCTCCTTTTCCAAAAGTTTGACTGAAGCCTGTTTGATTCTCAACTCTATTACAAAATATACAGTTAAGATGGGTGAAATTTTAAGTGTAGAAAACCGAAACAATTAAAATCATACACTTATCAAACCTCTCTGGAATGGTGATTTATTTCATTGTTTCTAAGTTAATTCTTACTAGGAAATCTCGTATGACTTAGTAAGCGTAGTTCAGAGATTACAAAGACTACGTGTAGCTGGTGGGAGGGCAAGCAATGACGTCCCTCAAAAGGGCAACACTGTTATAATATATCAAAATTGTCAGTGACTTGTTCTTTGGACAACACTGTCTCACTTCTGGGGATATACACTGTAGCTGTATGTGTGTGAAATGACTCAGGCACCACCTTATTCACCACAACACCGTTGATGACAGTGCAGTGTTGTCAGCAGCCCGAGTGCACAGCCCTGTAGAAGATGGTTAGGAGAACTATGATAAATCCACACAGTAAAGGACTGTGTGGCTGTAAGCAACAGAATGAGGAAGCCATCAATATACTGATGTGGAAAGATATTTAACATATATTAAGTGAAATAATCAAGATAGAGTATCGTACTATCTGTTGTAGAAATGGAAAACAAAAAGAATACATACTCATATTTATATATAACACTACAAAAACACAAGAAACTAAGAAAGCGATCACATAGAGGAACAGGGTGGGCACAAAATGTGGTGGGCAGGGTTTTGAAGGAGAAGGAAAGGGAAACTTCACATTATTTGCTTTTTGAAATACAATTTTGATGCTTGAATTATAAAAATATACTACCTCTTCCAAAAATTAAAATAACTTAAAGATATTATGTAAAATATCTTTCTCCCACTCCATTTTATTCCCTAGAGGTAACCATTTTGATCAGTTTTTTACATAGACTTATAGAGTAGTCCACTGTATTAGCCAAGGATCTGCAGATAAACAGAAATAATAAGATGTGTGTGTGTGTGTGTGTACGGAGAGAGAGAGATTGAGATTTGTTTTTTAGGAAGTGGCTTACATGGTGTGGAGGCTGGCAATTCCAAAATCTGAAGGGTAAGCTGATGGGCTGGATACCCAGAGAAGAGTTGATTCTGCAGTCTCAAGGACGAAGCCAACTAGAGACAGAGTGCTTTCTTGCTCAGGGGACTTCAGTTCTTCTCTTAAGGCCTTCAACTGACTGAGTGATGCCCACTCATAGTATTAAGGGCAGTTTGCATTATTGAAGTCTACTAATTTAAATGTTAATTACATCAAAAACAAAACACAAACAAACAAAAAACCTTCACTGCAACATCTACACTAGCATTTGACCATAAACTGGCCAAGGCCAAACCAAGTTGGCATATAAAATTAGCCATCACTTTCATGTACAGTTATAACACACATCTGTATCTGTTACTTTTGCATAGAAATGGTTGCACATCATACACACTGATACACACCTTGTCTTGGGTGAGAACTTTTCAAATTTTGAAGGAATAGGAGAAATCTCGAAGTATGCCTTTAAGAATATATGAAAATTGGCAACTTTGTATTATAGAAGAAACTACATGATTAATAGACAAAGGGAAACAACAGCTTAGAAACACATTTGGTAGTAGTTCAGGTTTACATTGTTTCAAGGCTCCTGCAAATTGAAAAGGAAAACACTGATTCCACAGTTACGAGAGCCAGCCGGGAAGGAACCATTTGAAAAATTCCCGTCTCACTAACACAGAAACGCAAAGTGAGTCAGATAAAACTTAAGTATATACTAAATTCATTTTTTTTTTAAAGGATAAGCAACGTTGTTTTGAAAGGTGGAGGCAGCTGCAATGCTGGTGTTAAAGTAGTTGGCCTTTCAAAAGCAGTTTGGCAAGATGAATCACGCACTATAAAATCATGCCCTTTGGCCCAGTAATCCCTTTTTTGTTAACTAACTTTGAGGAAATAATTTAAAAGATGGTAAAAGGCATAGATCATGAGGATGTTCATTATAACATTTTGTACAAAGATAGAGAATAAGCTAAATATCCTGAAAACATAAGAATACAGGCTAATTATGGTTTACTACTTTCATGAAATGTAGCCATTACAAATCAAGACAGAGACTAGCAATGTGGTGTATGTGCATTATTTCAAGTGACATACAACAAATAATTATGTCTTGACCTTGATTACAATGACTTGATTACAATGCCTAGAACACTGCATGTGCGGACAAATAAGAATATGGAAACCTAAACACAGAGCGATTAGAAGAACATCAGAATTGTGTGTGACATTTTTTATTTTGTTTTAGTCCTGTTAATATATGTCTTCATTCATTTGTGCTGCTGTAACGAAATACCATATACCGGGGGGCTTGTAAACAACAAAAATGTGTTTCTCCCAACAGCTGTAAAGGCTGAGATGTCCTCAAGATCAAGGTGCTGGCAGATTTGTTTTCCGGTGAGGGCGTTCTTCCTGGTTGGTGGATCTTTTCACCACCGTGTCCTCACATGGTGCAAGGGTGCGAGCTGACTCCATGGAGTCTCTTTCTCAAGGGCACTAACCCCGGTCATGACGGCTCTGTCCTTACAACTTAAGCCCCTCTCAAAGGTCCTACCTCCAGATACTGTCACATTGGGGATCAGGTCTCAAGCAATGAATTGTGGGGTGACACCAGCATTCAAGCTATGGCAATATCGTTGTTGTATAATATTTTTATGTAACAGTGAGTCAATATTGCCTCAAGTTGGCACGATTGTTTTGTAATGAGGAAAGACTTGAAGAATCATTTGATCGTACCTATCATTCACTCCCATCACTTGGATGGTTGCAGGTGTGGAATCTAAAGTCAGAGAGCTTGTGACTCACATACCTGGGGGGGATCTCGCAGGTGTTGGGACTGAGAGCTATCATTTTCTGCTTGGAAACCAGCCATCTCTCTATTGATTATGCCTGGAGAGATGCTTCAGAACCTTTAGATGTTAAATCTGTATAAGGAGAACAGAGAAATTGGAAGCAAACTACATTCCCATGTCGATGCAGTTAGCTCCGTTTCTAATATTAAACAATAGCTAGTGTTACTCACTTTGTAGTTACTAAAGGTGTTTCATTAAAATTATAAGAGTGCTTCATTCTACAGAAAGACCTATTAGAATGTCGTTTACCTTTGTTCCCATCTTAAGCCTCAGACTAATTTTTCTCAGTGAATATAAGTATACAATAAATGAAGACCCAATGAGGAAAACATTGGTATATTTCGTTGTGTTTTTCAGTTTTGTGTCCCATCACCTGATTTTTTTTTCAGATTGAAACACAGTTTCTCAAGGTCTGTGGCCTTCTGCTTTCATTTGTTCACTTATTCTCCCCAAGTTTGGAATGTTCTAGTAGAGGTCATCTTCACAGGGAGAAATTTCCCAATTAGCAAAATGGATTTGCCGAGCAGGAAAAAGATGGTTGGACGTGCCTGAGTCCCTGCTAGTGCCTGCCAGGAACGCGGATTTGATACTAATTCCTCTGATGAACATGTTTTTCAGGGTGGATCACTTGTACACATTCTTTGTTCAGTGGTCTCCTGACGTCTATGGGAAAGATGCCAAAGAACAAGGCTTTGTGGTGGTGGAAAAGGAAGAACTGAATATGATCGACAACTTCTTCAGTGAGCCGACCACCAAGAGCTGGGAGGTGAGCACTCAAGCAGGGGCTAGACTGTCGTGGTCCTTAAACCACAGTATTCAGTCAAAATATTCTTGTGTCCAGATTCCAAGAGCTTCTTGGCTTACAAGAAAGTAGGTTCCCTGTGAGCCTTTGAAGTTACAATCTGATGCCACCTTCTTCCTGTTTAAAGCTAGTTATGTATATCAGAAAGGCCACCCCACCACCCTCGCCACCGGGTCATTTCACTCCTCTTTTGAAAAGCTGCTGCTGTGTCCCTTTTATGTAAAGCATAAAATTAAAGCTCCTTGATTTGGCCTGAAACCCCCTTCATAGTGTTTTGTTTTGTTTTGTTTTGTTTTGTTTTTTGAGCGCTTACCAAACCTTTCCCATGTTAGGGGCACAGGGATGAGATAAGTAGAAGCTAGCATTAAGGAGTATAGATGAATCCTGACATTATAACGAGATGATTGCTGTCGTAGGTGAGGTACCCGGCTCTCTACAAGAGGCTGTGGCCAGTCGTCCGAATGGAGCAGGGCAGCTGCCCAGGAGAAGTGGTCTGGGCGGAGCTCAGCAGTGGGGATACAGGCAGCTGTGGTGGGAGCAGGATATGGAGCACGTTCCGACCAGAACGAAAAGTCTGTGCAGAGAAATAACTCAGCGGGGAAACAGAGAGCATGGGGCATGTTTCTTTTAATTTATTTTTTTAATCCTCCCCCGAGGACATGTTTACTGACCGGAGAGAGACAGGAAGGGAGAGGGAGAGAAACATCTATGTGAAAGAAAAATACTGATTGGTTGCCTCCCATATGCACCCCGACTGGAGATCCAACCAGCAACCTAGGCATGTGTCTTGATCAGGATGGAACCCACCTTTTGGTGTACAGGATGATGCCTCAACCACCTGAGCCACCCGGCCAGGGCACATGGAGCATTTGGTGAACTAACAAAAATTTGCATGGCTTGAGCATAGAGTGCAAAGCTGAGGAAGTAGCAGGAAATGAAGCTGGAGAAGGAAGCACGGACAGATCATGAAGGATCTGTGTACCAAGTGTAGGAGATTGTTTGGTTATTTTCCCAGGAGCAGCAGGAAGGCATGGAGCTGTTTTGAGCCCCGAGAAGTATGTGCAGATGTACATCGTGGTAGAGCGCTCCCTGGCTGGCAGAAGTACAGTAGATTGGAGAGAATAACACTTGAGCTTGAAGACCCATTAGGAGGTGCTTGCAGTGATAAATGTTGGGAGAGAACGATTGCTGGAAGAATAGCAGCAAGGAAAGAAAAAAAATTGAGTGCTTTTGAAAGAGAGAAGGTAGAATACGCAGGACTTTGTGAGTAATTGATGTCATGTGCAAAGTACGGAAGATGTCAAGATTGATCCCTTAGTTTTTAGAGTGGGAACGGAAGGATAGTGGGATTGTGTGAGATAAGGAGCACAGCAAGAGGATTGGATGTAGCAGAAAACACTCTGTGTTGTGATTTCAACCTACGTTTGAGGGACCCGTGGAATGTCCAAAAAACAACTAAGTGTAAAAGTTAGGAAAAAGATCTAAATATATACTTTGAGGAATCATTAGCAGAGTGGAAGTTATGTGTGTAGATGCGGTCATCCCCGGAGAGTGTGGTGGTGGGAAGGGGGCCGAACAGAACCCTTAAGGATTGACACCGGTTGAAGGGCCAAAGACTGTAGTGCCCACAAAGATAGTAGTAGTGAGAAGGAGCAGCCAGGGAAGGGGGAGGAATCACGGAAAGACATGTCTTAGAAGCCAGGGGAAGAGAATGTTTCAAAAGGCAGGAAATTGGTCAAAAATGACTAATTCTGTTGTAGAGGAGTCAAAAAAAAAGAACTAAGCAATGTCTTGGATTTAAAGCCAAGGAGTTAGTTGGTGACTGTGACAAAAGCAGTTTCATTGAAGTGGTAGGTCCAGTGGTTCAAAGAATGAGTGGGGGATGGGGGACTAGTATAAATGGGGGCAAACAACTCAGATTTGGCTTTGGAAGATAAAATTGAGGTGAACTGTTAAGCTGGAAGAGGAGGTGCGATTGGGGAAGGGCTTTCCCTCTTCTTAGAGAGACTTTAACCTTTTGGATGAGGTCAGCGAGGTGATGGTATGGAAGATAAGGGATTGAGGGAGGGAATATCAGGAGAGTGGATCCCTGAATATCCACAACGGATATGGGGGTGGCGGCAGGTTTGACCTTAGATTGGTGGTCAGACAGTAGAAAAGAGTAGCATATTTGCAAATGAAGTATCGATTTGGTGGTAGTAAATTGCGAATGGTTCCTTTGAAGCAGAAGCAGGGGGCATCTAGAAGTGAAGGAGGAGTGGGAGGAATATGGAGAAGGCGTGAAATGGCAACTCTGGAGACTAGGAAAAATGCTAAGGACTGTATGAAGGCCCCTTGGAGTGTGCACCATCCACTGATACGGGCACCAGGCTGCAGTGATGGGTGATGTTCTTCAGAATCATCACGAGGGCAGTCAGATTCTTCCAAGCCTGGAACCTTGCAGGATTGGAATGACCAAAGATGAGGAGGCTGGCCTCTGAGCTCTGGTCCCTTCTGGAATACCAAGTGCTTTCACACATGTATTTGCTGTCACTCTTCTCTTTCTCGTTCACTCCCTTCATGGTCCAGCTCATTTGTCACTTCTGTGATACTTTCTGGAATAGTTACTCCTGCTGTCCTCCTAAGCCCATTGTTCATAACTCTGTAGTTTGTTGCCCAACAGTTTTCTTGTTTGCATGTTTTTTTTTTCCCCATAGCTCATATACTCCTCTTTGAGACCATTGTTTGAAGCTATTAAAGCTTATTAGGCTCTCCATCCCTTGGCTTTGTGTATTAGTTCTGTTTGGGGATTTTTGTTTTTCTTCTGCCTCTCACCAGGCTTTCTGAGTTTATAGTGCTTGTCCCTAGAAGTTTTGCCTGGGTTCTTTTCTTCTCATCTGTTACTCTTCCTTGGATGAGTTCATCAACTTGTGTTTTGTGCTATTACTCCCACCTCTGCCTCTCCCACACACCTTTCTCCCAAGCAGCTACTCTAGAGCTCGTAATTGCCCCATAGGCACTGCTGGAAGTCTCCACCAGTCAGGGATCGTGTGACATTGGCATTCTGGTCAAGGCACCCAGGAATATGAAGGCTTGCCCTCACCAAACCATCTCTGCCCTAGAGGCCCCGTAAGGTGTGTGCACAGAGGAAGCCGAGGCAGAAAGGGTGTGTCTTCTTACTGAAGCCGTGGTCTCGTGCCCCATATGGAGTTCCAGAAGAAGGTTTAGGTTGTCCTGGGGACTTAATCCTTTCCTCACTAGGCCTGAATATTTTGAGCCAAAACAGTTCTCTCAAGGCTTGTTGTGCCTCTGCAGCCACTAATTCCAACCTTGAATCTCGGCTCTTGACAACTCAGTGAGAGAAGAGGCCACACCCACCAGTACCAGAGGAAAAGAAGCTACAATGGTATTTAGGGAGAGAAAGGTCTGCTTCAGACTCCAGAGCTGAACAGAGTGGGCTTGGGCAATCTGCCCCAGGCCTTCTCAGTTTGAGCCACTGTGAAGAATGAAAGAGGGCAATCCCTCTAAACCTGCAGTGAAAGAGGGATAAAATTGTCCACCTGTTCTAGGCTCCGAATGCTCTTGCTGAAAGGCACACATGGGAAGAAAAGATGCCTAGAGAGAAAGGTGGCTGGACTGATCAGGTCACCTTATCCCTATTTTCTTGCCACATGGACAGAGTTCAAAAGTACGATTTGAACAATGCTGCCAATTTCCCTCCCATGCAGGAGCCAGCTCTGCTTACCAGCATTCCCGCAGAGCCAAGCCTTTCTCCCCTCTGTGGGTGCAGAGAAGGAACTTTCCCTTCCCTAGAAGGTACGGAGGTCTGATCCTCAGCATGCCCCAAGCAGCATCTTTCTCCCAAACTTGCTCCTCCTCATATATTCCCATCTCAATTGGTGGTGCTATAACCGAGCAGCCGGTGGGGGTGCCCATTCACGTGGTGCCTTAGTGCATGACCCAAGAATCAGTATGGGAAGGAACTGGCCTTTATTTACAGTATTCCAGCCTTAGGGGGGCTTCGGGCACTTATGCTCGGAGCCCTCCTTTCCCACAAGGCCCAGTACTTCCCTTGTTCCCCAAAGGCTGTAAGCCAAAAGCAAAACCCAATAGTTCCCTGTATGCTTATCTTCAGCCAACTGCACGAACAGTTCTTCAGTCCCTCTGGAAGGTACCAAAGTCGCCATCCTCACGCAGCTGCTCTCTCATTCAGGATCCGGGGTGCAGAGTCATCAGCCTTTGTGTGGTAGTCCAGGAATACATGTGCCGTGGAGCACTGGATCATAGTCAAGTCCAGGAAATATGTAAGTCTCAAGTGTCCAGATAAAGTCCGGGTTAGCAAGGCAGCAGGTCAGTGTCTTGTAAGGGAGGGTCTTCGGAGTCCGAGTCAGCTGAGCCTGCACGATCAGCGCAGCAACCTGTCTCCTTCCTCACTGCACCAGGCCGCACAGACGGATCCTGAGTGCCAAGTACAGAATAGCTTGCCTAGCTCTCCCTCCAGCTCCTCTGCTCCCTCCCAAGCCTCACTCGGCAGAATATCCCCAGGCTCTCTCCCAGGCCTTTGTTTAAACTCTGAAAGTCACACCTTTTCCCCCAGGGCAGTAGGACAAGCTATTATCATAGCTATTAAACTAGCTACCAGCTTGTCATGGGTATGCAAAGTATGTTCATCTCTATTGTCCGCTTCCAAGGGCTTATGGGGGTTTTCTCCCAAATTCCAGGGCACCCCTTGCCCTGTACCCCATTACAGTGATCCAAGCTGGAAACACTCTCAGGTTCTTCTTCATCTTCATACCTGGTCATTCATCTGTGGGCTGAATCTTATGGATTCTGTTCTTAAATGTGCAGGGGCCTCAGTCCCCCTCCACCCTGGACTCCCAAAGGCACCTCCAGTCCCAACCCACCCACTGGTTCACCCTCCCATATGCAAGCTCTTTAAATAAGCTTTATTTCCTAATTTTATCAAAACAATACCTGCTTGCTTTAGGAAATTATAAAAGAGAAAGATGCAGAAAATTTAAAAATAATGTCTACACACATGACACTTTTGTACATTTCCTTCGACTCCTTTTTTTCATTTGATTTTAGGGTGTTTTCTGGGGGATGAGGTTGGAGTTGTCTTGCTTTTCATTTTTTGCAAAATGTGATCAAGCTCTTTATATAGGTTTGTGTCTGGTTTTTCTCGCCTGAAATATTGTGATAATTGCCATATTAAAGATATTTAAGCTGCATTTTTAATGGTTGCATAGTATTGTATCTCAATCAAGATTTATTTAACAACTCCAAACTTTCAGGAATCTTTGTGTTGGTTCAAGGTTTTCATAAGGATGAGATAATCTTCAACTTGTAGTTTCTGGAAAGTGAAATTACTTAGTATAAGGGTGCTAAGTTTGTATGTAATGCCCACTTGTCAGCAATGGGCGGGAAACCCGCCCCCCTCCCCCACCATGTTTCTGGTGCCTTTGTAAAAGTTTTTGCTCATTTGTAAGTTGAGAAATGATACACTTTAATTTTTGTTTTCCTTGATTAGGATTGAGGATAGAATGAATATTTGTATGTGTGATCATGTCTTACCATGTATAATCTGTTTGTTTCGTTGTTGTGATGTCTGCTCATTTTCTTTGCCCATTTTCCTAAAGGAACCTTGATAATTCCATCATGCTGTTTGAGCTCTTTAGAATTATATTTCTTTGTGTCCTGCATCTTTGACAGATATTTTCCAAGTTTGTTATCTTCTCTTAATTTTATTTATGTTTTTGTTAATGGTTTTTGATTATAGTGCTTTTATGCACAGTTGGTCCTGTGCAACCAACTTAAACTCTCCCCATTCTACAGCTGACTGACTGATGTATGATAGGTAATACTTTATCTGCCAATTTTTTCAGCCCTGTTTAATGATCTGTGATGTTTTCTTCATCATGTTTAAAAATACTGCATATGTTCTGTGCTGTGTTTATAAATAAGTAATCAAGCAGGCGATCACAGACGTGGTCTATGCTCAGAACACTCACTGGCTCTCCATTGCCCACAGCCATCATTACCCTCCTGGGCAATCATCCGAACCACCACTTGGCAAATTATTATTTTTTTTAGCTGAATCCTAGCCCCTCACCACTAGGGACATTAATTCAATGGGTCCAGGGGAGGAATGTTGGAATCTGTATTTTTAGAAGCTCTTAGATGATTTTGAAGAATAGGCAGGTTTCAGAAATACTGTCCTGTAAGTTCTAAGCCCCTTCACGGCACCACAGTTTTTCATTTTCTCCATTTCTTCTCCCTCCCCAGCCTCCTCTCTACTTCCCTTGCTCTCTATTCTCAAGCCACAGTGAACAAAGAACACAGCTGCGTGTCCTTGCTGTTCCCTTTACCTGGACACCTCCCCACACTCCACCCTTTGCTCTCAAACTGAGTAAGCAGTCTCAGAACTCTCTCTAGGTGGCCCCAACTTCCTTTGAGCTGCTATTAGCATTTGTATGGCATGGAATGGCATTCATTTATTTATAAATGTCTCTCTACTGCCTCCTCACCCCTGGAAACTACAGACTGTTTTGTGTCCCTGTGTCTGGCAAAGCACCTGACACCACCATCATACAGAAAGCACGCAGTAAATGTGAGCTCCCTTCTTTCACTTAGCATTATAGACTCCAGATCCATCCATGTTGTCACAAAGGGTAAGAGTTCCTTCTTTTTTTACAGCCTCATAGTGTTCCATTGTGTACATGTACACATCTTTTTAAGCAAAAAAGCCAGTCAGAGAAAGACAGATACCGTATGATCTCGTATGTGGAAAGTAATGAACAGAATAAACTCACAAACAAAATAAAACCAGAGACATAGACACATGGAACAGACTGATGGATCTCGGAGCAGGTGGGGGACTGGAAGAAATCAACCAAGAATTTATATGCATAATGCATGGCCCATGGACACAGACAACAATGTGGTAAAAGCCGTGGGCAGGGCGCTGCTGCATGGAGGAAGGCAAGGGGAGGGGAAGTGGGGGGCATCTGTAGTAGTGTCAACAATAAGAAAAACGTTATGAAGTGCCAGGTACGTAATGGAATGCCACCTCATCAGCACAAAATGCTACTGATTCTGCCCCCAGGTCATGTCTAGGCTCTTTTGCTGAGGATGAGTTCTGGCCAACCTGGGACTGGCCGCAGGGTATCCGCCAGAGCCCTCCAGGTTCCCCCCAGGACGGGCTGTGCCAGAGCAGTCCGGTCCCCTCGGCAGGACCAAAGGCTGGTGTGGATCTGGAAAAGTCACAGAAAGATCACTGAAAAGCGATCCATGGCGTTCTGCATTTCTTTCCCTCCCCCGACATTGGATCTGCGGAGTAGAGCTCAGCTCGTCATGCTTCTCAGCCTTAGGATTAATATCCTGAATTTGTGGGAAACACAGAATGCCATATACAGAGATGATGTATTACAGAACCGTACACTTGAAACCCACAGAATTTTATTAACTGATGTCACCCCAGTAAAATTAATGAAAAATTTTAAAAGATTAATATCCTAAAAAGTATAAAGGGTTACCTTTCTTTTTTTTTACTTTGCCAGCTGTTTTGAAAAACTGAATCTAAAATGACATTTTCCCTGCCTCATATAAACCAGATGTTTTCACATTCTTTTCAATTGCTCCCACTTAACAAACATGACATGATATTGAAGTGAAATGCCATTGTTCTAAGTACAATGAACCTCGGCTAAAGTCTCCTTTTCATCTTTCCCACGAGATTCAAACTGATGTCAGGGAAATTACGTAAAATTTAAAATGGAGGTTTAGCTTTAGAGAAGGTGCTGAAAAAGAAAAAAAAAACACGCTAGAAAGTCAAGGATAGAAAAGCTAGCTTAGCCGAGGACAGTTAAGAAGAAAAGGGAAAAAGAAAAAACAATGGGATTTGTTGTACTGTTAGGAAACCACCGTTTCAAAGGTGAAGTGTCAATTTACAGCCTCACAGCTATGCCTGGCAGGAAGTTTGTGTTTGCTCTAAATCCTAATTTGGGTGTGTTCCTGTAGAAATGTTGAACCTTCTCCTGAGGGAAACAGAAACTCAACCATGCAGGAAACTAGACACTGCAGAAACAGTTGTAGCTCAGCGTGGTTACAAGTAACAGTGTGTGGAGGCAGAGAGAGAAAAAAACCTCTTCCTCATTAGAAAGCCAGCAGGCAGTTCTCACCCGATCACCATGCGAGTCCGAAGATTGCCCTTGGACGTTCAGATTTTCTATTGTGCCAGACCTAACCAAGAGCCTTTTGTGAAGGTATGTTGGGGCCCCTGATTGCTAATTAGGTGCCCGTGAATCCTCAGAGATCTATCTGCCACTCAGTGTGCTTTGAACTGTTGTCTTAATTAGAAAAGATTGTGCTGGCATTTCAACCAGAGCAGGTATTCTGTTTGTTTGAAGATGGGTATGGTGTGGTTTGCCCCCATCTTTAGAGTCAAAATATCCATACTTGATTTTTTTTCTTTCCACAGCCTCATTTTGAACCTCTGCTCAATATAGAGTTCGCACAAAAAAATAAATAAATGTGCTTTATTTAATACATCAAAAATGCTGGATATGTGATTCTTTGGTAGTGTTTTCTTTAAGAATTTCTCCTGGAGAAGATGGTAAAGTGTATAAGCTAATTTTCCTCCCTGTAAATCTGGCACAGGCAACAGCAGGCGCTTTATATCAATGGCCACGCATTGGGGACTGGAGTAGTGCATTATCTGACAACTTTACTAGATAGAGCTTAAATGTTTTTCTTTACGATGCAGAAGTCATTGATATTGGTACCGGGGAATCTTAGTGAATTAGTCACTTTATGTATATCTTCAATTTCAAAATAATTCAGTGATTTATCCACACGTTAGGAGGGGCAAACAAATGGACTCTTAAAGGGAAATTTACTTAAGTTCGTCAGCTTAGTTACAATGAAATAATTAATGTTGTGTACAACATCGTATTTCTCAGTGCTGAAGGAAAGCCTACTTTGGTAGTTTCTGAACTGTATGTAAACAATCAGAACCCAGCTGTAATTTAGACTACATTTCTGTTTCTTTGGGTTGTTGCTCTGGTAGCTGTTACCATCTGTCATCTCTATCTGGGTTGGTTGCTATGTGCACAATCTTAAGAGAAAACATTGAGTCTTAAAAAAAACTACCTTATCTTTCCAATATCCCTATTTATAGAAGACTTACTCATAGAATGATCTCTGATTAGGCCCTTAACAATTCAAAGTTAGATGCACGCTACAGGAGAATAGGAGCATTTCAAGGGTCTAAGTGGCTTGTGGAGTTATACAGAGTTCTTGCTCCAGGACTGAGCAGTCGACACCAATAGTAAAGGGGAACACTTTCGACTTTAACTGGTACATATTAAGTGCCTCAGCTGTCATGTGTTAAATTCTGCATTGGTTCTGAAATTGAAAAATTAGCCATTTCCCAAGGTCAATTTATGTCCTGGTGCTAAAACACCACCTGTTGCAGGAAAAGCAGATGCATCGTGGGGCAGGTTTTGGCTTACTTGTTTTCTGCATTTCAGATCATCACTGTCGAGGAGGCAAAGCGCAGGAAGAGCACGTGCAGCTACTATGAAGACGATGACGAGACAGCCCTGCCGACCCTGCAGCCCCACAGCGCGCTCCTGGAGAACATGCACATCGAGCAGGTGGTCCTCCCCCAAGACTTAGGATGAGGGTCTTCCAGCCTTAAAAAGCACTCCAACCCTGACCACATTTGCTCATTTCATTCTGGGTGAAGGATGAGCCAGGTTTTAAAGGAAGATCACCCACAGTCTAACCAAGGCCAGGGTCCCTTTCTCTGCTTCCGAGAGGTATGGCAGCACTCCCTGCCGCCTTCTCAGGAGTGTGAACACTCGGCGGGACAGGACGTCCACCCCCCCAGGTCTGAACGAAAAGCCATTTCCGGTTTTCCAAGGTCCTACCACCGTCCTACTGCACTCAGGATCCAAATTTATCCTAGTGACTACTGCCCAGTTTCAGTATTTTTTGTTTACTAGGCTCAACAAAAATCATGTGGCAAGTACACTTTATTTGCTTTATGAAAACTGCCAACCAGTAGGATTTTCCTTTTTCTGTAGTTTCCCTTGTGTCCTTTATATTTTCTGAAAATGTGTTACTTCTGTTTTATGAAATATAGAATGTGCTCGCATTTGACCTTCAGTTAGGAATCTCTTCCACTCCACCCCCCCCCACCCCACCCCGCAGCCAGCTTAGACCTGAATTTCAGTGACCTTAATTAATGAATCATCAAGTTCAACTCCCTCAGTTTACAAATGAGCCAACAAAGGCCCAGGAAAGCCAAGAAATTTGACTAAGCAGTTGCAGAAATGGGGTTTAGTCTAACATTAGAACTGATATTCAGCTTTCTGAAGACTTTAGTACTTCATAGCCTCCTTTGTTAGTATTTTTGAAGAGATGCATTATTGGTATTTATAACAGTCAAGTTTAAGCTAAATATATTTTTAAAGATTTTATTTATTTTTAGAGAGGGGGGAGGGAGGGAGAAAGAGGGAGAGAACTGTCAATGTGTGGTCTACTGGGGGCCTGGCCCTGCAACCAAGGCCTGTGCCCTGACTGGGAAAGGAACTGGCAACCCTTTGATTTACGGGCTGGCGCTCAGTCCACTGAGCCCCACCAGCCAGGGCTAAACTAAATATTCATGTAGTGAAAGATTCAGTTGCAATGTGGACAGGCTACATCTGACTATTTGCGTAAAACACTGTGTGTTCTTATTGTCATTTCTGTGGAAAGCTGCAGCTGTCAGTAGCTCTGAGCCTTTGAGGGTTCAGAAAGAACAACTGAAGTAACGTGTGCTATTTGGTGAAAGCCAGGTTGAAGTGGGACACAGAGAGAATACATCTAACTCATACTTCTTTATCAAGCTAGGTGCTGTATCTCCCAATGTCTAATGGCCTAGGGAACCCACAGTCAGGCCCCTGAGGTAAAAGCATGCTCTGGGCAGCATCCTGCTAAGGTAAACCCCACCAAGGAATGCCTTCCCTTCTCTTTCTTGGTTTAGAGCGGCAAAATTTGCCAGAGTGAAGGGGAACGGTATGTAAATTTGTGTAGTTTTAAGTTTGACCCACAGGCACATACTTTGGGCTGCACGTTCACGAGTGACTTGTGAGTGAACCGTTTATATTCATGTCCATCTTTGGATTCACAGCTGGCCCGACGCCTTCCAGCAAGGGTGCAAGGGTATCCGTGGAGACTCGCATATAGCACATTGGAGCATGGGACCAGCTTGAAAACTCTCTATCGGAAATCGTCATCACTAGATAGCCCCGTCCTATTGGTCATCAAAGACATGGATAATCAGGTGAGGCTTGTTCCTCTCTTAGAAAGCATTTATTTTATTTTTATTTTATTTTTTTAAAGATTTTATTTATTTATCTTTAGAGGGGAAGGGAAGGAGAGATGGAGAGAAATATCAAATGTATGGTTGCCCTTCGTGCGTCCCCTGCTGGGAACTGTCACTGGGAACTGTCCTGCAACCCAGGCATGTGCCCTGACTGGGAATTGGATCGCAATCCTTTGGTTCGCAGGCCTGTGCTCAGTCCAAGAAAACATTTTTTTTTTAAATGAAGGTTTTATGGAGCTTTGCAAATGTACACAACAGCAGAGAGACAAGTACAACAAACTCCACAACTTAGCAGGATTTGGCCCCATAAGCTTCATCTGCCTTTTCTTTGTCAGTTTTTCTTTGCTAAAGTGTTTTGAAGTAAATCCCAATTACTGTTACACTTCAGATTGCAGTAATCTGAATTGCAGTAATCTCTAAAAAAGAATATGGAGCATATTTTCAAATAGAGTCACATTTTAGGGAATTTTTTTTTTTGTTGTACTTACCGTGAAGTAGAAAGCTATAATGATGTTCTACAACGTAAAGCTGGAGAAGATGGAGAAAAGTCAAGTCTGGGTTGAGAGCTGATCACGGAAAGAAATTCCATTGCCGCCCCAGAACTCTTTCCAGGGAGCTGAAGTGGGGCTCACAAACCCTGCCTGCGCAGTTGCTGAGATGGAGAGCCCGTCAAGGCCATGGAAGGGCC
This sequence comes from Glossophaga mutica, assembly GCA_039655065.1. Lineage (NCBI taxonomy): Eukaryota > Metazoa > Chordata > Mammalia > Chiroptera > Phyllostomidae > Glossophaga > Glossophaga mutica. The sequence goes on from CM077306.1 coordinate 183,216,333, forward strand.
TGGCTGTTATGAAACAGCAGGGAGCATGCTCTGTACCGGGGCTCACTGCACTTTCACCTCTGTTGCGGTGGGTCTTGCAGACACTGATGAAATCTAGATATTTCCCCCATCTACGTGACCCTCGTCAGGCAGCTTGGCGTGAAAGTAGAATCTTCCCTGGATTCTTTTATACACCACCCAGCCAGGCTCCTGCTTCACAAAAGAAAGGCATCTTTCAAGTCTGTTCTTTCTGTATTTCTGTTTTGTCTGTGTTATACCAAGAAAATATTCCTTTACATTTTCAAGCCATGGATGCCATTCTTTTCTCTTTCTGGTTTTGAAACAAGTTTTACTCCACAACCATGCATTCATTCATAAAATGTATAATGAGTGCCTGGTACACTATTAAGCATTGAGAAGCTTTCTGTGAAGCCATGTAATTGGGATCATTTTAGGGGAATAGTTCTTTGCTGTCATAAGTTGCCTTGGGAAAAATTAGCAGAGAAATGGGGTACTGAGGCATCTTCCTCAACCGTGTTTTTTCCTGGGATTTATTGCAGCTTACGGGGTATGCCGAGTAGTTTAGCTGTTATTGTTACTAGCGTTATTTCTTGATGGATGACATTGAATTATGATCCAGCCGAATAGTGGGTAGAGTCAAGTTAAAAATTGCAAATCATAATAACAGAGGTTTAAAGTTGAATTACTTGGGAGTTTAGTGGAATGTTTGAGAAGTTGGGTGTGATGTTTTCAATGAGCGAGGGCTAGATGGTGTTAGACCCACGTGCACAAACCCTCACCATAGGATAACATCCTTGTTGGGGAAAGTGCTGGCTGCACAGAGCAGGCATTGATGAAGCACAGTGTCACCCTGCGCCCGCTAGCAGGTCGGTAAAGGAGGCCTGTACCCGCAGGTCACACTGTTCGGCAGGGGTAGGTCACCGAACCTGGTGCCTTCAGGTGGCTTGCATTGTTTGAAGAACTCTGAACTCTAACTTTCTTACCCTATCCCATCCACCCCCAAGGCAAGAATGTGATCTTGCTGTGTTTGAGAGTGTGGTAGAACAAAATTTACAAATTTATCTGGAAATGAATTATATAAACTTTTAACATAAAAAAATCACATACACAAAGTGCAACAGTAAGGAGCTCCGCTAATTCAATACCCAGTGAAAAAACCATGCTGTGGGAAGTACAAAAGTAACAATCAAAGTCTCTGGAAACTGTCCGGCAGGCATACAAGTGAAGAAACATTTATTCAAGAAAATAAAATAAATCTCGGTAGTAACAGTGAGATTCTGTGGCACTTGAAGCACAGCGTGTGCCCTCCACTCAACCCCCAGTTCAGACCGGCAGATGCTTCACTCGGGATCTGTGCTGACCAGGAGCTGGGGCTCCCTCTGCCCCAGCTCCCAGGCAAGGCCCCCAGCACTTCTCGAGCCTGCCTGCCGGAGACCCTGTTTCAGAAGCCAAATCCCCTGCAGGGGTGGTCTGGAGGCCCCGGGCTCTCTTCCCACACCCCCCTCCCTTACAGGGCAGATGCAGTATTTACCGGGTTTTTCTTTTACATTAACCTTCCTTTGTCACTTCTGGTTGTCTTCGTTTATCCTCATGGATTCCTTTGTTCTGTCATTGCCAAATATATTAAATGTTTATATGTTATAAACCCAACAGTATTATTGTAGGCATACTATTTTGTATAATTGCTTTCTAAAAAGTTTATAGGAAAGAATTTAAATGGACGATTTCTTGCATAACCACAATGCTATAAACCTAACAAAATTAACAGTAATTCTCTAGTATTATCCAATCCCCAGTCTTTAAACAGATTTCCATGATTGCTAAGAAAATTCTGCAAAGAAAAATATAATTATTTAGACCGTTGTGGAGGCTAAAAGAGTAAGCATGGCTTTTCCTATTCATTGATTAGAAGGGAACCCACTTTCTTCCATGTATGGTCGTTACCCTTCTTGTTATATTTTACCATGTGCTTAAAAAAATAGATGCCCGTCTCAACTGTATCTTAGTTTTTTTACTGGAAGATAACCAGAAGAAGGGAAATGGATTTTTGATGTTTTTGTTTTTGTTTATTCTTAGCAGCTCTGTGGTGAGGCTTGGTAGCAGGCAGTCTGAAGAACATTGGTTAGAAAGGGTTCCTAGACTTCTACTCTACCTAATTTCTAGTATTTCAGGGAGCCAGGTATTGAGTAAACTGCTAAAGGAGAGGTTTGGCTATGATTGTAATTCAGTTAAAATAATTTTGAAAAATAACGTTTTTCAGCCAACCTGCATTTAAAGCAGAGCTTCTCAATAGGAATTTGGAATCTACGGTTTATCAGAATTACCTGTGGACATTTTCAGACTATGTGTCCTCACTCTTGCTAGCCCTCACCCCCGCCAAGTACTGATCAGGATCCGAGCAGAAGTACAGGGAGCTGAGGCAGCAGACGTGCGTATTCTGAAAATGCTGCTTCTTCCAGCCCTCAACAAGAAAAAATGGAAGAATCGTTGATTCCAATACATCTAAGTCACCTCTCAAGTCCATAGTTCATGGAATTGTTATTTTTTTTCTTAAAACCCAACTTGAACAAGATACATTAGATTGGTCATGTTATGGACACGGTTTTAATAAGCCTATTGAGAAGTCACTTTTACAAATAAAAGAGAGAAAAATGTATTTTCTCTGGGAAAATGTCTGGCTACAGTTCTACTTATAAAACACAGAAGACGCATGACCTTGTTCTCTCAGCCACTCATTTCTGCGTGCAAGATGCTTCTTGCCGTTAATGTTCCCAATATGTCGTCTGTGGTCACTAAAGAAAATTCGTCTCCCTAGTGGACTTTGGGAGTCTTTTAAAATTGAAGCAATTGTTGGCTTTTGACAAATAAGTTCTCCCAGCTGCTCGGATTTCAGTTAGAGCCAGGGACATTGGGGATACATGGGGACATATATCTCTTTGCTTGGCGGTCTTTGTTGTTTACCAGCTCTGATTTAGTAATGAACTTTGCCGAAAGAGGTATAATGCAGTCTCAGGATTGTGTTAAAATATTGAAGAAAGTCTTTCTTTGGGAGGTTTAGGTTTGAAAGCAGCTAACGCATCTCTTTTCTTTTCACAGATTTTCGGAGCGTACGCCACCCACCCTTTCAAGTTCAGTGACCACTATTATGGCACAGGCGAAACTTTTCTGTACACGTTTAGCCCCCATTTCAAGGTACCTAGATGGGAGAGGTACCTGGTTTCCTCCGTCACAGGGTGGGGGTGTGGCTGGGGTGGGGAGCTGTCGTTGGAGCAGCAGCTGCCCTGACGCACTCAGCCTGGGCCAGCCCCTGACGACTACAGCACACAGACTGCTGAGCGTCCCTTCACAGGCCTCGGGGACCACCCTTCTGCATGTTCTGGGGTCCAGGGAGGGCTTGTGAGTCAGAGTCACATGGGCCCAAGAGATCTGACTGGCTCCTTAACCCCTTTGGAGAGCACGTCCTGCAGCAGGTACTTACAGAGGGACTATTCTGACGTTCCACTTTGCTCATTCTCCAGATTAAAAGGTCCGTTCTGTCTTGTGTTTCTACCCTAAGGTCTTCAAGTGGAGTGGAGAAAACTCATACTTTATCAATGGAGACATAAGTTCTTTAGAACTTGGTGGTGGAGGGTAAGACTCTAGTTGTTGTTGTTGTTGTTGTTGTTATTAATTTACCACCTGACCTGAGTGGGTCTGTTTTAACCCAGATGACCAAAACCCTGGTGTCGGGTGATTTTAGCAAGTCCATCTACTTACATTAGTTAGGACAGTGGCCTAATATATGACACTAAGAGTCAGAAATAAAGTGATTTATTTATGTGTCTAAATGAAGGACTACTACCACCTGTCTTTTAGGAAAGACAGCTCATTTAAATGAAGTAAAGAAAATGTCCCCTTTGTTTTACAAGCAGTTTAGGGTTTTTGTCTGTCTGTAACATAAAGGAAAGAAGAATGCAGTAAGGGAGGACAGAAAGTGTGCCACATAAGATTGAAATGTTTTTGCTTCTTTTTAACCTCTTCAGGGGACGATTTGGTTTATGGCTAGATGCTGATTTATACCATGGACGAAGTAATTCCTGCAGCACTTTCAACAATGATATTCTTTCCAAAAAGGAAGACTTCATAGTTCAGGACCTCGAGGTATGGACATTTGAGTGAAACTCAGGCTGCCTTAAAATACAACATTGAAAAGACTGGGGCTCAGCCCTCCTAAAACTGGCTGGAAGGCACGCGCGCGCCTAGACTGCCTCATGCCCCCATGATGCTTCCTTCCTGCCGTCACCACGGACCATGACCGCATCGCAGAGGGCCTGCAGGGCGCGTGTGGAGGGCGGACACGGCCTGAAGAGACCTGGCGTCCCACTGGGTGGAAAACTTTGTGCTCCTGCTTTCTTCAAGTCCATACAGTGAGGAATCAGAGTATTTATAGATGTATGAGTTGAATGCAACTTTTATTTTTGGTAACTGTGAAAAAAAGATACTGTGGAAATATATACATGCCTTGTGTATTTATCAACATAATTTTCATTACCAAAATGTACAGCATACTATTGTTTGCCATGGGAAAGGTTAGTCTCATTTAGAAAAATTGAAAGTGCACAGCACTTAAAAGGATATGTATAGGATTTTTTTAAAAAGTTTTATTTATTATTTCTAGTATATTGTTTGAAATATGTTGCCAGTTTTTCTTTTAATGTGTCAAATCTTGAAAAAAAAGAAATGTGCTATGTTTGGCAACAATTCCATTTGATTTATATAGTTTTATATTGAGCTTTTTTTTTTTTTTTGCCCTGATTGTTTAGGGTGATAGATCTTAAACAGTATATATATATATATATATATATATATATATATATATATATATATATACTGTTTATTAAGCATATATATATATATGCTTAATTTTGAATTTTAAAAAACTCATTACCAATGTTCATTGATTTGACTCTTGTAGGCCAGCCCTCCATTTAGTCATTGGAAAGGTACATTTTTTGTTACTTATTCTGAACATAGTTGTATAAAGAAGAAAAAGCCATTTCTCAGTTATAATTTGATATTTACAGAAGTGGATACCTTTATGAACCTAGACTAGAACAAACTCTGTTTTCGAAAAGAAAATGTTTTGCTTCTTATAAAATCATTTGATAGTAACAAAAACTTTATTTTCATAGTGTTTTTGCATAATTTCCCCCAAGTCTTTACACTAACAAACAGGCCTCTGTTTTTAAAGGGACTGTTTTGTATCAAAGGAAAAATATCAAAGTAGCCCAACCGCCTTGGTTTTCTCTTTTATTTGAGAAGAAAACAATGCAAAGAAATGTATTCATACCAAAATTGGAACCAAAAGTAAAACCAACATCAACCCATTTTCACATCATAAAACACTTTTATTAAATATAATAATAATAAAACCTTATTAAAAAGTTGACCAATATTATTGATTGCCAGAGTATTATGAAAGCCAAAGACTGCTAATGGAAAAAAATTTCAAATAATAGCCAAAGCTGAGAAGTGGTCTGTCATAAATTATATCCCCAGTGATTTTTGGGAAAAAAAGAACTAATAACAAAAGTAGCATTTATATAATTGCATTTAGAAAATAATACAGTTCTTAGAATGTAAGCCTTAAGCTGACAGAATATTTCCTGGAGATTATTCCCTTCCTTTGGACTGTTTGTAGAGGAGAACAGACACAGTGCCAAGGGGCCTCTCATCAGATCCACAGCTACTTAACTCCATGTACATTCCACACAAGTGACAATGAATGCTGTGAAGGGTCAAGTCTGTAGCCCAGGTGTGCTCTCCCCTGAGTTTTTCTGTTGAGAATTCTTGATGAACAACATACTGGCAGTTTAACCTTCATGTGCTCCTTAAATGATGTGTTGGTGTGAGATACCGGGGACGTCTCATGATGATCACGTTTACCAGGTATGCTGTTTGCAACCATATGCTATTAACAAACAGTCATCTGCATATAATTCACTCTTACCTAGTTTAGTCCATGGTATTATACGTATTTGTGAGAGCATATCCAGATGCTGTGTTCTCTATTTAAAACAGTATTGTCCAATCAGGAATGTGTGGCCCTTCATTTATGGATATTGAATATATGTAATGCAGTGCTAGCCCAATATTTTCAATAAAGGAATTTATGCATTCAGTGTGATTTTTTTTTTTCCCGAGGATTTCATTCAACAGGTATTTATCGGATGTTAGAGTTTTCACTTGGGTGATAGGATGATGAAATATCCAAGGCTAAGTAAGGTCCAGTGCTCATGTTTTCATTTTTATCACCACCCTAGAAATGCCCTCTTCACTCCCTGTAGCCACCCTCCTCTTCTCTCATTGCCTCACGAACACTGCTTCTGTCACAGTTACTAGGGACCACTCTTGGCTCAAAGTCTACTAGTTTCCCTGTTCTTAGTTCTCGCTCTTCTTTGAATGCTGAGCTTCTCCTTTCAACGTCTCTCTTTTGACCTACTTTCTAAATGCAGTGGACACTTTATCCTCTGACCAGTTTTCTTTGGTGTCCTGTCCCCTACCCCTGAAGATGAAGACCTCGAGCAGTCTTCATTGCTTCTCACTTCCTCAGTTTGTGAGTCAACATCAAAGGACATGGATGGGAGGGGGCCATCAGATGTCTCACCAGACCGTTGAAAATGACACAGATATGTTCCCATGCTACAGGCCCCCAGGGACACCCTGAACTAGTGTGAGAAGTGTTGTTGCCCTTCATTTGATTTTCTTTGCCTTACTTCCTTTTAAGGTTGTAGAGGTATGTGAAATAGAACTAATCAAGCAACTACTTTCCTGTTGAGGATAGCACTGAAAATCTCTTAAACCAGAAAGACAAGCTAAGATTCATGTTCTTAAGATGTCTGACCAATTTTTACCAATGTAATCAGGTAAAGAAAGGTAGGGAGGTCAGAAGCCAAAGGAAGTTTCAGAAACGAAGTCAGTCATACTCACCCCTTGTGCAGGTATCAGAAGAACCTTTAACTGCTTCCTTCTGCCTAATCAGGTCACACACCACTCAAGGGAAGCCCTCACCTCACAGCGCTCACCTGCGGCTCCCACCTCCGTGCCTGTGACCATTAGCAGTAGTGATCCCGTGACAGATGGCAGCTTCACACCAAAATCCAACTTCTTACTGTCTTCCTTTCTATTTCAAATCTCTAATGGTTGAAAATAAAAACTCGATAGGGCCTCTCTAGAGTGGTCAATCAAGCCATCAAAATGGTGTTTCTTGATAGAGTATCTTTGGTGACCTATTGCTTATCTCTAGAATCAGGAGTGTCCAACCTGTGGCCTGCAGGCTGGCTGTGAATGTGGCCCAACACAAAATGGTAAATTTACTTAGAACTTTAGGATATTTTTGTGTGTGTGATTACATGTCCCCATGTACTTAACGTGTGGCCCAAGGCAACTCTTCCAGTGTGGCTCAGAGACGCCAGTAAGTTGGACACCACTGTATCTAGATCAGTGCTACTCAATAAAACATTCTATAGCAATAGGGATGTTCCAAGATTTACATTGTTCTTCATAGACAATGCAAGACTAGCAACCACACTAGTCTTGAATACTTGAAATGGGACCTGGGTGATTGAGAAGCTGATTTTTTAAATTTCACTTCAATTCATTTAAATTTAGCCACACATGGCCAATGGCTGCTGTATTGAATAGCACAGCTCTAGATCAAGGTCAAGATATAGCTCAACCAAATCATGTATCATTAGCAATGAACTCAGACTATTACTCCCTCACCAAAAAGAACCTTTAAGTCTGAGTACTTTGCTTTGGCTCTGCTATTAAGGGTCTTCACACAGCTTCACACCACTTACTCTAATAGTGTGTATCTCCCTGTTTAGGTAGTCAGCTAATAAAGCCACCAGAAGTCTGAATTCCCTGATGTTCTTTCCAAACTGAAAACTTGGAGCTCTATAGGATTACCGATCCTCTTCACTAACCAAAGACTTCCTGCCTCGGACATTGGCATGTGTTTTATTCCTATACTGGGCAGTCTACTGCCCAAGGCAGCCCTGTAGGATGCCGTATCCATCCCCAGGCACCACCCATCCACAATGCCTAAGGGACCACAGGTAGGATAAGCAATTTATTCCTTCCATAGAATTGTGCATTCTTTCTCAGAACCACCAAGAAATAATGGAACCACCAAGAATGCCTCAGGCAGTTCTGTTCCATGACCAGTTGTCGTTCCTAAGCTTGCCTGCTGGGAGCTACATGCACACCCAGAGAACCTGCTTGCATGTGGAGAAAGTTTCAACATTAACCTGTTAGAATGAAGGGTGAAAAGGCATAAGAGAAGAGACCACTAGATAATCTCAGTGTCCTATTTACCCATCAACAAGAGTGCCATCAATCACTCCACTTCTAGGGTTACAAAAAGTAACCCTGATCTAGCTTAACATAACCTTGAGGAAAATGCTAAACAGGAAACACATTCACATTCAATAGTTTGGATGATAAGGCATGTCTCCTCATGTCTGCAGCTAAAAAATCATCCTTACTTTGACAAGCTTCAAAAACTGGAATTCAGCCAATCAGTTCAGCCTTCAATACCCACCGCAGTCCTTGGCTTAACCTCAATTTCCCATGGCTGGTGAAATCAGCTACATTTTACCTAAGAGCTGGCTAAAATCAGCCCTTTCATATTTGAAGACTCCAATTAACAATAAGAAAATTTATACAAAGATATGCTGTGTTGAAGTAGTGTGTCAGCCTTAAGAGTTGTTGAAAGGCCCCACTATTACTCCACATCCAGTAAGTCATAAGCGTGTTCTCTTGGTGTGTCTTGTTTTTCTATTAAATCCTCCAAAGGATCAGTAGATCGGCTTGACCTGGGGTATCCTAGGGGGAGTTGAGAGGACATGGCCTGCGTCCCTTTCAGCAGATCATATAATCAGCTTACCCAGTGGAACTCAAAACTTCTAAAGACTTCAAAAGGCAGCAAGCATAGTGGTTAAAGCACGAATTCTCTGCAGCCAGACATCCTGAGTTTGAATCTCAGCTCTAGAGTTTTACAGCTGGTGAGCTTGGTTAAGTAATTGAACCTCTATAGGCCTTGTTTTCCTAACCTACAATGTGAGGATAATAATACTGTAATGATAACCACCCCATGGCTACATGGTTAAAGCACTTAAAATAGTACCTGGCATAAAGTAAGCACCACTTACTATTAGATACAATCATGGAGGATTTCCTTCTTCACATGGAGGAATCAACTAATGATGTGAAATTTGCAAAGAAAGGTTTCTCTTTTAAGACAGCAACTTAGTTTCTAAAAACTATTTTCAGACATATTGCAATGGATATCATTTGCTCTTTTGATATGTTTAACTGAAGTTTTATTTATTTTTTAAATGATAGAACCAATACCTATTCATGGTAGTTTTCAAACAGTCCAGAAAGGAATTCAGTGAATGGCAAACAATTTCTCTCCCTATATTCCAAGAGGTAACAGCCACAAAAAGTCCCTTGTGTTTCCGTCCAGAGTATTTCTATGCATTTATACTTATTTATATCTTCTTCATATAAGCAGACATACTAAAGATGGGGTTCTTCGGTTTCCCTTTTTAGTTTAACAAGACGCTGTGAACAACATTTTGTATCAGGACATGCAAACTTAGCTCATTCTTCATGTGTGGGCCACCATCGTTGGGACAGTTCTTCACTGAAGGCCTATTTGTGGCTACTGCACACAATTCTTGGACAGCATCCTTGTACAGAGAATTTCATGTTGTTATGATTGTGTATTTCTGAGACAATTTTTAGCAGTGAGTCAAAGAGTATATGTACTTTTTATTCCAAAAGATCCTATTTATTCCTCCATAAATGTTATACTAATTTCTACCAACTGCGTACAAGCCTACCAGTTAGTTATCTCACATGCTCACCAATACTGGTTTTATATCAGTCTCTTTGTAATTTTCCCCAGAATGGTATCTTATTTTAATTTTTATTTTCTAATCATAAATGGTATTGAACATCTTTCCACTTGTGTTGGCTATATTAAATCTTTTTTCCTGAATGTGTCTGAGTCCTTTGTCCATTTTTCTATTGAGTTACTCATAATTTTACTGATTTTTTTTTTTTTTTTGCTATTGATTTTTAGAGAGAGGGAGGAAGGAAGGGAGGGAGGGGGAGAGAGAGAAAGGAACACCGATTTGTTCCACTCATTTACGCATTCACTGGTTGATTCTTGTATGTGCCCTGACCGGGGATCAAACCTGCAACCTTGTTGTATTGGGACCTTGTAGCTCTAACCACCTGAGCGACCCGGCCAGGGCCTAATTTTACTGATTCGAAAGCCATCTTTGTATATTTACAAAATTAGCCATGAACCACATGTGCGTGTGTGTGTGCACACAATTTGTTTTGTTTCCCGGTATACTTTTAAAATACATGTGTTTTTCATACATGAGGAATTTCCTAATTACAATTCCTTTGTACTCATATTTCTTAACTATTTCTGTTATAACTTGTGGATCATATTTTTTAGATCAAGTCAAATTTGTTCAGCATAATTTTCACTCCTTACTTAAACACCTCCTGAAGCATGTATTAACACCATCCTCTAACTCATCTAAAATGCATTCTCTTGCTGACTTTATACTAAATTACACTCCCCACCCCATTGAGAAATAACTTCCTCCAGGACAATTTCACTTTCCTCCAGCCTCTAATCCTGTTAACACATGTCAACATCTTCAAGAAAGGTCTTGTGACAAGAACTGAATGTTCATCCTAAGTACCTTCCTCCAGCGAGTGGGCTATAGCTGCACAAGTTTGATGGACCACTTCTGCCTAGATCTCCAAACCCTGCCACAATGCCTTGCCAAGGAGCAATTGATACATGAGTATTAACAATAACAATAGGGCTGAAGAGGAGAATGAGAGGTACAGGTAACATTTATTTATCATGACCCTCCCTCTCTCTTTTTTTAAATGCATTATCTTATTTGAGCCTCAAAACAAAGCCCTGGCTGGTGTGGCTCAGTGGATTGAGTGCTGGCCTGCAAACCGAAACATTGCCAGTTTGATTCCCAGTCAAAGCACATGCCTGGGTTGCGGGCCCTGCAGGTCCCCAGTTGGGGGCATGTGAGAGGCAACCGATCAATATATCTCTGAACATCGATGTTTCTCTCCCTCTCCCCCTCCCTTGCCTCTCTAAAAATAAATAAGTAAAATCTTAAAAACAACAAAGACAGTATAATTGCTATCTCTGGTTTAGAGATGAGGAAACTAATTTTTCAGGAGGTTAGGTAACTTGGCTGAAGTCGCAGAGCTCAGGAGGGTGAGAGCCAGGATGTGTTTAGTTATGACAGACCCCACAGCTGAGCTCTTCACTACAGCAGTACATTGATGTAGTTCAGTCTCTCCAGTGTCACCATCGATCACCCACACTCTGCTTAACCACCTCAGGCACCAAGACCCATAGTCCTCTAGTGCAGAAAGCAAGCTCTTTAACGGTCGGAGCTCCTCTGTGGCTAACCAGCTCTTACCCATTCTTGTATCCCCAAAGCTCATCAGGCTGCAGGACTCCTCCGAGGCATTGGATAAATGCCAGGCTTAACTGAACTAAGCATATAACTGAAGGAAATGAACCCCAAGGATTAAAGGATTTGTCCGATGTGGCCAAGCTGGGACTGAAACACAGGTTTTGGGCCCCTTGGTTCCCCTTCCCTCCCTGCTATACAATGCTCAGTCACAAGGTTACAAGCACCGTTGTTAAGATTGAGCTGCAGGAAGGAATGATCCTCCATCTGCTCATATTCTTCTGGAAAATGCTCATATTCTTTCCTTCTGGAAAATGTAGACTGAAGTTCCAAGGTGTGTCTCAGGGCTGTAGGTCAGTGACGGTGAGTCACATTCTGTTTCCAGCAGAAAAATCTAGAAAATGCATCAGAAGACCATTGAGATGAAGATCAAACTGTTCACGAGTTGGCAGCTTTGTGACAGGGTTGAAAGAAGAGTGCAAAGACATATGACAAACTGGTTCTCCATGGCCAGCTTGTATTAATTTAGGAAGGAAGATATGTCAGTCAAGAAGGGCATTTTACTAAGAGTAGTTTTCATGGAACAGGTAATCCGGGCAAGGTCGGAAATGCCTGGTGCTGTGTCAGCATGCAGCAAAGGTTAGCTCGGTCCTGGCACCTCCACGTACCAGCAGGTTCCTTAAACTGTGTCTCAGTCCTGTACAATAGGGACCTGCAGGGCCTGCAACCCAGGCATGTGCCCTGACTGGGAATCAAACTCATCTGTGCAATAAGAGCAGTAGTACCTTCCTCAAACAGATATTATGAGAATTAAATGGATTAATATAGGTAAAAATGCCATTATACTATAGGTGTTTACTAGTTAACGACATGGTTCTTTCTTTTCCCTTCAATGTTGCTTCTAAGATTCCTTCATGCTGTTATTGCAGCGATGTTTCATTTGTGTGTGTTTAATATAGTACTGTGTAAACACAGCACTATACTGCTATTTATCCACTCTCCTGTCATGGGTAGATGGTGGTGCTTGCAGTTTTGCACTTGTCATGTTGTTTTGTCCTATTCTGGCCATTCCCCTGAGGCCCATGAGAAAGTGCTGCACAGGGGCAGAATGGCTGGATCATGGGGTATAAGAATATTTGGCCTTATAAGATAACCCACAATGTTTCACAAAGTGATTGTCTCATTTACATACCCATCAGAACACCTCGTCCAATATCTGATAGACTTCTTAGTTTTTGCCAGTTTCAAGAGCATGCAATTTTATTTCATTGTGGTTTTAATTTACATTTCTATGACTACTAATGAGGATGAGCAACTCTGAATATGTTTCTTAGTCATTCATACTTTCTTGTTTGTGAGATGTCTATTCATGCCTTCAGCCTGTTTCTTCTAGTTTGTCTTCCAGAAAGAGGTCCCATGGAATCCTTGCTGCTCCTGCTTTAAGAATAATAAGTATTAGTCTGATAATTCTACCTACTTCTGTGAAGAGGACAGATAGTTAGCATGACGATAACCAGAGAGTCAGGGACCCTATGAAGGCATTTTCTCATGAGTCTTCCTTAAATTGGCAATGTCTAGGGCGTGGGATGGAAAGGGAAGATGTTTGTTGGTTTGTGTTTTGCTTTATAGATTTGGGCACATGTTAACACTCATTAGTTTGGCTATGTGATTCTCTCTCTCTTTTTTTTTAATAGAAGCAGTATCAAGCAGTTCAGTTGTAATAGTAGTAAACACTGAGCACTTAGTGCTAAGTACTGTTCTAGGCACTTGACATATATCATCTCAATTAAGCGTCAAAATAGCTTGTGATGGCAATGAGGTAGGGAGAGCTGTTATTACTTCCCAATCGAGGAAATGGAAGCCCTGAAAAATTAATGACTAGTTCAAGGTGGAATCACTACTAAATGGTAGAAATGGGCATCCAATTGAGGGGGTCTGACTCTCCAGCCCACAAGAGGGTGACAAAGAATTGAAGTGAGAAAGATCCAGAACAGAAAGGACTAAGAAGTTAGGAGAGTTTGAAGTTGCTGGGACGAGTGTTTGCAGAGGTGCGAAGAGAACATTGAAGTTCAGATTTTCAGAGAATCTGAGTAAACATAACGTTAGGATTTCATGACAGGAATGAGCTGTGTTGAAGAGGAATGGAAGCGAAGGGCTCTGGAATCCAGGTGCTTGGGAAGCTGTGACTCAGGGACCCTGAGGCTGCTGCCTGAGTGAACAGCTAGAGCTTGGCAGCACTTGCGGGTTGGTGATGAAACTTTCTGTGAATTGCACAGAGACCTAGAAGCCGGTGGATGATGGTAATTGTGCTTCATGCTATTATAGCATGAGGCTCAGAAGGGGGCAGGGGGTGGGGAGCTGCAAACTGGTAGAAATGGAATCACCTGGAAGTGGCAATTAGAAGCTTGGAGAATGCTAACACTGCTTTTGAATCTCTCTTCACATGTTGGAAAGTGGGGATAAAAAGCCATATTCATTTGTCAAGGCTCAAGGGAAGTGCCATCCTTGGCCAAATGCCAGGTTGCGGTTAAAAGAAGGTGAAAGTATGGTTCTGTGAAGAGAATGAGGTTGTAGATTAGAGTATTTACAGGGAACTGTGCCTTTACAGTGGAAAGAGTTTCAGAGAAGTCGGTAGAAAAACTGGGAGTGGGGGAGTAGCAGAGGATAGTTTGGCTATGGGTAAAGAGAAATGCTTTTCTTCATGGGTAACTAATAAGAACCAGAATTAATGATGTAGATATGATTTATTGGCTTTGGGATTATGAAGAAATACCAGTGTGAATTTGACAAGGAAATTGACATTAACTTCAAGATGATGCAAGTGTACTGACTCACACAGAACTGTTTTCTGTTGATTTTGGGGAAAGAGGAAGTGCCTCTGGTGTTCCTAAAACGGATGCAAAAGGGACACCTCTATAGGTAAGTGATCCTGTGTGGGCTCATTCACCTCCCTGTGTCCCATTTTTTTCCATCTCTAAAAGGGGGTCAATAATATCTGCTATCTGAGATGTCATAGGAATTAAATTTATGTATATAAAACACCTTCAAAAACTGTAAAAGCCAGGCAAAGGTAAGTTAGGGTTACTGTAGTGTTAGTTATATCAAACTTTGTTTTGCTGAATTCTTCATCAAAAATGCAAAGTCCAAGTGTAACCTCGTTCTTGGTAAAAAAGTAGGAATCACTTTCAATGATTTGTTTGAAAACATTGCCTTTAGGACAGTGTTATGAAAAAAAGCAGAAGTGTCTGCATTATACTCCGTAGACAAGCAAAATAATTTGTTAGGGAAATAACAGCAGTGAGAGAGTCGTTATAAGGAGAAAGGATTTTTTCTTTTGTCATTCTTTCCATTACAAATGATTTACAGTTTCCATTTAAGGACTGGTCAGAACACCCCTTAAAGTCCTTTAGCAAGTTCAAACAGCCACAGGCTGGGACTCAGGACGCTCGCCAATATTTACTGAAAGAGTGCTCCAAGTCAGCGTAAGGCCCAGAGACTGGGAGTTTCTCTCCTTTCCCACAAACAAGCACCCCTGTGCCCCCTTCCTTTGCCCAAGCGGGTCACTCGCTTCAACAGTGGAGGCCGACACACAGGGCATAGTTCGTAGCAGACAACGACCACGTTAGCCTTAAGTATTTCGTTTCATCCTGTTTTTCTTAAGGAGGGAGAAATGCGGTCATGCTTGTTTTTCTTTCACCTCCTGAAAAATCTAATATTCTTGAGACACTGGTGAAATAGCAAGACTTATTTTTATTTCCTAAATATAAGCCAGGGAAGGCTTTTGTGTTTATGTTAAAATTTTTTCTGTTGAGGGTGTGGAAAAGGGGTGTCCAATGTTGAGATACTTTATGGGATGAAGACAAACACACCGACACACGCATCGCAGCCTCACTGTGACATGGAAACGCCGCCCTGCCGCAGATGGACGGACGGCCGCAGCAGACGGACGGATGGCTGCAGCGGCCCCGTGGTTTGTCTGTGCCAGGGACACCAAGAAACCTGCCTGAAAATGCCCGGTAAAGTTCTGGCATCAGAGTTGAACAACTCAAAAATTTATGGAATGAGATTATTTATGAACCGGAGAATGATTAGAGGAAATTAAGTTCATCTGGAATCCTGCATTTAAAAAAATTTAAGATGTTTTCCTTATGGGAATTCGATATATTTTCATTGTTGTGGATGGATAATATACAGATAATGAAAATATCAAGCCATAATTTATCAGTCCAAAGATCACAGTGCAAATATAGTTGGTATATGTCCTTTCAGGCCTTTTCGTACAAATCCACGTGTGTATTTAACAAAGGAACTGTTCTAGACACACCTTCTTGCAGCCTATTGAACATATGCCTGTGCCAGTAGCACCGTAGTTGCAAATACGGGTTCCATCAGACTGCTTGGGTTTGGGTCTCAGCTCTGTCAGTGACTAATGGGGTGTCATCAGGCAAGTTTCTTAATCATTCTGCTGATGGGAATGGAGGTTTTGAGCAGAGAACTGACAGGATCCAGTCCTGGATGGATGAGGTTGCTGTCAGCAAGATCAGAAGTCTATGAATAAAGAGCGTTTGTAGCGGGGAGACCAGCAGTTCAATCTATTCGACATCTGAATGGAAACATCAAGTGTGCAGCTGGGGTTTGATTTGGAGAACGGTATGAATAGAGTTAGAAATGTGGGAGTCACAGGCATATAGGTATCTAGAGCTTCGAGACTAGATAAAATCAAGGGAGTAAATGTAGATAGAGAAGAAGGGCAAGAAGTAAGGATGGGGCATTCTACCACTGAGAATTTAGAGAAGAAGTAGAAGGAAAGGGGATGCAAAACGTGATAAAGGTGGTGTTAGTTCTTGTGAAAAAGATGATGACTCCATGCAGCTTCCTCAGGTTGCAAGGACTGGAGACACCAGAGTAAATGAACTGGAATGATACGTATTTACTTTGAGGCGGCAGCGGTCACTCCACTCCCGCGCTCAGACATTGCAGCGCCTCTGCCTCTCCAGATCTTCGCCAGTGTGGCGCATGGTCTCTGATATTCTCTGTGTGTATTCGTTCTTTTTTCCCGTGACTAGTGTTTGCTCCACTTGCTGCCTTTAATATATGTATTAAAGCCACCAGTACCAGGCTTCCCCGCAACATTAAAACAGCGTTTAGCAGCTTTGTGAATGACGTCACTCAAGTCCCAGTTCTCATCGTCTTTGCGCCCGGTCAGCAGCCCTTGACAGAGCTGATCACTCCCTTCTATCTGAACCGGTCTTCCTTTCACCTCCAGCATACCAGTCTTTCCCGCTTCTTCCCCTGGTTTTCACAGGCTGCTGCTCATTTTTCAGAACATTTCTCATTTTTCTAATTTCTAGATGCTTAAGAGCCCCAAGCTCAGTCCTTGGAACTTTCTTCTGTCTACACTTACTCTGTTGGTGATCATGAATTTTAATTTCATGAATGTAAATACTATATTCTAAAGATTCCCTCTTGAGCTTCAGGTTCATGTTTCTACCTACCTAATGACATTGTCACTTCCATGTCCAATAGGCAACTGTAGTACATTGTATCATTGTTCAAAATAGTTTTGCCTTTTCCAGTCCTAGGATGACATTTAACCCTGTTCTGCTGATGTCAGGATTGGCCACGTGACTTGCTCTGGTCAGTGACCTGTGCCAGTTCTGAGAAGAAGCCTTAAGGGCCGTCATGTGGTGCCATCACGCTCCCTCTCCCCTCTGTTCTAACACCAAACATCCCTGCTCCTTCAGGCTGGGTCATGGGGTGGAGTTGGCATGGCCTGAGCCAACGTGCATTGGACACAAATGTGAGCAAGAAAAAAAACCTTTTGGTTCCAAGGCATTAAGATTTTTAGAGTTGTTTACTGCAAAAAACTTAGTGTAAACAGACTAATACAGCATCTCAATATAATGTACCCACAACTGAGTGCCTGGTCTTCCCTGCCCGAAGCCTGCTCTTTCAAGAGTTCCCCGTTTGGGTAAACACCAGCTTCAACTTCCCAGCTCTCAGACAAAGAACCTGGGAGTGGTCCTTGGTTACACCTGGCACCTCACACTCTACATGAACTAAAAACAAACAAAAGTGATAAAACTCTCTGTGGAGATTACAGTCAAT
Source organism: Glossophaga mutica (assembly GCA_039655065.1). Lineage (NCBI taxonomy): Eukaryota > Metazoa > Chordata > Mammalia > Chiroptera > Phyllostomidae > Glossophaga > Glossophaga mutica. Next base: position 183,233,957 of record CM077306.1, read on the forward strand.
GAGTATGAAACAGAAAAAAATAATAATCATAGTAAGTTAAATGTATACTATTCAAATATTTATGCATAGTCATATTACTACATAATGTCAAATACTTAAATATCTAGAAGATAAAGGACGCAATGGAACTAGAAGAAAGTAAAGGGGAAGGGAGTGCCGGGGGTGCCGGTGAGCAGGCAGGTTGCCAGGGTGGTCAGAGTGGATCTCATTGGGGAAAAAATTGGGGTGAAGACTTGAAGGAGGCAAGAGGCATAATCTGCATGATGATAGCAGAAAGTGTGTTTCAGGCAGGGGGTCAGCCAGTACAGAGGCCCAAGTGTGGAACCATGCCTGGCTGGCGTGAGTCACACAAGGAATCCAGCGTGGCTGGAGCAGACGGAGTGATGGGAAAACTGGTTGTGGCTGATATAAAAGTGTGCGGAGCTGGGCAGCTGGCATATCATGTAGACACTTATGGGTCCTCCTTAGGTAAGTACTTTACTCTCAGTGGGGTAAGGAACCACTGGAGCATGTTGAGCAGAGGAGTGACATTATTTGACAGACATTTTTTTTCAGCTTAGCACAATTGATTGTACTAAGTGATCTGATTAAGTGATCAGTGATTGATTAAGTGATCTCAGCTGTTGTAGCTGCTGCATGTCAGCCTGTTCTTAAAACATAAAATGCTCTTCCAAATCCTCTTGTCCAGGACAGAAGGACAAGGTAGCACACCAATGCAACAAGAGGCTCTGATGATGCCAGCTTCAATGCTGGTGCCATGCAGACAGGGAGAGGGTCGTGGCCCATTCAGCCTCAACCACAGCTTCCAGAGGTTTTGAGAAAGGAGCCTCGAGGGGCCCAGCGTGCCGGGCATTTGGATGCTGTCAGTGGGGTTTTTGTATTCCATGATGGTGTTGGGAAGCAGGTTAAGCACTCGCCGAATGGTATCCAGATTTGGACTGTGGTTGCTTGGGCGGTGGCAGTCTTATTCCACACTGAAATAATGTCCTGAAACTGGACAGAGACCACAGCCCCACAGATCTGCTCCCCAACCACAAACTATTCCCCCAGCATGTCCAGGATGAGAGTCTCCCAGCAATGGGGTGCCAAGCCCTTCTGTAGCCAAATAATCCACTTGCCACCATTTTTATTTGCATCATGCTCCCATGTGGGTTTAATTCTTTCTTTAAAGAGACAGAAGTCACTGTGGCCCATACGGTCCCTGGGATGTATTATGTGGCTATAAAACCTCAAAAATTGCTCCACAGAGGCAGGGATGCCAATCTGTTTGATGTTCTGTTCACAGTTCTGAGAGCTGGGGGCTCGGTTGGCAGTTCTCCTGGAGTACCAGATGGTGCAGTTGTACTGCAGCGGGTGCTCTGCTGGTCCAGGGACGACAGCCGCCCTCTTGCTCCTGCTCTAACCTTTGTCTCGTTCCATTTTCCCTCCTCGCCATCTTTCTGTATGCTGTTTTCTTCATTCTGATCATGGTCCTCACTGTCATCATCTTTCAATGCGTCAAACTTGTTCATCCTTTCACTGTCACCACTGCCTCACAGAGTGATTTCGCTTCTCCTGGCCCCCTGTGTGACATATATTTTAAAAGGCTCACTCTGGCTGCCGTGTAAAGACTAGACAGCAATGAGAGTGGGAGGAAGGTTGGAAGTAGGGAGACCACTTAAATTCTGGAGTAATTCACACGAGAGGCAGCAGTGATTGAGTCAAGATTGCCAGCAGTGATGACATCAGATTTTGGATGTACTCTATAAAATAGAGTTTCCTGGAGGACTGGATATGAAGAGTTAAAGACAAGCATCAAAAGAGATTTTAAAATTTGTGTCCTGAGCAGATGGTACAGTGGAGTTCCCCTCAGCTAAGATGGTGGCAGGTTTGGGGAAGAAAAGAGGAGCTCCCCCGGAAGGAGCTTGGTTTCAGACGTGTTTTTAACATATTTATGGGGCGGTTGAACAGGCATTTGTTATTCAAGTCTGGAGTTTCAGGGACGATGTCTATACCAGAGCTTTAAATTTGGGAGTCATTGGCATAAATGGGAATTCCTTGAAGATGTTGTGGGTTAGTCCCAGGCCACCTCAGTAAAATCAACATTGCAATAAAGTGAGCCACAGATTTTCTGATTCCCCAGTGCATATAAAAATTATGTTTATACTATACTGTAGTCTATGAAGTTTGTAATAGCATTATGTCTGAAAATTTACAATAGGTACCCTAAAAATGTACCTTAATTAAACAAAATTTTTTTTGGCTAAAAAATGCTAACCATCAACTGAGGCTTTAGTGAGTCATAATCTTTTTGCTGGTGGAAGCTCTTACCTTCAATTTGTAAAAAATATATTATCTGTGAAGTACAATAAAGCACAGTGCAATAAAACAAGGTGTGCCTGTACATGGCGTTTAAAGCCACAGCCTGTGTGAGAGCACCAAGGGATTGAATGCTGCTAAAGAGAAGGGTCTCATCAAGTTGTATACATTAAACATGCACAGTTTTTTATATGAGAGAGAGAGAAGATGAGAAGGACCATTAGTGATGAGAGAGATTTGGAAGAAGAGAGGAAGCTGCCAAGGAGACTCAAATTGAACAGCCTACTGAGTAGAAGGAAAGCTGAAGTATGGTATCCTGGACCAAAAGAATACAATTTTATCAAGGGGAAGAGAATGATCAGCTGTGACTGAAAAGACAAGCACCGAGAAGTGACCATTGGATGTGGAGACATAAAGGCATTGGTCACCTTGACAGAACAGCGTGGATGGAATGGTGGCAGGGGGAGCCTGCTAGGAGACAGTGTGAGAGGAGAGGCAGGGAAGGATTCAGAGGATTTAGTTAGCTTTTGGGGGAGTCTGGAGGCAAAGAAGAGCAGAGAAATGGGTCAGTAAGTGATGGGAAAAGCAAGAACAAATAAAACCTTTTTATAAATCCTCACTTAAAGACATTTTTAAAATCCACCCCCCTGCTTTTTTGAGAGAAAGAGACAGAGACAGACAGACAGACATCTATTGGCTGCCTTCTTGTACATGTCCCATTCAGGAAGATTGAACCTGCAACCTGGGTACGTACCCTGACTGCAACCTGGGTACGTACCCTGAATTGAACCCATGATCTTTTGTTCTGCGGGATGGCTCTGCAACCAACTGAGCCACACTGGTCAGGGCAAGCCTTGTTTTAATTATGGTATAATGTTTAAACTTGGCTTTTAATAAAGGCTTGCAACTGATAATAGTAATATGACCTACATCCACATCCTAATTATTTTGAAGTAAGATGATATCCTGATACGTCATTCTACGTGCAACACCTTCATGGCTTTTTCCAGTTGTGTTTTTAAACAAACAAAAAAAAGTAGCTAAAGACATGAGAAGAATGGGTAAATTCCCTATTAATTAAGTATCTAAGTTGTTCATAGTCAATAACTATATAGTAGATACTAACAAATAAGAATTGACCTCTAAAATTGAAAACACTATTTTCCAAAGTCATAACCAGACCATTAGTTGCTTCAAGTTTATTCTGATTAGCATCATACAGTGTAAATGACATCACAAAGCATAACCCAGTCTCTGTCTTATGAGCACTAAAGCTTCTGTGTTTAAAAGAAAGTGAACCGTCTAATCACTTAAATTGTTTTACCATCACTACCTATTGGTAATAATCATTAAGATTTATTGACAGCTTTATGCTAGGCTTCTAGGCTCAAGTGCTCACAACAGTGTTTGCATTAAGCATTATTATTAGCCTCATTTTACAGATGAAGAAACAGAAAGCCTCGGCACAGAAAGATAAATAACTGAAGTCTGCACAGATGGTAAGTTGTAGAATCGTCTGACTCCAGGGCCTGCTCTGAAGCAGGACTGCTGCTAGCCCACGTGGTGTTCTTACACAATTAGAAAACAGCATTCCATTTTGCAAGTGAGATTTTACTCTCACACAACCCGAATGGCTGTTTCCCAGGGGAGCTTTCCAGAGCACCACTCATAGCATCTCTGTCTGCACACACACAACCACCTCTACTTCTGCCTTTTCCCACACTGGGACATGCACTCCAGACAATTTCCCAATACTTTGTGTTGCTCCTCCCATTCCCATGCTAGGCAAGTATATCCAGTTTAGAGCTGGGGAGCGGGAAGCAAGTCCTTGAAAGTGCCAAGTAAGTGGGAGAAGCAATTGCGGTCTTCACTAGAAATGATGTCAGGACAGGTATAACTTGATAACTTGTGTAGGTGTGTGTGCCAGCATGTAGGTGAAGGGTCTCCTGAGTGAGTGTGAGTGAGTGTGTGGCCATATACACTTAAGGCAGGTTTTTGTAGGAGTCAGCTCACCACTGCTCCAGAACTTGGTGAGGAGGTTGGGAATATGCTTGTATGTAAGTTAATATTTGTCAATGATGTGAATTATTGTGCTGTTTTTAAAGAATATATTTATTTTATTTAGAGAGAGGAGAAGGGAGGAAGAGAGGGAGAGAAACATTGCTGTGAGAGAGAAACATGGATCACTACATGCCCCAACCAGGGACTGAACCTGAAACCTAGGCATGTGCCCTGACCAGGAATTGAACCAGAGAACTTTCGCTTTGCAGGACCATGCCCAACTGAACCATATCAGTCCGGGCTATTCATGCTGTTCTTCTACAGTGTGCAAAACAAACACTCCTATGCAGCACCCTTATTCCTAATCATTCTTTTGTTCATTGACAATTGTTAAGTGTCTACCTACATGCAAAGCACTGCACCAGGCACTACGGGAGATTCAAAGACACCTGTTCTTTCTATCAAGGAACATAATTTCTAATTGGAAAAATATATACACAAACAGTATATAATACAGTGTAATAAGGTCTACAAGTATTGTAAACTGCTGTGTGAATTGACAAGAGGAAGGACTTATTTGCTTAAAACTTCATGAAGGTAGCATTAGAGGAGTGGCTTGGGAGGTGGAATTTGGTTGTACAGAGATGGAAACAGTATTTCAAACAGAGGGAACAGCATGGATAAAAGCACATGTGAAAGTGTACTTCATGCATGCAAATAGGGGATACTTACATTGAACAAAGTAATGTATTGATTCTGCACCCTGCCTTGGACCCCTGAGGGGCTATGACGGTATTATTGTTGTTCCCCAAAATCTCTGGAGAACTGAGAAAGGAAGGACAAATGTCTTGAACATATATATACAACCACTTTTAATATATAAACTCTTTTGTGTAATACAAGATGCATTCATTCAAAAACATTACTGAGTCCATTAATAGGACTTTGTTACCTGTTTTCTAATCAACAAATCCCAAGGGGACAACTACTATAATGAGCTAGTTTAAGAAAAATTTCAGTGTTAAAAAAACGTTCTGTGTTCCGAAAACCTGGAGGGTTCTGGAGTTGGATAGACCTTTATCTGAACTGTCACTATCCATGATTAGTTGTGCATGGTATTGGACAAGTCTTTCCGAGTTTGTTTCTTCACCTCTGTAGTGGGAATTAGAAAAACCAACCTTGCTTGTTTTAAGGATTACATGCACATTTTAAGTGTTTGGCAAAAGCCAAGTATTACAAAATAAAAAGTTAAGGTCAAATCACAGTCCACCTTGAATACCCAGCTAAGGAATTGGTACTTTTTCTGTGGGTGTTATAGTTATTGAACAGATTTTGTTTGAGTGATGGAAGAATCAAGTAGGGAAACTAGTGAGAAGGTTATTGCAGTAGTCGGGGTGAGGCATAATGAGACATCAGCAGCAAATTTCTGTGATATTTCAGACAATAAACTACAGGACTCCACATTACCCTGTGCATGAGGAATGTGTGACCAAGGCCTCCATTTTGATCTAGTTGGTGCTGTTAACAGCAAGGAAACAGATGTGAAGTTCCGTTTGGGACATTTTCGTCCTAAGCACTTAAAACCACTGGGCGGAAAATGCACGCAAAAGCATTGAACATGATGCACGTTGAAAAGAAAGCTCTAGAAATTTTGTTCACTCTCTTTAAATCTTTGTCTTTACGACATCTCAATATATTCTTTGGACCTTGTCTATTACAGGTCTTGGGAAATAAACGTCTACAATACCCAACGAATCGCATTTGGCGGGGTGTTAGGGCGCGCTGGTTGTGTCACCACAATGTTGGGCGTGCTCCTGCGTATTGGGGGACGTCTTGCGTCATCACTAACGAGACGCACGGGACGTAGCAACTCCCACTTTTGCCGCAGGCTCCCGCCTGTGGTCCTTTTTACGTACTCGCTCGCCCCCTCGTGGTCACAGGCCTCGAGGCCAGCCGCTGGCTTTGAGGCCCAGCACCAAGTCGCCCACCCCCTAGCGTCAGCCTGGATCAGCGCGTGCGCCCAACTCGGCTCCGCCCAGCAGCAAGCTAGGGGCGACGCCAGGAGGTACAGCCGAGAAGGTGCAGGAGGCGGACTCGGTCTAGGCCCAGTAATCCGGGAGAAACCGAAGCTTGAGTCGCGGGGGGCGGGGGCAATGGCGGAAGAGCAGAGGCACTGTAGCGTGGAATCACCTCCCTGCTACGCAGCGACTGCACAGCCTACCGTGTTTTCATCGACGAAGACCGCCGAGGTCGCCCGAGAGTCAGCGGAGCCCGAAGACTACAATAGCAAGTGCGTGTTCTGCCGGATTGCAGGGCGGCAGGAGCCGGGGACCGAACTCCTGTATTGTGAGGTGGGCAGTGACGAGCGGCTGGCGTGGGTGGGGACCGATCGCCCCCAGTTGACCGGGAGCTAGGTCTCGGGTGGGGACGGGCCGAAGAACCAGAGTGAGTGGCGCTGGGGGAGTTTCGGTGTCCGAGTGTGGGTGACAGATTCCCTTCTCTTCGGGCGGGGAGTTTCTCCAGCTGTCGCTTGGCAGTCCTGAGCGGAAGAGATGTAGTGGTGAAGTCAAGCACTTTGGCCTGTCCCTGCAGGTATCAAGGTATTTGCTTTTAAGTTCTGCACTCTCTGCTACTGATACACGGCGATAATTAGTAGAAAATTGATAAAAGTAGTTGTGAAGGTTTGTTGTTGTTGTTAGATCGGCTGAAAATAGGCTCTGGGCTGGGGGAGTAGGTCTGAGGTCAAACTATTACTCAATAGCTTCTGATTTCCATCGGAGGGTACAGCTCCTAGAGGCGTTATCTGCTGGAATGTGTGCGCATTTTAAGAACATTAGCCTTAAAACAGTTATCTGGTACGCACTTTTTCTGTTGGCTCTACTTACCTTTAAAGAAACAATCTTCAGAATCCAAAGATTGTTTTTGTAGTTAATTATTCATGCATCTGTTAAAATTAAATTGAATTTCTTCTAAGCACTTGGTGTTGGAAGGTCAGTGATAAGATAAAGGATAGTCCCTGTTCAGATTTTACTATCTAAAAGAGGGCGTGAGTACGGACAGCGGCGGCGCTGACTTCAGCGCCCTGTGCTGGGGGGCGGGGGGTGGGGGATAAGGTTTAACCACCTGCGGTGTTGTGCAAGCCTGTGGGAGGGGCTCCCGATGTAGATCCAAAGGGTCAGGGAAATTCTTTCCAGAGGAAGTGAGGCGTGAAGAAATAAGCTGGAGCTGGCCAGGTGAGAAAACAATGTCTTAGGTAGAGAGCGCCTCCGGAGGTTCGTTTTGTGCCATAGAACTAACAGTCTAATGGGAGTTCAGAGTTTGAGGTGAACGGTGAGGCTGCAGAGTTAAACAAGGCTCCAGATTATTAAGGATGTTGCAGTTCATTGTAAGGAGTTTTCTCTTTATCTGCAGAGTGAAGGGAAGCTCCACAATGTTTAATATTGGGTTGGGGGAAGGGGTTGAGGAGTTACCTAAAGGGGTTTAATCTTTGAAAGGTCCCTCTGGCATCGTTCCTTAGATTGAGGGAGACCAGTCTGGAGGCCTGTGAGGAGGCTGTTGAAGTAATCCAGACAGATGATGGCCTGAAATAAGGACTGGTAGTGGGGATGAAGAAAGTGGCTGGGTTTAAGGATGTTTAGGAGGTAAAGCCGGCAGGGCTTGTTGATGGAAGCAGATGAGTGGTTCTTAACTGGAAGCAGTGGCGCCCCAGGGGAGTTTTGTGAATACCTTGAGATGTTTTCACTGTAACCACTGTGCAGTCAAGGAGGACTACTGGCACCTAATGGGTAGAGGCCAAGGTTGCTAATATTACACAATGCACAGGACAGCCCCCTGCAGCAACGAATTGTCTAGCCCCCAAGTGTTGATAGTGCCTGGGCTGAGAAACCCTGATTTTGAGGTGGGAGAATGAGGAAGAGAAAGGGGGAGGTCCAGGATGATTTCCAGATTTCTTGCTAGGGTGAACTGGCAGCACTGGTACCATCTCTTTCAGATTCGAATATAGAGGAGAGCGGATGGCCAGGAGAGTGGTGGGGAGGGTCACAGCAATGAGTTCGGAACTGAGTTGCAGGTGAGTATGAGGCATCTAAGTACTGATGTCCAGTCAGTGGTTGGGTTAGGTAGTCCAATACTCTGTAGAGATCTGGACTTCTAGCCCAGATTACAGGAACTGCCAGTTTATAGATGGAAATAGAAAAGGGGCTCACTGAGGAGATGATCTAGGAAGTATATGTAGAGTAAGGAGTGAAGGGGGGGCCTACAGGGAACCCTAAAGAACACCGAACATATAAGGGAGAGGCAGAGGAAAAGGACCTGAAAAGGGGACAGAGAAGGAACAAAGAAAGAGAAGGAAAGCTAGGAAGGCTCAGAAAAGGGAATGTGTCAAGCAGAAAGAAACGGGCAGCAATATCAGCCTTCCCGAATCCTTAGGTCTGGGGTAGGTGACCCTCTTACTTGCTTGTGGAGAGGCCACATTGGATCAGAACTGGTTCTGTCCCCAAAATGATGGTCATTCACCTCTAGGAGCACAACTGCTGTGCAGTGGTGAGACAGAAGGCAGGTTGTAGCTGATTGAGAAGAACCTGGAGATGAAAAACTGATGAGAGCAAATATGGACAATTTAAAAAAACATGTAGACAACTTTTGAAGGAAGTGTGGCAATCTTGGGGAGCAGGGAAAGGGAGTGATAGCTACAGGGGGAGTTGGGGGTTGAGAGAAAGCTTTTTAAGGCAGTGAAGACTTTGGTATGTTTCAGTACTAATGGGAAGATGCCAGTGGAGAGAGGTGTACCATGGCCCAGGGGGTTAGAGCTTTGTCCCTGGGAGAGACGAAACTGCACTCATTCCTTGCTCAGTATTTGAACGAATGCCTTCCCTGCACCAGGTACTGTTGGAGGCAGTGGGATACAGCAGTAAACAAAATGTGCAAAAATCCCCATTCTGGTGGGTGCAAGCAATCAACAGTAAGCAAAATATTAAGTAAAATACATAGTTCATTAGGTGGTGAAAAATAAAAGAGAAAGGAGATGCAATTTTTAAATTTTCATCAGGAAAAGCTGCCTCAAGAAGGTGGCATTTGAATGGAGGCTTGAAGGAAGGATGGAGCAAATTACCTGTTATTTAGAAGTAAAAAGTCTGAAGAATTTTCTTTGGAGGCCAGGAAAGAGCATCAGGGAGACAGAAGGATAAGTTTAGTGATGAGGGTCCGCTGAGGCTGAGGACAGTTAGTTTACCATCTGCTCAGCTGTGGGATTTTTGTATCCCTCCAGCAGCCTAAGTCTAGTTGCACATAAGGTGGGCAGTTGTGTCCACCCAGGGTTGGGGCCTGGCCATACGGGTGTTATGGAAGCGCAGTGGGATAAAGGTAAGGACTTTTGGGTAAGAGACTGGCTGACGTGGTAGACCATGGAACCTATGTTGAGTAGGGGAAAGAAGCGGAGACGGAGCCGCTGACGGGGAGAGGGAAGGAGTACAGCCGTTGTTTCCCTGCACAACACGCCGCTTGCTGAACTGATCCATGGAGTCAGAAGGGACCCAGCTCTGCCTCTTCATTCAGTCTTTATTATACTAAATATAGAATTAGGTTAGCTGGAAATTGAGTGAGTTTTTTAACTTTGCAGAGTTCAGTATTTCTTCGATTCCTAGAAATGGCTTTTAAATTTTGTGTACTCTGGTACCAATGCTGAAGAAAAGTAGTAGAAAATCGATACTAGTAGTTGTGGAAAGCGTTGTCTGAAAATAGTCATGGAGAGGGGTGGGATTGTTCGACGTCTATCATAGCTTTCCTCCTTGTAGCTTCGTCTTTCTGTTTAAGCAACTGTCATTTATTTATTCAAGTTTTACAGGCTTAATATGTGCTGTTCACTTGGAGTTCAGAGATGAATATGACATGTCCCACACTTGAGAAGCTTGTCTAAGATTTGAATTGAAATCAGGAAATAAAAAATTCTCTTTTAGTGGGTGTCATTAGGGATGGATAGTCAAAATTTTATATTTCAAAGTCACTTGAAATCATCTTTTCTTTGTGTGGTTATTTAACCAACATGATACACAGTCAGGTTCATTGATTCCTTTTGTTTTCCATTTTTATGGACTAAATTGTTTTTCTTTTTAAGTCCAGAAATGTATGTGAAATGTTGACTCTTTTAAAGTCAAAATTGTAAAGCAAAGTACATTCAGAAAAACCTAGTATCCATTTTCTTGTCATCTCTGCCCTGTTCCTCTTCCCTCATAAGAAACTTTAAAAAAATATTTTTGATTTATTCTCCCATTGTAAGTAAATATTTATGTGTGTGTTTCTATTTGTATTCTTTCCTCTTACACAAAAGATAACCTAACCACTTTCCTGCTCCTTGCTTTTTTTTTTAAACTTAGAAGTATAGTCCAGAAATGATTTTATAAGTATATGATTTCATGTTACTCCATTGTGTGGATTTATCATAATTTAGTTAAGTTTCCTAGTTGAATTATGGACACTTGGGTTATTTTCAGTCTTTTGCTGTCATAAATTGTTCTGTAGCCTTGTACATACATCATTGCACATTTTTTTTTTGCCAGTGTATCTTTGGAATAGGAGAATAGTCTTTCTTCAAATGAAAAGTCTGAATAATGGCTGGGTCAGTATGGGAGAGAGGGTCACTTCAGCGAACCAGTTTCAATATTTTAGAAAGCTTAATGGAAATTTAATTCCATCATTGATTGCATAGGAAGACATCAAAGTCTTTTTTTTTTTTTTTTTTGCTTTTGACAAGAATTTTATCTATTTCTGGTGATGATAGTTATATTGATTTTTTGTTGTTACTTAGAATTGGGAAAATTCTTCATATATGATGTAAACAACACCTTTCAAAACAGGGGTTTGGGAAACAAAGACAGAGAACTGGACATTTGGTTCATTCTTGAGCCGGAGTCATGGAGTATGAGACAACATGTTTTTAGGAGTTTTAATTTTTTTCTCCTGTTTTATTTTAGGCTTCATTTGTATCGTCTTAGTACTACTTTTTAAAAAATCCTCACTCGAGGATATGTTTATTGATTTGAGAGCGAGAGAGAGACATAGATGTGGGAGATAAACATCTATTGACTGGCTGCCTCCCTTACATGCCCCAACCGGGGATTGAACCCTCAACCTTTTGGTGTGGCGTGTGGGACAAGGCTTCAACCAACTGAGACACCCAGCCAGGGCGTGGACTGTATTTTCTTGTTCATGAATCTAAAGCAGTGTTACTCCTGCCTTGACGTAGAATTCAGCTATATTTTCTCAAACTAATTCTAATCAGACTGTATTCTGTACCAGAAAGGATTAACTCTGGATTTAAAAAAGTTAATGCCATAATTGAAGGCAAATAAAGACATATAAAGTTACTGTGTAATGAATCAATCTGGAGAGTACAATAGTGGCAGTTTTTGTGGTGCTATATTTCCCCCCAACACTAATTGTTTCTCAGCTGGAAGCACTAAAGACACGGCAAAAAAATGGTCAAGAATCAAACACATTATGGTCCTTGGTCTCATCCCTTCCTAAAACATTTCACAGATGTCAATATTTAAAGTTACTATTAGTCAAAAAAGCCATAATAAAAATGTATTGAAATTGATATAATTGTGTTAGGTGTTGTTTTAGGGTTCCCCAAGTCATCCAGCCTTCTAGGATTTCTCTTTGTATACATATGTATCCACATGTATATGTATACAAAGAGAAATGTACATCCATACATGTATATATGTATGTGTGTATGTACACAAACGTACACACACGCAAAACTGGTCTGAGCCTCTGCCCACACATCCCGGAGACGCAGCCCTCCGCTTGGCAGACCGGGGCTTCCTCACGGGCTGGGGGCAGTGTGCTGCGTACGCTGTCTGCCGTCACGTCTCACGATTTTCGGTCTCTACTTAATTTTCTGTCTCAGTCTCAAACTTTTGTCTTACGTTAACCACGGGGAGTAACACAGTTTCTTTCCTTTTCGTTTTCTTGATACTTCAGCACAAAGGAACAGTTGCTATAGATTTTTCCCGAAAGTTTGGGCGTAATGAAGGATTCTCACATTCAAACACGGCGTCACATCCCTGTTCTGTAGGCAGGATGCTCAGTTCAGTTCTTGTCTGAGCGCTCTCCCCTTGCTCATGTTACGTTCAGTGGGCCAGTCACTGTTTACCACAAGGTCTTAAAAACACAGGATTTTCCCTCCCCTACTACCATCTTATAGGCAAGTTACACTTAATAGCTGGAAAAATAATCAGGATTTTTGTATTGTTGTGCCTCCACATTTTAGCAGCTTCTGTGCCGAAGGTATGTAAGTGCGGACAGCAGCAAAGTCACTATTTGAACAGTATTTTAATAAAGTACTATCATGGGCATTTTATAGAAGTCTTAGGAAAGAGTTACATAATACCTTGTTTTTGCCACTTTCCATTTCAACTATGGCCCTACTGAAAGCTAAAGTAGACAGAAGTTCTCATTCTCTCCGGAGGTTGGCTTGTCCATCACCTGAAGCTTCGATGAGCAGTATGGACAATGCCAAGGAAGCTAATGATGCACTATATACAGTTGCCTTTCAGCATTCTCATTGGAACCAAGATTACTGGATATAAGACTCTTGTTCAAATTGAGTTTTGGATCCTCGAATGGAGAACTAATGCATTGTGGGAATTCTCCTGAGGGAGGCTATGCTTATTGATACTGATTTTATTTAATTTTGACTAATTTTTTAGTATAAGATATTGAATAAGGTTATTAAGGAACATAGGTTTTTCTCTTGGAGAGCTTGAAACTAAAATGTTAATAGATTGAAAGACTCCCTTTTCGGTTCCCTTTGCCTTTTCCTTACATTACTGTTTGGAGTATGTAAACCAGGAAACTGATGTAATGGATTGGACACATGAATTAGTACCATATATACTGGTGTGTGTTTGAGCATTTCAAAGGCTTTTTAATGCTGTAAAGTGGCAAGTAAACATAAAGAAGAAGATCTTGTATATAGTTGCTGTAAACGTGCTTAAAATGTAACCCCTGGCTATGTAGATGCCAGGTAATGTTCTTGTTATAATTGAGGAACATGCTTCTTTGGAAAGAAATTAAATGTAAAAAAAGTTATCAATTTTGCTATGACTCTGTAGTCAAACCTTTAAGAGTACATATTAAGAGTGAAAAAACCCTAGGGTAGAGATGGAGAAACAGACAGTGAAATAAAGGTAACTCTGGGATTGTTGTCAGTGAAGTTTTAATGAACCTCATTCACAATTGTTTTCCTGAAATTGACTTTATACAAGTCTTTTCATTCTCTGGAATACACAAGCATCTCATGAAGGATGCTAAAGCTTATCTTCACAACTTAATGCATAATCACAAAATTGCCCAGTGGGGCTCAGTTGTAACATAAGTACCATTTTCCTATCAGATTGAGATTTCTGGTGTTTACAATAGGCCTGAGCAGCATTAGGTAATTTTTTTTTTTTTTTAACAAACTCACTAACAAATGATACGTTTTTTTCTTTTAGAATGAAGACCTAGTTTGCTTCAAAGATATCAAACCAGCAGCACCTCATCATTACCTTGTGGTACCAAAAAAGCACATTGGAAACTGCAGAGACTTAAAGAAGGAGCAAATAGAACTCGGTAAGATGATGGCAGTATTCTTCATGGTTCTGTCATCTTAGTTGGCATCAATGATAGCAGTGACAATTAAAAGGCCTAGTCAGATGTTATGAAAAGGAGCATTATGATTTTGTGAAACTCATTATGAAAAATTTCAAACATATGAAGAAATAAAGAAAATAGTATAATCTCCATGTATACGTCACTTAGCCTTAATATTTATTAACTCATGGCCAACCTTTTTTCATCTGTTAATCTTCTCCCACCGTGTATTTGAAACAAATCCCAGATATCACGTTGTTTTTACGTGTGGTTGAGTCATCTCTGACCCCTGGCGACCCCATGAATGAGTGATGTCCACAGTGTTCTGTCCTCAGCCGCTCTGCTCAGGACTTGTACACTCACACCTACAGCCTCTTCCATGGAGTTGGTCCAGCTCAGAATTTGTCTCTTCTGGCTGCCTTCTTTTCCCCTCAGCATCATTGTCTTTCCCCAAGAACTCTGCCTTCTCATAGTTTGTTTAATTTTTAATATCTCTAAAAGATAATGTCTTTCTATGTTTTTCAAGTGATGGCTTTTGTTGACTTTGAAAACGAAAGGTGCAGTGAAAAATTATGTACAAATAAGTTACGATATAACATATGAGCTCGTATTGCCTGAGAGTGAGACCACGTTGGTACCTGCCTGGCAGTTTCCTGTGTAGATGAAATTTTAGTTTACTTGTGAGATTTTAGTGATGGACTTTTAGCCTCTGGAAAGAGATTCTGAATTTTGTGTCTTACAGGATTATCCTGTGTTTTTCTGTTCATGATTTTTGTGACTTGTCAGTTACTATTTACTAAGATATTTTTAAGTTCATTTCTAATCTGCTTTGATAGCCTTTGTCACCAGGGTTTGGGATTAGTTAGGTACTGGGCAACACACATAGATTGGGTCAGATGTTTTGAAGGTAAATGAGAAATATCTTTTTTGTAGAAAATCTTGATAGGAAGTTCACTAGTATTTAGACTGCTGAATTACCAGTTTTTAAACTTTTTAAAAACTGTTTTAGATGATGCAAGTTCCTTAATCATCTGAAGTTCTTTTTGAGTCAGTACATTTCACACTCATTCCAACAGGTGGAGGCCAGTACACATGCAGCATTTACTACCGGGCAGCCGCCGCCACCGTAGCCTTAGCTACTGATGTCCTTTTATATATTTTTTTATACTGTTTTTCTTGAGGAGGGAGAAATTTTGTTTTTTTTAGTATTTTTATTTTTTTTATTTTTTAATATATTTTATTGATTATGCTATTACAGTTGTCCCATTTCTCCCGCCATCATTCTCTTCTACCCTGCACCCCCTCTCCCACCCACATTCCTCCTCTTTAGTTCATGTCCATGTGTCATAAGTTCTTTAGCTTCTACATGTCCCACACTATTCTTGCCCCTCTCCCTGTCTATTTTCTACCCACCATCTATGCTACTTATTCTCTGTACCTTTTCCCCCTCTCTCCTCCTCCCACGCCCCTGTTGCTAACCCTCCATGTGATCTCCATTTCTGTGTTTCTGTTCCTGTTCTAGCTGTTTGCTTAGTTTGCTTTTGTTTTAGGTGTGGTTCTTAATAGCTGCGAGTTTGCTGTCTTTTCACTGTCATATTTTTATCTTCTTTTTCCTGGATAAGTCCCTTTTACATGTCATATAATAAGGGCTTGGTGATGATGAACTCCTTGAACTTGACCTTATCTGAGAAGCACTTTATCTTCCCTTCCATTCTAAATGACAGCTTTGCTGGATAGAGCAATTTTGGATGTAGGTCCCTGCCTTTCAAGACTTCAAATACTTCTTTCCAGCCCCTTCTTGCCTGTAAGGTCTCTTTTGAGAAATCAGCTGACAGTCTGATGGGAACTCCTTTGTAGGTGACTATCCCCTTATCCCTTGCTGCTTCTAGAATTCTCTCCTTCATTGTAATCTTGGCTAATGTAATTATGATGTGCCTTGGCATGTTCCTCCTTGGGTCCAACTTCTTTGGGACTCTCTGAGCTTCCTGGACTTCCTGGAAGTTTATTTCCTTTGCCAGATTGGGGAAGTTCTCCTTTATTATTTGTTTAAATAAGTTTTCCACTTGTTGCTCTTGTTCTTCCTCTTCTGGTACCCCTATAATTTGGATGTTGGGACATTTAAAGATGTCCTGGAGGTTCCTAAGCCTCTCCTCATTTTTTTGAATTCTTGTTTCTTCCTTGTTTTCTGTTTGTTTGTTTGTTTCTTCCTTCTGGTCCACTCCATTGATTTGAGTCCCAGTTTTCCTCCCATCTCTACTGGTTCCCCATGCATCTTCCTTCATTTCACGTATTGTAGCCTGCTAATACGTATTTGTTCATCTAATTTGGGAGCAAAATCAGCCAATTCTGTGAGCATCCTGATCACCAGGGCCTTGAACTATGCATCTGATAGGTTGGCTATCTCTTTGTGACTTAGATGAATTGGCTCTGGGGATTTCATTTGTTCTCCAGTTTGAGCCATTTTTGGTGTTTTTGTTTTGTTTGTTTTGGTTTGGTTTTGGTCTGGTCGTGGCTGTTACATAGTGAGGGTGGAGCCTTAGGTGTTCCCCAGTGCGGGGCAGCCCAGTCTCTGGGTTGGGACGCTGTATGTGGGGACGGGGTCTGAGAGGGAACAATGGCACCTGCTCCGCTCTCTCCTGGATTCCAGTCCCTTCCGCCACTTCCCCTTCACCTGGATTGTCTGCGCGCAGGAATGTGGGACGACCTGGTCAGCCAGCAGCCTTGCACAGCCTCACTAGGTCTGCACAGTTGCCACCCCGTGCCTGGGGTCCACCAGCTGCCGCCTGTGGGCCCAGGGTCCGCCAGCTGCCACCTGTGCACCTAGAAACTGCCAGCCGCTGTTGCCTTCGTTCCGGGGTCTGCACCTGCACTTTTTCCTGCCGTGACTCCACCCCTCTTACCGGTCTGGATGAATGGTTGTTGGACTTCCATACAGTTCAATTTTCTATCAGTTCTAGATGTTTTCTTGTTTCTATATCTTTGTTGTCCTTAATTTTGGTTGTGAGAGGAGGCACAGTGTGTCCACCTATGCCTCCATCTTGGCTGGAAGTCACTATTTCTATTTTTTAAAACTTTTTCTAACTGGTGCAAATCAAATGTTCCTAATTTTGAAGCAGCATGGTGGATATTTGGGATTTTATTATAGTTATGCTGTTCTTTCTGATTTTGTGAATATTTGAATTTTCCATAATAAAAAATTTTAAGTTCTTGCAATTAATATTTTATACAGTCTATAAAGTTAGAAAAATAATAAGCGTATGACAGAGCTCTATAACACTATCAAGCACTGTGACCATAATTAACATTTACAGAGCTCCACCTGACTATAGAATACAGTTTGTTAAGAGCACATGTTCCCCAAGATAGGCTTTGTTGTGGGCAATAAAACGTGTGTAAATACATTTCAGATCATTAAAATCTTATAAAATGTCTTCTTTAATTACAATGGAGTAGAAAAATAATAAAATCTATAATGACACTATTTTAAAATTAACACGTTTGAATAACTTTTAAATAAAAAGCTCAAAAAAGTCAAAATTTTGGATCAATTGGTAACAAAAATATACAATGTATTAAAATTCATGGAATGCAGCTGAAGCAATGCCTAGAGGGAAATTTATAGCTTTAAATGCTTATATTAGAAAAGGAAGTTTAAAACATGACCTAAGTTTTCACTTTAGGATGCTAGAAAGAGTCAAGTGAGTCAGACCCAAATAAGTATAAAGAAAGAAGTAAGGAGGAGTAGACATCAGTGAAAGAGAAAAGAGACAATAGGTTTTGCTCCATGTATTTTGGATCTGATTTAAAATGAGTACATAATTAGGATTGTTATTTTTCTCCAATAAGTTGATTCTTTTTTATCATTATATTTAAAGTCTTGAAGATACCAATGCAGTTAGACCTTTACTTTTCTTTATTTTAGTGTAGTGTGAAAATACCTGTCTTATCGGAGTGTTTAGTTCATAAGCATTTAATGTACCTTCTGCTGTAGTTGGATTTAGATCTGCTGTCTTGCCATTTGTCTTCTCTTTGTCCCATTTGTTTTTTCTTGTCCTGCTTCTTCTTTCCTGCCTTCTTGTAGTTGATCAAAAATTTTTTTTTTTTTTTTTTTTAGTATTTCACTTTATCTCTTCCCCTTTTTAGGTATTCCTCTTCCCATTTTTTTAAGTGGTTCCACTATGGAGATTAAAATACACATATTGTAATTATCACAGCCTGTTTGAGTTAACATTGTATCACGCCATGTAAAATGTGAGAAACTTTGCAATACTTTATTATTGTTGTCATACATATTTCATCTATATATTTTCTAACCCCATAATACTGCGAAAATTATTGTTTTAAACAGTCATATATGTCTTTTAAAGGGAATAAAAGATAAAATAGCTTTTTATATTTACCCACATTTTGGTGGTATCTGGCATATCTTAGAGGAAAACCATGTACACTCTGGCTAGAAGTAATGTGAGCTTATTTTTGACATAGAAGTCTGGCAGCCTCCTGCATCCAGCCTGATTTAGAGAAGTAAGCATCAGCAACAGATTTATAAGCTTTATTATAACAACTATCCTCTGCAAATCTCTCACTTTCCCCCCTTTTAAACAGTTAATTATACCCTTCAGAAACAGAAGAGGTGTAAAATTTGTCATTGTGATTTGAAGATGCAGGGTTACCAGAATTTTCCTAGTGAGGAGGCGTATTCCCATCTGAAGACTATAAAGCACTGAGACAGTAAAAGTGCTAAGGCAGACAGAGTTTGGAAGCCAGAACAATCCCACAAATATTTAGCTAGTCAAGGCTAAGCTGACCTGAAGGGATATCGTAATCCCTAATTTGGACTCAAAGACAAATTCATTGTTTTCTTGTCTTCTTATTTCAGACCATTTTAATTTAGTCTCATATGACTAGAATTAGACCTCAGTAGGATCAGATGTCCTAAGTAGCCATTTGATAATACCCTTCAATAACTGTTCAGAGTCAGCCCATGTGGTATTTTGTGATAGGTGGAACTGTCATTTCAGTTGTTGATAAGCAAACTTCTCAGTTACTTAAAGCATTGAATGTGTCTTTAAATGTTTATCCATTGGAGGCAATTTTGACTATGACTCTAAAAATTAAAATTAATAATGCTTTTGGGAACTTAATGTCTCCTATGGTGTAATATACTTTCTTTCCTGTTTTATAGTTGAGAACATGGTTACTGCTGGAAAAACCATTCTTGAAAAGAATAATTTCACTGACTTCAAAAATGCGAGGTATGTAGACTTTCATGTAGAAACCAATATTCACAGTCGGTTTTTCGGAAATACTGTTTCCACAGAAGGCACAGGTGGCAGAGTTCAGAGTTTAAATGCAGTGTTCCTGAAAGTGAGTGCACAGTTCATTGGTAGTGTAAACTTAATTAAAAACCTTCTTCTCATGTCTCAACATCTGATAATTACCACTTACAGTTTGGACAGACAAGTTTATTCAAGCAGTGAGTAGGTGGATAGTTACAAGTCCACTTTTTTGTTTATTATGTGCATTTCTATAAAATTTTCTGTAAATTGACTTTCCTTAGAAAATATTTTATGTGATTTAAAAATACATTATTATACATTTAGCATGAAATTAACTTGAATATGTTGCCTGCTAAACTGAACTCTGGCATTTGTCAAAGTTTGAGCAAAAGCACAAAATGTTCAATTTGGCAACTTTTTTTTTTTCTTTTTAAAACATTTCTGACTTTTTCTTGTGTGACCAAAGCAGTACTATGGCAGGTACAGTGGAGATGATTCCTGGCACCTCTGCCCTGGAATTCTGAGAGATCCGAATTCTAACGCCATCCATGCTACTTGCTGTGCACTGTGCTGGTACCGCCTGTGTTACTTTTCAGTCAAGTCTTTAACCTCTCCTAGGTGATACCTGCTCTGCCTACTTGTAGGCTCAGATGAGACAATGTGTGAAAATCCTCTGAAAACAGTTAAATACTGTCCAAGAGTGATGATGACAAGGAACAGATGGCATTTGATATCCTTTGGTCAAAAGCAGCACATTCCCTCACCAGTCACAGGAGTGCTTGCTTGTTACAAGAACGGACAGTGAGTCCAAATCCTAACTCTGCCACTCCCTAACACAGAGACTTTAGGAAGCCTCTTAAACTCTTTGGATCATGGCTTCTTCATCTTTAAAATGAAAGGGTTGAGTTAACCCTGGAGTTTCTTCTAGCTTGCAGATTACTTGATTCCACATTATATGCCTCGTATTTCACAGAGGGAAAACCTAGTCTTCCTTTCTAGGAGGCAGTGACAGCTTTTCAATATGTATTGCCTATCTGACTTCCATTGTCAGTCCTCTGTTGATACAGCGTGGGACTTCTGTGACTTTTCCACCTAGAATGAGTGGACTTGCAAAACTGTGGATTGATTTTTGAGAGGTTAAATCATACTAAAAATTTCTTTTACTAGTCAAAGGAATTCTCTGATGTTTTATAAAGCAAATGAGTATTAATAATTATAATCTAACCTTTAATTATTAAACAAGACACTTAAGTGATGATAAAGTTTTTTAATGATGATATAATTAATTTTTCTATTAAATTACTGGTGGTGAGAACATGATTTACAGCTTTTATTAAAGGATAGAGCACGCCATCTACTGGCTATGTCCTGGAATAATGGAACCATCCTTGAGTGTTCTGTACTTTAAGATTCATTGCAGAGTCATATTTTAGGAGAATTAAAGCTTAATATGATAAATACTGACAGTGATAGGATGGAATGCCAACTCAGAATTCATGAAGGTTCTACTAAGGCATGATATGCTGTTAAGGCCTTCCTTGATAAGAGTTTGTGTTACTGTGCGCTTAAATGTGAAAAGAAGAGGAACTGTGTGAATGTTCCGAAGTAGATAAAGAAAAACGGGAAAAGAAATGTTTGAACGCAAATCTAACTTAGGTAACCTATTTTAAATCTCTTTAATATTGATGTGTTTTATCATGTAAAAATAGCTTTAAACTGTTGCAAAAATGATGTGTCAGTTATCTGTTACCTTTCTGTTTTAGAATGGGTTTCCACGTGCCACCGTTCTGTTCCATTTCCCACTTGCACCTTCACGTTCTGGCGCCAGTTGATCAATTTGGCTTCTTTTCAAAATGGGTTTATAGAGCAAATTCCTACTGGTTCATCACAGTAAGTGTTACTGGTATACTAGCAGCATGCAAAAATATTTAAAATATTTGTCCTTTTCTTGTAGTTTTTCTTTCCTTGGCAACAGCTTTCGTAGCTTGATCATCTGTTTTAACACACTACTGCTTGCACATATCCAAACTAATACTTTTAATTTGGGGGACTTTCCAGATCATCATATCTGTAGGAAGGGAAGCTATGGTTAAGTCTCTCCATTGCAAACAGAGGATATGATGGAGAATGACCATGGCATTGATAGTTCAGAATCTAGAATCATGTCTGGATTCAAGTTCTAGCTTCATTAGTTACTTGAGGGGCCATGTGCAAGTAACTTAAATTTTTCAAGGCCCAAATTCTTGACCTAATTCCTGTGTGTAAGTAATACTACCTACTTCTAGGGTTGGTAAGAGAATTGATGAAATAATTTACTTGTAAAGCACTTAAAACTGTACCTTGCAAATAATACATACTCAGTTACTATAACCTGCAGTCTTTCCTCATCATCATTGTTATTGTAGAAATTGAGTTTTTGTAATTTTTGATAGTCAGTTTAAACTCCTTAAAAAAGGTCTGCAGAAGTAGCATCATCTACCAGATCTGAGGCTGAAGCTTTGTGCCTAGTAGATTACAAAATTCTGTAATTATAGAACTCAGTAGAATAGAACTCAGCTGGTTGTAGGCCTGGGCCCTGACAGTCAAGCCTCAGTTCCTAAATGACTCTGTCCTTCCAGTGCCATGTGACAAGTAATTTATTGGACTCTTATTTTCTGTGTCCATGACAATAAGGTGGCCTGTAGTTGCCATGTCTGAATAATTATCAAATGGTAAATTAAATAATTACCATTAGTTAATGCATATTATTTTATTATAGTCATAGTATAATATATAAGAAATTCAAAGGCATCTTATTTCTAGAAACTTAATATTTCAAACTTATTCCTCTCTTCAACTTGTCTAGATGATTTTATTTAATTAAAACTATATTTAAGGAATTTGTGCATGTGTGTGTATTTGAAATAAAATAGTGGAAAATTCTGTAGGACAGTTGGTTTGGTCTCTAAAATATCAGTGGGGTAAAAAGGATTTTTTTCTTATTTGTATTTCTAATTTTCGACATGACCCATGCTTTTATAATAAAAATTAATTAAAAATACATATTTGTAAAATAATTATGGGGATGTAAAGTACAGTATAGAGAACATCCTCAATAATATTGTAATAACTATGTATGGTGTCGGACTTACTGGGGTGAACACTTCCTAAGGTATATAAATGTCTAATCATTATGTTGAACACTTAAAACTAATATTATATGTCAATTGTATTTGAAATTCATTAATTTTAAGAACATGGAAGGGAAAAATGAATTTTAAGAGGGAAAATGTTTTAAAAACATTTTCAACCCATGCTATAACATAGTTGAACCCTGAGGACGTTAAGCCAAATAGTATATGATTTCACTTATATGAGGTACTTAGAGTAGTCCAACTCGTAGTGATGGAAAGTAGAATGGTGGTTGCCAGGAGCTGGGCCCTAGGAGGGGAGTGGAGGGGTAGAGGATAGGGAGTTTTTGTTTAATGGATACAGAGCGTTGTTTTGCAAGTTGAAAAGGGTTTTGGGATGGATGGCAGTGATGGTTGCAGAGCATTGTGAAAATACCTAATACCATTGACAAAAATGTATTTAAAATATGGTTTAGATGTTAAATTTTATGTGTATTTTTTTACCACAATAAAAAAATACAAGAACAAAACAATTTCATTTTTGTAATGTTTTAAACTATTCTTACATAACTTTTTAGTTGGAAAAAATGAACAAAGTTATCAGATCGTTAGTGGTTCATCCTGGGAATCTGAACTCTTCTTAAATCCGTCAGTATACAACATATTAAGAGACTTTGGAAAAAATCAAAATAAAGATACTAAAGTTTATTCCAAAATCTCTTATATAATATTCTAGATCTATAAGATGATTGAGAAAAGTATCTGAAATGGTACAACTAGAGGACTTTACTTTTAATTTTTTAAATAGACTTTATTCGTTAGAGCAGTTTTAGGTTCATGGCAAAATTGAATGGAAAGCAGAGCTCCCACATACCCCTGCCCCCCGCACTCAGTCTATCGGCATCCCACACCACAGTGATACATTTGTTATAACCCCTGAAACTACATTGACAAATCACTGTAACCCAAAGTCCGTAGTTTACGTTAGGGTTCGTTCTTGGTGCTGTACACTCTGTAGGTGTGGACAATGTATAATGGCACGTGTCCACCATTACCGTATACAGAACAGTTTCACTGCCCTAAAAATCCTGTGTTCTGCCTGTTCACCTGTCCCTTCCTCTGCCTTAACTCCTGGTAACCACTGATCTTTTTAATGTATCCACAGTTTTGCCTCAATCCAGAATGTCATCTGTTTGTAGTTGTACAGTTATGTACTCTTTCTCAGATTTTTTTTTCATTTAGTAATATGCATTTAAGGTTCCTCCATGTCTAGTTTACATTTAATAACTTTAGTATTATATTTACTTTTCTTATTGAAACTTTTTAGTAACTATGCAACGTGGATGTGGATAAAATATGCCTATTTATATGCAATGTAGAATACCTTTACTATATTTTATAAAACTATTATATTTAGTTATTTTGTAAGATACCTTTAGGAACAGAATTTGTATTATCCAGCTTGTCTGCTGTGGTTTATTATATTAGGGATGCTAGTAGAATTATTTCA
The DNA here is from genome assembly GCA_039655065.1 of Glossophaga mutica. Classification (NCBI taxonomy): domain Eukaryota; kingdom Metazoa; phylum Chordata; class Mammalia; order Chiroptera; family Phyllostomidae; genus Glossophaga; species Glossophaga mutica. The sequence goes on from CM077306.1 coordinate 183,257,791, forward strand.
CACTGGCTGTGATATCTGAAATAAAAAAATTGTTGTATTTTTAAAATTACAGGCTGATTATTTGATTGAAAAACTAAGAACATGAAAATGACAACAGTGGAAGATTTTCTTAATCTTGGCTCAACATAAACTAATATTTCAGTACCTTTTAATTCAAATTACAATGGTAAGGTTTGTTGGGTGGCTATTACTGGGTAGCCTTAAATCTTTTCTGAACATCTGTTTCCTGAGATCCGCGATATAGTTATATGAATACTTTGTCATTGACTTCTTTAATAGTTACTTGTCTAAGATTTAAGATACTAAAGATAAAATCCCATTAAAACAAATTCTGTTAATCAGGAAGTTCTCTGCATTAACATTTTTTCAAATATTTTCATTTCTCACTGTAGTCAATTATAAAATGATATATTATGAAGAATAAACTGGTATAGAAAGTACTTTGTTGGAGTCTTTATTACTATGAAAGAGAAAAAGAAATTGACTATCTCTTGACAGTTCCATAATTTTGCACATAAAATTTCAAAATAAAGAGTACTAATTACACAGTGATCTCTGATCTTGATGGAAAGAATTTGTATGTATGTCACTTTTTACTCAGATTTCAGTTTTCATTTCTTGAAGCCTAGCATTGTATAATAAATTAGTCCTGAAAGCTATATAATATATGTAATAACTTCTAACAGTGACTTTGCAATACCAATCAGTTTGGCTGTGTAAGGGAATCCACTATAACTGAATTTTACCTGTAAGAACATGTGGATAAGAAACATAAAATGGTTATATTAATTTATTAAAACTGGCAGAAATTGTTGCTTTATGGCTTGTTTACTGTACCAAAGGAAAATTAGAATTAAAAAATGATTAGAGCTAGCTTTTATCATGGAAACAGCCTGATTTGAAAGTAGAGAGAGAAAGCCTTGAATGAGAAGATTTATTTTAATAACAGTGTTAATGTTATTGGTGTATCATTTTGTGGGGCCTGTTTCTTTAGGAATTGTTGCTAATCTAGACTAATAATATCATTGTAGGATAAAGAGTAGGCACTGAAAGCTAGTCCTGTGTGGTGCCAGTGTCTAGTAAGTACTGTGACTGAGCATGAGGATTGAAGTGTTGATATTTGAAATCGGCTAAGATGACTAGTTTTTTTTTTGTTTTTTTACATGATATTAAGCATAGTTTTAAGTAATGAAATACTAATTATAATGTTTCATTACAATGTCTGGAATCACTGATGTTCGGTTCATTCTTTCATTTACTCATTCAGCAAATATTTGCTGAGCATTTAACATGTACCAGACGTTGCCAGGACTGGGAAATACAGAAGTGAGATAGGACTGCCTTCAGTTGCTCACACAAGGGTCAGATAACACAGATGATTACACTTGAGTGTGTTAAGTGCTATAATGTCTGCAGAGGAGGCTGTGGGGAGGGAACCACTTTTGGGAGCAGGCGATAGTAGAATTGAGTATTTAAGACTCAATGTGAGACAGGTAGGCAGTGGAACTTTAGATCAAGAGACCCAGATATACTTTCCTTGTGTTCTTCTTCCAGTATTATTTGCTTTACAGTTGCTATGAATGCCCAAATTACATTCTATTCACTAGAGGTGGAGAGAGGGATTTGAGAGTAGTGGTATGGACTCTCAAAATTAGATTTACAAATTCAATCTTAACTGTCTTGTTAAGTAGCTTGCTGAGCACCTACATAGATCAGCAACTACAAGTTTTTATAAAGCAGTTCAAATGTGACCAGATACAGAAAAGGAATATTTGACATGTACACCATGTTTTACGGTGTGAATTTGCAATGATATAATTGACAATATTATGATAATAACATTCAGTACTTAAGGCATTTTCAATGCCTCATGAATCTTTTTAAAAAAGTGATTAGCCAGTTGTTTTAATTTACATAGGTTTATATTCTCTTACAGTATGTTTTCCTTCTTTGTTGGAAAACCCTTGGAACTTTATATTTTTAGTGGCAGTTTTACCTATAAAGATTAATAATCAAATTACTGCAATTAAAATTCACTTAGTCTTTTCAGTAGTTTTATGAATTTGGTAGCTATAGCTATCTATAACATTAGCTCAACATAAAGCGAATTTAAAACCTATCTTAAACCCTGGGCAGGTGTCTCAGTTGGTTGGAACATTGTCCCATGCACCAAAAGGTTGTGGGTTCGATTCCTGGTTAGGGCACATACCTGGGTTGCAGGTTTGACCCCTAGTCATGGTGGATACAGGAGACAACCAAAGGATGTTTTTCTGTTTCTTTCTCTCTCCCTCTCCCTCTCCCTGCCTCTCTCTCCCCTTACCTCTCTCTCTGAAATCAATAGACATATCCTCAGGTGAGGATTTAAAACACAAACAAACCTGTCTTAAAAATGTTTAAAGTAGTATCAAAAGCATTATTTATGCATGTTGTCCTACTTTTTGTTTGTAATTGGAGAATTGTAAAATTATTCATAATGAGCTATTTCAAACTGTACTTAGCTGAAAGAAAGCTAAATAAATGTGGCAAAAATACTGTGTTAAATGCTGCCTATCTGAATTTTTTGTTTGTTTTTAAAGACTTTATTGTTTTAGGTTCATAGCAAAAATGAGAGGAAAGTACAGAGATTCCCCACATACCCTCTGCCCCGGCATGGGTAGCCTCTCCCATTATCAGCATTCTCCATCAGAGTGCTACATTTGTTACAATCGGTGAACCTACATTGATACATCGTAATTACCCAAAGTCCATAGTTTAAGGCTCACTGTCGGTTTGGGCAAATGTATAATGACATATATCTATCATTACAGTATCATACAAAGTATTTTCACTGCTCTAAAAATCCTCTGTGCTCTGCCTATGCACCCCTTCCCCTCCAACCTGTGGCAACCACTGATCTTTTTATTGTCTGCATAGTTTTACCTTTTCCATAATGTCATGTAGTTGGAATCATGCAGTGTGTAGCCTTTTAAGATGGGCTTCTTTTACTTAGTAATACACATTTAAGGTTCCTTCGTGTCTGATAGGTCACCTCATTTTAGTGCTGAATACTATTACATTGTCAGGATGTACCACAGTTTATACAACCATCTACTGAAGGCTATCTTGGTTGCTTTCAAGTTTTGACAATTATAAATAAAGCTGTTATAAACACCTGGTTTTTGCTGGGTGGCTCAGTGGGTTAGAGCATTGGCCCGATAAGCTGAGGGTGCTGTCTTTATCCCTGATCAGGGCATATACAAGAATTAACCAATGAATACATAAGTAAGTGGAACACCAAATTGATGTCTCTCTTCCCCGCCACTCTCTCTCAAATCAATTTAAAAAAGCAAACACCTGTATGCCAGTTTTTGTGTGGGTATAAGTTTTCAACTCCTTTGGGTAAACACCAAGGAGCACAATTACTGGATCATTTGAGAAGTACATGTTTACTTTTGTAAAAAACTGCCAAACTGTCTTCAAAAGAGGCTGTACCATTTTCTATTCCCACCAGCAATGAATCAATTTCTGTTCTACATCCTTGCCAAAATTTGATGTCAGTGTTTAGGATTTTGGCCATTCCAACAGGTATTCTCATTGTTTTAATTTTGCTTTTCCCTGATGACATATGGTATGGAGAATCTTTTCATATATATATATATATATTTTTTTTTTTGCTATCTGTATGTCTTCTTTGAGGAGGTACCTGTTAAGATTGTTGGCCCATTTTTAAATCAAGTTGCTTGTTTTCTTATTGTTCAGTTTTATGAGTTTTTTGTATATTTTGGGTAACAGTCCATTATCAGATAGATGTTTTGCAAATATTTTTCCCAGGTTGTAGCTTGTCTTCTCATTCTCTTGACATTTTAAAGAGCAATTGTTTTTAATTTTAATGAAGTTCAGCTTATCCGTTATTTATTCCATGGGTGGTGCCTTTGGTGTTGTATCTAAAAAGTCATTGCCCCAGTCAAGGTCATCTAGGTTTTCTCCTGTTCTGGGAATTTTATAGTTTTGCATTTTATATTTAGTTCTGTGATCCATTTTGAGTTAATTTTTGGTGAAGGTTGTAAGGTTTGTGTTTAACTTCATTTTTTTTTTTTTTAATGTGAAGGTCCAATTGTTCTAGCACCATTTGTTGTTAAGATTATTTTTATTCTGTTGTATTGCCTTTGTTCCTTTGTCAAAGATCAGTTGACTGTATTTATATGGGTCTCTTTCTGGGCTCTCTCTCCTGTTGATCCGTTTTCACCAATACCACTGTCTTGATTACTGTATGCTTTATAGTAAGTCTTGAAGTTGGGCAGCATCAGTCTTCCAGCCTTGCCCTTCTCCTTCAGCATTGTCCTGGCTGTTCTGGGTCTTTTGCCTTTCCATATCAACTTTAAAATCAGTTTGTTGATATGATGTACATATCAGTTTGTTGTACAAAATAATTTGCTGGGAATTTTATTGGGATTGCATTCAGTGTATAGATCAAGTTGGGAAGAACTGACATCCTAACTATTGAGTTTTCCTATTCATGAACATAAAGTCTCTTTCCATTTATTTAGATCATCTTGGATTTTGTTTATGGTTTTTTGTTTTGTTTTTTAGTTTTTCTGGTGTAGACCTTACACATTGTTTTGTTAGATTTATGCCTAAGTATTTCATTTTGCAGCATTTTAATATAAATGGTACTGTTTTTAATTGTTGTTAATTTTAAATTCCACTTGTTCATTGCTGGCATATTAAGAAAGCAATTGACTTTTGCATATTAACTATGTATTCTGAACCTTGCTATAATCCCTTACTGGTTTTAGTAGACTTTTTTATTGATTGTTTTGGGTTCCCTACATAGATGATCATGTTATGTGAGAACAGTTTTATATCTTTCTTCCCAATCTGTACACCTTTTATTGTCTTATTGCATTAGCCAAACCTTCCAGTGTCATGTTGAAAAGGAGTGGTAAGAGGTGACATCCTTGCTTAGTACCTGATATTAGAGGAGAAGCTTTGAATTTCTATGATGTTAGCTGTAGGTTTGGTGTAGAAATTCCTTATCAAAGTTGAAGAAGTTCCTACTAGTTCTATGTTACTGAGAATTTTTAACATAAGTTTGTGTTGGATTTTGTCAACTGCTTTTATTGCATCTATTTATATGATCATATGACTTTTCTTTTTTAGCCTGTTGTTGTGATGGATTGCAATAATTGAGTTTTGAATGTTGAATTAGCCTTTTATACCTGTGATAAATCCTACTTGGTCATCTGGACTCTTTTTTATAGTTCTAAAAGCAGAAGTTCAAATGATTTAATAAATTGGCTGATGCTAATATATGAGAGGTTCAGTGTCAGAGATATAGGTATACCTCTTCATATAAGAATCCAAGGTCAAGAGCACAGTCTATATTATTGCAACACTCATAGATTTTGATGTCAAAAATTCATCTACAAAAGTTGTTTGCCACACATTCATTATATGCCCACTACTCCAGTTCACTAAAATGAAGCCAATACCTGTTGATTCATGTTTATAAATAAGCTTATTCTAGCAATATAAATACAGGGTGGGATGAAAGTAGATTTACAGTTGTGCATGTAGGAAATAATACAATAATTAATAAATAATGTAAAAATAAACTCCATGTTTTGTGTGTTCACAACTACAAGATTACTTTTGTCCCACCCTGTATAAAAAAAAAATCTCTGATTTAGCTTAAATAAACTTGGTATCTTGCAATTTCAGTCTCATTGCAAACAAAAGAATCAGATGAAGGACTGGCTCAAAGAGGAGAGGCATCCCTAACTTTGGCAGGCCCTAGGTCAGACTTCTTTGGAAGACTGTTTGTATGCCAGCAGCTGAGATACTGGGACAGTTCTCCTCTAGCATAACTCAAATCAGGCTGCCATTTACATCTGTGTGGAAATCAATGGCCCTTGATTATTTGAATTGGGTCAGCATAGAGTTTAAAGATGATAGAGTAGGCTGAATCTCCATCCCATTCTCTCTTACATTTTTTTTTTCTGTGCACAGAACCTGTTTCACAGGTAGCAAATTAATGGGCCTAATTTGCAATTAGGGCTTCAGATTTGCTCTGGGGAGTCTTTTGACCAGAGGACAAGATCTTCTTTTCTTCACTTCTGAATGTCTTGCTTGTTGGGAAGTTAACCTCATGGAGCTGAGTCATATTTAAATCAACTGCAGCTGCTTAAGTTGGAACTGGTGCTTCATAGTCCCAACTTGTTTAGTTTTGTTTCCTGAGAGCACCTGGTATTCTTTCTCTTTCCCTGAATTATTTCCATTGAGATTAAAGATGCTGGAGACCCTTCTGGCATCTCATGAAATTAGAACTCCCACAGGAATGCTTTCCATAGTTCTTATATAATTTGTTCCAATAAAATTTATTCTCCAATCCTTTCAAAAGCCCCTTGTTTTTTTTACTCATTGCAAAAATCTGTTCTTAATATGAAGACAATTTTTCTCCCTCTCATTGGTGCACAAATTCCTATGGTTCTCTGTGATAGCCAATCCTTTTTCAGGTGTTAGATGCTCCATCTGATAGAGATGTATGAGCAGTTTTGGCATTACATGTGACCTCTGCTGCTGGGAACTGTTAACTCTGGTCATTTCCTTTTTTCACTGACTTTGTGTCCTACTGTTCTCAACACTCTAGTGGCTTGTTATAACCAGAACATAATACTCTCTTCTCCAATTCCTGGTCCTTCCCAGTAATGTCCTTTTTTATTTTTTTTATTTTTTTTTAAATAATCAACAGTCTGTACCAGAGACTTCGGTGCTTGCACAACAGTAATCTCCTAAAAGGAGCTAACTCCCTTAAGAGTTCTTCGCTGGTAGATGAAGCAGGGACGGAGTTTTGGATCAGTTCCCAGAAGACAGACTATGAACCTCCTTGTCCCTTCTAGTACAGTTAAAAGAAAATTGAGTCTCATGATTTTAGTTCAAACACCAACTTCCAAAGTCCACACTCTCGTGTGGCTCTGTGACTACCCTAATAAACTCAAAAACATCGAGCCAATCTGGCCGTGAGTCCCTCCAAAGTAGTTAAATTGATTTCCGAGTAATTTTACACTAACCCTAATGGCCTGTGTAGGGTTAGTTTCTATTTCCCCAGACCATGTATCCAACAGTTTGAGATTCATGATGTAGATATTCTCCTGCTTGTTTCTGGAGTGAAGAATTAGTGAGGACTTAATATGAACCTTAGCTCAAAGGATCTCATGTTAAAAATAAAGGAAACTTGCATTCATCTGGTTTTTCCTACACTTTCTATTCTCATGTGCTCTCAGCACAGCATATTATTCCAGGCACGAAAACCAGCACCTCTTTAATATATTTTTTAAAAAGTTGTCCCATCGCCCTGGCCAGGTGGCTCAGTTGGTTGAGTGTCCTCCTATACACCAAAGGGTTGTGGATTTGATTCCTGGTCAGGCCATGTACCGAGGTTGTGGGTTCAATCTCCAGGCTGGGTGCATAGGTAAGGTGGCAGATGTATGTTTCTCTCTAAAGTCAATGAGCATGTCCCCAGGTGAGGATAAAAAAAAAAGTTGCCCCATCAAAATCTGTGTTTTGTCATTTTGATGCTTTTGGTGATAGGGTGTATTAATTACTACATACCCTTTTAGCATTTCCTTGGTCTCTGACCCATCTTGGCCGCTCTTCTCAAAGAGTAAATAACTACCTTTTCATATCATAGAGTAGCGGTCCCCAACATTTTCGGCACCCAGTTTCGTGGAAGACACTTTTTTTCCACGGACTGGGATGAGGGAGAAAGGAGGCGGAGGTCGGGCAGTAACGCGAGCACTGTCTTATCAACGTGGCCCCTCCCACTAAGTATTTAGCGACCTCAACCTGAATGCACCTAGCAGCAGCGGCAGCCCCTGTGGAAGTCGCTACTCTCTGACTCGGGGATGGTGTAGAGCCCTGGGCCGCGAAGAGACCGCCCCGCCTCCCTGAGCTTCCGTTTCCGGCCCTTCAAGCTCCGCCTCAACGGAAATGATTCCATTGGGGGGGAGAGGGAGATGGAGGCGGGACAATGTGCGGACCGCGCATGCGCACCGTGGCGGTTGCAATGGCGCTGCCGTGTTCCCTGAACAGGTATCTGCTGCTCCTGGCACAGGAGCACCTGGAGTTCCGCTTGCCGGTGAGCCTGCAGAGCCCTCCGCAACTTCCGACCGGAGAGGACGGCGCTGTGGGGGGTGGCGTGCAGACGGCGAAGTGCTGCGCAGCCAAAGCATGCTGGGGGGCGTGCTAGTTGGGGTTATCACGCATCGCTAGTGCTGCGGCCCCTGGGACTGTCTGAGCTCGGCGAGGGGAATGTGAGAGAGAAGTTCTAGGCACAGTATCTCAGCCTGGCTAGCACTTTCATTCATTCCGCTACCCTTGTGCCCGGTACGGAGTTAGGTGAATATGACCGGTCCTCTTCCTCCGGGAGCTTTTCGTTTAACGGAGAATAGACAGCCGACAGAAAGGCTCATTGCAGTGCTTTTAAGTATTAAACATGCTTGCCAGACTGTGTGGGGGAGGGTGGAGGGTGGGGGGTGGGAGGGCTCAATTGATGGAGAAGTTGGGAAAAGTGTTGTTACTCATTCAAGAAACAGTTTCAGTACCTATAATTAATCAGGACGCTGGAGATATAACGGTGACAAAGACAGTTTCTATCTTCAAGGAGTTTATTGTTTAGGCAAAGGGATGAGCAGATGCATAAATAAGCATTGCGAAATAACGTTGGTAAGTGCAGTGAAAGAGAGATGAGCAGGGAAATAGGAGAACATGTAGAAGGGATACCGAATCCACCTGAGGGGTGGGGAGATGTTGACCTTTGAGATGGTTTCCATGAACGGTAACTAAAGGATGAGTAGCAGTTAGCCAGGCTAAGGAGAGGAATAAGTAAGTTAGAATTACAAGTTATTGTTATTACTGGATTATGAAATAATGTAGCAGAAAGTGACAAGAAGAGAACAGGAGAGGTACAAAGGGGCCAGAAAATCCGAAGCCTTCAATATCCTGGAGATTGGACGGGCAATTTATTGAAAAGTTTTAAGTAAGGAAGTGAGAGAATCATATATTTTTTTAAAGGCACCTTGGCGGCAACACAGGATAGATTTGAGGGGAATAAGTGTAGAATCAGAGACTAGTTAGGAGTCTTTTGGAATAGTCTTGTTAATAGATTAAGAAGGTTTGTGTTGTATTCAAGTAGCGAGTGAAAAGAATCTCCGAACACTGAGAGCAGTTTGATGATAAATTTATTGGCCAAGTTTAACCTGCGCAGGGGCGTACTTCCCAAATGAGACCGTAGTCTCGCAGCTACGCAGAGCTGCCAAATGGAAGTCGCGCCCGGCTTACAGACTACAGGGGTCTTTATAGAGCGCAGCAAGCAAGCAGGGGATACAGAAGCAGATGCAGCAGTTAGCTATTGGCTCGATCAAACAAAGCAGAAGTTCCTGATTGGTGGGGGCTTTTACATTCCCTCCTTCTCTTTCTCATTAGTCAAACCTTTGACTCATGTTCCTCTTGGGGAAGAATTGTATAGGGCTGAGACAAAACCATGAGTTTTACCGTCTCTACTCTATTTTTGATAAAAGTTAAAAGCTTGTTTAGAATTATTGGTCCTATGGCTAGAGCTAAGAGGAGGAGAATTAGAGGTCCAGCTAAGGCGGATATCAGCGTAGTTAGCCAAGGGGAAGTCTTATATAGGGAAGAATACCAGGAGGACGACTCTGTCTCCTGCTCTCTGTCTTTAAGGCGTTTGGTGAGCTCTTTTATACTTTCCCTAATTATTCCTGAGTGGTTGGCATAGAAGCAACAATCTTCCCCTAAAGCTGCGCATACTCCTCCTTGTTGTAGGAAAACTAGGTCTATCCCCCTTCGATTCTGGAGCGCCACTTCTGCTAGAGAATCTACTTGACGTTCTAAATATTCTACTTGCTCTTGCAGCAAGGAGAGGTCCTTAGAGAAGGTTTGTGATAAAGCTTTGAGACTATTTTCTCCATGGATTAATGCTCCTGCCCCTACCGCAGCTGACCCTATGATACCGATAGTGGCGAGGATAGGAATTAGCAATGGGTCTCTCTTAACTCGGTTAGGGACTTGCATCAGAAAATCTGGGTTTCCTCCATATAGATATACCTGGGGAATGATATAAGCACTAATACAAAGCTCGGGGTTAATTGGTACTAGACACTTAAAGATACCTTGAGTACAAATAAACCATAATCCTTCTGGAGCTATTGTAACAGTCAAGTTTCTAGGATCTCTTGGCACATATTTATGGTTAAGACAATAATCACTATAATTTGAGGTGGCAAGGGTGTAGTTCGCCAGCAAATAACAAGTTCCTTGTCCATGGAATTCTGCTAATGTAAGGGTACTTCCAAATGCACACTGTTGCAGGCCTCCTGCTTGGCTATCTGTGGGAAGGGGTTTTGTTTCTGGCATGTCCTCTCCAGTGGTATTGGCCCCTAAACCTACATAAAATGGGGGTCTAGGGCTGAGGCATAGCCAGCAGGACTCAGTTATGTTAGGCTGGGTGCTATTGAAGTATGGAAACACTTGTTCTAACAAACTTAATATTGATTCTCCTCGGTGGTGTGGTTTCCCTATCAAGGGCTCGGGATCTCCAAGGGGAGGCCTTAATTGGCTCTCGACCTCCAATTGTGGAGGTCCTATGGTCTCACTTTGGTTGGTGCTTATTCCTGTAGGTGCTATAGGCGTTGGGGAAGTCCTATCCTGACTTGCTGGTCTAGTGGTAGGTTTAGGTGGGCGTGGTGGTAGCTTTCCCGTTCCCCCTCTTAATAATGGCCTTCCCTGAGTGGGCAACCTTCTTACTGTGAAGAAGGTCCCCGGGTCTGTGCCACTGATATAGAGTCTGAGACCCCACGTGCGACCCTTCAGCCACCCTGGGTCTCCCGGGTTCAAGACCGTCACGGAGGCAGGGTTACACCTGTCCGCTGCACAGTCTGCATCCCATCCGTTACTTGGTTCCTCGCGTCTATCCCGGGTGAGGAGAATGTGTTTGTCAGTTCCCCCTCCGGGGCTCCAACCACCATTAGTTAAGGTCTCACAGCCCCAACTTTTACAATAAAAATCATTGTGTGATCCACATGTATATCGCCGTCCTGGAGGGGGCTCTGGACACCCATAATGGGGTGCACTCCTAAGAGCATAATTTTTGGGTGCACTGCCACATTGGTCACCCCATGAGGGTCGGTAAGCATAGCCCCCTAGAGTTAGAGAATTCAAAGCCGGGATCGCCGCCGCAGAGGCGCAGTACGGATCATCAAAAAAATTTAGAAAAGTCTGTCTTTAGCATGACGGAGCTCGCTCCGCCCCAAGTATAGTTAGTGGCAATTACTGTCCCATCAGCAGTTCTTATAAGCACCCACTCTTGCTGTTCTAGGTTCTGGCTTTGGGCTCTACCGAGGATTAGGAGCCCTAAGTATGCGAAAAAGTAAGCTTCAAGGGTTTGTCTGGATCTTGGCGGACCCGCCATGCTCGTGGTTCCTCCTCTGGTGGTTGGGCCGCCTTAATGTGGGACAGGTGGATCCAGTAGGGCTTCTCCGCTACCCGTATAGCGGAGGGTGTGCTTAACAATACCTGGTATGGTCCCGTCCAACGTGGTTCCAAGTTTCCCTTCCGATGGTTAAGGATCCATACCCACTGTCCAGGCTCCAGCTGTTCAGGCTTTTCTTCTTTTCTTTGTTCAAGTCCCTGATGTCGGGTCTGCTGGAAAGCGCGCACTTCACTCCGGATTTCTTGCAGCGCCTGTAAGGACTTGAGGAAGTTACAGTTAGATGTCTCTATTTCCTCGGTGGACAACTTGGGAATTAAGGGTACCGGTTGTCCATATAATATTTCAAAAGGTGCCCAACCTTTAATGTATGGGGTGCACCTTACCCGGAAGAGGGCGAAAGGGAGCAGCTCTACCCAATTTTCGCCGGTCTCCTCTTTTAATTTTATTAAAGTTTCTTTCAGTGTTCTATTCATTCTCTCTACTTGTCCTGAACTCTGCGGTCTATAAATACAGTGTAGCTTCCAATTAATACCTAATTTATTTGCCAATTCCTGTGAGATTTTGGAAATGAATGCTGGTCCATTGTCAGAACCTATAGCTATGGGTATCCCATATCTAGGTATAACTTCTCTTATTAAGGTCTTACAAACTGTGGAAGCGGTCTCTCCCCTTGTGGGAAAGGCCTCTACCCACCCAGAGTAAGTATCCACTAGGACTAGCAGGTACCTGTATCCTGATTTCCCTTTAGGCATTTCAGTAAAATCAATTTCCCATAGTTCTCCCGGGGCATTGCCTCGATGCCTCACGAAGCGAGGTAATTTCTGATTCTGGGCGTTCACTTTCGCGCAAGTCTTGCATCGCGAGGTGATGGAGTGAATTATTTCCCTTAGGTGTGGTCCCAGGTAATGTTTCCTGATTAACAGTTCTAGTTTGTTCTGTCCCAAATGGGTGCTAGTATGAATGTCCTGGACAATTTTTGTTAGTACCCCTTCTGGCAAGTATAGCTTGGCGTTTGGAAGTACTATCCATCTATTTTCATTCTTTGTTCCCCCTAGCCTTGCTCCCTCTTGCTCTTCTTCTTTAGAATACGTGGGGTTTGGGGGCAACTCCGGCTGGGGTACTAGGGGGAGCAGGTTACTCTCTGTCCTCATAGCGGCTTCCTTGGCGGCAGCATCGGCCAGACTATTCCCTCTTATGACAGGAGTATCTCCCTTCTGGTGGCCCTTACAATGGATAATGGCAACTTTCTTGGGTAACCATATAGCCTTTAGGAGAGAGAGAATCTCTTCACGGTTTTTAATGTCTTTTCCTCCTGCAGTTAGGAGACCTCTCTCTCTGTAGATGGCTCCATGAATATGGGCGGTAGCAAAAGCATAGCGGCTGTCAGTGTAGATATTGGCAATCTTTCCTTCAGCTATCTCTAGGGCCCTGGTCAGCCCTATCAGTTCCGCCCTCTGTGCAGAGGTTCCTGCAGGCAATGCCCTTTGCCACAGGACCCTATCTTCTGAGGTCACTGCTGCCCCTGCGTACCGCTGTCCGTCCTTGATAAAACTGCTCCCATCAGTAAAGAGGGTCAGGTCTACTTTCTCATATGCCTGATCTTTTAAGTCCGGGCGGGAGCCAGTCACTGTGTCAAGGATCTGCTTGCAACTGTGGATCACAGTGGAGTCTGGTACTGGCAGCAGAGTGGCTGGATTCAGGGCAGTGCTCTTAAGGAACTGCACCGCTGGAGGGTTCAGCAGCTGTGCCTGGTACTGCGTCAGCCGCGCATTAGACAGCCATCGGTCTGGGGGGGACCGTAGGACCTGTTCGATATAGTGCTCTCCTATGACCTGTATGTCCTGCCCCAGGGTCAACTTGCCTGCTTCTTTAACTAGTAGTGACGTGGCTGCGATAGCCCTTAAACAGGCCGGCCATCCCGATGCCACAGGATCGAGTTTCTTTGACAAGTAGGCCACAGGCCTCTTCCACGGGCCGAGGGTCTGGCTCAGAACACCTAGGGCCGTACCCTCCTTTTCAGCAACATATAGCTGGAAGGGTTTGGTCAAATCAGGTAGGGCTAGGGCTGGGGCTGAGACTAAGGCTTCCTTCAAAGCCAGGAATGCTTGCTTCCCTTCCTCAGTCCACGTAAAGGAGTCCTCCTTGCCTCTGGTGAGATCATGCAGGGGTTTTGCTATGCTTGCAAAACCTAATATCCACAGTCTGCAGTAGCCTACGGCCCCTAGGAACTCCCGTACCTGTCTCTTGGTAGTTGGCTCTGGAATCTGTAGGACTGCCTGGATCCGCTGGTTTGACAAAGCCCTCAGCCCTCCTTTCAGGTCGTACCCCAGGTAACTTACAGTTTGCGTCGCAATCTGAGCTTTCTTGGCTGACACTCGGTAGCCCATCCTCTCAAGGTCCCGGAGCAGGTCTAGTGTGGCAGATTCACATTCCTCCTGTGTCCGGGCCGCTACCAGGATGTCATCTACGTATTGGAGGAGAACTATTGATGGATGGGTTCTCCTGAACTCCTGGAGATCCTTACTCAAGGCCTCATTGAATATAGTTGGTGAATTCTTGAAACCCTGGGGCAGTCTGGTCCATGTAAACTGCCCTACTAGTCCATTTTCGGGGTCACTCCACTCAAAGGCAAACATTTCCTGACTTTGGGGAGCCAGGGGTATACAAAAGAAGGCATCTTTTAAATCCAAAACAGAATAATAGGTATGAGTTGGTGGCAGCGAACTCAAGAGGGTATACGGGTTTGGTACCGTGGGGTGTATGGTTTCAACTCGGGCGTTTACTTCCCGCAAGTCCTGCACTGGCCGGTAATCCTGGGTCCCAGGTTTTTGGACAGGGAGAAGGGGGGTGTTCCATGCAGACTGGCATTTTCTCAGAATGCCCGCCTCTAATAGGCGTTTCAAGTGCCCCGCAATCCCCTGTCTGGCCCGTGCTGGGACAGGGTACTGCCTGATCCGGACCGGCCGGGCTGTACTGGCCAGCTGGACCAGCACCGGCGGTTGGTGAACGGCCAACCCTGGCGGGTTTGCCTCTGCCCACACCCCTGGTACTTGCGTTTGCAGTTCTTCTAGGACTGTATCCTCCTTTTTCTCACCGTCTGGGAGTATCGCCAGCAAGTATTCTTCCGACAGGGGGACCGTCACCTCCAAACTGGTCCCTTCAGGTGCTTCTGCTGATTTGAAGCTTATGGTAGCATGGAGCTTCTGTAACAAATCTCTCCCGAGTAACGGGTATGGACAGTCTGGAATGACTAGAAAGGAGTGAGTAATAGTCCCTTTTCCTAAGTTGGTAACTCTGGCCGCTGTCCAGGGATACGCTTCGGCCTTACCCGTTGCTCCTATAATTTTGGTGGTTGCTTTTTGGAGTTGTCCCTGAGGTTGCTTTAGAACAGAAAATGTGGCTCCCGTGTCGACCAGGAAGTCTACTGGTTTCCCTTCGACATTCAAGGTGACCATGGGCTCCTGGGAGCCAACAGGTATGGAGCCCTGGCCCCGTCAATCTAAGGTTTGAAGCAGCACCGCAGGACGAGCCTCCTTTGCCTGTAATTTGGGGCAGTCCTTCTTCCAGTGTCCCTTTTCTTTGCAGAATGCACATTGGTCCTTGTCTACCCTGGGCCACTGGCCTCTTGGCTTCCCTTTCTTCCCTTCTTTCTTCGGGCCTGCCTGGGCTGCAATTAGGATTTTTGCTACCTCTTTTGCCCTTCCTACTTCTGGGTCATCTCTGTTCACATATACTTTCTGAGCAATTTCTACAAGCTTGCTGATATTTTCTCCTTCAAATCCTTCAATTTTTTGTAACTTCTTTCTAACATCAGGAGCTGCCTGGGTCACAAAGGCTATGTTCAAAAGCCGCCTGTTCTCAGGAGCCTGAGGGTCTAATGGGGTGTACACTCGGTAGGCTTCTATCAGTCTTTCTAGAAAACTAGCAGGGGACTCTTCTCTCCCCTGTACTACCTCACTGACCTTACTAAAATTTGTTGGCTTCTTAGCTGCTATCTTCAACCCTCTTAACAGAGCCCGGCGGTATTGGAGGAGCGCATCCCTTCCCCCACTCGTATTGGGGTCCCAATTAGGGGGTTGTTCTGGTAGTATATCTTGTACCTCCCTCCTCCCCACTGCGGTTTCTCCTTCCTCTCCCATAACCGCTTTGACGGCTTCTCTCATTATTCTATCTCTTTCCTCTGAGGTGAACAATGTTTGCAATATCTGCTGACAATCATCCCACGTGGGCTGGTGGGTTCTAAATATAGTCTCTAACAGGGAGATTAATCCCTGCGGCTTTTCAGAAAACGGAGGATTTTGCAATTTCCAATTATATAGATCACTAGTTGAGAAGGGGACATAGATTAGCCGCGGCGGTGCATGTAATGGGGCGTCTGGAGCCGGTGGCACCTCCCTGAGTGGCAAAATGGCGGCGCCACCTGAGTGTGGTGCCGAACTTAAAATGGCGGCGCCATCCTGTTTTGGCGCCAAACCTTCCCCATATTGAGTACCGCTGCGGGTATGAGGAGGACTCTGGATCCTCTCCGCCCTCCCACTAGAGGAATCAGGCAAGGGTTGATGATACGGGGGAGGAACGGAGGGAGCCAACAGCGGGTCCTCGGGTACTTCGGGCAAAACAGGGTATAACCTCCTCCCTCCCTCGTTCTCCTGGCTCTGCTGAGGTCGGCGCCCTTTGTCTGCCTGTAAGCGGGGAGTCTGCCTTGGCGCCGTCGCCACGCAGAGGGCCCTTCCCTTCCTCTGACCATTCGACTGGCATCGGCGTATGTACCCGGGGCGATCAGTGGCTATGTCTACCCACACATCTATATAGACCATCTGATCTGGATGGGGGTCTCATAAACAATCCGCCGAACCGCGAAAAGGAGGGACAAGTCGAAAGTTCCCTCCGTGGGCCATCCTACGTCAAAGGTCGGCCACTCAAGCTCACTGAAAGTTCGCAGGACCTCCCGGTCGGGCGGCGGTCCCCCATAGCCCCGAGCGCGATTCTGAAAGTCAGAAAAATTGTTTAATAAACATTCTAGGGCAGTGCTCGAGGTGGAGCCTCCTTGTCCCATCGCGGATGCCTTTTGCCCGATTTCCACGGCACCTAGGATTAGGAATATGAGGGACACTAAAATTCCACACAAAAACACACAACTAGCTCCTCTCCACTCAGTCCATTCACGCACAAACAGGCCGCGGCGCACTTCAGCCTCTCCACACATTCAAACTTCGCTAGCGCGTTTGGTCGCGGCGCAAAACGAAACTAAATACCAAATGCGACCTAGTCGCAATCACTGTGCACAACGAAACCAAATTTCAAAAGCGGGAGCAGAAGCTCCGGTTCTCGAGAGCGTCCTCTCCTTGAGAACCCCGCGGGCGGGCTACCGGCAACGTCTCGCCTACCGCCTCGCGGCTCCAATGAGTCTAGACTCCCAAACCAAATTCCGCGGCAAACTTACCCGGGTTCCACTTTCTCAGTCTCCGAAGACTTCCCTTGATCTCGCTGGGGCCTCCAAATGTTGTATTCAAGTAGCGAGTGAAAAGAATCTCCGAACACTGAGAGCAGTTTGATGATAAATTTATTGGCCAAGTTTAACCTGCGCAGGGGCGTACTTCCCAAATGAGACCGTAGTCTCGCAGCTACGCAGAGCTGCCAAATGGAAGTCGCGCCCGGCTTACAGACTACAGGGGTCTTTATAGAGCGCAGCAAGCAAGCAGGGGATACAGAAGCAGATGCAGCAGTTAGCTATTGGCTCGATCAAACAAAGCAGAAGTTCCTGATTGGTGGGGGCTTTTACAGTTTGAATCCGGTCAAGGGGTAAGAGGATGGGATAAGCCGGGAAAATCGGTGATAAAATGATCAGGGCTTGATGATTGAAGCAGGGGGCTTGAGTGGGGGAAAGAGGAATAAATAACGGATGAGTCCTGGAGTGTGTATATGGGTGTCTCCACTTAAAAGTAGCACAGCCAGATGTAAGCTTTAAATTTTTGTTGTGCTGAATTTAATGTGCTTGTGTAACATCAGGTGAAGATGACTGGGAGGCAGTGAATAGGAATATGAGTATGCATAGAGTATGGTAGAATGGTGTGAGTAATAAATATCTGCTACTCTTCTGCATATGAACACTAGGAGAGAAAATGAAATTATTCAGAGAAAGCATAGCGGCAAAGAGTGGTGAACCAAATACAAGTGCTGGAAATACTGATACTGAGAAGTGAGAAGAGGAGGTCAGGAAGGTAGGTGAGTGTCATAACAGGAAGGGTGTGAAGCCACAGAAAACTGGAGGTTAATGTTTTAGGAATTTTGCTTTAGCTGTTGTGTAGAGTTGTTTTTGTGGGGTGGGGGCTAGATGACTTGGTTTAGTGGACATGAAAAGTGAGGAATGGGAGATAGAGCAGTGCTCTTAATTAGAGCATAATAGAGCATAAAAAGGGAAAGTAAGAGATATGTTGTGTCAGGGACCTGGGGTCAAGGGGATGACCCCTCTTTTCCCCCACTCGTCAGAGATTGGCTTGTTAATGGGCTGAAGAGATGAGGAAAATGGATATAAAGGCACAACAGGAGAAGGCGTTTGTCTTGCCGTGGAGATGGAGAGTGGGCAGAGGATGTAGCCAGCTGCTCCAGGGCCTGCGTTCTACTTTATGAGAAAGTCAGGGTTATTTCTTGAGAGATGCAGGACAAAGCAGTTTTATGGAGGAACTGAGAAAAATAGTATAGTGTTGAACAGGTAGATCATTAACCCACTTCCTGTTTTTTAATCCTCACCTTAGGATATGTTTATTGATTTAGAGAGAGGAAGGGGGAGAGAGAGAGAGAGAAAGACATCCATTAGTTCCTCCTACAGGACTAGGACCACTCCCTGACTAGGGATCTAACGCTCCACCTAGGTGTGTGTCCTGATTCACATTCGAACCTACGACCTTCTGGTGTATGGAATGGTAGTCCAACCACAGCCAGGGCATCAGTCCACTCTTTTTATTTTTTCATTGTGTCATATCTATAGCTTTTAATAGACTTTTACTTCCTTATGTTAAAATGTATTCTGTCTATAATATTTTCAATATAGGAAATAAAGTCTTTGCTTTCACTTTTTGGAGGTCAGTTCACCAATAGTCAGGAAACTTATGGAAAGGTAAGTTGAATTTGTATTTTTCATTAGATCATATGTAATATACTTATAAATTGAATGTTGGATTTGAAGAGAGCTGCAGATCTTAAATTTATATTTGTGTGGTTACTTGTAGCTCTTCCTGGGGCAATTGAATGAAAAGCATATTTTGGAAAAAATATTGTGGTTTTTGGGAAATGATTGAGCTATATTTCCAGTATTTACTTATCTCGTTAGTTTATAAACTTTAATTTAACAATTGTGCTTTAATTTATATCCATTCCTTCACTGAAAAAAAGGCTGGCTTTCTTTGATGAGGCATAATTAGAGTTAGAATTTAGATGAATTTCAGGTGTTTACTGGTATTCTTTTTAAAATTGGAAATTGTGCATGTGTAAGATTATGAATTTATGAGCTTTCTATTTTGTATTTGATAGTTGATCAGTGTCTTAGAGAAGTTTGGGAATAGAAAAAGAAAAAAAACCATAAGTCTTCCTCCTTGACATGATGTACAATTTCAGGATAACTGCCTTCCAGTCTTTTTTCATAGGCTCCTACCCCCGCCCCCAGTTGTACTGCTCCTTAGGAACTTCCACAGTCTCTTTTTCACTTGGTTCTGGGCACACATTGCTACATAGCCTTCATCACTAGCAGGCCGTTTATTTTCCATTGATTAGCTCTCTTATAATTTAATAGTTTCATTTCCTTCAGGTTGCTTTTAAATTTTCCTAATAATAATAGTACTAGGATGACCATCTTTTTTCCTCTTTGAGTTATTTTGAATTTTTTTGTAGGGTACTATGAATACTGGAAGAAGAAAGGCTAGGTGCAGCAGAGAGCATTTCTTGAAAAACATGAGAGAAAAGTTCCTGATGTTAGACTTGTACTCCTGAGTGACTTTCCCTTGTTGAGAAAGGAGAATAAGAGGGGGAGTGTGGCTATAATTGATGAAGGTGATGAACGAAGGTCAGGGTCCTGCTAGGTTTTGCTGTGTTCTGGAAGAATGCCTGTAATTTGGGTCTTGAGATGGGGGTTGGGGAGAAATCCCCCTGATGTGCCTACAACTTTTTTGTCTTAGCTAGAATAAGAAAAATTAATCATAATTTATTGTTTGTCCTATTCCATTATTTAGGATAAATAATATCCTATTTATCTTATTATTTAGGATATTATTTATCCTATTCCATCATTGTTTCAGAGCTTCCCCCCAACTCAGGTGGCCATAACTACCTAGAAAAAGAGGGATTATTCATAGAAGTACCTTACTTAGAAGTTAGAAATAAAATAGCTTAATTACAAGGAATGATTAGCAACAATGAAAATTTTGAGATTACACTTTGGGATTTTTATGCATTAATTATTTTGGTCAAACTACGTAAGAGAGCAACTGTAAAATTAACCTAAATTTTAAATAACTGTAAATTTAACGGTATTTGTATTTATAGAATCACTTATAAAAGTGTTCTGACATTATGCTATAGTATCCTGACAGAACAGTTTTAATTGTGGTTAGATCACATATGGTCTAAAAATAGCAATTAGGAATTTACTCCTTTCTTTATGGACTTCTTGAATAAAAGCATATGAGACCGTAAAAACTCTTAGAAGTTCAATAATACTGTTTTTTCTTTCAGTCTCCTTTTTGGATTCTTAGTATTCCCTCCGAAGATATTGCCAGAAACTTAATGAAACGGACAGTGTGTGCCAAGTAAGGAAAACTTACAATGCTCTCCTCCATGAGTGTGTACCGTACTTCTCATAACTACTCTGTCCTACTTTTTGCTATATTGGCACAAAGTAGAAGGGGTCGGTTGTTGGGGTGTGTGTGGGGGGGTCAATTTAGCTAGCAGTTACCTGCATTGGCCACTGGATTGGGGTGGGGAAACAGGAGAGTTACCTGCTGAACTGGTGAGAGAATCTCAGTGGTGAAAGGCAAACACACTTATCTTGGAATAACTCTTTTAAACTTCTTTACTAAGCAGAATATGATATAAGATGTAAATGCTATGTTATTACATAGGGTAAATGCCATGGTTAATTATAACCAAAATGTTGAAAATCTAAAAAAGGTTTTTCTTATAGATGGTTTTTAGTTGGATGAGCAAATTGGTGAAGTGTAAGGTGGCAGGCAAAAAGTTTGGACCACCATGAAATAAGTTTTACTGTTTTAATGTGTTAGAGCAATTTTGATTATCATAATTTGGTGTGGATTAAGGTAATGATATTGTTCAATGTTTATCCTATTTGGTTGTTTTCTAGATTTATCATTGACATCTATTGTTTTCCTTTTCTTTTTTTAAATTTTATAATTGGAAAATTTTCTATCTTTGACTTTGAAAATTAAACTATATTTTCCACATGCATCTTCAAATTTGACCAACTTATGTTATCTTTGAGTTACTTTTTTTCCTGAACATTTTGACAGATTACTAAATGCCATCTTTCCTTAGAAATTATAATACTGAATGATGCAGTGCAAATGCGCATTTACATATACTTAGTTTTATTTACATGGTTGGTCATGTTTTATAGCATGATATGTAATTGCTATATAATTGAATAGACTATAACCCCATATTTAGTTAAATTCACCCTGTTGAAAACTAGCTACGTTACTAAATCTTATCTCTTGAACTGAAGCTTGGGTCTAACTTGTTTAATAAAAATGACTAGAAAATGGAAACATAACTAAAAAATACATCCTCAATTAATTATTACTTTAGATTAGTGTATTAAATAAAAGTTATGGCTCTAAGAGGTGTTTGATTTCCAAATACATGGTTTATTAGGTTTAAAATAGATACTTGTGCACTTGCTTCAGAGTTCATATCTTCTGATGCATATATTTGGTACAATTAATAATTAATAATTTCCTTGGCTGCTTTTTACTCTCTGTATATTTTGCATAGCTAAGGTTATACCTTAAGTGATAGCTAACTAAGAGTAGTATTACTGTGGAGGCCTTTTTTATAAATTTAATAGAAAAGAAGGAATTCATTTTCAACGGGTAAAATTTACAATCCTGTCATAGCATTATTCCAGAACTAAAGTAGGCTATCGTAAGTATAGATTTAAAACTAACTTAAATTGAGGTTTTTTGTGTGTGGTAGAATAGGTATTGAAAGTTAATTTTGTTAATTTATTTTTAACATGTACTATTTTGAGCATACCATTAGAAAGTGAAAAATATAACAAAGACCTAGGTATCTACATTATTAGATATCAACATTTCGAGATACTTGCCACAGTTTTTTTTCCCTTAAGAAAATATATGTTTTACAGAAACCATTGATGCTCCCTGTGCACCTTCCCAATTCCATCTGCCTCCTTCCCTCAAAGGATAGTTTCTTAAAGCTTTTTTGTCAGGAAGATTTTATTATAGTGCTCTAATTGGCGAAATAGTTTAGGTCATCATTGATTTTATATTAATAAGTTGACATCCATGCTTATTTATGTGCACCCATGAGACATGTGGCAATCTGCATAAACTTCATAATTTCTAAAATAGGGACCCGAACAGTACAGTTTTACATATGAAAACTTTTTATTCTGAAAATCTGAATCATAAAAGGTATTACAGTAAATTAATATTCAGTTTAACTGAAGCTTTTTATTTTATCTAACTTTTTATTTTGAACATTTTAAAAATAAATTTGTTAATAGTTTATGAATTCTTTCTGTAAAAAAGATATGAGTGTTATTTCATGTTTTATTGACTCTAGGTATTACAAGCATTAGTTCCTATGTTATACTGTGTAATAGTTCATTAGGAGTAATTAAGATCTCTGGAACTGCACGCACCTTTCCTGAATGGCCTGGGATTCCTGATTTTTTGCATTTTTGAGAAGCAGTGATAAAGAACATGGAGTCCGGAGTCCATAATATGGCTTGGATTTGAACCCTAGTTCAATGCCATATGACCTGAGAGTTATTTAATCTCTTTGTGCCTTAGTTTCCTCATTGTTTAAATGGATGATAATTCCAGCAGCTACCTCATAGGGCTCCTATGAGGAATAAATGAATAAATATTAAATGGCCTTAGAATAGTCCTTGTTCTTTGAGTTATATTAAGCGTTAGCTCCTACTATTTTTACTTTTCAAGGTTTTTATTTCTAGAGGTTGCGTTACTTATGCTTTCCTTCAGTGAATGCTTCCAGGAATCTTTCTTCTCCCTTAACCTTCATGAATACATTGAGCTTTGCTCTTCGCAACATCCTAGTACCTGGAACAATTCCTGTCATGTAGTAATCCTTTTTTTTTTTTAAGATTTTTATTTATTTATTTTTAGAGAGAGGGGAAGGGAAGGAGAAAAGGAGGGAGAAAAACATCAATGTGTGCCCTCTACTGGGGACCTGGCCCACAACCCAGGCATGTGCCCAGACTGGGAATCGAACCAGTGACCCTTTGGTTCACAGGCCTGCGCTTAATCCACTGAGCTACACCAGCCAGGGCTACTAATCCTTAATAAGTATTTATTAAATGAGTGAATTGACCAATCTTAATTTTTAAACATTAAGAAAAAGAAATTGAATACCTGGAATTTTGGGACATTTATTTTGAATAGTTTTTTTGTTGTTTCTTTTTATACTCTCTGTTTTTCGTATAGCTGAGATTATACCTTAAGAGATAGCTGTGTAAGAGTAGGATTACTGTAGAGGCCTTCTTTCTATAAATTCAATATGAAGGAAAGGAGGAATTCATTTTCAAAGGATGTTCTCAGTTCTAATGGCAGTGTTAGAAGCACAAAACTATGCTAATATATAGACTGACTTCTATTACGACTGATTCTAAGAACTATGAAATGTTGCTTGTAGTTGTTTAAATATTTGTTGAAATATAGGTTAGCCTGAAAATATTTTTATATGAGAATTTTCTATAACAGTTATAAATGTAATTGTTCATTACTAAATGCTACTAATTAATAGATAAATATTAATAGTAACATTTTTATCTGGTCATTTTTCTTTTTATAGAGAAGACATTGGGAAAATTCGATTTCCTGAATTAGATTCACCTGTTTACTAAAATAAATGATTTTACTACATCATTTTTGTTCTAGTACAAAATATAATGATGAAAAGTTGGAAAAAATCTTGACTTACACTAAATTTCTCTATTTGTGAAGTTCAACTCCTCTGTGTGATTTAGACTTAAGCTATATTTGTTTCCAGGATACATATTTCTCATTTATAGCTTAGAAAATGTAGGCAGTGGAGTGAGCATAAAAAACAGTAAAATCATTGTTACTTGTTACTGTGTTAACTAACTTAACTGAGGTTAGTATTAATCATTTATTTCCTAGGTCCATATTTGAACTATGGGGTCATGGAAAATCTCCAGAAGAGCTATATAGTTCTCTTAAAAACTACCCTGTGGAGAAGATGGTGCGTAATGAAATGTGTTTTTGTATAATTTGTCTACAGATCCTATAGAATGACTAAGCTTAAAGAATTTATCTACTTTTATTTTAGGTTCCATTTCTACATTCAGATTCTACATATAAAATAAAGATTCACACATTTAATAAAACATTGACACAAGAAGAGAAAGTGAAACGAATAGATGTAAGTGAATTTAGCAAAAACCAAACGCCTGTGAGAGTAATGCGGTCTGGCCCCTGCTGACCTGCGGTGATGCTCACTGTCTGTAAGGTGCCTGTTGTGTAGCACATTGTGTGCTAGGTCGGTTTCATGTTTTTTCTTATTTAGTCCTGATACCAAGCTTATATGATAGGTATTATTCTATAAGCATTATTTTTCCTTTTAAACTTTTATAGGACATAGAATTACTTTTATTTTGTAGGCTCTTGAGTTCCTGCCATTTGAAGGAAAGGTGAATTTAAGGAATCCACAGCATACCTTCTCCATTTTGGAGGATTATGGTTTGGACCCAAACTGCATTCCTGAGAATCCATATAATATTTATTTTGGTAGATGGGTAAGGACGTGTTCTTTTCACCTATTTTAGTTTATTTTCTTTCAAAGCTAAATGTTAGGTCTTTCTATTTAACTCTAGATGTAGAACTTTATAGCAGCTGAAGAGTCAGAACTGTATGAATTCAAGTCAGTGAAAAATATGGGGTTATGTGTTCTCTTTGGTTTTGTTTGTTTTTCTAGACACTCCTGTGTAGTGCAAGAGATTGTTAGACACAGGGCTCAGGTAGGAGGTGGTGTACCTGGGAACATTAACATGAGACTTGTCAGAAAGTCTGAACTTCTTGTTTCATAAAGCTGAGCACAGGCAGGGTCTGTGATGGCCGAGGGATCACATGTGTAGGGGCCTCCAGTCTGGGTGTCTGTTCTGTAAAGGAATGACATTATGCAGAGCAGTTCTGCCCACTTCCCGGAGGCTCTCGGTCGGTGAGTGGAAGCTCTGGCTTATGTTACAGAATGTTGTTATTTAGGGAAAAAAGATGGGTAAATCTTACCAGTCACGAACCCCTGGAATAATTGCATTCAAATTTAATTTAAATTTGGCATGAAAAGTCAAAGTAAACGACAGCACTAAGAAATAAAATGTATTTGTCCCTAACTACCTCAATCACATATTTTTTAAAGGAACAACTTTAGAGTAATAGTAAGTAGAAAGAAGTTTCATCATTGAGATACTGTGGTGGTTTTATTGTGAATGACTATCTTAAATCTGTTCTGTACAGTTACACCAATTTGAAAAATATCTCTGATCTAGATTGCAGATGGACAAAGAGAACTTATTGAGTCATACAGTGTCAAAAAGAGACACTTTATTGGAAATACAAGCATGGATGCTGGTTTATCATTCATCATGGCCAACCATGGGAAAGTGAAAGAAAATGATATTGTCTTTGATCCATTTGTTGGAACAGGTATTTTTTTATTTAACTTTTAAAGCTAGTATAGAAGCTAGTATAGTTGCTTATTTATGTAAGTCAAAGTGATAGTAATATTTTTGCCAAAAGATTAAATGGACAGAATAACCTTTCATTTATCATTAGCAGTAGCTAAGAGGCAACTGTATATTTGTGTAATAGCCAGTATTTAATACTTTTGTCACTTCAAAGGTGATACTTATAGAAATTTGTGTTTTTTTCCTAAGTAAACCACTAGGGGGAAGCATACCATAAACTGCAGTATCATACATTATGGAAAGGTAAAGCTATGTAGTTAAGTTAAAGAGGAAAATTCTTGGTGGGAAGAAAGACTTGAGGGACAGAAAAAATGTGTTCATCTGTTAAAATTGACAACCAAATACTCAGATGGAGAAAAATAGTCTGCCTTATCTTTGATTTGGTTTGTGGAGGTTTACAAGCAAGTATGAAAGAAAGAATAGCACGTGAGGGTCAGTGGGCCAGCAGCTGGCTGCTGAGGCCATGATCTGGGTTCTCTGCACATTTGATTGGGTATCGTTGTAATTACATTCGTGTGGGAGTCCTGCAGTTCTCAGTTTACTTCACCTGACTCTGTGCAAACATGTTCTTGCTTCACCCCGTGTTTGCTCAGTCTTCTCCTTAACCTAGGGAGTGCTCATATTTAGGTTTGTCTGGCTAAATTCATTGTGATTCAGATCATGTGGGAACAAATTAGGCTCATGTTTGGAGTTTCTCCCTGTAGCCAGCCATCTTTGCCCATCAGAAACTTTGTAAACAGAGACGATGTAATTGCTAACATTTGTTGAACAGTAACGTGTCAGGTACTATACAGTGCACTCAGATGTTTCTGTCTAATTTAATTCGTACAACAACTAACATGGAGATGATTTTTCATCTCCTGAGGAGATTATGGCACAAAGAGAGGCTCAGTGACTTAGCCAAGGTTATCCGGTGTATAACTTTGATGAGATTCAAACTCACCAGTCAACCTCTAGAGCTCATGCTCTTTCTTAACTGCTCTCCCAGAGCTGCCTCTCTCTGCACTAGGATGTGCCAGCTATTAATGACACCGTAAACTAATTCGAGGACTATGACTACATGTGATTAGGAAGAATTTGTGTCAAAAGTCAAGAGATACCTTTCCGATGTAATGATTTTCTGTGTTTGTTGTTGAATAAATCTTCTAGAAAATCTGTCTTTTCCCATTCCACCATTGTCTGCATATACCCTACCCTCAACACACTGTACTACCCATTCCTTTCTTTTCTATCCTCCTTATCCTAAGTGTCTTCCACAACTTTTTGAACTTTTACTGGAAATAAAACCAAACTTAGAGAAAAGTAACAAGAATAAAAATGGAACAAAGAACACCTGTATATTCTTGACCCAGTGTAGACTGTTAACATTTGGCCTCAATTTGCTTTATCATTCATTTTCTCTTTGTGTTTATATACATAATATTTTTTTCTGCACCATTTGGAAGTATGTTGTGTCCATCATGCCGCTTTACCCCTCAAATACTTCAGTATGAATTCTTAAGAATAAGAATGTTCTCTTACGTAACCACAGTACAGTTTTCAGTGTTAGTAAATGTACCGTAATATAGTACTTTAATGTTTATACTCCGTTTTTGTTCATTGATCCACTCATGTCCTTTTAAACACTCTTATTTTCTTTCCAGTGTAGCATCACGTATTTTGTTGTATTTCTTTCATTCCTTTGATATGGAACATATCCAAAGCCTTTAATTTTCTTTTATGAAATTTGCCCTCCTGAAGAATACTATTCCTCCTACCTTTAATTTTTATATAGCATGTTCCTCATTTTGGGTCATTTGATATTTCCTCATGATTAGACTCCACTTACTCATTCCCAGATGGGTTGCATATATACATCAGTGATTTTGTGTCCTTCTCAGGGCATCCACATGATGGCTGACTGCCCTTCATTGGTAATGTTGGTTTTGATCAGCTGGTTAAGATGATGTTTGATTTTTTCACTGTTTGATTACTCATTCTTTTACCTTGCAGTTAATAGGCAATCTTTAGGGAGACGTACTAAGACCATGTCGATATCCTATTCTGCATCCAAATCCCCCCTTGCTCCTGGCAACAGATGATGGTTCTTGCTGGAACCAGTCTTGACTTTGGTGGTCACAAAGTCCTGATTTTCAGCGTTAGCACTCCCTCCACATTTACCAGTTTGCAGTCACTCTATTGTAAGTAAGAGCCCCTTCTGCTCCCCTATGTATTTATCTTGTATTAATATGGACTACTGGATTCCCTCTCCTGCCCCCAGTAGTCTATGATTCATTCCTTTCAAAATGCTTTTGTTGCTCAAATTATCCCACATTTACCTACTGAGAATTCCTTTGAATTGGATCTTAGTGACATGTAACTTTTCTTCTTCTTCCTCCTCCTCCTCCTTCTTCTTTCTTCTTTCTTCTTTCTTCTTCCTTCTTCCTTCTTCCTTCTTCCTTCTTCTTCCTTCCTCCTCCTCCTCCTCCTCCTCCTCTTCTTCTTCTTCTTCTTTTCTTTTCTTCTTCCCTTCCTGGCTCATATTCTACCTGGTCACACCCTGGAATCAGTCACTTTTCCAAGGAACTCTTGTTTCTTTTAGTGGGGAATGGTACTAGAAATCAAGATACGGGTGCTAGGTATCTTTGTTTCTAGACTTTTTCAGCAGACAAGCTAGGAAATAAATGTGTGTACATACACAACTATGGGGGAGCTTTGTCCGGCAGAGCCCACCGGCCATCACAGATGAAAATGAGTCTACCAAGACATGATCTACTTGGGGAGGAAAGGTGGCTGATCTCTCAGAGGAGAAGAGCCAGGAGCCTGTTCCTTAATAGGCTTTTATTGGGTTTAGTTTGCACAGGAATACAGGTACAGCTCATCAATGATTGTCAGGCAGTACATAACATTCAGAGAATTATGAGGGCTTATTCTGAGTCAGGGTCAGATTGCTGAAGGGCCATAAAACTTTGGGAAACAAACTCATTTTATGCTTGGACCCTTATTGGAAAATTGAGGGCATTAGCAAAGTAGGTTTCATAGGATTTTATGCATTCTGTCTTAGGCCTGATTGCCCCGGGGAACTGACTGTTCCTGCCCAGGGCTGCACTGCCCTCCTGCATTGTTTCAGGCTTAAGTCAGGCAGTGGAGGTAAGGCAGCCAAGAGATTAGGAGACTTCTCACAGACAGAATGAGGACTCAGGCTATGTTATAGCCAAGGGGTGAGGTTCCATCACCTCCTTTCTCTATAGCCCCCAAGTCATTCCCTGGGGGCCCCTTCACAGCTGTGCCTGTCTTAGGTTGTGCCTGTCTTAAGTCATCCCTC
Organism: Glossophaga mutica; assembly: GCA_039655065.1. NCBI lineage: Eukaryota > Metazoa > Chordata > Mammalia > Chiroptera > Phyllostomidae > Glossophaga > Glossophaga mutica. The sequence goes on from CM077306.1 coordinate 183,286,558, forward strand.
CCTTGAGGAATCTTAGACCAGGGCCAAGCAGGGTGAAGTGAAAGGAGCAGAAGTGGCACCCCTGCCAGGAAGATAAGCTTTGCCTCCTTAGTGGCTTATGGTCCCAAGGTTTCTCACTGAGCCTTAGCCATGGGGGGTTACAGCTTCTGAAACCAGGCAGGATGGTTCCCAACATCCAACATGTATGTAAATGTGTATGAAACATGCATATATTCCCACATATGTGCTGCGTGTGCAGATAGACACACATATACACATTTTAGAAATTGTGAATTCTTATGTATACCACAAACTCAAGTCTATCCTTACAGATTTCTTTCATGACTACCCCCATTGCATATTCACATGTAGCTTCCACAGTGAACCCTGGTTCCTACTAACATCAACACACTTACTCTTTTAATTCCTACAATGCATCTAAAATAGTTTCAAAGTTCCTTTGCTCATACCATTAAAAAAATCTTACTAGAAAAAAATTTTTAGGGTATGTATTCAGTCCTCTGTGTAATCGTCAATAAAGTCAAAAATTGTGCTTTCTTCTTTTCCCCTTCATTTACAATTGACTTGAGTTTATCAGTTTGCCCTCAGTTTTAGATTGTTACTGATCCCATGTTGGGTAATATGGTTCTTGTTGGTTTTCATTAATTTTTAAATATGTAGAAGATCAATATGCTTCCAAAAATCAGAACTGTGCAAGAAGGTGTACTCAGAAAAGTGTTCCTCCCTTTCATCCTACTTCCCCATCCATTGTCAGAAACCAGCTTTTTGGTTTGCTAAGTTGATTCTTCTTGTGTGTGTTTTTTGTAATGATAAGCAGATATATGTACATTTTATTTCCACCTCTTTCTTGCACAAAAGATAGCATAATAAATGTTGTTTTTAAATTTGCAAATTTACTTAATATTTCTTGGAAATTACTTCGTGTTTATTCATAGAGATTTTCTTCATTCTTTTTTCCCCACCCATTCCCTAGCCTTCTCCTCTTTGACTATCAGTTTCTTCTCTGTATCTTTCATTCTTTTTTTAATTGTACTTCATGGCTGTATGTACTATAATTTATTCAAACAGTTTCCTATACTTGGACCTGGGTAGTTTCTAGTATTTTACAGTTAGAAATAATGTTTGCAATCAATAGTCTTGTACACTTATATTTTCATAATTTTGGAGATATATTTCTAGAGTAAATTTCTAGAAGTTGGATTGCTGGGTTGAAGAGTGTATGCATGTGTAGTTCTGTTAAATGTTGCTAAGTTCCTCTCCATTATACCAGTTTACGTTCTTGCCAGTGATATATGACAGCCCTGTTCCCCCACAGCCTCACGAACAGAGAATATCATGAAGCTTTTGAAATTTTGCCATTCCATTGGGTAAAAATGTTATCTTAATGTAGTGTTAATTTATATTTCTCTTGCTGTGAGTGAAGTCTAATTTAAAGTTTTTATGTTTTAAGGGCCATTCTTATATCTATAACTTTTTTCAATTATCTTTCGTGTCTTTTGCCCATTTTTTTTAGTAGACATTTTGGTCTCAGTTTGGTAGACATTTTAGTCTCACACAAAGTACTTTGTGTGTTGGGGACATTAGCCCTCTCTTTACATATAAAAATACATATATATAACATTTTATATTATATACATATAAAATATTTCTCCCAATTTCCATTTATCCTTTGATTTAGCATCTAATTACTTTTTGCTATGCAAAAAATTTTTTCTACATCCAATTTATAAAGGAATTAAGCTATGTATTTGGCTGGTAGCTTGGTAATCTTAATTTTTCCTTTTTTTTTTTTTAGATTTTATTTCTTAGGGGGGAAGCTAGGGAGAATGAGAGGGAGAGAAACATCAATAGGTTGTCTGTTGTACACCTTAAATTTTCCTTTTAGATCTCTGGTCCACTGTGAGTTTATTTTCTGTACAATGTTTAGACTATATCTAATTTATCTTTTTCCTAATGCTAAATCCTTTATTAATGATTAATCTTATTCTTAAACTTTTAAAAACTTTCTGTGAGGTGAGAATAATTCTTTGAGATACATACATGTATACAATGTTTAATATGCACACATACAAGTAAACCAGGCCATAAAGTTTAAAAAGAGTTTCCAGTAGAAGTAAAAATTTCTCCCCTTCATGCAGATTAGGCTGGGTATGTTGTGAAATGCTAACTTCCACAGCAAGCAAAGTCTTCACTACCCATATTTTGGTAAGGGGCCAGGAGTCCTGCCCCTGAACTGCTTTGGGGCAACTGCTGAATGTGGGTAGCCTATCTTGGTCATTTGACTGTTTATGTATAAATAGGATAGTTAATGGAAAATTGCAAGAGGAAGTTCTTTATAAAGATGCTGCTAAATACATTGTATAATTTGTGTTTATAGTTTAGGCATGGATTTTGGACTAGTTTTTGGTACTTTTGTTTTGAAACTGGTAGTAGCCAATAGCTGTGAAGACACCATTCTTAAGCACAGCTTGGCCTCTTTCTTGGGCCTTTTGTCTCATTGATGGGTAGTACTTTCTGAAGGATTAGAGGAATAAGAATCCCTGTGCCCTCCATGGCCGTAGTTTTTCACGAAGCATTTGATTTTTTTTGTTTCCTTTTTTAGTAATGTTTTGAAAATTCAAGTCTATCCAATCCCTTTTTCATGTTAAAGGTACAAAATTGATATACATTAGTTTCCTAAATGCTTTACTCATTGACTACTTATAACCTGTGATTTTTCTTAGGATTATAGACTAGAGTAGAAAGCGTCTAGGGAACTGAAAGGAGAAATGTAATCTTTTCCCACCCAAATACCTTTCCTTTTTCTGTTAGACAGTCTGCTGCATTGGCTAGAAGGACATTACGAACTACAGAAACACACTTTTCTTTCCATCGGTGATTCTCATGTAAGATTTTATTTTAGTGGTGTATATCCAGTTTCCTGATGGAGAAGATACATGTCACCTGGTCACTTCTCAGTGGTTAGGAAGTCCTGCTGTTCTAAGATGAGCATGGCTAAAGGAACAACCAGCAGGAATGCATTGACTACATACAGAGGCACAGGCCTGCCTGGGATGTGGCACAAGGCTTGTGAATGGTTTACAGCTCTTGTTAACCGAGTGTGCAGCTTTACTTAGTTTATTTTGTTTAATAACAGATTTCACTTTTGTGTCTCTAATTGGTTAGCTAAAGTATATTTACTTCAGTTTCTGCTGACCCCAAAGGGGACGGTATGGCATAGACTACCATAAGAGCAAAGAGTTTTAAATCCTTACTCTGTCAGTTACTGTGTGACCTTGGACAGAATTCTTAACTTGTCTGGGCCTCACTTGTATCATTTGTAATATGGTAATAAGTAACATACAGTTAAAAACACACTTGTGAAACTTTCCACTTAAATCTCTAAAGATGAGAATCATAAATTAATTTGCCATAAGTAAATTCCACTTATTTTGTCCTTTTGCCTATATAGTATTACCCTAACCTTAAACTGGCTGCTATTTAAGAAATTACAAATTAAAACCCTGAGTTTGTGGTACTTTTACACCTGACAGCATATAATAGGTTATCAGGTGAGTCACATTATCTGCCCCCTCAACACGTCACCCCTTCTTCCACCAGAAAGCTTCCAGGAAACTCCAGCTGAGGTATAAATCAAAAAATGCTTTGATTTAATGGAAATAAACAACTAGATGATTGACAGTGATTACTCAGTGTTCAGAGAAGCTAATTTATAATGATTTTATTTACAACTTTAAAAGCTTGGAGGGCACAGAGTTGACTAACAGATGCAGTCTAACAGATTATTCATCTCCTTTCAGCAGTGTACTCTAAATTGGGTCTTCTCAAAACTCAGTCTAACCAAACGGATAAGGGTCTGTAAGGAAGCACAGGAAAGCTTTTCTGTTCCCCTTGACAACTAGTTCTTCTAGGTGAGTATCTGCCTTAATTGGCAGAACTGTAGTAATTCCTCTTAATTTGGGTGAAGTGTTTTCTCAGTATTCCAAGTGATCACACACAGTACCTTTCCCAAATAGGGAGTGTTCCATTTACGGAGTAAGAATTAGGATGTCTTACTTACCTCACCTGACACAAATGCTTTTGTAGTTCGTATGAAGAAATTCGGGTGTTAGTTTTTGCTGTACTTTTAGTCCTGTATTTCTTTTCTTCATGGACTCCAATAGGAAGTAGTCAGTTTTAATATTTTTCATGAGAAAAGTATTTGTAAGTACATGTCACCAGACTATGTTCTAAATAGTGGTTATGGGAGGAACAGTAGTCATTTATAGACCTTCACCCTCTGGAGGCACTACCCATCTTTATTTTAGAGATTATATTCCAAAAGATATAAGGGAAGTAGCTCTGGTTATTTCCCTTGTCCAAGTCTGTGCACAGTCTAAGAGTATATTTCTGACTTCAGTTTGACTGACAGACTTTCCTATAGAATAACTAGTAAGACTTGCCCAAACAGTAAGTGTATTTTAATTTGGATAATTGAAAAAAGTGAAATTCAATGAAAGTAAAATTAAAATACTTAATTTTGTGAATTTTAGAAAACAATTTAAAAATAGTATTACTTTTTATTTTGGAGGATTTCATTAATATTTTAATCTTTATTAGGATTTTTCTTCATATGTGAGCTGCTGACAACTACCAGATTACTTGGTCCTGTCCAATTGTATCATGTTCTTACATTATCATAGCACTAAGCAACAGAAAAGTCATTGTGTTAATTGCTTTTTTGTATGTTTCATAATAGTTACTCAGAAATTTATATTTACAATTTTAAAATGAGATCATTGCCTCACTGGTTGTAGAAATAACTATCTCTTTTCCTAATATTTAAATTATTGTAAGAATTATTGTCTTACATGTTCATTATTCCTTCTTGAGTAACACAAAACTCTGTGACTTTGGTGGGAATTGAGCCCAGTTGTCAGACCTCATTCATTGCCAGCTCTGTGTAGCAGCCGTACATGCTCCTTTGTGAAAAAGGAACAAGGTGCTTGTATAGACCTCTCACAATGAGATGGAAATGCTGTCTAAATGTACCTGATTTTGAACCCCGAAAAGATAACTTTCTGTAAGTATTGTTGTTTAAAATAATGATGTCAACTCATACATTGATTACTTGCTTTGTGACCAGTGTAGGGAGCATAGCTTCCGGTTGTTTTCAGTTCTGAGGCCTGCTACATGCGTCCAGGACCAGTGCCATAGGGTGCTCTGCCTGTAGCTGGTTTGTAAGAATCTGGATCAGATTAAATAGGGGCAGAAACAAGAGTCTGGCACTTTCTGGTTAACACATCATAATTGCGCGATTTTTTCAGGTGGCCTTCTGGTGGCATCTGCTCATTTTGGTGCATATGTGTGTGGGACAGACATAGACTACAACACAGTCCATGGCTTGGGTGAGTAGTGGGCCTGGGCAGTGCTAAAGCCTTTGCTCCTGTACCAAATGAGCCTTTAAAATAATGAAGTAGTTTTATTATGGCATTATACACCTATTTTTCATGTTCTCATTTCTCACTGAGTTGTGATGTTATATAGTTTTTCTTATTTTTACAATAAGACTTCACTGGGTATCTGCTTTTTATGAAGTAATCCAGTGTGCAAAGTGCTCTCCTGGGGAAACACAGTGATGAATAAGAAAAAACCCTCCCTTAAGAGGTTTTGTGGTCTTAGTTAGAGAGATTTTTTAAAAATAGGCAAACCGTAAGGTCGTGAACTTTAGGATGGGAAGAGAAGAAGTGGGAGAGCGGGACTATCTGTTCTGTGATTAGCATGTCCATGCTAATAAAACATGGCTTCTATTCAAAGATCACTTGCCTTTGAGGGAATTTTGGAAAATAGTTTAAAATATGGAAGCTTCGCTGATCATATGTTACTCAGTGGAATTAAACTGAAAAAGTATTTCCTCACAGCTCAATAGTATTAAAAATGTCAGATTTCATTGATGATTTTGAAAACCTTTGTATATATCTAGTTACACTACTGTAAGTACAATCAACCTTTAAAATACTATTTTCCTTTTTCTTACTCAGTGTAAGTTATATAGGTGATAATTTATTATATTTTCTTTTCTTTTGCTAAAGCAATGGGATATATTGTACTTGGTGACCTGTCTTTTTTCCTATCTTGGCTATAGGAATTTAGTGATACTTGTCATAAGGAAAAGGAGGTATATTTTATCAAGTTCACCTAAATAGGCTAACCAGAAAAAGGTACTTTGTGTGCAATATGTTAGAGTAGACAAAGTACTAAGAAGAATTACTCTGGTTTGCTTTTAGTAGAAGTGGTATGTTTGCTTTAAGGAAATTGTCATATATAAGTTATTTGAATTTTTATTTATGGAAGTTGTGTTTAAAAGTTACATTATGAACTTTCACTACACTTGGGTAGAATTCTGATGGATGTAGAGTTTCCTCAGAGCTTATTCAAGATGTTGTTGGATATGCCCTCTGTTCCTGTGCTTCTGATCTCTTACTGAACTCAACTATTCTCAAGTTTTTTGTATTTTTAAAAATACAAAACCTTTTCTGTCAATCTATAGGGCCCTTCTCGCTACCATTTAGTTTCCCCCCTTTGCCAAAGTACTTCTTGGAAAACTAGTATTCACTTGCCATCCCCTCTTCTTCATCTCTCACTCTCTGGCGCCCATTATCTGCCAGCTTTCACGCCCACTGAAAACTCTAAGGCCACAGACGCACAGCATTTGGCAGTGTTGCCCTTCGTAAAGCCTCCCTTGGTTTCCAAGACAGTGGGCTCATCAGGTCGTACTTTATTTCTTTGTTTCTTCTTAAGGCCCTGCAGTTTTCTTTGTCCTGTGTTTACGTCTTGCTTTTCTCCAGGCATCTCTCTGCCCCCTTCTCTTACTGCTACATGTTGTGCAGAGTCATGTATTTCTTCTTTCAATTTTTAAGTTTTGTTTTAATTGTGAAGTAGATAATAATACAGAAGAGTGTATAAAAATCGAAGAATTATAAAACAAACATTTACGTAACTGCCACCTAGGTTAATAATGTCATTCATCCGAATGGGTTTAACTTACGTTTATGTACTGGTGTCTGCTACGTGCATCTGTTCTGACCTCCAGCTACCTGCTGAATATCTCTGAATGTTTTGTGGGTACCTCACAAGCAAGAGTATCTCATTCATTTGATGTATCTCAAATGAATCTCATCTTTTTTCCTAAGCTCGTTTTTACCTCTTGGTTTCTCTCATCCTCATTCATGGTATTATCATCCACTTGTGTCTCCTAAACTAGAACTTTTGAACTTCTTTGTTCAGCCCCTCCTGTAACTTTTTGTCTGTAATGTCTCCATTTGGTTTCCTCTCCTCATGGTCCCAGCTCCACCATTGCCCACATTAGCTTTCTTAATTTCGGCTTCATTTGTTGGATTTGTCACTGTTTTCACATGGGACTCTTTGCTGCTGGGGAAAAGGGACCATGTTCTGTTCAACTTTGTATCTTACTACTATATGCTTTGAAACCAGTAAGTATCAAGTGAGTGTTTTAAGTCAGCTTTTCTTGTAAAGTGATAGAAAATATCAGATACCAGTACATTTCACTGTTTAAAAAGTATTTTTATAAGTTGAAATAAAAATAACTATTTGTTTGTAGAAATAATATTAAGATTTTAAGCAAAAGCAAGTTTGCCCTGGCTTAGCGGGTAGCTCAGTTGGTAGCATTGTCCCAATACACCAAGGTTATGGGTTCAATCCCTGGTCAGGGCATATATAATAAGCAACCAATAAATGCATCAGTAAGTGGGACAAATTGATATCCGTCTCTCTCCTCCTCACTCCCCACCTCTTCCCGTCTCTTCCTTTCCTCCTCTACCCCTCTCTCCCTCTTTCCTTTCCTCTCTCTAAAACCAGTGAGGAAAAAAAATGAAGTGAAAGCAAGTTTTATTGAATATTTGAGTAAATGTAGGTTTAAGATAAGTTAAACATTACTTCTAGCTAAATGACAAGAAATAAGAATGCCTGTTTGATTTAGTATTTCCTATCTTCCTCTTTCTTCCCTTCAGGAAAGGCTAGTAGGAAAAACCAGAAATGGAGAGGACCAGATGAAAACATTAGGGCCAATCTTCGTCAGTACGGTTTAGAGAAGCATTACCTTGATGTCCTGGTTTCAGATGCATCTAAACCTTCCTGGAGGAAGGGCACATATTTTGATGCAATCATCACTGATCGTAAGTTTGTTTTTATACAAAAGTAGGAGTAAATTAGTTTCCTAAAGTCATTCATATTTAAAACACAAAATTTATCAACACACACACAAAATGCCAGATATCATTCCCCCACCCTTGATTTCTTCACACAGTGAAAAATGTATGAATATAGGGTAGGATAGCAATTTAATTAAGTAGTTGAGAGTTTCCTGTTTAGTTTTCTTAAACTATACATATTAACTTGTCATTCCTTTATCTCTTCAGCTTACTTTTTGAAGCATATATTTGTTTTTATGTTTGTTTTCTATTTGGCTGTAATTGGTTATTAGTATACACACTGGAACCAAAATTTCACTTGCAATTAGGGTATCAGATTTCGAAGAAGAGTGTTTCAGATATCACACGTATTTTCCATGTGTAAGCTCTTATTTTTTTTGTAGTTCTTCTTTTCACTGGCATCTGCTTCTCAGAGTAACAAGAAATTTGGGATTCTGTGAACCAACCACTATGCTTGCGAACACACTGAGCTTCAGGAATGTGCCTGGGACCTGTTTTCCCATGCTTCATGGGTTCTTGGGCTCTTCAGGCATCCTTTATAGGAACAGACATGCCTTTTCTAAAGTATTTGGCAGGAAATCTGTTAGTAGGGGGCAAGTGTATTTATCCATTCATCTCAGCTCACTTTAATTCTTTGGTAACTTAGATCATTTCAAATCTAACAAAAGAAAAATTATCAAGGCATTATGATGTCTCTGTGAATATACTTTATAACAACTGGATGACTTTTTAATTAACAATCTATTATTTGCTCTCATCCTGTATATTTACCTAAAATACAATTTTTTCTCTGGTCAACTGAGAGTAAATTGTATACTTCATGGCCCTTTGCCCCTATACTTCAGTGTGCATTTCCTAAGAATAGAGTAGTCTCTTAGATAGCCAAAGTACACATACTGATTTCAGTAAATCAGTACAGCGTTGTCATCCAGTTTTGTCAGTTAACCCAATAATATCATTTATAACGTTATTTCCCCTCTAGTGTCAGGTGTTGCAGTTAGTAATCACGTCTTGTAGGCACCCTTTAATTTGTAACACTTGACATTTTTGACGAGCACACTGGCCTGTCTGCCTGCTTTCACAAAACTTTGCAATAAAGTCTTCCTCACATTACACATTCTCAGCTGGACAGTTGCATGGGTGAAGTGTGTCCTTCCCAGGATTTCACAACTGGAGGGACACGGTGTCCATCTGGCCCTCACTGGGGATTAGGTGACTTTTGACTGACTGTGTTACCTGTCTTTTCTGCCTAGCTCCATATGGTATCAGAGAATCTACAAGAAGAACAGGTTCACAGAAGGAAATACCAAAGGGGATAGAAAAATGGTAAGTGAAAGTTCAATGTGATATGTTAGTACTTTAAGAAGAAGAAGCACATTGCTTCTTCTTTTTCATTAACTCAGTTTAACAGCCTTAAAGTTTTTCACTGATTTTGAAATTTTGTTTTCTTTGTCTAGCCCAGAAAGCCATGTTCCTGTTTCCTTGAGTTACCATCTGAGTGATATGTTTTTTGACCTGTTAAACTTCGCAGCTGAGACCCTCGTATTAGGTGGAAGACTAGTCTATTGGTTACCAGTGTACACACCAGAGTATGTAATATGAAATAATTTTATTTTCAGTTTCATTTTTCTATTGTGTTTGTATGTCTAGTATATATTTTGTTTTATCTAATTGCAGTCAGGATAAATGTCTTTGTGTTTAACGTATATGGTAGTATTTATTTACCTACATATGTGCATAAAACAAGCCCCTTTCTCTTATTGATTGAATTACTTTGACCTTTTTATTTTATGTCAGGGTTTCGTAAACTATGGCCTGTGGGGCAGGTACAATCCTCAGCATGTATTTGTAAGGTTCTTGAGCTAAGATCGGCTTTATGTATTTTTAAAGGGTTAAAAAAATATGTGACAGAAATGTACGTGGCCCACAAAGGCCAAAATATTTACTCTCTGGCCTTTGAGAGAAAAAGTTTGCCCATCTCTGTTGTGTGCCACACTTACCTGCCTAAGTGCCTGATACAGCTGTTCCGTGGCTGTTTTTCCAGGTCACAGATAGGTGATTTTCAACAACTTAGCTGAGCGATTCACGTATCTACTACTAGCCACCTTTAATATATCTTGGCTATTATGATCACCTTGAATGCAATAAATCTTTTTAAAAAGCTAACATCAAAATAAAAGCTCTGCATGTATTTAAGGCCCTGAGTATATTCAACATTATTAGTTTGGGTTTTTTATTCAGTCATTATTATTTATAAATGGAGCTGTGTATTGTACATCAACAATGAAAGATAAGATGTCTTGAACAAGAAAAGATCTTTATTTAAAATATATTTTATTGATTATGCTATTACAGTTGTCTCAGTTTCCCCCCTTTGCCTCCTTCCTGCAGGTACACCCATTCCCTCCAGCAATGACCCCCACCCCTAGCCCTACCCCAGTACATGTCCATGGTCATGCATATAATTTCTTTGGCTTCTCCATTTCCTATACCATTTTTAACATACCCCTGTCTATTTCGTACCTACCAGTTATGCTTCTTATTCCCTGTACCTTTTCCCCCATTTTCCTCCTTCCCCCTCCCCGCTGATAACCCCCCCCCCCAAATGATCTCCATATCTGTGATTCTGTTCTTGTTCTGGTTTTTTGCTTAGTTTTTGGGTTTTTTTTTTGGATTCAGTTGTTGATAGTTGTGAATTTGTTGCCATTTTAACGGTCATAGTTTTGATCTTAAACAAGTCCCTTAACATTTCATGTAATAATGGTTTGGTGATGATGAAGTCCTTTAGCTTTTCCATGTCTGGGAAGCACTTTATCTGCCCTTCCATTGTAAATGGTAGCTTCGCTAGATAGAGAAATCTAGGTTGTAGGTCCTTGCTTTTCATCATTTTAAATACTTCTTGCCAGTCCCTTCTAGCCTGCCAGATTTCCTTTGAGAAATCAGCTGACAGTCTTATGGTAACTCCTTTATAGGTATCTCTCTTCTTTTCTCTTGCTGCTTTTAGGATTCTCTCTTTATCTTTAACCTTCGGTATTTTAATTAAGATGTGTCTTGGTGTGGTCCTCTTTGGGTCCAGCTTGTTTAGGACTCTCTGTGCTTCCTGGACTTTCTGGAAGTCTATTTCCTTTACCAAATTAGGGAAGTTTTCCTTCATTATTTTTGCAGATAGATTTCCAATTTCTTGTTTTTCTTCTTTTCTTTCTGGCATCCCTATGATTCAGATGTTGGTATGTTTAGAGAAATCCTAGAGGGTCCTTATACCCTTGTTTTTTGAATTGTTTTTTCTTCTGGCCATTCTGGTTGAAAGCTTACTTCTTTCTGTTCCAAATCATTGATGTGAATCCTGGCTTCATCACCTCCACATTTTTCTTTATTTCACTTAGTATAACCTTAATTTCTTCCTTTATGTTGTTGCTATACTCAGTGAGTTCTCTGAGCATCCTGATCACCAGTTTTTTGAACTGTGCATCTGACAGGTTGGTTATCTTGATTTCGTTTAGTTCTTTTGTGGGGGGTTTTGTTTTGTTACTTCATTTGGGCCATAATTCTTTGTCTCCTCAATATGGCAGCCTTCTTATGTTTGTTTCTGTGTAATAGGTAGAGCTGCTTTGACTCCCTGTCTTAGTAGTGTGACCTATTACAGAAAAGACACCTGTGAATTGTGTGGGGCACAGTGTTAGGTAGTTGCCAGGGCAGGGCAACCCACTTCACTGCTTTGTGGCTCTGTGTGTGGGAGGAGGGCTTGGCAAGGGGATAGTGCCACTGCCTAGCCTCGAGAGGTTTGCCAGGCATATGCCCTGTGCACCTGGTACCCTTCCAGCTGTTGCCCTGGTGCTGAATCCCAGAGAGGGTGGGTCTGTGTACTTTTTAAGTTCATCTGGGCCCTTTAAGTCAAGTCTCCTGAAAACCCAGCAGTTTCTTCCACCTCTTCAATCTCCATTGATTTTTATAGCCAGATGTTATGGGGATTTATCTTCTTGGCGCTGGAACCGTTGGCTATGTGGTCTGGCCTGGGATTGCTTACTTCCAAGGTATCCCTCCCGATTGTTATCCACCACATATGGATGTGGGTACTGCCCCTTCTGCTGCAGCTGTCTCTCTGTGCCGCGCTGCGTCTGCACGCATCTCCGCCTGTCTCCGCGTCTCTCCACCTCCTACCCTTTTGGATGAACGTGGCTTCTTTAAATCCTTGGTTGTTGGACTTCCATGCAGCTTGATTTTCTCATGGATTTGGGTGTTATTTGTTTTGAGGTCTAGTTGTAATTGTTTCTGCGGTTGCACGAAGAGGCAAAGTGTGTTTGTGTACACCTCCATTCTTGACTGTAAGTCAGGAACAGATCTTTAGATTGGCAAGATAGTAGCTCAAAATTGGGCCATTTCTTTGATCTGCCATAGAAATCTTTTTTAAAAAATTATTTTAAACAAGTAACCTTGCTTCTGGAATTCAGCTTGTCTAAGGCAAAAACCAGTTTTGCATAGAAATAAACAAATGTGCTCTTCCCTGAAAATATTAATAAAACTACATCTGTCACTTTACCTACCAGACACATGGGATCTGGCAGATGTTGAATTATGTGAACATAGCACTGGGAAGAAAGAAACCAGTAAGCTAGCTGTTTTTTAACTTTAGAGGTCATTTCACTCCTTGGAATTAATTTTCCTTATTTCTAAAATGAAGAGTTAAATGAAATTAACACTGATAACAAAATATAAGCCCAGTGTTAAGGATTCTTGGCATGCATGTGTAGTCTTACCAGCTGATAAACAAATACTGACCAAAAGTAGGCCAGGCCTTTGTAACTTCCAATACAGTGCTTATAAAACAAACAACAAAAAACAGCACAGCTTCCAAGTGCCATTATGAAAAGACAGACAGGTTTAATACTGTTTTGACATGCTTTTTGTGTAATTATGTACAACGAATGTAAGAAAAATAAGAATTACATGTTATAATCAAGTTCATGTACTATTTCTTAAACCCAGGATATTTCAAAAAGTATAAGGCATAGTAAAAACAAAATACCTAAAAACTACCTAAAAGCTTAGTGCGGGGGGCCCTGTCCTGGGCGCCAGATGTGGGGGGGCTCCGCCCGCAGAGCCCCATCCCTCCGTCACGGATGAAAGTAAAAACTACCAAGACATCTTGTGCTTGGGGAGGAAAGGGGTCAAACTCTCAGAGGAGAATGACCCAGAGCCCCATCCTCACTAGGCTTTTATTGGGCTCCAATACACCGGAATACAAGTTTAACATGTCAAAGAAATCTGAGGGCTTAATCCGAGCCAGTGTTTCTCAGGAAGGGGGGTTGCCAGACTTTGGGAGACATGCTCATTTCCTCCTGGGACACTTGTCACCTCAGGAAGAGCACTCTTAGCAAAGCAGGTTTCACAGGACTTTAGGAATTCTTTCTTATGCCAATCACCCAAGGAGCCGTTCTGGCCAGGACAGGGCTGCACCACTCACCCCCACAGTTTCAGGCTTTAAGGCAATTAGGAAGCGGGAGACATCTCCCAGATGGAAATGAGGACTCGAGCTATGTCAGAATAGCCGGGGGGCGAGGGTCCATCACATCCTCTTTGCTGCAACCCCCCGAGTCCTTCCATGAGGCCTCCCAAGTGGTCGCGTCTGGCTTAGGTTGCCCCTCCCATGAGGAGTCTTACCCGTCATTGACTGCCAACCAAGCTATGGGGCCAGAGATGGGTAAGGCAGAAGCAGTGCTCCTGCCAGGGAGATAAGCTTTGTCTCCTTCGTAGGTCACATCCTTGTGACAGAACAGACCCAGATGAAGTGGGTCCCTTGGGCTCTTACACAGCCCACCATGGGGTGAGGGTTACAACTCCTGAAACCAGGCTGAACGGTCCGCAACAGCTTAGTTATTTGTGAAGAATTGGAGTTCATGATTGAAAAGTTTGTTTAAAGTGCAGTGAAGAAACTGCCACTTAACAAACTTCTGTTTTTTTCCCTTTAGTCTAGATTTCCCCCACTCTATGTGTCAGACTTTTTTTTGCCCAAGTTAGGATACTCTGTACACTTTATATCTTTTCTCCCTTGTTCATTCTGTCCCCATTGGCTTGGTTTACCCTTCTTACTCAACTGGTAAATTCTAGTCATCTTCCAAGGCCTGACTTAATTGTCACCACCTTGTGACATTTTCCTAACCCTTCTCAGTCCTTTATCTGTGCCCTCACAGTGCATTCTCATCACTCATAGAGGTTTGCACCATAAAATCACTGACTATTGTTATTTGTGGGTTGTTCGTTCATAGTTTCAACTACTAGAAAATGACCCTGAAGATCTGTGTAACAGTCATTTGGACAGGGTGTAAGTTCAACTCCTGGGTTTGGTGTTACAGGAGTTGTGGAGTTAACTGAGTGTAGCCATTTGCCCAGGTTCCATGTATCTGTATAGTATTGTTTTCTATTGTCACTGCACACAGATAAGGGTCTTGAAGTGATTAGAAACTGCTCCGTTGTGAAAGATGCCCTTTAATAGAGATCTAGTTGGTAGTTCTCGTGCCTAAAATGCTGAAAAGGTGAAGAAGCCTAATAAAGTGCCTCAAAGTGGAAGTTGGGGATCAGATTTAATTGTAATAAAATGAATTTTGTGGCTCAGAACAGTGAACAGAACATGTTTTTCATCTCTCATCTAGGAGACAGAAAAAAGTGATTCCTTAAACTGTTTTCAGTAAGTGCTTCAGTCAACACAAGATCTGTTTCTCAAATGGGAGGTGAAACTGGAGTAATGTTATAAAATAGCCTGAGGCTTGAAGATTCACAGGAAAATTCATGACTTTCAAAACTGATTCATGGAAAAGATACAGGCCTATATACATAGGGGTTTCTTTTTGGCTTTTATTAAAAAATTAAAATATAATGTATATGCCATGCAAGTCACTCTTTTAAAGTGTACAAGTCCGTGGTTTTTAGTATATCCATAAAGTTATGCAGCCATGCCATTATCTAATTCCAGAACATTTTTGTTAGCTCAAAAAGAAACATTGTACACGTGAGGAATATCTATCACTTCTGTCCCTGGCAACTACTTACCTGTCTCCATGGATTTGCCTATGCTGGCTGATTTGGATTTTAAATAGATGCTTGCATTTTAGAGGACAGCAATAAAAATGGAATTAAGATAGGGTAGTGTACTATCATAATAGTCCAAGCATAGTACAGATTTATTGCTTCTATTTAATAGTTGCACACAGTTCATTACTATGAAGTATATTGGTAAATATATAGTAAAGGATTTTTGAACTACTTTTTTAGTGTGGTATTTTGGAAGTATACTGTTACATTGATCGGTTCATTAATATAATAGAGAAGTAGTTAAAAACAAATCATTACTGATAATGATGACCCAAATGATGTTGCTTCCTGCTTAAACTTTAAGATCAAGTTAGAATGAGAATCTAAAACATGTACATATTTTTTTCTGCTCTTAAGCCAAAAATTAGTGACTTCTGCTAAACTTTAAGATCAAGTTAGAATGAGAATCTAAAACATGTACATATTTTTTTCTGCTCTTAAGCTAAAAATTAGTGGCAGTTTACCAATATTTATGTCATAAATATTAATTAAAATTGTATTGGTTTTGTGCTTCTGGTTTGATTTTTAAATTTATTTTTGGTTTTATAGGTATATAAGGGGTAAAACATAAGGAATTTACCTCTAATTTATGTTTCTATATATTTAAGTAATGTTAAAGTAATAGTAAAAATACTTTGTAAACTCCGCCAGGAAGTAAACTCTATTTTCCTCTTCACAAAGGGTACATACATTACTAAGTTTGACAAACAGGTTCGGGCATGTGTAAACCCTGCTGTTTGGAAGCGTACAGCTGAGGCACTATCTTCTCTCTTACCACTTTTTATTTTAATCTGCCAACCATGATGTGGAATGTATTCCTTCACATCATAAATGCTGTGTATGAGATGTCAAATTTGATTTTAACTAATTTTATAGAAGTACAACCTTCCTGGCAATGTAGTGAACATTAGAGAATTAGTAGATGAGGTGAAATCTGAAATGCTCATGGCTTGTTGGAAAGCCCTAAGGAAGGAGGCAGAGAATGACTTCAAGAGAATTCCTTCCACTGATAGTAAAGTGAAGTGCATGATGAATGTTGCTTGCCGAGTGGGTGATGAAGGTTTTGAGCATGTGGTTGAGGTAATGGGGAGAGCTCCTTGAAGGTCAGAGAGATCTAGAGAAGTCAGTAAAAGACTTCTGGTGGGGAAGACACTGTTGATGCATTGTAGAACAGGCTAGATAAGATGGATGTCCTTTATATGAAGTGCTAATCAGCCTCTTTCCCATTTTGGATCGGAGCTCTAAAATTCCCCATGTAATACATGTTTCCAGAGAGTATCCAGAAAGATAAACGGATTTGCAAAGGGAAAATAAAAACTGGCAATCACTGTGTTGTTTAATGGTACTCATACCTCATGAACCCCTTCCCCCATTGTTCTTCTGCATCCTGCTCTGTAGTTGTTTTCACCACGTCTATCACCTGTTTTTTCTGCCAAGATTAATGCCAACAACCTACCAGATGTCAGGTTCTGAACTCCTGCAGCCTGACTGTCCTGCTTTCTAGGTGTGGTCATCTCCATTCACGAGGTGCCTGTGCTGCGCAGCTGTTCCTGCTGCTCGTTATCGTGACTTCACTTGGATTTCATGGTTCTGGGGACCAGAGAACTGACATCATCTGTTTCCTTTAGTGGTAGTCTATTGAATAATCTTATAAGTAACTTTAGTCCTGTGTTTTGACAAAGTTAATGGAGATCTCAAGATGCAGGGGCAAAATTTTATAGAGGAAAGGACATGCTGTAATAGACTTTGGGAAATTATAAATCTCCTGATGAATCAGTCGCTCATGAATGTCAAGTTGTTGTAGGATGTTTTAGGTGCTCTTGTGGGATCTTTAGGGTGGAATTATTGTTGTCCTGTATTTTTGTAGTTTACATTCTTGGCATTCTTCAATGAAACATGCTTGTATTCTCATTCCTATTCCACAGGCAAAACAAACTCCTCTTTTTGAGATGTGGTAATATTAAAATACTTTGCCTTTTAAAAATCCAGATTGTTTATGTATTATGTAAACAGCATATATAAAATAAAATGGTACAGCATGTAGTGGGAGGAGGTCTCATACCACACTGGATACCCCATGACATCCTGTGTGGGGTGCACATGCGAGAGTTCCTAGCAGTCGCTGTTCTTTCTTCAGATACACTGAGGAGATGGTGCCCTGGCATCCTTGCCTGAAGCTTATTAGCAACTGTGAACAGAAGCTTTCCAGTCACACATCAAGGCGCTTGATAACAATGGAAAAGGTGAAGAAATTTGAGGTAAATTATTGTAGTACTTTTGGGATAAATTCTGGAAGGATCAGAAGTCTATTTTTTTTTTAGTTTTCCTCTAACAGAATTTTGAATTTAAAAATTCTGATTTAAAAAAATTGATGAAGTCAGGAAAAAACAGAAGAGGAAGGGGTTTGTGGCATTTGGTGGGGTGAGAGGGTGGAAGTAGGATATGGAAGTTGAATGGAAGAGTAGAATTAAAGTGACCCTACCTTCTCAGACTTTATTTGACATTCTTCTTGCTAACTCAGTTATAAAACAGAGCACTCTTAAATTAAGTATCTATCATTTAATTAGCGATCTTCTAGTTTTTTACTATTTTTCTCCAGAAGCATAACCTATTTGATTGCAGACTGTTTGGAAGGGAAAACATCACTTTGCATAGGGGAGACAGTAATTACCCGCGTCAGTCAGGGCACAACACAGCCTTTTTTCTTCTTCTTTCCCTTCTTTCCCCTGGCCCCTTCCCTCCCACACACTTAAACTTGACAAGGAAGCACAAAGTACCTGCAGTATTTCATGTCTAGATCAGAACAGAATTGATATGAATAACTCCTCATAATGGAACTTAATTCTATTGTGCACAGAATGCTCTCTGGACTGTACTTAACCTGGATTGACGAACCAAAGCCCTCCCAATTCACTAGGAACTTAGGCAAGCCCCATCTTTGCTTTGGGTCTATAGGGTTAGCAGAAAAGAACAAAAAGTTACTGCCTTGGAATTTAGTGATGTGAGCATCTTTTCTTGTATCTTCTTTGGAAAAATGTCTGTTTAGATCCTCTGCTCATTTTTTAATCAGATTTTTTTTTTTTTTTTTTTTTTGCTATTGAGTTGTATGCATTCTGTATATATTTTGGATATTAACCCCGCATCTCATCTATGGTTTGCAAATATTTTCTCCCATGAAGTACACTGTCTTTTCATTTTGTTGATGATTTCCTTTGCTGTGCAGAAACTTTTTAGTTTGATGTAGTCCCCTTTGTTTATTTTTGCTTTTGTTCCCTTTGCGTTTGGAGTCAGGTCCAAAAAAGTCATTGCCAAGACCTATGTCATGGAGTATATGGCCTGGCCTGTGTTCTCTTCTAGGAGTTTTATGGCTTCAGGTCTTACAGTTAAGTCTCTAATCCATTTTGAGTTAATTTTTGTGTATGCTATAGGACAGTGGTCTAGTTTCATTCTTTTCATGTGGCTGTCCAGCTTTCCTAATGTCCTTGATTGAAGAGACTTTCCTTTCCCATTGTATATTCTTAGCCCCTTTGTCATAAAGTTGACCATGTTTGCATGGGTTTATTTTTGGGCTCTCTGTTCTGTTCACCTGATCTGTGTACCTGTTTTTATGCCAATACTATACTGTTTTGATTACTCTGGCTGCGTAATCAATCTAGTTTGAAATCAAGACGTGTGATACCTCCAGCTTTGTTCCTCTTTGTCAAAATTGTTTCTGCAATTTGGGTTTTTTTGTGGTTACATATACATTTTTAAGATTGTATGTTCTATTTCTGTGAAAAGTGCCTTTGGAATTTTGAAAGGATTGCACTGAATTTGTAATATGGACATTTTAACAATATTAATTCTTTCAGTCCACAAGCATGGGATATCTTTTTATTATCTGTGTCTTCAGTTTCTTTCATAAGTGTCTTATAGTTTTCAGTGTAGAGGTATTTCACATTCTTGGTTAAATTTCTTCTTACATATTTTTGATGCAGTTGTAAATGGGATTGTTCTTTATTTTCTCTTTCTGATGGTTCATTATTGGTGTATTGAAATACAGTTGATATTTGTATATTGATTTTTTTATCCTGCAACTTCACTGAATTTTTTTTATTAGTCCTACCAGTTTTCTGATGGAGTCTTTAAGGTTTTCTATGTATAATAACATGTCACCTGCAAATAGTGACAGTTTTCCTTCTTACCAGTTTGAGTGCCTTTTTCTTCTTGTTCTTGGCAAATTGCCCTGGCTAGAACTTTTCTTTGTTCTTGCCTAATTGCCCTGGCAAGGGTGGGCATTCTTGTCTTATTCCTGATCAAAGAGGAAAAGCTGTCAGCTATTTACCACTGAGTGTGATGTTAACTCTGTGCTTGACATGTATGTCTTCTATTATGTTGAAGCCCCTCTATACCTACTTTCTTGAGAGTTTTTATTTTAAATAGTTGTTCCATTTTGTCCAATGCTTTTTCTGCATCTATTAAGATCATCATGTCATATTTATTTTTCAGTTTGTTAATGTGTTGTAGCACATTGATTGATTTGTGGATGTTGAACTATCCTTGTATCTCTGGAGTAAATCCCACCTGATCATTGTGTATGATCCTTTTAATGTATTGTTGAATTTGGTTTGTTAATATTTTGCAGAGGATTTTTACATCTATGTTCATCAGAGATACTGGCCTATAAATTTTTTTCTTGTGGTGTCCTTGTCTAGTTTTGGAATCAGGGTAATGCTGCTCTCATAAAATGAGTTTGAAAGTGTTCCCTCCTTCTCTAATTTTTGGAAGAATTTGAGTTTAATTCTTTGACTGTTTGGTAGAATTCACCAGTGAAGCCATGTGGTCTTGGACTTTTGTTTGTTGGGAAGTTTTTGATTACCGATTTAACCTCCTTACTAGCAATCTGTCTATCCATATTTTTTTTTCACGATTCAGCCTTAGAAGGTTGTATGTTTCTAGGTTGTCCAATATGTTGGTGTATAATTTGTTCATAGTAGTCTCTTAGGATCCTTTGTATTTCTGTGGTATCGGTTATAATGTCTTTTTTTATTTTCTGATTTTATTTATTTATTTGCTATTTTAATTGCAAAATTGTAGACAATTTCACATTTGCTTTCCCATGAGTTTAATTTGTTTAAGAAAGTCTAGTATTTTTTTCCAGATTTATACTACTTTTCTAAGCAAATTGATTTGATACTCAGAAGAAGAAAAAGAGAATGATTTAAGGATGCTTCTGAGAATTTCTTTTCTATATGAAAATGATAAGGGCACTCACCTTAGATATTTTAAAACTCAAAGGCAGTATTCATTTTGGTTGCTTCTATCATTTTACTTTTGTCCTTTTAAAATTTATTTTAAAAAATGATAAAGCCTAATCTCAAGTAATTTTTGAAATAGTCTTTATAAGATCAAATGTATTTAGTGAGTTTTAACTAATATGGAGTTTACTCTGACTAAATATACTGTCTTGTTAATGTTTGTCATGTTTGTTTTTTAATTAATTCATGTTTGTTTTTTAATTAATTACTTCATTTCTACCTTCTGTTTGTGTGAGGAAAAGTGTATATAATTGCAGCAAGATCCCAGTCCTTTATAACACAAGTGATGACATGAAATTGTCAAACAGTTCTCATACGCGTCTAACAAATTATTCTTGGGCTCCTTCAGTGTTGTTGATTTTGGCAATGGAAGACTATTAATTTTAGATTTTTACACTTTTGTATACTGTATCTCTTCATATTTGATTTGTCACTTGTTAGGTTTAACTTCAGTATAATTTTTGGCCCACTTGATAGGTTGTTATAAAGTGTTCTCCCTGACCTCATTTTAAAATGTAAACATAAATGCAAAAACTGTCCAAAGAATATGGATGTTTCATAAAATTTTGTGTCTTTAGTTATTGGCTATAGTTTTTAGATTTATTGAACATTAGTGGTGAAGAAATTCTTGCCAACCATGTTAAAATTATGAGTATGCCTGATAAGAAAAGCTAGTTTTTTGGTCAGTGTTCTTTGTTTATGTAGCCTGAAACCAAGGGAATGATAAATAACACTTTAATAATATTTTATTGTTTACAGAGCTTTTAGATCCATTGACCTAATTATTTTGCACATTTTTGAGATTAGAAAGTAGCTGAGTTGAGACCAAAACTCCTCTGTGTACTTGAAATTCCATATTCTTTTTTCTACATCATGTCACCTCATTACCAAAATACATTGCTACCTTTAGAGTATACCAAGATTAAGAGGCAGTATTCTTGAGTGGCATATTGCTAGTTTATTTTAAAGATAGTCTTTCCTTATCACTCATGGGGTCATGGTAGAATGCGATTTGTTTTACTAGAACTCAATTTTCCTGTTGATGCAACATGTAGCTGGTGATGCTATATATATTGTTATGGTCACAGTGGTTACTCCTGTAAAGTGTTTTTCTCTTATGAAGTTCATAAGAGAAAAATGTTCCTCTTCCAGAGTTGCCTACAACAGATTAGAATGCAAGTGTAATTAGTTACACGTCTTTAGTGAAATTCACGTAAAACAGTACTTTCTGTACCTTTCCTGTCTGTGTACTTGGATGGACAAAAGAGTACCTGGAGTAGCCATGTTCAAGACTTCTTGAAGTGATTTTTTATAGGTTTGTGCCACTTTTATACTCGATAGTGGTTGTCTAAATATAAACATTTATTTAACATTGCCATTGTTTTAAATGGACCACCCCGTGCCCTGTTTGAGGACCAAAGTTTTGGCTAAGTTTTATTCTACATATTATAATATTGTGTAAATCAGTTGTCATTTTTTATAGCTAGCCAGAGTTGTTCCGATTATTTAAAATAAACAATACTGGAAGATCATAGTTGCAGACAATGAAAGTTAGTGTGATTTTTTATTTTGGACTGAGTAGAAGAGTCCAGTATTATGACGGTGATGAATGCTTCGTTAATCAGAATGGAAGGTGGCCAAACTGAGGGCTTGGACTAAAGGACTGGGAAATTTTGAAGCTATGGAGGGAGAAGGAACAATTAACATTATAAATGTTTTACATGAGGAAGGGAGAGAAGAGACACTGAGGTCACTTGTTTGAGACAATGACTTATTGATGACTTGAAGTGGAAAGAATTAGTCTTTGTGATAAGTAGTGTATATGTTAGAATGATGGTAAAGTGATATTGGTGATGATAAACTGGTGTTTTGCAGACGTAGTGCTTGTTCCTGATTCCATTATGCATTATCCTTTCTCAGAATTAGTGTCAGTAGTTGTTTTTTTCCTTTGGCAGCTGTTTGAATTAAAGGTGTTTCCTTCTAGTTGACTTTTCTTTCTGAAATGTTTTTGATTTTTGCTTGCCCATTCTGGGATGGTGGACATTTTCCTTATGATCAGAGCTGTGAAAGATTAGAGATTAGGTATGACGTATTTCTATCATAAAACATACCTGGTGGGAAATAAATACTACTTCATTCATCAGTAAGAGAAATGAGACAGGGTGATAATTGGATATGAGCTCAGTCTGGGACTTTGTACAATATTCATTACTGTCCAAGTGCGAAAGTGTGTGTGTGTGTGTGTGTGAGAGAGAGAGAGAGAGAGAGAGAGAGAGAGAGAGAGAGAGTGTATGAGAAAGAACTTCTAAAAACTATTTTGCAAAACAAATCAGAAAGAGGCTACTTGCATTATCTATAAAGTATAAACAGATGTTTGAGAAAGGCTTATAAAAGCAAATGGAATCCTGGTGATGCTGCGTATTACGTTGCATGGATTCAGTTTTAAGGATCATGTCATCTACTTCTGAATGACCTGCTTTTGCTGTTAAAGGTACTTTTCCTTGAATTTAAATCTTAGAGGGTTATTATTTTTACTTATTTTTTACTTCTGCAACTAAATGATTTTGCCAGCCAAACTGGGTTTTTTGTTATGTTAATGCTATTGTAAGAGTTTTGAGTCATTTTTTTTCTGGCAAACCAGGAAAAAGCAAAAGTCGTTCCCCTGCCAGCTCCAGGAACTAAATTATTTGAGATGTGTGGGTCCTGCTCTGGCTGGCTTGGTTAGAGTGTCGTCTTGATATGCCAAGGTTGCGTTGTGATCCCTGATCAGGACACACACATGAATAAAGAATGAGCTAATGAATGCATAAATAAGTGGAACAACAAACCGATGTTTTCTCCCTCTCCCTCTGTTTCCCCCTCTCTCCCCTTCTCTCTCTTTCTAAAATCAGTAAAAAGATACCTGGGTCCTACTTATGGTACTCTTTGGATATGACTCTTACTTGTAGGACAAAGCAGTTCACTGAAGGCAGAGTACCTGTTTTTTATGTTCAGCTCTAATGCTCATATTTAATATATTTTTGTATATTTAAATAGTCTTTACTATACTGATATTACAGAATCTTAGGCAGAGGTCAGTTGCAAAATATAAAGTATGATCTGGGTATCCAAGGTACGAATGGTTTAGAGAGATGGGAAGTTTATGTGTGGAGTTGGCATAATCCTCTGGAACTTACTTTATAATTATCATCTCAAAAAATTTCTACTTTGTGTATTTTTTTATATATTTTTATCATGTTACTTAATTTAGGATTATCTTTCTCATATTGTTCAAATGCAAACATGAACTTGTGTCTTCCTTCCACTCCATAACCCACCAAGAATTCAACCCTGAGATTTTAATTCTATTTCTTTGTCCATAATGTAAGTGTACAGTTTAATGAATAGTTACAAAGTGAACATCTGTGTAATGACCACCAAAGTCGAGATTACTGAGTGATACAGCACCCCAGAAGCACCTCCTTTCGTGGCTATTTCTGATCGAAAACACCTGTCCCAGCAGGTGTAACCACTAATCTGACTCTTGTGGCGATCACTTCCTGTTTTCCTTTGTGATATTTTCACTACCAGATTCATCCCTCAGCAGAGTAATGTTGCTCTTTATGTAAGTGTATTTTATTAATTTTTCTTTTAATGGATTGTGACAGTTTTAAAAAGTCATAAGGAGATAAATAGTCTCCAAATTAAAGTGAGGGAGTATGTATGTGCCTGTACATGTTTTGGCCTTACATCCTTTGCTGCTTAGTTAGGGTTAGTACAGTTCTTAATTTTAATTAAATATTAAATATAATAACTAATAAGTTGTCATTACACTTTCATCTGGTGTGTTGGCCCTGTATTGTTTTAGTAATTGAGGTTAAGTTTTGAATTTTATGAAATTACAGATTTTAGTGTAGAGAGTAGAAGGTATTCATAGTGCTGTGTCATCATGACAGCGTGAATATCCATGGTATTTTTTTACAGTTAGAAAGGAATGGTGTTGAATGCCAGATGTAGAAGTTTAATTGATAAAAGTCAACTCATTTTCAGAACTTGAGATATGAAGATTTTTATATAAAAATATTTTAGTAGACTTTAGATAATTTAATATCTTGCAGACTAATGAATTTTTTTAAAGGTACAGACTGTATGTCAGTACCTAACTTAGAGATGAAGATTTTTCAGCCTTACCTTGTTCCCATTAAGAACAGTACTAGAGGTTTCTCTTAATAGTATTAGATGCCAGACTTTTGACCTTCTTGTCCTTGGTTTGGAAATGGCCTAGTGCTGTTTATAGTTGTCTAACTTTAACACAAGTGGTTTCTATAGCTACTGTCCAGTACAGATGTAGAACAGTGGGGAGCTCTGATAAGGGGAGCAGGATTTTTAAACAAAAGCCGGACATGGGTAATTACCCTGGAGCTGAACTGAGGCCCGTTCTTTTCAGCACTGTCTTCTGTCTCCTTGCACTCTCTGCTGATTACAAGAAAGAAAATCCACCCACTGTTTTCCTCTTCCATCTCTCTGCCTTCTTCCTCTCACCTTACTTAAGAATGTATATCATAGCTTTAAAATTTCGTGAATCCAAAAGTTTCTTGACAAAATTGGATGAGCATTGCCAGTTTGGTGGCTTTCACTGTGGTGAGAGCATCATTGGTTTTCACTTATCATAGAATAAGTTTCTTAAGCCATTTGTATTCAAGTGTTTGCAGTGAAACTGCTATTTTGTATAAACTACTGTCACTTTGAGAATATAAATGACTTCATGTTAATACTAGTGAGGTAGGAGAAATCATTATCTCATTGTCAGGAACTGTCAGTACCAAACAGGACAACTTAAACCCGACCTGTAATTAAAATAAAAGCCGTTTGGTTTTCTTCTGAATGGTTTTCAACTTCATCCCCAAAGTGATACCTTTGTGGGGGAAATCTCTTGTTTCTAAACAGTAATTTTATAAACTGGTGATTGTTCTTAGGTATTTCCACTGACATTTGGGGGATACTGTGACCCTTGGCAGTAAAGGGACAGTGACAGAGCCTTTGGCTTCAGTCAGAATGTGGGAGGGGACTGGAGTGACAGATGCGGCCATCGAGTTGGGCCTCCAGTGTGTAGTAGAGGGCGGGGTGGGGCCAGGGAAGCTGAGGGAATTCATACCCAGTGACTCCTTTTTTCTCTCTGAAGAAGGATGTAAGATTTTGCCGGGAGTGAATAAATGGATATCAGTGTAAGGTCTTGAGGACAGGTGAAATTTTGAGAAACATGCTATGAGAAAAGAAAAAAAACTAAGTTTTTACATTTATGTATTTTTCATCTGTTTATGTTTTCTTCCCCTGATTCGATTACATGTTCCCTGCGGGAAAAACTGTGGCTTTCATCACTCAGAGTGTATTTTTGGAACTATTCGTGTGAGCTGTTGGGACTACATAGACTAGTAAGGCATAGACCTTACCTTAGAAAACTTGGACACTGGGAGAAATAGCCGCCCAACCCGCTTCAACGTGGTGTGCTTGATTCTGTGTGAGGTGCTGCTACATAAACACCAGGGAGCACTTTCCTGAGATGGTACTCCGGTCGAGAGAGGAGGCCCACATTTCGAACAAAGATGCAGGGACTGAGAGCGGTACGGCGCATTCAGGGAACTCCAGACCTTTAACACAAGTGCCATACTGTGTATTTGGGGGAGGAGTGGTTGGAGACAAAGTGGGAAACCAAAGGGATTCTTAGCGTTGAGGTCTTTACACACCAGAGTTCTAAGTTTATCTTTTCGGTGCTGGCAAGCCCGTGAGGGATGTAAGGAGAGCAGAAGAAGTTCTATGGAGGTCACCGATGCTTTAATGGGCAGGCAGGTGTGAGTTGTGGAAAGACAGCCTGTGACACCAGTGTTGGCTCCTGGTGTGGTCACGCAGAGATGGGAGGCTTAACTGAGGAAGGCAGGATTGGAGGCTGTAGAGGAGACGATAGAATGGGAGTGTGGGGGAGATAGACATGGCAGGAGCTGATGACCGATTGGATAACTGGGTGAGGGAGACAAGAGTAAAGCATGACGTTCAGAAGTCTGGATGGCAGTTTCGCATGTGGTTTTACCCATTTGCCCTCTGCTAGAAGGACACGGCGCAGTGCCGCTTTTCTGGGCTGCTGCAGCAGTCTGCCAGCCAGTCTACCGCCTTCTGCAGTTTAGCCTGTCGCTGTACTTCACACAGTAGCCAGAGTATCTTTGAGAATGTAAATAAATAATGAAACTCCTCTGCTTGACAGTCATCAGTGATTTTCTGTGGTATTTAGAATATTATTAGAAATCCTTCAGATAATCTTTAAAACTAATTCGATCTCCTCCTGGCCTGTCTCTCCAATTTCATTTTGTGCCACTTTCCCTTTTGTTTGTCTGCTTTCGGTTGGTTCCTGGAACGTGCTTTCCTCTTTCTAGTCTCCGCGTCTTCTCCATTGTGTTTCCTCTCTCATTGTGCTTCCCAGAATGTTTTCTTAGCCCGTCTTTCCATGAGTTTAATCCATTCTTTAGGTCTCAGATAGATGTCCCTTCCTTAGGGTAGACTTTTTTGTCCGTTTTCTTCACTCCGTCTAACTAGGTGTCTCCTTATATCCTTATGGTACCCCCTCTTCTCAGTGTTTTGAATCACAGTTGTAAGTGTGCGTTCGAGTATGTATCGTTTAATGTCTGTCTCCCACTAGTACCTTGGATCCGAGTGCACAGATCTTGACTGTTTTGCTCATCACTCAGTAAATATTTATTGATTATTTTGGATTTTCCCAGAATTAAAAAAAAAAAAATCAAATTTAACAGTATTTTAACTACCCATTTGAGGGAAGAGAAGGAACATATAATTATGGCTAGCTAAAAGTTTTCTGTTTGAAAATTTACTGGATTTT
This sequence comes from Glossophaga mutica, assembly GCA_039655065.1. Classification (NCBI taxonomy): domain Eukaryota; kingdom Metazoa; phylum Chordata; class Mammalia; order Chiroptera; family Phyllostomidae; genus Glossophaga; species Glossophaga mutica. Next base: position 183,314,016 of record CM077306.1, read on the forward strand.
ATTATCTTGACATCACTCTTTAAAAATTGTGTTACAAAAACCTTCTAATCACTTGGTATCTAAGCCTCTTTTCTCATGAAAAGCAAACTGAAAAAGCGGCTGAATGGCCATACTGTAGAAAATCGGAACATCTTTCCTCTGCTTGAGGAGGAGATGGTGACAAAGCATGGCAGATTTCGGGGAGAAGGCACTGATTACTAGAAGGATTGCCTTACCTAAGTGGAGTTCTCAGTGAGGTCCTTGATGACGCTACATTTGGGAGACACTCTCACATGCCTGTTTCTCATGGTGTGATCCAGACCGCCATTAGTTCCACTCAGAGTGTCCGTTTCAAATGTCACTACAGAACACAGTTTTGTTTCTTTCTCGAGAATTTGTTTCCCTTTAAGTTATCAAGTTATAACTGGTTAAAGTCTTGCCTTTTAATATCTTGGGGGTGGTGGTGGTGATTTATTTTGATGTAGAGTTAATTGTAAAAATAATTAAGGAGTAACTTGAATAAGGTCTAGTTTATGTACTTTTTTCTGGAGAATACTTTGCAATTCCAGGTTGGCCATAGATGGCAATTCACTTTAGAGTCACCAAGTTGAATATGTGTTTGTATGTTTCCACATCCTTCTCTTAAAAATGGGATGAATAAATAAATGCTCATGCCCCCTGAAGAAAAATAGCCATCCTGGTCATGTTGGTGCTCTGCGACTTTAGATGTTTATAATAAGTCAGGACTCAAATGGTGAGGGACCGAGAGCGCTCCTGACAGTCAGTGAGAGGTATGGTCAGCCCTGTTTTCAACTATCTTCACCCGCATCAGGAAATACTGTAAAGAAGGATTTAATCTGCTTCTGCCAGCAGAGGGCAGTGTCCACATACAAGTTCACTGCAATTGGAAAGGCTTCCTTTGGTTTCTTTGGCAAGTGTGTTAAAATTCCTCGAGTGGTTTATGTTTAGAATTAGCAGTACTGATAGGACAGGAAATTGGCTGGGTGGGACAGTGGTTAAAGGGATTCTGTCTAAAAGTTTTGATGTGAAATGTGCTACCATAATGTTGCTGTTCACTGAGGAATGTCCTCTAAATGTCAAACTCCATTTTGGAGGACTCACCAATCTACCATGTGGGACATTAACTCTTTAACCATTGTTTTGTTGTAATTTCTACTAAAAGAAGAGAGAGAGAGAGAGAAGTGTGATGGAGGAAGCATGAGTTTTGAAGTCTGATCTAGGCTACAATTCTGCCAGTGCTACTTCCTAGTTGGGTGACCTATGGCAGATTATTTAAACTCCTTCAGTCTCCCTCTTCTTATCTGCAAAATTTAGATGATAATCTGCTGTGAAAAGAGGCAGAAAGTTTATAATAGATTTATAGAAAATACCTGGTTGTAAATATTTATAAGTTACTTTCTTGAATCAGAACTTGTGTATTTCTTGCTATATTTACAATTGCTGCTTGTCTTACAAGATTAAGTGATAGGTCTGAAAACTGTGCATTTCCATTATGTAGCACAGAGTTCTCTACTCCTAATTAAGAAACTCTTAATTTCTTGTTATAAAAAAATGATAAACAATAGACTGTGCAATCAACAATCTAATATTTTATTAATATCTCTTTAATTGCTACAATGCTCCAAAATTTAGCCAGGAGTTACGAAATTTGAGAAAGGTGGTCTGTAATCTTTCAGTGCCAGAGTTTTCCTTCTTGGCATTTTCTAATTCTTCGTGTGTTCCTATTTTCTGTGAAGTGTTTCTTGCTTATTAAAAATTGGTAGAACTCAAGGTCTATGACACATAGATATACTTACTGGTAGACAGAATTGGAAGTGTCAGGAAAACCAGAAGCCAAATGCTGGGACCGGGACAAGTTCAAGTCACTGCAGGATGTCAGGGGCTGTGTTGCTTGAGGATGCTCTCGTCCTTTTAAGTGAGCACTTTGGCCTTCGCGATACTGATTTGGAAAAACATCTGCAGATAGTCTTGCTTGAGATGGCGCAGGGAATGCAAATAGAGAAGAGGCATGAAAAGGTGATGAAAAATATGTAGAGTTGATATCATCATTTCAAGTGTGAGCCCTAGTAAACTGAACTAAAGATAGGATGAAAGAAAAAGAGAAAAGAAGTTTGCCGTTTTCTTCAGCATTGAGATAACATAAATTCTGCATGTTGCAAAGTGTATTTCATGTAGACCAGGGTATATGTGAAATATGTGTTGCTCGTAGGCATGTGATATTGACATGTGTGGTATATATGTGATAATATGTGTTAGACCGTAGATATACTGAATGTTTCATGGGGAACATTTTATGAGCCGTGACTTTCCCACTTCGATGAAGATGATAGCCAGAGCCCTCGGAGTGTCTGGCTTCCCCCGAAGCAGGACTTCTGCTGTGCAGGAACAGAATGGCTCTGTCCAGATCCTGGGCTACATACACACGGGATTTGGAACTTTGGGTTTCTCTAGGAGTTTGTGTTGTAAATGTCTTATTTCACAGTCAGGGGCAGTCAGTCTTACAGGAGGAAGTGTTCCAGCATAGGACTGAAGTACATACCTCATGTGGATTTTTCTCTACTCCCAGAGAGATACAGAAAAGAGGGTTTCCCCCAGAGGTTGCATTTCTAAGGTCGCTATCCTTTCCAGCTTTCCCAGTAGTGTGTTTTTCTCTGCCACCGGATCCCTGTAGAACTCAACCCACAGTCTGTTAGGGGCTTATTTTGCTTTTACTTTATTCTGAGGAAATCTTGAGGTCTAAACTGTTCACAGAATGTCATATAGGTAGTACATGTTTTCTAGATAGCCATTAATTAGTATGTATCATTACGTTTGGGTTTTCCAGGCTGCTTCTGTTCATTTCATGTCCCTGACTCTGATCTTTATAATTCTCTGTTCTTTATCACTAGTTTGCCCTATTTATGTCCTTCTGGCCAAAGACAAGCTATTTTGTTAAGTTCTTTCTCTGGTCCAAGACGAAGTCCATTTCCCACTGTGTTGTGGCCTTTGTGTCCTGCTTCCACCAGTGAGCTGTGTAATTGGCAGCTTTGGCTTGCTAGGCGTACAAGCAGCTGAGCCTGAGTCAGTCCCCAGCCTGTCGTCAGCTGTCTTCCATGCCTCTGCCTTTTAAGCTTGCATCAGGGAGTCAGGCATCTCCATCCTGTCTCATCCTCCTTACCACTGCAGCTCCAGGACATTCCCTGAGGCAGTCCACACTGCATTTCCAGTGGAGGTGATTTTGCATGGCCTAGAGGAGTCACAGGGAGAAGAGGACAGAAGGCAAAGCTGGGGAGGACCTTATTGCCTGACAGGGTGCTGATGCCTCTTGTACAGGAGAGGAAAGGGAGAAGACATTCAGCACACTCATGGGCAATCGAATCTATGTCCCACACATTAAGAGAAAGCCTCAGAATTGGGAGAAGTTGAAACCCATTTGGATGTTAGCCAGAAATGCTGGCATATTAGATTTGCATTTAACAAGTAGAGTTTGGTCTCAGTAGGAAGAGTACACTACAGAGAGGGAACCACTGAAGACAGGGCAACTCACCATTTGGGTGAAAAACAGGAGAAATAGGGAAGGCTTAAACTACAATACTGGAGTTAGGGGAAAGAGGAGAAGTGGACTTGAGGTACTTAGGATACAGAATCTGAGAGTTTCAGACTGACTAGTACAAGAAGAAAAGGGGCAGGGATTTGACCCAGGATTCTGATTTTGAGAACCAGGTGCAGAGTGAGGGAGAGAGCTGTGAGAAGTCAGGTAGCAGGAGAGATGTCAGCATCTAAACTTAGCTTTTCAATGTAACCAACTAAAGAACCTTTCTTCCAGAATTAAGCTAATGTGTAGTTCAGGAACTGGACACATTTCCTGGACTCTTCAGACTTGATAAAAGCTGACACGCCAAGGCTGAGTGCTGGAACTCAGCGCTGAGTTCTGTGTTGTTCCTGCCCCTGTTACAGGCCTGGATGGGGACAAGACTGAGTCCTCCTCTGAAGTCACCTGTACTCCTAGGCTTGTGGTATCTTTTAGGCATCCTTGTGCTTCTTCAGTCTCCCGGTATGAAAATTTTGCGTTGTTGAAATGTGTCTTCTTAGGTACTAGAACTTAGTGAATTACACTTGTGATCCACTCGGTTCCTTTCTGGGTAGGTCTTAGTCCATCACCTGTTTCTTCCCAGAGATACCCTTCCTTCTCGAGTCAGGGAAAAAATTCTTTTGGAGAAACCCTTATTATGTTGTAGTTAACGGTATAGTCTCTAGGGTCAAGTATACCTGTATTCAAATTCTAGCTCTGTCATTTACCAGCTGTGTTGTCTTGGGCCTGTACTCTTAAATAAGTCCTCATATGTAAATAGTGATAATAGCGTATGTATCTTTGACAGCTGGTTTGATTGTGTTAGATAGTGCGTATAAAGTATGTAGTATAGATTTGGGCCCATAATAAATGCCCAGTAAATACTGCCTTTCGTTTGTTACTCTTTAATTGCATACCTACAGGCTGACCAGATTTCATAGTCTGCAGTTAGTAACCATTGGCGTGGGTGTCTGTGCTTGCAGGGATTTGGAACTGTGATATACTTAGTGACATGAAATTTTAGTAGCCACCTTTTGGGTTGTTTTGATAAATCAGAAAATCTGGGTGTGTTTAATAATTTTATTTTTGTGCATTTAAAAAAATTCTGTGGCAAATAGTTTCTTAATAAACAGATCAGCCAATATAATTTTACTTTGGGTACGTCTGGGCTTTTATTAATGTTAGCTGTGATGGAAAGATTAAGATATGCATCTCATACAGGAGTAAGGAAAAATGTGAAAATACTTTGAGGATTGTTATTTTCCAGATATGTTTGTAGATACCATTTTGATACTGAAACCAGGATAAAAAGTTAGGCTTCTTGTATTCTAATTGTGTCTCCACACCTGTTCTCAGAAGCACATTAACCCACGTGCAGTGGAATATAAATTTACAGAAGTACATGGGAGATGAGATTTTATTTCTACGGTTTGAGATGGCTAGTGACATTGGATTTTTCATTCTTTGTCTCTCAGTCTTCTAAGCCTGGAAACATGCCGTCCTCATCCGATTGTAAGGTGTCGGTCTGAGCTCTAGTGCTTACCTGCCTCTGAGTCTGCCAGTGGGGAAGTCGCTTGTATCTTCAGTCACTGTGGTGACTTTAAGTCGTCAGGTGTAGTTTATTTTGTTAACTGAATGTACCTGCATTCCTGAGCAGTCTGATTTACCTGTAGGACATTATAGAAATGCAGAAATGTGTTGTTATGTACCTTCGGAATAGAATCTTCCTTATTTGATAATTCTTACAGTCATAGATGATGTCAGTTTGTGCTGAACTAGGAATCAGAAGATGCATGTGGTCGTCTCAGCTCATGCTGCCTGGGATGATCATCTGTCCTCTCTGGGTCCCTGTTTTCTCAGTAAAAAGTGTTTGTCCTCTCTGTGCAGAGGATCGTGTGGATCAGATGAGGTGAAGCAGGTGAAAACACTTTGGATACCCAAGCAGGACACATAGATAAAGTGGTGGTTTATTTCTAATACAGAGAATGAAACAATAGAAAAACAAGTATGCTCCAGAGAGCGAGATACGGCTTAAAGTAAATGATTGCTTTGATTGCAGGCTAACTAAGGAAATTAACTCAAACATCTTTGTTTTCTGTATTTTCCAACCATCCAGAACCGGGACCAGTATTCACATCTGCTAAGTGGTCAGTGTCTGCCATATCAAGGTCATAACTCCTTTCGTGAGAGATATTTCAGTGGGCTAACAAAAAGAATTGCCAAGGAAGAAAAATCTATCCAGGAGTGAAAATTAACATTTTGACAATGGAGAAAGAATAAGGATTTGATAGAGAAGGCATCTGGATGTGAACTTTCATGTGTGATACAGAAAACATGTACTGTTTTAAATAATTTTATATAATAAAAATAAATGCTACAAAGTAAATTGAACAACTTTTTTAAAATTAGTTGTGTTTTATAGACTATTTTGTTGAATGTGGTCTTTTGAACCTTATTTAATTTATATTTGTATTATGGAAATTGAAAACAGTTATATTTTTGGTAATTTACTAAGGGAACTAATATTGTTGACTTTTTAAACAGCTGTCTACCAAATAGAGGCAGTTAATAGTGGTTCAGGATTTATTCATTAGGTAGATTTGTTTAATTTGGTTTTTGATTGTAATTAGTTTACAATGCCACTAATAAAGCTTACTGAGGATTCCTAAAAGTGTGTAGTATTCAGTGCTTTTGGGGGGAATGTGGTGAAGGAAATGAATTTTTATTTATAAATGACAGACAAGTAAGTCATAACAATGACAATGGTGCTGATGAGAAAGGCGAGGACCTGACAACCTAAAAGGCTTCCCAACTCCGTGAGGCCTGTCCACATCTGAAGCTCGTCTGCACCTTGGATTTGCTCCTGCATTCCTAAACCTCGACTGTCGGTCAAGTTAACTGCCCACAATTTTTGGTTTAGAAAGTAACTGATAGTTAAAAGCAGTAACAACAACACAAATCCTTGATGGTTTCCTAATGGTATTAAGCCTAATCAGAGCTCTTTGAAATAGCAGCTATATTTTTCTTGAAGGAGAAACTTTGCTGAGTCCACATTGTGTCCATCATGAAAATATCTTGTTTGAAAACCACTACACCCATTACTGCAGGATGCTAATAGCTTTCCTGCTCTCGGTGGTCAAATGTACCTCAGCAGGCGGCAGTAAACGAATCCTCTCCCTCTAACCAGAGCCTATTTTTATTTATGTTGTTATTATTGTTACGGTGTTCCTGCTGGCCTGTACTGACTCACAACTTGAGCGTGCAGGGCTTAGGACCTCTGAAAGAGCAGCGCCACCCAAGCAGGGAGACGGAGAGTAGGCTGTCCACTTAGTTCTGTCTCCTTTTCTCATCCTGCAGCTCACATTCAGCAGCAGATCTCAAACATTTCAGTGATTATTTTGTTTGGGTTTCTGGATGTGATTTGTGGTACACTGGGGAAAATCTAAAAGTATTCAAGGATGATTTATTTTCAGTATTTCTGTTATAAACCATGTTATTTAAAGTTTTTTGAGGTTATATGGGGGGCAAGTTTGAGCTGACTAAATTGGGAAACAATATGGTGATAGTCAGGGCAAGGCGGGTGGAGGTAGACGGAGGCGGCAGGAGACTTGACTGTGGGTGGTGGGCGCGCGAAGCGGCACGCAGGCGATGTTCTGCGGGAGCCTGTGTGGCTTTATTAACCAACGTCACCCCCAATAAATTCAGTAAACAAAATACAGACTTTAGCCTTAGACCATTATTTTGTTGTCACAAAAATTAGTCCAATTACTTCTGGAAACAGTGCAACATTAGTTGTAGTACCTTTGTCCTTAAAAATTATCCAACATTCAAAAAAATATTTTAAGTTATTTCTTATTACCACTAATTGAGGTCTTCTAATCTTGGATTCTTCATTATTGTGAGTCTCGTTTTCATGTGTATCAGTAAGCTCGGTCTCCCATTGCTGAAGGGCTCAGAGTATGCATTTGTGTAGTTATTTTAAGGTCAGTACTCAATTTTGGTTTTAGAGTAGAGGTGTCAGATCTTTTAAAAAGAGAGACTTTATTTTCTGGCTTCAAGATATTATTACTTTCTGCATAAGGTCTAGCAGATCATTTCCAGGATTGCTTCAGTTCTGTGTGTACTATTCCTGCACTTAGTAAAAATATCACCTAGCAAAATGCCTACATGTTGGATAGTTCTTGTAGTATGGATTTACGGTATAATCTGTGAGTGAGCCCTAGGTGGTCTGTGGGCTAGCCTATTTCGTGTTTATAATATGACAAAATCTATCATTTTCTTTCTGGCATATGTTAAACATCCATAAACTCCAGACAGCTACCTTGGTTGTTTCATTGGAAGCAACCTCCTTCTTATCCATTCCGGTGGGGAATTTTTGCTGTGAGAGCTGGGAGGGAATAGTAGAGTAGGTGGTCTTTGGTATGTTTAGCCAGAGTGGCCAGCAGATTTTCACATTTTAGAATCTCCTGCAGATTCTTAGCCACTTCCTGCCCTGAGTGACCCAGGTTTGGGGCAGCTTACCGCTAACTTCCTTATGAGTAATTCTTTAAATACAGAGATTGAGCAAGAAAACATTTTCAAACTGTTTAAAGTCTGGGAGGTAAGTCAGTGTTACCACGATTTCCTTCTGGGGAAATCTTGCTTAAAACTTGAGATTCCCTGCGTATTAAGGCAGAAATAGTGTTACAGCTAAGAAGAACCTTATTTCAAGCTTGGTAGGGGAAATAGAATTTGCGTAAGTTAATATACCAGATACATTGTAGTGAATGTGTTTATATTATTGGATGAAAAATGTGCCTTAAAAGTTTTAGACATACAAATAGCTTTTGAGGTAGTATGTTTTATACTCTTATTATAATTAAAGAAGCAGGGATTTGACTATTTTTTAACATCAGGAAATTAGATGTTAAGGTTGTGTTATCTAGATGCCAATATAAGCAAATCCAGCTCTTAAATCAAAGGCCTTAGTCATTTGGGTTAGAAAAACTGCTGACATCTTATGCTGGAAGTATTATCAACTATTGCTAGTCGGAGGAGATATGGAAGAAAACAGTGGTTACGTATTGAATATTGAAGGTTAATTTTTTGGGGACAGGGATAATCTTTGTACACTATTGTAATGAATATCTCTTGAAAAAACAATGGAGCTAAGCTAATGTTAATGGTTCTGATAGAAGAAAAAATCCTTTGTTGGTAAAATAGGGAGTAAATAAACAAATTACATTAATGACACATGAGAAATGGACTTGGGTGTTGCTGAGAAAATTGATGACCTTATTGTTGATTTTCCTGTTTGACCAAAAGGGAATATTATACCAGAATAAGGACCTTGGCTCTTTTTACAAGAGCATGGTTTTGCTCCATTACAAAGTTATTTAGAAAACTAAACACTTGAAGGAATCTTTTTCTTAGAAGGGTTGTATTCATAGGATAAGTGAAAGTCTAATTTCATTTCCAACTCACCCACTCCCATTTTTCTCAGATATTTATCAAGTAATGTGGTTTGTAATCCAAACAAAAAAAAGTGCCTTAATCCAGAACATACACATGGACACAATAACACTAGACTGATGATGTTTGTCCTTTACTAAAACACTGAGATCTTCTCTAAAACAGTGGTTTGAGAACATAAGGTCTAGAGTGTAAAGAATTGTAATGGAATGATAAACAAATCTGTGATTCTATCTAGCCCTGGAATCATAGAGGCAGCACATTCCTGTCCGTCCTTTTGGGGTGAAAAGGCTTCCTAGGGAACCTGACCCTGTTCCCTTCAGAGGGGTCTGCCTCAGGATGCTCGCATGTGTCACTGTGTGGGATAAGCAAGTTAACATTTAGACATAACTGAGGCCAACCTGGAATTTGGCTCTTATCCCTTCCTTCGTAAGCCGTTGCAGACAGGCTCTCAGGGGAGTGGAGGCTAAACGGGCACAGCAGCCTCCAGGGAAGCCCGGGCCGAGGAACAAAATGGGGCTTTAATAGATGAATGTGAAGATAAGCCAGCTTCACTCTGTGTGACTGCTAGCCCTATTTCTTGGGTTGTTAGGATGTACTTAGTATATTTTCGGTCTAGAATTTGAATGTTCTTACTAAGGTAAGCATATTGCCGTGATGCCAGACTGAACTGCCTAAAAAGGAATCTGCTTTGACCTCTGTGACTTTAAAATCTCTCCTTTAATCAAGGCCTTCCCGAGTCTCTCCTGAGGGCTTACTGGAAGAACTCTATTTTGTCTGACATCCAGCAGTGGAGATTAGCTGGGCTTATGTGTGAAGCTAGTCAAATTTTTTAAAAATTGGCTGAAAAAAACTTAAAATTGAAAATATAAATGGCACTTGAGCTAGCCTTTGGTGGACTGCCCAAGTATTTTATCTGATGTGTTACAAGTTTGTGAAGTGGCTCTAGATGGTCAGAGCTGGTGTTGGTGAGGTTTAGAAGTCTGTAGAAGCTCCTTAACATGTGTTTATTTGATTATAAATAATGAATTGGAGCATCTCACCACAAGTCTACAAGTCTGAGTGCTTTCGGCACAAATAGCAAAACCTTTTTTTTTTTTTTTTTTGCATCATTTCATTTTTTTCTATGATTTATACTTGTTGATAGAAAATTTTCCATGGATGCCTTACATTTCTGAATGTTTTTCTAAGGAAGCATCGGTTCCCTTTTTTTCCTAGACTGTTTTGGGGGGAATGTGTGAGGGCCCTTGAAAGACAGGGATAGTGTCTCCATCTCCCTTGTCCCCTCCGTCTCCTGAAAAACAGCTATTAGCAGACTACTGGGTTCTTGTCAAAACTGAACGCTTGAGCCACAGGGCCTGATAATGCCATTGTGGAGTGGACCCAGCAGCCTCGTGACGACCAGACTGGGAAGGGCCCACCAGCCTTACTTGTCAGACGGACTTGGTGCATCCAAGAATGCAGCCGGCTCTCGCCCCAGTGGCATCTTGGATGCACACAATGTAAAAAAGTGGCAGCCCTCTGGGGGGAATTCTACTGCGAGAAACAAAGGCACTGGCTCAATGGTGTCTTTGATGAATAAAGATTACTTTTAGGGGGTTTAAAAATACATTTAGGTTGCATTTAGGAGACTCCTCTAAATGCCTGCAGCCTCTTTCGCTGATGGATTGGCTGAACTGAAACCCAGTGGTGGTCACTGGGCTGCTTTGGCTGCCGAGTCTCAGCGCCAGGTATACAGAACCGAAAGGGATGTGGTCAGCCTGCTCAGTGGGCAGAACTCAGCCATTCTCAGAGCTCCAGCCAATACCCTCCTTGCTAAGTCTTGTTACATTTTTACTGTCTCTTAAGCTGTTGCTAATGACTTGTGGTTTTTGCCTGTCACTTGGAAAACTACAGATTTGGCAGGTCAAAAACACCCTTTCATGGGGGCTGAAAACTGGACAGAGGTGGTGGCTGAGGGTAGAACTGTCCGGGTCATCGTCCGAAGAGCCAACCAGAATGAAGCTGTGGGTTGAGTTGGCACCACCCAGTTGCCGTCTTGGTTTCCTGGGTCCACTGTTGTCCCAGCCGTGGCAGCACACCCGCTGTTACAAGGTGGGATGCGAAGCAAAGGATCATGTTTCTGGTGCAGAGCTACCGTACAGTGCCAGACTTGTGTCTCCTGCCGGAAGCTGACCTGGTTGCCTTGCGGTGAAGGAGACCACAGTCTGCGAAGTGTCCAGCCTGCTCCTGGCAGACGGATGACTTCGGATCTTCGCCCCCACTCTCGAAGCTCTTGGCTGTGCGTCATCGTAGTTGACGCTTTCTCAGGTTCCAGTGTTGCTGTTCCAGTTTGGTGAGTTGACTCCAGCCACACTGTTTTTGGCCCTTGAAACTGATCTGTGTCACGTGTTTGGCTTTCTTTGTCATACTGTTAGTATGACAACGGTATTATACCTTTTATTGCAAAAGCCACTCAGCTATGGGCCGATAGTCAAGGTATTTGATAGACTTTCCATGCTCCGTACTGTCCACAGGCATCTAGAATTTCTGAGCTTTGGAAATCCTCTCTGCATTTGTTCTTTATTTTCTCTGGCAGCCCTTTACCGAGCCTTCCCAGAAAGGCTCAGTCCATTGCTCCGATGTTAGCTCTGAACAGTGCCGTGATCTGTCCTTTGTCAGACACCCGAGTCTTTTAATTGGTGCGTTTCAACTCGGAGATAATGGGTGAGTAATAGCTTGAGTCTCAAGCTGGGCATATTTTCTAAAACCGAGCACCGACGAAGGTACTGGGACAATCCCGTCCGGAAGGACTCCTCTACCTGGTGTGCTTTATTATTGAGGTTGCAGCAGGAAAATCAGTATTTCAGCTCGTTTACTCTTTAATTAATTTTCTCCTTTTCTTTACGTTTTCCTCTAAATCCCCCTAAAATGTTAACATTTTTTTTCTATTTTACTTTAGTGGTAACTGCTACTTTATTTTAATGGCAACTGCTGTAAAACAAGTCACACGTGCTGCCCCACTTGTCCTGTTATACATGTTTTAAGGCTGCTGGTGATTGGTTGATGCAAAGGTGTAGCGAGAGCATGGTATGTAGGGAATCACACACAGTTCGGAGTCACTGAAGTGTGGCGTATGAACTGGGAATCAACAGGGTCAAGCTATAAAGTATGGCAAGTGTACTTTATATCCCCCTACCATGCCAAGAGCTATCTCAGATCTTTAGTGGGAAGGCAATATCATTGGGCTTGGTCCACCAGCTAAAATGCTAGTCAGAAGGTTAGCGATGTCCAGGTCACAACTAGAGCAGTGGTAGGAGAGATTGCCTGGAGATACTTGGAAGAGAAGCAGATCCTAGTGATTGGAAACAGGGATGAGGAGTAAGGGATGACGTCCAGGGTTCCTGTTGGGAGACTGGGTGAACGGCATGACCCAAACTGGAACAGAAAGTGGTGGAAAAACATGTGTTTAGGTTTGGACATCTGAACACGAGGCATCTCTGGACTGGCCATAGACAACTGCACAGCAAGCTGTGGAGTAGCGAGAGCAGAGCTGGACAGGGGCCGCTTGCGTGAGGAGCAGAGATCTCTTGGACACAGAACCACTGACTGAAGGTCCACTCTGCAGCTGTATGGTTCATTCTGTCGCATTCCCCACTGCATGAGATGTGCATTTAGCAAAGAGAATTGGCACAACCAAGGACTCATGAAATTGGATCAGGCAATTGCACGTTTTTATTACAAGAAATTTGTACTCAAATTACTAATGAGACAAAATTACTCTCTTGCACTGCAGAGGGGAGTAACACTAGCTTTGGGATGATGTGCTTCTGACCGAAGTGGATGGGCGGATGTGCTGCATTGTAGTTTGGGCTTACAGAAATTGATAAGCTGTTGCTAGCTGCTTCTAAGAAAAACCTGCTAAAGAAACACACAGGCCACCACGGTTTGGACTCAAGATATGGAAAAATAAACACCAAATTTTTTCTTTCCTCTTCTTGTCCTTTAAAATTAAAAATACTTCTCTTTCCTTTCTCTTATTTAAGAAACTACATAGTAGCTTTTGGGCAGCGATGTAAAAATTACAGGGTAGGCAAGAATATGGGGACATTTTTAATTAAATCGGGGTTTCATTTGTTTTTTCATTTATTAAAAAATGTTGGGCCACAAATTCCAATTTCCCCCATCCCCTTTTCATACATCCTATGCGTTTGGCAAAGGGCACGACAAAGCCCCTTTCCTGCTGTGGACCAGCCGGAATCCTGTTCTGAAGCTCCCACTAATTTGGATTAAACTCGCTGATTGGTAGTTTCACGCAGAAACTCTGTCAGGAAATGTCCTAAGTTCCTTTGACATTTAGCTCTACAAACAGCCTTATCTTTTGGGGCAAAATAAATGAATAAAAATTTATTTTTTGATTTTGCCTTTTTAGCTTGTTTTCTTTCCAAGTTCTGGAGAAACAGATCAAGAACCTGAAAACAACTGAATTTTGGCCTCCAGCCTGGGTTTCTGAACCCCAAGAGAGGAACTTGAACAGTGCTAAGTGGGTTCCCTGCAAAAGAAGAAGGGCAAGATGGTGCTGTGTAATGAATAAGGTGCTGGGCAAAGACACGGCGCATCCCCACTAGCTATAAGTGGTCCAGGAGACTCATCCCCACAGGTGATGTTACCTAGTCTATCAGAACCAAGGGCTGGACTGGAAAGCCTGTCAAGTTGGTTTCTGTGGACTTTGTTGCCATTCTTGACAATGAAAAAGACACAGCCCTATCCTCTATGAGCTTATAGTCTGGGGGTTGGGGGTGGTATTAGATAAAGAGGTAAGTAGTCAATTAAAATAGTGGTCAATGCCCTGACCAGGTAGTTCAGTTGGTTAGAGTGTGATCCTGATACAAGGTTGTGGGTTTGATTCCCAGTCAGGGCACACATGAGAATCAACCAGTTAATGCATAAATGAGTAGAACAACAAAATCGATGTTTCTCTTCCTCTCTATCTCTCTTCCTCCCTCTCTCTCAAAGCAATAAAAAAAAAGAAAAGAAAACTCTGTCCAAAGGGCCCAGGGTAAGAGAAAGGAGCCCTTAGCCACTTCTAACAGTGGTAGGGTGTAGTAACCAGGTGTTTCTTATATTTTGACACTTTGGACCCCGCTGACTCTGCAGGGACTGCTCCTCCCAGGGTTGGCGAGCTCCTAGGGGTAGTAAAGGATTCACCTGCAAGTGAACATTTCATGTGTGCACAGGAAGTGGCCCAGAGCCAAAATGTGCTGCTGCCCCCTGTCTGGCTTTTATGCCCTGGGCCACTATTCATTCCCCCGTGCAATTGCTCCAGAGCCAGGTACCAGGCAACTAGGGGCGGACCCTGCTCCCCAGAGCCCACTGAGACTGTACAAATATGCCCGCCCCAAGCCTGCTCACCCTGCCTTATTCATCCCTTCCCATCAGAACCCCAGTAAGACTCGCCTGCACTTCTCTCTCACTCCCCCGCCTCCTGACCGTCCCTGTGTGGCCCTGCATGGCAACACCTGCCCTCTTCTCTGGGGAACTTCAAAGAACAAACTGTCTTTTGCCATGGCAATTGTCTTCTGGTCTGTTGGTCTCACCAAACCTGAATCATCATAACATGCACATTTTGAATCGTAGGGGTGGGAGAAGACTGGGCCAAGGAAGACTTCTGCGAGTTGGTGAGATCTAAGTAGACTGCTGAAGAAGGAGCGGACATTGCCACGTGATGTCAAGTGTTGAGGGTGGGAGAGGGATTCCCACAGCGGCATCGGCATCTGGAAAAGCAGATTTGGACAACCATCCAAGTAGTTTCTCTGCCTGGAGCTAAACTAAATGTGTTGGAAGAAGACAGGAAATGAAGCTGGAGCAGGAATGAGGGCCAGATCCTAAAGGATTTACACGCCTTGCTACCGAGTCTGGACTTGATCCTGCGAGAAGCTCCCTCCTGTGATGTTCGCTTGCTTATGACGATGTCAGGCTCTTCAAGACGTTTTAGCTTCTTACAAAATACTGCCTGGTGGCTGAGTGCTCAACTTCCGTGACACAAGGGTCCTGTGGCAGAGGTCTGTGGCTTTGCCACTGCTCTAGGGGCTGTTTCTGCCCTGGTTCTGGGTCTCAGGTAATGACACCAGAGCTACATACTTCAGGCTGCCTGAAGCAGAATGTTGCCTCGGAGCCTCCTCGGTCTCTTCCTTGTAAACCCTTATCAGGTTCCTGTTACACTGTGAAAGATTTCTCAGATAAGTGCGGCAGAGACCTCCCTGACCCTGACTGACAGATACTTGCTCCCGAGCCAGGAAACAGTCTCGAGTTGGCCTCCTGCAACGAGGGAGGTGATTTGTATTGATTTTGCTCCTCGCGCGGTGCTGACGGGGTAGGCCTGCAGCAGGGCGAGCTGATGAAATTGCAGAGGGTGGGTTGCCAGCTCATGTCTGTCCTGAGTTCCGAGGACAATCACAAACCCTGTCTCCGGGAGCTGCTTCTCTACCCCAAGACAAATGAGCTGTTGAAGTGCCATGATTTTGAAATCCTAGCAGTGCACATAGAGTATTTTTCTGATCAACCTCAAGGAATCTGTCATAAATAAAAAACGGCTCGAGATTCAAACACTGCTGCTTATTTCAGAACTTTCCCTCAGAGGTCCAGGGTTCTGTCTCCTCACATCCCTGGAGGAAGCAGCTCAGAAACCCCAGCACTGCCCTCTCCCATCTCCTTGAAGCAACCGACCAAGAGCGTCCAGCCTTTGCTTTTTTACTTGGAGTCACCCTGTCAATAATGGGACTTGGAGGGCAGGATGGAATCCCCGTGGCCCTTGTTTGTCATTTTCTCTTCTCTGGTCCCCTCCTGTGTCATTCCCTGCTTGCTTCTCTTTCTGACCGACTGCATGCCTGATATATACCAACCACCCTGGACAGAAGATGATACAAAGTTTGTTTCTGAGGCTAAAAAGCTATACGTAGCCCTTGGTTAAAATAACTTTGTTAAATTATTAAAACGTCATATTTACTCTGAGTTCTAAATGCTGATACTTTAAGAGAGACAGAGAGAGAGAGAGAGTGAGCAAGCAAACAAAAAAAACCCAGTCTGTACCACTTTCCAAGTGCTGTTCTCTGGGTGAGGTACTAGGGAGGTGGGGAATGGCAGGGAGATGGGGCGGGTGGGGGATGCATTCAATCTTAAAGCAACTGAACGTTTTTCTCGTTTAGTGTGCATTGTTTCTTTCTATGCTTTAACCATTGTCTTACATGTTCATATTTCCTCCCATAAATTTCTACAGCCACCTTTTTCATACTTCCTCAGTGTTCTATAAAGTTCTACAGTTATTTAAAAATTTTTTAATTTAAAATTTGTGAATAGGCCATAAATTGACATGGTTTAAAATTCAAAACAGTCCAAAAGGGTCTACCCAGTGGAAAGTTTTCCTTTCCCTCTCTTTCCCTCCCACTGGGTCCCTCAGCCGCCCAGCTCCTGCCCTGGAGACAGCCACTGTCACCGATGGCTTAGTCCAGTGACGAACAGCGTAGGATAGTCCAAATGCGGAGCCATAATTGCGACACCCTGGTGGAACGCTGGCAAGAACGAAGAGCTAGGAGTCAGGGGGTTTCTCCTAGCCCTATCAGGACAGCTTTGAATTCATCTATTTCTCACTGTAATAAAAATAATAATAATGCATCCTTAGCTATGTCCCTTGGACTGGGAATCCACTGAGATGATGTATATGAATGCAATTTTGAAAAATTGTTTATAAGGGAAGAGGAAACGCGGAGCCTGTGGCTAAACCCCATCTGTCGTGTCTGTCATGGGCAGGAGCTGAAGTGTCCAGGAGATTGCCCAAGAAACCCTCTCATTCGTTTCCAGTGCAGAGATGTGGAGGGGCTTGTGGGCCCAGCAGGGAAGGATAAAAGATAGATTGATGGCCTGTCAGTTTTCAAATCCTCTCTCGAGGTCTCCCTTCACTGGTGGGAAGGGTTGGCCTCTCTTAGATGCTTAACTAAGCAAAGAATGTGACTCCTTTTGTAGCTGTGTGATCTGCCACCTTTGGGGTCAGTGGAGGCTTATTTTCTAGGCTGCTTGATTCCTTTCTGGTTCGTAGAGGTTTTCCATCAAAGAGAGATATGGTCAAGGCTACTTTGAAAATGTGTGAGCGGGGAGAAAATACAGACTGCTGTAGGGCTATTATTTCAGGGTTGATATCACTATCCTCCCTGAGGCGAAGCTTGCCATCTACTTCAGAGGAAGTTGTACTTGGGATAGGAATGCAGACTCTGATGTCCCGTTAAACGTGCGTGTGTGAAGGGGAACTGGCCCGACAGTCTGGGGCTGGAGCCCTGGTTTATCCACAGAAGATAGGAAGCCAGGAGCAGCGATAAGGCGGGCTTTCACTCGTGTGTCCCTGCACCTGGCCCCGGAAAGCCTGCGTCTAGTGCAGATAGGAGCTCTGGGACTTGTGTGATGCCAAATAGAGAACGCTGCAGTGATGCGGAAGGACCAGTGTCCTCTGGTCAGTGATCTCTGGTGCGGTTTCATCACAGTACCCCTAAGCTCTGTCCTCTGTATGTTTCTTTCTTTTTTAAGAGACAATTAATTGATTTGCTGAGGCTCAATAAAGGATTGATAAGCTTGTTTTGAGCACTGCTTTGCTTTACAAAGCAGCCTCAGCAAAGCCTCGGGATGCCTGGGAGAACAGTCAAGGTCGGCCAGCCTTTGCTGCCCTCTGTCTCACTCTCTCCTCTTCTCCCTTCCTCTGTGGCCAGAAGTCAAGGTTGCTCCCCTGATAACTTCTGGTGGTGTCTGTGGTAGACTTGACTTTCTGATGCTGGGACTGAAGTGTGATGTCTTCAGTTATATTAGAAGTTACTTATCTTCCATGTTTCAAACAGTCTGTTTTGGTGAATTATTATTTGGTATTATTGGAATACCTGGATGGAGACACTGGTTTTATTAGTTGCTCTATTAGGATATCTCTGAGAAGTATAGAGCCCCCCACTGATTGGAAGGTATTGGTGGTTTTGCTCAGGTTGAATATAAATGAGCGCTCTGTAATGGCAGGAGAAATCATAGTGACCAACAAACCAAACAGACTTGGTTAAATAAGTCACATAAAATGCACAGACACCAGCAGCTTTGTAATGGGTTTGGTAATAATTAAAATAGTTAAAATGCTTCTGCCTAGGCAGCAATTCGTCTTCAGGAAAAACACAGAAAATGTGTCCTTTATACCATTGCCTTCAGTCAGTCAAATCCGCCATCTGTATGCGAGATGGTTTTAGGTTTTTGACAGCAATGCAACTCAAGGAAGCTAGGTCAAGACCTAGCAGTCTAAGAGATTACCTCCTTATTGCCTTGGTTGTCTTCAAAGTCTTTCTACCAGAGCATCTTTGCTAAAGGGCAGGTAGGGATTGAGAGGCTTAACTGGCAGGTCCCTCTCCCAGTAGTATTTCTAAAGGATAGGGCCAGCACCAAGGCCCGAGCTGGCTGGGTTTTGTTACTGCCCCTCAGATAGGCCTAGGGGCCGCCTGGGGTCGTGAGGTTATTCCTTTATGCTCCACTGGATATATCAGCTCCTTGCACCTCTGCTGTCTATTGACACCTCTTTGTCCCTGTTGGTGGCCAAAGATGGGGCAGGTAAGAGCTCTCCTGTAAACTGGGTTAGTTACCAGACTTCTAAGTTTATGTTCACTTCTAAGATTCAGGACCAAGGAAGGTCTCAGAGGTGATACAAGCCAAGAGTATATCACACTATTCAGAGTGCTTTTCATTACTCTCTGAATGTATTTTAGACCAGGCATTCATCTGGCTGAAGTGTCCATAACAGCTCTTATAAACAGAACAAAAACATGAGCAGAAGGAAAAGCAACTAGTGAGTAGAAGGCAGAGGCTGGGAGTAAGGAGTTTGTATGAGCTCCAACACTGATGGTAATGGCTACTAGCCTGTAACAAATAATTAATAGGCGGATATTGTGATAAGTACTTCTTATAAATAATATTTAATTTTCATGACCATTCTCGGCCCTAGGAATTATATCCATTTTAAAGAGGAAGAAACTGAAATTCACAGAGATTAAGCAAAATGACCTGTTAAATGGTGAGCAATATTAGAGGTGAGACTTGAACCCACATCTGATGCCATATCTGTATGTCCAACCATTATGCTTTCCTACCAGAAGCTATTAGCTCTTGTCCCCTGTAGACTGTAGGCTTCTCCAGGATAAGGCCCATTCTTCTGAGTGTTCTCAATGCCTAATCTTCATGTCTGATTGTATGAAAGTAAATCCTCCTCTCGCAAAAGCGTAAGGTCTCTATTGACATGGACTAGTACATAGTCATGGCCAAAGACAGCTCTGAGAAAATATTCAGAAAATTTATCTGAAAGAAAATTTATCAGGAAAAAAATCATGGTCAATGGAAATGTGGGCGAGAACCGTTGCTGCTGACGGTGATGTTTTCGTCAGCCTCCCGCTCCCCAGTATTCTAGTGAAAAGGAACGGATAAGGACCGTCAAGAAGCAGAGAAGGATTTTGTAAACCCTATGGGTTTATTTCAAACACATTGTAACATTTACTGCCCATGAGCAGGTTCTGTTTTCTTCTTCCTTTCTTCCCATTGTAGACCCAACCTAGACCTGACTGCAGGAATTTTATTCTATTAAATTCAGAACCTTAGTTCAAGAACTCAATTTTAAAAATGGAAGAATTGTTTCCCCCTAAGGGTTAGCTACTCAATTACCTGCAGGCTCTAAAAATAATGCTTTGCCTCAGGACCTAACATTGCTGTTTCTGTTTTCCTTCTATCTTATCACTGGCTCTTCAGCTGCCTCTGTCCACCAAGGGAAGTGAAATGCCAGAGGGTGGAGTGTGGTGCCCCACCTCCCCTTCGGGCAAGGAAGGCCAAGTGCTCTACAAGAACACTGTTGACTCTGCGTCCCTGAAGAGAGAATAGACCATTCACTCCAGGCTCCGTCACTCAGCGCGTCTGTGACAACGTGAAGATAAAAACACCTCACAGCACCCGGAGGGTCTGGGTTGGCCCTGCTCACAGGATGTGGCCAGT
The DNA here is from genome assembly GCA_039655065.1 of Glossophaga mutica. Lineage (NCBI taxonomy): Eukaryota > Metazoa > Chordata > Mammalia > Chiroptera > Phyllostomidae > Glossophaga > Glossophaga mutica. The sequence continues at coordinate 183,334,045 of CM077306.1, forward strand.
CCCTGGGGTGAGGAGAAGGCCTGGGCTCCGTCCAGCAGGCACACAATAGAGTCATTTCAAAGTTCCCCCTGTTTCTCTTGATTGAGAAATGAATCCCCAACTCTGACGACAAACAATGCCCCATTTTAAGGCTGTGGTAAGTCATTATATTAGATTTTTGAGTCCAGCAACATTTCCAGAGTGCAATAGACCTCTTGTTGTCTGTTCTCAGATCAGAGGACAAATACATTGCGTGGTTTCTGTGCTCAGGGGAATGGGATCAGTTGTTGTCTTATTCTACTTGGGTTCCTATAACAGAATACAGAAAATTATTTCTCATAAATCTGGAGACTGAGACATTCCAGATCAAGGCACTGGCACATTCAGTGTCTTGTGAGAGCCTGCTTCCTTCCTGGGTCACGGACAACGGGTCTTCCCGCTGCGCCCTCCCGGGTCACAGTGGAGTTCTCCAGGGCCTCTTTCCCAAGGGCACTGATGCTGTTCCGGAGGCTCCGCCTTCTTGACCTAAGCACCTCTCAGAGGCCCTACTTCTGGCTCCCATCATATTGGGAGTTAGGATTCCAACATATGAGTTTTGAGGGGACACAAACATTCAGTCCAAGGCACTCGTATGAATAAAATCCATAAGTGTCATTTCAGTGTGCAGTTTCAATATCCTTCCCCACCATATTCTAAGAGTTGCCCAAAAGTAAGTGGCCTCCTGTTAGTGGAAGTGCTGGTGAGGCGTGCAGCGGCTGAATGAGGACTGTGTGATGTGCAAGGGGAACCACAGCCTCACCTGGCCCGCAGGTAGGGGAGGCTCAGCTCTCTGCTACTTGGCTGTTTATCAGTATCCCCCTAGAACTGATTAGAAATGCCGACTCTCCAAGGCAGATTAGAATCTGCCTCTTAACAGGATCCCTAAGTGATTTATATGGACATTAAAATTTGATAAGCACTACTCCAAACTGAAAACAAGTTTCCATTAATACCACGCGTGTTAAAACTATTGTCTGCTGGCAGGGAAGAAAGATGACTAAAGTCATTAACAGAGTTCTTAAACTTTGGTTATCAAGGTTAATCATTTGTTTACTTAAACTGAAATGGCCTGCTTTCTCTGAAACCATTTGTTGTGAATCAGTCAGTCACAGGCTATGGCTGCTGCTGCTGCTGCTGCTGCTTCTCCTCCCCCTCCTTCTCTTCCCCATTCTCTTCCCCTCCCCCTCCTCGTTCTTGTCACAGACATCACAGTTCTCAGAATGAACTAACGATTAGTCAATTCTTTAGCGACTGATGGCTGTAACCAGTACAGTCTGACCTTTGACTGCGCTGGTGTCTCCTCCGCCATCCAGAGCCAGCGTGTAGCCGTAGCACTGTCAGCAGGTAGTGGAGTGGCTATGCCAGACAGCTGGTGGTTTCACTTTGCCAAGGCACCTGTTTGCCCTTCATTTCATGATAGCACTTTCCTGGTCAGACGTCTGCCGGTTGGTGGGTTGTCAGTCAAGGTCCCCCTCCAGTGGCCAGGGATTGGCATGTGCCAAAGGAGGGCCAATCAGACACTCTCTGATTGTGAGCCTGCTGCTCATCTGTGCTGTTGTAATAGCTGGAAGGACCGCTGTTGCCTGGGCTCCGGGGCCTGGGATCACCGTGCTGCCCAAGGCCTGGAGGCCCAGCTTTTTCTTTGGCTGCTGTTCCATATTCTTACAACACAGTTCATTTTTATTTCCCTAAGGTAGCCAGAGTTCCCTTTGGTGATTGAAACCAAAAGGCCCAGCGGAGCAAAGGAATCTAAATATGGTTCACGTGGAAAAACGGTTTGTTCTTAATGACGAGGGAAGACGCTTAACACGTCCCCACAGCTTGCCCCTTTGTTTCACTCGTGGAGTTGGCTTCTTCTGCCAGGCATAACAAACATAAGGTTGTTCAAATGTTATTCATAACTCTTGTCCCTCACCTTGCTTGATTTTTTTTACATTTTGTGTGTATCTTTGAAAAAGCTAATATTGATTAATAAGCATCGGGACAAGATGGTAACATCAATCTTGACCTCTGTGTGTTTTTTAGTTTTTAAACTTATGACTTTGGTCTCCAGGTGCTCTTAGTACATCCTAAGTGAGTGAAGATTTGCCTGAGGTGAGAAGGGACACGTGGATAACTTATCTGTCAGAGGCAAAACAAAACTGTTAGCACAGGCCAGTCCACTGGGTGACCCGTCAAAGGGTGGCACTTAGTGTTCCTGATTTTAGTTTTATTTATGCATAGATCTACATAAAAATTCACACACCTTCTCCACAAATTTATTTCTGAACTGTATTAATGAACACAAAGGGCTGGAGGTGAGTACAGATTAATAAAATGAATAAATAATATTGCCTTATAAAAATTAATTGAATCAAGCACAGAGAATAACTAACATTTAGCTCCTGTTTTTATAATGCCTTCAGAAAAATTGGAGATGTATCCTGATGGAACTTTGGCTGATATAAATAAATAATTGATTTCTTCAGTCAATAAAAATATAGATTAATATTTATTGGACATGTGTTTATAATAAATAAAAGGGTATGTATGATGTGATTGTATTTTATAATGTTACTTATAGTAATGTTACATATATGGAAGTAGTCCAGTGTTTTACAGTGGTTATCCCCGGGAGATTTAATTTGTATAAATTTATTCTATTGATTAGTTTGCTTTTCATTTTAATTATGAATTTTTTTTATTTTTCTGTAAAAAACGTGTTTTGCTTTTATAACATGAGAAAAGGAAAAGGTTATTTTTAGTTAAAAATAAATTACAGACTTGTCCTGTCAGGTGTGGCTCGGTTGGCTGAAGTATTGTCCCGTAAAATGAAAAGTCTCAGGTACGATGCCTGGTCGGAGCGTGTGCGCAGGTTGTGGGCTGTGTCCCCCGTCGGGGCGAGTGTGAGGCAACTGGTTGATGTTTCTCACATTGATGTTTCTCTCCCTCTCTCTCTTCCCCTTCCCGTCTCTCTCTAAAATCAGCAAGCATATCCTCAGGTGAGGATAAATAAATTAGAGGCCAGTGGACTTTGTATATAAATTAATATGGGAAGATATGTCAAGGATTAGATATCTAGACTAAACCATGTTATACCATGTAGAAATTATATAGAAATACTGAATTTCCCTGAGAATGCAGGAGAAGTCTTATTAGGTATTATTTTGAATTATCCAAATTCAATGGAACTTAAATTAAGAAAATATTTTTCCAAGAGTTTTGTTTAATTTTATAAAAACATCCTGCAGTTGGGGATTTAAAAAAAAAGAATAAATTAAACTTGCGTTATAACAGATATTTCTGTGTTTTCGACCAGAGCTTCTCAGATTTTAATGTAAGGACGAACCCCCTGGGGACCCTGGGAAAGTGCAGTGGGGGCTGGGATGAGGCCTGGGGCTCCGTGCTTCCCTCCTGCTTCCTGGGAAGTGGGGCTGAGTGCTGCTGGCCTGGGCCACGTTTGAGTGGCAGGTGTCTCTAGACAGAAGCTGTCATTCTTAATGATGATGGAAATCACTCCAAGGCCAGGAAAATCCCAAGGCAAGGAAAAATAAACAACCAGTGAGCAAAAGCTTTCACAGCCCAGGGCAAAAAGCTGGGAGGACCCGAGCCTGCTGGATCTGGGGCCTGAATGTCTCACCGGTTCTGAGCTCAGAGATCTAGCAGAGGTGGGATGTTGGCTCAGAACATGCGGAGAAGGGCTGAGGAGGGACTGAGGGAGACTGCCCAATGACATGGCTGTTTCTTCCAATATTATCTGATAGAAATAATATATAGAAAAAAGTATTCCTGAAGATGCCGTGGCTGGTCCCCATCACCCAGTGAATTCAAACGAAATAGATGGAGAGGATACTTCGGGAGAAGTGGCAGCTTGTGCGCATGAGTGGAGGGGCAGGAGAGGGTGGTGGTGAGTCTGAAGGATGGGGCGACCTCCGGCGATGTAGGGACCATGAAACAATTTGGCACCCTTGACCCCTGCTGTGTCTGAGGGCAGCCCAGGGTGTCTCTGAAAATCTGCCTGTGTGCTGACGTCTGGGATGAAACCAGAACTCTGTGGACCGTTTTTAAAAACATGTAAATGGTTCCAAAAGATTAATACTTTCTCTTCTCAAAATATAAAGTAGAATACCTTTAATAAGCTGCTGCCAGAGGAGCCCAAAGCTGTGGGCTGCTGGCTTGAGATTGTGCAGGGGAAATCAAAGCAGCAACTGTTAGATCTCATTTCCCTACTGACTTGCATTCTGCATCTGGAATGGCAGTCTCAAAAGGAAAAAATAATTTGCCTCCAAGATACAATAAAAGTTGCAATCAAAGAATAGAAACAATCTTTTGAAACTGTACATTTAATAAACCGACAATTTTGAGAGCAAATACTAGGTCAGAAATATGGTTTATGCAGACCAAAAAATCATCTAAGTTAGGAGGCTCAGTGGTACAGGTTCCATCTCTAATTTTCATTTAACAACCTTGTTTTGTTTGTTTAGTACCTTTGGTACAGACCAGGGCGGCTGAAAAATGGTAATTAGCTGTAATGACTTGATACGAGAAGAGAACCTGCTTTTACTTTAGAAACGAAGGCTGATCCCCCAGGCAGGAGAGGGACCCCCGCTGGCTAAACTGTGGTTAGGCAGACTTGGTTCAATTCCTGGTGCCTTCATTTACTAATTAAAACCCCTTGACCAAAATGCTTAGTCCTCTCTGGACCTTGATGTTCTTAACTGTGAAATGGAAATAATGATAGTACCCATCTCATAGGGCTATTGTGAGGATTGTAAAATTAACACACATAAAGAACAGTGTCTGACACATAGTAAGAATTCAATGGATAATTGAAATTATTTTCTTATTCTTTAGCTATGTAGTCATGGACAAATTGTACTATTTCTTTGAAATTGTTTCTTTTATATACAATGAGGATAACAGTACCTAATTCATAAGCTTATCATGGGTGCAAAGGGGAAGATGCGGAGACAGATGCCCGAACTATAGACAGGTGGAGCTCGGATGCTGCTGGGCAGAGTTGGGGAGATCCCTTGTGCCAGCACAGTCATTCACATTGACCTGGGAGTGGAGACTCCTTGGGAAACAGACTGGGATTCAGATCCCTTCTTGTATTTGATGGCTCCAGGAAGCCATGATCAAGGCCAAACTTGAAAGAAGGTGAGCAAGGAAGCCCTTTGCAAGAAACATACTCTGCATACTAGGACCAATGCTGGCCTCTGCCCCTGGGTCACCGTGAGGAAGAGGTGCCCTGAGCCCAGAACTTATCCTCCCCGGTCTTGCTGAGTGAATCACGGGTCCAGGATGGTAGGACAGGAGCCTTTGTGGACAGTGTGTAAGCCTGCTGTCAGGACACTTGCTTCTCTTGCCTGGATGCTGGAAGCCATATGTGAGTTGTCAGCTCTGCCCTGAGGCTGAGGCAGAGGGGAGGCGGATGGCACAGCAGGGGTGAGGCTTGGTGGCGTGCCTTCCACCTGGATAGCCAGGATATTTGCTCACTAGCCAAGGTGAAAACAAGGGCGCATCACTGAATGGCTGCAGTGTTTGCGGGATCTGAGCAGCTCCCTTCAGAACTTTATTATTTTTTAATTAAAGAAAAATACTGCTTTATAAAATATACACAGTGAAATGCATAAAACATTCAGTATATTGCTCAATGAATTATCACAAACTAAACACTCATGGAACCATCACTTAGGAAATAGCATATTGCCAGAACAAGACACCCTCTGCCAACCACCCCAGCACAGTCGCCAGGGTGCCTGCCCGGTGTAACCTGTATCTGACTTTCAGGTGACCACTGCATTGCTTACCTTACAGGCTTACCACTGACGAGTGCATCTTTAAACATCGTAGTGTAGCTTCTTTTGCTCAACATTTTTGTAAGACTCATCTATCTTGTCATATGTAGCTGAACTTTGTTTGTGTCCTTTGCTATGTGCATGTCCTATAGCTTACAGTATTTATCAGTTCTAGTGATGATGGATGTTTAGGTTATTTACTGCTTTTTTGGCCTTTATGAATAATGCTGCTATGAACGTCCTTATATGTTTCCTGATGAACACGTACATGCATTTTGTTGGGTTTATACCATGGAGTTGACTTGCTATGTCATGCTGTTGTTATGCATATTTTCAACTTTTACAGATTGTTCCAGATTGTTTTCCCCATGGCTGTGCAGCGCCACCTGTGGCATAAACCAGGGGTATGTTTTAAGGCTTTCCCTTTTATCCTGCTGATACAATTATATATGTTTGTGCCAATACCACACTGCCTTAATCGCTGTAACTTCAGAATGTGATGTGATATTTGATATCTGGAAAAATAAGTCATTCTACCTTTTCTGTTAATTTGTTTTTCTTTTTTTTATTCAAAAGTAGCTTGTCTACTCTCAGCTCTTAGCATTTCCCTATAATTTTTTAAATCAGCTTGTCAAGTACTATAAAACATTAAAATTTTGACTAGAAGACTTTCTTCATTTATTCATCCTCTACCCCACTTTTTACTAAGCGAATCCAAGAAATATCATTTCTTCTTGTGAGTTGTAGTACTCCATGTCTATCAAGTTCAGGTGCACTTCCACTGTGATGGCCATGACCTCAGTCTGGCACTGGCTTCTGTAGGAATCAGTCTTTAGGCCAACTGTTGTGGAGCTGTTCAGGCTTGAGGGCCATCTGAGTTCCTGACCTATGGGAAGGGCCAGGAGTGTTTAGGAGATGAGTAAGTGTATCTGCGGATTCTTGGGCACATGAGAGGGGGACTCTAAGATAGGAAAAGATTCTGCTGGTTTGGGATGGAGTATTTGGAGTCTCTGTAATTTAAGGTGTCAAGGTGTGTACCTAGAAGCTAGTGAAATTCAGTAATTCTGGTTCCACAATGACTGAAAGAGTGAAGGGTTTCTACTGGCGCCAACACTGCCAAGTCATCGGAGATGCTCAAGAGTTACTTTCCTCCCCTCCCTGGCTTTGCCTTACCAACCTGTAAGGCTGTGCTTGGCTCAGCACACAGGAAGACCAGGCTGCAAATGTTAAACAGCGTGCTAAAGCAGCAGTAGACCAGTGGCTTGGTAGATTGTGGTCAGAAACGGGGAATTCCTTCTGAGCAGAAATATTCATGACTCCAAAGAGACCAAGCTGTGAACAACCACTAAAACGCTGAACTTGTATTGGCTGTGCCTGGTTTTACCTTTACCGTTTCTAGGAGAATTCTGAATCAACCCAAACAATAATCATTTGGATTTCTCTAATTTTTAACCTAGTTTTCCTAAGTGAAGCAAACTTCTCAAAACAACAAAATTTCATCATTGAATTATACCTAGGTGTTCTTGCTGGTTTAGTTGCTTTGAATATGTGTCTGAACCCTGCAGTTGGAGACAGCCACTAGGCCATGAATCTGCAATTGTCCTAATTTCCCTTTGTGAACAGCTTCACCCTGGGGACCTCTCCGTGGGCACTGCCAGCAGGGCTCTCTGTCTCCGGAACCTGTCATTCGGGACCTGCCAGCACTCAGAGGCGCCCTCTCCTCTGGTTACTGGAGACATCTAAGGAACAGGTTTCCTTCTGTTTGTAAGTGTGGACATAAGGGGAGAGGCTGACAATAGTGATGCCTTTGTTCTCTGTTGATGAAGGAGGTTTCTTGTTAGTTTTCACTGAAACAGAAAAAGATTTGTCAGAAATGCCCTATTAAATTATTTTTATTTATTTATTTTATTTTTCTTTTTTTAGAGAGCAGGGAAGGGAAGGAGAAAGAGAGGGAAACACTGATCGGTTGCCTCTCGTACACTCCCCAACCAGAGACAGAACCCGCAACCCAGGCCTGTGCCCTGCTCAGGGGTCAAACTGGTGGCCCTTCGCTGTACTGGATGATGCCCAACCAGTGGAGCCACAGTGTTCAGGACAAAATGACCTCTGTTTTTAAAGAGTCAAATTGAAAAGTTAAGATACAGCTACTTCCCAGTTGGTCCCTCTGGGCGGGTTTAGAGCATGAGAGGCTCCTACAAAAGCAGAACCACACGAATCCAAATAAAACCAAGTATACAGAAGATACATTAAGTAGTAGCCATGTGCTCCCTTCCTTTTTCTGAGTTCTCTGGATAGGAGCTTAATCAGGAAAGAGAGACAAACCTCTGGGGACAGTGATCTAGATGTGCCTTCCATCAGAGAATGAAGGAACTTGCCCTTTTGTGTTCTTTCTAGGACTCCCATACCAGAATCAAGGGGCATGTCGGTTTCCATAGTGGTTCACAGTTTGCTGCTAGGGGTTGGGGTCCAGAGAGCTTTGGGAGAGGCAAGCCCTGTGGCACAGACCCCTCTCCTCTTGTGCCCCTTCCTGTACCTGGTAGTCTCACTTGTACTCTTTCTCCAAAATTTGAATAAAAATGACTTTGAGATCTTGCATTCATCCTATGGGAGAGATGTTTGCAAAACCAGAGAGAGTCATGAGATCAGAAACCTAAAGTGAAGGAATTCTTGTGAAGGTAGAATTCCAGGAATCAGTTACTGGTGGGAGGGTTTGAATGATTTTCTCTCCTTCCCTCCCTTTCCCTTTGCTCTCTTCTTTCCTGTGGAAGTCATAGATCTGGTGCTTGTTTTCCAGGAACTGGCATCCTCATTGGTGACATCATTGTACATCAGCTAACCTTGAACAATAAGGATAATACTGCAGCACCATTTATTCACATTTATCTAAACAGTGTGCTAAGCATCTTGTATGTTGTGTTGCACTGAATTCTTAAAAAAGATCTGTGGTATTAGTACTATTATTCCACTACATTTTTTATAGATGGGAAAACTGAGGCTTAGAGAGAGTAAGAACTTGACCACACAACACCACGCATCCGCTAAGTGGAAGCTGCTCTTTCAGCCACTTTGATAAGTCAGCCCTCCACTGTGCCTTGCAGGCCACAATAAATTGGACTGTAAGAGAAGAAAAGAACATGCTGTTGAGGGCAGCTTTGTGGAGTTGATGGGCCATAGGTTGGGGAAGGATGTGTGGAAGAAATAGCCAAGTAAGTGTCATTTATGGCCGAGTTATGCCCTCAGCTATGATCAGGTCTCTGCTGTCCGAAGTAATAGCCATCCTCATCACCATACACGAGTGTCTGGAGCGTGGTAGTTTTCCACTCTAAGTAGAAGCTGGTTATCATCAATCATTGTGTGCAGCCCTGTTCCCTCTGTGGGCCTGCTTTTGGATGCTGATAAATCTTCCTAATTAGCTGTAAAAATGATGAAAAGTAGACGTTATGTTTTAATCATAAGCCATTTGGGCCATTGGCATTCATGGGATAGCTTAAATTCCTATTTTCCTTTACTAAATTGCCTTGAGTTGATGGCATTTTTACTACTAAAAACGTAAGTCCAGAGAGCTCAGAGTTTCAATAGCTATGAATTGTTTTCAGTAACTCAATCATAGAAAAGCAAAGTAAAAAAAAAATTGACACATTGTTCATGGTTTCTTTTCCCATGTGTTGGTGGGATGTTAAAGATCTCTGAGATCTTTGCAGATAATTCAGTGCAGGCCTGGTTCTAAGAATAAAAGCTGGCATACTGATCCGTGCAGGAGGTGTTTTTTTTTTTTTTTTTTTTTTTTTTTTTGTCAGAAGCTAAAATGAACTCTTCAAAAAGCCAGGGAAAAGAATATGGGATTATTAGCGGCATTATAATTGGCTTTGTTGTTAAGATGTAGCATCAGAACAGGTTCAGAACATAATGACCACAGCTAGAAAAGTGTTCTCAGCTAAGGTTTTCTGCATGTGAGGGCATCTCAGTCATTCCCAAACTTCAGCGTGTGTGAGAACCATTAGCGAGGGTTCCCACCACACAGATTGCTGGGCCCCAGGCTAGAGTTCTGATTCAGTAGGTCTTCGATGGAGCCTGAAATTTGCTCTGCTGACAAGTTCTAAGGTGATACTGGTGCCACTGGGGCAGGTACCAAACTTTGAGAGTCTGGCTTCCAGTTCTAGCTCCATGCTAACCAGCTGTGTGACCAGAATACTTCTCAGCATCTTTTAAGAACAGCTGTGATATGCCTAATAGCATCTGCTATTTATGTTATTACTCCTGTTTGAGTGGGATCTGGTTTGCGTACAACATGGATGGAGATTTTCTATATCTAGGGACCTCTGAACATGAACCAATGCCACCCATCATATCAAAATATATTATTGACCTGTCCCCAGGGAAATATGGTGTCTAAGTGGCATTGTCATGAGGGTGACAGGCCCCAGTGCAGCTGGGCTAAGGGTCCACTCCACAGTCGGGGATGACCAGGAAGCTTGCCGAACCCCACAGGGTTGGGGCCCTGTTTTGTTCTTATTAGGCACATGCTAACTGCTGAGCCCAGTATCTCACCCTGCAGGTCACAGCTGCCTTCGGGCTGGGCTCTTGGCGTTCCTGAGAGTCCTTGCAGGGGCAGCAGCTTCCTGGAATGAATTTGTGGGCCTCAGGGTTTTCTAACAAGGATTCATGGAATATCCTGTGAACTGTCCTTTTGAGAGATAAGGCCCAACTGGCTTGGTTGTAAAATCACGGCTTTTGAAAAGATGCCATGGCTCCAAACGGAGGCGCGGCCATTTCATGGCTGATTCCATTGAGCTAAACCAGCCAAACCTCCTCGCTCTCCTTGCCTCTGTGCCTGCGCTCTCTGCCTGGAAGGCTCTTACTCTGCATTTTTACCTGGCTCGTTGTCCCTGAGGATGAAGCCGAGGCATCTTTTCCTCTGGAAGGCCTTTTCCATGCTCCTGTTGCACAACTCCTGTGCTATGGCCTGCATAGCACTTAGTATTTACGACACCAGAATCGCCCATCATTGTGAGCTTTGTTGGGCTGCAGGCTCTTCAGGCACAGAGCATGGGTTTCATTCTTTCCTATAGGAGCACGTTAGTCATCGCACGAATACATGATATCTAGATTTATTCTCATCAAAGGAGACTTTGTGGGATGGGGTTGGGAACATACAGGCTGAAAAACAGGGATAGGAAATAGTAGGTTTGCAGTAGGTGTACGTGAAACACAGAGTTTATTCTTAAATTATTTATTAACTATTGTATTATTTTCCATATGAACAACTTTAAACCTACGTTTGCTCACCCCTGTATTTTGAATAGCTATACACAGAAAAAAAATTACCAGGAAGGCCATTACAATAAAGAGAAAAACTGTAGGAAAAACTGTGTGTGTGTGTGTGGGGGGGGGAGTCGTTACTTATTTTTTTTTGCTGTCAGGTCCCCGCGGCAAGTCTGTTTTTCGACGCTCCTAGTGACAGATGTCTTTCACTGATGCTTTTTTCTTAAGAAATAACTTTTTACATACTGTTTTCCTCAGTCATAGAGTCGATGGCATCCAAAGTGACCTCTCCATTTCTGATTTCAGTGAAACCTAGATAAGTAGGAACCTAAGCAAAATCCTTAATTAACCGGATCCTGCATGAATCAGACATTTGGGGGAAACAGCAAACAAAAAGAACAAATAAAGAATTATATTCAAGACCTGCTGACAGAAGAAGTGTTAAGGCTAGTTCTCATTCAGTTTATTTTTTATTTATGAAAGTATGTAAAAATAGTTGATTTTCATGGTATTGTTCCATCAAAAATGTCTTCATTTTTGAAAAATAATGGCTGGTGATAAGAATAATACATTTTAGAAAGGTTCTTAAAACCTCAAAAAATCATTTTAATGTAAATAAAACATTCTATTTATGGAATCAAGTCCTAAATGCCAGTTAAATGCTCTGTATAAAGAAAAAAAAGTTGTCAATGCGTTAATTATGGAGACACATATAGGACACCTTGAAACAACTTTTTTGGTTTTTACCCTCTTATTAAAGGAAACGTCCAAATTTCCATGTTATAGAAGTCAGAGTGAATGGCTGTGAGGCTTGAAATAAAGTAAGGCTGTACGTAACTGCTACCTCACTTCTGTGCACAGCAGCTGCTGCTAAGTAGGGCACAACAGGCAAGTCCCTGAGTCCTAGTAGCTTAATGTCACAGAGTTTGTGTCTTGCTGCCATGGAGTCCTCCTCCATCTGGTGACCATCCCAGTGGACCACAGGGTCTCTCTCCAAGGTTGTTGTTGCAAAGGAGGAAGGCGTTGAAGAAGGCACAATGTCCTTACTTGTGTTGGCCCAGAAGTGACACTAGTCACTCTGGCACAGAGTCTCTTTGGCCGGATCTCGTCACAGGGCCCAGATACCTCAGGGGAGGCTGGGACATGTATTTGAGCACCTGAACAGTCGATGAGCACCAGCTGCTTCTGTCACCGTATCCTTGGCAATTAGATTTAACCCATTCCCTTTTTCTGCCTGCCCCGTGTGCTCCTCAAGTTGATGGGGTGAGCAGTAGGAGTGTCAACATAGAAACATTCAAACCTGTAGAGAATTTTTGTGAGTCGATTTGAGGCAAACTGATGATAGTTGCCAGGAAACAAAATACCCATGAGTTGAGAAAATGCTCTGGAGAATGGCGGGTTAGCACCTTATTTTATATAGTACAAATCAAAAGAAAAGGCATAAGAGGGTTACATGAAATCCATTCGTGATGGATTAGGGAGGTGGGAGAAAGCAAAGTGGGGAAACCGTGGGACTGGATAAAAGGTAAAATGGTAGCCACTTTTACACAGGTCGGTGCAGGATAGTTGATAATCAACAATTGACCTGATAACAATAACAATGAGGGGATCTGCGGTCTCCGCCTGGTGTGGTGCCTGTGCTGTGAGGGGTCTGGAAAAAGCAATATGACAGTCCAAAGGTGTGTTATCATAGATGCAAAAAGACAACAGACAGGCTCAGTTCAGGGGAAAATTGACCTTTGATCGGGGAAAATACTGCCCTAGGATGTGACTACCTGCCATGACCTGCTTTTAGTTAGAAAGTTTTTAATTTCAGACCGTCCCATGTGGTTCCTGTCAGTGTCGGAGTTTTAAGGCTGCTGTGCAGATCTTCCCTGAGCTTGTCAGCGTTAGTCGTGCGGCCCCTTTTCCTCCACAGGAGGTGGGAGAAACTGAGGACATATGTAGTGGATAGCTGTCTCCCTTGGTAGCTGAACCCCATTTCCTTATGAGAATCATCTGACTCCCAATTTCGGTTCATACAGTTCTGGCTTTTCCTCCAGGGCTGGGTGCGTGTGTGCCTTACACCTGAGCAAGCAGAGGTGACTGCAGAACCCCTGGAAGAAGCCATGCCAGTTCATGCCTCGACTGCCCCAGCCGTGTAAAACCATGTACTCCTCAGTGCGAGCTAGGATGAGCGCTCCATAACTTGCAAGTAATAGAGAAGAGGGAGCAGCTGTAACTCTGCAGAACTTCCAAACGGCATCCTTACACCCTTTTGTCTTTAAACCCCAAATGCTAGCAGCTGCCTAAGAAAGTACAGGTAAGTACAACTACTTCATTTACATCACAGAGTTGTTGCTTTTGTGATACGGATACCATATAAGTGAGGAGTGACAATCATCCTGTCTGTGTTTCTTTTCATTCTAGTTCAAATACCAGTAGTTTTTATAATTACTAGTTGGCTGATTAGTATCTGAATCAAAATGGATTTTTGCCAGGTAATTTCCACTTGTAAGCAGTCAAATATTTAAATCAGCCTCAAGAATATTAAGGAAGAAAGCCCCTTTCCTCCCTATTACCTCCACAAAAATAGACTTTTAGTTAAATATCTAAAATAAATCTGAATAAGGTTTTCTCTGGCCATCGCACCGTGAGGGTACAGAGCCTGCAGCCAGACCCTGGCTTTGCAGAATGTGCTGGGAGACCTGGCCCAGTTGTCCTATTTAACCCGACACTTCTGGAGAAAGTTTGAAAAACGATATGCAGTAACTCTCTGGTGACCCAAACTATTGTAACCTCAGCCTCTAACTCACATGACATTTGCTTACTTTCTTTCCAATAGGCTGATTAATTATTTGTCTTTATTTAGTGTTCTAAATCAGGAGCCAAAAGAAGTTGGAGCAGCTGGGGCCAATTTTTAAATTTAAAACTAACAGAGGAGTTTGGCTGTCTGACGTGAAACTGAAGAGTGACTTTTCTTTAACATTGTCATCACTGTAGTGTCTAACCTGCTTTGTTCCAGATGTGCAACATCTGGGCTTTGAAGAGTGTGATTAGGAAATCAAACAAGACACGTGGACATCCAAAATGAGATAAGAGGCTCCAACAGATTACTTTCCTTTCTTATGTAGTTTCTTTCATCTGATCCTGTCAAAGTTTCCTGGAAATCTCAGTCTGGAGAGCAGATTTCCTATTTTTTTTTTTTTTTTAACAAGCAAGGCAGAAAAGGTAAAGAAAGTTGTATTGTCCGAGAGAATTAAATGTGCTGAACAAGAATCCACAGGAAAAGTCCCCTAAATCCCTTCACATGGACTATCCTCAGGTGGTAAGGTGACTTAAACCAAAATCTTCCTACTGGATAGAAAGTGTTACCAGCCCTAAAGGGGTGGTGGGAGGCATCGGCTTTCCTTTTAGAAGACATTTCCTTTCTTCCCAGACTGGGGCTATTTTTCCTTTAACATACATAAAGTAAACATTATTTTCTTCCCAATGTTGAAGTGAAGATTCCACAGCAACACCGACAATTTCAAAGGGCAGTAACTGATGTACGGCAGCTTCGCCTGGGAATGGCCTGTGTTATGCTTTAAGCAGGGATTCTCTAGGGGTAGAAAGAGTTATCATTTGACTATTAGCCTGCTCTTTACTAAAACTCCTTCTTATGTGGTTAACATGATCACTTCACGTCTAAAAAAACCCTAAGGTAACAATACCAAGTCTGGTTGAAGCTAGTTGTCTTAGTTGAGTATTGGCTTAGTCCTAATAATAGAGCAAACATCTTTAGTCAAGTAATCATTGAGTATTTGTTGAGAATACTCTACATGCTCACATGGTATTAAGTGGAGAGGGGCAGTGAATCCAGTCCCTAACTTGTTCACAATCTAGTTGGTGAGGTAATACTAGTACAGATTAGACAACGGTTACTAGTAAAAAGCAGATGTAATTAATACTCTGTAGTACTGTGTATAGACTAAAACTCTTTAGGAGTTCACACAACAGGCTGCACTCATGATAAATGACGAGATTGAGGGATTATTCTGGGATTTAAGAGAGGTCTATAGGTCATGCACCTCACCCTCTACATGCCCCTGAAACATACCCACTGTTAGTCCCAGGATAGACTGGTTTGGGAATATGGGTAGTTTTGTGCTAATGCATCATCCTTACTAAGGAGACAGCATTTGTATCCTACTTATTGTGGCTTTGTTGCATAAATTTTATACTCACAGAAGAAAATATTTATCCATACTTTACTCTGTCTTTTCTTATTCTTGTAAAAGAAATCTCTGAAAGAGAAATAGTCACCTTCCTGAGGGAAGGGCAGGACTTGTGATGCAGAGGGCACTTTGGGATTGGGAGAATTGCCTGTGAAATCAAATTTCGGTGAAAAGATAGCCCAACAGCCTTATGTAAATCGTTCCCTCATGTAGAAACAATAGTGTGTACTGGAAAATTCAATAGAAAACATTAATCATTTATCATCTTTAATTATCAGTCATCTCTAACTGCATCTGGTTTGCATTTTTTATTAGAAAGTTTTTGGGTTTTTTTTTTTGAGTTGGACCCGGGCATTTTTTTCATCCATTCCTGATTTCATTTTGTTATTCTTTTAAAAATTCCATCACTAATTCCCATGATGTGAGAAGGTTTCTATTTCATAAGGCACAATAAATCAAGCAACTCCTCTGTCGTAACGTCGTCCTTACCGTGCATTTGTCATAGGCCCCGGATTGCTGAGTTTACTTAAGGTTAGAGAGTCAGGCTGCTTTGAGGACAAGCTCTGGCAGTGCCGGGGGCATGCACGTAGCCCGCCAGAGGAGCTGAAGGTATACAACTTGAGTCAACTTGAGGGAGAACAGCTGCTTCAGGAAAGTCAAGTGGCAAAAACTGACCCCGGGGGCATTTTGAAGTTTGTGTGCTCTTGTCCTGCTGCTCTGGCCAGTGTATAGTGGCTGAGATGCACTTTTCTGTGTAACAGTTTTCTCTTGTAAAACAATAGTAACAACTAATATTTATCAAGAATTATCTATATCCTCTGTGTATGCTATGTGCTTTTATGCATGGTCACGTTTAATCCTCACAACAGCACTCTGAGGGAGGCAAATATTATTTACATCTTTCAGACGAGCAAACTATAACCTTAGAAAAGCATGGTTGCTTGCTAATTTCTCAAATGGGGAGTCCCTGGACCATAAAGGCAGAGTAAGTCAGCCTTAAACCTGCGTGAGGTCGGCCTGTGTAACAGTTTCTCTGGAGAAAATCGTCTTGATGAAAGTCCCAGAACAAGATAAATAAACTCCTTGTTTTTGCCCCCATAATATGGGCTCCCCCTGCCCCCCGCACAAAATTGTACATTTATGTGGAAGGCAGCAGGATAAAGTAATTATCAGAGTGCATTGGCTGCAGAGATCTTTGGTGGTGGCTGTTTGATCACAGTATCCCTAGGAATGAAATAGGTGGGCCGTCTACTAGAGTATTGCTTGATCTATACAATAGAAAAACTCTAGTTCTGGTGGTCAAAAAATTTGACTTGAGTTGCCACAATGGAGAGTGAAGGCCACTCACCAAGTTTCCTGACCTTGATTTGCTGATTTGAAGCCTTTTGATTAGAGGAATGTCTAGCTCTCCTTGAGGAAGGACCCTTTGTTATTGATTCAAGTAAATACCATAACCTTCCTGTCTTTTCTCAACGGGACCTGTAGCCATTTGATAGGTGACTGTGCACCATGGAAAAGAAAATACCCAGAACTTCCAGGAATTACTAGATGCCAGCTCTTAACTACGTTAATTCCTATGATCTAAATTACCCACCGCAGCCCATTAGTTAAAAGGAGGGTTTTCAGCGATCAGGAGACAGCAGTCTAACCAAGCCTGACTTTAACTCTCAATGAGCCCCGCTGGTCAATTGACCCAGCTGGTACTTGTTCCCCCAGTTCCTGAATGTATCATTGGAATAATTGGAATGTATAACTGGCAACAGCTCAGAATCCTCACATTGGCTCTCTGATACATGGAGTACAGGCCATTATGATAGGAGGGACTAAATGGAAGCTTCAGGAACTTCCCATCCCTATAAATATAGTAATCCAAAAGCAATATCACATCCCTGGGGAAAACTGTGAAGATTAGTGCCACTACTAAAGACTTGAAAGGTTTGTAGTAATACCTGGTGCATCCCCACTTAACTCACCTGTTTTTTCTTTATTTTTATGCAGTGATTGACTGGATCTTGGATAATTATTAAGAATCATAAACTTAATCAAGTGGTAACTTCGATTGCAGCTGCTGTCCCAAATACAGTATCGCTATGGGAGCCAGTACACCTAGGCCCTGGAACTTGGAATTCAGCTATAGATGGAATGATGTCTCTTCCTCCCAACCAGTCTGCAAGGACCACCAGAGGAGGTTTGCTTTTATCTGGCACAGCCAACAGTAGGCTGTCACACTCGAGCCAGGCAGGGCTCTATTTCAGTTCTGCTCTCTGCTATAACGTAGGTTGCTGAGCACTTGGTTGTCATGGCAGCGCACGAAACATCACACTGGTCCTGCACATCATAATGTTATGTTAATTGCATCCGATGAACCATAAGTAGATAATAGACAATCAGATGTCTTAGTAAGAAGTATGTAAGAGAGTGGGACATAACTCCAAAAAAATCCTGGGGCCTATTCCCTCCATGAAGTTTCTGGGAGTTCAGTAGTTTGGAGTAAGACGACAAGTTGTTGCACCTTGTACTGTCTACCAAGTAAACAGAGGTACAATGCTTGATACGTGGTTTTTAAAGAAAAGTTGGAGGTCACATACACCACATCTGAATATGCTAATCCTGGCTTTGTGCCCAGTTATCCCATGGTGTTGCCAGTTTTAAATGTGAACCAGAGAAGGCTCTGCAGCACCAGGTGGGCCTATTGATTCAGCAGATCCACTGACAATGTGTGCACAGCGAATAGGGGTGGTGCAGGGAGCTTGGCTAGGAGATCTCTAGGCTTTTAGAGTAAATCTGTCCTTCTTTGGTGAGTAACTATTCTTTTGAAAACAGCCTCTGACTTGTTACTGTACTATAAAGAAACTGAATGCCAAACCATGGGACACCAGGTAACTATGTGGCTTGAGCTTCTCATTGTGAATTGGATGTTGTCTGATCCATCTAGCCACAAGGTTGGGTGTGGACAGCATAATCTATCTTCAAGTTGTAGACTTGTATACAGGACAGCTTGGGCAGGTCTAGAAGGTAAATTGCTCTAGCAGGTGGTTCAGACTCTTTCAAAACTGATTCCTGTTCCATTGTCTTCTCACCCTCAACACACCTGTGACCCCCAGTGGAGTTCCTTAGGACCATCTGAACACGGAAGAAAAATCTTGAGCCAAGTTTACAGATGGTTCTGCATGTTATGCCAATGCCATCAAAAGTGGACAGCTGTGTTGTTGCAGCCTTACTTAGGGGTGAGCCTCATATACATATCCTACTGCTTCAGTTTCTCTGAGCCCAGGATAATACAATAGACAATATTATTATGACATAATATATTGTGTTATAATATATTATCAATACGTATATTACTGTATACTTCATTGTAATGTCAATATTGCGTATTACAATATAAATTGTGTATTATAATATACACATAATAATGTAATATCAACCATTCACTATGTATTTTCTTCTTTAAAAACTTGATTGCCACCTGTAGATGCTTGCTCCAAATTATCATCATGTTCATGTTTTATAATTTACCTTTCATTTTGAAAATTACTCTATGAGCATGTCCTCTACTCTGTAAAATTCTTTAAATATTATCAATTTTGATCTACTTTATATCAGGTTTCTCAGGGTTCTAGAAATGAGCCAAGAGGCTCTTATTTCATTTTATTTTTTTACCACTTTGGAATTTCATATCCTCTGATTTATTTTCTGACTTTTCAGCAAACTTTCATCATTGGTTAAATGTCTGTCTTTTTTACTAGCCTGCACATTCCAGTAGGGCAGGAAACTAATTTGGTGTCTGACATATAGTACCCGTTAACATATGCCAGGAAGTCTTCCAGACTCTTTATTCATGAAATGGATAGTTACCCATTCTTACTTTATTTGGGGGCCAGGCCCTTTTACCATTTTTCTTTGGTTTCTTGCCATTTCAAATTTCTTTACTTTCTAAACATATCAAACATTAGAAAAACATTTGCTAGGTAAGATAGTATAGCATTTAACATAAGGAAGGCTGCTCCCTGTGGCCCTGACTGTGCCTTGGGGTCCGCCGTGTGCTCATGAAGGTCTGCAGAGTCAGAAGCTGCCAGAGGCCAGTTCTGGACACAGCGGAATTCTGCAGTTGGTGGATGTCCTGGCTGTGCCCAAGGTGATGCCTGCCTGTTGTCTCTCTTCTAAACTCACAGTTCGAACCAATGGATAAGTGGTATCAGATGTCTATGATTTTAACAGCTGGGGGGAAATGTGCTTTGATTACTCATATTAAAATGGTACATTTTCTAGTCTCTACTTCTTGTGCTGATTTATTTAAAAGTAATGGATTCAGATTAAGAAGTACTCAGTTCAGATATCATCCAAATATTATAACCACAAATGAAATTTTACCCATGTATATTGATTGAATCATAAATGAATCACTTAAACTTCCATTATTACTTAAGCACATTTGTTTAGCTTGGTTCTGGGGAAAATTTACTCAAGCCATGATGAGTATAAAAGAGGAACGTTTTGTTAGTGGTATCATATCCATTGACTGCTCGAGCTAGAAATCCAGACATTATCCTCATCTGTCTTTTCCCCATTCCCCTGTGTGTCCTCATCAGATTCAGCTGTGGATTCTGTCAGTCTGCCTCCTATTGCCTCCCCAATCCATCCCGCTTTCTACATGTGAATTTCTTGTACTCTGTTTCATAGTCTCATTATTTCTCATTCAATTACTGAATTTAATTCTGTTTTCCCAGTCCTCACTCTGTTTTCCAAATCGTAACAGACATGTTAAGCCAGATCATCCATCTTCTAACCTAAAGTACTTTAGTAACTGTACATTCTCATAGAGTTACGTTCACGCTTTTTGGCACCACGTACCAGATCTTCCATACTTGGTTGTTGTTCATCTCTTCAGTTTTATCTTGAGTCACTTCCTCCCTACTCTAAGCTTCATGCTATCTCATGACTTTAGGCCTTTGCACAAACTGCATGGCATGACTTTTTCTCTTACTTGTGCAGCTTAAACACTTTACTTTTACTGGAGTTGAGGTACCACTTTGGGATGGGATTACCCACAGCTTCCTGAGCTTACCTTTGTCACAAAATTATTTGCATTGTGTTTATGTCTCTCTTTATTTTTCTGTCTCTTTTCCATACTGTCTCCCCTGCAAAGAATTATAAGTCATTTGGAAGCAGGAGCCGAGCCTTATTTGTGCCTAGTGTGGTGCCAGACACACAGAGAGGATGTTTCAATAAATACTTGGTTGAATGAATAAATGAATAAATGAAAGGAAAAGAGTAAACATCCAAAAGTTTCCTACTCTTTATTAGTTGACTAACCTAGTCAAGATAGTAGTTTACCAATTACAGACCATCACAAGCTCTGTGAAGGCACTCACTTTTGTTCTCACTGAATACACTGTTCTTCAAAGACAGAAATGACATTAAATGTCTTGTGCATGGACCCACTGCAGTGCCAGAAGGAACATTATATTGGAAAACATTAAACAACCTGAAACAAAAAGCAGATCACTTCCCAACCACAAATTGCAAATGGAAGAAGGAAAATTGTACACCAATATTAAAATCTGCTTTAAAGTAAATACTGCCAACATTTGGAAGGGAGGATACAACCAAATCCAGGGACCAAGATTGTAGAATGAAGACCAATGGTAAATTAAAGAACACCGGTCAAGGAAATAACATGTCAGGAAGCCCACTTCAGCAATGAGTGAAAATGAAATAAGTTTAAGTATTTTAAAAATATCTAGCTTCTACAGGTTTGCTTCATTGTTTTTGTTTTTGTTTTTGTTTTTCTCTGCAAGCTGATCTGAGAGAATTTTCCTCTGCAAAAGAGGCTATGGCTGTCATTGAATTGTGATGTATGTTTGCTCACATCCTACACAGAATCTACATAATGGAGAAAGGAGAGCCCCATACGAGGCCAGGGCAGGCTGGGCATGCTTTTAAACTATAAGAACAAACAGGCCCAGCTAGAAAGATAACTTGAAAACTGGATTCCCTCCAATGTACATTCCCCAAAAGAAAGGCTGAGATTCCTTCCCCTTTCTTCTTTTTTACAAACCTTACTGCTAAGATCTGTCTCAGATTCTCCCACTTCCTCGAGGTGATCCCCAGGAATTCCACCCACTTTGCCCATTTTCCTTGAACCTTTGAGAGCTTTAGAATCAGACTATTCAATTGTTCATATTATTGTATTATAGTTATTGCTAATTGTTTTTGTGTGTAAATGTCTTCCTAACCACATTACTCCTGCTCAAAAGGGAATTGACTATTAAAAAATATTCCTGACATTTATTAGCACAATGTACAGTGTACAGAATAATCACTCAGTAAAAATTATAGTTAAATTGGATTAAGTTAATCAAAAGACATTTAATGACAGAGATTATTTTCCCCTTTTAAATGCATTAAAGAAAACAAAAATTAGAATGTGATCATCTTCAAGTATTTTATAACAAGTGTTTTCTTTTTTCCCTCTCTTGTTTTCCAAATTGTAAGTGGGTGTTTTGCCATGCTACTAGTTTTCAATACTGGGTATACATTTGAAATCACATGGGGAATTTTAAAATACAGATGCCAAGGCTGCCATCTAGACCAATTCAGCCAGGAGACACAAGGGAGTTTATACAAGGCCCCCAGTGATTTTTATATGCAGCCAGTGCTGAAAAGCAATGTGCTATCCCATCGACAGTGCTAATACATCATGCTGTCCATGGAAACTGCTCCTGTGGCTTTCTACCAGCTGTTTATTTTGTGTGCCGTGTTGTTTATGAGCTTTAGGTTTCTCACATTTTCCAGTATCCTCATCTTTGGTGTGTAGTTACTTTTCTTTCAGACATCCGTTTGTAGTAAACAATATAAGTACCTTCTAACTACAGAGTTAAATGGAACAACAAAAGTCCAAGAATTTTAGGCAGTTGAGTGAGACCGTAAGTTAAGGTTGGTTTTATGTGCTGAAAAGAAAAAGAAGAATTGACTTTGCTAGAAAAATCAAATCCCAAACCACTATCATCTGAAACCCACATCATTTTTTATCTAAACTAACTAGGTAGTTCTCAAGAATGAGAATTCATTCTCTATTATTTGGACAATTACATAAATGCCTAGTTTTACTTGCATTTACAGACCGATGTCATATGGTCATGTTTTGTTCTTATTTTTAAATTACTTCCTGAGCTCTTAGTGTATACTAGACTCTCTGCAAAAACTCTTTAGATATGATCTCATTTAATTGTCAGGCTATCCGTCTGAGGCATGTGCTAGTATGCCTGTTTTATATACAAGCAAACTAAAGCTCAAGAAAATTAGAAAGTTACCCAGGGTCATATTAATGACTGAGCAACAAAGGCAAGATTAACACTCAGGTCTGTCCAAAGCTCTAACCTCTGCACTGTGCACCCAGGAAAAACTTCTACCATCTGGTGCTGCTGAATAAAGTACTGAATAAAATGCTAACCCTGAAATCCAAGGGAGATGGAAAAGATATAAATTATAGGGGGCTTCCTCTTCATTTAAGTTCAACTGTAAGTCATGTATGAATTTATGTCTACTGTAATTGTGCTTGTAACTTTCCACTAGAATGTTGGATGATCTTGTAAAATTTCTAAGAAAATTCATGGAATACTTCCCCCTAGTATTTAAGATGGGGAAGAGCACCAAAATGCTCAATGTGCTCTTCCCCATCTTATATATGCAAGATTTATTTATAAGGAAATTATAGACTATGTTAACACAGCTGTTCTATGTTTAAATACGATGCCAGCTCAACTCCTGGTTGTAGAGCATGCCTTGTTGTTTCATGCCCTGATGGATGTGCATAGGCTGTTTGCTTTACCTAGCCATGTGCCCTCCCTCCCCTTGGTCATTTCTGCTTGTCAAAGTTCAGCCAGTCCTCCAAGATGCTCAGACATGTTTACCCTTGTTGGACTTTCTTACTCCGAGCCCCTGAGGTCCTAAATAAATTTATTCCTTTGTTTTCCTACTTCAGGCTATACCTTATGATTTGCTATGTTATAGTATATACAGTTTTCATGGCAATCCTTTCTTACTTGTCTCTCCTAGGAAGTGGGAAGCTTCTTTGGGTCAAGACTGTTCCCCAGTGCCTAGCACATGTTATGTGGTCAATAGATAATTGGTTGAATTTTTGAATGAATTGTAATTTAGATAAATGGGAATTTGCCTAAGACACCATGCTGTAAAAGCTGAGCTAAGTCTTCATCTTGATCTGACTCGATTTCTATTCTATTTGGAAACCTGTCATCTCAAAAACAAATTTGATGGAAACACAGGTATACATATACAAATAAGTACATTTAGTGTTGAACAAAGATAAAGCCTTCTCTGGAAACAATTTGTTGGTTTATAGTGCCATCGGTAACAGTGTTTATCCACATGTATGGATATAAACTTGGTATTGATAAGTCAGTTTATCTGTTCTGAAATTTTGATTCTATGTAATATTACTATTTAGTACAACAAGACATCATTATATGACTGCTTCCTCTAGTGTCGAAGACTGGTCCATCCTGGCATTCATCTGGAGGATTCCTGTGAGTAAAACAACCATGCTGAGAGAGTTAATTCACACAGGTGGGGTGTGGGTGTTCTTTCTGTTAACACAGAAAGTGGCAGCTGATTCCAGCCTTTTCCTCCCCCAAAGTTTTCCTTTGAAAGAGACGAGCTTTGGGAGAGGTATTTGGGGAAACATCTGTAGGGTGCACTTGGTCAGGTCCCATCTGCCTAGCATCATGTGACCCCCAAACCCCTAAACATGTGGTTATCTATTTTGGCAACTTGATTATTTTCCTAGAAGCCTAAGGAGCACTAGTTGCTTGCTTTTGTGTTAAAATAGTAAAACTCAAACAGTTATATCTCAGTCTAAAGAGTATTATGCATCTTGATGACATACAGATTGTTTTTATTCAATATTTTCTGGCCTTAAAATGACCATATGGAAATTCATTTAATATCTTGAAATCTTTTCAGTTTGCTCAAATTGAGACTTCTTAACTTGTTAACTCATATCCCATGTGTTCAAACTACCCAGAAGAGAGGCGTTAAAAATAACTCATCACCTACCTTTATGAGTCCTAATAAACATTTAAGTTATATACAATCATATAGTTTCAATATTTAAGAAGCTGTGCAAGAAATATGAAACGGCCAGTTAAGGTATTACTCAGATGATTCAGGTTTAAAGTAGTCTTATAAAAACTTTATTTGGTCTGATTAACTGTAATTACTTGCTCATAGTGGTTGAATTCTCAGTATAGATTTAATTTTAATTTTAATTTTAATTTTAATTCAAGTACCACACCTTATTTTCTAGCCATAAGAAGAAGGAACTGGAGGACTCAGTGAATACGTCTGGGGGCTTTTGCTTCTGTCATTGGTTGGTCTCTCTTTATTTCTTTATTTTTGTTATGATATTTGGACCCCATAGCAACTGTGAACTCTTGCATCTGTCATGGCTATTTCTAGAAATGTCAGGAACTTTGACCAAGCCAGTGGTTCTACTTCTAAAGATTTATTTGCTGGCTGATCAATTGGATACTGGAATTCTCACAAATTAGTGAAAATGACATACTATTAATTTTTGACTCAGAAAGTATGTGAGATCTGTCAGTCTTGGTGGAACCAAATTATATGGTTCTAGAAACAGAGCGAGACTTCTACATTTATCTCCTTGGGGCCCCTCACTCAAGTCTCTTACATACTGGAGTTTGTCTGTGTGACAAGGAATCTTATATTTTAATCCACCCTGTGAACTGTTTCTTACTTATGAAATATTTTCCGTATTACTTATTTAATGGAGGTGGAAAGAGGGAGATATTTTCCTAGGAAGGTATTGAGTTATTTTCTTATAAGTCTGAGTATGACTTTGAGAGTTTTATAAGTTATCTTTACATTTGGTCAGTCATAAATCTGAATTATCTGGGTAGGATAAAAACACATAAGAAATTATTAATTTCTCCATTACATTGCTTAATTTGAGCTTCAGACACCTGAGGGACAGAAATGAACACTATTGGCTCTTCTTGATTTCTATACTACAAGATTTTATTCTTCATTATACACTCTCTGTATGTTATATATTTGGAATGTTAAGATAAATTTGCTATAAAGATAATTAATTCCAATGTAAGTATGTAGGATGAGAAGTTTTTAGACCAGTAGAAGGGACTTGTTAACAGCTTTCTTCTTATTAGTGTAATAGGGTTTGACACAAACTAGGAGTGTAGCTGCTTCAGTCTTCAGCACACTAGCCAAGATTGTTGCATTTGTCAACCTAGTGAAAATAATAGGACATATTTTTCCCTGGTACTACTGTCTGATGTGGGGGTGCTGGTACTTGGTCAAGAACTTCCAAAGAAAATATCAGATTATTTCTCTTAGAGAGTTAAATTATGACATTAACACGTACCAGGTAAAGAGTGCAGTTAATCAGGCCCTTGAATGGCTGGCGGCCACAAGACATATGCGTATAGATCTCTTAAAACAAGGTAACTTAGCAAGTTTGTAGGATTTAAGGTCAATACATAAATATCACATTTCTACACATTAGCAGTGAATAATTGCACATATTCTGAGTTAGTAGACTTATCCAGGATACTTCACCCTGCTTTAGAATGTTTCCGAAGTATGGTATAAGCAGCAGGGGGACTGAATGCTTTCTAGAATTACATTCTTGAGCTGGTTTTGGGGAGGTATATTTTGAAGAGTTGGTCCTTGACTCATGGTTATCTAAGCCAAGTGGTAAGATGGAAGAGTGATTTTGTACATGGACAGTCACTCAACAAACTAGCAGAGCTGTCTTACTACTGTGTGTGTGAGAGAGAGAGAGGGGGAGAGAGAGAGAGAGAGAGAGAGAGAGAGAGAGAGAGAGAGAGAGAGAGAGAGAGAGAATCTGCCTGGAGGAGGCAGTATTCGCATGCTCAGAGTCACCGAATTTTGCCTGCGCCTCTCAGAATAATAAAATCTTATGTCATTTTGAGCATAGTGGCATCCTTACATCCTGTACGGAAGTAGAAACTCTATTAAAGATCATATATCCAGTGGGAAAGAGAGGGATGTTCCTTTAGAAGTAAAGTTTTCTCATTTAAAATTGTTGCAATGTTATATGGGAATACACACACACACACACACACACACATACATATATATTTATATTGGTAAGTTTATGTGTGACTGTTGATGTAGTCTGAAGGAACTTTAAAATTAGTGCCCTGGTCACCTGGATTTAATACTTGTGATATTGTCAGAGAAAAGTAGAAGACCTCTGGCCTATTGTGTCCTCCAAAGGTGTTCTGCCTGAACCTTGAACCACAGTAGTCATGTCAGAGGGACAATTATTCCCTGGCTGTGGGCATGGAGATGCCAGGGGTCTCATCTAGGGATGGCCTGGGCTTGAATGTAGAAAGAAACAAGACAGTGGTTCCTTTCTGGAGCTTTAATAACTATGTGTGAGCTGAACGTTCAAGAATATTCTTAGAGTGAACACTGCAGGTCATGTGAACTGTGGTCTATTGCCTACTCGGTTAATAACAAGTATATTATACAGATTGAGGCTTTCAAAGAACTCTCAGATGTGTTTACTCCACCAGCACAATCTACCTTACTAAACCTTCACAGTGATTTTGTAAGGTAGGTGGAGATCTGCTTTTTGAAATAGTAATAGAAGCCTGGACTGAGAATCAGGTCCAGAGTCTAGTGACTACTTTTATGGCCTCAATTTCCTCATGTTTAAAATAAGATGCTTCTAAGATTCTTTTTTTTTAAATTTAATATATTTTATTGATTATGCAATTACAGTTGTCCCATTTCTCCCCCATCATTCCCCTCCACCCTGCACACCCCCTCCCACCCACATTTCCCCCCTTTAGTTCATGTCCATGTGTCATAAGTTTAAGATTCTTATTATTGCCATTCTGCTTAAAGGTAAACTCATAAAACAGAGAGAGGTTAAGTTATTGAAGATTACACTTTTCTATGTAGTCAGGGCTGGCTCTAAATTGGGAGCATTTACCTCTAGAATTTGGTGACAGCATGCTTAGAATATTGGATACTAGAAATGTTTGGAAATGGATAGTAGTAATAATTTTATTGCTCACTGATGACTGGTGAAGCGTTGAATTTTTTTATAGGAAGATGTCAGGATTTTGAACATAGACTAAAGGAAAACACTGTGGCTGCCCTCTTCCCCGTGGGAAACAATGCCCTAGAATGGAGTTTACTGCACAATGCTAGAATTGCTGGATGACCCTATTCATTAGGAATAATTAATTCCCTTAATTTTTTTCCTTTGCTATATTACCTTCTAATACCAACTTGGCTTTTGATGTTGACTCTCTCTATACAGTCAGCAAACATTTTTTTGAGTCTACTGAGTGTTAGGTCTTTACATTCACAAATAAAATGTGGTCCCTGTGCTCCTTGCGTCTGTGGGCCTTCTGGTCTACTTGAGGTGGGAGAGTAGGAAAGAAACCAAATATGTAAAAAGCAATTATCTTAGAGTGTGGTATCTGCTATAACAAAGACATGAACAGATTGTATTGAGAACAACTTACTCTGCTGGGCCCAGCTTTAAGGGAGCGAGAGGAAGGAATCAGAAAATTTTTCACATGGGAGGAGACACTTAATCCAAGTCTTGAATATGAGAAGAGAAGGGGAGAAGAATTTTCTGAGTGAGATTGGCCATTTGTTAAGGCATGAAGGGATGAGAAAGCAAGGCTTATAGAGGAAACAATGGCAGACTTTGTGTGCTTGGAGCTTGGTTTTTGGGGGTTACAGGCAGGCACAGGAGAAGGAAAAAAGGTAACACTGGAGTCAAGCTGACATCAGATAGGAGTGACTTTGATGGCTAGGCCAAGGTTTTTCGGCACAAAGTGATGAGCCAGCAGAGGGAAAAATGTGCTTCTTTCAGCTGGTTGGGGAATTCTCATTCTCTTGGAAGTTAGATCTTCAATGCAGACTTGAATGATTTGGTTTTCAGTGTCTTTCTTTTGGGTCAGTAGACCCACAGGATTCCAGGTTCTTTGGCAACCTGAGTTTTTAGTACAAATGGTGAAGTGGGATTCTAATTTATCATGCAGTCTATTGTAATTCTTGTTAGTTTTAGTCTCCTCTGGGGCCCGATCAGTTCTGGATAATTTCAGAGAACTATTTTCTGGGTCAGCAGGGTGGAATACCATTTTGTGGATCAATTTATGATGTTTTCTACATTGTTAACCAGCTTATCTCCAACTCTAAGTAGGCAGAAGATTGAGTTTATAATTTTTTAAATTTATTGGTATTTGAGAGAGAAAGAGAAAGAGAGAAAGAGAAAGAGAGAAAGAGAAAGAGAAAGAGAAAGAGAAAGAGAAAGAGAAAAAGATCGACTTGTTGTTCCACCCACTTAGGTATCATTGGGTGCCTCTTGTATGTGCTCTGATTGGAGATCAAGTTTAGACTCCAGATCCTCTCAGTCTTAGCTGACTGTTTATGTCGTTAGGTCATCCTACATCTAACGTCAAAAGTCTGGGGAAAGTGGATTTCATTTTCTTTCTCATAAGCGTCAATAGACAGCGTGTGGTGACCATGGGCATTGTTGCTATTCGTGGCCTTGTCTTTAAACCTCTGTAAGTCAGAATGGGTCTCATTAATCTTTGTATCTCCAGTGTACCTCTAATGGTCCTATGTATGTAGTAGGACCTTGGTAACTATTCACTGAAGGATGGCTTCACAATCATATTTGTCCTATAAATAATTTTTAGATTGCACCTGAAATCTGTCTCTTGCTATTTTGCATTATCTATTAATATGAAATTGACTTAAGTTGATCCAACTTTCTTGGAGAATTTCCTTAGGAAAATGTTCCTGAACTCAGAGATGTGCAAGGCTAAATTTTGGAGAACAAGAATTCAAGGCAGTGACTCACTGCTGCAGATATAAGCTTGGAGTTTATAACCATAGTCAATGGCTAGAATCATTTGTAATTACAGGGAATGTTATGTGTTTCATCAGATTATTACAACTTGCAGACTTTTCTTCCCCTCAAACAGCATAACTTTTACTTCATGTTAACTCATCAAAACTAAAGATGACTAGATGAAGACATGAGTGGGTTTGTATTTCCCCCCAAATATGTAATTTGATGGTGATGGCTATGAAAGAGAGGAATGTTTTGGTAGTATTATTAGGGGGAAAGCTATTAGCTTCAGGGTTCTAATAGAATACTTACACTGAAATACAGCTCTCCGTCTTGGGAAGATAATCTCCCTGCCTCAGCCTCTCGGTTGGTGCTGTTGGTGTCCATTAGTTGCTAAAATGCAGCAGTAAATATGCTTACATCACAGGGTCTACATTCTGTGTTAAGACCATATAGTAATAATAAAATAAAAATGGGAAAAAAAAAGATCATATAGTAATAAATGCTACTTATTTAAAATAATACTCAATGGAAAGCAAACTTCCAGAAATACATCTTCAGTGTGCTGGGCTGATGAATCAAAGGAGCATTGTACATCCTTTCAGCTTTCCTTACCACAGGGCAACGATGAATCATGGTACTTATCTGAGCAATATGACATAATTTTTATTTTTATTGCATGCATATGAAGTGTGGAAACCTTTCTTTGTTTTTAATGGTTTCTGAAGCATGATTCAGGATTTTTAAAAAGAAAATCCTGGATATTGTCAGATATTTTAAATCAGTTGAAATAAAAAAGAAAACTGAACTTAAACTAAGATTTCTTCATCTCATCTTTACTTCTCTTGACTCTAGATATTTAGTTGGCTTATGAAGAGTAAAATTTGTTTAAGCTCTTTATTCCCAACTCTTTTTTTTTTCCTTTATATTTCAATATGTGTGTCTTCTTGGGGCAGGACTGGGGGGTGTGGGCAGTAAGGAGAGGAAGTAGAAAAAACACTTAAAATTGTCTCTTACCATTTTAAAGAAATATCTCCAAACTCTCTTTGTTTATTCTTATGGTAAGTGGTTTTACAAAATGCTGGGTAAGATAATTTCCCTGAAATTTTCCCTGTATTTTAATGACCTAAAGAATTATTCAGAATTTCTTCCAGAACACTAAATGGAAGGGCATGTGGTCTAGCCTGGAGCTTCCCCACTGTTTTACTAGACGAGTCACACCTCAACAGGCCACCCAAAGGAGACATCTTTTCACTGAGGGGCCTGATAGCTCTTTAGTTCCCTCCTCCCCTGCCCTCTAATCTATAGTTTGAGGAAATTACTTGTTGTATTTGGTGTCTACTCACTTTCCATCTCTGTTCCCCTCCATGCCTTCTTTGCTGCTGTCCTCATGTCCTGAGAGAGGTCAGTGCAGCACTGGGACAGGTGTTCCTCTGAGCACAGTGGCAAACTCTTATGTCACTTCCGGCCGATCCTGCTCACCCCAAACTTCCCCACGCTCACTAGGATTTTGTTGGGAACCGCCCTGCCTGGTTTCAGGAGCTGTAACCACTCCCCCCCACCGCCCCACCATGGCTAAGGCTGAGTGAGTGACGCTTACACCATAAGCCACTAAGGAGACAAAGCTTATCTCCCTGGTAGGAGTGCCACTTCTGCTCCTTTTACTTTATCTATTACTGGCCCCCAACATTTGATTGGTTAGCTAATGACAGGTAAGATTCCCCAAGGGGGCAATGACCTAAGACAGGCATGATCACGTGGAGGCCCCAAGGAAGGACTTGGGGGGGCTACAGCAAAAGGGGGTGATGGACCCTCGCCCCTCGGCTATGACAGCCTGAGTCGTCATTCTGTCTGCGAGAAGTCTCCTAATCTCTCGGCTGCTTTACTTCCCCTGCCTGACTTAAGCCTGAGACAATGCCTTAAGCCTGAAACAATGCTGATGGTGGGTACTGCCCTGTGCTGGAAAGGGCAGGTTCCCTAGGGCTATCAGGCCTGAGAAAGATTATGTAAAATCCTGTGAAACCTGCTTTGTTTAGAATGCTCTCAACTAAATAAGGGTCCAAGCAAGAAGTGAGTTTGTTCCTCAAAGTTTTATAGCTCTTTAGCTATCTGACCCTAACTCAAAATAGGCCCTGAGAGTTCTTTGTATATTATCTATTGTTTGATCCTTACTTCCTGACAATGATTAATGAGCTTTACTTGCATTCCTGTGCAAAATGAACTTAATAAAAGCCCATTGAGGAAAAGGCTCTTGTCCTTTTCCTTTGAGAG
Source organism: Glossophaga mutica (assembly GCA_039655065.1). Lineage (NCBI taxonomy): Eukaryota > Metazoa > Chordata > Mammalia > Chiroptera > Phyllostomidae > Glossophaga > Glossophaga mutica. The sequence continues at coordinate 183,365,478 of CM077306.1, forward strand.
ATCAGCCACCTCTCCTCCCCAAGCAGATCATGTCTTAGTAGACTTATTCTCATCTGTGGCAGCTGGGGGGAGGGGCCCTGCGAGCGGAGCCCCCCCCACATTGATTTGTCTTCATTTTGTTGTGGGTGCTATTTAAATTCTGAAGAATTATTCAGTATGAATTATAAATATTTCTCTTAGATGCATGTGGGTGTACTATTTGCCATTGAGTCATCTCTGACTCCTGATGACCCTGTGAATGGATGATGTCCACAGTGTCCTGTCTTCAGCAGCTCTGCTCAGCCCCTGTAGACTCCTGCCTGTGGCTTCTTTAATGGAGTCAATCCATCCCATATTTGTCTTCCTCCTTTCCTGCTGTCTTCTATTTTCCCTGCATTATTGTCTTACTTGTCTTTCAATTAAAAGTCTGCTTCAGATAAGTTGTTGAAATGCAAAGAGATGAATGGTAGTTACTTCAGGATCCATAAAGGTCTGAGCTTTTAAAAAGTGCACTTGTATCATAGTTACTGCGCAACCCTGTTACCTTCCTGCTCCAACCTGCTTTTTTCCTCAGCAGCAATTCTCGGCCTTTCCCCGACATCATTGCAGTTACCTCCTTTCTTTATCCTTCTTGTTGGAGATTTGAGAAACAAGGTTGAAGGCAGGCTGGGGGCATGACAAGTTGGAGAACAGTATAGTTAGTAGGAGCCTTCCAAGGAATGTGGATATCTACGTGCCAGTCCCTCACTCTAGTGATCACTTAAGGATAGGGTTTCCTGTTTCCCAAGGGGGCCTCATAAACAGACGCCTGCACCACTTTTTTCTCTTTGATGCTTCAGTAGTCTAAGAAATTTCTAAAAAGGGGATTTTTTAAAAAATGGGTAAAAATTATGGGTTTATAAACTACTAATTAATCAAGAGAATGTAGGCATTCGACAGTCATTAACTCCACAAATATGTATCGAGTACCAGCTATGTGCCAGCCAGTTGGTAGATAAATGTATGGGCAGTGTCTCACATAGAATTAAACTTACTGAGCAGTTGCTTCTCAGACTCCTCCTTTTAGGAGTTATGGCACTTCTTATTGTTAGAAACTTGCTGGCATCCTTACATTATTTGTAGTTAGCACCCATGATTTGGTTGCCCTTCAGGAATATATTGCATTTGTGTACATATAGCTTCAAATGTGTTGTATTTTGAATTCAGGAGAGATAGTCTCCTTAGATTTCAGCAAAGTCATATTGTTTGGTGTGGTGTTAGCACTATACCGCTTAGCTTTCGCTTGCACAGTCTCTATATCCAATCACAGCTCCTGATCAGCTAAATTCTCTGTCTAGAAGTCCTGTTCTACCTATCCTCTGTTAAAATGAAAATACATTTTACTCAGCAATCAAAACTTGTCATATGCGAGTCAATATGAGAACTAATAGACTATAGATACTTGACTTTCTGTGTATTGCTATTTGAGACTTCATGCTGAGGGCTTCCAGATAATTCTGACCAACCTCATGGATGCCAAGTGGGGTCCCTGTACCTTCCTGGTGACAATAGTAGTTAGAATTGATCGAAGTCAGCTGGGCTGGGTGTATGTGCTATACCTCACAGAGCCCATGCCAATCCTCTGACTCCATTTATTTCTCCATTATTGTGTTTGAGGAAATGAAAACTTAGGTTAACTCATGATGATAACAAGTCAAATTTGGCAGATAAATTTAAGAGGGTTAGAAAAATCAGATTCTTCTTCAGTTTCTCAGACATAGTAAGGGTACAGTAAGATAATTTTTGGCATACATTTTGAGAAGAAAAAAGAAAATGAAACTTTTTAACACTGCAAAAACTAGGGGACAGGAATTAGACCTTAGTTTAAAAAAAAACTGTAAACATTATTAAACCTCTTTTAATTTAGATGTATTGTATGCATCTTTACATGACACAACTCCACGTGTTAGGCCATTTTCCATTTTTCCAATGAAAAAATATTAACAATTTTGTGGCTAGTTTGAATACAAAACTTTTTAAAGGATAGATAAAATAGGTAATTTGTATCTATAATATATGATTGATTAATTAGTTGCCTACATATGTTTCAAATAAAATAATGTCTTTATTTAGACACCATATTAATGTAAAATAATATATAAAATAGTATATTGATTAGAAATACTTCTTTTTTCCACCCTTACATTTCATGAAACAAGTTCACTTAAATAATGCACCTGCATCTTAATCATTAGTTCTTTTTTAATCACTGAAAACACTTTTTGAATCACCTATCAAAGTTTTCCAAACAAAATTATATTTTGTTTGAGTTATAACTCAATTATTTGAATTATAACTCAATTATCACCTAATTATTTGAGTTACAATTTGTTTGATTTTGTGTATGATGCTGGTACTACAAATTTTATTCTGTTTGTCATTTCTATATTATAATCACTTACTATAAAGTTATTCTCAAAACGCCTGCTTACAATGCTAAATCTATATTGTTTCTTTGACTCCCATCTCATTTTAAAAATTTAATTCTTTCAGGTGACCTCTATAAATATTATGTGATGTATTTCAGTCAACATTACTTCACTGTTCAAACTAAAACAATTGAGAAAGTGCCCTGTACTATGAGAAACTTTGTAAGGATTTCAATATAAAATAATTCTCTATTTTCTAAAGAAGAGTTTTACAGGGAAGACAAAAGCTAGGTTTATATTCACAAATATATGATAGCTCCAGAATTTTCACTTCTGAAATTAAACCATAGTGACTTACAGATGTACAGTGATGTGGAAATTTTATATCAGGTCCAAAGGATCCTATAATGAATATATGATTCAACCTTTTTATTTTAGGTTCCTTGTTTACAGTATAGATACTAAGGCCAAAGATAAGATGTTAAAGTTTTGGGGTGAAAGTAGTGAATAAAATGGGTAACTGGAGAGTCAAACCTGAATGCAAAATATATTGTTAAAAAGGAGGCACAAAAGTTGTCCTTTTTAATTCTGCTTGAAAATCATGATGAGAATAGACACTGCCCATCATGTGAGTCCACCATACACCCTCTGTTTCATGCTGCTTTGTTCCCCTCTGATGCCAAAAACAAATGCAAGGGGAGGTATCATATCTTACCCCTCTGAGTTCAACAAGAGACCTGACCTCTGCCCTTGAACACTGAGCCCCACGGGGACAAGATGTGGGAGGTGGGCAGCAGGAAGAATGTCAGAGCCAAACCAGCCTTCTTTGGTAAAGATCTTGTGGTTTCACATTTGGTGAACACTTTCAAGAGTTAAATATGTTTTTGGCACTTGCTGGGTGTTGGATGATGGTAGTAGTGGGTGTAGTTTAACCAAAAAAAAAAAAGAGAGAGAGGGAGAGAGAGAGAGGGAGAGAGAGAGAGGGGGGGGGGGGAGAGAGAGAGAGAGAGAGAGAGGGAGAGAGAGAAAAGAAAACAAAAATGTTCTCCCAGTATTCAAAGAGCTCATAGTCTTAAAAGAGGAACAAGCCTCAAGATCTGAGCTATGAGAGGAATTTCCAATTCCCGCTTTCCAGGAAGTGGGTAGGGAGGATAATTAGGCTGAAGGCTGAACACGGATGCACTTCAGTGAGGGAAGACCGGTCAAGTAGCTTCTCTGGGAAAGAGGTGGGATGAGGAAGGATGGTACATGGGTAACTCCGGAATCACAAAGACGTGGAATAAGCCTCCCACTCTTAAAAAAAATTCCAGAGATTGAAAAAAAAGCAATCAGACTTCTGAGGTGATCTTTAGGGTTGGAAAGGAAGATGTGGTTGTGGGTCTGGAAAAAATGGGCCTCTGTACCAGTTTGGGCCCGGAGCCTGTGGGCAGGGGGTACTTTGGAAGGCACCGGCGAATGTGTGCCTGGCAGCCTGGGCACTTTGTGTGGTATATGGCACTACTGGCAAGGGAACAATGCTACTGGCACTTTCCCCCTCTTTCCAGGGGCCTGGCCAACATATGGCACTTTCTGCATGCTTTGGGTTGAAAGTTAGGTGACCCCCCCCTTTTGTTTATTTAAGTCTCCTGGGGTTCTCAGATCATTCAGGGGGAGGAGAAATGGGGGACTGAGCCAGTATAAGATTCTGGAGTTAGTTTTAACAATACATGATGAAATGAAAGGCAGAATCACATCTGAACCCCAAAGGCTATGAACATTTCAAACCAAATCCACTTTATCTGCTTTATTGCGGTTAAGACTGATTTGTTCAATGATTAGTAAGTCACAAATGCTGATATTTCAACAGTTGTAACTGGATATATTAGGCAGCCTCATTTCTTATTCATTACTTTACTTGCTTTTTAATATTCTTCCCTTTTGGAAATTCTCTCCATTTCTTTGTAGCATTAATCACTATTGTTCTGCACACGGTCTTAGAAATCTTTCTTGTTGAAGGTGAAAGAAAGCCAATATGAAGAAGCTTGAGAAAAAAAATGGCTACATGGAATTGGCTGTATAGATGTTGAGGTTCCTTCACATACTCTGAGGGCAAGAATATGGCTAAGCCTCGGGAGTCTCACCCCAATCATCTGGGGCCAGACTGGGCTCCTGCCGCAGTAGCACAGTGGTTCCCACATTCCCAATGAAGTCTGGTCTGGGGGCCTGGGAGGCAGGAGTTGAAGCACAAGTTTCCAGAAGAAGGGAGACAAAAAAAAAAATATATTTACTGTAGTTAGTGATGATTTTGACATTAATTATAATATATAGCTCATTCTTACAAAATGATTCAATGAAGCTAATAATAATATTTGATAAGAGTATATACTATTCATTAACTTACTCTGACTCACAACAGTGTTTTGCAGGTGTCTGTTCCCATTCTGTGAATGAGGAAACCAGCGTGCAGAGAGGTTACACCATTTGCCCAAGGACACACAGCTGTTAAGTTATGGAGATGGAACTCAAGTCTTTTCTACCACAACCTCCTCCTAGAGACTTTGATTCTTAAAATAAATCAGCTTTGTTGCTCAGGTCTTTTTCATTTATTTGAAGGAAACAGCATTCTGGATTAATTTTAGGTAAAAGTACCCTGAGGGCACACTACATTTTCAGACTTGGGCAGCTGATCATCTGATGGAGCTGGAGTGTTTTCGTTTTTCTTTTGGTCGAGAGAAAGGCCGTTCTCCATGTCCTCTTTTCTTTTGATTTCTTGTTGGCATCCCTGTTTCCCTCCATACTTTTCAGTATTCAAGCCAGATGCCAGTTGCCTGTGTGAAGACACACTGCTTCTTAAATATACCAAGATGTCAAATGTATGTGTAATATCTGACCATATGTGAATATTCCAGTAAAATCCTGGGGATTTATGTTCCAGTGTCAGCACTGAACAACAGGAAGACTGTAAATTCCATCAGCTAATCAAAAGACTCACATATGCCTCATATTTATAAATATCCAATACATGTAATGCATTCTAAATTCAACTTTTTTAGTATGGTAGAGGTGTTGCATGTTCTCTCCATGGAGATAATTGGCAGCTTGCAGAAATACAAATTGATGGGACCTCCTCAGCTTATTGCTGTCATTATTGATCATAGCAGTAGGTTTTTTGGGAGAAACTTGCAAGTAAGGAACAGTTCTCAAGGCGGATGCTGAAAGAAAAGAGAAGAATGTGTAAGAAGTAGGTGATGGATATGTTGAAAAATAAATGTGGAATACCTATACTAACTGTGTAATAGAGTAGGTCAGAGCGAAGATCTCTGGAAAGCAAGGGACCCCAATTTGGGCAGGGGAACCCCAAATCCAGCACTAGGGGTTGCTCCCTGTCTTGCCAGGAAAGGGAGGGAGGTTGGAGCTGTTGAGGCCTTCTTCAGGGCAGGGAGGAGCCAGAGTAGAAGGCACAGTGCTTAAGTCACATCACAAAACAAAGGTAGCTATCAACTGTAATGGAGTTAGCAGGTGTTACCCTGACAACCAGGCATCCCGTGCCTTTCCAGCAAGGAGGGGCTGCAGGAGGAGATTCCTTGCTAGCAGCCTGTCTGAGGTAGGGTAAAGGCAAATATGGCCAACACTGACCCTCATTGGTTGGGAAGCTGGACACTCCCCCTGGCTTCTGGAGCATGTGGGATTCTAGGGGAGAGGTCTTTTAAAGAGGAGGCAGAGAGAAGCTTGTTCTCTTGCTTTGGCACCTGGTGCAGGCTCTTGGATCTTGGCGCTTGGATCTCTTGGTGTTTGGCTCAGAGTGCTTTGGCTTGGGACTTTTGGTTGCAAGTGTGCTTGGACACTCTGGGTCTCTGGCCCTTGCTCCTCATATGACTGGAGTGCTTGTGGGACCAGCAGATGCTGGGCCCACCAGGGGTTTAGGCCTCCCATGGTTGGAAGTTCGCTCTTGGAGGTGGGGACCCATACTGGGATGCATGCCTCTCTGGGCTCCAGCCTCTGGGACACTGTGATCCAGTGCATCACCGCACATGGGTCCTGGACTGCTGCGTGGAGACTGGGAGTAGTACACCCGGGTCCTGAGAGAGAGCTGCTGCAAGATGGTGACTCTGAAACCCACAAGTGCTCATCCTAGAGAGGATGGAGAGGATCTGTTTGCATGGCCAGCTGAAGCTCAAAAAGGACAGATGAGGAAATGGGGAACTTCTGGGCATGGTTTTGGCTCATAATCTTTTGGAGAGCAAGGGAATTGATGGGTCTCCTGGGAGAGAAGGGCTCAGAGCAGGAGTGCTCTCAGCCCCTCCAAAGTTGGAATCCTGTTAATAAAAACCTGTTTCCTTCAACACAAATCTTTGGATCATGTGTGCATAAGGTGACAAGTGGCTGAACCCCATGCTGCACCATTACAACCGGGCCAGGAAAATCCCCTGAGGCTGGACAAGGTGGGATTAAATTCTGGAACCTTAGGCAAAATGTTTCAAAGGACATAAGATAGAGGCAAGAGTTTTGAGAAATGCTTACACACCACTTCTCCCCCACCATCAGCCTCCAAGATGCCAGCCTAATCATCACTGAAAAACAAAAACACAAAACGAAACCACTTCAAGAGGATTTACTACCTGCAAAGCTTTGCTTTGGATCTGGTGAGAGTTAAGAAGGTAGAATAGGCCTTTGTCCTGAAGTCACTCATGGTTTAGTACAGGGCATTTCCACTGTCATCAAAATGCCTAACAGTGCAAGTCAGGAAGAAGGAGTGGAAGGCTGGAAGGCACCATTTCTTGAACATGGCCCAGTTTGGGGGAGGGGCTCAGACTCTTAGCTTACCTCTAAGCTGGCCAAAGGATCTGGTGAAAGAGATCTCTGTATTGAACTGCACCCTCTTCTTCCAGCAAGTATTAACAGTCCTGCTGGTAATAATAAGAGCAAACGTTTATCAGAGGTTTCAATGTGCTAAAAACTTTAATTCTTTTCCTCATTCGACTTTCAAAACAGCTTTAAGGAAAAAGATACTGTTCTTATTTCTGTATTACAGTAGGGGAATTGAGGTTCAGATAATAAAATAACTTGCAAAGATCATATAATTTGTAGGATTTTAGAACTGTTGATCCCACAGAAAAGTGCATTTTCATTCTACAGAGATCAGGGAGTGTTAACCATTTTCTAACAAAAGTGTACTTGGGCCACAACTGTGTTACTCATCTTTGCCAAAGCAAGCCCTATCCATCTTGCCAGAACTGTGGAACTGGCTCTATTTCCATCATACACGCCTTCTGGGACCCAGTCATCTCTTCCCATAGTGACTCATGAGTGCTTATGCCTACTTCATTTATTTGGCAACCCATCATGAACTGCTCTAGGTAACATTCACTTACCATACACTATTGTTTAACTTTGCTTAATCTTTCCATCCAGATTATAAAATCCTTATTGGTGCTTTAGTGATTAAAAATGTCTTCTATATCATTCACTGAAGTGCATATTGTAACACGGTTTTTTTTTTGGTATTTATTTGAGTTAAAGTTGTACTGGTTATATATTGCTAATTAAAACAACACGTATTATTTTATAATTTTTGTAGGTGAGAAGTTGGGTATGTCTTAACTATGTCTTCTGCAAAGTTGCAGCTGAGGTGCCAGCTGGGGCTCCTCCTCTGGAGGCTTGAGTGATGATGGATCTGCTCGGTCTCCATCTTTCTGCTAGCTTCCAGGAGCAGGCTGCCCTCCGTTCCATGCTACGTGGTTCTCTCCTGTAGACCCTTTTCCAAAATTGAACTTCCCCTCTTCAAAGCCAGCTACTTAGAGTCTCTAGAGTGAGTCTCTTAGTAAGATGCAGTCTTACATAATGTACCATAATCATGAAGTGACATCCCATCATCATTGCTACAGTCTATTCATTAGAAGCAAGTCACTCATCCTGTCCACTCTAAGTGGAATCAAATTATATGAGAACTTGAACAACAAGAATAAAGATCATGAGGTGATGACCTCAGAGTCTGTTCACCACAAAAGTGAAAGGAGCAAGAAATGCACAAATATTTGAGATTTTATCAAATTCATTTAGCAAATCAGTAATAGTATTTGAAATAGAATTCAGAAACCTGGTTCTCATCTTCTTGGGCTGGCTACTAAACCATCACCACCAATAGTGAGATGGCCTTGGCTACACAGCAAGTTCTGGCTGGTGCAGATGCAGCCCAGGAATATATATGAACTTCTGGTGCATGTTGGGGAAGAAAACTTACTATGGATAGTCACTGTTCAAAGCATGGTGGTCAACTCAAATTTGACTTTTGCTAGAGCTAAGATACAAGGCCATTTATTCAGGAGTGGGTGGCAAAGGCCTGAATATATTAGGTTTGGGGTTAATTCAGTCCCTCAGAGAGAGAAATGGGAAAGGTCCAGGTAGTTTATTGGGACTTCAACCTGGAAGGACAGGGATACAGTCCAAGGATTCAATGCCAGTAGGAAGCTGAGGCAGAGCCACAGCTATGAAGAATGGACTGCCATGCAGGTGAGGTTGAGGCTGGATTGTGACTCAGTGGGCCCATCCCTCGTTCACAGGATGAGCACCTTACTGCATCTGTGGGCAGAGGGAAGGCTCCTAATATACTCCCCGTGAAAGGCCTCCCTGAAGGAAAGGACTGAAAATTATCTCAACAATTTAGGCTCTGATTCCATATTAATCAAATCTGTGAAAAGCAATACATATTTACATTTTGTTTTTCCCTTAATGGAAGGCACATTTTCTTAATTATTTTAAACATGATTTCTCTTTTTCTGTCTTCTTTTTTTTCTTCCCCTATTCTTTTAACACCCTAGCTTTCATTAAAATCCTTAGATTTCTATCCAGTTATTCATTCTTTTCTTGAAACCTCATGATAAAGATATAATCCTATCAATTAAACAAATTGAATCAGATACACTTTTCTGCATATTGCTTATTTATTATGCAACTTCCAATGCCTCTTAAAATAACACATGTTTTATGGGGTCTTTCTCCTGTGACTCATTTTTGGAGCTGATCCGAGAAGGAGTTATTCTCCAGACGTGGCACCATTGACCCTCATTTCGAATTACATTTTTATTTATTTTTAAAAAGATATTTCATTCACGGAATCCCCACTGAGCTTTTTATTGTGGAAAATTAGGGCCTATAAA